>OX451740.1:286312092-287732024 GCA_948472305.1 Vicia faba | reverse complement strand
TCACGTGAGTATATATATTTATTGCCCCCACATCTTTTCTGACTCCAACACATTTGATTGACATGCCAAAATAATAACCCGATGAATATATATACCATGGCTATATTTTATAGGGTCCTACTTAATATTATTATGATTATTATATAAATATTCAATCTTGTTGGTAAAAAACAAAATTACGTGTGCAATGCCAATGGTGAACAATTGTGAATATGATAATTACATAGATAAGGTTAGTCAAATAAAATACATCTTTTCTCATGGGAAGGTGTGAGAAAGATTGAGAAGATTTAATTCATTAGATATAAATAAAAACAACAATATAGAATCGAGAATATCACATGGGGCATAAAATAAAATGAAGGAACGATCTTGGTGGCACGTTCACATGTCTTGGCATGCAATGGTTGGTGACTTGTGGTTGAACACGTGCTGACGTGGAAGATATGCAAAATCTAATTCGTCGGTGACTAGGTCATTTTTCAAGTTTGAATGGCTTACGTGTTAATAATTAATATTATTCAACCATCACTTTTTTGTATTTAATGAAATGTGAGATGAGTTAAATCTGCCACCGTTATGTTATGTTGGTGTGATTGTGAGACTCATCAATGAGTCCAACTCAAATTTGCCAAAGCAATAATACAACTAATTGGTAAGAGAGAAACAAGCTTTTTCTACACTTTATAATCATTTCATAAAGATGAGTTTTCAATATATATATATATATATATATATATATATATATATATATATTATATATATATATATATATATATATATATATATATATATATATATATATATATATATATATATATATATATATATATATATATATATATATATATATATATATATATATATATATATATATATATATATATATATATATATATATATATATATATATGAATCTTTTTTAATTATATTTTACTTAAAATTAAATTTTCATAATTAAATATGATAAATAAATTATTATGGACCGGCCAAAATCCAAATAACTAAGACATAATTAATTTTATATTCACTCAACTCAATGCATAAAAGTTAGTTCATACAGAGAAAATAGGGTACGTTAATTGATCTCCACTTTTCAATATACTCCTTTTAAAATTTTGAATTAACTTAAGCGTCAGAGTGGTAACCATGCAGATTCATCACGCGTCGCCGTAACGGAGACCAGCACAGTCGATTCAAGACGCTAACTCACCACTACATCTATTTCTACTGAACGAAACATGGTGCCATTTGTGGGAAACAACTTATGATTCCTACGATTTCTATTATTTCATATTCAATCTCCTATTTACCAATTCACAACCTCCTCATATCACCTTATGCGGAGATCGGTCACATTCGATCTAATCATTTATTGTTACTTCCGAGGCACAATGGCCTAGATAATATTACAAGGACAATAAGATAATATAAATAAATAGAAGTGGTTAAGCTGAAACATTCGGAGCCGAAGAACCGTGACCACCATCCCGGGTCCCCTCAGGATAGCCTGAAAAGGGTTTAACTTGTCGATAAGAGTCAAGGTAGTGAGGGAAAACCTCTTCGCCTACTCCATAACCCGATCGTGGACCCCGAACATGGCTTGTATAGTCCTCTGAAGGGAATCATGGAGTGTAGCCTTCAAACCGACAACTTCATCTTCAAGAGTCTTCGGGGCCTTAACATGAGCCTCGACCTCTTGTTGAATATTTTTCTGATCCTCCTCTGCACGTCGGGTCATCTCAGCAGCAGCCTTGGAAGCATCATAACACTGTTTCTCTTTCGTCTTAAGAGCAGCCTCCAACATAGCTATCCAGAAAACCAGAGTAGAAGTGGAGTCGTAGGTCTTCACATCCTCTTGTAGAGAGTCGGTAAACTCAACCGTCTTCTGCATCTCAACAATATTCTTTTGAAAATCGAAGCACTTTTGCTCTATAGCCTCGTACTTTCCTTTCCAAGTGCCCCTTTCCTTGGAGGGATTGCTAGTAGACATATGTCTCCTCTTCTAGCAGCAACAAGAGAGAATAGAGAGAAAGCCTGATACATGTTACGGGTGATCTTAAAGACAAGGCACATCTTCTCTACCTCATAAACATTTTAAAAGAAGGATAAGTTCGACATCGAAACAGTCATAATTGCCTCCTTAGAAGTCAGAGCGAGCCGAGAATAGAAAATGTCAAGCATCCGTAAAAAGGGGGCCATCTCCCATGAAATATACTTCCTAGAAAGACAGTTATGTTTGGGAGAAACCTCATTCGGGGGAATGTTGATCCTCATCCCGACCCCTCTTTGTTGGCATGGGATACTGCAACATCTCTTTTATAGTTAGTGTGGCTGTAATAGTGACAAGTTGGTCGACCTCAAGAGCACATGCAGAAGTCTCATTAGCTTAGGTGGCTCACCAAGGCCGAACCTTTCCTCGTAACTAAGACCTTGAAACTAGAAATGTAGGTCTTCCTTCATCGATGCCTCATCAAGGGAAAATAGGCCTAGTTTAGTACAGTAGGAAAGGACATTTCGTCGAAAATGAGGTAAAGATTAATATTTAGAAATGAGCCCTTGCAGAAGCAAGAAGACCCAACACTACGCCAAAAAGGGCTTTTAACACCACACATTAGACAACGCTTTTATACAAAAGTGCTGCTATAAGTGAATTTAAAAAAAATACGGAAACTGTATAAAATAATAAATAAAAGCGCTGCTAAAAATGTGACCTTAGACAATGCTTTTGAAAAGCGCTGCTAAAAGTGTTGCTTTAGAAAGCGCTTTATCAAAAGCACTGGTAAATGACCACTTTAGACAGTGCTTTTCAAAAGCGCTGTCTAGCGCCATATAAATTATTTAAAAAATCTCAATAGCGTGCTAAAGGACCACATTAGCCAGCGCTTTTCAAAAGCGCTGCTAAAGGTCCATATTAGTCAATGCTTTCTCAAAAGCACTGTCTAATGTCATATAATTAGAATTAAAAATTAGAATCAAAATCGTTTCTCTTTTCACAGAATGATTAGAATCAGTACTGTTTCTCTCACGCGAAACCCTTTTCAATTTTCTATCTCCACCGCTGTCCGCCGTCTGCCGTCATCCACCGTCTCTCTCTGAAAAACGAGGCTCTTTCACTACACTGAAAAAGACTTACGAAAGCGCTTTTTTTGGCCTTTAAAAGCGCTTAAAAGCGCTTTCGTAGGTGGCACTGCTATAGGTTTTAGCAGCGCTTTTTGTTTAATGAAAAGCGCTTTCGTAGGTCTACCTAATACATCACTTTTTCTAAAAAGCGCTCTCTTAAGTAGGCTTTTGGCAGCGCTTTTTTATGAAGAAGCGCTTTCATAGGTCTACCTAAGGCAGCGCTTTTTTCTGGAAAAGCACTCTCATAAGTTTTCTTTTAGCAGCGCTTTTTTCTGGAAAAGCGCTGTCTTAGGTAGGCTTTTAGCAACACTTTTTTCTGGAAAAGCGCTTTCATAGGTGGTCTTTTAGCAGCGCTCTCATATACCTGCATTGTTTGCAGCATATTATTTATATAAACCAGTTGCCATAACCTGTAATTCATAAACCGCGGTAATGCATTGTATACCATTGTAATCCAAAATATATATACACCATTTTTGTACCTCAAAATATATAAAAACCATTGTTATCAGCATTGTAACTCAAAATCAGTCTTACAAAATCAACCCTAACAACAACTAAACCAGTCCTAATGTATGAAAGAAACACGGTCAATTATGTATTAAGGTCCTGGTCCTGCGAGGTTTGAACATAATAACACGGTCAATATGGTATTCCATGTACACATGTAACGTATTCATAACACTTTTCACATAATAATGTATTCATACCTTATATGAATCTCTGCTCAATAAAATATTGACACAATTCCTCTTTGATTTCTTCCAACTGAAGTTTCGTGTAATATGCACATTTGTATTCATCGAAGTACTACATAACAAAACATAATATGCATGATTTAGTTAAAAGTAAAAAATTATATGAAATATCCGAGAAATAATAAAACAAATCCTAAGTTATAAATCCATACCGTGACTGGAATCTCTATTTGATTCAGTTGAAGGATTTCTTTGATAAATCACATAACGAAGTATCCGCAATCTATATCGTTTTGATGTTGAGGACACTACATAGAAAAACAAATAAGAACATATAGTTGTATTGTTTTATCAAATAGCATAAATATTATAAGCAAAATAGTGGAAATTAATATACCTGCACTTTGATCCAATTAATGTTGTTTGATTTAGACCGTCGTACCCGAGCTTCTCTTTGACACCGGAATACTTGTATCGCTCTAACAAAATAAAAATATATATTTAGAACAATGTCACATAAATAATTAAATATATAAATACACACAAATATTTAGAATAACCTCACTTACGTATCAATCATTAACTTCATATCCGGATAATTTGTCGAATCACCGTCAACCGAATTCAGATAATAGACCACTTCTTTTATAGGATCAATAGCAACCAACAACCAGTGATGTCTATAAATTAAAACAACAGTTTAGAAGAAAATTTTCTACGCAAAAATTAAAAATATTAAAATGAACTTA
Source organism: Vicia faba (assembly GCA_948472305.1). NCBI lineage: Eukaryota > Viridiplantae > Streptophyta > Magnoliopsida > Fabales > Fabaceae > Vicia > Vicia faba. The sequence continues at coordinate 287,727,454 of OX451740.1, read as the reverse complement.
GAACGAAAATCTAACCCTGTAGGAATAGTATTATACACCCAAAGATTTAAGCTTTCTGTACTGCCAGTTGCCATAAATCTTTCGACTAAGTGCTCTCTTACTGAATTCGGTTCCCTACCAACTGTCGCTCCACTGACACGGGAGGGAAGACACGAAATGGAATCTGTTTGACAATTGATTCCCGCGCATCAATTTGTCATATAACAACCTTAAATAAAAACATAATTAATATTAGACTATATTCATTGAAATGTTTTAAAAAAATTCAGCTAATTACATAATATAAAGATGGGGTTACCTGATGTATGCGTGCATAATACTGACGCCTAATTCTTTATGACAGAAAATCTCTTCCACGTCCTCATGTCCAATTATTTCGGTGCAAGGAAAACCAAAGATACCTTGATCCATATCTATTTGACGAATACCACCATCCATCAAATATGTTGTTCCCACTATTGTTTCAAGACACTGCCGGTATCGAGGGAAAAATCTAGTAGGAACCCTTTTCTTGGGTGGTACGCCAATGATTTTCTGGCTCACTTGTTGTGACCCTTGAAAAGGTACCTAAAAATCATATAGACTCAGTTAAATTATAAAATTATGCAGTTTTTTATTCGGATCATATAATTAACACTTTAAACGTACCTCTTTTTGTGATACATCAGACTCGTCGTTCCGCAAAATCCCTTTATCCTTAGATGCGGTTTTTGTAGGAGTCTATAATTACCATGGAAATAACTGAGGTCAGAACTGACAGTTGAAGACTTAAAGATTCATAATGGTTTTCGATATACCTGATCATCTATGAAAATGAGGTCCGATGGCCATGCAACAAAAGATCCTATTGCATCTCGCAGTAATGTGGTCTCAACAACAATGTCAGGTACCGACAGCAATGCATCCATATCTAAAGCAATATCAACCGATACTTTCATGTGTCCATCCGGAAGCGGTCTATGGTGAAGTAAATCTCCCAAAGTGTTATGGACTTTTCCCTTGCCAACTAGTCGATAAGTCGGCGACGATAGGTATAGCTGGCAAGATAAATGCCCTAAACCAATAATAACCATTAGAAGTGACTAAAAATATTCTATAATAATAACGGATATATATTAAAAATTACCTCGGGAAATTTATGCTGACAGTTGATACTAGCTTTGTCACTAGTTTCTTTCAACTGTGAACTGCTCTTTTCTGCCATATATCTCTCTTTATCCTTCTGCAATTCACGGACTTGAGCTTGTAAATCCTGCAATGTTTGCATCACTTCTGCATTGCTAGGATTTATTCTCCTTGGATGCTTATACAAAGAGGTTGGAGTCACACCATGACCTTTACCCCTCACCCGACCCGGATACTCAGCAATATTTAGTGCTCGACTAAGTACACTCCTGGTATCCTGATCCTCACCTGGGGATACTGATTGCGACAAGGTCTCCTGTAATTCATTTACATATCGAAAATTATTAGTGGAGATTAAAAATTATTTAAATATTAATAAACATTTGATTTAATTAAAGACACAATCTTATACTTACACATTCATCATATACATGTTGAAGATCGGGATTAACAACTTGATCCTTGCCCACACGAGCTTCCTTCCACAACAAATGTGCTGGTAGTGATGTTGCGTCACTTTTCATCTCTTCTAACTACGCATTGACACAAGTCTTAAGATCATCAATTATAACACATTGAGAGAATTAATAAGATCGTAGAGTTATTTCAATGCCTCTAAAGAAGTCATGTTCTCTGTACATGAAAGAACCAATAAAACACAACAAACCAAACACCCATGACATAATTAAACGTAAACAAAGACACTCTCCATTATGTGTGACACTCTCCATTATTTCTCTCTTAGCATGTTACTCTCCATTATTTCTCTCTTAGCATGTTACTTCTATGCACAACTTCTTAATAACTTCTATGACAGTAGAAACCATGCTTGCTCAAAATCATTAACCAAAAAAAAGCACACGAAAACCAGACAAACACATACGAGATGAGGAAAAAAATGAAACCTGATACAAATTGCAGTTGGTCGGAGAAGTGGAGCGCCATTGACCGCCGTAGAAGCTCTGGTTTAGGGTTTTTTCGTGAAGAAAATCTGACTGAGAATAGAAAAGTGATACGAATTGTATTTTGATATTTATTATAAAACTACCTACGAAAGCGCTTTTAAAAGGGCTTTCTAAAGGTCATCTATAACAGCGCTTTTACATCAAAAAGCACTTTCGTAGCATATCCTATAGCAACGCTTTTAAAAGCGCTTTCTAAAGGCCAACTTTAGCAGCGCTTTGGAAAAGTGCTTTCTAAGGCTGACCTTTAGCAGCGCTTTTGAAAAGCGCTTTCTTAAGGTACCCTCTGAAAGGCCAGCTTTAGCAGCGCTTCCCAAAAAGCGCTTTCTAAGGGTGACCTTTAGAAGCGCTTTTGAAAAGCGCTTTCTTAAGGCACCCTTTGAAAGCGATTTTTAAGCGATTTTTTTTTAAAACCTACAGCAGCACTTTTTTCCAAAAGAGCTTTCTTTTATGTGCTGCTAAAACTTATTTGTGGCTTAGTGTCTCTCTACCGCTGACCGCCGTCCTCCACTGTCACTTTCAAGGTACTCTTCTCTCTTTCTCTTCTCTCTTTCTCTCTGCGAAATCGTTGGGTACAAATAGAAATAGAGAGATTGTGGAAAAAACTATTTATGACTATTTGAATCAATAATCTTTTATTATATTATTTTACTATAAAAAGAGATTGTGGATTGTTTGGGTATAAATAAAAATAGAGAGTTCATATTTTAGTTCATAAAAATTGTATATACTACTTGAGATGCCATGGATAATGACAAAGTTGTTGTCTTAGATGATTTTAAATTGCGGTTATACTGTGAATTTTAAATTGGGAAATAGAGTTAGACTGCACACTTCAACTTCACATACACATAGTCTATGTATTTTTGTTGTTGTCCTAGTTTACTTGGACTAAGCTATTTTTATTTGTTATTTATTCAAACTTGATAAAAACTCTATACAAATTTTTACAAGTATGGAACACTAATGTTTTTCTTCTATGTGTAGTTAGTCGAAGACCATAACCGATTCGAAGAACATCATAGCAATATCATCCACCGTCGGCCATCAATAACATCTCTTCTTTCTTTGGTAAGTCATGTTCAAATTCAACATCACTGATTCTTGTTGTTTGTAGGATTTCAAGTGTGCTTATGTATGTTAGTATTTAGTTGTTACTCTGTAGTGTTATCGTTTATTGTTATAATATTTCTGCGTAACCAAAATAACGCCTGTTCTGTTCAGTGTTTCCGTTCCGTTCCAATATTTTGAACGACACTTAGTAGTAAAACAATGGATAAAAAATGGATGTCTGTCGACCGGTTTTCAAAAGAGTACGAGAATGAGGTATTGGAATTCGTTAAGTTTGTTGTTGAACACGCCAAAGACCCCCGTCGAATGAAGTGTCCTTGCTTGGGTTGTTGTTATGTGGGTCGAGTTGACGCAGATGGATTGAAATCGCATTTATTGATGCATGGAATTGATAGAAGTTATACGTGTTGGATATTTCACGGTGAAAAAAGTAACGATAGTGTTGAACCGGTGGAGAAAAGTAGTACGATCTATGCTTCAGATGACAAGGACACAGATACGTACAATTTTGATCGAGTCGAAGAGATTGCAGAAGCACTTGAAGAAGATCTTCAGGATTGTCCCAAAATGTTTGAGAGATTGGTAAGAGATGCAGAGAAACTGTTGTATAAAGTTTGCACTAAATTCACAAGACTGTCTGCGGTATTAAAGTTGTACAACTTAAAGGCGGGCAATGGATGGTCGGATAAAAGTTTCACAGAGTTATTAGCCCTTATGAGAGATATGCTTTTGGAGGATAATGTTCTTCCTAATCGAACATATGAGGCCAAAAAAATGTTGTGCTCTATTGGCATGAGCTATGATAAGATACATGCTTGTCCAAATGATTGTGTTTTGTTTCGAAATGAATATGCATCGTTAAATGAGTGTCCTAAATGCGGTTTGTCTCGATATAAGAAAAAATTGTCTCTAACAAAAGTCTTATGGTTTTTCTTATAATTCTGAGATTTAGGCGCATGTTTCATAGTGAAACTGATGCAAGACACCTGACTTGGAATGCAGATGAAAGAATTATTGATGGAAAGTATCGAAATCCAGCAGATTCACCATAATGGTCGAAAATTGATAATGATTATCTTGATTTTGGAGAAGAAGCAAGAAACCTTCGCCTGGCTTTATCTATTGATGGAATGAACCCGCATGGTCTTCAAAGTATCTCACATACCACATGGCATGTGATTCTTATGATTTATAACCTACCTCCATGGCTATGTATGAAGCGTAAGTACATGATGTTATCTATGTTAATTTATGCGCCTAAACAACCAGGGAATGACATAGACGTATACTTGACACCTTTGATCAAAGGTTTAAAGATTTTTTGGGAGAACGGGGTGGAGGTTTATGATGGATATAGGAAACAAAGTTTCAATTTGAGGGCGATGTTGTTTGGCACAATTAATGATTTTCCAGCATACAGGAATCTATCTGGGTATAGCATTAAAGGTCAAAATGTGTGTCCTGTTTCTGAAGATGGAACCGATATGACGCATTTGGAACTTTGTTAGAAGAATTTTTTTCTCGGTTATCATATATTCTTACATTCTAAACAGCAATGCCATGCATGGAGAAAAGCACTCAATGGAGACACCGAACAACGTAAAGTTCCACTTGCATTGTCAGGTGACCAAATTTTTGAAAAGGTGAAAGATGTGTGTACTCAATTTGGCAAGCCTTTTGTGCATACGGTTGTCAATGGTGGGTGGAAGAAGAGATCGATTTTGTTTGAATTGCCATATTAGAAGTCTCTGTATGTGATACATTTTATCGATGTTATGCATATTGAAAAAAATGTATTTGAAAGTGTTATTGGTACGTTACTCAATATTAAAGGAAAGTCTAAGGATGGCGTTAAAGAAAGGGAGAACATGTTAAAGATGGGAATACGAACTGAACTAGGACCTGTGAAGAAAGGAAGCCGAACATATCTACCACCTGCTACTTTTACTCTATCTAGAAAGGAGAGAAAAATATTGTGTAAGTTTCTAAGTGAAGTTAAAGTTCCATAAGGATACTCTTCCAAATAAATATGCATATTTGATTATACCTGAAGAATGGGAAACTTTTAAATCCAAAAGAAAAACCCAGAAATTTGAGAGTTTAAGTATCGTAAATTGACAACGAGCTTCAAGTCCCACATATCCATACAGAAAAGAGCATATGGGATATGCACGCTTACAAAAATATATTGTAAGTATCTATAAATTGAAAAGTATTTATAATATATGCACGCTTATATTTGATCATGTTATTTGGCTTAATGTGTAGTTAACAAAGGAGAATAGTTCTGAAACGTCTCTTCCGGAATATGTTTTGTGGAAGGAAGCCCGTGTGTGTAAGGATTGAAATGTTAAAGAAAATGTTCAACAAATTTTAGAGAGATGTGTAAGTATAACATTATTTATTTAATTACATCATTCTTTAATTTATTTAATTACATCATTCTATTATTAACATATCATTCTTTAATTACAATATTCATATGAATTTCAGGAGACTCTTTCTCAGTCTATACCTCCAGATGAAGATAATGATTGCAGGAGAATACTTAGTCAAGCATTAGATATACGTGAGTGTTCTGGTCGGTGAGGGGTAAGGGATTTGGGATCTGTGACACGGTGGCAGAACCAACTGCTATACTAGTTTACGTTTTTTTGTTCGTAAATGTTGCGGTAAGCAAGAGTAGCCACTGACTTTTATTTCATCCAACAAAGGAAAATGAAAAAGAACAAAAAAAACCCTTTTTCGAGATATTTCTGAGTACGGGGAGTAGATTATAGAAAGGGAAGGTGTTAGCACCATTTCTATCCGTGGTTTTCCACGGGCTCTTAGGTACTTGCTCATTTTTAAATTGCTTGTGTGTGCTTGTTTTGAAAAGTTTTGTTTACTTCGTGATAACCCTTGTATCGATCCTCAAGAGTGTGACGAAGTTGTTTTGAAAACTATTTTTTGAAAAGTGTTTGTGTGGAAAGTTTTTGTTTTGAGCAAGTACTTAAGAGTTTTTTACCTACTCGGAAAAAAGTCTGTTCATTTTCGTTTCTTTTAGACAACACTATCCTACTATTAAGGAGTAGGTAGCTCCGTCATTGGAATTTAAGGGACAATCGAAAGGGACAATTAGGATCACTAAAGCAATGATTAGGAAACCTAAGTAATTACCCTAAAGTCCTAAAGATCTTTCTGAGGCGACATTCGAATGGGTCATTTTTTATCTTTTGGACTGGAAGGCAACCACTAAAATTCCCTATGCTTCGTGACCGTTTACTGAAGGCAACTGAAGTGGAGCAAACCCTAGGAGTGAGCGTGTGCAAGTATTTGATTTCAGTTAATTTTATTTTTGTACAATTAGGGTTTTCTACCATTTTAAATTTATTTGTCTTGCCATTCAATCCTATTATTCATACATCTAGGCAGTTAATAATTACAGAAAGTAAAGTGCGAGAAATTAAAACCCTAGCTATTACAAGGCCTTGGGGAGGGGGATTACATGATCAAAAACCGGGGAAAATAGTAAATGTGACATAGTAAACCTAATTAACTATTACAAACTTGAAGCAATTACAATAATTTGAATTAAAATAAGATAAAGGCGCGCGCGACGACTTAAATACGAGGATAAATTAGAAGCCTAAAAACCTGATTAATTAAAAAATATTTTTGTATTTTTTTTATTGAGAAAATAATTTAATCACAAATTAAACCTAATTTGTCTAATTAATTTCAATTAAAAAGAAATAAAATGAATCTAATTAATCTAATTTATTTTCAATAAAATTAATTTAAATAAATAAAAACCTAATTCTATATTTTTTTTGTGATTTACTGACTTTATGATTAATTAAAAAAATATTTTTGTTTTGTAGAAAAAAATTAACTCAAATAATTAAAAACAAATAAAATAAATTAAAAAGAATTAAATTGGGCCCGATGATGAAAGGTAATCAGGGGGTGCAACTGAAATTGTGTTAGGCCCAAAGCTGGTGGCCCAGTTACTGCGCCTGATCCAGTGGGATCATCTTCTGAGGGTCTATCATGAGCTTGTGCATGTTGGGTGTTGGATCTGGATATGATGAGATCTTGTGGTTGAATTTGGAGACGCATGGTGGACATTGGATAGTGAGGCGCACTAGATCTGCAACCAAATAATTAGAAAAATGCAAAAGCAACGCGCCTGGGATCGAACCCAAGACGTTTTCTTCAAACCCTTCACCCTTAACCATCTGCGATGTTTGTTAATTTGTTTATATAAATAACAAAAATCAATATAATACAAAAGTAAGGTCTAATATTGAGTCAACCTAACACGCATGCATTGTGGGCCCCTGTAATTTAAATGAACGAATCACAGGTTGCTATCCCGCCACATTTGCACTAGGAGGGTCTAACCACCCCTCACGGTGGTTGACCACCATCGTCTTCGGCGATCCCAAAAATCCAACCTGTAAAATAGCGCGATTCCGATCCATAAATTTGTCTTACCCCCTAAATCATAGGCTGCAAGTTCAACCACGGGGTTAGTTTAACCTAAAATGACCTGCATCCTTAAAAACGAAGCTTGCACTTCTCTAAACCCAAGCAATGGTTATTTGCAGTTCTGGGCTTGTTCCTTGCATGTAACACGTTAGATAATTCACAAATAAAAATAGCACTATAAATATGAAGCCAAAAGGATTTATATCAAGAGTTAAGCAAGTTTTGAGAACAAGAATTTTACCAACGTGAGAAGATCGGGCTAGGGAGATTCAGGGTACTTTGGCCTTCAAGGGTGGATGAGATGAGATGCTGGGATCCTCAGAATGATAATAGAATGACTAGCTTAGACTGAAGGAGGTTGGATCGTATGTTTTAGAGTTGCACCTTTCTTGAACAATTTTGAAACTTTTGCTAGGGTTCTTTTGGCTGGTTGCGCCTCCCCTTATGCTTCTGAATGATTGTGTATTTGTATGAGGCAAGATTAGGGTAACAAAAATAGGCATAATCTCATGGCTCTATGGTCTTTCAAAATATTTCCAAAATTTCCATTTTTGAATATCTTTTCCTTTTCCAAGGCCTTGCACGATTTTCTTGTCCTCACCCAGCCTTGCATGAGTTGTCTTGGCTTTAAGAAACTTGAATATCAAGCCCACACTCCTTTAACTCCTTTTTTTCATTTTATTTTAATTAAAATTGAATTCAAATGATTTAATTTGAAATAAATTAAATAAAATACAAAGAGGGCGTGTAACTGAGTTTAAAAGTCAGGGGCCATGTTAGGAATGAGTTTCAAACTTGAAAAGATAGGCTCATGTGGGGAAAAAATGCAATTTTGGGCATTGTTGAATTTGTGCAAATTTCCAAAAATGGCCAACTTTGACAATGCATATCTCTCTCCATTTTGACCCTAAGAGGGTGTTCTTGGATTTTTTAGAAAGCTTAGGATGTACCCTAAGCAACCTCTTTGGTTTCATCTTAAGTGTATCTTCCATGTTCATGTAAGGAGCTTTGAACCAAAAGGTGTTTTTGTTGACTTTTTGGAATGACCTATAATGTCTGAGTTTATATCTTTCCATGAGTGCATTTCTTGAACTTGATGATTGAAGATGAGTTGTAAGGAATTGAATTACCTTCAAAATGAGCCTTGGATGGGAAATTTCTAAGAAAGTATGAGAAAGTTATGCTTGGTCAAAGGTTGGTTGACTTTTCTTGAGAAACCTTAACTTAGCAATTTTTGAGTTTTGATGAATTAGGAGCATTCCTTGGGGAATCATGGTCAACCCTAAATCAAATGATAGATATCACTTCAAAATGTTGATGTTGACCACTTTTGATCTAGATTAGTTGGTTTTCCAACACTTGAGCAATTGACTGAGCAAACTTCTTGTGCAAGGCATAAAACTTGGCATGAATGGTCTTGAGAACATCTTAGGACTATGGAGAGCATATGAGGCCCTTGGGACTCAATCATCTTGATGAAAATGGAAAACCTAGTTGGAGGTTCATTGCTTTAGGATAGATTTTGTTTGGTCAACTCTTGGGCATCTTTGAGCAAGTTGAGTATCTTAATGAACATATGTTGAGTAAAATGGGAGGGCAAATTTTAGGGTACAACAGTTTCCCCTGTTCAATCTTCTTAAGCCTGAGGATGTAGAATGGCTGGTCTGCCTTTCGTGATCTGAAGGTGGAATATGATTGAACACTAGAGTGCCCAGAAATTTGTACTCGCATGAAGTAGCACTGATTGGTGATATCGGGAATGGGCTTACAGATGCCATTTGGAAGTGGATAGAGAATCGTTGTAGATGGGATTAAAGATGCCATCTAAAAAGCTATCGGTTGCATAAGAGATTCCTTTGCGAGAATTCCTATACCTGCCACTGAAGTGGACTTCGCTGGGGAATATTGATTTACGCCTTAGAAAACAGAGTATAGGAGCTTCGGTTGCCCATTACTCTACTGGGGAGATAACTCCTGATTGAGGAAGTGGAAGTGAATTACATATTTGGTCAAGGTCCAGGTTGTACAGTGACTTACTGGGGAATTGTGAAATTGACTATATTTGGTCGGGTCCAGGTCTTACAGTGTTGTAAACTGTTGTCTGGAGATAAAAGAGAAGGAACCTGGATAGTAGGGTTACTTTGGAATGAAAGCCTGGATAGTAGGGCTGTGAGAAGGAACCTGGGTCGTAGGGTTACTTCGAGATGAAAGCCTGGATAGTAGCGCTATTAGAAGGAACCTGGATAATAGGGTTTAATTTGAAATGAAAAACCTAGATAGTAGGGCTTATGAGAAGGAACCCGGGTTGTAGGGTTTCTTCGGGATGAAATCCTGGATAGTAGGGCTTATGAGAAGGAACCTGGGTCGTATGGTTTCTTCGGGATGAAAGCCTGAATAGTAGGGCTATGAGAAGGAACCCGAATAGTAGGGTTACTTCGAGATGAAAGCCTAGATAGTAGAGCTATGAGAAGGAACCTGGATAGTAGGGTTACTTCGAGATGAAAGCCTGGATAGTAGGGCTATAAGAAGGAACCTGGATAGTAGGGTTACTTATAAATGAAAAACATGGATAGTAGGGCTTATGAGAAGGAACCTGGGTCGTACGATTTCTTCGGGATGAAAGCCTGGATAGTAGGGCTTATGAGAAGGAACCTGGGTCGTAAGGTTTCTTCGAGATGAAAGCCTGGATAGTAGGGCTATGAGAAGGAACCCAGATAGTAGGGTTACTTTAATATGAAAGCCTGGGTAGTAGGGCTATGAGAAGGAACCTGGATAGTAGGGTTACTTCGAGATGAAAGCCTGGATAGTAGGGCTTATGAGAAGGAACCTGGGTCGTAGGGTTTCTTTGGGACGAAAGCCTGGATAGTAGGGCTATGAGAAGGAACCCGGATAGTAGGTTTACTTCGAGATGAAAGCCTGGATAGTAGAGCTATGAGAAGGAACATGGATAGTAGGGTTACTTCGAGATGAAAACCTGGATAGTAGGGCTTATGAGAAGGAACCTAGATAGTTGGGTTACTTCGAGATGAAAGCCTGGGTAGTAGGGCTATGAGAAGGAACCTGGATAGTAGGGTTACTTCAAGATGAAAGCCTGGATAATAGGGCTATGAGAAGGAACCTATATAGTAGGGTTACTTCGAGATGAAAGCTTGTATAGTATGGCTATGAGAAGGAACATGGGTAGTAGGGTTACCTTGTTTGGTTATGCAGATTAGTCGACCCGTTTGATCTTTGGGAATTGATTTTCAACTAGCTGTATGTATAACTGCTGGAATTGTTGGTGATAATTGTCTTTCCTGAAAAGGTGACAAGGTTAATTATATGTGTGATGCATGAAATGCCTTGTGAGATGATATTCTCAACATAAATGAGATTATGCTGTATATGATGTGTATGTGCATGTCATGATGTATGTACATGAAATGCTATTGGGGACATGTCCGAGTCTGGGAAAATAAATCCCTGACTGTTGCTGGAGAGTATAGGATTCCTGACTGTTGTAGAGGATTGTGGTTCTTCCACTTTTGCTGGGAATGGTGAATGGAAATGATTGTGCCGAAGATTTACTCTTTGTTGTTTGTGAATATCCTGTCAGGGAGAGACTCTATTTGAGAGTAGCTCTGCGGGGAATAATTTGGAAGGTAAATTTCCGTAGTTGAAGTAATAGGCTCTGTTGGGGATTGAGCTATTGTATTCAGAGAAATAAACTCTGCTTGGAGAGATAAAAATTATGATGATTCGCTCGCGATTATGAAATTCGGTCGGGGGATATAGTTGCCAGTTTTCTAAAAGACCCTCGCTAGGGAGATTACTTCCTATTTTGGGAAAGCTGACATCAATGATTTGAATACCTTTACTCTGGAGAGTGCATGTACTGATGATTGTGCTCCAAAGTTGTCTTTGCCCTGGTACCTACTGGACCGAGTAATCGTCGGGTTTGATATTTTTTATTTTTACCCCTGTTTCTTAAGTTACGAGTAATTGTCTTTTCGTTTCTTATGTAAATATTTATGAGCAAAAATCACATTCAAATGCATATGTAAAAAATAAACCATTGGGCGTTCTTGCAAAAAAAAAGAACATAGTTTTGTAAAGATCATTTGTATTGATTTTCGAAGTTGGCCTGTAAAAGGCGTTTTTGTACAAGGAGACTGACGCTCTAGTAAGAGAACGTCACTGTAAAAATAGAAGCTATACAACATTGTGTAAAAAGAAAAAAGCTATGTGCAACAATCCCACTGTTCCAAGTCTGCTATTGCCCCTATGTCTTCGAGCGTCTCATCATTTTTCTACTTGTCCGAAGTTGATTAGATTGATTGGTGTCATTCGAGCTTGACAGTTGATACTAAGGTCTGGTCACAAGGTGATCCAATGGGACATAATGATACGTTTTACATCCCTAACTTTTTCCTGGACTGCCCTTTCGGGTCTTCAGTCCACCGGGATACCCCTTTTTGCCCAAGTCGTCTTTTTAGGTTTTCGACTTGCCGGGTGTACAAATTTTTTTGTTTTCATCCCTTACTTTTTCCTGAACCCTTTTGGTTCGCCGGGAAGCCCGTATTTTTTCCTAGGCCAGTCAACCTAGTGGGTCTTTTATCATGCGTAGTATCTTTTCACTATGTCCGCATTGGCAGGGTGATAAAGGTCGTCACCGTCCATGGTGGTTAGAATCATAGCTCCACCCGAGAACATGTTTTTAACTACAAATGGTCCTTCATATGTGGGAGTCCATTTGCCCCTGGGATCACCTCGCGGCAATATGATGCGCTTGATTACCAGATCCCCGACTTGATATTATTGACGTCTGACATTCTTGTTAAAAGCCTTGATCATTGGCTTTTGATATGTCTGACCATGACAAATAGCAGTAAGTCTCTTGTCGTCGATCATATTTAGTTGATCAAGTCGAGTCTGGATTCGGTCGTCTTCGTTCAAACCCGCATCCTTCATAATCCTGAGAGAAGGTATCTGGACCTCGACGGGTAGGACTGCCTCCATGCCATATACCAGAGAGTAAGGTGTTGCCCCTGTCGACGTCCGTGCTGAGGTACGGTATCCATGAAGAGCGAATGGTAACATCTCATTCCAGTCTTTATAGGTCACCATTATCTTTTGTATAATCTCCTTGATGTTCTTGTTAGCCACTTCAACATCGCCATTCATCTTCGGCTGGTAGGGAGAAGAGTTATGATGTTGTATCTTGAATTGCTTACAGAGCTCGGTGATCATCGTGTTGTTGAGATTTGTACCATTGTCAGTAATAACTCTCTCTAGAACACTATACCGACATATCAGATTATGTCGAATAAACCGCACCACAACGTTCTTGGTCACAATAGCAAAAGAGGTCGCCTCAACCCATTTTGTGAAGTAATCTATGGCCACCAGGATGAAGCGATGTCCATTGGAAGCGGTAGGCCTAATTTCTCCGATCATGTCAATGCCCCACATTGTAAAAGGCCATGGAGCTGTCAAGACATTCAAAGGAACCGGAGGCACATGCACCTTATCAACGTAGATTTGGCACTTATGACAAGTTCGGGAGTGCTGATAACAATCTTCTTCCATAGTGGACGAGTAGTATCCTGCCCGTAGGATCTTCTTAGCCATGGTATGTCCACTTGAATGGGTTCCAAGGGTACCTTCATGTAGATCTGTCATAATCCTCTCCGCTTCACTCTTGTCTACACACCGCAGCAAGGTAGAGTCATGATTGCGCTTGTAGAGGATTCCATTACTGAGGAAGAATTTAACAGCGAACCTTCTCAGAAACTTCTTATCATTGACAGATGCCCCTTCGGGATACTCCTGAGTCTCGAGGTGCTTCTTCACTTCATGAAACCAGGGTTTGTCTGCCACCTCTTCGATATCAATCTCACAATAGTGCGCTGGTTCATCCAAACTTTCGATAGTGATTCGGGGAGCTTCATTGTCCTACCTGACTTTGAACATAGAAGACATGGTAGCTAGCGCGTCCGCTAACTGATTCTCCTCTCGCGGGAAATGTTCAAAGGTTACCTCCTCAAAGTGTGGGAGCAATGTCAGCACGTGCTCTTTGTATGGGATGAGATTCGGATGCTTCGTATCCCATTCGCCTTTGATATGACTTATCACTAAGGCTGAATCCCCGAAAACGTCCAAGAACTTAATCCTGAGATCAATAGCGGCTTTGAGACCCATGATGCAGGCTTCGTACTACGCCATGTTGTTAGTGTAGTTGAAACATAGTTGGGCAGTGAAAGGAGTATGACATCCCTCAGGAGATATGATTACCGTGCCGATGCCATTACCAAGTGCATTTGAAGCTCCGTCAAAAACCATAGTCTATCGGGATCCCTCCTCGGGTCCTTCATCTGATCCAAGTTCTTCGCAGTCAGTCACCAGCATAATATTCTCATCCGGGAACTCAAAATTCATGGACTGGTAGTCATCCACGGCCTGATGAGCCAAATGATCAACAACTACACTCCCATTTATTGCTTTCTGGGTTGTATATTGTATATCATATTTAGTTAAGATCATCTGCCATCTCGCTATTCTTCCAGAGAGAGTTGGTTTCTCGAAGATGTACTTGACTGGATCCATCTTAGATATCAACAAAGTACTGTGGGTCAGCATATACTGTCTTAGTCAGCGAGAAGCCCATGCCAAAGTGCAACAAGTTTCCTCGAGCGTGTTCTTTTTGACCAGACTCGTCATGCTGCCCCAACACACACCTCATTGAATTATCTAGTACTGTTAAGTATAGTATCAAAGGTCTTCATTCAACCGGAGGCATCCGAATTGGTGGTTCTTGAAGGTATTCGTTGATTCTTTCAAAGGCTGTCTGGCATTCATCATTTCACTTTACCACTTGATCTTTCTTCAGAAGCTTGAAGATGGGCTCACAAGTAGCAGTTAGATGTGAAATGAACCTGGCGATATAATTCAAGCGTCCCAAGAAACCTCTAACTTATTTCTCTGTACAGGGAGCCGACATCTCTTGTATGGCCTTTACCTTCGCAGGGTCTACTTGAATACCTTTGTCACTGACGATGAAACCCAAAAGCTTATTAGACCTTACCCCGAAGGTGCACTTGTTCGGATTTAACCTCAGCTTGTATGTCTTTAACCTGGAGAATAACTTTTGTAGATGATCAAGGTTCTCTTCCTCGGTTTGAGACATGGCTATCATGTCATCAACATAAGCCTCTATCTCGTGGTGAATCATATCATGGAACAAGGCGACCATGGCTCGCTGATAAGTTGCCCCTGCATTCTTCAACCCAAAAGGCATCACCTTGTAACAGAAGGTGCCCTATTGTGTGACGAAGGTTGTCTTCTCCATGTCTTCAGGAGCCATCTTGATATGGTTGTAGCCAGAGAAACCATCCATGAAGGAGAATATTTTGTGTTGCACGGTGTTGTCAACCAGAACATCAATGTGGGGAAGCGGGAAGTCGTCCTTGGGGCTTGCCCTATTCAGGTCCCTGTAATCCACACACATCTGTACCTTGCTGTCCTTCTTAGGTACCAGAACAATGTTAGCAACCCACTGTAGATAGGAGGTGACAGCTCGGAACCCAACATTGAACTGCTTCATAACCTCTGCCTTAATTTTCTCTGACATTTCAGGATGCATACGGTGAACCTTCTATTTAATTGGAGGGAAATCTTCTTTAGTCGGCAGACAATGTACCACAATATCGGTGTCTAAACCAGGCATATCTTCATATGACTAGGCGAAGATCTCAACATAGTCGTGCAACATCTATATCAACTGCTGTTTGACCTTAGCTTCAAAATTTGCGTCGATCTTGACTTCCTTTTTGTCCACCTCCGTGCCCAAGTTTATCGTCTCAACTAGCTCTTCATGAGGTTGTATAGCCCTTTCTTCCTGCTGTAACAGTCTAGCAAGATCTCCAGGCACCTCACAATCATCCTCACCTTCGTCCTCGACTTGGTTGATCGGATTTTCAAAGTCGTAATCGACAGTAGCAGAACTGTTGTCAATGGGATCCAGAGTGGTTATGGATTTGCAGTATTTTACGTGAGTGTGTGTAAGAGTATAGCTGTTTTGATAAAGTGAAACCAGAAAATAAAAAACAAAGAGCGTAAAATTTGTATGCAAGGAACGTCCAATGTTTTATTGATGATATATGAAATGACACATAATAGCCCTCACAAACAAAACCAATGTGCCTTGGGAAAGACACAAGGCTGTAGAGTTTAACTTATTTATTACAATCTTGGGAAACATGTAAGACAATTACTGCAGAATAAAAGAAGCTGATATAAAATCTCTGGCCGTCTAATTACTCGGTCCACTGTTGGTAGTTGGGTAGATCCAGCTGTCAATGTCAGAGTCTTCCTCACTGTCTTTAATGGCATTAATTCCCCGATTGCTGATGCGTAGGGGAGGTCCTCCTGCTCGAGCGCGTCGAACAACCCTTTGAGCTCCTGAAGTAAAGCCCAAACCAAACTTGTCAATTTTGTGAGTAAAATCAGGGAGTTGTCCCTAGTTGGTATACCCAACTTCTTCAACCATTGCTCTGGCGTCTTTGAGAGAAGCCATCTTCAGAGGAGGTTTGGTGTCGGTAATGGTCTCAGTCGATGCCAAGATCTAGGGAACCTCTTCAAAGTTTTGGCAAGGAGTCTCTATGAATTTCTCGTCCATCTCTACGTACCTGAAGGAGTTGAGGTGGCTCACCATATACTCCTCTTCGCCACATACAGTAACAATCTTTCCCTTCACTGGATACTTTGAAGGGGTGAAAAACACAAGAAGGGGGGGTTGAATTGTAAAACTGGAATCTTAATGCAATTGACAAGATATTTTTATCCTGGTTCGTTTGATCTCAAACTACTCCAGTCCACCCGTCAAGGTGATTTCGCCTCTCTCCAACGAGGTCTTAATTCACTATATTCAACTGAATACAAATCTGCTTTAACAACTGCTAAAGCCTTCTTGATTCAAACCACAATCCGGTTTGTCAAGGCAACACTTTCTTACAAAGGTATAAAACAAATGTGTGTGAATGTTTTCTACAAAACGTTATCACAACTGTGATGTATACACAAATGAAGCTTAGAATACTAGGTTGCTAAACACTAATGGAGTATCAGAGTTTGTTGGTTTAGCAAAACTGGTAGATGAAGATTATTGTTCAGCTTTGTGCGTGTAGAGAGTTGGAGAGCATTAGCCATTATAATCTTCGAAGCCTTGTTTATATAGCACTTGAGAAGATGAACGTTGAATGCAAATATTCTTGATTCAATGCTAATAACAAGCTTTCCTTTTTGAGCAGATCTTGTCTAGAATGATGCCGTTGGAATTAATTAGCGTTCAATGCACAGTACCGTTGCTTCTTCAATGCACGTTCTGGCTTGGCTCATTCTGATTCTGCTTCGCTGCTGATGAACTAATGATTCTGTATCAGAGTGTTTACGCGCAGTTCTGTTCATCAAGCTTCAGCATGTACAAGGGTTGATCATCTGATCTTGACGTTCTGATTCAGCAACTTCTGATGCTGGTGTATCAAATCAAATTCTGATGCTGAATAAGTGATCTTGCTTATTTTAATCAGCGTATCTGCAAGTCAGAGCATAGTAATTTTAGGCAGCATATAATTCAAACATGAAACATATAAATACTATATCTTTTCACTTTGTTATCATCAAAACTTAAATATAGGGTACTAGATACAAACATTGTTCTAACAATCTCCCCCTTTTTGATGATGACAAAAACTAGATATTTTAAATAAAAAATAACGTGAAAAGGTATCTAGGAAATGTTTCAGAGTTAAGAAGTAAGGAGAAATCAGAGTTTAAGAGATACTCCCCCTGAGTTTGTTACTTCCCTTTGATATGCGTGTTCTTCAGGATCAGATCTTTTTCTATCTTTGAGCATCAGATTATAGGTCTTTGACTTATCAGAGAGCAGAGCTTCAGAGCTTTTCCTGTCAGAGCTTTGCTTCGGATCAGAGTGTTAGGTCGATCAGAACTTCATATTTGATCAGAGCAACATGAGCTTCTACATTTTGATCAGAGCTTCTAGCTTCTAGTCTTCATAGTGTTCAAGAGCTTCCTTGTGCCTGTGGACTTAAAAACAAAACAGAAAAACATTCAAGTAATAGAGTTAGAATGTTTGAGAATTTCTGTCTAGTTAGCCGTTATTGATTTTAAATATCATTCTTGTTCTCCCCCTTTTTGTCAGCAATCAAAAAGTGTTAGTGATGTGCTAAAACAATTTAGATCAGAAAAACAAATTATATTAAAATAGTTTAGAGCAAAAGAACATTACACAAACATAGTCAAAACAGTACATCAGAAAATGAAGAAAACATAGAGAATGTCATGCATAAAAAAATTTAAGGTTGTGGTGGCATGCGTGAGAACAGGCTTTCCAGCATTGCTTGAATCTTTTCAGAAGTTTCATTCTGCTTCTGAACCATGTTGACAACAGTGTCAATCTTGCTGTCCTGTACATTCATTCTTGCTTCCATCTTCTGATCATTCTCTTCCATCCGCTGTTGTAGACGCAAGTCATTCAGCCTTAATTCTTCCAGAGCCTGCCTGTCCAAGGCAGCTTGAGAACTTTCAGAAGGAGGAAGCTTCTCAGAACTTTCAGCTACATCTTCTGCTGGATTTTCTTCCTGAAGGGTCTTGTCCTCTGATGGTTGCACCTGTGCAGCTTGCTCTTTCTCAGACCAGGATTCACTATCCAGAGGGAGCACAACTTCTTGAGGCAGCTGACTCTCAACTTCTTTCAGCAGCTTGCTAAAGTTCTGTTGAGCCTGCTCATAGTTGGCGTCCTGCAGCTTGAGGGCTTCAGCACGTACCCATAGTCTGAACTGTGACCAGAGCTGATCAGAAGCAGCTGGGTCGATCATCCCCGGACAGACTTGCTTCAAAGAAGCAATCCATTGCAGCATACCTGTTTCAAAATTCAAAATACCAGAGCCAACATCTGGTTGCTTTGGTTTGGGTATGGCAATTTTGTGTCTTAGATCAGCAAGACGTTCAAGACTTGTTAAGTCAATGAAAGTTCTGCTGGGGTTTTCAGCGGTTTTCTGAGAGGTTGTTTGTTTTGGAGGAGGGTTATCAGAATCAGAGGAAGATATTTCTATTGGAGTGGTTGGAGTTTTTGGAGGTGTTGATTCCTCTGAAGATGGCAAC
This sequence comes from Vicia faba, assembly GCA_948472305.1. Taxonomy (NCBI): domain Eukaryota; kingdom Viridiplantae; phylum Streptophyta; class Magnoliopsida; order Fabales; family Fabaceae; genus Vicia; species Vicia faba. The sequence continues at coordinate 287,708,663 of OX451740.1, read as the reverse complement.
TGGGGCCTGACAATGGTGGTTCCACATGGCAACTGGATTTCCAGCGGTGAAGGTTGAGGTGAGTGGGGGTCAGAATGATGAGGAGAAGGGGTTTCATAGCGGTGAAACTCTGTTTGTGGTGAAGGTGGATTATTTTCTGGTTGAGGAGGTGGAATCTCTGATTGCTCAGGGATCAGAGGTTCTTCTGTGTTTGGTTGTTGTTGTTGTTGTTCTGGTTCTGGTTGTTGTTGTATTTCTGGTTCAGGTTGTGGTTCTGGTTGTGGAGGAGGAATATTTGTTGGTTCAGAATTTGGTTGAGCAGAAGCATGTTCACGCTCAATATCAGCTAGCACTCTATCAAGTGCTGGTGTTGTTGAAACAGTTGGTTGTTTGGGAATTTTGATTCTGGTTCTTCTGAGTTGTAAGGTCTCAGAAGGGTCTTCTGGTATGGTTTCATCAATGGTAGGGATTGGAATTGATATTCTGTGAGAGGTTTGAGGAGGAGCAACAGATGTTGGAATAGTAGATGAAATTGAAATAGGGGCAGCAGATGAAATACCTCTTTTCTTTGGAGTCTGATGAGATGATCCTTCTGCTTTCCTCTTCTTTGTCTTCTTCTGAGTCACTTCTGGTTGGACTTGACTCAGATCTTTGATCTTCAGCTTTGAACCTGTATCTTCTTCCTTGTATGAATCTGGATACTTGAGAAACATATCAGGTTTGGATTCCATTTCAGAAAATTTTGGGAAATCACTCAGAGGCACTCTTCTGCTGGAGATGTCAGCAGTTGAAGTAGCTCTGGGTTCCTTCTTAATATTTTCTATCAGCTTCATCTTTTTCAGGTTCTTAGCGTTCAGCGGTTTTCCAACAGTTGGTTCAATAGTGCACAGCACTTTAGCTTCGCTCAGATAATCTATCAGCTTATTCTCTGTCAGAATATCTGATATGAGCCTTCCAAACGGTATCCAGTCCCTTTTGGTCCTTTCTTCTTCTCTAGTCTCTTTCACACTAGTCTTCAGATGGTTGAACAGGAAGTGTGCCAGATTGATCTTCACCCTCTGATCAATAAAGTAGATCAGAAATTGCTGATCCACGTTTATATAATCAGGAGAGCTTGTTGGCTTCCTGTGATTGAAACAACCCAGAACAATCTTGGCCCATACTCTGCAGTGATCCTTCAGATCCTTAATTTTGCTGCTGGGAAAACCAAGAGTGAAAATGCAGTTGGCTACCACACCTATATCAGGGCATCTATCAGCCATGTCCACACAACGGACTCCACCACCACTTTGACCGATTAACCTAGCAATGAGGTCTTACAGAAATTACTATCTTCTTTCCCATGACAGAAGAGATGACTAGATGTTTATGAATCTTGGCGTGAATCCAAAATTCCTTGACAAGCTCTGGGAATGTTGGTCCAACCAACCTATCGAAATACCTCTCCCACTTTTGAGCCCTAATTTCCTCAGTTAGGTCAAATCCATTATCCTTCAAGCTTTCGAAGTCGATGATTAACTCAGAAAGAACTTCAAGATTCTTTACCGGTGTGAGAAGAGTTCTGGTAGGCACCTGATATTGCTCAGAAGTTTCTTTCTTCTGATTCCCTGCAGAAATGCTGGAGGATGCCATTGTTCTCACTAAAAAGCTTTGAGAATGATTTGAGAGAAAAAGGTTTGAAGAAGATAAACTCAGAAATATGCAGAAAATACTTGGATGATTATGAAAGCGTAAAGAATAAGAATGAAGAATAATGTGCTTAAATAGAGTATTCAAAAATTATTTTGAAAAAATTAAACGTTTTTAAGAGAGAGAAAAAAAATAATGATTGCCATTAACAAGCGTGATTACTTTGCATTAAATGCTTGCTGATTTTGGGGGATTTGAGAAAGATACTTAAAAACGGTTACCAGACATGTGTCTCAATGCACCCAATCAGCGCTTTGCCTTCTTAGAAGCGTGCACGCGTTCTGCTTCAGGGATTTGCTGATGATTGGATGACACTTGTTTGATGTAGTGATCAGCACGTCTGTATTTGAGATTAGACTCTCAGATCTTTAGACTTGCATCTGATACAATCTGCATGTTCTATCTTTCTGAAAGAAGATTGATCAGAAGTTCACAGTAATATAATTACATTCTGAAGATAAATATATGGAATTAAAACATTTTCATTCTGGGCATACTTTCATGCTGAGATGTTTCAGAATGAAATTGAACCTATCTTCTGAAAGGGGTTTAGTAAAGATATCAGCCCATTGATGGTCTGTATCTATAAATTTCAAGTTTAAAATACCTTTCTGAATATAGTCCCTAATGAAATGATGTTTTATTTCTATATGCTTAGCTCTAGAATGTAAAATAGGATTCTTACTTAAGCAAATAGCAGAAGTATTATCACAAAGAATAGGAATGTTACTCTTAAAAATCTGGAAGTCTTCAAGCTGACTTTTCATCCAGAGCATTTGTGTGCTACATCCTGCTGCTGCTATGTACTCAGCTTCTGCTGTTGACAGAGCAATTGTTGATTGCCTTTTGCTGGACCACGAGATCAGATTTTCTCCCAGAAACTGGCAGCTTCCAGAAGTACTTTTTCGTTCCACTCTGTCTCCAGCAAAATCAGCATCACAGTAGCCTACTAAGCTGTAATCACTAGATTTTCTATAAAACAAACCCAGATTAGTAGTACCTTTCAGATACTTGAAAATTCGCTTAACAGCTGTTAAGTGAGATTCTCTAGGATCTGATTGGAATCTAGCACAAATACATACGCTGAATAAGATATCAGGTCTTGAAGCTGTCAGATAAAGGAGAGAACCAATCATACCTCTGTAGACTTTCTGTTCTACACTTTTGCTTACCTCTTCTCTTTCCAGAATGCACGTGGGATGCATTGGAATCTTTGATGGCTTACATTCTGAGAGGTCAAATTTCTTCAGAAGATCTCTGATGTATTTGCTCTGATGAATGTAAGTTCCCTCTGGAGTTTGATTGATCTGAATTCCTAGAAAGAATTTCAGTTCCCCCATGAGGCTCATCTCAAATTCTGCCTGCATACACTTAGCAAATTTTCTTCCAAGAGAAGGATTAGTAGAACCAAAAATAATATCATCAACATAAATTTGACAGACTAAAATGTCACTCTTAACTGTTTTACAGAATAGAGTAGTGTCCACTTTCCCTCTGGTGAATTCATTTTCAAGCAGAAAGTTACTTAGCCTTTCATACCAAGCTCTGGGAGCTTGTTTCAGACCATAGAGTGACTTTTTCAGTTTGAAAACATGTTCTGGATGTTTTGTATTTTCAAAACCTGGGGGTTGGTGAACATAAACTTCTTCTTCTATATAACCATTTAAGAATGCACTTTTGACATCCATCTGATACAGAGTGATGCCTCTATTAACAGCAAATGAAATTAAAAGTCTGATAGATTCTAACCTGGCGACTGGGGCAAAGGTTTCTGTATAGTCTATCCCGTCTTGCTGACTATAACCTTGTGCAACCAGTCGTGCCTTGTTTCTGACGACTTCACCTTGTTCATTGAGCTTGTTTCTGAACACCCATCTTGTTCCAATGACGTTGAATCCTTTTGGTCTTGGAACGAGATCCCATACGTCGTTTCTGGTGAATTGATTCAGCTCTTCTTGCATTGCCAGAATCCAGTCATTGTCCAGAAGTGCTTCATCAATGGAAGAAGGTTCAATCAGAGACACAAGTCCCATAAGAGTTTCTTCAGAGTTTCTGAAGCTTGCTCTTGTTCTGATTGGATCTTCCTTTCTTCCTAGGATAGTTTCTTCTGGGTGATCCAAACTGCTTCTGGGCAATCTCTTCTGAGGTTGATCAGCAGCTGTTGAAGGATTTCTAGCAATGCTCCTTTCAGACGTTGAAGGAATGTCTGTGTTGAGAGCTTCTGATGACTTGTCTTCAGAACCTGCAAATTCAATTTCTATACCTGCAAGATATTCATTCTGCTTTGACTTTTCAGAGTCAAGCTTGTCATCAAAACGAACACTGATTGATTCTTCCACAATCTGTGTTTCTGTATTGTATACTCTGTACCCTCTTGAGCGTTCAGAGTATCCTAGCATAATACACTTCTGTGCCTTAGAATCAAACTTGTTCAAATAATTCTTTGTATTCAATATATAGCAAGTACATCCAAATGGATGAAAATACGAAATGTTGGGCTTTCTGTTCTTCCACAATTCATATGGAGTCTTTTCCAGAATAGGTCTTATTGAGATTCTATTCTGAATGTAGCACGCTGTGTTTATTGCCTCTGCCCAGAAAGTCTTAGCAACGTTTGTCTCATTGATCATGGTTCTGGCCATTTCTTGCAATGTTCTGTTCTTTCGTTCTACAACTCCATTTTGTTGGGGAGTTCTAGGACAAGAGAAATCATGCAGAATGCCTTTGTCATTAAAGAATGACTCAAAATCTTTATTTTCAAATTCTCCACCATGATCACTTCTGACTTTAACGATTCTAAGATCTTTTTCATTCTGAACTTGGTTACAGAAGGTAACAAACACAGAGTGTGACTCGTCCTTGTGTCTTAAGAACTTTACCCATGTCCATCTGCTATAGTCATCTACGATTACTAACCCATACTTCTTACCACTGACTGAAGCAGTTTTAACTGGTCCAAATAAGTCAATGTGCAGAAGTTCTAATGGCTTAGAGGTAGAAACAACATTTTTGGATTTAAAAGAAGGTTTTGCAAATTTGCCTTTCTGACATGCTTCACACAGAGCATCTGAATTGAACTTCAAATTAGGAAGTCCTCTGACCAGATTGAGTTTGTTAATCTGAGATATTCTTCTCATACTAACATGCCCCAATCTTCTGTGCCAGATCCACTGCTCGTTGTTAACAGACAGAAGACATTTTACGTTCTGACTCTTTAGTTCAGAAAGTTTGATTTTGTAAATGTTGTTTTTCCTCTTTCCATTAAACAGGATAGTCCCATCTTTCTGACTAACAGCTTTACATGATTTTTGATTAAAGATTATATCATAACCGTTATCACTTAATTGACTTATGGATAACAGATTATGCATCAATCCATCTACTAGCAGAACATTATTAATAGAGGGAAGATTTCCATTACCTACAGTTCCAGAGCCAATTATCTTTCCCCTCTGATTGCCTCCAAAGCCAACGTGGCCTCCAGGCTTAAGTTCCAGGCTTTGGAACATATGCCTTCTTCCCGTCATGTGTCGTGAGCAGCCAGAGTCCAGGTACCATGACTGGTGTTTCTGACTTGCTGCTAAAGATATCTGCAACATGTATTATTTTATCCTTAGGTACCCAGATCTTCTTGGGTCCTGATTTGTTAGTTTTACCAAAACTCTGGTTGAATTTTGGTTTCACAGAGTGATTACTACTAGTATATTTGATGTCATGTGTGTGACCATACACAAAGTGTGAATTTAAAGGAGTGTGTTTAATGGTTAAATCCATGACATTCTTAGGTGTAGGAACCTTACCTAGGTATCCTATTCCTTTCCTGCCGTTTCTGCTAACTCCATAGATCATTGAAGCCATTCTGCTTCTATCTATGCTTTTAGCAAGGAACTTCTGGAAACTGTGATCATACTCCTTGATGATCTCATCAGCGTTGCTGGGAGTTTCGGAAATTGGTTCATTCTGAGAGTTTTGTAAAGAGTTTTCTAATTTTGAAATTTTATCTCTCAGCTCAGAGTTTTCCAATTTGAGACTCTCAGACTTATTAGAGTCAGATTCAAGAGTCCTTTTCAGGTCTCTGAATTTAGCTCTAATCTGCTGATAACGTTCCAGAATTTCATTGAGGCTTTCAGCAAGTTCAGCCTTCGTAAAATTAACAGCGAAGTTAGGGAATACCTCTTCTGTGTCTGATTCTGAGTCTGATTCAGAAGCTTCACTATCATCTGGAATGTTAGCCATGAGCGCTATGTTTGCCCTTTCATCATCTGATTCTGAGTCAGCTTCAGACGAGTCAGAGTCATCCCATGTGGCCATGAGACTTTTCTTCTTCTCTCTTCCAAACTTCTTTTTGGGCTTTTCCCTCTGAAGCTTTGGGCAGTCACTCTTGTAGTGTCCTTGCTCATTGCACTCGTAGCAGATGATGTCTTTTGTATTTGGCTTCTTGCTACCGGAGGAGCCTTCAGATCTTCTGTATCCAGAGGAAGAATCTGTCCTTCTGTATCTGGAGGAAGACTCGTTCTGATCAGATCTTCTGGGATTCCTGAACTTCCTTTGTCTTTGCTTCCACAGTTGATTTACTCTTCTGGAGAGAAGGGAAAGTTCGTCTTCTTCTGATGAGGATCCATCAGATGTTTCTTCAACTGCCTGCAAAACTTTAGATTCAGATTTTCTGTTAGATTTTAAAGCTAAAGGCTTACCTTGCTTCTGAGGCTCGTCAGCTTCTAGCTCTATCTCATGACTTCTGAGGGAGCTTATAAGTTCCTCCAGAGTGATTTTGTTGAGATCTTTCGCCAGCTTCAGAGCAGTAACCATAGGCCTCCACTGCTTGGGTAAACTTCTGATTATCTTCTTGACATGGTCAGCAGTAGAGTATCCTTTGTCCAGAACTTTGAGACCAGCTGCCAGAATCTGGAATCTGGAGAACATAGTTTCAATGGATTCAGATTCTTCCATTTTGAACGCCTCATACTTTTGAATGAGCGCCAGAGCTTTTGTTTCTTTGACTTGAACGTTGCCCTCATGCGTCATTCTGAGTGAATCAAAGATGTTCTTAGCTGTGTCTCTGTTGGAGATCTTTTCATACTCAGTATAGGAGATGGCACTGAGGAGGATGGTTTTGGCCTTATGGTGATTCTTGAAATCACGCTTTTGTTGATCAGTCATTGATTTTCTTTCAATCTTCTGACCAGTTGCATTCACAGGGTGCGTGTATCCATCTGTCACCATATCCCACAGATCAGCATCATGTGCTAGAAAGAAGCTTTCAATTCTGTCTTTCCAGTAATCAAAGTTTTCTCCATCAAAGACTGGAGGTTTGCCGCTGAATCTGTCTCTGTCCTCATTGTTGTCATTGCTGAAATGAGAGTTGTTTCCTGCCATTATGTTTTTCTGACGCTGGATCTTGTACTGACACGGTTAAGTGTTTTAGCTCAGAACCAGGCGCTCTGATGCCAATTGAAGGGGTGAAAAACACAAGAAGGGGGGGTTGAATTGTAAAACTGGAATCTTAAAACAATTGACAAGATATTTTTATCCTGGTTCGTTTGATCTCAAACTACTCCAGTCCACCCGTCAAGGTGATTTCGCCTCTCTCCAACGAGGTCTTAGTTCACTATATTCAACTGAATACAAATCTGCTTTAACAACTGCTAAAGCCTTCTTGATTCAAACCACAATCCGGTTTGTCAAGGCAACACTTTCTTACAAAGGTATAAAACAAATGTGTGTGAATGTTTTCTACAAAACTTTATCACAACTGTGATGTATACACAAATGAAGCTTAGAATACTAGGTTGCTAAACACTAATGGAGTATCAGAGTTTGTTGGTTTAGCAAAACTGGTAGATGAAGATTATTGTTCAGCTTTGTGCGTGTAGAGAGTTGGAGAGCATTAGCCATTATAATCTTCGAAGCCTTGTTTATATAGCACTTGAGAAGATGAACGTTGAATGCAAATATTCTTGATTCAATGCTAATAACAAGCTTTCCTTTTTGAGCAGATCTTGTCTAGAATGATGCCGTTGGAATTAATTAGCGTTCAATGCACAGTACCGTTGCTTCTTCAATGCACGTTCTGGCTTGGCTCATTCTGATTCTGCTTCGCTGCTGATGAACTAATGATTCTGTATCAGAGTGTTTACGCGCAGTTCTGTTCATAAAGCTTCAGCATGTACAAGGGTTGATCATCTGATCTTGACGTTCTGATTCAGCAACTTCTGATGCTGGTGTATCAAATCAAATTCTGATGCTGAATAAGTGATCTTGCTTATTTTAATCAGCGTATCTGCAAGTCAGAGCATAGTAATTTTAGGCAGCATATAATTCAAACATGAAACATATAAATACTATATCTTTTCACTTTGTTATCATCAAAACTTAAATATAGGGTACTAGATTCAAACATTGTTCTAACATACTTCAGCATTTGGTGCAGTGTAGAAGTAACAACCCTAGCTTCATGAATCCAAGGACGACCTAACAAACAAGAGTATGACGGCCAAATGTCCATTACATAGAAAGTGGACTCAAAGGTCTGATAACCTACCTTGATAGGGATGTCCACCTCCCCATGCACCACTCACTTTGACCCGTCAAAAGCCCTTACCACAATGTTACTAGGCTTTAAGGTCAAGCCCTCACAATCTAGTCGGTCGAGAGCCTTCTTCGATAGGACATTCAGTGAAGACCCAATATCTACCAGCACATGAGCCATAGTGGTGCCCATGCATTCAATCGAGACATGCAGAGCATCATTATGCTTCCTCCCTTTTAGTGTTAAATCGGCATCTGATAAACCCAGCCCATTGTCAGCAGTCAAGCTGGCCACACAATCTTTGAATTGATCAGCCGAGGTCTCCTACGGCACGTGCGCAGTCTTGAGGAATGTGATCAAAGCCTTTGCATGGGCCTCGGAATGCAACATCAGAGACAACATGGATATATTTGAGGGGGTCTGCCCTAGCTGCTCGACCACATTGTAGTCGCTCTTTTTAATTATTTTTGATATTTCCTCTATCTCTTGCTTAGAGGCTTCTACGAAAATATTTCTAGGTGCCTCCGTCCGGGAAGGCTCACCTATAGCTTCTTTGCTTCGGCTACCAAATGACTCGACGGAAGGGGTAACAATTGGAGTAAGAACATGAGTAGTAGTTAAAGCACCAATAGGAATAGCGGGCGAAATAACGACAGGTTTATTGACAGTCTTTGGGGAAATCTCGGGAGAGAAAACCCTTCCACTTCTGGTGATCTTACTGGTCCCGACAATGTTATTGACATCGGGATTAGCCTCTTCATTCTTCAGGTCTTATTTAACGCCATGATAGTAAACATCGACGCCATAATGCCAAGGGACAGCTTTGTCCAAGGCGTATGAGACAGGACCAGGAAGGGTGATTATTAACGGAGTGACTCTTGGAGCAGATGTAATCCTAACAGGTCTTCACGAGTAGACATTGGAAGGATTGGTGGAAATGGTTATAATTGCAATATCTTCACATGTAACAGTTGGAATCAAAGTTTTCTAGAACAAAATTTCTCTGCTATCCATCAGGCGTTGGACATCTATTTTCAGCAAATGGAAATTGGAAGGCAGAGATGAACACACGTGGAAACCATCACCACAACCCGAAAATAAACCGGCCAACAACAAATTCTTCTTAATAGTTATAAGAGTAGTAGAAACTTCATCAACTGAGGTCATAAACAGATCGGTATCAACAAAATTAACTCCACGATTGTGCTTAGGCATGGGAGCAGTTATGACATTGGGCTTCTCCGGAGCATCAAACTCAATCTCTTTGGCTTCAATTAGGTCTTGTACCTTATTTCTCAGAGCCCATCAATCATTTGTATCATATCCAGGACTCTCATAATGGTAGGCACACCGAGCATTTGGATTGTACCGAGGAGATGTAGTATTTGGATTCTTGGGAGCCTCTTTCAAGGTTACCAAGTTGGATCTCAGTAGATGGGGTAAAACCTCTATCAATGTCATGTTAATCCGGGTAAACTACCTTTGTGGTCTTTCTACCCTTTTTTGATTGTGGCGTTGTGGAGTAGCCGCAGGCCTAGGTATCATTACAGCACTTACTGTTGGATAATGTTCATCTCTGCTTTGGCCTCTCGGGCTATAGATGGCACTGGCTTCCTTCTTACCAGTGAAAGGCTTCTTTACCAAACTCTAAGAGGCGTCTTTCTGTATCTTACCACTCTGAATCCCATCTTCTACCCTTTCTCCTGTTAATATCAGCTCAATGAAACCAGTTGATGAGCTACCAATCAAATGATTAAAGAAAGGACTAGACAGTTTCCCAAGAAACATATCAACTAACTCCCTGTTAGATAAAGTGGGTTGGACTCTTCCAGCCAAGTCTCTCCACTTCTACGCATAGTCCTTAAAGCCTTCACCTGCACCCATGGACATACTCTAGAGTTGAGTACGAGTCGGGGCAAAGTCGGCGTTATATTGATACTGTTTATAAAAAGCAGCGGTCAATTCCTCCCAGTTCCGGACATTGGTTCTCTTCAATTGGTAGAACCATTCAAGCCGAGTCCCTGACAGACTATCTTGAAAGAAGTGAACCCACAAGTTTCTATTAGTGGTGTGGGGATAGATTTTCCTTACATAGGAACGGAGATGGAGCTTAGGGCAAGACACCCCATCATACTTTTAAAAAATTGGATCCTTAAATTTCTGCGGGATGACCACTCCCGACACCAATCCCAGTTCTTCGAAATCTAACCCAAGTATCCTCTGGACTTCCATAGCACTCAAACACTCTTCCAACTGCTTGTATCTATCCTCAGTTGGAGGATACTGCTCTTCATTGTAGTCTGTATCATTGTCAGAAACTTCAGGACTGGGGTCCTTTTCCCTTGTCTCCCTTTCTTGATTCTCCCCTTCCTTGGATGAGGAGATTAGATCGACTAGTTGCTTTAATGCCCCCTGAATCTTCTTCCTATATTCAGAATACCAGAGACCTTCTTCTTTTTCTTCTTCTCTTTCAGGATGAGGGCTTTCAGATCCTCATGCCCTTTCTCCAGATTTATGAACATCTGTTGAAATTGGGAATTTGGTTCATGAAGATCTTTGATGCTTTGTTCAGAAGACATTTTTGCTCAAATAAACAGCGAAGAATATGAGAAGCCTGTAATGGTACCTATATATGCAGTGTTTATGGATGTGATGTGTATGCAATGATTTCAAGGACTTTTGGAAATTTAAATTTGCGAACCAAAATGAAACAAATATTTTATTAGCAGAATTCAAGGTTCAATTGCCTTTTAGGCGTTACAATTAAAAACAATTCTAAAAAACTAGAAAAAATAAAATTTCCCATGGATGGTTCCTCTTCGTGCCGAGATAGACATTAAGGCTTCTTTCCTCATGAAACTGCTTTGTGAGCTATAAAACCTTCCTCTCCTGGGCATAGAACTGATCCCTATAAGTATCCCGCTCTTTCTTCAACTGAATCCAAGACCTATGTAGTTCTTCAAGATTAGTGGGCATATCAGGATGGAGAACCGTGTAAGGAATACCCTCTTCAGTAGTGGGTTCCACAATCACTGGTAAAACGACCATGTAGGGCATCATAAGTTTCTGGGTGTGAGCTCGTACCCATTGGAGATAAGGTTCCATAGGAATGGAAACCTTTGGCCCCAAAGCCTTGGCATCAGATCTGTTTACCATGCTCCAAGCTCATATGAACCTATGGTGATACCCTTGAACATCATCCTCATAGTTAAATACAATGCCCTCGATAAGTAACTCATGAGGACCATCCCTTCGAGCGTAACCAAATTGTCGCAAAGCCAAACAAGGATTGTAAGTTATGCCTCCTCTAATTCCAAGTAATGGGACATTAGGGTACTTCCTGTAGTGGTCAATAATAGCAGTATCTCTCATAGTTCGGGAATACCGGAGAATATCCGTGTGAGCGAGTGACATTATCCTTTGCGACTAACCCAAACCTTCTTCATTCTTCAGTACGGACTTAGGGAGGTGAGAAATAAACCACCTCGACAACAATGGCATGCAGCACATAAGAACCTCTCTTCTCTTCATGGTACGAGTATGGAGAGCGTGCAAGATATCTCCGAGCAAGGTAGGCACAAGGTTGTGATAGAGGAAGATCTTGATAGCATTCAAATCTATGAGTAAGTCTGGATTAGGGAATAATACTAACCCATAGATTAGAAGGGCCAAGACCTCCTCATAATCCTGAAAGTCTATATCATCTCAAAACAGCTGGGCCTTGTCTATTAGAAACTTGGCTAAAAAACCCTTGACTCCGCTTCTTGTTTCCCAATTGGATACCACGTCGGCCCGTTTCATATGCAAGGCTGAGGCAATGACTTCTGGCTTAGGAACCTCTTCTAAACCTGTGAAAGGCAATTGTTCAAGAATGGGTATATCCAATAACTGAGAGAACTCTTCCATGGTAGGCACCAACTAATAGTCTGAGAAGGTGAAGCAGTGGTGCTTGGGATCAAAGAACTGAAAGAGTACACCTATCATCTTTTCATCAAAGTTTGAAGTAACCAGGTTGAGAAGTCGACCATGTCTCTTAGTGAACGTAGAAGTTTCAGGAACCTTTGATACTAGCTCCTTAAGTTGGGGAGGTATTCTCATAAAGCTGATTTGAATAGTGTTTCTACGAGCGGAAGCCATGATTTGGAAAACAGAACAAAGATAAATTCCCTTGGTCCTTGAAATGTTTAGTGTAATAATAATGGATGCTATGTTATGATGCATGATGTTATGTTCAAACAGAATAAATCACACACAAGCAAAACACACAATAGACCTTAGGTTCAAAGGCTTGCATGAGGTTAAAGGTAAGTACTCTCTTGAAGTTTAGTTGGTTTCAAACCTGTCTTAGAAAAGTAACCGGGTTCTAAATATTCTCAATATCACTGATCATCCTTTATCGGGCATTGTTTCAGCTCAAGCAATCTTTTCTTGCGGCCGAAATATCCCGAAAGTCTGACCTCAATGAGTGTAGCATCGAGTATCAACCAATCCTCAGCTTTATACCGAGGCCGGCTATCTCACTACTTTATAATGGCCAAGTTTGTTCAACTAAGGTTCTAAGGTCCGTTAGTGCTTCACGACACCATGTGGAGGCCCCGTATTCTCCTCGTTTCCACATGAAGAATATCGGTACCAACTAAAGTGTCACACCAACACAGCCATTGCTTAAACCATATCGGTCTATGCTTTACAGTCTCCACGATCTATTGCTATTTACCTAAAAAGTGCCCCAGATCCGGGTGTAGGATCTTTAACAATACCCAAGCAAAAGCCCTTAAAGATAAAGCAAGCAAAGTGTGATACAATGGGAGAACTGACTTGAATGTTTTGCGTTTTATCGAAAATGTTTCAGTTAGCAAGAGTCGCCACCGACTTTTCTTTTATCCAAAAGGAAAGGCTGAAAAGAACAAGAAAGAACTTTAGAGATGTTTTCTTGAGTTCGGAGGGTAGATTATGAAAAGGGAAGGTATTAGCACCCTTTTCATCCATGGTTTTCCATAGGCTCTTAGTTACTTGCTAGATCACTTGCTTTTGTTTGAAAATGTGCTTTGTGTGGTTTTTGAAAGTATTTTGAAAAGGCGCCATTGTTTAGGCAAACTTTGTAATGATTCTCGTTCGTAAGAATGTGTACAAAGTGTTGATCTTTTTAAAATGTTTTCAAGTTTTAATGGTGTTTTGAAAGTCTTGGTGTTTGTTTTGAAAATAGCAAGGATGTTTTTGGTTTGGAAATTGAGCAAGCAAGTAGGAACAATATACCTACTTAAAAGTCTTTCATGTTCATTTCCTTTTTCCTTTAACATTGTTATCTTACCATTGATTTGGTAAGTAACCCTATCTTTGGATGTAAATGGGACGGGCGTGGGTCATCGTATAACCATGATTAGCAATGTTGCAAGGTATCTTAGCATTTTTTTAGGGACTAAGAGAATTTTGAAAGGCAACTTTTGATAGAGTCATCGAGGGACTATGATCTTGTATTTTTGCTTGTCTTTGCTAAGATACCTCACATGCGTAATATGGTCATTTTGTAAGGCAACCAAGTGGATTTACCCTAAGGGTGCATATGTGAATAGTGTGTTTGATTGCATGCATTTATTCTTTGATTTTTTTGGGTTGTCTGTTTGTTGTTTTTATCTTGCCATACACCTAATTACTAACAATATATGAAAGCAATAAAAGTGCAGAAAAGTAAGGATTCTACGCTATTACAATCATTAGGGGGATGGGGTGTACGGATTTACAAAAGGGGGGGGGGGGGGGGAGGGGTTACAAGAATTTAAATCCTATTTAACTATTACAACCATATTGAAATAATGTACAAGAAAATGTAATAAAAATAGACTTGTTTTGTTTTTGTTAAATGAACTAGTTTAAGAAAATATTTTTGGTCTTTTGTTCTTAAAAAAAATAAAATAAAATATGTGAATATGAAATATCTTTGGTGTTTTTGGTTATTTAAAAGCTGAAATAAAATAATTAAGAGAAAACGGAGTCAGAATCAGCATGTTGCTGAAACGAGAACAAACAGAAGTTCTGACTCTGATATGCTGCAAAAGAGAAAATGTTAGTGGGAAAATGGAGGGTCAGAAGTTCTGGGCCTGGGTACACCAAATTCTGAGGTTGAAAGGGGTTCAGAGGCTATAGCGTAGCTGGGAACCTAGAAGTTTATGTACCTTGGCAAGTCAGAAGTTCTGGCTATTTTGAGAGAGTGAGGTGATAATGATGTTAGGTGAGGATATCTAGAAGTTCTGATTTGGGAATATCGTGTTTATCTGCCACCGGGGTGGCTGTACATCCGGTATTAAAAGCAAAAGCATAAACATGTATCACAAAGTAAACTCTAATGATGAAATCTAATTCTTTCTTCATGCTAATCAGAACATCTGCAACTTAGTTAAATCTCAACAAAACAGAAAACACAGACATAACAATTATGGCAGTTTTTTTTCATCATGATTTCAGAAGCATAATAAATGTCAAGACTGTAAATCAGAAACAAGCATGTATTTTCTAGTCCTAGTTTCCTTAAGAATTTCTGAACTGATGCTCTTCCTATTTAGGCAGGCAAATACATGAAACCTCAGGATTTGTACATCATCAGAATCAGGATGTCTACATTGTATCTTGAACATGCAAGTCTAATAATGCTTAAGTGATATGATGAGGGTTAGTAGAAACTTACCTTGTAGCTGAAAAATGTTATGTGAGCTGTGTCTGGTTCTAACTAATTGCAATGTTCTGATCAGCTTCCTCACGTATTCAACAGGCTGGAACAATCTTTAACTTGAGCTGAGGAATGGCTGGGAAATTCTGGAACAACTAAGAATCAAAGTTATGATTTTTTGAAATGGAAGTTGGTGGAGATGGAATTGCAGTTGTAAACAGAAGTTGGGATTGTTTCTAATTTGGCCAAGACATGTGCAAGAAAATTAGATTTTGGGCGTGAAAGGAAACATAAGCTTAGTAGGTTTTTGTGTTTATGCTTTTAATTTCTATTTCTTTTTGAAATTTCAGCAAGGTTTCCAGGATAATTTTTAAAATTCTACTCCCTTATAGCTGCAAAATGAAGCTCATTTATAGGCAAGGATTTAGTAGCTTGGAGAAGTCATAAGTACAACCATCATACACTAGGCGCTGACTTGTTCTTGAAGCAAGTTCAAACAAGTAAGGTTCAATGCACAAAGTAAGGTGGTTAGCAGCTTTTAGCCGTGCCTAAGCTGGATTTGTAAGCCTGAATTAAGGAAAAGTACTCCCAGAGGCAAAAGAAAAGCATGGGCCCAGCATAAACTTGTACAAAAGTTTGCTTTTCAAGGACATCAATGGTACTTCTATCTCACACGTGGGGAAATCCTTTGGATAAAAACTCAAAAGTGGTTGTGAGCGTTAAATGATGATGAGATCTATCAAACCAGAAATCCTGCGCTATGAGATTGTGTATCATAGCTAAGATCTGGGCCAGAAGTTCAGCATCAACGCAATTTAGAATAAACATCCAACTTCTGATCCCTAAATCCCTTTTCCCCAGCATGTTCTGAGCGAATTCTCAGACTTTCCAGAAAGCTTGTGACATGCTTTGTAAGTCCTCTTTGAATTTCTCTTGCAACTTCTGACTGAACCTAAATGAAAACTGGCCCAAAAGTTCTAACCAAGTCCTGTTTTGGAAAGGTCCAGAATTTGCTGAAAGTTTCAGTTTCATGGACGTGTCTTCAAGGATTTATAGCTTGAAATCCCAACATTTCTAGGAGAAGTTTTGTTCAGCAACGTTTGAGATATCATTGAGATCTACAACTCTTGTGTTAGAAGTTCTTCCAGAATCAGCTTGCATCATGGTGATAATCTGATCAGAAGTTCTGAGCTTGTCATATTTCTTAAACACTTAGAAAAATTCTAAGTATTTAGAAATTTGAATTTTCCAAAGTAATTCTGACTTTTGAATATCTTGATGAAACAAATCTCACATTCCAACATGTCTTGATGAAATATGATTCTTGAAGCTTGATTTTGATCTAAAAGTCAAAGATTGACTTCAGTGTGCAAATAACCATTTTGCCCTTGTGAATGACTTTCTTGGAAAGTTTATAATTCAAGGCTTGAAATTGGATGGAAGCAAACCTGAGGGTCCAGGATGATCCCTTGAGAAATGAGAGGGCAAATTTTGGGGTACAACAACTTCCCCTGTTCAATCTTCTTACACCTGAAGAGTTAGATTGGTAAATCTGCCATTTGTGACTTGAAGGTGGAAGATGATTGAACACTAGAGTGCCCAGAAATTTGCACTCGATGATGTTGTGGTTGATTGTGTAGGGAATGGGCTTAAAAGATGCCATTTGGAGAAATGATGGATAGTTGTTGGATATGGGCTTATAGATGCCATCAAGAGTGATTGTTGACAGAAATTCTGACTTCAATTGGAGAAGAAATCAGAATAAATCTTTGGAGCGATTTATCTGAACCAGAGGAAAAGTCTACTAGAAAGAATCAGGATAAAACTTTTGAGAGATTTAAACTAAAACAACAGAGGTCGTGGGATGAGTATCAGAATAATATCCACAAATGAATTGTATCTGACTCGTATATGAGAGATGTACTGAATGAGCGTCAGAATGACATCCGTATATGGATCGTATCTGGACTGTATCTAAAATGTATGTTGAATGAGTGATAGAATGATATCTGAATTTGGATCAAATCTGGACTGTATTTAAAGAGAATCTAGAGTAAGTATCAGAATGTCAGCCATATGGATCGCTTCTGAACTGCTTCTAGAAGAGAATCTCTGGTTGCCTGTCATTGAATAGAAGAAATAAATCAAACCAGAGGATGTCTTTGGTCGCCTGTCATTAACTGGAAGAAATAAATCTAACCAGAGGAGGTCTTTGGTCGCCTGTCATTAACTGGAAGAAATAAATCTAACTAGAGGAGGTCTTTGGTTGCCTGTCATTAACTGGAAGAAATAAATCTAACCAGAGGAGGTCTTTGGTCGCCTGTCATTAACTGGAAGAAATAAATCTAACCAGAGGAGGTCTTTGGTCGCCTGTTTTAACTGGAAGAAATGAATCTAACCAGAGGAGGTCTTTGGTTGCCTTTCATTAAGTAGAAGAAATAAATCTAACCAGAGGAGGTCTTTGGTTGCCTGTCATTAACTGGAAGAAATAAGTCTAACCAGAGGAGGCCTTTGGTTGCCTGTTTTAACTGGAAGAAATGAATCTAACTAGATGAGGTCTTTGGTTGCTTGTCATTAACTGGAAAAATAAATCTAACCAGAGGAGGTCTTTGGTTGCCTGTCATTAACTGGAAGAAAAAAATCTAACCAGAGGAGGTCTTTGGTTGCCTGTCATTAACTGGAAGAAATAAATCTAACCAGAGGAGGTCTTTGGTCGCCTGTTTTAACTAAAAGAAATAAATCTAACCAGAGGAGGTCTTTGGTCGCCTGTCATTAACTAGAAGAAATGAATCTAACCAGAGGAGGTCTTTGGTCGCCTGTGTAGGGCTGCTTGATGATGAGTCAGTGTGAAACTTCATCTTGGAAAGAGAAGGAACCTGTGTAGGGTTGCTTCATGATGAGTCTGTGTAAAACTTCATCTTGGAAAGATAAGGAACCTGTGTAGGATTGCTTCAACTGGTCGTGTAGATAATTGCCCTGACTTGTTACAGGTATTAATCTCTAACCTGAGAAATAAAGATAGTTTTCATGGCTTGTTACATGTATTAATCTTTAATCTCTTCATGTAGATAGTTTTCATGGCTTGTTACAGGTATTAATCTCTGACCTGAGAAAGAAATATAGTTTTCCTGGCTTGTTAAAGGTATTTATCTTCAATCTCTTCATGTAGATAGTTTTCCTGGCTTGTTACAGGTATTAATCTCTGACCTAAGAAAGTAAGATAGTTTTCCTGGCTTGTTACAGGTATTGATCTTCAATCTCTTCATGTAGATAGTTTTCCTGGCATGTTACAGGTATTAATCTCTGACCTGGGAAAGAAATATAGTTTTCCTGGCTTGTTACAGGTATTGATCTTCAATCTCTTCATGTAGATAGTTTTCCTGGCTTGTTACATGTATTAATCTCTAACCTGAGAAAGAAAGATAGTTTT
Source organism: Vicia faba (assembly GCA_948472305.1). Classification (NCBI taxonomy): domain Eukaryota; kingdom Viridiplantae; phylum Streptophyta; class Magnoliopsida; order Fabales; family Fabaceae; genus Vicia; species Vicia faba. The sequence goes on along the minus strand of OX451740.1, from coordinate 287,690,372 downwards.
CCTGGCTTGTTACAGGTATTAATCTATAATTACTCGTCTGTAGATAGTTTTCCTGGCTTGTTACAGGTATTAATCTAGAACTATTGAAAATGGTTGATGGTAGCTATCTGTTGATTGACCTTTCCTGAAAAAGGTAAAACGTTAGCTGTATGCAATGTCATGATGTATGAAATGCATGATGTCATGATGTTCTCAAAAATAAATGAGATTGTGTCGTATGCACTTATCATGTATGTAAATAGGATGTATGAAATGTGAAATGTTTATTGAAGTGTATCTTTGTCTGGGAAAATAAATCCTTGACAAATGCTGGGGAGTCGTTAAATCCTGGACTGCTGTTGAAGAGTAGGTGTGTCTTCAAACTTTGCTTAGAACATTTCCACCGGGGAGTCCTATTTTGTTGTTTGAGGAGAACTCTGTTGGTGAATATTGAAAACTCTGTGGAGAATGTTGATTCCTGCTTGGGGAAAAGAGTTCTGGAGTCTCGGTTGTCCGTTGCTCTACTAGGGGTTATCTCTTGATGGGAAAGACGAAGTTGAACTGATATTTGGTCGGGTCCAGGCTTCGTAGTAACTTACTGAATTTGATTATTACACGGTCGGATTCCAGGCTTTGTAGTAACTTACTGAATTTGATTATTATCCGGTCGGATTCCAGGCTTCATAACAAATTCTTGAAAGGATGAAGTTGAACTGATATCTGGTCGGGTCGAGGTTTCACAGTAACTTGTTGGGGATTGTAGAGTAGTCTAATGGGGAAGAGGAGTTGTGATCCTTTGATTCGTAGTAGTCGGAGAGGCAAACTCAAGCTGGGGAATCCTGTCATTTGTTGGGGAAAAAAACCTTGTTGCTTAGTCTGTTGGAGAGGCGGCGTCTTCACTAGAGAAAATCCTCGAGGATTCTTGAGGTCGACTTAGCTAGAGAAAAGGTTTTCAGAGATCGAAACTCTAGCTAGGAGTCATCCCATGAGAAGGATTTTGGGGAGATTTGTCACTTCCCTTAGTAGCAAGTGTTTGTGGCACTGCCAGGAGATGTTGGACTGTACGTAACCCATTCAATTCCCCAAGTGGTGGAGATGGTGACCTGCTCCTGGTTATTCTTCATTTCTTGAGAGATTCTTTGAATCTCGATTGGACTGCCCCAGGTGTGCTGGATAGTGACATGTCATCCCCCCTTGTTGATAGGAGATTTGTCATTGGAAGTGTCATCCCACTTGAAGTGATTTTGTTCACTGAGAGAGCTTTCGTTCACTGGATATTCATTGTGTGAATTTCTCTGCTGTCAAACAAATAGCCATATGCAAACAGTGATATTCAAGTAATGCAAAGTTTATATTTGTCTTGAAGTTTTGAAAATGCGTTTTAGCAAGTAAAGAGTTTTGTAAGAAAAATTCAACTCAGGATTTAGAGTAAATCCTTATAGGAGTCAGGATACCTTTTATAACAGTATGCTTTTGAACTAACCCATCTTCAATTAGGACTTTTGAAGGGTTGTAGCGTGGCTTGGTTCACGGTTTTAAGAAACAAAGGATAAAGGCTCAAATTGTATTTGTACCCACCCATTCTTCGTGATGTTCTTCAGTCCTAAACTCACTTAATTATGCGTTTGAACTTCAATTGAGTCTGGAATGGCGTTTTGGTGATGGTTCAGACAAGTTAAGTTTGTCGGAAGGCAGTTACTTTTGCAACATTTTTTTCATGTTGTTGAGGATTTTTAGTGACCTCTTTCTTTTGATTTATCATCCCTAATTTTTGCCTGACTGTTTTTGTTTTGAGATTATAGTCAGCGGGATGCCCCAATTTTTCTTAAGCCTCCTTTATAGGTTTTAATTTAGTGGGCTTTTCTTTTTTAGAGATAATGACTTCCTATTTGGTAGGGAACCATCACCGTCTTTTGATTCCAGAGGAATGTTTTGATGTCATTCGTTGTATTTACGAGATGAGAGTTTGCGATTTGAACGGGAATTTGAATTAATTGAGAGATTACCCTGCCCCAGGTTTTGATTAAAGGTTTCAATTTTGTGAAAAAAGGAAAAACTTCTACTTCTTTGGCTCGAAGGGGTTGACTAGGAATTATCTTCCTTATAACTCCAGTGTTTAGGATTTGAAATAATGCCTGTACATCATCAGCAAAGTCTGTTCAAAAGCATACTGTATGAGATTTATGGCATTGTTTTCGTCATCCTCCCTCTAAAGGCTTGTAACTTTTAGCAAGAGTTGAATGTCATAAAGAGAGTAAAAAGCGTAGTTTAAATGAAATGAAAACGAATGAATCAATTCAAGACAAACATATGCAATGCATTAATGAAACAAAGTTTTACATTAATAGATAATTGTTTGAATAATGAAAGGAATTACAACTTGAAAATTCAAATGAAACAAAGCCTCTTTGTCTGAATTTGTCACTTCAGGTGGCGAGCCTTTGAGGGATGGCAGAAGAACTCAGTATGGCCATCTTGTGTGAACTCCGACATTCCTCTGTCAATCAAGTCTTGGATCTTATTTTTCAAAGCCCAACAATCATTCGTATCATGCCCAAGATTATTGGAATGGTATGCATATAATGCATTGGGATGATAGTTAGGAGAAGAGGTATTTGGATTCCGAGAAGGATCCCTTAATGTGACCAAATTCAGCTTCAGCAGGTGCTGTAAGACCTGTGCTATATGCATGTCGAGTTTGGTAAACTGCCTAACGGCTGGGACCTGTTTACTTTGGTCACCCTATCCTTTTTGATGAGGTGGTTGCTGGGCTCGTGACGTGGAAGCAAATTAGGGAGGTCTTCTCTCCCTTAAACCGGCTTCTTGTCTCATGGGAGGCTGAATGACGACTTGATCCCCAATTCTAGATGTTTGCCCCATTTGGTTACATCCATCTCGATGAAGCTTGTTGATGAGGACTCTCAGCTCTTCTTGTCCTTGGGCTAGATTTTGGATAAGAGCCATCTGGCCCACCAGTTGTCCCATCATTTGGACTTTCATTACGGCTATCTCGGTTTGTAGCCGCCCCAATTGGTCATCTCTGTCGTCTCCAGGATTTCCTATGATCATCCCCCTGGTGAGGAGCGACTTGACCTCTTCTTGTCCCTTATATAGGTTCAAGAACATCTCTTGAAGTTGAGCGTTTTGAGCCTGGATGCCCTTCACCATTTGTTCCATACCCATCTTACTGAAATAAACAGTAGGAAGATAAGGAGACCTGTATGGGAGAAACCTGTCATGATATGATGCATGATATGTGGATGTATGTTTTCAAGGATCTCATGGGGTAAATGTTAGTAGTCACTTACAACTTTGATTGGAGAACTTTGTATCAGTGGATGTCCTTTCACGAGAATTAAGCTCACCATGCCAAGTGGGTTATAGCCCTTGACTCAAGTTGTTGTGCTTTGATCTTTGACGTCGTTTGGCTAGAGGAACATAAATCCTCTTCCCCCTTGATAAACGTCTAGTTCAAAGTAACCCTGCATTAAAGGCCCTTGAGATCCTTGAAACGGTTATTGAAAATGCTATGGTATGATGTCATGATGTTATGTACAAGTATGCAAAGTAAGCAAGTTTATATACAAATAATTATATTCACAAAAAGCAAACAAGTCCTTAGGTTTAGGATTGTATGGAGCTTGTAGGTAAGTACCCTCTTGAAGTTTAGTTGGCTCAACCTGTCCTAGTAATAGTAATCGGGTTCTAAGGGGTCTCAATATCATTGATCTTTCCCACAAACTTCATTCCGATTGACAACTGACTTGCCACCAAACAAAGCTCGAGAGTCAAATCTCAATGAGTGTAGTATCGAGTATCAACCAACTTCTAGACTGCACCAAAGTTGGTCATCTCACTACGTCCTAATGGCCAAGTTGGTCAAGTAAAGGTTCTAAAAGTCCATTAGTGCTTCATGACATCACTCAGCAGCCCCATATTCTCCTTGACTACCCAGGGGCTATCGGTACCCACAAATATGTCGCACTAACATAGCTATTGCTTAGACCATGTCGGTATACCCCGCATAGTTTCCACAACGTATTGCTACTTACCTATAAGGTATCCTAAATCTGGTTAGAGAATCCAAGCCCAAATAAAGAACCAAAATGTAAAGCATACAAGTCAAACAAAAAAGCAAGTAAAGATGATCTAGCCCTAAGGTAACCCCACTTTCAACTTTCCCCAGCAGAGTCGCCAGTTCTATGATACGGTAGGAGAAGTGAATTGAATGTTTTGCGTTTTATCGCAAATGTTGCAATTAGCAAGAGTCGCCATCGACTTTTCTTTTATCCAAAAGGAAAGGCTGAAAAGAACAGGAAAGACCTTTAGAGATGTTTTCTTGAGTTCGGGGGGTAGATTATGAAAAGGGAAGGTATTAGCATCCTTTTCATCCATGGTTTTCCATGGGCTCTTAGTTACTTTCTAGATCACTTGCTTTTGTTTGAAAATGTGCTTTGTGTGGTTTTTGAAAGTATTTTGAAAAGGCGCCATCGTTTAGGAAAACTTTGTAATGATTCTTGTTCGTAAGAATGTGTACAAAGTGTTAATCTTTTGAAAATGTTTTCAAGTTTGAAAGCTGTTTTGAAAGTTTTGGTGTTTTTTTTTGAAAATGGCAAGCAAGTTTTTGGTTTTGAAATTGAGCAAGTAACTAGGAACAATCTACCTACTTAAAAGTCTTTCATGTTCATTTCCTTTTTCTTTTGACATTGTTATCTTACCATTGATTTTGTAAGTAACCCTATCTTTGGATGTAAAAGGGACGGGCGTGGGTCATCGTATAACCATGATTAGAAATGTTGCAAGGTATCTTAGAATTTTTTTAGGGACTAAGATCATTTTGAAAGGCAACTTTTGATAGCGTCATCGAGGGACTATGATCTTGTATTTTTGCTTGTCTTTGCTAAGATACCTCACATGTGTAATATGGTCATTTTGTAAGGCAACCAAGTGGATTTACCCTAAGGGTGCATATGTGAATAGTGTGTTTGATTGCATGCATTTAGTCTTTGATTTTTTTGGGTTGTCTGTTTGTTGTTTTTATCTTGCCATACACCTAATTACTAACAATATATGAAAGCAATAAAAATGAGGAAAATAAGGATTCTACGCTATTACAATCATTAGGGGGATGTGGTGTACGAATTTACAAATGGGGGGGGGGGGGGGGTTGCAAGAATTTAAATCCTATTTAACTATTACAACCATATTGAAATAATGTACAAGAAAATGTAAAAAAAATAGACTTGTTTTGTTTTTGTTAAATGAACTAGTTTAAGAAAATATTTTTGGTCTTTTGTTCTTAAAAAAAATAAAATAAAACATGTGAATATGAAATATATTTGGTGTTTTTTGTTATTTAAAAGCTGAAATAAAATAATTAAGAGAAAAGGGAGTTAGACTCAGCACGTTGCTGAAACGAGAAGGAACAAAAGTTCTGACTCTGATACGCTGCAAAAGAGAAAATGTTAGTGGGAAATTGAGGGTCAGAAGTTCTAGGCCTGGGCACACCAAATTCTGAGGTTGAAAGGGGTTCAGAGGCTATAGTATAGCTGGGAACCTAGAAGTTTATGTACCTCTGGAAAGTCAGAAGTCCTGGCTATTTTAAGAGAGTGAGGTGATAATGCTTTTAGGTGAGGATATCTAGAAGTTCTGATTTGGGAATATCGTGTTTGTATGCCCTTGGGGTGGCTGTACATCCGGTATTAAAAGAAAAAGCATAAACATGTATCATAAAGTAAACTATGATGATGAACTCCAATTATTTCTTCATGCTAATCAGAACATCTGCAACTTAGTTAAATCTCAACAAAACAGAAAACACAGACATAACAATTATGGCAGTTTTTTTTCATCATGATTTCAGAAGCATAATAAATGTCAAGACTGTAAATCAGAAACAAGCATGTATCTTCTAGTCCTAGTTTCCTTAAGAAGTTCTAAACTGATGCTCTTCCTATTTAGGCAGGCAAATACATGAAACCTCAAGATATGTACAACATCAGAATCAGGATGTCTACATTGTATCTTGAACATGCAAGTCTAACAATGCTTAAGTGATATGATGAGGGTTAGCAAAAACTTACCTTGCAGCTGAAAAATGTTCTGTGAGCTGGAGTATAGTTCTGACTGCTTGCAATGTTTTGATCAGCTTCCTCACGTATTCAGCAGGCTGGAACAATCTTTAACTTGAGCTGAGGAATGGCTGGGAAATTCTGGAACAACTAAGAATCAAAGTTATGATTTTTTGAAATGGAAGTTGGTGGAGATGGAATTGAAGTTGTAAACAGAAGTTGGGATTGTTTCTAATTTGGCCAAGAGATGTGCAAGAAAATTAGAGTTTGGGCGTGAAAGGAAATAGAAGCTTAGCAGGTTTTTGTGTTTATGCTTTTAGTTTCTATTTCTTTTTGAAATTTCAGCAAGTTTTCCAGGATAATTTTTAAAATTCTTCTCCCTTATAGCTGCAAAATGAAGCTCAATTTATAGGCAAGGATTTAGTAGCTTGGAGAAGTCATGAGTACAACCATCATACACTAGGCGCTGACTTATTCTTGAAGCAAGTTCAAACAAGTAAGGTTCAATGCAAAAAGTAAGGTGGTTAGGAGCTTTTAGGCGTGCCTAAGCTGGATTTGTAAGCCTGAATTAAGGAAAAGTACTCCCAGAGGCAAAAGCAAAGCATGGGCCCAGCATAAACTTGTATAAAAGTTTGCTTTTCAAGGACAACAATGGTACTTCTATCTCATGCGTGGGGAAATCCTTTGGATAAAAACTCAAAATTGGTTGTGAGCATTAAATGATGATGAGATCTATCAAAACAGAAATCCCGCGCTATGAGATTGTGTATCATATCTAAGACCTGGGCCAGAAGTTCAGCATCAGCGCAACTTAGAATAAACATCCAACTTCTGATCCCTGAATCCCTTTGCCCCAGCATGTTCTGAGCGAATTCTCAGACTCTCCAGAAAGCTTGTGACATGTTTTGTAAGTCCTCTTTGAATTTCTCTTGCAACTTCTGACTGAACCTAAATGAAAATTGACCCAGAAGTTCTAACCAAGTCCTATTTTGGAAAGGTCCAGAATTTGCTGAAAGTTTCAGTTTCATGGACGTGTCTTCAAGGATTTATAGCTTGAAATCCAAGCATTTCTAGGATAATTTTTGTTCTGCAATGTTTGAGATCTACAACTCTTGTGTCAGAAGTTCTTCCAGAATCAGCTTTCATCATGGTGATAATCTGATCAAAAGTTCCGAGCTTGTCATATTTCTTAAACACTTAGAAAAATTCTAAGTATTTAGAACTTTGACTTTTCCAAAGTAATTCTGACTTTTGAATATCTTGATGAAACAAATATCACATTCCAACATGTCTTGATGAAATATGATTCTTGAAGCTTTATTTTGATCCAAAAGTCAAAGTTTGACTTCAGTGTGCAAATGACCATTTTGCCCTTGTGAATGACTTTCTTGGAAAGTTTATAATTCAAGGCTTAAAATTGGATGGAAGCAAACCTGAGGGTCCAGGATGATCCCTTGAGAAATGAGAGGGTAAATTTTGGGGTACAAAACAAAGCAAATAGGAAAGCAATTTAAAAATGACATAAATCCTAAGGTAAACCCCACTTTATAAAGTTCTTCCCCAACAGAGTCGCCAGTTCTGTGACACGGTGGCAGAACCGACTGTTATACTGGTTTGCGTTTTTTGTTTGCAAATGTTGCGGTAAGCAAGAGTCACCACCAAATTTTATTTCATCCAACAAAGGAAAAGGAAAAAGAACAGAAAAAACCTTTTTTCGAGATATTTCTGAGTACGGGGGGTAGATTATAGAAAGGGAAGGTGTTAGCACCCTTTCTATCCATGGTTTTCCACGAGCTCTTAGGTACTTGCTCATTTTTAAATTGCTTGTGTGTGCTTGTTTTGAAAATTTTTGTTTACTTCGTGATAACCCTTGTATCGATCCTCAAGAGTGTGACGAAGTTATTTTGAAAACTATTTTTTGAAAAGTGTTTGTGTGGAAAGTTTTTGTTTTGAGCAAGTACTTAAGAGTTTTCTACCTACTCGAAAAAAAGTTTGTTCATTTTTGTTTCCTTTAGACAGTGCTATCCTACTATTAAGGAGTAGGTAGCTCCGTCATTGGAATTTAAGGGACAATCGAAAGGGACGAAAGGGACAATTATGACCACTAAAGCAATGATTAGGAAACCTTAGTAATTACCCTATAGTCCTAAAGATCTTTCCGAGGCGACATTCGAATGAGTCATTTTTTATCTTTTGGAATGGAGGGCAACCACTAAAATTCCCGATGCTTCGTGACCGTTTACCGAAGGCAACTAAAGTGGAGCAAACCCTAGGAGTGAGCGTGCACAAGTATTTGATTTCAGTTAATTTTATTTTTTCATAATTAGGGTTTTCTACCATTTTAAATTTATTTGTCTTGCCATTCAATCCTATTATTCATACATCTAGGCAGTTAATAGTTACATAAAGTAAAGTGCGAGAAATTAAAAACCCTAGCTATTACAACGCCTTGGGGAGGGGGATTACATGATCAAAAACCGGGGAAAATAGTAAATGCGACATAGTAAACCTAATTAACTATTAAAAACTTGAAGCAATTACAATAATTTGAATTAAAAGAACATAAAGGTGCGCGCGACGACTTAAATACGAGGATAAATTAGAAGCCTAAAAAACATGATTAATTAAAAAATATTTTTGTATTTTTTTTATTGAGAAAATGATTTAATCACAAATTAAACCTAATTTGTCTAATTAATTTCAATTAAAAAGGAATCTAATTAATCTAATTTATTTTCAATAAAGTTAATTTAAATAAATAAAAACCTAATTCTATATTAATTTGTGATTTACTGATTTTATGATTAATTAAAAAAAGATTATTGTTTTGCAGAAAAAAAATTAACTCAAATAATTTAAAACAAATAAAAGAAATTAAAAAGAATTAAATTGGGGCTGGTGATGAAAGCTAATCAGGGGGGTGCAACTGAAATTGTGTTAGGCCCAAAGCTGGTGGCCCAATTGCTGCGCTTGATCCAGTGGGATCATCTTCTGAGGGTCTATCATGAGCTTGCACATGCTGGGTGTTGGATCTGGATATGATGAGATCTTATGGTTGAATTTGGAGACGTATGGTGGACATTGGATAGTGAGGCGCACTAGATCTGCAACCAAATAATTAGAAAAATGCAAAAGCAACGCGCCTGGGATCGAACCCAGGACGCTTGCTTCAAACCCTTCACCCTTAACCATCTGCGATGTTTGTTAATTTGTTTATATAAATAACAAAAATCAATATAATATGAAAGCAAGGTCTAATGCTGAATCAACCTAACACGTGTGCATTGTGGGGCCCTGTAATTTAAATAAACGAATCACATGCTACTATCCCGCCACATCTGCACAGGGAGGGTCAAACCACCCCTCACGGTGGTTGACCACCATCGTCTCCGGCGATCCCAAAAATCCAACCTGCAAAATAGTGCGATTCTGATTCTGAAATTTGTCCTACCCCCCATAAATTATAGGTTGCAAGTTCAACCATGGGGTTAGTTTAACCTAAAACGACATGCATCCTTAAAAACGAAGCTTGCACTTCTCTAAACCCTAGCAATGGTGATTTGCAATTCTGGCCTTGTTCCTTGCATGTGACATGTTAGATAATTCACAAATAACAATAGCACTATGAATATGCAGCCAAAAGGATTCATATCAAGAGTTAAGCAACTTTTGAGATCAAGAATTTTACCAACGTGAGAAGATCGGGCTAGGGCGATTCAGGGTACTTTGGCCTTCAAGGGTGGATGAGATAAGATGATGGGATCCTCAGAATGATGATAGAATGCCTGGCTTAGACTGAAGAAGGTTGGATCGTGTGTTTTAGAGTTGCACCTTTCTTGAACAATTTTGAAACTTTTCCTAGGGTTCTTTTGGCTGGTTGCGCCTCCCCTTATGCTTCTGAATGATTGTGTATTTGTATGAGGCAAGATTAGGGTAACAAAAATGGGCATAATCTCATGGCATTATGGTCTTTCAAAATGTTTCCAAAATTTCCATTTTTGAATATCCTTTCCTTTTCCAAGGCCTTGCACGATTTTCTTGTCCTCACCCATCCTTGCATGAGTTGTCTTGGCTTTAAGAAACTTGAATATCAAGCCCACACTCCTTTAATTCCTTTTTTGCATTTTATTTTAATTAAAATTGAATTCAAATGATTTAATTCAAAATAAATTAAATAAAATACAAAGAGGGCGTGTAACTGAGTTTAAAAGTCATGGGCCATGTTAGGAATGAGTTTCAAACTTGAAAAGATAGGCTCATGTGGGGAAAAAATGCAATTTTGGGCATTGTTGACTTTGTGCAAATTTCCAAAAATGTCCAACTTTGACAATGCATATCTCTCTTCATTTTGACCTTAAGAGGGTGTTCTTGGACTTTTTATAAAGCTTAGGATGTCCCCTAAGCAACCTCTTTGGTTTCATCTTAAGTGGATTTTCCATGTTCATGTAAGGAGCTTTGACCTAAAAGGTGTTTTTGTTGACTTTTTGGAATGACCTATAATCTCTGAGTTCATATCTTTCCATGAGTGAATTTCTTGAACTTGATGACTGAAGACAAGTTATAAGGAATCGAATTCCCTTCAAAATGAGCCTTGGATGGGAAATTTCTGATAAAGTATGAGAAATTTATGCTTGGTCAAAGGTTGGTTGACTTTTCTTTAGAAACCCTAATTTTGTAATTTTTGAGTTTTGATGAATTAGGAGCATTCCTTGGGAAATCATGGTCAACCATTGATCAAATGATGGATATCACTTAAAAATGTTTATGTTGACCAAAAATCTTGAAGTTTGACTTTATGTGGGCCACAGTTGACTTTTGACCTAGTATAGTTGATTTTCCAACACTTGAGCAATTGACTGAGCAAACTTCTTGTGCAAGGCATAAAACTTGGCATGAATAGTCTTGAGAACATCTTAGGACTATGGAGAGCATATGAGGCCCTTGGGACTCAATCATCTTGATGAAAATGAAAACCCTAGTTGGAGGTTCATTGCTTTAGGAGAGAGTTTGTCTGGTTAACTCTTTGGCATCTTTGAGCAAGTTGAGTATCTTAATAAACATATGTTGAGTAAAATGGGAGGGAAAATTTTGGGGTACAACAGTATCATTCTAACATCCTTGAAGAAAAAATCAAAGACAAAACCTCCTAGCAATAAAGAACTTCAGGAAAAGTTGGAAAAGTTACAACAAGAAGTTTATGAGCCGAGAAAGGAAAAAGAAATAGATCAAGCTACAGGTTTTAAAAATATTAGTGACAAAGGTAGTATCAATGGTAAATTTAGACCGAATATTCCCAAGGTAATTATATACCATATTTATTAATTATATAACCATATTTATTAATTCTATAACCATATTTATTAATGGTTATAGGGCATTTCCCGGTGTCTACTCTATTTGTCGTCACCGACTTATCGGATGGTTGGCAAGGGAAAAGTGTATAATACTTTGGGAGAAATGCTTCACCATAAATTGCTCCCAAATGGATTTTTGTAAGTATCGGTTGATGTTGTTTTAGAGGGGGGGTGCATTGTTACCACTACGTGACGATGTGGAAGATGCAACATTGGTGGCAGATGCAATAGGATCATTTGTTGCATGGCCGTCAAGCCTCGTTTGTGTAGATGATGAGGTATGCTTAAAACCGTTTACTATTCAAATTTTTAAGGCAATTTTACTTACATTTTGCTTACATGGTAATGTTAGACTCCAACAAAATCCATTCCAAAAGATAAGGGGATTAGGCAGGAAACCGAGTCAGTTGCATCAATTGAGGTACAACACAATTATATGATATTTATGCTATGAAAAATGTTAATTTATGATTTTATACTTCACCTAACTAATTATATGATAATTAGATTCATGCTAAAGATATTGCACAAGTCAGTAGGGATAAGGTGCCTGAGATTGCACAAGTCAGTAGGGGTAAGAAGACTGTGGCTAGCAAAAAAACTACTGCTCAGTTCAGGTCGTGCCTTCAGACATATTTAGGAATAACAGGTATTCCGGATGGTGGTACCCGCCTTATACCTATGAGTGTAGACATCTTTGGTTTTGAATACCTATAAGCAATTGGTAGAGAGGATACAGAGCAAGTTTTTAAACATTTGGAATTAGGCCTCGTTGTTATCAGTGCATACATCAGTTATACTCCGATCAACTTTGTTTAATTAGATGAACAATTTATTTCCTTATTTCAATGTATATAGTATAATGTTAATGATGTTTTAGTTTAAGGTTTATGTATGACAACATTATGCCCCCGCGTGGATTAGAAGCAAGATTTGGATTCTTAGCTCCCAACACTTTCAATTCAGGGTTAATCGTAACAAGACCAGATGGTGTCATAGCATATGTACTTGGTTTATTCGTGGCCAGCAAAGATACTGAAAAGTTGTTCTTTTTACCATATAATACTGGAAACGAGTTAGATTTTCATCCTAAATTGATCTATTATAATTTTTCGTTTTTGGTCATTATTTAATCTTTGTTTAATCTTACAGTGGACACTGGTTATTGGTTGCGATTAATCCTGTAAGAGATATTGTGTATTATCTAGATTTGTTATACAATGATTGGTCAACATATCCAGATTTGAAGAAGATGATTGACACGTAAGTTTTTGGCTCCCAAAGATATATATCTGGATTTGTGTTTATGTTTATGTTTCTATGTGAGATTGTTCTAAACAGTCGTTTATATTATAGCATTCTAATAGCTTTTCACTCCCAAAGAGATATTCAAGTGCCAACAACTAGAGCCAACAACGTTACATGGATCAGAGTGGAGGTATATTTTCACAAAGAGATATTCAGTTTTGATTACATTAGTGATAATACTTGATAAAACAATTTAAGGGGTATATCCTGATATATATTCGTATTTTCTTTCCATGTGTAGTGTCCTCGCCAGCGTAACGGTATAGATTGCGGCTATTTTATGTTGAGGTTTATGAAAGAAACTATTCTTTTGGATAGATTAGAGATTCCATCCACGGTATGGATTTCTAACTTAGAAATTACATACTATTTTCATATTTTGTGTTTCTCATAAAATGACATATTGTTTTAACTAAATCACACACTATGTTATATTATTATATATGTAGTACTTTGAGGAATTCAATTGTGCACATTACTAAAAAGATCAATTGGATGAACTTATGGAGGAATGGTGTCAATTCATTATTGGGTTGAGAATATTATAAGCTAAGGTATATTGTCTTATTTCCTTTGATGAGAACTTTCGAGTTTTGAGTATAAATTAAATTCGAATAAAGTGCAACATTAATATTATCATGTAATGAATTATGATCATTTGGTTTTTTTCCAGGTTTATAGGTGCATATGTAGAAGATAGAGCTGCGATATTCATGTTGTTGTTGTTTTATGAGAATTATCGAAGATAGTAAGATGTAGATGTAACATCAATTTTGAATTTTAGGATTTTCAACTTGTAGAATTTTAACTTGTGTCATAAATTTTGTAGTTGTTGTTGTATATATCATCAATTTATATATATGTGGAATTTTTACATATGCATATTTTATTGGAATGAAGCTACCAAATATGGTGCATAATATGGTGAAAACCTGGTTCTAATATGGTTAAAATCTGATTAAAATACATTACATATATTGGAAAGCGCTTTTGCAAGTCAAAATAGGTATTTTATTAAAAAAAATTGTGATTAATAGATAGCGTTTTAAGAGAAAAGCGCTGTAAAAAGTCAAAAAAAGCGTTTCTTAAAGTGGGAAAGCGATGTCTAAAGTGGGGGAATGGACAATGCTTTTAAAGAAAAGCATTGTCTAAAGCCTAACTTAAAAAATAACATAAAGCACTATCTAAAGCAAAAGCGCAGCTAAAGGGGTATATAAAAAAGCGTCGTCTATTTTAAAAGCACTGTCTAAAGGGGGTGTATAAGAAAGAACTTTTAATGTAAAAGAGTTGTCTAAAGCTGGCATAAAACATCGCTTTAACATTGAAAAAAGCGATGTCTTTACTTTTAGCAGCGCTGTTAAAAGCCAAAAAAAGCGTTGTCTAATGTCTTATTTGGCATAGTGCAAGAAGAGGGTATCAAAAAGTAAGATTGGCCTCCAGCGTATGGGGCTTCACCGATAAGAAGTGTTCTAGGAAATCTCCCCAGTCCCGGGTCAAGTGACCGAACCATGGGTCATCCGTGTGAAAACAAATGAGCCCTTGGTCGTGGTGTTTGTCCCAAGAGGTGTATGTAGCGGTAAAAATGTTGAGACTAAGCCATTAGACTGACTTGACTTGCGCAAATCAAATTAAAAATCGTCACCGCGCTTTATTGTTTCCAAAGGAATGGGAAAAGAGCAAATAACCCAAAAAAGAGGGTGGAGAGAATCTAAGTTCGGGGGTTGGTTATGCAAAGGAAAGGTATTAGTACCCTAAGCATCTACGATACTCTGCAGGAACCTCTTTGAAAATCTGTGTATTTTGGCTATAAATGTTGTATACAAAAATAGATTGTGGGGGATGAGAAAAGAAGTATTTTTTACAATTTTTTGCATCCGCCGCGGTTGCAAATATTTAGTGCCTACGTACCACCTTTTGTGCAATAGGGGATCAGGGTACTCATAGTTCACCTTTAAAAAATTTAAAACACAAGTGTGTTGGTTAATTTTAAGAGGCGAGACATCATCGTCTTATCCGAGTGGAAAACATACATACTACCCACGATTATGAGAAAGGAGAGTTTGCGTCATCTCAAAATGGAGGATATAGCCTGGATTTTAAAATCAATAAAGCCTCACTAAACACCCAAGTGGAAAATATCTCACTTCACTACATATCGTAGAAGTATAGTAGCTCACATCAGTACAAGGATTGACAAGAGTCTAATCTTTTGAGAAAATTTTAAAGAAAAAAGCCTAAGTGGCAAAGATAGCTTGAATGAGATTGATTTACTTTTAGTCTTCTCACAAAAAATGTCAAGGTATTATTAAGTTGGTTAAAATTTGATTAAGAAAATATTTTGAAAAGGAATGGACTTAAGTCCAAGTTTATTGTGAAAGTGGTTCAAGTTTAAAAGCTTGAAGAGTTTTCAAAAGGAGGGAGACGATTTTTGAAATTAAAGAAGGTAGGAGGATATGAAGGGACTATCCTAAAGAACAAGGTAAAATCTAGGGAAAAGAACCATCTAACTAATGAGAAGCCAACACTTGACACAACGAGTCAATGTAGAATTCCCATCCTTTGGATTTGAAACCAAACAAGCAAGGGAAATAAACCTCTTAAGAAAACCAAGCTTCAATTACATTAAGTATTCACAAATGTTGGGCAGAGTAACGGCTGTATACAGATGAATTCCCAATCACAGACAAAGCATATAATCAAAATAACCTACACATAAAGCAAACAAATAACCCAATGTCTTGGGGTAAACCCCAAGAACTCCAGACAAAAAAACAGTTGAGGTCATAAGTTCTCAAGGTAGGTCAAGGATTCTAATCCTAAGTCCAAGAAGTCCATTACTCCAAAATGCCAAGGATATTAACCAAATAGTCTGAGTAACCTTAAAGCTTTTATTGTTCAAGTTGGTTATTAGGTATCTTCAAAAAGAAAGTAAAAAGCTCAAGTGAGCAAAGATGAAAATAGCATGAAATATAGATGCTAAAATAAATGGTGCTTAAGCATAAGGTAAGAGCATAAAAACAAAGTTAATTGTTAGAAATTAGGAGTTAGTTGAATGACCATGTTGAAATTTGCATTTGAAACTCATTAGAAGATTGACAAAATCAAAGCCTCTCAACAAAAAGTTTCATTTGCTTTTTGTCAAGTATATCATTCATTAAAAATTCTTAAGGCAACAATAAATGATCAAAGATGTTTAAGTGATTCACTTTGACCAAAGCTTATAAAGATTCATTAGAGGATTGATAAGACCAAGCCTCCTAACAATGAATCTCAAGGTTATTGGATCAAAGGTTTCAAATTAACATACTTGGGCTTGCAAACATGGGTTTGGGCCACGAATGATCATTTCTCAAATCAAGACAAAATTTAGCGCTATGTTAAGCAATTGTAAGTGGACTTATATAGAAGTTATACCTATTTTGAGGCTGGTCAATAGCAATCTATGTACCGTATATTCGGAGAAATAATATGTAAATTATTCTCCAACAACATGTAGCATGAGTGAGAAGAGGAGAAGAAGAAGACAGAGGGGATGTAACGAATCGATAATATACAACCGGGTTAAAATTAATTAAGTAACTAAATAAACTAAATCATTTTTTTAGTTAATAAAATTAATTAACCAAAATAATTAATAATAATATTTTTTCAGTTTAGTTATTTTTCAAGATAAGAAAATACATTCTTTTCTTTTTTATTGATATATAAAATTAAAAAAAATACAAATGAAAATATATAAAAAAAACTAAAGAAAGAAAAAAACAAAAAAATAGATGAGCCTAGAATCAGTAATTTGGAGGGGGTGCTGGAAGCAAGCATATCTAGGCCCAAAGAAGAGAGCCTATTTGACTTGGTGCAATTGACTCCAGGAAGTCCGTGGTGGATATGCAGATCTGGTGCGTTGATGCTGATGATAGGTGATCTGATGGCGATGATGATGAGAGACCATGGTTGCTATGGTAGAGTACATGCGCAGAATTCATCAGTAGCCAAAAGGACGGTGACAAGTGTCACCGCCAGATTAGTGATATTATAAAAAATCAATTAATCAAATAAACAAAATAATAATCAAAATCTAAAACTGAAAATAGAGATTACAAATATCTCTCTCTCAACTCTGGCTAATGTTCTCTCGTCCTCCCTCGGATGAACCTCGCCAGAGCTTCTTCGCTGGAAATCTCTTGCGGTGGCAGCGACGGCGGCCAGCGGCGGAGAGTCTTCAGTTTCAATTTTTTTATATAATTTTCTTCGTTTTCTTCTTCTAGTTATTAATCTGTCTTCTAATTTTGCAGAAACTTGATGATTTGTTGTAGATCTGAAAGGGGGAGATTGAAACCCTAGTGCAACGATCACGACGAAAATCGGTATCTCTCTTCTTCCTTCTCTCAGTCTCGCGAAGGTAATGGTGTCTCTTTTTATTCCTTCTCTGGGCCTCGCGACGATAATGGTATCTCTTTTTCTTCCTTCTCTCGGCCTCGCAGTTTTCAATCCTGAAGGGTTTGGGTTGTTGGAAAATGATGATACTCGTTACGGTTTGGCTGTTTTCACAACTTTTGGTTTTGATGCTTGATAGCTTTTAGTTTTTGTTATTTGCACAACTTTTTTGAATGACTCTGATAATAATTTTTTTAGATAGAAGAAGGGTGATAATTAGTTTTGGTGTGGTTGTGAGACGCAGGTTTTTTCTGATATTTTCTTGAATTGTCCTCTTTGAATGCAGTTGATTAGCTTTATACTGATTAGGAAATTGGTTTTGCTATTTTGATTCTGAATTTTCTTTTATAGGCTTGCTTGAATTATGTTTCCATATTGGGATTTAAGATTTTTTGATCTGTTATTTTCTGATATGTGAATATGTTCGTATCTGACTATGACTTTGTACTTCTTTGGGCTGAGCTGTGATTTTTGTACTAGGTTGTACTGCTGTAGTTTATACCTCTTTATTCTTTATCTTTTTTTTGTGAACCAAAAACAAACATTTTTTTTTGTGATTTGCAAAAGGAGTTATGATTCTGACTTTGAAATGAACAAATATGAGGCTTTGAATGTTGGGCTGTTGTTATTCTGACTTTTTTTTGTGAAAACTTGCTATGATGAAGTTCTGAGCCTTTTTTTTTGAAATATTTCTATTTGCACCTCCTTTTGTGAACCAAAACAAATGTTTCTTTTTGTGATTTGCAATAGGAGAAATGGCCCATGATTTATCACTTAGAAACTGACTCTGTATGAGGCTTTTCTTGAACATGATGAAAATAAACCCTTAATTCTGTTTCCTTCAACCAACCCTAATGATGAGATTTGCAAAAGAAAATTCTTTCTTTATGTTCAAGTGCTTATGCTCTTGATGATTGCCTACTAACAATTTTGTGTTTACTTTGCCTTATTTCATGTGATGGCAACAATGGTGAGTGCATAAAGGACGAGAAAGCATGAATGAAGAGGGTTTGAAGAAGAAGACAAACTGAGGCTGTGATCGGTGGATCTGGAACTGACTGTTTAACGTTGGTTCGCGAAATGTCGCGGAAGCAAGAGTCGCCACCGTCTTTTATTTTCTCCAAATGGAAAGGACAAAAGCACAGAAAAATTCCTTATAGAGATTGCTCTCGGTTCGGGAGGTAGATTATAGAAAGGGAAGGTGTTAGCACCCTTTCTATCCATGGTTATCCATGGGCTCTTAGATACTTTCTCATTGTGTTTTCAAAAGGTTTGTTTGCTTTTCAACTGTGGGTTTTAAAAAGTTTCTTTGAAAATTCCAGTTCGACTCTTGTATCGGTCCTCAAGAGTATTTGAAAAGTTGCTTTCGAAAGCTTTTTGAAAAGGTGTCGGTGTGAAAAGTATTTTTGAATTTGTTTTTGAATTAGAGCAAGTATCTAGAGTCGTCTACCTACCCTAAGGAATTCGTCTGTGAAAATGTCCTTAAAGTAGTGCCATCCCACCATTGAGAGGTAGGTAGCACCACTATTGGAGTTGTTCGGGTCAATTCGAAGGTTCGGGACATGGTGATCACCAGAGCAATAGGAAGATACCTTAGAAGCTACCCTCATGCCAGGTTCCCGGATCATGAGGACTTACTAAGACATCCTCTACTCGACGATCACCTTTCGAGAGGCAAGGCAACAGTGAGACGTACCCTAGGGGTGGTGTGTGATTTGTGTGTCGTTTTCAGATATTTTGTCTTGTTCATGTCATGGGTGACCTACGCTTTTGTTTTTATTTTAACATTCATTCTTGCATGCAATTTATTAGCAGTTAAAAAGTTGCGAAAAAATATAAAGTTCCTAAGCTATTACAAAGGCGCGGGTCCACATCGCCAAATTAAAATCCAGGACCCGATTTGACATAAAATAAAGTGCGAGGAATATAAATGTTTAATTTACACGGCTTTGGGAGAATTACATAAAAATTATAAGAAAGGAAATAAATGCGCGAAACAAATTAATAATTGAAAGCGAGGGCGTTGGACCCTTTTTAATGAAATTAAATTACGATTTAACAAATTAATTAAATTAAAATAAAAGGAAAGATTTTTGGAGTTTTTTGTATTTATGAATTTTTATGAGAATTAAATGAAATTAAGAAATTAATTAATTAACCCTAATTCTAACTATTTTTATTTATTAAGAAAAAATATTAAAATTGAACCTAAAATTAAACCTAATTAATTAATGCAATTTTATTTACAAAAATAAACAATTAATTATTAATAAAAAGAAAAGAAAAGGATAAAAATTGATTAAAACCTAATTCTACAAATTTTAAGTTTAATAAGAAAAATGTCAAATTTAATCCTAGAATTGAAAACTAAATTAATTAATGATTTTTATTTACAAAAAAATATTAAATCAAATATATTTATTTTTTGTCTTTTCTGGTTTTTTATTATTTTTTATGTTTTATGAAAATAAATTAATTGAAAGAATTATATTAAAACTAATTAAAATAAATAAAATAGAAAAATATGAAAAAAGAATAAGAAAGCAAACCATGGGGGGGTTCTGTCCCCAAACTGGAGGTTTTTTGGCTAGCAATCAGGCCCAACGTTTAAGGCCTTTGTTTGACTTTTCATGAAGCGTGTGTGTGCATTGACTGAGGCCTAGGATGTTCATCAAACATGGGCCTTTGGATTGCCCTCAGTGGCCATGTGGCGCGTTGAGATTGTGGGCGTATGATGGTCCTCAGGGAGCAAGCTGTACAGAAGCATGATCAGAAAAATAATATGAAATAAGAAAGGGGGACCTGGGATTCGAACCCAGGTCCCAGAGGTTACCAATACAACGCTTGACCAATTGTGCTGCTGGCTTTCTTTGTTATTATAACGTAACCCAAATATTATAATGAGAAATAAATGCAAGTGGTCTGAAACAAAGAAACGCGCGCCAAGTTTTGAACCAGCCAATCACTGTCTTCCACGCATCATCTTCTTCATCGTTCTGAAACAAAAATACATTTAAATAGCGGGGGTTTTAAACCCCCACAATCTGATGAACATGAAAATAGCGATTAGGAATCTGTCGCTCATAAATTGAGCGCGACTAGTGCTTTGGATTTGTCATGATCTCCTGATTCCAATGATGCCACTTAGGTTAGCTAATTTTTCCCCAGGCGTAAAGCCCTAATTCGTGACTCCTGCAACCCTAAAAAACAACAATGGCAATTCTCTATACAAGCAGTGTTAGTCTAATTCAGTGATGCCATGAGCTTTGTTGAGTTCATATTAGCATAAAACAAACGTTAGAATGCATGAATATGGCCTGAATGATAAAACACGATTATGCAAAAAAGATGAACCAGCTTGACTTCTATGTACCAATTCTGGGTGCGTGAGGGTTGCAAAATAATGCAGTTAGGTTCAGTGAAGCTTTTGCAAGCTATTGCAATTGGTATTTTGCCTTGAAAAGCCTTGGAACCACGTTTTCAGTTTTGGAATTTTTCACAAAAAGTGCAAACTTTGTTCTTCTTTTCTGGCGCAGCTTGGAGGTCCTGGTCTTTAGGTCTAGCTTGTGGCTTATGTATGGAGTGTATTAGGGTTAAATTCTGAGCCAAAGGATCAAAGCATTGATGTAGAGAATATTTGATTTTCATGGCATAATTTCTCAATCTTTTTCATGCATATTTGATACCAATCATGTCCAAATCACATTGATTCTTTCCTTATCTGATTTGCACGAAATCTTGGAGATGTTTCATGCATAAAAAGATTTAAAAAGTTTGCTTTGGTATTTTTCACATATTTATTTTATTAAATGAATTAATAGCAATTTAAAAATTCAAATAAATAAATAAAAACGATGAATAACTTCCCTTTGGGCCAAATGGTCGTGCACATGCTTTGGATGATGAATCTTGGAAGAAAATGTGGCCCATTAGCAATTTTAAGGCATTTGAAGCAATGTTGACTTTTCAAAATACCCAAAAATTTCCCAACTTCCACAAGGCATATCTTGCTCAATTTTTAAGATTTGCTCATGTTCTTGGACATTTTGGAAAGGTCTTGAAGTCCTATAACCAATACCTTTGGTCCCATGTCATTTGGATTTACCAATCGCAAGTTATGGCCTTTGACTTAAAGTCCCTTTTTGTTGACTTTTAAAAATGACCTATAATGTTGAAATTGATAACTTTTTGTGAGAGCATTTCTTGGACTTGAAGTGTGAAGAGGAGTTGTAGGAAATGTCTTTCTCTTCAAAATGAGCTTTGGATGGAATTTTTCTGATAATCCATGTGAAAGTTATGCTTTGGTCAAGTTACAATTGACTTTTTCAACTGTCCAAATATGGAAACTTTTGCATCTTGAGACTTTTTGAGCCAAGCTTTGAGAATCATGATCAAGCATTGATAAAATGATGTTTGTGGCTTCAAAATGAGATGTTGACCAAAAATTTGAACTTTTGACTGTCAAATGACCATTTTGCCCCTACAGTTGACTGTAGAGCAATTAGGGTTTTTGACTGTGCAATTTTGTGCTGTAAGTCTTGAAACTTGACATGAGGATGCTTGACCATGTTTATAGGCATGTGGGACTTGATTGGACCCTTGGAAACTTTATTTTCTTTGTCAGAACTAAAACCCTAGTTTTTGACTGTTAGGAGGCCCTTGCACTGTGCAACCCTTGGGGAATTTTGAAGCTTGCCTTTGGAAAATCTTGAAGAATATGGGAGGGCAAATTTTGGGGTACAACAGTTGCCCCTGTTCAATCTTCTTAGACCTGAGGATGCAGATTGGCTGACGTGCCTTTCGTAATCCGAAGGTAGAAGATGATTGAACACTAGAGTGCCCAGAAATTTGCGCTCACATAGTAGTGTGATGGTGGGAATGGGCTTATAGATGCCATTTGGAGATTGATGGATAGGGTGATGGGCTTATAGATGCCATCTGGGTTTCGATCGCGTAAGAGATTCCTTAGCGAGAACTTGCGTACCTGCAAAAGAAAATGATTACCTGGCCTGTTGCAGGAGCTGGTCTTCAAACTCTTTGTGTAGATATGTCCTGGCTGGTTACAGGAGCTGGATCTGGATCTTCAAAAGGTGATGAATGAACCAGGGATGGTTACTACCTCAACAGGAACGTTGAGAGAACCTTGGACGATTACTACCTCAACAGTAACGCTGAGAGAATCATAGGCGACTTCAACCTCAACAGTAACGCTGAGAGAATCTTGGGCGACTTCAACCTCAACAGTAACGCTGAGAGAATCTTGGATATCTTCTACTGAGTCTTTATCAGGAAAATCTGTTAGGGGTCGATTTAGCTGGACTAGAGAAGGCCTTTGACTGGATAAGAAACAGAAAAATCTTAGGGTCGATTTAACTGAACCGGTCTAGGTCTTGAACTCTTCAACTGGATAAGAAACATGGAGATCTTAGGGTCGATCTGACTGAACCAGAGAAGGCCTTTGACTGGATAAGAAACAGAAAAATCTTAGGGTCGATTTAACTGAACCGGTCTAGGTCTTGAAATCTTCAACTGGATAAGAAACAGGGAGATCTTAGGGTCGATCTGACTGAACCAGAGAAGGCCTTTGACTGGATAAGAAACAGAAAAATCTTAGGGTCGATTTAACTGAACCGGTCTAGGTCTTGAAATGTCTTCAATATGATAAGAAACAGGGAGATCTTAGGGTCGATCTGACTGAACCAGAGAAGGCCTTTGACTGGATAAGAAACAGTAAAATCTTAGGGTCGATTTAACTGAACTGGTCTAGGTCTTGAAATCTTCAACTGGATAAGAAACAGGGAGATCTTAGGGTCGATCTGACTGAACCAGAGAAGGCCTTTGACTGGATAAGAAACAGAAAAATCTTAGGGTCGATTTAACTGAACCGGTCAAGGTCTTGAAATATAGCTGAGAACTTAACTGGATCCTTCCTGAAAGGTAAAGGTCAGTCATATGCAATGCATGATATGGATCAAGCAAATGATGTTCTCAACATAAATGAGATTTGTAAGACATGATGCGTATATGTATGCTATAATGTATGGAAGTGTGATGTTTATGAATGTATCTTTGTCGTCTAGGAAAGTAAATCCTTGACGGGTGCCGGGAAGTCACTCCTGGACTGATGTTAAAGAATAGATTTTTGCCTCCGCTGGGGATGATAGTTGCAAGAATACCGGTAGGAGAAAATGACTCCGTTGGGGAATGAACTTGGCGAATGGATTACTCTGTGGGGAGAAAAGTATTCTGATGATCTTGCTGGGAAGTAATACTCTGTGGGGAGAGAGGTACTTTGTTGAGTTGTTGATAATAACTTGCTGGGGATACCATTGTCGTGTTGGAAGTGTTAATAGACTTCGCTGGGGGATAAAAAGAACTTTGCCGAGGACGATCTTTTCATGGCTTTTGGCTGAGGATAACCCAGTTATATCCTGGTAAGGAAATAACTCTTTGAATAAAGCCGGGAGACGCGTTCGTGCCCTGCGGGGGTAAGCTTCCAGAATCTACTGGGGATAAGCTTACTGCTGGGGAGATGGATTCCAACTTTCCTGGGGAGACTGGATTGGACTCTCCTGGGAGGAAGTTTTGAACTGTATCGGGGAAGTGACTCCACTGCATGTTTGATATACCGCCGGGGAACAATCTTTAGGCCGAGACTGCCGGGGATGCTTGTTAAGAATGCATACATACTGCTGGGGAATGTTGAGATCTGCGGGAGGATACCCAACTTCCTTAAGGTTGATAATAGCTTCGCTTGAGGAGAGTGTACTGACTTGCTGGCTCACTCTCTGGGGAATTAAGATATCTGGTTATGTTCTTTAGCTAAAACTACCTTGGTACCTTGGAGGACAGGACAATTAGATTGCTTAGACAACTCTTTATTGCCCCTGTTTCTAATGTTACCTGTAATTAATCCTTTGTTTCGTATGCAAATATTCATGAGTTAGCAAATTATTGTCAATGCATATATCACAAATTGAACCTTGGACGTTCTTCGCAAAACAAAACAGAAAAGGAAAAACAATTGGCAATTTTAACTGAAAAGTATATTTGTATTGATTTTTTTGAATTTGCCTGTAAAATAGGCGTTTATGTACAAGAGGCTGACGTCCTAGTAAGAGAACGCCGCCGAACAAAAGAGTTTATACAAATTTGTACAAGAGAAAATAAAACAGCTGTGTGAAATGAATGATCCACTGGGTTTCAACTCTGCTATTGCCTTTACATCTCCGAGCGTCTCATCACTTGATGACCTTAGTTGAAGATGAAGCTGACTGATCGATGCCGTCTGAACCTGACGTAGATACCGGATTCTGGATGCAAAGTGATCCAATGAGACATAGTATTACGCTTTATCCCTAACTTTTGCCTGGACCGCCCTTTCGGGTTTTCGGTCCACCGGGATACCCATTTTTTCCCAAGCCGCCTTTTCAGGTTTTCGACTTGCCGGGTGTACAGATTTTTTTCATTTCATCCCTTCATTTTGCCCGAACCCTTTTGGTTCGCCGGGAAGCCCTAATTTTTGCCTAGGCATGTCAGCCTAGCGGGTCTTTTTCATGCGTAGTATCTTTTTACTATGTCTGCATTGGCGGGGTGAGGAAGGTCGTCACCATCCATGTTGGTTAGAATCATGGCTCCTCCTGAGAACACATGCTTAACCACAAATGGCCCTTCGTACGTAGGGGTCCATTTGCCACTTGGATCACTCTGAGGAAGGATGATTCGCTTGATTACCAGATCCCCAACTTGATATTCTTGTGGTCTGACCTTTTTGTTAAATGCCCTGATCATCCGTTTCTGATACGTCTAACCATGGCAGATAGCAGCAAGTCTCTTTTCATTAATAAGGTTTAACTGATCAAGTCGTGTTTGGATCCAATCATCTTCGCTCAAATTTGCATCCTTCATTATCCGGAGAGAGGGTATTTGCACTTCGATCGGTAAGACTGCCTCCATACCGTAGACCAAGGAGAAGGGAGTTGCCCCGGTTGACGTCCTGGCTGAGGTACGGTACCCATGTAGAGCGAACGGTAACATCTCGTGCCAATCTTTATAAGTCACTGTCATCTTCTGCACGATTTTCTTGATATTTTTATTTGCTGCTTCTACAGCCCCATTCATCTTTGGTCTGTAAGGAGAAGAGTTATGGTGATGTATCTTAAACTGCTCGCAGAGCTCAGTGATCATCTTATTATTGAGATTGGTATCGTTGTCTGTAATAATTCTTTCTGGGACGCCGTATCGACAGATCAGATTATGCCGAATGAACCGTGCCACAACCGTTTTGGTTACCGTAGCGTAGGAAGCTGCTTCGACCCACTTCGTGAAATAATCAATCGCTACCAGGATGAAGCGATGCCCGTTTGACGATGTAGGCCTAATCTCACTGATCATGTCTATGCCCCACATTGCAAACGGCCAAGGCGCAGTCAGAACATTTAGAGGAACTGGAGGAACATGCACCTTGTCTGCATATATCTAGCATTTATGGCATGTCTGAGAATGTTGATAGCAATCAACTTCCATTGTGGACCAGAAATACCCTGCCCGAAGGATTTTCTTTGCCATAGTGTGTCCACTGGAGTGTGTTCCGAATGTCCCTTCATGTAGCTCTTCCATAATCCTTTCCGCTTCTGTCTTGTCCACACAACGCAGTAAGGTCGAATCATGGTTTCGCTTATACAGGATGTCGTTGCTAAGGAAGAACTTCGCTGCGAACCTTCTCAGAAACTTCTTATCGTTGACAGATGCACCTTCAGGGTATTCCTGAGCTTCCAAATATCTCTTCACCTCATCGTACCAAGGCTTCTCAGTCACCAGTTCAGTCTCGAGATCACAACAGTATGCCGGTTCGTCCAGTTTCCAGATGATGATCCGGGGAGCCTCATTGTCCCATTTGACCTTGAACATAGAAGACATTGTAGCTAACGCGTCCGCCAGCTGATTCTCCTCTCTCGGGAAGTGTTCAAAGGTTATCTCTGTGAAGTGGGGGATCAATGTCAACACACATTCTCTGTAAGGAATAAGATTCGGATGTTTCGTATCCCACTCTCCTTTGATCTGATTGATCACGAGAGCGGAATCTCCGAAGACACTCAGAAACTTGATCCTTAGGTCGATCGCAGCTTGAAGACCCATGATGCATGCCTCATACTCCGCCATGTTGTTGGTGCAGTTGAAACATAGCCGAGCAGTAAGTGGAGTATGAGTGCCTTGAGGGGATATGATCACATCACCGATACCGTTTCCTTAAGCGTTGGAGGCTCCGTCAAAGTTCATAGACCATCGGGATCCTTCCTCAGGTCCTTCATCCGGTCCAGGTACTTCACAATCAGTCACAATCATGATGCTCTCGTCTGGGAACTCGAAGTTCATTGACTGATAGTCGTCTACTGCCTGATGTGCCAAGTGGTCTGCCAATACACTTCCTTTGATGGCTTTCTGGGTCGTGTACTGGATGTCGTATTCTGTCAAGATCATTTGCCATCTTGCTATTCTCCCAGACAGAGCAGGCTTTTCAAATATGTACTTTATAGGATCCATCTTTGAGATCAACAAGGTAGTGTGAGTCAGCATATACTGTCTCAGCCGGCGAGCAGCCCATACCAAAGCGCAGCAAGTTTTCTCGAGCAGTGAGTATCGGGTCTCACAGTCGGTAAACTTTTTGCTAAGGTAATAAATGGCATGCTCTTTTCGGCCAGACTCGTCATGCTGCCCCAACACACACCCCATTGAATTGTCGAGCACTGTCAGGTATAGTATCAGAGGTCTCCCTTCAACCGGTGGCATAAGAATGGGTGGTTCTTGGAGATACTCTTTGATTCTGTCAAAAGAAGCCTGACATTCATCATTCCAACGTACCATCTGATCTTTCTTCAGCAGCTTGAAGATTGGCTCGCAGGTAGCAGTTAGGTGCGAGATGAACCGAGCAATGTAATTCAAGCGTCCTAGAAAGCCTCTGACCTCTTTCTCTGTCTTAGGAACCGGCATCTCTTGAATAGCTTTAACCTTGGCAGGGTCCACTTGAATACCCTTATCACTTACAACGAAGCCTAGCAGCTTTCCAGATCTTACCCCGAAGGTGCACTTGTTCGGGTTCAACCTCAGCTTGTACAACTTCAGACGGTCAAACAATTTCTGCAGATGATCTAGGTGCTCTTCCTCAGTCTGGGACCTTGCGATCATGTCGTCAACATACACTTCTATCTCATGATGGATCATGTCATGAAATAAAGCAACCATGGCACGTTGGTAGGTTGCCCCAGCGTTCTTTAGTCCAAAAGGCATGACCTTGTAGCAGAAGGTGCCCCACTGAGTAACAAATGTAGTCTTTTCCATGTCTTCAGGTGCCATCTTGATCTGATTGTAGCCTGAAAAACCATCCATGAAAGAGAACACCTTATGCTGAGCAATATTGTCAACAAGGACATCAATGTGAGGTAGGGGGAAGTCATCTTTGGGGCTGGCCCTGTTCAGATCCCTGTAGTCGACACACATTCTGACCTTACCATCCTTCTTTGGTACCGGTACCACATTAGCAACCCACTGAGGGTAAGAAGTCACTGCGAGAAACCCGACATCAAACTGTTTCATAACCTCGGCTTTGATCTTCTCAGACATCTCTGGACGCATACGGCGGACCTTTTGCTTAACCGGAGGGCAGTCTTCCTTAGTAGGCAAGTGATGGACCACAATATCGGTATCCAACCCGGGCATGTCTTCGTAGGACCAGGCAAAGATCTCCATATAATCATGTAGCATTTGAGTCAACCGTTACTTCACGCTGAGCTCTAGGTTGGCACCAATCTTTACCTCCTTTCTGTGTGTCTCAGTACCCAGATTTATTGTTTCCACTGGCTCCTCATGTGGTTGAATTGCCCTCTCTTCCTGGAGTAACAGTCTTGCAAGCTCGCCAGGCACTTCGCAATCATCTTCACCTTCGTCTTCAGCTAAGTTGATCGGATTTTCGAAGTCATAACTGGCAGTAGCAGAGTCGTTACCAGTGAGATCCAGAGTGGATTGAAACCTGTATGGGTGAGTGTGTGTAAATACAGCTGTTTTGAAATATATAAAGGAAGGAAAGAAAGAAAAGGAGCATAAGATTTGAAATGCGAGAAAACGTCCAAGATCTTTATTCATGATATATGAAATGACAATTTTATATGCCCTCACAAATGAAGCCAACGGTGCCTCGGGTAAGACACCGGGCCATAGAGTTTTAATTGTTTATTACAAATAACAAAACAAAGAAGTTTATTATTGCGTAACAAGAGAAACAAGTAGGTTGTCCTTTGCAATCCAATTGCTAGGTCCACTGTCGGTTGCCGGGTAAATCCAGCTATCAAACTCAGCTTCATCCACTTCATCTTCGTCCCCAATAGCATTCACTCCATGAGCAGGCAGAGGAGCTGTCACTACATTAGGCTTCTCAGATGCCTCAAATTGTACCTCCTTGGCGTCAATAAGGTCCTGCAGCTTGTTCCTTAAGGCCCAACAGTCATCAGTGGAATGCCCCGGGCTATCGGAGTGGTAAACACAGCGGGCATTTGGGTTGTATTTGGGGGAGGCAGTGTTCACAACTTTCGGGGCCTCTCTGACAGTCACTAAGTTGGTGGACAGCAACTGCGACAAGATTTGCGATAAAGTCATACTCAAACGGGTAAACTCCCTTCTAGGTCTTTCAGCCCTTTGAGGATTGGTTTGTCGAGGAGCGGCAGCAGGCTTAGCGATCATCACCGTGTTGATAGACTGGCGGCGCTCAGGTTTCTCTTGTCTTCTAGACCCGTATACGGCACTGGCCTCCTTCTTAAAGGGCTTCTTCTCAGAACTTGCAGATGCACCCTTCTGAATTTTGCCAGACTTCATCCCAGCCTCTATTCTCTCTCCAGTCAGAATAAGATCAGTGAACCCTGCAGACGAATTCCCGATAAGATGGTTGAAAAACGGCCCAGATAGGGTCCCCAAGAACATGTCTACCAACTCCCGGTCAGTCAACGGAGGCTGCACCCTGCCAGCCAGATCCCTCCACTTCTGTGCATACTCTTTAAAACCTTCGCTTGACCCTAGCGACATACCCTGGAGTTGGGTACGCGTAGGAGCAAGGTCGGCATTATATTGATACTGCTTGTAAAAAGCAGTAGCCAACTCCTCCCAGTTACGAAACTTGGTCCCATCCAGCTGATAGAACCATTCGAGATGAGTCCCTGAAAGACTCTCCTGGAAGAAGTGGATCCACAAGTTCTTGACCACTGAGTACGGTTGAATCTTCCGCGTGTAAGACCTGAGGTGTAGCTTGGGACAAGACGCCCCGTCATACTTGGTAAAGGATGGTGCTTTGAACTTATGAGGAATGATCGCACCAGTAGACAAACCCAAGTCTCCGAAATCCAGCCCAGGCACTTGTTGGATCTCCATAGCATTCAATCTGTCCTCCAACTGCTTATATCTGTCTTCTGCCGGAGGATACTGTTCCTCGTCAAAATCAGTCTCGTTGTCGGAGACTACCGGACTAGGACCTTTTCCCTCTTAGGGACTACCCTTGCCTATAGAAGAACCAGCCTCTTCATTCTGCAGAGTGTTGCCAAACCTTCGGTCCAAGTTGAAAAGAACAGTTCTTCTCTTCTTCTTCTTCTCCTTCTTCAGGAGAAGAGCCTTCAGCTCTTCTTGGCCTTGAGCCAAACCCATGATTAGTTCCTGAAATTGCGCATTCTGCGCCTGAAGAGCCTTGATGGACATCTCGGTTGATGATGAGTCGGGATTCATGATGCTGAAATAAACAGCGAAGAACGGTAAGCAACCTAAAAAGAAGAAAACCTGCTATGCACATGATGAATGATATGTGTTTATGCAATGCATTCAAGGGTTCGAAAGTTCAAATTTGTTGTAGACAAAAAGGAACACACGTTATCATTAAGGAAATAATTGTTCAGTACATCAAAGCCTCATGGGCACAAATTACAAAGCAAATCAATCCCAAAATACACTGCGCATCCTCTTTGGAGCTATGTAGGTATTGAGATTCCTTTCCTCATGCAACAGGCGGGTGAGCTCCAGGACCTTCTT
The DNA here is from genome assembly GCA_948472305.1 of Vicia faba. NCBI lineage: Eukaryota > Viridiplantae > Streptophyta > Magnoliopsida > Fabales > Fabaceae > Vicia > Vicia faba. Next base: position 287,660,164 of record OX451740.1, on the reverse strand, counting down.
TTCACTAGCATGTAGACTGGTCTCAAGAGAATTTCGTTCTTCCTTAAGCTGGATCCAGCTCTTCTGCATCTCTTCCCAGGATGTGGGCATATCAGGATGCTGAATGGTGTAAGACACTTCTCCTTCCAAGACTGGCTCTTTGATTACTGGGAGCATATGAGGATAAGGCATTACTAACTTCTGGGAGCGGGCCCGTACCCACTTGAGATAAGGTTCCAATGGGATGGAATTCCTGTGCCCCAGTGTCTTACTGTCTATCTTACTGGGCATCCTCCAAGCTCTGATAAATCTCTGGCGAAGTCCTTGTGCATCATTGTCGAAGTCAAAAACTATGTCAGGAATTAACATATCATGAGGACCAACCCTCCGCGCATAACCAAACTGTCTCCAAGCCAGACATGGATTGTAAGTAATACCTCCTCTGATTCCAAGTAAAGGAACATTAGGGTACTCCCCACAACGATCAATGATAGTGACATCCTCTCTGGACCGAGGGCACCAATGTATATCTGCATGTGTAAGAGTCATCAACCGTTGTGACCATCTCAAACCCCGCTCATTCTTCAAAACTGATTGTGGAAGGTGCAAAATAAACCACCTTCCCAGGAGAGGAGTGCAACACATAAGGACACCTCTTTTTCTCATGGTTCGAGTGTAACATGAGTGAAGGATGTCCCCCAATAACGTAGGTATAGGATTCCTGGACATGAAGATCTGGACAGCACTGATATCTATAAGCTGATCTGGGTTAGGGAACAACACCAAACCATAGACAAGGAGGGCCACAACCTCTTCAAAAGCTTGTAAGTCAAGGGAGTTCCAACATTCATGGGCCTTCTCAAACAGAAACCTGGCTAAGAACCCTTTGATACCACTTCTAACTTCCCAATGTCCCTTGAGGTCAGATGATTGTAGGTGTAAGGCTTTAGCAATCTCTTCAAGCTTGGGTTCCTTTTCTGTACCGTTGTAGGGTAGTTGATCAAGGATAAGGATCTTCAGGAGCCGGGAGAACTCCTCCAATGTAGGTACCAACTGATAATCTAAGAAGGTGAAACAGTGATGCAGAGGGTCAAAGAACTGGAACAGGACCTTTATCATATCTTCCTCAATGTTGGTATTGACCAAGATGATGAGTCTTCCATGTCTTTCACTGAATGAAGAGCTCTCGGGAATCCTGGATATAAGTTCCTTAAGCTGAGGAGGGATCCTTACAAGGCTGATTTGAATTGTCTTTCTGCGAACAGTTTCCATGTCCTACAAAACAAGAACAAAGATGAAGATTCGAACCCCTGAAATGGTTAGTCAATGCATATGATGCTGGATGATGTCATGATGCTATGATTAAACACACCACAGATATTTACAAAGACAAACATGTAAGGCACACAAGTCACACAAGACAAGCCCTTAGAGTTTAGGCCAACATGGGGTCTGGGTATTACCCTCTTGAAGTTGGTGGGCTCAACCTGTCCTATCAGAAGTAACCGGGTTCTAAGGGTCCCAATATCACGGGATTGCTTTCATTGTTCATCATTTCGATTTAGCCACTGAACCAGCGACCGAAATATTCCAGGAAAGCAACCCTCAATTGAGTGTAGTATCGAGTATCAACCAACCTCGGACTGCACCAAAGTCAGTTATCTCACTACCCTAAAGAGGCCAAGATAGTTCAATTAAGGTTCCTAAGGTCAGTTGATGCTTCACGACACCACGCGGAGGCCCCGTACTCTCCTTGACTAAACTCAAGGGTTACCGGTACACACCAAAGTGCCACATCAACGTAGCAGACTGTTTCAACCATGTCGGTATACCTCGCACAGTTCCCTTACAGTCTTGTTTCTACTTTCTATAGAACTCCCAAGACAGTCCCACAATTTAAAGCAAGCAAATCAATACAATTGAAAACACAGTTATGAACTAACCCTAAGGTACACCTCACTTTATAAAGATATCCCCAGCAGAGTCGCCAGTTCTGTGATCGGTGGATCTGGAACTGACTGTTTAACGTTGGTTCGCGAAATGTCGCGGAAGCAAGAGTCGCCACCGTCTTTTATTTTCTCCAAATGGAAAGGACAAAAGCACAGAAAAATTCCTTATAGAGATTTCTCTCGGTTCGAGAGGTAGATTATAGAAAGGGAAAGTGTTAGCACCCTTTCTATCCATGGTTATCCATGGGCTCTTAGATACTTGCTCATTGTGTTTTCAAAAGGTTTGTTTGCTTTTCAACTGTGGGTTTTAAAAAGTTTCTTTGAAAATTCCAGTTCGACTCTTGTATCGGTCCTCAAGAGTGTTTGAAAAGTTGCTTTCGAAAGCTTTTTGAAAAGGTGTCGGTGTGAAAAGTATTTTTGAATTTGTTTTTGAATTAGAGCAAGTATCTAGAGTCGTCTACCTACCCTAAGGAATTCGTCTGTGAAAATGTCCTTAAAGTAGTGCCATCCCACCATTGAGAGGTAGGTAGCACCACTATTGGAGTTGTTCGGGTCAATTCGAAGGTTCGGGACATGGTGATCACCAGAGCAATAGGAAGATACCTTAGAAGCTACCCTCATGCCAGGTTCCCGGATCATGAGGACTTACTAAGACATCCTCTACTCGACGATCACCTTTCGAGAGGCAAGGCAACAGTGAGACGTACCCTAGGGGTGGTGTGTGATTTGTGTGTCGTTTTCAGATATTTTGTCTTGTTCATGTCATGGGTGACCTACGCTTTTGTTTTTATTTTAACATTCATTCTTGCATGCAATTTATTAGCAGTTAAAAAGTTGCGAAAAAATATAAAGTTCCTAAGCTATTACAAAGGCGCGGGTCCACATCGCCAAATTAAAATCCAGGACCCGATTTGACATAAAATAAAGTGCGAGGAATATAAATGTTTAATTTACACGGCTTTGGGAGAATTACATAAAAATTATAAGAAAGGAAATAAATGCGCGAAACAAATTAATAATTGATAGCGAGGGCGTTGGACCCTTTTTAATGAAATTAAATTACGATTTAACAAATTAATTAAATTAAAATAAAAGGAAAGATTTTTGGAGTTTTTTGTATTTATGAATTTTTATGAGAATTAAATTAAATTAAGAAATTAATTAATTAACCCTAATTCTAACTATTTTTATTTATTAAGAAAAAATATTAAAATTGAACCTAAAATTAAACCTAATTAATTAATGCAATTTTATTTACAAAAATAAACAATTAATTATTAATAAAAAGAAAAGAAAAGGATAAAAATTGATTAAAACCTAATTCTACAAATTTTAAGTTTATTAAGAAAAATGTCAAAATTAATCCTAGAATTGAAAACTAAATTAATTAATGATTTTTATTTACAAAAAAATATTAAATCAAATATATTTATTTTTTGTCTTTTCTGGTTTTTTATTATTTTTTATGTTTTATGAAAATAAATTAATTGAAAGAATTATATTAAAACTAATTAAAATAAATAAAATAGAAAAATATGAAAAAAGAATAAGAAAGCAAACCATGGGGGGGTTCTGTCCCCAAACTGGAGGTTTTTTGGCTAGCAATCAGGCCCAACGTTTAAGGCCTTTGTTTGACTTTTCATGAAGCGTGTGTGTGCATTGACTGAGGCCTAGGATGTTCATCAAACATGGGCCTTTGGATTTCCCTCAGTGGCCATGTGGCGCGTTGAGATTGTGGGCGTATGATGGTCCTCAGGGAGCAAGCTGTACAGAAGCATGATCAGAAAAATAATATGAAATAAGAAAGGGGGACCTGGGATTCGAACCCAGGTCCCAGAGGTTACCAATACAACGCTTGACCAATTGTGCTGCTGGCTTTCTTTGTTATTATAACGTAACCCAAATATTATAATGAGAAATAAATGCAAGTGGTCTGAAACAAAGAAATGCGCGCCAAGTTTTGAACCAGCCAATCACTGTCTTCCACGCATCATCTTCTTCATCGTTCTGAAACAAAAATACATTTAAATAGCGGGGGTTTTAAACCCCCACAATCTGATGAACATGAAAATAGCGATTAGGAATCTGTCGCTCATAAATTGAGCGCGACTAGTGCTTTGGATTTGTCATGATCTCCTGATTCCAATGATGCCACTTAGGTTAGCTAATTTTTCCCCAGGCGTAAAGCCCTAATTCGTGACTCCTGCAACCCTAAAAAACAACAATGGCAATTCTCTATACAAGCAGTGTTAGTCTAATTCAGTGATGCCATGAGCTTTGTTGAGTTCATATTAGCATAAAACAAACGTTAGAATGCATGAATATGGCCTGAATGATAAAACACGATTATGCAAAAATGATGAACCAACTTGACTTATATGTACCAATTCTGGGTGCGTGAGGGTTGCAAAATAATGCAGTTAGGTTCAGTGAAGCTTTTGCAAGCTATTGCAATTGGTATTTTGCCTTGAAAAGCCTTGGAACCACGTTTTCAGTTTTGGAATTTTTCACAAAAAGTGCAAACTTTGTTCTTCTTTTCTGGCGCAGCTTGGAGGTCCTGGTCTTTAGGTCTAGCTTGTGGCTTATGTATGGAGTGTATTAGGGTTAAATTCTGAGCCAAAGGATCAAAGCATTGATGTAGAGAATATTTGATTTTCATGGCATAATTTTTCAATCTTTTTCATGCATATTTGATACCAATCATGTCTAAACCACATTGATTCTTTCCTTATCTGATTTGCACGAAATCTTGGAGATGTTTCATGCATAAAAAGATTTAAAAAGTTTGCTTTGGTATTTTTCACATATTTATTTTATTAAATGAATTAATAGCAATTTAAAAATTCAAATAAATAAATAAACATGATGAATAACTTCCCTTTGGGCCAAATGGTCGTGCACATGCTTTGGATGATGAATCTTGGAAGAAAATGTGGCCCATTAGAAATTTTAAGGCATTTGAAGCAATGTTGACTTTTCAAAATACCCAAAAATTTCCCAACTTCCACAAGGCATATCTTGCTCAATTTTTAATATTTGCTCATGTTCTTGGACATTTTGGAAAGGTCTTGAAGTCCTCTAACCAATGCCTTTGGTCCCATGGAATTTTGAGTTACCAATCTCAAGTTATGGCCTTTGACTTAAAGTCCCTTTTTGTTGACTTTTAAAAATGACCTATAATGTTGAAATTGATAACTTTTTGTGAGAGCATTTCTTGGACTTGAAGTGTGAAGAGGAGTTGTAGGAAATGTCTTTCTCTTCAAAATGAGCTTTGGATGGAATTTTTCTGATAATCCATGTGAAAGTTATGCTTTGGTCAAGTTACAATTGACTTTTTCAACTGTCCAAATATGGAAACTTTTGCATCTTGAGACTTTTTGAGCCAAGCTTTGAGAATCATGATCAAGCATTGATAAAATGATGTTTGTGGCTTAAAAATGAGATGTTGACCAAAAATTTGAACTTTTGACTGTCAAATGACCATTTTGCCCCTACAGTTGACTGTAGAGCAATTAGGGTTTTTGACTGTGCAATTTTGTGCTGTAAGTCTTGAAACTTGACATGAGGATGCTTGACCATGTTTATAGGAATGTGGGACTTGATTGGACCCTTGGAAACTTTATTTTCTTTTTCAGAACCAAAACCCTAGTTTTTGACTGTTAGGAGGCCCTTGCACTGTGCAACCCTTGGGGAATTTTGAAGCTTGCCTTTGGCAAATCTTGAAGAATATGGTAGGGAAAATTTTAGGGTACAACAGAGGCCAACGTGAAACTTGTGGCGTCAAAGAATTTAGAACATACAAAATTAGAATGGAAACTTGAATCACACCTTATAACATACAAAATTATCATGTATGCCTTCAACTTATAACTTTTTCGACCAATTATGTAATTTTAAGTATTATACCCTAAAACTTGTATTTTTCTTGGAGCATGAATTATATGCCTTGAACTTGAATGCTTTTTTTTGTAAAAGATGATTGAAGTATTAGCCTAAGAAAATTGAAATGCCTTATTGCATTATGAGACTTGAAACTTAGGCAATAAAGTCCCTTAAAATGATGTGATTGAAATTGTGAGCGAACTTGATTTCTTTATAAATTTGGAAGTTGTATGAAAACTTGAATTCTTGTGATATTGAAGCTTGTATGATGAAAAAATGGATTCTTGAGAATGAAACTTGGAATGATGTCTTGAAAAACATGTTTGAAACTTTGATGAAATTTGTCTTGAATTCCGAAGATGTTGAAGGTGTATGATGTCTCTTTTGAATTAATCTTGTCACACATGTGTTTAGGACATTTAATTCCAAATGAAAATTTCAAAACCAAAATGAATCCATGGTGTTGATCTCAAACAAGAAAAGTGTCTATTCTCTAGTTCAATTCTCACATCTGAGTCGACTTTGTATTTCAAGCAACAAGAAGAGATGACAAAGCTTCGATCACAAGGAAATCTCAAGTTCATGTAATGATTCAACATTTCCTAATTCAATTCTTGATTAACGCATCCCACCTAAAGCATCAAATTCTTTGAAGAAAGCTCACGGTGCAATTTGAAATTTGGGGCCATAAAAATCTATAAAGTTCCAAAAGAAATCAAAGCTTTCTAAGCACAAATGACACTTAATCCTTAAAGCAAAATTGTAGACTTTATCCTTTTCTACAAACCCGGGAATTCTTAATCTCACATGGACTTGAAATAATGAAGTCTTGATTAAATCATGCTCACAACTGTCTAAACTTGAGACTATTCGTCAAAGAAGGCATGGAAATAAACTCATGAACCTATCTTGAAGAAATTCTAGAATTAAGCCAACAAACTCTCCTTAACCATGCCAAGTGATGCTTGAGGATAGCGTGACCTAAGATTATAAATCACCACTATTAAACATAGTCTTTTGGGAACCATTTTTGGCTTGAACAAACCATAACCCTAATCGGAGAATCATCACCCGAATTTCTTGATCGTAAACCTTGTCTTACAAGAAAAAAAATAAACAAAACATATTTTTGGATTTTGGTTAGAGGTCAGTAGAATATAAGACACATATATACAAGATACACGATTCAAGGTGCTTGGTGGTTCCTCAAGAACAAAATTAAAGATAAGACACCGTAGAAGAAGTAACCAAACCCTAATGCGTGATCTTGTTACATTATGATGGTATGAGATGATAGAGGAATCTTAGGGGCAATAATTTGGGTACAACAGTTGCCCTTATTTAAGTGTCTTCTTTCCAGAGATAGGAAGGTTAAATTCTTCGTGTCGACGCGATTGAAGATACTTAAATATAAAACAAGCCCTATTTTTCGCCCTAAGATGCCATGCAATGCTTATGTTTATGAATGCAAATGAACAAATTCAAAAGTGACACAGGACTCCACTGGGGATGTAGTAAATAAAAATCAGGATCAAAAGAAAAACCCGACCAAGAAAATAAATCACTGGTGAACAAAAGACTCGACTCCATTGGGGTAAAGCCCAAAGAGTAGATAAGTCGTCATAAACTCAAAGATTGAGGAGAGAAGGTAAAGGATAACAGTGACCGACAGATGACTGGGAGCTATCCATTCACTGAGGAGATAGCAAAAAAGTAACGTCGACCTACCGGGGAAGGAAGTAGTAAGATAATACCGGTAAATACCAATGTTAGGGTAACTAAAATAATTATTAGCACCAGTAGTTATGACTGGAAACAAATGAACTTCTTCAGAGTAATGTGAATCTCAACGACGAACTATCTCCCACAAGGACGAGACTACCATCCATCGGAAAATGATCTCAACAACGAACTATCTCCCATAATGACGAGACTACCATTCATCGGAGTAACAAATCTCAACAATGAACAATCTCCCATAATGATGAGACAACCATTCATTGGAGTAACACATCTCAACAATAAACTATCTCCCATAATGACGAGACTACCATTCATCAGAGTAACAAAATGTCAACAACAAACTATCTCCCATAATGACGAGACTACCATTCTTCAGAGTAATAACATCTCAACAACAAACTATCTCCCATAATGACGAGACTACCATTCATTGGAGTAACAAATCTCGACAACAAACTATCTCCCATAATGACGAGACTACCATTCATTAGATTAACAAATATCAACAACAAAATATCTCCCAGAATGACGAGACTATCATCCATTGGATTACAAATCTCAAAAACGAACTATCTCCCATAATGACGAGACTACCATTCATCGGAGTAACTAATCTCAAAAACAAACTATCTCTCATAATGATGAGACTACCATCCATTGTAGTACAAATATTAACAACGAACTATCTTCTATAATGACGAGACTACCATCCATTAGAGTACAAATCTCAACAACGGACTATCTCCCATAAAGACGAGACTACCATCCATTGGAGTAACAAAAATTCAACAATGAACTATCTCCCATAACGATGAGACTACCATCCATTGGAGTAAAAATCTCAACAACGAACTGTCTCCCATAAAGACGAGACTACCATCCATTGGAGTACAAATCTCAAGAATGAACTATCTCCCATAATGACGAGACTACCATCCATTGGAGTATAAATCATGAATCTTCTCCCAGAACTAACGGACTTACTGGGGAAGTACAAGTTGCTCAAATAAAGAGACCACCACTTGCTGTTATGAGAAAGAGTTGTAATAATGACTTTGTGGGAAAAGAAATATGGCTTCCTGGGGAAAGAAAAATGTTTTACTGGGGAAAGAAAAATGGCTTCTTGGGGAAATGCCAATATATTCCTGTTGAGGAGCTAAAGTCTTCTCGTTCCAAAATAAATGCACTTTCTCAAACCAGGGCTCAAAGCCTGCAGAAAACATAATAATAATGTTGCCGAGGACCACCAATCCAAACCAGAAATAAACCGGAGTGAAATAGTCAACCAAGATAGCACCTGATGAAAAATAAACTCAAAAGGGGATCACATTCCATCCGAATAAAGAATTGAATAGGAAGGCTAAAGCAAAATTCTTCCACGATGGATAACTCAGTGGGGAAATTGAAAGAATATACACTTTCTGCTTAAGGTTGACAATCTATTGGAGAGAAGGTAACATAAATCTACAAATAGGGTAATATGTCACCAATAATGAATGCAAATGAGCAATGAATTTTAATTTAGCTATGCATGATGTATGTATGAATGTTATCATGTATATGCTTACAGACACACAACACTGAGAATAACCAGACAAAACCGACTTGGGTAAAGTCAATACTCAGCTAAATCACATCCAGGATGAAAATTTCATAAGAAAGTAAGCACCAACTGAGGAAACAAATTCCTATTTTATGGCTTAACTCCACTGGGAAGGAACATAATCCGAAAATAATCAAATCATAACAATAAATCAGTACAGGTACAGAGATATAACATCCTCCTCCAAGCTTCACCGGGGAATATCACATAGACTTTAATGGGGAAAACAAATGTTTCAAGGTCTGTACTTCTACTGGGGACTGCAATACTAATTTCAATAGGGTAGATGAAAACCACATCGTCGAGATATTAACTAGGGATCTCGTACTGACTTTATTAGAGAGTACAACACCACATCATCCAGGGGAGCCCAAAATACATTCTTCAATACTAAGAATGATGATTACGCAAACTTCTCTGGGGAGAAATTATGAAACCATATGAGGATAACGACTGTTAGAGAGAAACATTATCTAAGCTTTACTTGGGGATTTAAGAAGTCAAACATTACAGTAAGAAATCAAACTTATGGTGATTTTAAATCAAACCCAGCACTTGGCGGGAGAAAACCCAAAAAATTGACAATTGTTTCAACATTTCTTAGAAAAGGAACTGCCCTCGTCTAGTTTCCTGGGAAACAAACATCAACAACAATCCCAACCCTGTAAAGGGAAATGTTTTGCAAATAATTACACCTTAGCATACAAAGGGAGAAGGGACTTTCGTCATATGAGCGAAGACCTTACTGTGGAATCTGGGATAGAGGCTTCAGACCATGCAAACTTAATATCAGAATAAACCAAGACTTGACTGGGGAAAATGGGATCACAAGCCTAACACTGCACCATATATCAATTGATATGAACTCCAACTACCCGAGGAAAGAAACATAAGATAATCATGCACATATTAGCAAGAATATTCTCATGATATCTTTTTTGGGAATCAAGAAATTAACATCACAACAACAAGTCAAAATTACAGGGGTTTTAAATCAGACCCAACACTTGGTGAGAGAAAACCCAAAAATTTGAAAGTTATCTCAAAACTTCTTAGAAGATATATTGCCCTTGTCTGGCTGCTTGGGAAGCACATAACAACAATAATGTCGTAACTAGAGGGAGCAATTCTCTACAAGAGATTCCATATTAATTCTCAACACAAAAAGGGAGAAAGAACTCCATCAAATGAGCAAAGGCTTCATAGTTTTTTTAATCTCTGCTTGATCACAACCCAACTGAGGAAAGAATCACACTCAGCTAAAGAAATCCACAATAAGATCAAGCTGAGGAAAGAATCACACTCAGCTAAAGAAATCCACAATATGCCTTATATGTTTGTGAATACCACTCATCCCCTTTTAGATGATGTGGAAGAGCTCCAGCTTGCCCTAGTTAGGATGCAGCAGGACAAACAAGCTTGGAAGAACAAGTGTCAGACTTTAGAGATGTCCTACCGAACAGACTTGAAGGAGAAGGATGACCTAATTGAGATTCTTGAGAGTCATGCTATAGAGATGATGGAGAGGCAAGAGGATTTATTTTCCTCTATAGCTTAGTCAGGACTTAGTCATTCACTTCCCAACTCTAGTGATTGGAAAGTGGTTGCTGAAAGGTATGCAGAAGAGAACAAGCAGTTGAAGGCACATAATGCAAGACTCACAGGAAAGCGTCAGTGTGTGGAGTGATCTTCATCAGCTTTGCTTTCTTAGGATTGTATATTCTATCTTCTTTTGTACTTTAGATTGTTGAAACTTGTACTAAAGGTTGTAATCCATTTTGAAGTTATTAAAATAAGATTTTCAGTATTTCAAAAATGTGTTAGTACTATAGTATTTTCAAATTGTCTATAATTCTTTGAGTCCCTTGAAATATTAATAATAATTAAATAAATCATGTGAATTCCATATCATGCATCATCTTGTACATATTTCTTGAATTCCTATTCATACCCAAGTGTCTTACTGAATTTCTCTACTTCGTTCAACAAGATGTCTCACGGGTACAATACTCAAGCTAATTCCAGGAAGAAAATGGAGAATCTTGAACAAGAGAATCATGAGCTCCGCGAAGAAGTTACTGCTTTGAAGGACGGTATGGTCAATCTGACTGCTTTGATGGAATCATCGGTGGCTTCTCAGAATTAGCCACCACTTTCCCAGCCTCAACAAACAACAAATGCTTTTGAAGGTCCATCAGTTCCCATTTTTATTACCCTAGTTACTACTGCTCAAAACTGTATGCCTCAGGGTTACTCGTGGGGAATGCCTAAAAACTTCATGCCAGAAGGTTTTAATCTTGACACTCAAGTTGCTCCAGTTGTGCAAGCTGCTGCTACTCTCGCACCTCCTGTGGTGCATATTACTCCTGCTGCTAGAAATGAGATCTGCACCTCCTTCAAGGAATGCTATACGTTTGTTAATGATGAAGTTTATCGTCTTGTTCCTCCACCAAGTGAAAGTGTGGGTTTCTATGACCGGTTGGATGACTTTCAAGCAAGGCCCTTCGAGGAAAAGAATGTTTTGGACAAAATGTCCATGAGCTCTGCCTGGTTCCTAATGTAAAGGGGCCAGCCAAGTTTAAAGTACCAGATCTTGAGAGGTAGAAGGGAAACTCTTGTTCTCGTGACCACCTTGTGATGTATATAAGGAAAATGTGTACCCATTTTGATGATTAACATTTGCTCATTCATTTCTTCCAAGATAGTTTAACTGGTGCTGCTTTGATGTGGTATATGAGTCAGGACAGTAGTAGTATACGTACCTTCAATGATCTGGGAGAAGCCTTTATCAAACAATATAAGTAAAATATGTTCATGGTGCCTGACCGTGATCAGTTGAGGGTAATGGCTCAGAGAGACAAGGAGTTGTTCAAATAATATGCACAGAGATGGCGCGAGAGAGCTGCCCAGGTGGTGCCACCTATGGGAGAACAAGAAATGATCAAGGTCTTCTTGAAAACACTTGGATCATTTTATTATGAAAGGATGGTCGCCAGTGCACCGAGTGATTTTATCGAAATGGTAAGCATGGGTGTTCATTTGGAAGAGGCTGTCAAAGAGGGGCGTTTGACAAGAGATGAAGGGACAAAGAAGTCGTCGTACGGGTTCTCTCGAAAGAAAGAAAGAAAGTGAGACGAATTCTGTTATTGGAGAAAGGAAGATTAGACCAACTAGAAGACATCAACAGTACCAGCAACAAGTTGCTTCTGTGACTCCAGTCGTCAATGTAGCTCCAACTACTATTACCTACCAGAGACCTATCTCCTCGGGGGAATCAAGGGAAGATTCACAAAAGAGAAGTCTTTGACAAAATTCCAATGAGCTATGCAGAGTTACTTCGGGCTTTGATTCAGAAGAAGTTGGTTCAGACCAGGCCACCCCTACTATACCATCACCTTTGTCTTGGTATTATAAGGCACACCATATGTGTGCTTTTCATCAGGGAGCACCAGGGTACAATATTGAGAACTATTATCCTTTGAAATCTGAAGTAAAAAAGATGGTAATATTTGGCCTTTTATACTTTAAAGATGTTGGCCTTAACGTGAAAGGTAATCCTTTGCCAAAGCATGGAGGAGCAAATGTTGTAAACATGGTTGCTGGTTGTCCAGGGACTTCCAGATTTTTGATACCAACTTGGTTAGAGGATATTTGGTAAAGATACATGATGACCTCTGCGAGTTTAGTTACTATACGCATGACCATGCTGGTTGTAGTATTTGTAGTACAAATATCATAGGATGTGATAAGATAAAAGCTGATCTTCAGGAAATGATGGACGAAGGCCTCATTCATATAACCAGGCCTAGGGCAGAGTACGAGGAAGATGTGAATATGGTATACGGATGTCCTGGTGAATTCCGGATCTTTGACGTGAATCATATGAAGATGATTTGGTGTAGTTGCACGCTAACTTCGGTCACATGGATGGTCAAGAAGAGCACCATTGTGGGTCTTATCAGATTTGCTGCAGAGATTCACGTGGTTGTTCCATAGTGAGAAAGGGTGTTCAATTGTTGTTGGACAATGGTACTATCAAGATTTCAGGCAATAAAGATGATTACAGTGGGATTAATGTGATTGAAGATTGCTTGGCTGAGACTGTGTCGGATGATGAGTATGCTTCCGTAGATGAATTCTTTTCCTCAGAAGAAGATATGTTCTCCATTAATGATTCTTTGATGTCCAAGTATTTTGAAGAAGGGGTGAATGTTATTGTGCCTTGTTTTGGTGTTCCTTCCCCTATAGACATTGAGTACCATAGAAAACCAGTTGTTGCTCCAGTGGTGATTTGCTTACCAGGTCTTGTTCCTTACAAATTAGACAAGGTTGTGCCCTATAAATACAATGCTACAATATTGGAGGATGGTATGGAAGTTACCATCCAATCTTTATCTGATGTCAAGAATATTGCTGAAACCTGTCGAGTGACCCACAGTGGCCGTGTTTCTGCACCTGTTATTCGAGTGAATGTTAATGCGGATAAAAAGGTTATTGAAAGTACTGAACCTAAGAAAGTAGTGGGGGAATCTAGTGGTACTACTCTATAAAAAGATGTGGATGATATATTAAAGATTATAAAGATGAGCGACTACAGGATTGTAGATCAATTATTGCAGACTCCATCAAAGATATCCATTCTAGCCTTGCTAATGAACTCTTCTGCCCACAGGGAATCTTTGGTGAGAGTATTGGATCAAGCTTTCATGGAAAGTGATATGCCTTTGGACCAATTCAGCAGTGTGGTAGGGAATATTACATCCTATAATAACTTGAGTTTCTTTGATGACGAGCTGCCCGATGAAGGAAGGAATCCTAACTTGGCTCTCCATATCTCCATGAAATGTAAGAATGCTTCATTATCCAATGTGCAGATTGATAATGGGTCCGCTTTAAATGTCAAACTGAGGAGCATGCTCATGAAGCTAAAAGGAACTCTCATGTGCCCGAGTGGCATAATTATGAAAGCTTTTGATGGATCGAGGAAGTCTGTTATTGGGGAAGTAGATTTGCCTATTCACATAGGCCCACACTTATTTCAGATTACTTTCTAGGTTATGGATATTGTTCCCTTTTATAGTTATTTACTAGGACGACCGCAGATACACGAGGCAGGGGATATTACTTCAACTTTGCACCAGAAGCTAAAGTTTATGCATGAGGGAAAGGTGGTCATCATAAATGGAAAACATGCATTGTAAATATCTCATTTATCCTCTTTCAGTGTTGTGGAAGCAGATGGAGCTGTTGTTGGAACTCAGTTCCAAGCTTTATCCATTGATAATGTGAGGGAAATGATAATTCTATATCTTCATTGAAGGATGCTCCGCAGGTAGTGCATAATGGCCCTAGTAAAGTATGGGGGCAAATTGTAGATCCACCTGTGAATAAGAATAAAGATGGTTTGGGATTCTATGTGAAAAATGGTAAAGGTGAGAATATGAAGTTGAAGTCTTCTTTGGGAAAATATCAGGATATCTTTCACAGCAGAGGTTATCTTCATCCAATTGTTCCTAGGATCAATGCTATAGTGGAAGGTGAAGCAGAGCAGGAGATGCTGAACTATGTGACACATGGAGTCAGAGTCTGAAATCAGATCACTGTTGATGTTCCCTCTTGTTCATGTCACAAAGTAATTTGTTTTTTCTTAATCTTTTCAAAAATCTCTCACTCTGCCCAAGGTGAAAGTATTGATGTTTTATGAGCTTATATGTTGCTTTGATCTTTAAAATCAATAATAAAAGTTATCTTTGATTACCAAATTGTACCTTTATTTTCTGCTTTTTTCTTGGAAAATGGTAATCAGAAAAATTCCTTTCAAAATAAATAATAACTATAAGTAAATCTACATAATCACTTATTATATGGGTTAGTTTCTAAAAGCAATCATAAATCATATGTGTGGATTAATTTAAACACTCATTGAGTATAATGACCCTGCAGTCTCTCCCAACTTTGAATATCATGTGTATGTGGCCGAAGAAGAAGAATATGATGAAATCCCAAAAGAGGTTTCACGGTTGCTTGAGCGCGAGGAAAGTGCCATTCAACCATATAAGGAGTCATTGGAAACAATCAATTTGGGTTCAGAGGAAGATTCAAAAGAACTCAAGATTGGAGCATTACTGCATCCCGCCGTGAAGAGCATGTTGATTGAATTGTTGAAAAAGTATGTAGACATATTTGTTTGGTTATGCTAAGACATGTCTGGTTTGGATACTGATATTGTGGAACATCATTTTCCGCTAAAGCCAGAATTTCCGCCAATCAAGCAGGAATTATGAAGAACTCACCCTGATATGGCAGTGAAAATTAAAGAAGAAGTTTTAAAGCAGATTAATGTCAGTTTTCTTGTGACATCAGTGTACCCTCATTGAATTTCCAATATTGTCCCTGTACCAAAGAAATACGGAAAAGTTCGCATGTGCATTGATTATAGGGATTTAAACAAAGCTAGTTTAAAAGATGATTTTCCATTGCCACATATTGATATGTTGGTTGATGGTACAAGAAAATTCAAAGTATTCTCATTCATGGACGGATTTTCCGGATATAATAAAATCATAATGGCTCCCGAGGACATAGAAAAAAACAAAGTTTATCACACACATGGGAACATTATGTTACAGAGTGATGCCCTTCGGGTTGAAGAACACTGGTGCAACGTACCAGAGGGCTATGACAACCCTATTCTGTGATCTGATGCACAAGTAAATTGAGGGATATGTTGATGATATGATTGCTAAGTCCCAGACTGAAGAAGGGCATATAGAAGATTTGTTGAAATTGTTTATGTGCTTGAGGAAGTATCGTCTTCGCTTGAATCCAAATAAATGCACCTTTGGTGTTCGATTAGGAAAATTTTTAGGTTTTGTTGTCATCTAAAAAGGGGTTCTGATAAAGTCAAAGAAACTCAAGAAATGTCAGCGCCAAGAACTGAAAAGCAAGTTCGAGTCTTCCTTGGGCGTTTTAATTACATTTCCAGATTTATATCCCATATGACTGCAACATGTAAGCCGATCTTTAAGTTGTTAAAGAAAGATCAAGGTTATTTATGGACAGATGATTGCCAAAGGGCATTTGAAAGTATTAAAGAGTATATGCATGAACCTCCTATCTTGTTCCCGCTTGTTGAAGGAAGACCATTGATTATGTATCTGACAGTGTTAGATAATTCTATGGGTTGTATTTTTGGACAACGAGATGAAAAATGGAAGAAGGAATATTCCATTTATCATCTCAGTAAGAAGTTTACTGACTGTGAGTCACAATATTCTATGTTATAAAAGACATGTTGTGCACTGGCCTGTGTGGAAAAACAATTGCGTAAATATATGTTGAATTATACTACTTGGTTGATTTCCAAAATAGATCCAATTAAGCATATTTTTGAAAAGCCTGCTCTTAGTGGGAGAATTTCCCGTTGGCAGATGTTGTTGTTTGAATATGATATTGAATACCGTACTTAGAAGGCTATAAAAGTAGTGTGTTGGCGGATTATCTTGCTCACCAACTGGTTTATGATTACCAGTCTATTAAATATGATTTCCCTGATGAGGATGTTATGTTTCTGAAAGTAAAAGATTGTGATGAATCGTTGCCTGAGGAAGGTCCTGATCCCGAATATCGTTGGGGAATGGTGTTTGATGGAGCTGTGAATTCTTATGGGAAAGGAATTGGTGTTGTTATTATCACTCCTCGTGGACCGCATATCCCATTTACTGCAAGGTTGGAATTTGATTGCACCAATAACATGGCAGAGTATGAAGCTTGTATCATGAGACTAACAATGGCTATTGATCTCATAATCAAAATTCTATATGTGTATGGTGATTCAGCTTTGGTAATAAATCATATTAAAGGAGAATGGGATACTCGTCACCCTGGCTTGATTCCCTACAAAGACTATGCTAGAAGATTATTACCCTTATTTAATAAAGTTAAATTCCATCATATTCCTATAGATGAAAATTAGATGGCGGATGATTAATCACTTTGGCTTTTATGTATCAAGTAAATACTTGGAACGTTGTGCCTCGTATCACAGTGTGATGTTTGGATAGATCAGCTCATGTGTTTGCAACGGAAGAAACATCAGATGAAAAACCTTGGTATTATGATATCAAGCATTTTCTCCAAACTCGGGAATACCCGGTTGGTGCGTCAAACAAAGATAGAAATACATTGAGAAGGTTGGAAGGCATCTTTTTCCTCAATTAAGATGTGCTATACAAAAGAAATTATGACATGGTCTTGCTCAGATGCGTGGATGGACACAAAGGAGACATGTTGATGCATGAAATCCATGAAGGTTCCTTTGGCACTCATGCTAATGGACATTCGATGGCAAAGAAGATGCTTAGGGCAGGTTACTATTGGCGGACAATGGAATCTGACTGTTACAAATTTGCAAAGAAGTGCCATAAATTCCAGATTTATGCTGACAAAATTTATGTGCCTCCGACACTTCTCAATGTTATTTATTCCCAGTGGCCTTTCTCTATGTGGGGTATTGACATGATTGGAATGATTGAACCTAAGGCGTTGAATGGACATCATTTTATCTTGGTAGTGATAGACTACTTCACCAAATGGGTGGAAGTAGCTTCATATGCTAATGTTACTAAGCAGGTGGTAGTACGCTTTATCAAGCATAATCTTATATGTCAGTATGGTGTACCAAACAGGATTATCACTGGCAATGACTCAAATCTGAATAACAAGATGATGACTGAACTTTGTGAAGAATTAAAGATTGTCCATCATAATTCATCTCCTTACAGGCCAAAGATGAATGGGGTTGTTGAACCTGCCAATAATAACATCAAGAAGATCATCCAAAAAATGGTTGTTACTTATAAAGATAGGCACGAGATGCTCCCTTTTGCTTTGCATGGATACCGTACATCTGTCTGCATTCAACAGGGGAAACCCCGTTCTCTCTTATGTATGGTATGGAAGCAGTGCTCCCCATTGAGGTTGAGATTCCCTTCTTACGTGTGATAATGGAAACCAATTTGTCAGAGGCCGAATGGGTCCAGAACAGGTTTGGCCAGTTGAATTTGATTGAAGAAAAGAGAATGACAGTTTTATTTCATGATCAGTTATATCAGAAAAGAATGAAGAAAGCTTTTGATAAGAAGGTCAAGCCTCGTGAATTCAGAGAAGGTCGACCTCGTTCTTAGGAAGATCATGTCTTTTACCGTTGGTTCTAGGGGCAAGTGGACTCCCAATTTTGAAGGTCCATATGTTGTCAAGATAGCCTTCTCTGGAGGTGCATTGATTCTTGAAACTATGGATGGCGAGGAGTTCCCACGTCCTATGAATGCTAATGCAGTCAAGAAATACTTCGCCTAAAGAAAAAAAGAACAACTTGCTAAGTTGAAAACCCGAAGGGCGGCTTAGGAAAAAAAGAGCATCTCGGTAGGCTGAAAACCCAAAAGGACGGTCTAGGAAAAAATAAGAGACATAAACAGAATAAATTCTTCCCGCTAGGTTGAAAACCCACAAGGGCAGCCTTGGAAAAATTTAGGGATTTCTTGGCAAGTAACTGCCTCAGATAAGACTTGATCATTGAAGCAACAATCTTCTAAGATTATCACCATACTTCAACAGAAGTCGCTGCTCAGGAATTCAAAGTTGTTAGGGAGAATAGTGTTCATTGTATTTCAATGTATCTTTTCCAATATATTGCCATTTTCTAAACTTTGTAATCATCTGTGGAGTCTCGCCATTCGCAGACTACCATTCTATTAATAAAGTTTGAGCTTTTATCCAATTCTTTGAAATTCTTATTTTATTTTGCTTACAAAGACTCCATTTATTATTGATAGTAATTTTCAAAACAAAAAGATTAAATAACAAAATAGTTTTTTGAAAAGAATTTACAAATTAATTTTTAATTTAGATTTTGTGACTCAAGAAAAACAAAAATGGTGATTCCAAGGATGGACGAACTCTGAAATTTTAGAACTATGTATTCCCCAGGAAGGTTCTCCCAGGTCACTTTTGCTGGCATGCGTATGATTTTCTTGGCATTGTTGTTGTTTATTTCCCAGGAAACTAGACAAGGGCAATATCTTTTTTAAGAAGTGTTGAAATAGTTATCAACTTTTTGGATTTTCTCCCGTCAAGTGCTAGGTTTGATTTAAAATCCCTATAATTTTGAATTCTGGAAGTATTGTTTGACTTCTTAAATCCCCGAGTAAAGCTGGGATAATGTTTCTCTCTGAAGGTTTGTCATCCCCATGTGATTTCATAATTTCTCCCCAGGGAAATTTGTGTAATCTTCACTCTTTGTATTGATGAATGTATTTTGGGCTCCCCACGATGATATGGAATTGTTCTCCTCGATGAAGTTAGCACGAGATCCCCATTTAATATCTCGATGATATGGTTTTCATCTGCCCTAATGAAGTCAGTATTTTAATCTTCAGTGGAAATCTAGACGTTGAGGCATTTGTTTTCCCCATTAAAGTCCATGCGAGTGTTCCCCGATGAAGCCTGGAAGAGGATGTTATATCCATGTATTTGCACTGATTTTATTGTTTTGATTTGATTACTTTCAAATTGTGTTTTTCCCAGTGAAGTTAAGCTTGTAGAATAGGAATTTGTTTCCTCAGTTGATGCTTACTTTCTTTTAATTTTTCATCCTGGATGTGATTTAGCTGAGTGTTAACTTTACTCAAGTTGGTCTTGTTTGGTTATTCCCAGTATTGTGTATCTGTTTTGTTAGCATGTACATGATAACATTCATTTGTTCACACATACATTATGCATAGCTAAATTAAAATTATTTTCTCATTTGCATTCATTAATATTTTGTTGGCATATTACCCTATTTCCACAGTTATGTTACCCTCTCTCCAATAAAGTGTCAACCTTAAGCAGAAAGTGTATATTTTTTCAAGTTCCCCACTGAATTACCCCTCGTGGAAGAATTTTGTTGTAGCCTTCCTTTTCAGCTCATTATCTGGATGGAACGTGGTCCCCTTTGAGTTTATTTCTCATCAAGTGCTATCTTGGTTGACTGTTTCATTCCAGTTTATTTCTGGTTTGGATCTATGGTTCCCGGCGACATTATTATTTTGATTTCTACAGGCTTTAGGCCCGAGTATGAGAATGTGTATTTATTTTACACTTGAAGACTTTACCTCCTCAGTAGGAATATATTGGCATTTCCGCAGGAAGTCATTATTGCAACTCTTTCTCATAACAACAAATGGCATGTCTATTTATTTGAGCAACTTGTACTTCCCCAGCAAGTCCATTAGCTCCTTGAGAAGATTCATATTCGTTACTTCGATGAATGGTAGTCTCCTCATTATGGGAGATAGTTTGTTGTTGAGATTTGTTACTCCAATGAATGGTAGTCTCGTCATTATGGGAGATAGTTCGTTGTTGAGATGTGTTACTACAATGAATGGTTGTCTCATCATTATGGGAGATTGTTCGTTGTTGAGATTTGTTACTCCGATGAATGGTAGTCTCGTCATTATGGGAGATAGTTCGTTGTTGAGATTTGTTACTCTAATGAATGGTAGTCTCGTCATTATGGGAGATGGTTAGTTGTTGATATTTGTTACTATGATGAATGGTTGTCTCCTTATTATGGGATATAGTTCGTTATTAAGGTTTGTTACTCCAATGAATGGTAGTCTCATCATTATAGGAGATAGTTCGTTGTTGAGATTTGTTACTCCGATGAATGGTAGTCTCGTTATTATGGGAGATAGTTCATTGTTGAGATTTGTTACTCTGATGAAGGGTAGTTTTGTCATTATGGGAGATAGTTTGTTATTGAGATTTGTTACTCCAATGAATGGTAGTCTCGTCATTATGGGAGATAGTTCATTGTTGAGATTTGTTACTCAGATGAATGGTAGTCTCGTCATTATGGGAGATAGTTCGTTGATTGAGATTTGTTACTCCAATGAATGGTAGTCTCGTCATTATGGAAGATAGTTCGTTGTTGAGATTTATTACTCCAATGAATGGTAGTCTCTTCATTATGGGAGATAGTTTATTGTTGAGATTTTGTTACTCAGATGAATGGTGGTCTCGTCATTATAGGAGATGGTTCTTCATTGAGATTCACTTTGCTCTGAAAAAGTTTGTTTGTTTCCAGTCATAAGTACTGGTGCTGGTCATTTGTGGCTTACCCTAATATTGATGTCTGTTGGTATTATCCTACCACTTCTTTCCCCCTGTGGGTCGACATTACCTTTTTCTCTATCTTCTTAATGAGTTTATAGTTTGTGGTTATCTGTCGATCACTATTATCCTTTATTTTCTCTCCTCAATATTTGAGTTGATGTTACTCTGTCTCCTCCTTAGACTTTACCCCAATAGAGTCGAGTCTTCTGTTCAACTGTGATTTATTTTCCTGGTCCATTTTTCTTTTGATCTTTTATTTTCTGTTTCCCCAGTGGTGTCCCGTGTCACCTTTTGGATCTGTTAATTTACATGCACAATCATAAGCATTGCATGGCCTCTTAGGGCCAAAAATAGGGTTTGTTTTGTATTTAAGTATCTTCAATCGTGTCGACACGAAGATTTTTAACCTTCATATCTCCGGATAGAAGACACTTAAATAATGGAAGTTGTTGTACCCCAAATTTCCCCCCTAAGATTCCTCTATCATCTCATATCAATTCAATCACAATAAGATCACACTAGGGTTTGGTTCTTCTCCCTATCTTTAGGCTTGCTCATGAGGAATCACCAAGAACCTTGAGTTATATATTGTGATCATCTATAATTTATATTGATTAACTTTTAACTAATAAATACAATAAATATTTGCTCTAGTTGATGATACTATAGGTAAGGGCACAACACATTTCATCAATTTGATTTATAGGTTCATGAGTTTATTTCCATGCCATCTTCAATAAATCACTTCAAAAGTTTCAATAAAATTTTAATGAATGCTATGATTTATCATTCCTAAATTTCTCAAAGAAAATCAAAAGATGCAAGAGTTGATTGAAGAAGTTTGACCTAATTGGACAAGTTCTTGATTTCTTGGTCACAAGTGCATAACTCTCTCAATTCTTAATATTTAGAGGTTGTTTTTGTTGATACGGGTTCTTATTATCATCCACAACAACTTCTATTCACATGGCAAGAGTTATTGTGCAAGAAAGTTTTTCAAAATTGAAAGGGGTTTCCAAGTTATTTTGGTGCTCTAGGAGCTAGGGTTTTGAACTTCTAAGGGTTATATCTTGCTCATCTTTTGGTATTTTTGAGTGATTCCAAAGACATGCTTCTCTTTAAATATTTATCAACCAATCACTTCAAAAGTTTCAATAAAATTTTATGTGGAAGATGCCTAATAATGAAGAAAGATTACAAGTCCCCTAGCTAGGCCATCAAATTCCCTTATGTGATTTCAAAAAGTCATGACTTGATCAATTTTTATCTCCTTCAGCCTATTATTTTTCCACAATGATATTAAGGATGTGAACTTCAACTCTTATTTTATGTGCAAATATTGAAAATGGATGGAAGATGCCCTAAGAATGAAAAAGGTTATAGGTCATTTCATGGATTTTCACCAACTTCACAAAGTCATAACCCATTGCCTCAGACTTCATGCAACGATTTGCGAACCTAACCCATTGCCTCAGACTTCATGCAGCAAGGTGTTCCAAGCATAGATCATCGCCCCATACTTCATGCAGTGATATTCAAAAAAATAAACTTAGCTTATCACTTCATACTTCACGCAGCAATTTGCAAACCTAACCCATTGCCTCAGACTTCATGCAGCAATGTGTTCCAAGCTCCAGACCATCGCCTCAGAATTCATGCAACGTTGTTCGAAAACCAAACCCAGCTTATCGCCTCAGACTTCACGCAGTGATTTGCAAACTTAACACATTGCCTCAGCCTTCATGCAACAATGTGTTTCTTCATTCTGCAACACAGACTATCGTCTCAGACTTCATGAAGCGATGCTCAAAAATACAAAATTTAGCTCATCGCCTCAGACTTCACACAACTATTTACAAACTTAACCCATTTCCTAAGTCTTCATGCAACAATGCGTTTCTTTATTCCATAACACAGACTATCGCCTCATACTTCATGCAGCGATGCTCGAGAACCAACTTTAGCTTATCGTCTCAGACTTCACGCAATGATTTACAAACATAACCCATTGCCTCAGTATTCATACATCAATGTGTTTATTTATCCTATAACACATATCATCGCCTCAGACTTCACGCAGCGATGCTCGAAAAACAAAAAAAATCTAGCCAATCACCTCAAACGTCATGCAGCGATTCACGAATATAACCCATGGGCTCAGTCTTCAAGAAGCCATGCATCATCACTTATTGTTGTATTCATCCTCCAAATAGGTGAATAATCAAAACCAAACCAAGACATACAAAATTGCGCTCTTAAGCTCAAAACCATCTGCCTCGTTATCAAACCCTGGTAAGCGATGCATCATCAGCTTTGCCTGCTTCCTTGAGACTCGTAAGGGTATGCTATATCAGTATAACCTTATGTTTATCAGACAAATTTTGGGGTATTCCAAGTATTCAATAAACTCCCAATCAGAATGCGTAAGAATCTCACTTTCTCACGCTATTTGATTGGAAGATGATTGAATAGGGGCAGTTGTCGTACCCCAAATTTGTCCTACCTCGATGATTTTATTTTTCGAGATTAAAATAGAAGAAATGTTTAGTTAAGGATGGTACAACAATATCTGATGACCCATCTTTATCCAAGACTAAAGGGTGTATATTAACAGGGGCTTTCTAAATCAGAAAGACTCATAAATTCGTTCGCGAAGCATGTTGGCCAATGGGCCCATGCAATTCGAAAATAAAAATCACCCAAGTAATTATTAATTTATTAAGAACTAATTAGGTTTAATTTGCTAGTAAATTAAAAAATTAAGTCCGTTAGGATTTATTGCTGTTAGTAAAAAGGAGGGATGAAATTTATTGGTCCATTTCCGTTTTAGTCGTTGAATAGCAAAAGAGGCGTATGATTATAGATTTACAAGTCCATTAAGGTTTTGTTAAATTAATACATTTGTTGTTTTTTTATTATTACTAATGTTATTATAAAATTGTTGTTATTGTTGTCTGCTTTGTTAAAAAAGATTTCTTTTACAAATTGTAAGTAAATGTATTATAATATTTTGTATAGATTTACTTAATTAAAAGTTCTTAATTTTTGAAGAGTTGTAAAAAAGGCCCAAAATAAAAAATGCATTGCAGGCCCAATGAAAAGAAGTACAGTTGCTGGCCCAATTCCTAATAACATTATCTGTACCAATTCATAGCCTAAATTCACGCTTGTTTATCAAAAAACGCTCAGTGTAGAGATCATTGCATAAAAATGGATCAAATCTCGTATTATTTGTTTAACAGAAAATCTGGAAAAAAATAAAATAAATCTCTACAAATCCCAATCTCTATTACAGCAAAAAATAGGCAACAAAATCAATTACAAATCAACAAATCTTAATTACATAAGCAAATCCATTACATAATCAATCTGAATAAATTAAAATCCCTAATTCTTCTGTAAATTCGTTGACCCAAATCAATTACAATATTTTCATAATCAATTACAACAATCTAACCCTAATCTAAGCCAATTCCTAATTCAAACCCTAAGAAAACCTATATATACAAAGAGCAGAGAATATAGAAAAGGTGGGTTACAGAAAAAGAACAGAAACGAGGGAGAGATACAGGATGGAGAGATACTGATACAAAGACGAATCAAGAAATACAATATAGAGGGGGAACGACTTTGAGATACAGAAGCCGAATTTGAGAAGAACAAGAAGAACAAAAGGTCGAACAACAACGATACTGAGAAGAGCAAATGGGGTTCCAATATCTAGAACCCTAGTCGTTTCCTCCGTCGCGCCACTATCTTCAACCTCAAGCTCCACCACTATTGTGATCTGTAAATCAAGAAGAAGAACCGCGGTTTAGTACCAAATCGGACAAAAAGCCAAACAAATCAGAAATCGGAGAAAGATAATTGTAAGAGGTAATTTCTTAGCTTTGGTGGTGTTTGATTGATTTAGGATTGGAACGGAGGGGATGGGGTTCTAGGGTTTGGCTAAGGGAGAGGAAAGGGTTGAACGCGAGAGTGAGGAAGAAAGTGTGATGCTGTAACAAAAAAAAGCAGAAGTAAAATGAATAATAAAATCTAAAACCATAATTATAATATGTATTAATCCCATGCACGCACACCCACACTAATTGTCATACTCCCTTGTTATCCTCCGCGCGATTGCAATCAGACGGCCAGAGGCCAAGTCTGCATGATAGCTAATATGCTCCCTCGCATAGACAATCTCACGGCCCTCCCTGCAAACTCGTTTGGGACAAGCCCATTGATGTCTATACCCCCCCTCTTCCAGTAGTTGGTAAATGTAAAGCAGTTCAAACCCCCCTGTCTGTCTACATATTTGGGCCAACCTGGGCCTAACTTCCAGCACCCCCCTTAGTTTTACTTGCTAACTATTAGTACACCCCCCTGATTATGCTATTTTCTATATTTTTTAATTCTAATTCTTTATTCTATTTCTTTTTTTTTCTTTTTTATTGTTTTTTATTATAATTAATATTATTATTATTTATAATTACTATTATTATTTATAATAATTATTATTATTAATACTTTTTATTATTATCATGTTTTTATTTATTATTTATCATATATAACAAATTATTTTTGTTTAAAAGCTCAAGAACATTATTTTCTATTATTGCATTAAATATTTTTTTATCATGCATTAATCAAGAATTTTACAATTAACATAGTTAAAAAACTCTAAAAAAACAAACTATTTTTCGCAATAAACTAAGTTAATCAACTGTTTCTGCAAAAGTGTTTCAAACAGATTTTGACTCACCGCGCATTTAGTCAAAATCTCCACAATCACTACTCCCGACCAAAATGCGAGGCGATTCAAAATACGTTTGCAACCCTAAAAAACACCAACCCCATACGAACTACGAATTGGGACTCTGATTCCTCTTAAGAGGATTCATAGGCATACGATCAAAAATCATAGCGAGTTCTCCTATTAAAAATTAAAACTCTTTCCCCTCTAAAAAAATCTAAACCCTTTCCTCCTAATTAAAATTTAAAACCCCGTTTACCCCAACTTAAACCTAAAACCTAGTATCCTTGTGAACAAGGTAGATGAAAGGTGCATAACACCTTTCTTTCGTCTAAAGAAGTTCGAAACCTAGAATCTCTGTCTGCGAATTAGGGTTTTCTGTTAGATTCCCTTCCCTAGGATAAAACTAATAGTGGCGACTCTGATTAAAAACTAGTTGCTACACTATTATTTTTGCATTTTCTAAATTTAAGCCTTGCTCAGCTTATATAAATTTGGCGCGATGGTACCATTATAATCGTCTTGAAGAGAAGAATCTAGTAGTACCGGTCTGGTTCTCTAATTTTACAGTTTGAGGAATCCCAATCTAGGGCGTCTAGAGGTTGAAAACGACCTACGTGTCGTGCTTCTACCAATGAAAGCGTGACATGTGATTTTTTGAATTCAATCCAATGTGTTTGCTTTATCATACGCGTGCTTTGAGAGTCCTTGGATCTGATTACTTTCATTAGTCAGACTTCATCCAATGCGCTAGAATTTTAGTTGTTTTTAATATTTAAAAGGTGATCTGGTGTAATTTCCAAAGTTGACCATGATATGCACAGCGTGCTTGATCCTTTGGATCTGATTGCTCGCGCGTTTTGACTCTCATCCAATGATCCACATTTTTTTGGTTTGTTATTTTATTTTCTGATTTTTTTTTTAATTTTAATTGATTTAAACTTCAAAAAATCACAGAAAATTCATTTCTGTCTCAAAAATTATGAAAAAATTCACAAAATTATTTTCAAATATTCTCTTTCTGATTTTTTATTTTTCATGATTTTATTTTCAAATTTGATATTTTTTGTAATTTTTCCTTTATTTTGACTTATTTTTATTATTTAAAAATACTTTTTGATATTTTTAAATTCTAAAATTTTTTATAAAAATCATTTTACTCATTTATGACTTTCTGAAATTTTTCTTGACTTCTACTATTTTTGATTTTTTTCTTCACTTATTGGAGTGATTTTAATTAGTTTAAAAATATTTTTCTGTTTTAAAAAATTACCAAAAAAGTTATAAAAATATTTAAGGTCATTATTGATTTTTATATGGTCTTTTTAAAATTTTCTTTGATACTTTGAAAATAGTTTGCTATTTTACCTCTTATTTTCATTTTAAAAAACAATTTAAAAGTCATTTTTCTTTTTTTCTTTTTTAAGTGCAATTTTTTTTAATATATTCTTACTATGTGATTGTTGATCAAAAACTTTATTAACACCATTGGATCTTGAGTATTGAGTTTAACTCCACCAAAATGGATGGATGATTTTAATGATAGTTTTGATCAAAGTTTTTGATTCAAATGTATCCCCTCCCTCTTTATCTCATCGTCGTCTCTTTGTGCTACATGTTGTTAGAGGATGATCTACATATCATCACTCCAAACACATGGCACATAAATTGCTATTGACCGACCTAAAAATAGGTGTGACTTCTATATAAGTCCACTTATGATTGCTTAACATAACACTATACTTTTTCCTGATTTGAGAAATGATCATTTGTGGCCCAAACCTATGTTTACAAGCCCAAGCATGTTTAATTTGAAACCTTTGATCCAATAATCTTGAGGTTCATTGTTAGGAGGCTTTGCTCTTATCAATTCTCTAGTGAATCTACATAAATTTTTGAACTAAGTGAATCATTTAAAACATCGTTGATCATTTATTGTTGTCTTGAGATTTTGAAATGAATGATATAGTTGACAAAAAGCAAACGAAACTTGTTGTTGAGAGGCTTTGATTTTATCAATCTTCTAATGAGTTTTCAAATTCAAGTTTCAAGATGGTCATTCAACTAACATCTAATTTCTAACAATTGACTTTATTTTATGTTTTTACATTTTGCTTTTTACTTTAAGCACATTTATTTTAGCATTTTTATTTCATGCTATTTTCATCTTTACTCACTTGAGCATTTATCTTTATGTCATTTTTATTTTTTCTAACTTGAGCTTTTCATTTATTTTTTAAGATACCTAATAAACAACTTGAACCATAAAAAACTTTAATGTTACTTGGACTATTTGGTTACTATCCTTTGCATTTTGGAGTTATGAACTTCTTGGACTTAGGAGTAGAGACCTTAACTACCTTGAGACCTTGGTGACTTCTATTGTTATTTTGTATGGAGTTATTGGGGTTTACCCCCAACACATTAGGTTGTTTCTTTTCTTTGTGTGCAGGTTATTCTGATTATATGTTTTATCTGTTATTGGGAATTCATTTGTATACAACCATTACTCTGCCCAATTTTTGTGAAGACAAAATGCACTTGAAGTTTGGTATTCCTTAAGAGGTTTAATATCTTTGCTTGTGTGGTTTCAATCCAAAGGATTGGAATTCTACATTGACTCATTGTGTCAAGTGTTGGCTTCTTGTTTGTTAGATGGTTCTCTTCCCTAGATTTTACCTTATGCTTTAGGATAGTCCCTTCATCTCCTCCCACCTTCTTAAATTTTAAAAATCTTTTTCCTCCTTTTGAAAACTCTTCTTGTTTTTAAAATTAAACCGCTTTCACAATAAACTTGGACTTAGGTCCATGCATTTTCAAAAACACTATTCTTAATCAAACTGTAAACAACTTAATAATACTTTGACATTTTTGTGAGAAGACTAAAACTCAATTAATCTCATTCAAACCATTTTGCTATTTTGGCTTTTTACCTTAAACTTTTCTCAAAAGGTTAGACTCTTGCCAATCCTTGTAGTTATGGGAATTACTATACTTCTCCGATATGTAGTGAAGTGAGATTTTTCCACTTGGGTGTTGAGTGAAGCTTTGTTGATTTTAAAATCCAAGCCATATCCCCCACTTTGAGATGACGTAAATTCTTCTTTCTCATAATCGTGGGTATCAAGTATGTTCTTCCACTCGTATAAGATGATGATGTCTCATCTCTTAAAATTAACCAACACACTTGTGTTTTAAATTTTTAAAGGTGAACTACGAGTACCCTGATCTCCTATTGCACAGAAGGTGGTACGTAGGCACTAAAGGTTCACAATAGCGGTGGGTGAAAAATTATAAAAATATTTATTTTCTCATCCCCACAATCTATTGTTATACAACATTTATAGTCAAAATACACAAATTCTCAAAGAGGTTCTTGTGGAGTACCGTAGATGCTTAGGGTGCTAATACCTTCCCTTTGCATAACCAACCCCCGAACTTAGATTCTCTCCCCCTCTTTTTGGGTTATCCGCTCTTTTCCCATTCCTTTGGAAACAATAAAGTGCGGTGGTGATTTTTATTTGATCAGTGCGAGTTAAGTCAATCCAATGGCTTAGTCTCAACATTCCTACCGCTACAGTCGGATATAGTCGAATTGCCTGAATAATTATGTAGGACGTCGTAGTATATTTTGGTTAATATGGTGTATTGTATACTTTGTTATAATTTGAGAATTGGCAGGTGATGATGAATTTTGTTGAGATGCCTCTAATTATTGGCAGATATTAAGTTGTAGGCTTATGGCTAATGTTGAATTGTATCGAGTTGTTGTTGAATTATTGTTGTTATTGTTACTACATTCATACTGTTGTCACATACATAGCATATCAAGTTCGGAGCTCATGCTCAGTAAGTTGGCATGGATTGGAAAATATAAAGTTGAAGGCTTATGCCTTGTTGATGCCCCTCTTTTAATTGGCAGATTATTAAGTTGGGAGTTTTTCTCCATTGGTACCACATGCATGTGCATAAAAATAAGTCGCATTTCATGTTGCATCCTGAGTTGTTGTGTGGGTGAGTTGATTATGTTAAATGTTGTTAAAGAGCTGTGAAGTGGTGATTTTGTATGAATTGATTCTAACATATTATTTATCATGCGTTTTATTATATTGTTCGATATCTCACCCCTTCTGTTTGAATGTTACCCCTAAGTTGGTAATGTGCAGGTAACCCAGGGTGAAGGTTGTTTATCTTTAGTAGTTCGATTCGGTGTCGTTGCTCTGATACGTAACACTCGGGGGGATGAATGCTTGTTGCTTTATTGTTTATTTTACTTCCGTTGCTGAATTTTAAGTTGTTTTCGTTAAGTACTTGTTGTTTTGAAGTTGTTTTCAGTTGGACAAGGATGTTATGTCATTTGAGTTGAAAATTGTGATTCCGCTGCTTAATTATAAAATTTGTTTTGTTTTCAAAGACTAATTTACATTGCTATCATTCATCTAGGTTTTAAGTGTTATGTATCTGTTTTACATGCGATTAAATGTCATTGTTATAAGTTGTAAGTGTAGCATCCTATTTGTATGTCGAAAGTTTGTAACTTTGATTTTAATAATATTCGTCGGGTAGAAATGGGGTGTTACATTAGTGGTATCAGAGCAAGACACACAAAAGCAAAATTGGGCATCAAGAAACAAATGTTCGGAGTTAATAGCGAACACAAGAAAGAGACTAACCAAAGAAAGCCCCAACAAGAAAGGATGCATTTTCCTAAGAAAGGATGCCAGACAACTGGACTTTGAAGAGACACTGAAGGACTCTTAACATAGAAGGTTAGTTAAGATAACGGGAGGAGAACCTGACTAGCGCAGATGCCAAAATCAAGGAACTGACTAAGCAGGACCTTCAGAGAGCACCGAACAACGGTGAACTCTACAAAAGAAAGAGACCAACTGAAGGGGACTCTAACAAGGATTTCCAAAACACGTTGGGCTTTTGAGAGAGTATTAATGTTTGCAAAAGCACAAAAACTACATTATCCGTCAGGAAAAAGGTGGGGTGTGATTC
The DNA here is from genome assembly GCA_948472305.1 of Vicia faba. Lineage (NCBI taxonomy): Eukaryota > Viridiplantae > Streptophyta > Magnoliopsida > Fabales > Fabaceae > Vicia > Vicia faba. Next base: position 287,629,110 of record OX451740.1, on the reverse strand, counting down.
TTCAAGAGTGGCAAGTTTCTGAATTACCACACACCAATTATGGATACTCAAATACTTGAGAAGCAAGAAAGGCAATACGTTGAATCTTACTCGCACTCTGAAGACAAAGCAAACACAGGTAAAATAACCAAAGGCTTGCAATGGCAAGAGAAAACCACGAATTACTGGGGAAATGGGAAGCACCAAAAGACCCAACTTGTGGTAAATCAAACAGACTCCGATGGGGAAACATAATAGGATCACCCTAGGCTTGTTGTGGAGATAATTCAAATTTGAGCGCATAACAATCTGGTTATTGCAAGTAAACATAATTGGCTTATAGTTATGCATGTATGAGTTTTTTTATAGCGTAATGCTTCATACAATGGAAATGCTATGAGTTTTGGTATATGCAATGTAATGATGCAGTTTAACAATGTACTGGGGAAAGCACGTCAATAATCAACTACTAAGAAGACAATGAACTTCCGAATGATTATCTTGCACATCTGATCTTCTGTAGAGAAAAGGCAATATGAAATTCAATGGGGAAACGAGATTTGGAACCACCAACTTCTAAAGATCGATATTACTGGGTGTGATACGGTGGGAGAACTGACTTGAGGTTTGCGTTTGTATTCGCACTTGTTCGATTTAGCAAGAGTCGCCACCGACTTTTTATTTTATCCTAAAGGAAAGGTTAAAAAGCACAGGAAAAACCTTTTGAGACGTTTCGTGGGTTCGGGGGGTAGATTATGAAAATGGAAGGTATTAGCACCCTTTTCATCCATGGTTATCCATGGGCTCTTAGTTACTTGGTTTTAGATCACTTGCCTTTGATTTTCAGTTGCTTGAAATGGTGTGTGTGTGTGTGTGTGTGTGTGTTTTGAAAATGTTTTTGAAGAAGATGACTTGTCTTAGGCAACCATTGTAATGACTCGTGTTTGAGTGTTTCACAAAGGTGTGTATCTTTTCGAAAAGATGTTTCAAATGTTTTTGAAAGTTTTTTTTGAAAGTGTTTGTAGAGTGTGGTTTGAAAAGTAGGCAAGCGTTTTTGCAAGTTTGCTCAAGTAACTAAGAGTTTGTCTACCCCTAAATTTACTCAAAGGTTTTTCTCATGTTTTAACCCTTTTAATAATTTTGTTCCACCATTGTATTTGGTAGACAATCTTGCGTTTAAGATGTTTAACGGGACAGGCGCGGGTCATCGTATGGACCATGAATGCAATGGTGCCAAGTGTCTTTGGAAATTTGCTTGAAGGTACTATGATCATTTTGATAGGCAACTTTCGAAAGCGTCATCGAGGGACTATGATCATTTTGAATCGTTTTGTTTTGCCAAAGAAACTCGACGTGCAAGCATGGCCCATTTTGGAAGGCAACAAGCGGGATTACCCTAGGGGTGTAAGTGTGATTGTGTATTGATTTCATGTATTTGTCTTTGTATTAGGTTATCTAGCGTTTGATTTTATGTACATACAAAACCTAGGTCTAACCATGGTATATTTGAAAGCGATAAATTACGGGAATTTAAAGTCTACGCTATTACAAATAAGTATCCGGGAGTGGGGGTACAAATTTACAAATGGGGATGAGACTTTAGGAGAGTAGTGTCCAAATAAATTACAACCAAATCGAATTGCGCAAATGTAAAATATAATGTATAGCAATGTATAAGAATAGCAAATGTATATGTGTAAAGCAAAGTAAATGTATCGACGTATTTGTGTATTGTAACTGTGTAAGTGTATGATTTATTTACAAATGGTGGAATGTTATCTTAATGGGGAATTAAGTGTTTTGTTTATTTAATGTTATCATTTTGTATTTTTGTTTAATATGTACAAACATTTTAAATGAAAAAAAAGTTTTAAGTTTAAGAAAAAGAAAAGGTTTTAAGTTCTATGTATTATGTATTAATGTTAGTGTATTTGTATTTAGTATTTTTATGTACAAAAAGATTTATTAAAAGAGTTTTTTTAGATAAAATCTATTAACCTAATTATATATATATATTAATATTTATGTATTTTAATGAATATCCTTATGTATAAAAAAGAAAAGAAAAATGTTTCAAATTTAAGAAAAAGTTAATGTTTGTATATTTTCTAAAATGTAACAATTAATAATATTTTGTCAAAAGGTGTTATTTTATTTAACAAAACAAAAAGTATTATATATTAGTTTAAATAAAAAAAGATGATAAATAAAAGGATGTTAGTTTAAAACAAAAAAAGAAAATGGGTTCAAGGGTGGACGTTTGGCCCATACTGATGCTGATGGAAATAAGGAAATGAGGGGTGCCAATTGGTTTTGTGAATGGGCTTAGGCTGATGAGAAGGGCAAGGCCCACTTTGCTTCACAAATCAATTTGCAAGGGGTTTGAGTTATTGTTTCATAAGGGGATTCTATGGTTTCAGATTGAGAACAGAGGCGCGCCCTTTACTTCACTTCCTCTTCATCTTCTTAAGCAAGCCTCTGAGTTAACACCTCCGTCCAAGGCCACCAGGCGCCGCCGTTCGTCCTCTTCCCTCCATGGTCGCTCAGTGATGGCTACAAGGTTTGATCTCTGTCTCTAACGCGTTAGGGTTTTCACTAATTCCTTTTGCATGTTCTGATTTCGCGTTTTGATTTTATGTTGTTATTGTTGAGGTGTATGAAAGGAAAGAAAAGAAGTTATACTACCTTTGATCTTGGAGACGGAGGAGGATGAATCGGAGGGGTCGAGGATGGCTGAGGGCGGAGGAAGCGGTGATGATGCGCGCTTTGCTTGGAACCCTGGTATTCTGTATTCTTCCTTTGCCTCAGTTGCCTTGTATGCTTGACCCTTGAATGCTTGCTATACTGAGTTGCCTTGCTTATTGTTTGCCCAAAGATTTTTTGATGATGATATGCTTGAAATGTTTGATATCTGAAAATTCCTAGACAGTTTCCTCTCTTCTTCTCTCTTTACCTCAGTTGCCTTGTATGCTTGCTGAGATACCTGTTGATGTTGGATATTGCTTCTTTTCTTCTTCTTGTTGTTGGCTTCTGAGTTGCTTGTTGATATGTTTGGTTGCCTAATGATGAAAATTTTCTGAGGGCTTGGTGGCTTTGATCTGACCCTGGTATAAACTTTGTGTTATTTGAATGGGCTTGGCCTTTGACAGGTTGATATTCAGCAGACTTTAGGCTTAGTATGCTTACAGGCCTGTGTTGTGAGTTTGACAGGTGAAGGTTTTGAATGATTATGGCTTGGGCTTGAATCTTGATGCTTTAAGTCTGCGTGAAGCAGGTTAAACGCAGGTTTTTATGTTTGATGGTTGAGGGCTCTTTGATTGTTTCTATTGAATATGTTAGCAGGTCGTGAGTTTAAGGCTTGACAATTTGTATGGAGGTTGTGACACATGTTTACAAGCAGGTTCAGGGCTTTTTGTTTACAGGTTAAGAGCTTTGGGGCTTTGTTTTACAGGGCCTGTAGAGGTTTTTGAACTTTTTGATTTTTGAGGTGGTTTTAAGTTTGTGAAGATAGCTTGCAATCTCTTTTTTTCTTACAGTTTGTGGTATCCTCTCTTTGTGATATCTCTGCCTTCTTTTTGTACTGTGTTATTATAGTTTGTTTTATATCTTTCTTTCTTCAAGCCTAAAGCCTGTAAGCCTATCTTCTTTTCCTCTTCTCTCTCTCTTGACAGTTTTTAAGCATTTTTTATTGCTTATGATGTCCTTATTCTGAAAAGGTGACTGGTCTGAAAATGATGTAACTTTGATGTTGCTTGCACTAGTTGGTTTACTCTGCATATCTATTATCTCTTTTTCCAGATTTTATGCCTCTTTGTACTTCTTGACAGCTTTTGGGTAGCTTTTTGATAGCTCTTTGGCAGCTTGTGGAAACTTTGAAATTGGAACTTTGTAGTTCTAGTTCAGTTCGGTTTGCCTTCGGATTTTGTTTGGCATTTTATGAACTATCCAGATTTGTGCACTTTTCAATTGATTTGGTTCCTTTGGTTGAAAACTTGAAACTAGGCAGCATGTGTGACAATTTTGAATTTGTGCAATCATACTTTTGTGCATTTCATTCTTAAATTGCAAGACATTCCATCCCTCTTTGTGAACCGGGAGAAATCTCGTGATTTGCAGAGAGGGCAAACTGATTCCGGCCAGTCGCCTTTAATGATGAATTTATTTTTTATCTGTCTGTCTTTTAATTTTATCTGCTTTTGACTTCTTCTTTTCTTTTTTGCAGATAAAAAATCAAATGGAGAGGAGTAGCAGTAGAAGCTGAAGATTTGAAGACTTAGGAATATTTAGGATAGTTTTATTTCAAATTTAATCATTTGTAAAATTATTATTGTAAACAAAAATGCAAATAAATTTACAATTGTTCGAATAATAATTTGTAACGAAACAATTAAAGATGAATAAAAGAAAAATCCTTTTTGATTAGTTAATTCCTTTTTCCAGCTGTCTATTTAATTACTTATAAATTCTTTAAATTATAATAAATGGAAATAAATTCCAATTATCCTAACTTAGAATAAATAAACAATTAATAAACACTGTGGTTTTAGCATCGATCAATACTAAACCCGACGCTCCAATTACACAATGCACAGTTAATCAAACCAACATCCAGATACTTATCTTTTTACTGATTAAATCAACACTGCAGATTCTCAAATTAAGCACCTCAACTTTTATCTCATCTCAAATCAAATGCCTTAGCCTTTACTGATTAAACAAAACACTACAAGTTCTTGATTCAAATGCCTCAATCCAAATCTTAGAGTAAACTGAAAAGAACTGTAAAATTAATTCTTTCTGCACGCACAAACCCTAGTTCTTGTCAAAGAAACGTCCGCTTGATCAAAACCTGAGCCAACTCAACCAAACCCTAGCAATCTGCCTGAACTGCTTAAAAATCAATGAAAACCCTAATTTTGTCTGACTGATAAGAAAAGTCTGTTTGACTGATTCTTACGCCAATCTGAAAAATCAGGAAATGCCCGAGGTTGTGATTTCTTGGTGGAAAAATACGAGGGCAAATTTTGGGGTACAACAGTTGCCCTTGTTCAATCTTCTTGAACATGAAGAGTTAGATTGGCAAGTTTGCCGTTCGCGACTTAAAGGTAAAAGGAGATTGGACACTAGAGTGCCCAAAAATTTGCACTCGGTGATGTGATGGTAGAGGGAATGGGCTTACAGATGCCATTTGGTGATGGGCTTAAAGATGCCATCTGGAGATGTGCCAGAATCTTATCGGGGAATGGGCTTATAGATGCCATCTGGGAATTGCTGGTAGGATGATGGGCTTAAAGATGCCATCTGGAAATGTCTGGAGGAGTATGGGCTTATAGATGCCATCTAGGAAGGTGATTATTGAATTGTATGCCATTGGTGAGTGGACGAGTATCAGAAAGGTATCCATGCTTTGGAACATCTCTGAACTGGGGATAAGCAATAGATTGACATCCATGTTTGGAGAATCCATAAACTGTTTTCAGGAGTTGGGGTTGAATAAGCAATAGAGCAACATCCGTTGTTGGGAAGCGTCCGTAAACTGTTTTCAAAAGTCTTGAAGTGGAGAAGGAACCAGTGTAGGGTCTCCTGATGATGAGTCCGTGTAAAACTGCATCTGGATGAATCTGGAATAAGTATCAGAATGTCGCTGTGTCTGGGCCACATCTGAACTATCTCTAGATGAATCTGGAATAAGTATCAAAATGTCGCCATGTTTGGGTCACATTTGTACTATTTCTAGAAAGAATCTCGGAAGATGATGATCTTTGTCTGTCGACTGATCTTACCTGAAAAGGTAAAGAGTTAGTTGTATGCAATGTCATGATGCATGATGCAATGTATGTTATATCAATGTTTATGATATGAATGCGCATGTAAGCTGAAGATCTGTCTTGCTGAGGATATATGAATCCTGGATGGCTGAAAATAAAAGAATCTTGACTGCTGCCGGGGAGAATAATTCCTTGGTTGCTGCTGGGGAGGGCAAGCATCTTTGATCATAAGAAGTCCTGGGACCACTGTCGGGGAATCCGGAGCTTGGGTTGTATGCCAATCTACTGGAGAATTCCTGTCTTGAGGAGATCTTCACTGGAGAATATTCGAATATCCTGTGAGGAACTGAGAATGAGAGTCTTCACTCTGCTTGGGGATTGACAGTTGGAAGTTTTAGCTTCGCTGGGGATTTTGAATCTTGACTCTGAGGGGAATTAGATTCTGTAAGGCTTTATGGTTGGGGATTGCAAGAATCTTCTGGTGCTGCAGGTGTTGATCTAAATAAGTTACTGAATGTCGCCATCTCTGGGTCACCTCTGAACTATTTCTGGAAGGGAATTCTGAATAAGTTATAGAATATCGCCAAATCAGGGTCACATCTGAAACTATCTCTAGAAGGAAATCTGAATAAGTTGTAGAATGTCGCCAAATCAGGGTCACATCTTGAACTATCTCTAGATGGAAATCTGAATAAGTTATAGAATGTCGCCAAATCAGGGTCACATCTGAAACTATCTCTAGAAGGAAATCTGAATAAGTTGTAAAATATCGCCAAATCAGGGTCACATATGAAACTATCTCTAGAAGGAAATCTGAATAAGTTGTAGAATGTCGCCATCTCTGGGTCACATCTGAAACTATCTCTAGATGGAAATCTGAATAAGTTATAGAATGTCGCCAAATCAGGGTCACATCTGAAACCATCTCTAGAAGGAAATCTGAATAAGTTATAGAATGTCGCCAAATCAGGGTCACATCTGAAACTATCTCTAGAAGGAAATCTTGAATAAGTTATAGAATGTCGCCACATCAGGGTCACATCTGAAACCATCTCTAGATCTTGATTTTGTTGAGGGTCAGAAATTGGGAGTTTTAATTTCCCGTTATTCTGTTGGTGGTTGCAATTTCCAGCAGGTGATGAAGGAATTGTTGAACACTTTTGACATTCGAATGCCCCAAGTGATGATGAAGGAGTCTTGAATCAGATTACTCTGCGAATTGAGAGATTTCTTGAAATCTTGACTGGACTGCCCCAGGTTAACTGAACTTTGAAAGATCTGTTGAAACCTTGACTGGACTGCCCCATGTGTGCTGGACAAGGACATGCCATGCCCCTAGTTGATGGGAGATTTGTCGTTGGAAGTGTCATCCTTTTGAAGTGATTTTTTTGTTCACCGAGAGAGTTTTCGTTCCTCCGAACATTCGCTGTATGAATTTCTTCACTGTCAAATAAATAGTCAAATGCAAACAGTGATATTCAAGCAATGTAAAGTTTATGTTTGTTTCGAAGTTTTGAAAAATGCGTTTTTTAGCAGAAAAATTTTTATAAGACAAATCAACACAAGATTTTAGAGCAAAGCCTTACAGGAGTCAGGATACCTTTTTGTAACAGTATGCTTTCGAACTAACCCATGCTTCAATTAGGACTTTTGAAGGGTTGTAACATGGCTTGGTTCACGGTTTAAGAAACAAAGGATAAAGGCTCAAAGTGTATTTGTACCCACCCGCTCTTCGTGATGTTCTTCAATCCTAAGCTCAGTTAATTGTGCATCACACTCTATTCGAGTTTGGAACGACTTTTTGGGTGATGGTTCACCAGTTGAGTTTGGGAGACAGTCATCATCTCCTTTTTTCTTTTGCAACATTTTTCATGTTGTTGAGGATTTGTAATGACCTCTCTATTTTGATTTTGATTTGTTATCCCTAACTTTTGCCTGATTGTCTCTGTTTTTGAGACCACAGTCAGCGGGATGCCCCAGCTTTCTTAAGCCTCCTTTACAGGTTTTGGCTCAGTGGGCTTTTCTCTTTTTTTCGAGAGATTGACTGCCTATGTGATATGGAACCACCCTTGTCTTTTGATTCCGGAGGAATGTTTTTTTTATTTTTTGATGTCGTTCGTTGTATCACGAACTGAGAGTTTGCGACTGCAATACACACCTTTTTTTCCTGAATTAACTGAGAGACTACCCTGCCCCAGGTTTATATCAAAGGTTTTGAATGTTTAGAACAGAAAACTCCTACTTCTTTTGGCTCGAAGGGGTTGACTAGGGATTATCTTCCTTATAACTCCAGTGTTTGGGAATTGAAAGAAATGCCTGTACATCATTAGCAAGGTCTGTTCAAAAGCATACTGTATGAGATTATGGTATTGTTTCGTCATCCTCCCTCTAAAGGCTTGCAGCTTTTTATCAAGAGTTAAATATCATAAACAAAGCATAAGAGTAGTGAAAACGAATGGATGAATTCAAGACAAACATATGCAATGCATTAATGAAACAAAGTTTATCAGTTAATTGTTTGAGAACAAAAGAAATTACAACTTTGAAAATTCAAAATGAAACAAACACAATCTCAATGAGCTGGCATAGGAGCAGTGATCATGCTGGAGTCTCTGGAGGGCCAAACTCGATCTCCTTGGCATCAATCATGTCTTGGATCTTGTTCTTCAGAGGCCAACAGTTGTTGGTGTCATGCCTCGGGCTATCAGAGTGGTATGCACACCTGTCATTGGGATGATAGGTAGGAGCAGAAGTATTTGGGTTCCGGAGAGGAGCCCTCAATGTAATCAGATCCCTCTTCAACAAGTGTTGCAGTGCCTGAGACAGTGACATGTTGATCTTGGTGAACTGTCTCTTAGGTGCGACCTCCTTATGCTGATGCCCCTGTCTTTGTTGAGCAGGCGTAGGACTGGAGATCAAGATTGCTCCTACGTGTTGGTCATGACGACCCTTTTGACTGTTCGCAGCATTGGACTCTTTCTTTCCGTTGTAGGGAATTATCTGAGTATCCGAGGATGTAGTTCCTTGGATCTTTCCACTTTTGATGCCAGCTTCGACCCTCTCGCCGGTCAGTATTAGCTCGGTGAACCCGGATGAGGAGCTTCCAATTAAGTGATTAAAGAAAGGCCCCGTCAACGTCCCCATGAAGATGTCAATCAGCTCTCTGTCAGTTAAAGGGGGTTGCACCCTGCCAGCCAAATCTCTCCACTTTTGGGCATATCCCTTCAAGCTCTCGTCGGAACCCATGGTCATGCTCTGCAATTGCACACGAGTTGGTGCAAGATCAGCATTATACTTATACTGCTCATAGAAAGCAAAAACTAAGTCCTTCCACGTGTGGATGCGAGAACTCTCCAATTGATAGAACCACTCGAGTTGAGCTCCTACCAGGCTTTCTTGGAAGAAAAGGATCCAAAGCCTTGGATCAGCTGTGTATGGTTGAATCTTGCGAACATAAGACTTTAGATGCATCTTAGGGCAAGAGACTCCATCGTACATGGCAAAGGTGGGGACCTTGAACTTTGGCGGGATGACCAATCCAGGAACTAAACCCAAGTCTCCCAAGTCCAAGCCAGGTACTTGTTGAATCTCCATAGCGCTGAGGCGATCCTCCAACTGTTTGTACTTGTCATCAGCGGGAGGATATTGTTCTTCGGAGTAGTCAGCTTCCTCTTCAACAATCTCCACACCGCGATCTTCTTCAAGACTATCCCCTATGTTGGATGGAGTTGCAAGGTCCAGGGTTTTAGGTCTTCTCCTCAAGTTCAGGATGCGGGCTGCCTTCTTGGACTTCTTCTTCTTGTCTTTGAGAAGAAAAGCTGTCAGATCCTCTTGCCCTTTACCCATAGCCAGCAGCATTTGTTGGAATTGAGCATTTTGAGCCTAGAGATCTTTCACTGTTTGTTCCATATCCATCTTACTGAAATAAACAGTAGGAAGAATAAGGAAACCTGAAAAGGAGAAACCTGCTATGCAATGATATGTGTGATATATATGCAAGGTTTTCAAGGATCTCTTGGGGTAAACACAAGAGAATGTTAGAGGTTGAACTTTGATCTTTGATTGGATAACTTTGCACCGGTGGATGTCTTTCCACGAGAATCAAGCTCACCATGTCAAGTGGGTCATAGCCCCTGATTCAAGTTGTTGTACTTGATCTTTGGTTGGAGAACTTTGCATCGGTGGATGTCTTTCCACGAGAATCAAGCTCACCATGTCAAGTGGGTCATAGCCCCTGATTCAAGTTGTTGCACTTGATCTTTGATGGCATTTGTTTAGAGGAGAAACCTCTTGCCCTTTGGTAGACGTCTGGTTCAACGTAACCCTGCATCAAAAGAACCCTCGAGATCCTTGAAATGGTTATTGAAAAATGCTATGGTATGATGTTATGATGTTATGTACATGTATGCAAAAGCAAATCAGTGTATATACAGGTAATCATATTCACACAAAGCAAACAAGTCCTTAGGTTTAGGCTTGCATGGGGTTGCAGGTAAGTACCCTCTTGAAGTTAGTTGGCTCATCCTGTCCTAAAATAGAAACCGGTTTCTAAGGAGCTCAAAATCATTGAATTGTTTTCTGTGTTCATTGTTTCAGTTTAGCTACTTAACTGGCGACCAAAATATTCCAAGAAAACAACCCTCAATGAGTGTAGTATCGAGTATCTACCAACTTCGGACTGCACCAAAGTCGGTCATCTCACTACCCCTAAAAAGGCTAGGATGGTCAATTAAGGTTCTAAGAGTTCGTTAGTGCTTCACGACATCACTCAGCGGCCCCGTACTCTCCTTGATTGAACTCAAGGGTTACCGGTACTCACAAATATGTCACACTAACATAGCTTACTGCTTCAACCATGTCGGTATACCCCGCACAGTTCCCTCACAGTTTTATTGCTATTTACCTAAAAAGGTGCCCCAAATCCGGGTGTAGGATTTCAAGCCCAAACAAGAGAACCACAAAGGTAAAGCAATCAAAGCAAACAATTAATCATGCAAGAGGGTGATCTAAAACCCTAAGGTAACCCCACTTTTAAACTTTTATCCCCAGCAGAGTCGCCAGTTCTGTGATACGGTGGGAGAACTGACTTGAGGTTTGCGTTTGTATTCACACTTGTTCGGTTTAGCAAGAGTCGCCACCGACTTTTTATTTTATCCTAAAGGAAAGGTTAAAAAGCACAGGAAAAACCTTTTGAGACGTTTCGTGGGTTCGGGGGGTAGATTATGAAAAGGGAAGGTATTAGCACCCTTTTCATCCATGGTTATCCATGGGCTCTTAGTTACTTGGTTTTAGATCACTTGCCTTTGATTTTCAGTTGCTTGAAATGGTGTGTGTGTGTGTGTGTGTGTGTGTGTGTTTTGAAAATGTTTTTGAAGAAGATGCCTTGTCTTAGGCAACCATTGTAATGACTCGTGTTTGAGTGTTTCACAAAGGTGTGTATCTTTTCGAAAAGATGTTTCAAATGTTTTTGAAAGTTTGTTTTGAAAGTGTTTGTAGAGTGTGGTTTGAAAAGTAGGCAAGCGTTTTTGCAAGTTTGCTCAAGTAACTAAGAGTTTGTCTACCCCTAAATTTACTCAAAGGTTTTTCTCATGTTTTAACACTTTTAACAATTTTGTTCCACCATTGTATTTGGTGGATAATCTTGCGTTTAGGATGTTTAACGGAACAGGTGCGGGTCATCGTATGGACCATGAATGCAATGGTGCCAAGTGTCTTTGGAAATTTTCTTGAAGGGACTATGATCATTTTGATAGGCAACTTTCGAAAGCGTCATCGAGGGACTATGATCATTTTGAATCGTTTTGTTTTGCCAAAGAAACTCGACGTGCAAGCATGGCCCATTTTGGAAGGCAACAAGCGGGATTACCCTAGGGGTGTAAGTGTGATTGTGTATTGATTTCATGTATTTGTCTTTGTATTAGGTTATCTAGCGTTTGATTTTATTTACATACAAACCCTAGGTCTAACCATGGTATATTTGAAAGCGATAAATTACGGGAATTTAAAGTCTACGCTATTACAAATAAGTATCCGGGAGTGGGGGTACAAATTTACAAATGGGGATGAGACTTTAGGAGAGTAGTGTCCAAATAATTTACAACCAAATCGAATTGCGCAAATGTAAAATATAATGTATAGCAATGTATAAGAATAGCAAATGTATATGTGTAAAGCAAAGTAAATGTATCGACGTATTTGTGTATTGTAACTGTGTAAGTGTATGATTTATTTACAAATGGTGGAATGTTATCTTAATGGGGAATTAAGTGTTTTGTTTATTTAATGTTATCATTTTGTATTTTTGTTTAATATGTACAAACATTTTAAATGAAAAAAAAGTTTTAAGTTTAAGAAAAAGAAAAGGTTTTAAGTTCTATGTATTATGTATTAATGTTAGTGTATTTGTATTTAGTATTTTTATGTACAAAAAGATTTATTAAAAGAGTTTTTTTAGATAAAATCTATTAACCTAATTATATATATTAATATTTATGTATTTTAATGAATATCCTTATGTATAAAAAAGAAAAGAAAAATGTTTCAAATTTAAGAAAAAGTTAATGTTTGTATATTTTCTAAAATGTAACAATTAATAATATTTTGTCAAAAGGTGTTATTTTATTTAACAAAACAAAAAGTATTATATATTAGTTTAAATAAAAAAATATGATAAATAAAAGGATGTTAGTTTAAAAAAAAAAAATGGGCTCAAGGGTGGACGTTTGGCCCATACTGATGCTGATGGAAATAAGGAAACGAGGGGTGCCAATTGGTTTCGTGAATGGGCTTAGGCTGATGAGAAGGGCAAGGCCCACTTTGCTTCACAAATCAATTTGCAAGGGGTTTGAGTTATTGTTTCAGAAGGGGATTCTAGGGTTTCAGATTGAGAACAGAGGCGCGCCGTTTACTTCACTTCCTCTTCATCTTCTTAAGCAAGCCTCTGAGTTAACACCTCCGTCCAAGGCCACCAGGCGCCGCCGTTCGTCCTCTTCCCTCCATGGTCGCTCAGTGATGGCTACAAGGTTTGATCTCTGTCTCTAACACGTTAGGGTTTTCACTAATTCCTTTTGAATGTTCTGATTTCGCATTTTGATTTTATGTTGTTATTGTTGAGGTGTATGAAAGGAAATAAAAGAAGTTATACTACCTTTGATCTTGGAGACTGAGGAGGATGAATCGGAGGCGTCGAGGATGGCTGAGGGAGGAGGAAGCGGTGATGATGCGCGCTTTGCTTGGAACCCTGGTATTCTGTATTCTTCCTTTGCCTCAGTTGCCTTGTATGCTTGACCCTTGAATGCTTGCTATACTGAGTTGCCTTGCTTATTGTTTGCCCAGAGATTTTTTGATGATGATATGCTTGAAATGTTTGATATCTGAAAATGCCTAGACAGTTGCCTCTCTTCTACTCTCTTTACCTCAGTTTCCTTGTATGCTTGTTGAGATACCTGTTGATGTTGGATATTGCTTCTTTTTTTCTTCTTCTTGTTGGCTTCTGAGTTGCCTGTTGATATGTTTGGTTGCCTAATGATGAAAATTTTCTGAGGGCTTGGTGGCTTTGATCTGACCCTGGTATAAACTTTGTGTTATTTGAATGGGCTTGGCCTTTGACAGGTTGATATTCAACAGACTTTAGGCTTAGTGTGCTTACAGGCCTGTGTTGTGAGTTTGACAGGTGAAGGTTTTGAATGATTTTGGCTTGGGCTTGAAGCTTGATGCTTCAAGTCTTCCTGAAGCAGGTTAAATGTAGGTTTTTATGTTTGATGGTTGAGGGCTCTTTGATTGTTTCTATTGAATATGTTAGCAGGTCGTGAGTTTAAGGCTTGACAGTTTGTATGGAGGTTGTGACACAGGTTTACAAGCAGGTTCAGGGCTTTTTGTTTACAGGTTAAGAGCTTTGGGGCTTTATTTTACAGGGCCTGTAGAGGTTTTTGAACTTTTTGATTTTTGAGGTGGTTTTAAGTTTGTGGAGATAGCTTGCAATCTCCTTTTTTCTTACAATTTGTGGTATCCTCTCTTTGTGATATCTCTGCCTTCTTTTTATACTGTGTTATTACAGTTTGTTTTATATCTTTCTTTCTTCAAGCCTAAAGCCTGTAAGCCTATCTTCTTTTCCTCTTCTCTCTCTCTTGACAGTTTTTAAGCATTTTTTTATTGCTTATGATGTCCTTATTCTGAAAAGGTGACTGGTCTGAAAATGATGTAACTTTGATGTTGCTTGCACTAGTTGGTTTACTCTGCATATCTATTATCTCTTTTTCCAGATTTTATGCCTCTTTGTACTTCTTGACAGCTTTTGGGTAGCTTTTTGATAGCTCTTTGGCAGCTTGTGGAAAGTTTGAAATTGGAACTTTGTAGTTCTAGTTCAGTTCGGTTTGCCTTCGGATTTTGTTTGGCATTTTATGAACTATCCAGCTTTGTGCACTTTTCAATTCATTTGGTTCCTTTGGTTGAAAACTTGAAACTAGGCAGCATGTGTGACAATTTTGAATTTGTGCAATCATACTTTTGTGCATTTCGTTCTTAAATTACAAGACATTCCATCCCTCTTTGTGAACCGGGAGAAATCTCGTGATTTGCAGAGAGGGCAAACTGATTCCGGCCAGTCGCCTTTAATGATGAATTTATTTTTTATCTGTCTGTCTTTTAATTTTATCTGCTTTTGACTTCTTCTTTTCTTTTTTGCAGATAAAAAATCAAATGGAGAGGAGTAGAAGTAGAAGCTGAAGATTTGAAGACTTAGGAATATTTAGGATAGTTTTATTTCAAATTTAATCATTTGTAAAATTATTATTGTAAACAAAAATGTAAATAAATTTACAATTGTTCGAATAATAATTTGTAACGAAACAATTAAAGATGAATAAAAGAAAAATCCTTTTTGATCAGTTAATTCCTTTTTTCAGCTGTCTATTTAATTACTTATAAATTCTTTAAATTATAATAAATGGAAATAAATTCCAATTATCCTAACTTAGAATAAATAAACAATTAATAAACACTGTGGTTTTAGCATCGATCAATAATAAACCCGGCGCTCCAATTACACAATGCACAGTTAATCAAACCAACATCCAGATACTTATCTTTTTACTGATTAAATCAACACTGCAGATTCTCAAATTAAGCACCTCAACTTTTATCTCATCTCAAATCAAATGCCTTAGCCTTTACTGATTAAACAAAACACTGCAAGTTCTTGATTCAAATGCCTCAATCCAAATCTCAGAGTAAACTGAAAAGAACTGTAAAATTAATTCTTTCTGCGCGCACAAACCCTAGTTGTTGTCAAAGAAACGTCCGCCTGATCAAAACCTGAGCCAACTCAACCAAACCCTAGCAATCTGCCTGAACTGCTTAAAAATCAATGAAAACCCTAATTTTGTCTGATTGATAAGAAAAGTCTGTTTGACTGATTCTTACGCCAATCTGAAAAATCAGGAAACGCCCGAGGTTGTGCTTTCTTGGTGGAAAAATACGAGGGCAAATTTTGGGGTACAACACTGGGGAAGTAACTTCCTGGAGAGAAATACTGCAAAAATAAATTGCATTTCAGAGAAAATCTTGAATTTTGATCAAACCCCCAACTTCTTGGGGAACAAATTCTTTATCTTCTGTTAGAAAGAGGAGAGCTTCGCTGGGGATGGAAACTTTCTCACATAGAATTTCTAGATGAAGATAACTCTTACTGGGGAGTATGGAAATTTTTAAATAAAAAAAATTCTACTCATACCACACTGGGAATAACACTGCCAGGGGGTAAAAAAATTTAACTTGGGGAAGAAAAAAACCTGTTGGGACAGAAACTCCACTAGGGATATCTCAATAAAATCTTCTATCACCGGGGATGAAAGAGTTATGACTGGAACTCCCATATACACCACACTGGGGAGACATGACACTTGTTCCACTATGGAAAGAAAGCTTGCTCCACTGGGGAATAATAGACAAATTACTCCAAAAGGTCCTTGAAATTTGACTTCAATTGGGGATAAAGACTACCTCTTACACTGGGGAGCCAAAGCTTTGTATGGTAACATCAACAATACCTATTGCACTGAGTGTATCCATCTCTGCAAGATTCAAGCCGACAAGGGTTTTTATACTGGAGAGTAGAAATCACTTCATTGGGGATGATGTTCGTCCTCGTGAAGATACCAAACTAGAATCTCCCTATATAATTAGGAATCTCTTCATGCAACAATGATATGGGGCATACCACACCGGGGAGAGAGGGTTCACCCGCTCAGTGAGGAGGAGAATGCATATTTCATGGAGAGAACGAGCGTGAACCTCACTGTGGAAGCCGCAGAATGTAGTCTTCAAGGGGAGTATATCAAGAATCTCTAGTTGGTGAATAAAACATTTCTTCCGAGAAAACCTGGAAAGAAACAGACTACACTGAGAAGGAGGAATACTCAGGAGAGAGTACGCCTTCACTAAGGAAAATACTACAAAAATAAATTGCATTTCAGAGAAAATTTTGAACTCTGATCCAACTCCCAACTTCCTGGGGAAAAATCCAACATATCTTTCCAAGGATAAAGGGAACCTTGCTGGGAACTAGGACCTTATGATGTAAATCCTCAATGAAAGTGACTTCGTTGGGGAATCATAGAAATTCTTAAATAAAATAATTCTATCCAGACCACACTGGCAATACTACCACTGTGGAGTAACAATCTTCACTTTGGGAAGATGAGGGTATCTTTGAACCATAAGCTTGAGGTTCAAAACTCCACTGAGGAAATATTTCAGCAATACTTTATCCCTGGGGATAAAAGAGCCTTAAATGGCATTTGTTTATGCACACCGCTCCAGAAAACAAGAGACTTGATCCACCGGGGCATAACAAGCATGCTGATCAAACATCTCTTCAAGAAAACCTAACAAGGGAAAACTTCCCTGGGTAGAAAAGATATGAACTTCATGGAGACGAAGAACGACAACCTCATTGGGGAGATAAACACCAACCATAAAGACACATGGTATCAAATTCAAGGGGATATATCAAAGGTATCCCGTCCAATGAAACGATACTTCCCAGATTCTTTGAAAAGAGTAGATTGCGTTGAAGAAGAAGATTTTACATAATCATGCTGAAATGTACTTCTTTAGGAGATCAGTCCTCTGAAGGGGTCTAACTCTTAAACAAACTCTTATCAAGAGGGCTGACTTCAATGAGGATTACACAGGGGTATGCTTTCACTGGAGATAAGTGATTATATTTAGGAGAGAGTACGCCTTTACTGGGGATATAGGATTTCGTTCCAACAAGGAACTTATGCTGGTCGTAACCGGGCCTTCCTATGCCCATTTATTGGTACCCTTCTCATTACGAAAGACCAACAGTACTTACAAAAGTGGAAATTACAACAACATGCCCCGAGTATGGGATGGTTACCTTAGCCTTCACCGCAAAAACACGAAACTTTAGACAATTTCAGTTATTGATATCATGTTCTATAAAGATTTAATGTTTTAAACGCAAAGTTTATCAAAAATGTTAGATGTCTTTTCTTAAAAAAAATAGCACAAATGAAAACAAATCGGTACAATTTGAAAAAAGAAGAATTTTATTAATTGACTGGCCTGTAAATAGGCATTTCCACCAATAAGCATACAAAGCATACAGAGGAGAAAACAAAGGCAGCAATGTGAGTACAGCTTTATCGGGTCCCGACTCTGCTACGACTTTTATGACCTCAAAGCTCCTTTGTATCTTGCTTTCTGAACAAACTGATTGGACTGATTCCTATCCTTCCAAGCTAACCAACAATAATACAGAGTGATATCACAGATACAATGCTGGTTGTAGTATTCTCTTTAATCCCTAACTTTTTCCTGGATTGCCCTTTCAAGTTTTCAATCCACCGGGATATCCTTTTTTATCTAAGCCTCCCTTTCGGGTTTTCAGTTTAGCGGGCGTACATCATTTCTTTTTCATTCTTTTTCGTTTCTTCTTTTTTATCCCTAAATTTTTCCCGTACCTTTTATTTCCTTTTTTATGGTTCGCCGGGATGCCCTTTTTTTCCTGAGCCAATCAACTCAGCGGGTTTTCTTATGCGAATTACTTTTTCACTACATTTGCGTTGACGGGGTGAGGGAAATCCTCTCCATCCATAGTTGTGAGTATCATAGATCCTCATGAAAAACTTTCTTTCTAACATATAGTCCTTCATAATTAGGAGCCCATTTACCCCTAGAATTTGTATTGTTAGGAGGCAAGATCCTCTTCAGCACAAGATCACCAGCTTGAAAATTCCACGGACGTACCTTCTTGTCAAAAGCTTTCTTCATCCTCCTCTAGTTTAACTGCCCGTGGAAAATAGTCGTAAATCTCTTCTCGTCAATGAGATTCAACTGATCAAATCTATTCTGAACCCATTCGGCCTCATCCAACTATACATATGTCATTATCTTTGAAGAAGGAATTTCCACTTCCATAGGCAAAATTGCTTCAATGCCATATACTAGAGAAAAATGGGTTGCCCCGATTGACGTTCACACTGAAGTACGATAACCATGTAAAGCAAATGACAACATCTCATTCCAATCCTTGTAAGACAAACATCTTCTGCACAATCTTATTAATGTTCTTGTTAGCTGCCTCAAACAATTGTCGGTAATAATCTTCTCAAGGAACCTATATCGACAAATGATATTATGCTTGATGAAACGAGCAACCACCTACTTAGTGACATTGGCATAAGATGTTGCTTCAAGCCACTTAGTGAAGTAGTCAATGGCCACCAGAATGAAGTGGTGCCCATTGGAAGCAATCAGATCAATCCGTCCAATCATATCAATACCCCACTACAAAGGGCCAAGGATAAATCAAGACATTCAGAGGGTTGGGCGGCACATGCATTTTGTCGGCATAGATCTGAAACTTGTAACAAATTCTGGAATGATTTTAGAAATTGTTTTCCATTGTTGACCAATAGTAACCTGCTCTCAAGATTTTTTTGGCCATAGTATCCCCACTGGAATGCGTTCCAAAGGAACCTTCGTGATTTTCTTCTTTGATCTTATTTGCTTAATGTCTATCCATGCATCTGAGCAAAATAAAATCATAGTTCCTCTTGTACAAAACATCCCTATCAAGGAAAAAACATGGCTACATATTTTCGCAGAGTCTTCTTATCAGTGACTGAAGCATCCTCGGGATACTCTTTCATTTCAAGATATATATTGATATTGTAAAACCATGGTTTCTCATTAACAACATCTACTTTTACTTCATAACAAAATGCTGGTTCTTCCAACCTCAAAATGGTGATAGAGGGGGCTTAATTTGCCCATCTGACTTTAAACATGGATGACAGAGTAGCCAAGGTGTCTTCTAAGTTTTTCTCTTCCCTTGGAATACGATTGAAAGTAATATCATCAAAATATGGGGTCAGCTTCATCACGTGCTCACGATACAAAATCAAATTTGGGTGATGAGTCTCCCAATCTCTGTTGATCTGGATAATCACAAGAGTAGAATCCCCGTATACTTCCAAAATCTTGATTCACAAATCAATAGAAACTTCTAACCCGAAGATGCAAGCTTCATACTCGGCCATATTGTTGGTGCAGTCAAAGCAAATTCTAGCAGTGAGAGGAGTTTGGAAACCTTCAGGAGAAGTAATCACATCATTGACACCATTACCTAACGCATTGGAAGCACCATCGAACACCACAGTCCATCATGATCCTGGTTCGGGTCCTTCCTCTGGGTCGGGAATATTACAATCTCGTATGTACATGATGTCTTCATCTGGAAACTCAAACTTCATCGGCTGATAGTCATCTTCCATAGGTTGGTGAGCAAGATGATCGACCAATACACTACCTTTAATTGCTTTTTGGGTAGTGTACTGGATATCATATTCCATCAAAATCATCTGCCAACGGGATACTCTTTCTGTGAGAGCTGGATTTTCAAAGATGTACTTGATTGGATCCATCTTGGATATCAAGAGAGTAGTATGAGTCAGCATATATTGTCTGAGACGCTTTGCTGCCCACACAAGTGCACAACAGGTCTTTTCTAGAAATGAATATCTCGACTCATAATCACTGAACTTCTTACTCAAGTAGTAGATGGCATGCTCCTTTCTACCCGTCTCATTGTGTTGACCTAGTACGCAACCCATGGAATTTTCTAACACTGTCAGATACATTATCAAGGGCTTGCCTTCCATTAGAGTCAAGAGAATTGGGTTCCAGCAAATACTCTTTTATTTTGACAAATTCCGCTTGACAACTGTTATTCCACCTGACTGTCTGATCTTTTTTTAACAATTTGAATAATGGTTCACAAGTGGCTGGAAGATGAGAGATGCATCTAGAAATGTAATTCAATCTCCCGAGAAAACCACAAATCTCTTTTTCTATTTTCGGCACAGGAATTTCTTGTATATCTTTTATCTTTCTAGGATCAACCTCAATTCCTTTTTCTCTTATGATGAAGCCCAACAATTTTCTTGATCTCACCCTGAGGTGCATTTGTTCGGATCCAGCCTCAGCCTGAACTTCTTTAACCTTTCAAACAGTTTCAACAAGAGGACAAGATGTTCCTCTTCTGTCTGGGACTTGGCAATCATATCATCAACATATACTTCAATCTCCTTATGCATCACATCACGAAAGAGAGTGCCACTGCACGCTGATACATTTCCCTTGCGTTCTTCAAACTAAAGGGCATCACTTTGTAGCAAAATGTTCTCAAGGTGTAATGAAAGTAGTCTTCTCCATGTCTTATGGCGTCATCTTGATCTGATTGTAGCCAAAAAAACCATCCATGAAGGAAAACACCTTAGCTTGAACAGTATTGTCAACTAGAATATCAACATGAGGGAGCGGAAAATCATATTTAGGGCTTTCTCTGTTCAAGTCCATATAATCCACACACATTCTCACTTTACCATCCTTTTTAGCACTAGTACAATATTCTCCACCCGTGGTGGATAGGCAACAACCTTCAAGAAACCCATATCAAACTATTATTGAACCTCCTCTTTGATCTTCTTAGACATCTCGGGGTGAATTCTTCGAAGCTTTTGCTTAACAGGAGGACACTCTTCCCTAAGGGGATGTTTGAGAATAACAATATTTGTATCCATCCCAGGCATGTCTTCATAATACCAAGGAAAGATATCCACATACTCACAGAGCATTTCAACCAATCTTCGCTTGACACTGTCTTCTAAAGCAGACCCCTTTGGTACCCAATTTAATCACTTTAACAGTCTCTGGGTGCGGTTGAATGACCTTTTCTTCTTGCCTCAACAATCTGGATGGCTCTTTAGGAAGTTCATAATCTTCTTTAGCTTCTTCATCAGCTTGATAGATTGGATTTTCAAAGTCATAATAAGCCATAACATAATCATTTCCGATATAATCTGAGATTAATGGGGGGAAAATCTGCATGATTATTTTTATTTTTATTTTAGTTTTAGATTAAAAAAGAAAAAAAATCATATTACCAAAGATTTAAAAAGAAGGACAGGGAGCGAAATATTTGAATGCAAAAAGACATCCTTTATTGCTGATAAATTTGAAATGAAAAACACTGTGGCCCTACAACATGTTCACTATGTCTTGGGAGGGACGTAGGAATTATTGCATGATGAAAAATAAAATAAAATTACTCTTCATAACGGGTGACTTCAATGACGTCTTCGGCAAACCAATTAGCAAGCTCTTTGCCTGGAACAGTGGGACGGACCCACTTATCCATTTCACAATCATTATCACCTTCCTCGCCTACAACATAATCTTCTTCATGTATAACACCACCACTGACAAACTGAATTGGCGGAGGAACACCTTAGACCCTGAGAGGAGTAGTTGACACACTTCGACCAACCATGAAGCCTAAACCTTTCTCATTTATTTGTGTGGGGGAAATTCAGCACTCTGCCTCAACCTTTAGGATGACCAGATTGAAAAACTTCTTGTGCTTGACGGTAAGATGACATGGAGACCTCCGACTTCTTAACCCCTTAGCTGCAGCATCTGCACTACTTTTGGCTTGTCCTGGTGGAGAGAAAGTCAGACTATTGTGGGTAATTCTACTTTCACCAATGATGTCATGAATCTCATACTTCTCTTCTTCAAAATTTCCATCTTCAGACTTCTGAGTAGAAAGTTTTTGCCCTTGCTGATAATATTCACCACCATAATGCCAAGGAACTGCCTTATCGTTGACATATGGTATTGGCCCGGGTACAGTGATGGGTATAGGTGACTTCCTGAGTAGTATGCACATTTTGCCCACCTGAGTTACCCGTTAGACTATTAACAACAACCCCCTGAGGATTAACAATCTAAGTCTCATTACCAATATTTAAGGTCTTAGTAGGCCTCACTATCAAGGCTCTCATGTCTTCCTGTTGTCGGGCCATATTCTGGATAACCTCCATCATCTGGTCCACACGAGCATTCATCTTGACACCCAAAACGACAAGACCTGCCCGAATTTGTTCCATTTGTCTTGGCAAGTTATTTCTGGTTGAGTATTAGTGAGTAGTCGTCTTGAATTTTGGATAAGAAAAGAAGAATCAAGATAAGTATATCGTCCTTAGACCACTTGTCATGATGTAATGTGCATGGATGAATGGTTATGCATGAAATGTTTTATCATTTCCAAGAAAATCGTGTGGTCTTTCATCAAGCATCAATAATCAATAGGATAAACAACAATATAAAGCAAATCAAAGACAAAGTATCTAAATAGAAACTGCTCATATCATAAATTCGAATAAGCATCCATACAGCAAAGACCTGGTACAAATAAAGTCGATCATAAAAAAGACCCCGTCCAACAAGACTGGCGGTGATCTTGTCAACAAATAAACATGAAAAGAAAGTGCAGTACAAACTTCTCCCTAAACTCAACCACTTGGTTAATCATCCTTTGAAAACGGTTCTCCAGTCATAAAACCCTTCTTCTTCACCAAAGCCAACAAACAATGGTACTTGAGTTCCCAATCCTCAAAACTTGCACTTCCCATCTCAGCTTCCTTTGCTGGAACCTTGTCTTTATTTGCTACATGTGCTTTGATTATTGTCAACTCTTTCACAACTTGACCCAAACGAACATCTTCCTCTCGCAGTTTTTTCTTCAAAGTCTTAACCTCTTCGCAGTGCTTAGCTTCCAACTTATCTTTGGCCGGTTGAAGCTTCTCTATCTCCTCACGGATAGCCCATAATTCTTCAGCTTATCGACTAGTTGTACCAGAAAACCCGACCTTGAGCCTCTTTGACTGCTTAAGCAAACCATATCTTTCTAGCAGCTGGTCTTTCACGCTGACTTCCTTCATAAGCCTCTTTTTATCTTTCAATGCAAAAGAGAGATCCATTTTTATTTCTTTCTACTTATCTTGTAGTTTGTGATTCTCCGCCTTGACATTCTTGAAACATACCAAGGGCACAACATCCAACCCTCCTAGTGCATACTTCCTAGAAGATGATCCTACATGAGATAAGTGTTCAATCACCTGACCATCAGTCAATGGATTAAAATTAGGTTGAGGATATAGCAACTCTTTCCTTTTATAAGGTAGCAAAATCTTTTTCACACGGTCTTGGATCCAACTTGCATAGGTATCATGAGTCACGTGTCCATTCTGGCTAAAGAAAAGTTTCCCCTTTTGGCGAACATGTTCCCATGCCACCTTCATCCTCTCAAGTTGAATTCTCTCCCTTACTAAAATAAACAGTTTCCAACTCTTCCTGGTCAATGGGTCGATCCATCATCGGGAATCCTAATTGACAGCGTGCCAAGATAGGATTATAGTTAATGCAGCCCCTCGTTCCCATGAGCCGAACATTGGGGAATTCTCCACACCCTACAATGATCTCTTTCACACCTAACACACTTTTCCAAGTAATATCGTATGAAGTTAGTCGCATGATACATTGATACCACAAATATGACTCAACAACATGAATAAAAGGTCCTTTCGAAGGCATGTGTGACATTAACCACTTGTAAAATACAATTGCACAACACATAACTTCCCCTTTCTTTCTATGTTAGGAATGAATGGTGTAATAAGTGTCATCAAGTAGAGTTGGTGTTGGATTACCATTCATGAATATGTATGCAGACACATGCACCAACTTTTCACAAACCAGAAAGAGAACCAAACTATAAACTATAGCCGCCAGAAGCGCATTGAATGCAGTTCAATTCCTATCTCTTGTAAAAATTATGGCCTTCGACACCAAATAATTCAACAGGAGACCACTCGTGCCACTTTTATTAATCCAATAATTTTCAACTTCACCAAAGGTTAAATAAAGAGCCTTGGCGATTGCCATGTAATCCAGAGTCACTAAAGTTTGATCAAAAGGAATACTGTTAGTCAACTTGACATCCATAATATGTACATATTCCTCAAGAGTCGGTGCCAATGGATAGTCCTGTAAGGTAAAACAACATAACTGCGGATCGTAGAATTGGAGAAATGCTCTTAGAGCCCACTCTTCAAAATCATCATACACCAAGGGCAACAAATTTCCATATCATCCTCTGAAAACTTCTTCATTTGGACCTCTTACAATTCTGAGAGGCTTTGTGCTTGTCTCCATGTTGTTATCCATATTTGATGCTAATGACAAACCTTAGAGTAATCCTGTAAATGAAATGCACATGCAAGTTAGATATATATTTTTTGTGTTTCTTTTGTAAAATAAATATGCCATGATGCAAGTGCAACAAACATAAGATCAAAGTTTCCACAAAGTTAGCTAATTGTTATGCTGTCTCTAGACACATTGAGTGTAGAAATCTGAAATATGAGCCCAAATGAGTTTCATAGATAACTGATCAGAAACTCAAAAAATAAATCTGAGAACCAAAAGAACGACACGGTCACCAACAGAACATATGGTCATCATCAAAATAAATAGTCACCATTTGTACATGTGATAGTCAAGTCCCTCCCCGCTCACAGGTGAAATCTAAGTCAAGGTAAGGTCGGGTAACTCAGAATCGAGGGTACTCCTGAAAAACTATTGCCATATCACCTAAGTGAAAATGATAGCCCCTCATTTGTACCTTATCTGAGCATGGACGACATGACGACAATAGTGAAACCTAAGTCAACTAGCCATTCATGTTCCACTATATTCCTAGGGTTCCTATAGTTGTCACTTGGCCTAGGTATTGGGCCTCTTAGATCTTGTAACACCCACCCAATCATGAAAATAGAGCCAGTACAGCAGCATCACCAAAATATGGAAAGTGATAAAATGCAATGCAAACACATGCTCAAATAAACATGTACAAAATGAACAAGCTATCAAGCATAAAAATAAACACCCAGTGAAAAGAAAGCAAGAGCTATGGTCGACTCCGAGATGGACCAGCAATTGGTCAATTTGTCCCCAGTGAAGTCACCAATTGAAACAACCTGCTGAACAAATCATCGAGATGAAATCAATGAAGTCGCCATCTAACGTTTTATATCCCATAGGAAGGGAAAGTTAAACATCGAGTAAACCTGAGAAGGGTGAAATCAAGGTCTAACAACCAAGATATACAAGTAAGGGAGTCTATTACGCGAGGGGAATGTATTAGCACCCCACACGCCTGTAGTACTCTATAGTATCCACTCTTGTTGTTCTAATCAAAGGGTGTGTTCAAGAATCTAAGCTTAAGAGCTAAAAGAAAATGCAAAGAGGGAATTCATGCAAAAGAAAATAGAAAATAATCTAGGGAAAATAAAAGTTGTGCTCGTTCGGGCCCTACCCCAATGCCTAAGTATCCTTTTTTAAGAATCAGAGTTACCGTAGTTCGGATCATATGTTTTGGTTGGTTTGTGTTTTTTATTTGAACAATGTTAAATTCAATCATTCCACCGCCGCTCGACCATTGGATACTTACGCATCTGTAGTGGGAAGGAAATAACAAGCTCTCACCTAACCAGGTGTTTTCAGAAGAAAAAGTGCCTGAAGGCGAATGATGTTACGTTCACGACTCTTAGCAAGTAGACATGATGCAACCCGACCCTTGGGGAATTAAGCGTCGTATTACATAGAGTGGAAAAATAACATATCCTCTTCAAGTTCCAAAGAAAGTCTCGAAGGTGGAAAAAGTTTGTATTTGTTGATACTTTTTACCTTAAAGAAGGATTTGAAAATTGTTAGATGTCTTATGCATTTACCAAGAAAAAGAGTTTTAGTCTTAATGCGAGGATGCAAAGAAAGAAAAGACATCTAAGGGAGACTATCTAGTTTTATCCCTAATGTTATCATACAATGATTAATCCTAAGGTTGAGGTTGAAAGGGAAATCTCTAACCTATGTTAGCATGCATGGATACCTATCCTAATGTCTAGCTCAAAAGCTACTCTAATCGAGCGATCCTAAGGGAAGCATACAAATTCGTATTCTAAGGGAACATGGTATAGCAAATTAATAAGCATACAAACATGAGTAACACATACTGACTCAAAGGGATGGGGGAAACAAGAGAAATACTTTAGCTAAGGGGAGCGTATCACCCAAAGCAAACAAGCGGGATACAAATGAAATAAAAAAGAAAATAAATGCTTTAGCTAAGGGGAGCGGATCACCTGAAGAAAACAAGCGAGTAGCAAAGTATCAGCAATGGCCATTGCGAACTCCTGACGAATAACGGGGGTTGCTTGCAAACCCTTATCCACATGACCGACTCGATACACATGATTCGCATGACTCCTAAGCATCGAGGTATAACGTGAGATAAGGATGAAACATACTAGAATGTGTGGGGGTTTATTGTGAACCCTCTCCACTTTCCTCCTTTTGAGGACTTCCATGGGGGATGGGGAGTATATGCGAGCATAAATGTAAACACACAATGCAGAATACCTACTTCAAAGGTAGGATTTGAACCAAACATAAGTATCAAACAAATCACATATGCAGAATCTCCTTAAACGAGTCTTTAAATAAATCAGAGGGATTCCTGACATATATCAGCAACAGATATCCCCTTCATGCATCTCTACCCTACTTGACATGGCAAGGAAAACGGTAAAATTATTACTTCTCATGATCTCTAAAAAGCAGTAAAATGTAGAGAGAAAATAGAAAAGAGGTGTACCAAATGGATAACAATTCGTAGATGCTAAGCAATAATAAAGAAACCTGGAAAACATTGTGAGCTTCTAGCACCAACAAAGAAAATATCGTCAACATATGCGTCAAAGTATCAACTGTCAAAATCAGAATGTGTAGCGGATACATCCGAATATCAAAATAGACATGCACTAGATGTCAAACCAAACACAAGTACAATAACACGGTGCATCACAAATGTGAGCACATGGCACGGAACATGTATTAGACATTCTCGCACCATCAATAGAGTACCTGCACGAATTACAATCCATACAAGATACAAAATAAAAATCACACGGTGGAATGTGTAGCAGACACATCCATGTGATATCAGGGTACCTGCACGAAAATAAGATTTATGTGAGCATAATATCATTTGTGCATCATACGCAACCTTTTACTAACAAGTGATTGCATAAAGTGCCTTTCAACCGATAATCAAGTGTTAATTAAAGGTTGAAAGCCTAACAATATACCTTGAAAATCATTCACAAAAGGAGTTAGAATTAACAAGACAAAGTGTCCAAACATGCAATGAAACAAAGCAAAAATTAATATTTCTGTCTGGCTAAACGGTTACCATAACTGGGTAACCGGTTACCAAGAGCTGAAAATTATGAAAAAGTATACTAACTTGGGGTAACTGGTTACCATAAATGGGTAACCGGTTACCAAAACTTTGAAGATTTTGTCCATTTTCTTCTGACTTGGGGTAACCGGTTACCATATTTAGGTAACCCGTTGCCCAGACAGAAAATTTTTTTAACATATTTTTAAGATTTGGCTCATGGCTTAGGCATTTGATCAAACACAACATCTTCACACATTCAACATGTTATTTTGCATAATTCAAGGTCTAGATTCAAATTACACATGATTGATTAAGATCAACAATTAAACTTCATGCAACGTCATCAATTTGTTTCATCAATTAATCACTTTCATGAGAATCAACTTAATTCAATAATCACTTAATTCAACTATCCAATACTGGATTTACACATGATTATCAAATCAATTCATAATTCTAGGCTTAAATCTATAATCTCAATTCAAAATTCAACTTAGATTCAATTCATGCTTGATCAAAAAGTACTTCTCAAATAATCACTAATTTCAAAAAGTGCTTAATTCAAGAAAACTCACTGATAGAAGTGAAGAGGGGCTTAGGTATAGAGATCGCAATAAACGGATCAACAACCGAAGAAGAATTTCTCTTGATCTTGACTTTTGGATCTTAATGAAATTGTTGTTGTGTTCTTGATGAAAAAGGTGTAGAACTTTGATTTGATCTTTGATATAAATTGAAGAAATGTTTAGAGTGTTTGTAAGACTTTGTGAATTACGAGAGCCTCCCCATTTGAAAATTCAGATTTCAAGGTTATATACATGGGCCAATTGGGCCTTGGATGAGAAA
This sequence comes from Vicia faba, assembly GCA_948472305.1. Taxonomy (NCBI): domain Eukaryota; kingdom Viridiplantae; phylum Streptophyta; class Magnoliopsida; order Fabales; family Fabaceae; genus Vicia; species Vicia faba. The sequence continues at coordinate 287,600,844 of OX451740.1, read as the reverse complement.
TCAAGTTGGGCCTCCATTTGACAGTATAAGTTTGATACGTACAAAAAGTGCCACATCATCATCCGTATGCAATCTCGAACCGAATCTAGAACGAAAAATGAAGAGATCAAATTTGTGACGCGTTGCTGAAAGAACAGGCTCAAACGGATAAACAAAGAGGAAGTTATGAATTTTTGAAGTTTCAATGACACTGTATCAGGAAAAATAATTTCATGTGTAGTCTTTCTATTGTGTCACACGCGGAACGGATAAAAAACGGAAGCCTTCGAGTCGCTGTTTAATTTTGGAATCTGAAGAGAAACTGTAGTAAACAAAATTTGTAAACCAACGCCTTTGGGTTCAGCTCAATATGATAAAAATCGAACAAGATCTGAATTTTACCGTATCAAACATTAATATAAATGAATTCTGGTTCAGCACAAACATTTCTTAAGAAACTTAAAGTTCACGGTGTAGCAGTAGAAATGTTGAGACTAAGCCATTGGATTGACTTGACTCACACAGATCAAAATAAAAATCACCACCGCGTTTTATTGTTTCCAAAGGAATGGGAAAAGAGCAAGGGGATAGAATCTAAGTTCGGGATTTGGTTATGCAAAGGGAAGGTATTAGAATCCTAAACATCTACGGTACTCTGCATGAATCTCTTTGAAAATTTGTGTATTTTGGCTACAAGAGTTGTATACAAAAATAGATTGTGGGGATGAGAAAAGAAGTATTTTTTTACAATTTTTGCACCCTCTGTGGTTGAGAACCTTTAGTGCCTACATACCACCTTCCATACAATAGGGGATCAGGGTACTCATAGTTCACCTTTAAAAGTTTTAAAACACAAGTGTGTTGGTTAATTTTAAGAGACGAGGCATCATCGTCTTATCCGAGTGGAAGAACATACTTACTACCCACGATTATGAGAAAGGAGAATTTTCATCATCTCAAAGTGGAGTATATAGCTTGGATTTTAAAATCAATAAAGCCTCGCTCAACACCCAAGTGGAAAATATCTCACTTCACTATATATCATAGAAGTATAGTAGCTCGCATAACTACAAGGATCGACAAGAGTCTAATCTTTTGAGAAAAAGTTAAGATAAAAAAAGACAAAATGGCAAAGTATGATTAAGTTGATTAAAATTTTATTAAGAAAACATTTTTGAAAATGTATGGATTTAAGTCCAAGTTTATTGAGAAATTTGTTCAAGTTTAGAAAACAAGAATAGTTTTGAAAAGGAGGGAGAATATTTTTGAAATTAAAGAAGATGGGAGGAGATGAAGGGACTACCCTAAAACATAAGGTAAAAGCTAGGAAAAGAGACGTCTAATCAACAAGAAGCCAACACTTGACACAATGATCCAATGTAGAATTCTACTCCTTTAGATTGAAACCAAAAAAGCAAAGACATAAGCATCGTAAGGAAACCAAGCTTCAAATGTATTAAGTCTTCACAAAAATTGGACAGAGTAATGGTTGTATACATATGAATTCATAATCACAGACAAAGCATATAATCAAAATAACCTACACACAAAGAAAACAAACAATCCAATGTCTTAGGGTGAACCCTAAGAACTCCATACAAAATAACAATAGAAGTCACCAGGTATCAAGGAGGGTCAAGGTCTCTACTCCTAAGTCCAAGAAGTCTATGTTAGAACAAAGTTTGAATCTACTACCCTAAGTTTAAGTTTTGATGATAACAAAATGAAAAGATATATTAATTATGTGATTCATGTAAGAACTACTTACTGCCTAAAAATTACCTTTCTATTTTACAGAAACTCTGATAGGTATCAGCAAGAGTGCATGGTAATCAGCATCAGAATATTGGTTATCAACATCAGCATCAGAAGTTTCTATATCAGAATACCAGAATCAGAAGAACAACTCACGCAAATGCTGAAGCTTGATGAATAGAACTACGCTCAACACTCTGATAAAGACAACAACAGTTCATCAGCACTTAAGCAGAGTCAGAATGAGCCAAAGCCAGAACACGCTTTAAGTAGCAACGGTACTGTGCATTCAAAGCAAATTATTACCAACGGCATCATTCCAGACAAGATCTTCTTAATAAGGAAAGTTTGTTATTGGCATTGAATCAAGATTATTGCTCCAACGTTCAACAAATTCAGTGCTATATAAACAAGTCAATGAAGATTGAATTGGCTAATGCTCTACATCAATTCACACGCCTAAAAACTATTCATCATCTTCTCATTCTCAGTTTGCTAAAAGTTCCAAGAATTCCTTACTCAATCTTTTAGCAATCTAGTTTCAATAAGCTTAAGTTGTGTAATATCACAGTTGTGATAAACAGTTTTGTAGAAAACATTCACACACCTAGATTTCTCTTCTTTGTAAGAAAGTGTTTCCTTGACAAACCGGTTTGTGGTTTGCATCAAGAAGGCTTTAGCAGTTGTTAAAGCAGATTGTAATATTTAGTTGAATATAGTGGATTAAGACCTCGTTGGAGAGAGGCGAAATCACCTTGACGGGTGGACTGGAGTAGTTTGAGATCAAACGAACCAGGATAAAAATATCGTGTTCATTGCATTCATTTTCAGTTTTACAATTCAACCCCCCCTTCTTGTGTTTTTCACTTCTTCAATTGGCATCAGAGCGCCTGGTTCTGAGCTAAAACACTTAACCGTGTCAGTACAAGATCCAGCGTCAGAAAAACACAATGGTAGGAACTTATTCTCACACCAGCAATGACAACCATGAGGAAAGAGACAGATTCAGCGGCAAACCTCCAGTCTTTGATGGAGAAAATTTTGACTACTGGAAAGACAGAATTGAAAGCTTCTTTCTGGAACATGATGCTGATCTGTGGGACATGGTGACAGATGGATACACGCACCCTGTGAATGCAAGCGGTCAGAAGATTGATAGGAAAACAATGTCTGACCAACAAAAGCGTGACTTCAAGAATCACCACAAGGCCAGAACCATCCTTCTCAGCGCCATCTCGTATGCTGAATATGAAAAGATCTCCAACAGAGACACAACAAAGAACATGTTTGACTCACTCAGAATGACGCATGAGGGCAACGTTCAGGTCAAAGAAACTAAAGCTCGGGCGCTCATTCAGAAGTATGAGGCATTCAAAATGGAAGAAAGTGAATCCATTGAAACAATGTTCTCAAGATTCCAGATTCTGGTAGCTGGTCTCAAGGTTCTGGACAAAGGCTACTCTACTGCTGATCACGTCAAGAAAATCATCAGAAGCTTACCAAAGCAGTGGAGGCCAATGGTTACAGCTCTGAAGCTAGCAAAAGATCTCAACAAAATTTCTCTGGAGGAACTTATCAGCTCCCTCAGAAGTCATGAGATAGAGCTAGAAGCTGATGAACCCCAGAAGCAAGGTAAGCCTTTAGCATTAAAATCTAACAAAAAATCTGAGTCTAAAGTTTTGCAGGCAGTTGAAGAAACATCTGATGGATCCTCATCAGAAGAAGACGAACTCTCCCTCCTCTCCAGAAGAGTGAATCAACTGTGGAAGCAGAGACAAAGGAAGTTCAGGAATCCTAGAAGATCTGATCAGAACGAGTCTTCTTCCAGATACAGAAGGACAGATTCTTCCTCTGGATACAGAAGATCTGAAGGCTCCTCAGGAAGCAGAAAGCCAAACACCAAGGACATCATCTGCTATGAGTGCAATGAGAAAGGACACTACAAGAGTGACTGCCCAAAGCTTCAGAGGGAAAAACCCAAAAAGAAGTTTGGAAGAGAAAAGAAGAAAAGTCTCATGGCTACATGGGATGACTCTGACTTGTTTGAAGCTGACTCAGAATCAGATGATGAGAGAGCAAACATAGCTCTCATGGCCAACATTTCAGAAGATAATGAAGCTTCTGAATCAGACTCAGAATCAGATACTGAAGAGGTATTTCCTGACTTTGCAGTTAATTTTACCAAGGCTGAACTTGCTGAAAGCCTTAATGAAATTCTGGAAAGGTATCAGCAGATTAGAGTTAAATTCAGAAACCTGAAAAGGAATCTTGAATCTGACTCTAATAAGACTGAGAGTCTTAAATTGGAGAATTCTGAGCTAAGAAATAAAATTTCAAAATTAGAAAATACTTTACAAAACTCTCAGAAGGAACCAATTTCTGAAACTCCCAGCAACGCTGATGAGATCATCAAGGAGTATGATCACAGTTTCCAGAAGTTCCTTGCTAAAAGCATAGATAGAAGCAAAATGGCTTCAATGATCTATGGAGTTATCAGAAACGGCAGGAAGGGAATAGGATACCAAGGTAAGGTTACTACACCAAAGAATGTCATGGATTTAACATTAAACACACACCTCTGAATTCACATTTTGTGTATGGTCACACGCATGATATTAAATACACTAGCAGTAAGTACTCTCTGAAACCAAAATTCAACTAGAGTTTTGGTAAATCTAACAAATCAGGACCCAAGAAAATCTGGGTACCTAAGGATAAAATAATACATGTTGCAGATATCTTTAGCAGCAAATCAGAAACACCAGTCATGGTACCTGGACTCTGGCTGCTCGCGACACATGACGGGAAGAAGGCATATGTTCCAAAGCCTGGAACTTAAGCCTGGAGGCCATGTTGGCTTTGGAGGCAATCAGAGGGGAAAGATAATTGGCTCTGGACTTGTAGGTAATGGAAATCTTCCCTCTATTAATAATGTTCTGCTAGTAGATGGATTAATGCATAATCTGTTATCCATAAGTCAATTAAGTGATAACGGTTATGATATAATCTTTAATCAAAAATCATGTAAAGTTGTTAGTCAGAAAGATGGGACTATCCTGTTTAATGGAAAGAGGAAAAACAACATTTACAATATCAAACTTTCTGAACTGAAAAGTCAGAATGTAAAGTGCCTTCTGTCTGTTAACAACGAGCAGTGGATCTGGCACAGAAGATTGGGGCATGTTAGTATGAGAAGAATATCTCAGATTAACAAACTCAATCTGGTCAGAGGACTTCCTAATTTGAAGTTCAATTCAGATGCTCTGTGTGAAGCATGCCAGAAAGGAAAGTTTACAAAACCTTCTTTTAAATCTAAAAATGTTGTTTCTACCTCTAAGCCATTAGAACTTCTGCACATTGACTTATTTGGACCAGTTAAAACTGCTTCAGTCAGTGGCAAGAAGTATGGGTTAGTAATCGTAGATGACTATAGCAAATGGACATGGGTAAAGTTCTTAAGACACAAGGACGAGTCACACTCTGTGTTTGTTACATTCTGTAACCAAGTTCAGAATGAAAAGGATCTTAGAATCGTTAAAGTCAGAAGTGATCAGGGTGGAGAGTTTGAAAACAAAGATTTTGAGTCATTCTTTAATGACAGGGGCATTCTGCATGATTTCTCTTGTCCTAGAACTCCCCAACAAAATGGAGTTGTAGAACGAAAGAATAGAACATTGCAAGAAATGGCCAGAACCATGATCAATGAGACAAACGTTGCTAAGATCTTCTGGGCAGAGGCAATAAACACAGCGTGCTACATTCAGAATAGAATCTCAATAAGACCTATTCTGGAAAAGACTCCATATGAATTGTGGAAGAACAGAAAGCCCAACATTTCATATTTTCATCCATTTGGATGTACCTGTTTTATGTTAAATACAAAGAATTATTTGAACAAGTTTGACTCTAAAGCACTAAAGTGTATTATGTTAGGATACTCTGAACGCTCAAGAGGGTACAGAGTATACAATACAGAAACACAGATTGTGGAAGAATCAATCAGTGTTCGTTTTGATGATAAGCTTGACTCTGAAAAGTCAAAGCAGAATGAAGTTTTTGCAGGTATGGAAATTGAATTACAGGTTCTGAAGACAAGTCATCAGAAGCTATCAACACAGACACGCCTTCAACGTATGAAAGGAGCACTGCTAGCAATCCTACAACAGCTGCTGATCAACCTCAGAAAAGATTACCCAGAAGCAGCTTGGATCATCCAGAAGAAACAATCTTAGGAAGAAAGGAAGATCCAATCAGAATAAGAGCAAGCTTCAGAAACTCTGAAGAAACCCTCATGGGACTTGTGTCTCTGATTGAACCCTCTTCCATTGATGAAGCACTTCTGGACAACGACTGGATTCTGGAAATGCAAGAAGAGCTGAATCAATTCACCAGAAATGACGTATGGGATCTTGTTCCTAGACCAAAAGTATTCAACGTCATTGGAACAAGATGGGTGTTCAGAAACAAGCTAAATGAACAAGGTGAAGTCATCAGAAACAAAGCACGACTGGTTGCACAAGGTTATAGTCAGCAAGAGGGGATAGACTATACAGAAACCTTTGCTCCAATTGCCAGCTTCAAGACCTGATATATTATTCAGCGTATGTATTTGTGCTAGATTCCAATTAGATCCTAGAGAATCTCACTTAACAGCTGTTAAGCGAATTTTCAAGTATCTGAAAGGTACTACTAATCTGGGTTTATTTTATAGAAAATCTAGTGATTACAGTTTAGTAGGCTACTGCGATGCTGACTTTGCTGGAGACAGAGTAGAGCGTAAAAGTACTTCTGGAAGCTGCCAGTTTCTGGGAGAAAATCTGATCTCTTGGTCCAGCAAAAGGCAATCCACAATTGCGCTATCAACAGCAGAAGCTGAGTACATAGCAGCAGCAGGATGTAGCACACAAATGCTCTAGATGAAAAGTCAGCTTGAAGACTTCCAGATTTTTGAGAGTAACAGCCCTATACTCTGTGACAATACTTTTGCTATTTGCTTAAACCATCAATGGGCTGATATCTTCACTAAACCCCTTTCTGAAGATAGGTTCAATTTCATTCTGAAACATCTCAGCATGAAAATCTGCCCAGAGTAAAAATGTTTTAATTCCATATATTTATCTTCAAAATGTATTTGTTTTACTGTGAACTTCTGATCAATCTCTTTTCAGAAAGATAGAACATGCAGATTGTATCAGATGCTAGTCTTAAAGATCTGAGCGTTTCAGCTCAAGGATAAACGTGCTGATCACTAAATCAAACAAGTGTCATCCAATCATCAGCAAATCTCTGAAGCAGAACGCGTGCATGCTTCTGAGAAGGAAAAACGCTGATTGGGTGCATTGAGACACATGTCTGGTAACCGTTTCAAGTATCTTTCTCAAATCCCCCAAAATCAGCAAGCATTAAATGAAAGTAATCATGTTTTTAAAACGTAATCATGATTTTATTTCTCTTTCTTGAAACCGTTTACTCTTTCAAAATATTCTGAAATCTATTTAAGCACGTTAACTTCTCACATTAATCTTTTATATTTTCTCATAATCTCTCAAATATTTTCTGCATTTTCTCTGTGTTCATCTCTTTCAAACTTAAACCCATTTTCTCAGTTTTCTCAGAAAAACCCTAAGTGTGAACATGACAACCTCCAGCAGTGCTTCTGCAGGTTCTCAGAAGAAAGCTTCCTCTTAACAGTACCAAGTTCCATTCAGAACACTCCTTACACCAGTGAAGAATCTTGAAGTGTTGTCTGAACTGATTATTGATTTTGGCAGTCTGAAAGAGAATGGTTTTGACTTGACAGAAGAAGTTAGGGCACAGAAATGGGAGAGATATTTTGACAGGTTGGTTGGACCAACATTCCCAATGTTAGTCAAGGAGTTCTGGATTCATGCGACCTCTTCAACGCATCAAGTCACCTCCTACATAATGGGAAAGAAGATTGTGATCACTGAGGATCACATAGCAAAACTGATTGGTTACAGTGGCGGTGGCGTCCGCTGTATTGATATGGCTGAAAGATGCTCTGACGTGGGTGTCATAGCAGAACAGATTTTCACCCATGGGGTGCCCAGCAGCAAAATCAGAGACCTAAAGTATCACCACAGAGTTTGGGCGAAGATCATTCTGGGGTGTTTTAATCATAGGAAGCCAACAAGTTCCCCTGATTACATAAATATAGATCAGCAGTTTCTGATCTATTTTATCAATCAGAAGGTAAAAATCAACTTGGCTCATCTTCTGTTTAACCACCTCAGAACAAGCGTGAAGGAAACCAGGGAAGAAGAAAGAACAAAGAGGGATTGGATACCCTTTGGAAGGTTAATATCATATATTCTGACTGAGAATAGGCTGATAGAGCACCTGATAGAAGCTCAAGAGTTAAGCACCATTGAACCAACTGTTGGGAAGCCTCTGAATGCGAAGAATCTGAAGAAAATGAAATTAATAGAAAATATAAGAAAGGAACCCAGCGTTACTCCTATTGCTGACATCACCAGCAGAAGAGTCCCACTGAGTGACTTTCCGTTATTTTCTGAGATAGAATCTAAACCAGTGGTGGTTCTCAGATACCTGGACGCGTGCAAGGCTGATGGTACAGATCCCAAGCTGAATATCAAAGATCTGCACCAAGCTCAACCAGAAGTCTCTCTGAAGAAGACGAAGAAAAGGAAGGCCCCTTCAGAAGGAACATCCCAGCAGACACCCAAGAAAAGAGGTAATTTATCTGCTGCTTCTGTTTTAAATTCTTCTGCTATTCCAACATCAATCCCCACTCCAGCTTCTCATGAAATCCCAATCCCCATCCCAACAATAGAAGAAACCGAACCAGAAGATGACCCTTCTGAGGCACTAACACTCAGAAGACCCCGCACCAAACATCCCAAACCAACAACTTCAACAACATCAGCACTTGACAAAGTTCTGTCTGACATTGATCAACGTGCTTCTGATCACCTTCCCAATAATCCAAACACTGAACCAGATATTACCCCATCTCCTCAACCAGAACAACCTCTCTCACCCATTCCAGAAGAACCACATATTCCTGAACAATCAGAAATTCCTCCTCCTTCTCCACAACCAGCAATTCCTTCTCCCTCTCTTCAACCAGAAATTCATCCACCATCACCTCAACCATCACCTCCTCAACCTGAGTTTCATCATTCTGAAACTCCATCTCCTCCATCTCCTGAACCTCATTCTCCTCAATCCTCTGAGCCACAACCTCTGGCAATCCAGCTTCCATGTGGAACAACTGTAACAATGGCCCAGCTGCCATCCTCGCTAGAAACCACTCCTCCAAACACTCCCAAAACCCCAAACAGTCCAATCATTATTTCTGACTCTCCCACTCCATCTCCCAAACAAACACCTACCAAACAAACCACAGAAAACCCCAGTAGGACCTTCATAGATTTAACAATCCTTGACCATCTTGCTAATCTGAAAAATAAAATAGCCATTCCAAAACCAAAACAGCCAGATGTTGGCTCTGGCATTATGAATTTTGAAACAGGTTTGCAGCAGTGGATTGCTTCTCTGAAGTAAGTCTGCCCTGGAATGATTGATCCTGCTGCCTCAGACCAGCTCTGGTCACGATTCAGAATTTGGGTACATGCTGAAGCTCTAAAATTGCAAGACATCAATTATGAGCAAGCACAGCAGAATTTCAGCAAGCTTCTGAACAAAGTAGGAAGTCAGCTGCTGAAAGAAGACGTGCTCCTTCTGGATAGTGAGCCATGGTCTGAGAAGCGTCCAGCTTCAAAAGTGCAGCCAGAAGAAGACCAGACAATTCAAGCTGAAGCCAGTCAAGATGAAGATGTTGCAGAAAGCTCTCAGAAGCTCCCTGCTTCTGATGTTTCTCAAGCTGCCCTGGACAGGCAGACTCTGGAAGAGCTGAAGCTGAATGATATCCGTCTGCCGCAAAGGATGGATGAAAATGATCAGAAGATGAAGGAAAGGATGGATGTGCAGGATAGCAAGATAGATACAGTAGTCAGCATGGTGCACAAGCAGACTGAGACTGCTGATCAGATTAAGGCAATGCTGGAGACTCTGTTCACACGCCTTCCTCCCCAACCTTAGATTTTCGTTCATTCTATTTTCATGTTTTCTTTGCATATCTTCTGTATTGTTTTGTCTGGCTCTGAATATTTTAATATAACAAGTTTTTCTGATCTAATTGTTTTAGCACATCACTTACACTTTTTGATTGCTGACAAAAAGGGGGAGAACAAGAATGATATTTTCAATAACGGATTACTGAGACAAAAAGTCTCAAACATTCTAACTCTAATATTTTTGAATGTTTTCTTTTTTGCTTAAGTCTACAGGTACAAGAATGCTCTCTGACTCACTGAAGGCCAAAGCTCTGATACTCTGATCCAAAGCAAAGCTCTGATAAAGCTCTGATATTCTGATCTGAAGCTCTGCTCTGATATTCTGATCTAAAGCTTCTGATAATCAAAGCTCTGATATTCTGATGTTCAAAGAAAGTCAATAAAGATCTGATCCTGAAGAACTCTTGGAATTAAAAAGGGAAGTTATAAATTCAGGGGGAGTATCTCCGATCCCAACTCTCATATCTCTTTATCCCTTATCTTTGATAACTTCTTACTCTGATACATCTTATCATATAGTTATCTCTGATACTTTTTCACGTTATTTTCCATTAAAAATATCTAGTTTTTGTCATCATCAAAAAGGGGGAGATTGTTAGAACAAAGTTTGAATCTACTACCCTAAGTTTAAGTTTTGATGATAACAAAATGAAAAGATATATTAATTATGTGATTCATGTAAGAACTACTTGCTGCCTAAAAATTACCTTTCTATTTTACAGAAACTCTGATAGGTATCAGCAAGAGTGCATGGTAATCAGCATCAGAATATTGGTTATCAACATCAGCATCAGAAGTTGCTATATCAGAATACCAGAATCAGAAGAACAACTCACGCGAATGCTGAAGCTTGATGAACAGAACTGCGCTCAACACTCTAATAAAGACAACAACAGTTCATCAGCACTTAAGCAGAGTCAGAATGAGCCAAAGCCATAACACGCTTTAAGTAGCAACGGTACTGTGCATTCAAAGCGAATTATTACCAACGGCATCATTCTAGACAAGATCTGCTTAATAAGGAAAGTTTGTTATTGGCATTGAATCAAGATTATTGCTCCAACGTTCAACAAATTCAGTGCTATATAAACAAGTCAATGAAGATTGAATTGGCTAATGCTCTACATCAATTCACACGCCTAAAAACTATTCATCATCTTCTCATTCTCAGTTTGCTAAAAGTTCCAAGAATTCCTTACTCAATCTTTTAGCAATCTAGTTTCAATAAGCTTAAGTTGTGTAATATCACAGTTGTGATAAACAGTTTTGTAGAAAACATTCACACACCTAGATTTCTCTTCTTTGTAAGAAAGTGTTTCCTTGACAAACCGGTTTGTGGTTTGCATCAAGAAGGCTTTAGCAGTTGTTAAAGCAGATTGTAATATTCAGTTGAATATAGTGGATTAAGATCTCGTTGGAGAGAGGCGAAATCACCTTGACGGGTGGACTGGAGTAGTTTGAGATCAAACGAACCAGGATAAAAATATCGTGTTCATTGCATTGATTTTCAGTTTTACAATTCAACCCCCCCTTCTTGTGTTTTTCACTTCTTCAGTCTATAACTCCAAAATGCCAAGGATAGTAACCAATATTCCAAGTAACATTAAAGGTTTTTTTATTATTCAAGTTGGTTATTAGGTATCTTAAAAAAGAAAATGAAAAGCTCAAGTGAGCAAAACAAAATGACATAAAGATAAATACTCAACTAAGCAAAGATGAAAATAACATGAAAAGAAAATGCTAAAATAAATGTGCTTAAAGTAAAAAGCATAAAGTAAGAGCATAAAATAAAGTCAATTGTTATAAATTAGAGGTTAGTTGAATGACCATCATGAAACTTTGCATTTGAAAACTCATTAGAAGATTGATAAAATCAAAGCCTCACAATAACGAGTTTGATTTGCTTTTTGTCAAGTATATCATTCATTTCAAATTCTCAAGACAACAATAAATGATCAATGATGTTTAAATGATTCACTTAATCCAAAGTTTATGAAAGTTCATTAGAGGATTGATAAGACCAAAGCCTCCTAACAATGAACCTTAAGGTTATTGGATCAAAGGTTTCAAATTAAACATAATTGGACTTGTAAACATAGGTTTGGGCCACGAATGATCATTTCTCGAATCTGGGCAAAATTTAGCGCTACGTTAAGCAATCGTAAGTGGACTTATATAGAAGCCGCATCTATTTTGAGCCCCGTCAATAGTAATCTATGTGCCATATGTTTGGAGTGACGATATGTAGATCATCCTCTAACAACTTGTAATACAAAGGAGAAGAGGATGAGATGAAGAGGGAGGGGATACATTTGAATAAAAAATTTAATCAAACTATCATTAAAATCATCCATCCATTTTAGTTGAGTTAAACTCAACACTCAAGATCCAATGATGTTAATGAAGTTTATGATCAACAATCACATAGCCAGAATATATAAAAAAAAATTGCATTTAATGAATAGAGTAAAAAATAAAAAATGATTTTTAAATTTATTTTAAAATGAAAATAAAAGGTAAAATTGTAAACTATGTTCAAAATATCAACAAAAAAAACTTAAAAAGAACATGGAAAAATCAGAGTTAACCTCAAATATTTTTATGATTTTTTTGGTAATTTATTAAAATAGGAAAGTATTTTTAAACTAATTAAAGCCACTCAAATAAGTGAAAGAAAGATCAACAATAGTAGAAGTCAAGATGAAATTCTAGAAAAAATTTAGAAAAATCAGAAATGAGTAAAATGATTTTTATAAAAATTTTCAGAATTTAAAAACATCAAAAAGGTATTTTTAAATAATTAAAAACAAGTTAAAATAAGGGAGAAATTATAAAAAATATCAAATCTAAAAATGAAATCATGAAAAAATAAAAATCAGGAAGAGAATATTTGAAAAATATTTTTGTGAATTTTTTCATAATTTTTGAGTAAAAAATGAATTTTCTATGATTTTTTGAAGTTTAAATCAATTAAAATAAAAAATCAGAAAATAAAATAACAAACCAAAAAAATGTGGACCATCTGATCATTGTCAAAACGCGTTAGTAAACAGATTCAGTGGATCTAGCGCGCTGTGCATGTCATAGACTTTATTGAATATCACACCTAATCAGTTTTTATAAAATAAAAATAACTTAAAATGTGGCACGTTGGATGGAGTCAGACTCACTAAAATAATCAGATCCTAGGGTGCATAACATGCACGCAGGGTAAAGTGAAACACCAAATCTGTTTCAAAAAAATAAAGTGGCTAAACGTCATTGGTTGAAGACGGACATGTCATCTTCTTCAACCTTCAGTCAACCTCAAATTGAATTCCACAAACTTTAAAAATTAGCAATCCAGACCGGTGCCATTAGATTTGTCTCTTCAAGAGGATTCTAATGGTACCATCGCGCCAAATTTATATAAACTGAGCAAGGCTTAAATTGAGAAAATGCAGAAATAATAGCGACCACAAAATTCTGTAATATCTCATATAAATCTCAATGAAATTGCAAATTATAAAAAAACACAAGAATCAGAAGGATGCAGAGAGTAGATTAGTCTTTTATTTGGATCGATTTTACCAAGGAATCTACCTGAACGAAGTAGAAAAAGGTGGCTCTGAAACTGGACTTCTGTAGATCAGTATAGATTACAATTCTTGAAGGTAAGAGTCTGGTTAGCTTCATAGAAGTTCAATGAAGCTAACTGAATGGAGCTTTTGGTGTTTTGGAGTGAGAAAGCAAGAAATCAGAAATTCAAATTTAGAGTTCGTGTGGGATCTAAACAGGGGTCAATTGGATATCAAAATCTTGATAAAATGAGTGATATATAACCCTTTATTTATAAGGAAGCAAATGGGATGCTCAAGCGTGTGGAACGATGAAGTTTGGAGGGAATTCGTGTGAAGTTGCAAGCATGAAAAGTGTGACTCATATTTTGCTCAAAACTCAGCCAAAACTTGCGTTTCAAGGTGCTAACCACTTCTGGAAGATTTTTAAACATGATTATAAGTAAAAACGTGCAACAATTTAGTGATTAGAAGCTGAATTGTGCATTTCAAATTCTGACTTGGAGGAAAAAGTCACTTTCAAAGTACCAACTTTGAATCATTGGTATTCACAACTCAAGGAGTCTTAGGGCGTGATTCTTGAAGCAATTGAAATATAAGGTCACGAATTTTACAATTTGCAAAGAATGGGATCAATTGGATACTTGAGCTAGGAGTTATGATGAGTCAAAATTGAGAAAAAATGCTGACTTTTTGTACTTAGAAAAATTCTAAGTTTTTCTTCAAAAGTGACCTATGATGTTTGGAGTTCAAACAAGGCCTTCCTTAAAAATTGAGCTTTTATCAATAATGCTAGCTTGAAGTAGACATCCCAAAAAGCATTGTGAAACTTTAACCCTTCAAAAATAACAAGTATTGAAAAAGTTTTGGCCTTGTGAAGTTGGTGAAAATCATGAGATGACCTATAATCTTTTGTATTCTTAGGGAATCTTCCATCAATTTTCAAGCTTTGCACATAAAATAAGAGTTGAAGTTAAAATCCTTAGGATTATTGTGGAGAAATAATAGGCTCAAGGAGATAAGAATTTACCAATTTATGATCTTTTGAAGTCACATAAGGGAATTTGATGGCCTGTCTAGAGGACTTGTAACCTTTCTTCATCATTAGACATCTTCCACATAAAGTTTTTCTTGAAATTTTTGAAGTGATTCATTGATAACTCATTAAAGAGAAGCATGTCTTTGTAATCACTCAAAAATACCAAAAGATGAGCAAGATATATCCCTTAGAAGTTTAAAACCCTAGCTCCTAGAGCACCAAAATGACTTGGAAACCCCATAGCAACAAAAACTACCTCCAAATATTAAGAATTAAGAGAGTTATGCACTTGTGATCAAGAAATCAAGAACTTATCCAATTAGGTCAAACTTCTTCAATCAATTCTTGCATCTTTTGACTTCCTTTGACAAATTGAGGCATGATGAATCATAATAGACCTTTTCATGATATTACTTTAAAGCATCCTCAATTATGAAGCTTGAATCTCAATGAAACTTTGTTGAAGAAGGCATGGAAATAAACTTATGAACCTATAAATCAAACTGATGAAATGTGTTGTTCCCTTACCTATAATATCATCAATTAGAGCAAACATTCATTGTATTTATTAGTTAAAATTTAATCAATACAAAACATAGATGATCAGAATATATAAATCAAGGTTCTTGGTGATTCCTCATGAGTAAACCTAGAAATAGGCAGAAGAACCAAACCCCAGTGTGATCTTGTTGTCATTGATTTGATATGAGATGATAGAGGAATATTAAGGGCAAAAATTGGGATACAACACACGGGTCCTTCCTTAGTGAATCATCTTCTGACTTCCAAAGACGACATCGAGACGGAATTTTGGCAATCAAAATCGGGCGCATACGACATTTCAGCCGGGAGTTATAAATTTTATAATGCACATGAATCAATGATTCAACACACTTTTCTTTGTATTTTTCACTGTATAAATTCCAAGAGAATTGCATATTCAGAGACCCTTCTTCGAGGATTAGCTTTTGGTTCGAACATGAAAGTTGGAGAGGACATCCAGATGGTTTCAAAACTCTAGGAATCAACCCAAAACACCATTCTCAAATAGAAGATACAAATTTTTAAACTCAGATCAGTTGAAATAATGTTTCCAATTCGTGTTGCTTTAAATTTACCAAAAACACCCAAATCTTTCACAACTCAGCATGCTTTGAAAAATATTAGAGATTTATTGTGTTGATGAAATGCATTGATCCTGTGAGTATGGATCCAATGATATGCATGCATGTATATTCTAACAAGAGTATAAGCCAATTAGAGTTAAAAATGAAGAGGGCAAATTTTAGGGTACAACAGAGGAGTTAATCCTTTATTTATCTGTTTTACTAGGTAGTGAGTCATGCTCTGGTCTATGTAACACGGGGAACATTTGGATTCATGTTATTTTCATTTTATTCATGTTTACTTGGGAGATGTTATTATACTCTTTAGATATTTTTGTTGGATTGAGATTGTATGTGGTGATGGCCTTTAGTTCCTAATATTTTATGACATGATTATCAGCATGTGATTTCAATCATTAGTATTATTTTGAAAAAGGATTAATCCGCTGCGAGATGCATATGTGTTAGTGTATGGAACATGATTCTAAATGCGTGTTATGAATATGAACAGTGTATTTCCTGAGTTTCATGAAGTAAATGTGACGCCCTCATTGATATGCATGCTAATTTACTCTAATTATTCTATTTATTTTATGTGGGGTTTAGGGGGACTTACATTAGTGGTATCAGAGTATGGTCGGTCAGTTGGCAAGGTTCTTAATGTGTTTATTTCCTTTTGTAATCGATATGTGTGTCATATAAACAATCAGTATTGTTTGTCTGATGAGTGTTGTTAGTTGTTTGGTTTTTTGGAATTTTAGGACGATGGTTGTAGGAAGTAATAACAATCCTATTGTTGAGGCATTGGAGTTTTTAATTGGTGTGATTAGGCAGACTTCAAATGTGAATGCCGACAACAGTGATGATGATAAATTTTGTGCTTTGGGGAAGTTCCAGAGGTATAATCTACCAAGTTTTGAAGGAGCTCATAAACCTGAAAAGGTACAAGTTTGGCTAAAAGCGGATGAGAATACCTTTCGGGTCAAGAATTGTTAAGATGCATAAAAGGTGCAGTTTGGCACCCATATGCTTGACAAGGAAGTTGAGGATTGGTTGAATAACATTGTTCAAAGATTTGATGAGGATGGGATTGAGGTTAATTGGGCACTTTTTAGAGATGCATTTTTGGAGAAGTATTTTCCAGAAGATGTGTATGGGAAGAAAGAAATTGAATTTCTTGAGCTTAAGTAGGATAATGGAACTGTGGCTAAGTACGCTGCAAAGTTTGAGGAGTTGATAAGTGTTGTCCTCATTACAACACTGATAATGCTAAGAGATCTAAGTGTCTTAAGTTTGTGAATGGTTTGAGGCATGATATCAAGAAGGCGATGGGTTATCAGCAGATTACTAGATTTTCTAAGTTGGTTAATAAGAGTAGGATCTATGATGAGGATAGTCGAGATAATGTTGCTCACTATAAGGCTTTGCATGAAAAGAAGTGAAAAGGGCAATTCAAAGGAAATCCTTATGATGGTAAAGAGAAATTAAAAGCTGGTGATGACAAGAAGTCGGGTGGGGGAGGAGTTCATACTCCAGTTAAGTGCTATAGGTGTGGTGTTGAAGGAAATCATGTTTCTGAACGTCCAAGTGTTGAACTAAAGTGTTTCAAGTGTGGCAAGTTTGCTCACAAAATTAATGATTGCAGAGGTGTTTCGAGTGTGACTTGCTACAACTGCGGTGAGCAAGGTCACATTAGTACCACATGTGACAAACCAAAGAAGTAGCAAGCGAGAGGGAAAGTGGTTTCTTTATCTAGTTCTGAGTCTGCTGCTGAAGATAGAAAAATTTGAGGTATATTCTTTATTAATGATGCACCTTTGATTGCTATTATTGATACTGGTGTGACACATTCTTTCATTTCTTTGGATTGTGTTAAGAGATTGAATCTTGAGTTATCTGATATGAATAGAAGTATGGTTATTGACACTCCTGCTATAAGTTCAGTGACTAGTTCATATGTATGTTTGAATTGTCCGTTGAGTATTTTTGGTAAAGACTTTAGAGTTGATTTAGTTTGTCTTCCATTAGATCAACTTGATGTTATTCTTGGGATGAACTGGTTGGAATACAATCATGTTTTTATCAACTATTTTGATAATATTATTATCTTTCTTGATTCTAGTTTTGAGTGATATTTGTTTATGTTTTCTAAGCTAGTGAATGAGTCTGTGCAGGATGGCGTTGTGTTGTTGGCTTTGATGACAATATTGAATGTTGATGGGAAACGAACGATTGGTGAATTGTTAATAGTTTGTGATTTTTTTGAGGTATTTCCTGATGATGTAAGTGATTTTCTGCCAGAGCGTGAGGTGGAGTTTACGATCGATTTAATTCCAAGAACTAGTTAGGTATTAATGGCTCCATATCGGATGACAGCATCTGAATTGAAAGAGTTAAAGAGTCAACTTGAGGATTTGCTTGAGAAGATATTTATTCATCCTAGTGTGTCGTTGTGGGGTGCACCTGTTTTGTTGGTTAAAAAGAAAGAAGTTACTTTAAGGTTATTTATTGATTATAGACAACTCAACAAGGTGACTATCAAGAATAAGTATCCACTTCCAAGGATTGATGATTTGATGGATCAGTTGGTTGGTGCAAGTGTGTTTAGTTAGATAGATTTGAATTCTGGGTATCATCAGATTTGTGTGAAAGCTGAAGATTTTCAGAAGACTGCTTTTAGAACAAGGTGTGGTCATTATGAGTTCTATGATTTCGTTCGATGTGACCAATGCACCTAGTGTATTTATGGAATACATGAATAGAACTTTTCATCAATATTGGGATAATTTTTTTGTTGTGTTCATTGATGATATTTTGATCTATTCAAAGAATGAAGAGGTAGCTTGGGGAGGACCGACGGGTAGAAATGTGACTTGGGAATTCGAGATCAAATGAGGGAGTCTTATCTTGAGTTGTTTATTTGAGGTAATTTTCGAGGACATAAATCTTTTAAGTGCGAGAGAGTTGTAACATCCCGATTTTTATTTATTATTTATTTTATTATTTGTTTTCCATATTAATTATTATTTGATTGATAATTACCTAATTATTTGATTTTGTGTGGTTATGTAAGTAATTGATTTAATTGGATTAATATGTGTGTATTATATGTATTGGATTAGTAAGTGTGAAAATAGAAATATTAGTTAATTGGGCCTTGGTGATGGTTTAGTGTAAGAGTGGGTTAAGCCAAATTAATGAAACAAAAGTTATTAAGGGTTGTTGTAAAACAAAGAAAAATAGAATTAGAAAGGAAAGAAACAAGATAAGAGAAGAAAAGAAGAGAAAGAGGAGAAAAGAGGAAGAAACAAGGGAGAACCCTAGAGTATCTACATCTAAGGTAAGTGTGGGTATTCTTTGATTTATGGATATATGTAATGGTATGTGATGGGTAGTAATATGAAACTAGGGATTTGTTCTTCAAATACTAGTTTTGATATGTTAGGGTTTGGATTTGAGATTCATCAATTTGGTTTTAGAAATCATGTTTTAATGTTTCTAATCGATAGTACATGTTAGATATATATGTTAATATGTATTTAATTCATGAAACATGAATGATTTGGTGGGTTTTAATGGCAAAGTTGACAACAAGGTAGAACTGTCTGTAGCATATTTTTTTTGCAATTCACAGAGGCCGCTTAGCACAGTATAGGGCGCTTAGCATGGTCTAGGACTCAAAGATTGTTATTTTCTTAAATTGTTATGGATCATGGGTGCTTATGATTTATCATTGGTTTACATTAATTTTAATAATTTACTCGATGGGTTTTGGATTGGTTTTGGATAACTTTTTATGAGAAACGTAATACTTGATTTTTTGTATGTAATTGTTGGGAATTAATGTTAATGGATATAAAATGGTTTGGACTTGTTTGCTATGTGTTATAATAATATGTTGGGATGATTAATGCTATGTGAATGCATTATATGTGAATGATGATATGATTGATGTATGTTATGCAATTTGGTAAAGATAATTCAAATAGATGAATTATGTGAAATATGCTTGTAAGATTAAGATATGGAGATGCTCCGAATTGCATATGATTGTTGAGATTGCACATGTACATGCATCATTTGTTTCAAGAGGAAATGTTTGGTATTTCCGTGGAAATTAGTGACTTGTCCCAAACCTAACACTAGGGGTTTGAAAGCTTAAGGATGAATTGAGCTTTTATAGGTTGTTATCTGTCTTGGAGAGTGGACCCGGTAGGACCGGTAAGGATAACATTTGGTACCACATGCATATTGCATCGTTGAGTTTCATTGGTGTCACATTTGTCAATGTGAAATGTTGTGTTGGTGTGCTATATGTAATATCGTCGTGAATGTTACATTTGTGGTAATTGTGATTAAGTATCTTTGAATATTGAATCGTTGAGCAATGTTGTATATGCAATCATGTAAATCATGTTGAAGTATGTTGAATATATGATTATGTGAAGTGTGATGAATTCATTTGATGTATGTTTGTAGTACATTACTTATTATTATATATTTCTAAAATGATATGAATTCTCCCCCTTCTGTTGTAATAATGTTATATATGACATCGCTCAGGTACCGAAGATAGGGGTGCTTCTTGCAATGAGTAGTTGGAGGAGCTAGTCCTTAATTTATCTGTTTTACTAGGTAATGAGTCATGCTCTGGTCTATGTAACACATGGAACATTTGGATTCATGTTATTTTCATTTTATTCATGTTTACTTGAGAGATGTTGTTATACTCTCTAGATATTTATGTTGGATTGAGATTGTATGTGGTGATGGCCTTTAGTGCCTAATATTTTATGATATTATTGTCAGTATGGGATTTAAATCATTAGTATTATTTTTAAAAAGAAGTAATCCGCTGCAAGATTCATATGTGTTAGTGTATGGAACATGATTCTAAATGTGTGTTATGAATATGACCAGTGTATTTCTTGAGTTTCGTGAATTAAATATGACGCTCTCGTTGATATGCATTCTAATTTACCCTAATTATGCTATTTATTTTATGCGGGGTTTAGGGGGTGTTACACAAAACCTTGTATTTTGATAGAATAATTCATTCAGGGTAATCACCATGGAACACAAATTCGAAAAAGCTTACCAGCTCCCCCTGAATCTTTTAATACCCAAAATGTCATTTATGCTTGTTCAGAGTCTCCCCCTGAGCCCAAGATTTACAAAATGAATTTTGCAGTACAAAAGGTAACATAGAGAAGGAATACTTCTCCATTGACTTCTCATCAGAGTCTGACTATAAATGCCTGGTCTTGATCTCAAAACATGACTTACTATCAGAACATTTTGAAGTAACAGAACTTGTTTAGTCACTGTCTTGATGAATCACATCAAACATCAGAACTAAATCATTGGTTCTCTCAAAAACTACAATCGTGCAAACAGAAGGTGCAAAACATCAAGTCATCGTAAGGTTCAGCCCCTGAATCATTTCCTTGCTAACCATATCATTCGAACATGTCTTCTGACCACGTCTCAAACCATGTCTTATGAACATGTCTTAGAACATGTTATAGACCATGTCTTAGATCATGTCTTAGACCATGTATTTTAGAAAATGTCTTAGAACATGTCTTCGAAAATGTCTTTGATCATATTTTAGACCATGTCTTAGACCACATCTTTTAGAACATGTCTTAGATCATGTCATTTGACCATGACTTTTTGACCATGTCTTCAGAAGGTTCACAACCTCAGAATAATGCCTGGTTGAACGCAGACTAACTTCACTTCCAGAAGTTCATAACTTCTAAAGTATCAGAGTCTGGTTTATCATAACCTACTTACAAAACTTTCAGACAGTTTACAACTTCTGTATAGTTTCGTGGTAACAGGGTAAACGTTACCAAAGCATACATTGACATTCTTTCAGATAGTTCATAACTTCTAAAATGACTGCTATTTAAAATATCAACTTTGTCAAGCTTCTAGATAGTTCACAACTTCTGAAGCGTCAAACTTTGTTTACCATACTTTCAGAAAGTTTACAAATTCTAAACAATAGGTGTTGTCAAGACATGATTTCCTTACATTCAGAAAGTTCACAACTTATGAACAGTTGGTGTGTCAGAGCTTGATTAACCATACTTTCACGAAGTTCACAACTTCTGAACAATATGTGTATCACAGCCTATTTCAACCTTTAACTTAGTCATAAACATCTGACCAAAACATAGTATTAGGGCATGATCCATTTTAGACAGTTCACAACTTCTAACGAATACATGTTCTCAGATGTTGAGCTCATCAGAGCATTCTTATCACATCTTGATCTTGTCTTATGATTTCCAGATGATAATCTTCTGATATCTAATTAACATGTCTATGAAAATAAATGAACTTTTACAAAGTTCCTGAATTAAACATCAAGCAAATGGTTAGCAGTAAAAGAAATATATCATGTTTGAGTTTGAGATCTTGAGAGAAAATACCATCAAAATCATATACTTTTTCTCCCCCTTTGTTAGAAATAAAAAAGATTTAAAAGAAAAAAATAAATATTTCATTAAAATGAATGGGATAAAAATACAATTGTTTTAGAAACAAAAGAAAAAATTTCATTAAATAAATGTTCGGGATAATTTCAAAGAAATGAGCATTAAGGTATGTTAGCACACATTATACTAATAATGCAAGAATATGAGTAACACGAAATAAAACTTTTATTCATTGAAGAGAAAGGAGTATAGATACGATACAATGAAAGAGAGACAAACAGAAAACAACAACAAGAACAACACGCCCTATTTAACCATAAAAGACTTTACACCTCTTCTCCAAAAGGCCATTCTCTGGTCCATTTCTCTAGACTATTCTAACAATCCATGCCTTATAGAAAAGTTCAAATAGAACTCTTCCAAAAGGTATGTAGGACTTATATTGACCTATAGAAATAGAAATTAAGTCTTACAGATAATTGAAGATAGTCAGGGGCAAGTCGACCTAGACATTTTTAACTAGGAGGAAGATAAAGAGTCGATCATCATTTGATAGGGTGTATTTATTCACTTCTCTTGGACAGAAATTGGTTAACAACAACTTAAATCGAACTCTAGGAATGAGGAGAATATTTTTAGGGTTGGTAGGTTCATATTTGGACGACATGTCGTGGAGAGAAACAAGCTTCTCAACAATGTAATACTGCAGTTGAAATTGTTTCTGAGCAATGGAGGAGGAAGTGATAGTTATGGGAACACCAAAGACACGAGATACAATGGAACACCCTTTACATCTCACGAAAGCATATTTCTAGAAATATTTTACAAGATTTGTGTAGATGGGTCCATACAACATGGTCAAATAGCTTGACCAATTCTTAATATGCATGGTTAAAGTTAGACTAGAAGTTGCCTCTCTTTCTCATAAAGAAGAAGATTGATTTGTTCTTCCGAAATGACTTCAAGAATGTTCTCATTGCCAACGAAGGTATTTAGAGACATGATAGAGGAAGACTTGTGAAGAGAAAGACACAAGAGGGGAGATTTAAATAGGAGAGAAGGAAACATATATGATAATATAAATGATTTAGATTAGAAAACTATTAATCTCGAAACATGAGACCAATAAATGAAAACCATAAAGGGAGAGGTAAGGATACAATAACAGGAATAGAATAAAGTATGCTAAAAAATTTCATTTCCAACTAAGTGGTTAACCCAATACGTTAATCAAATGATGTAAGGTACTCAATAACTGACAAAATCCAGACAAATGAGTAAACATATGTGCCTAATCAAACATCAATTACTGAAGTAAACTCGTTACTTTCCATGGTGCAAAAATTCTTCTACGAAGAGGATTATGACAAGGAGAAATTCTAAAGAAAGAGATCATTACAAAAATATACCATTAATAAAAAAATTACATTCCACCGAATCTTATTTCCATTCTGAGGTGTGCATTTTGAGATAACATATTTTTCATTCTGGGCAAGAAATCATTTATAAGTGTTCTCGAATGAAAACTAGTTTATCCTCAATAAGGGGTTTTGTAAAGGTATTAGCCCATTGATGGTATGTATCTAAGAATTTTAAAGACTAGATTCCTTTTTGAACATAGTCTCTGATAAAATGATGTTTTATCTTAATATGTTTAGCCCTATAGAGTAAAATAGGATTCTTAGATAAACAAATAGCAAAAGTATTATCACAGAAGATAGGAATGTTACTCTCAAATAATTGATAATCTTCTAGTTGAATTTTCATCTAGAGAATCTGTATGCTACATCTAGAATCATAGATGTATTTATCCTCTAAAGTGGAGAGTGTTATTGTAGATTGCCTCTTGATGGACCATGAGATCAAATTCTCCCCCAGAAACTAGCAGCTTCCAGAAGAACTTTTCCTCTCAAGTTTATCACCAGCGTAATCAACATCACAATAACCTACTAATTTGTATTCACTTGATTTTCTATAATACAAACCAAGATTTAGTACCTTTCAGATACCTGAAAATTATTTTGACAGCAGTCAAGTTAGATTCTCTATGATCTGATTGGAAGCATGCACACAAACATACAATGAATAGGATATCAGGTCCAGAAGCAGTTAAATATAATAGAGAGCCTATCATACCTCTGTATAGTTTCTGATCAACCTTACCACTTACCTCGTCTTTTTTTAGAATGCAAGTAGGATTCATTGGAGTCTTTCCAATCTTGTATTCAGACAAGTTAAACTTCTTCAAAAGTTCATTGGTATACTTGCTCTGATGAATGAATGTATCTTTTGATACTTGATTTATCTGGATCCCAAGAAAGAAATTGAGTTCTCCCATTAAGCTCTTCTCAAACTCAGCCTGCATAGACTTAGCAAAATCCTCGCACAAAGTGGCATTAGCAGAACCAAATATAATATCATCAACATATATTTGAACTACTAGAATGTCATTTTTGAAGGACTTACAAAATAAGGTGGTATCAAAATTTCCTCTATTAAATTCATTTTCTAAAAGAAAACATCTTAATATTGCATACGAAGCTCTAGGAGCTTGTTTCAGACTATACAAGGATTTCTTAAGTTTAAAGAGAAAATCTAGGTTTTTAAGTTCTTCAAAACCAGGAGGTTGGTGAAAATATACTTCCTCGGTTATGTAGCCATTCAGAAATGCTCTTTTAACATCCATCTGATACAGGATGATATTGTGATTAACAACAAAAGAAACTTAGAGGTAGAGAGATTCTAACCTGTCAACTCGTGCAAAGGTTTCTATATAGTTAATCCCTTCTTGCTGACTATATCCTTGTGCAAAAAATAGAGCTTTGTTTATTACCACATCTTGCTTTTCATTGAGCTTGTTTGTGAAGACCCACTTAGTTCCAATCACATGAGGTATGTTGGGTCTAGGCACCAGATCCCAAACATCATTTACTGAGAATTGACTTATTTCTTCCCACATGGCAAGAATCCAATCATTTTCCAGAAGCGCTTCATTAATAGATGTAGGCTCTATTAGGGACACCAAACCAAGAAGTGTCACTTTAGAAGGTTTAAAAGTTGATCTGGTTCTTACAGGTTCAGTTTTGTCTCCCATAACTAATTCTTCAGAATATGATAATCTCTATTTCTGCTTCCTCAGAGGCGTTTGTGCTTCAACTTTCTTAGGTTGAGCATCTTGTGACTCTTCGATCTCTTGTTCTTCTGACCCAGCCTAATTACCTCCAGCGCCCAAATAGATAATCTCAGAATCTGTAAGTCTTTCAACTAGCTTTTACTTTTCAAGTTCAGGCATATCATTAAATCTAACATTGATTGATTCATCAACAATAAGTGTTTCATGTTATATAATTTATAGCCTTTTAAGCGTTCAAAATATCCTAACATGATACAACTTTGAGATTTAGAGTCAAACTTGTTAAGATTATAGTATCCAATATAAAACAAGAGCATCCAAAAGAATGACAATAAGAAATATTGGGCTTATTGTTCTTCCATAATTAATAGGGAGTCTTACCCAAAATAGGTCTTATAGATACTCTATTCTTAATGTAACATGTTGTGTTTACAGCCTCTGCCCAGAAGTGATTTTCCATGTTGGTTTCATTGATTATGGTCTTAGCCATTTCTTGCAAAGTCCTATTATTCCTCTCTACAACTCCATTTTGATATGGAGTTCTAGGGCAAGAGAAATCATGTGAAATGCCATTCTCATCAAACAGCTTCTCAAAGTGTTTGTTCTCAAATTCTTCTCCATGATCACTTCTAACTTTGACAATTTTGAGACTCATCTCATTTTGCACTTGGTTACAGAAGGTGGTGAACATAGAATATAACTCGTCCTTGTGTCTAAGAAACATCACCCAAGTCTATCTGCTATAGTCATCAACGATGACTAATCCATACTTTCATTCCATTGATTGATGTAGTTTTCACTGGTCCAAACAAATCAATGTGCATAATTTCCAATAGAAACAATATTCTTTGCTTTAAAACAAGTTTTTGAAAACTTGCCCATCTAACATGCTTCACACAGAGCTTGTGAAGAGAACTTCAGATTACGAAGGCCTCTAACTAGATTGAGCTTGTTTAGGTGAGATATTCTTCTCATACTGACATGGTCCAACCGTCTATATTCCAACTCCATTGCTCTTAATTGATAGACATAAGACATTTTATGTTTTGCTCTTTAAGATCAGAAAGTCTAATCTTATATATGTTGCTTTTCCTTTTACCATTGAATAGGATAGAGCCATCCTTCTGACTAACAGCTTTACAGGATTCTTGATTAAAAATGATGTCATAACCATTGTCACTTAATTAACTTATGGATAATAAATTATGCATTAATCCATCAACAAGTAAAACATTAGTTATAGAGGGAACATAACCATTACCAATTGTTCAGGAGCCTATAAATTTCCCCCTCTAATCGCCTCCAAAACCCACAATGCCTCCAGGTTTAAGTTCCAGGCATTGGCATATATATCTTCTTCTTGTCATGTGTCGCGAGCAGCCAGAGTCCAGATACCATAACTGATGTTTCACTTGTGTTGTGATAAGTGCACATTGTAGCTATTTTTATATATACTTTTTTTGTTAATATCATTGCATAAACCCGACTTTTGTGTAAATACATTTAGTTTGTGTTTATTTGTGTTTATTTGTGTTTATTTGGGTTTATTTATGTTTATTTGTGTTTTTGTGTAGATAGTGTACCATTTAATATTTTTTCCATTCATTTTGTAGGTATTTGTTGCATTTTGGAGCATCGAGGAATAAGGTGTCGAAGGCACGGCTCCGGATGCACATTTTCAGAATAAAAACTAGTTTTGACCAGTTGTGTCCAGGAGAGCTCGCTTAGCATGCGGAGGCCGCTAAGATCGAGCACGCTCAATGCATTTTGTAGCGCGCTGCTTGTGTTTTTACTGTTTTGGAAGAAGCATATTTTTGAATCCCGATAGTGCAGATAGAGCACTTAGCGCGGTTTAGGTCATTTTGATGTGTAAAATAAGGAATTCGCACTTAGCGCGCCAGGCCTGCTTAGCGCGATCTGCTGAGGTGGGTTTTATAAAAACAAATTTCATTCATTTTTTAGTTTATGGTTTTGGGGAAGTTTTTGCTCCCAACTTCATCAACCTTCAATTTTGTTAGAATAGCTTAGAAAACAACACTAGGGCTTTACTTATGGATGATTGGAGGTGGATTTTTCATCAATCGGTGCTGACAAACCGGATGATTTGTATGTATATTTACTTTGAACTCATGTATATTTGTCGCTATGATACAGTGGGAGAACTGACTTGAGGTTTTGCGTTTGTGTTCGCAAATGTTTCGGTTTAGCAAGAGTCACCACCGACTTTTTATTTTATCCAAAGGAAAGGTCAAAAAGCACAGGAAAGACCTTTGAGATGTTTTCATGGATTCGGGGGGTAGATTATGAAAAGGGAAGGTGCTAGCACCCTTTTCATCCATGGTTTTCCATGGGCTCTTAGTTACTTGTTTAGATCACTTGCTTTGCTTTTTCAATTGTTTGAAATGGTGCTTTTGTGTGTGGTTTTGAAAGTATTTTTGAAAAGAGGCCATCGTTTAGGCAACCTTTGTAATGATTCTTGTTTGAATGTATACAAAGGTATTTGTCTTTTGAAAAATATTTCAATGTTTGAAAGTTTGTTTTGGGAAAATGTTTTGAAATTGTGTGTGTTTTTTAAAATTAGCAAGGATGTTTGCAAATTGATCAAGTAACTAGGAGTTGTCTACCCTACTCAAAGATCTTTACTACACATTTTTAACCCTTTGACATTGTTATTTTACCATTGCATTTGGTAAATAACCTTGTGTTTGGATGTTAAACGGGACATGCGTGGGTCATCGTATAGCCATGATAACAATGGTGCTAAGTATCTTTAGCAAGTTTTGGAGGGACTAGATCATTTTTGTATAGGCAACCAAGATAGCGTCATCGAGGGACTATGATCTTTTTGTTTTGTTTTGTTTTGCCAAGATACCTAACAAGCATACCATGGCCATTTTTAAGGCAACAAGTGGATGAAACCCTAGGGGTGCTTGTGTGTATTGTGTTGTCATTTTTCATGCATTTTTGTCTTTTATTTAGTCATGCTACTTGTTTTGATTTTGGTATTTGCATACAAACCCTAATCTTACTATCATGCATATTTGAAAGCGATAAAATGCGTAAAAGTAAATCTACAACTATTACAATATTGATAAGGGGAGGGGGATACAAGTTTGAATAGGGGGGTATTTGCAAGAAAATAAAGCCCTAATTCAACTATTACAACCAAATTGAATTCATTGTACGAATAATAAATTGACAAATATTTAAATGTGCAATTAAACATAAATATGCAAAAATGTTTTTGTATTATTTTTATGTATGTAAAAATAAATTATTTAATGTCCTAAAAAATAAGAAAATAAATGATTATTTTTATTAAGGGTGGAAACCCTAGTTTTTGGTTTAAGAAAAAATATATTATATTATTTATTTATGTACAAGAAAATAAAATAAAAAATATTCACAAAAATACTAAAAAAATAAAATATGTAAGACAATATTATTTAAGTGTATAAATAATAAAAATAAAAATATATAATATTTTTGGTATTATTTATGAATTTATTTCAAGAAAATAAAAGTATATATATTATTTAATAACTATTTCTATGTCCAAAAAATAATAAAAAATAATAAAATAAAATGTGAAAATTTAAGAAAATATTTTTGATAATTTTTTATATTTAAAAAATAATAATAAAAGTCAGAAATGAAAAAGAAATAGAAAAATATACAAAAATAATTTAAATGGGCCAAGGGGGTGTGAGAAGCAAGCAGAGGGGTGCAAAAACCAAGGCAAAGTCAAGCCCATCCCACATTCATCTTCGTCCCTGACCTTGTGAAGCAGAAAAACGCGCGCCAATGGTTCAAACTCGTATCTCCTGCACTTGTGCTTAAAAACAAAAACTTACAACATGAAAGTTATAGAGCATGATCATACGATTCTAACCATATAAAAAACTTAATCTAACTCTCAAAGACCAGAGAGAATTTATCTGGCCCTAATGTCTAACCTAGTTTTTTCAGAAAGTTCATCATTCAAATTCTCCCAGCTCAGTTAACTTAAATGAATTCTATGCATATGTACAGCTCAAGGGAAATGAGGACTACAGTTTTTTATTCACAAACTTAAGCCCAATGATTCCTAAATAGAGCGATAGAAGTTTGAACTTTACCTGTTTCAGTCAAGCTCGAGTATGGCAATGTAGGGGTTGTGAGTGAGGCCTGAGATACTTGTGAGCTTGCTTGAAGTTCCTTTGAGCTTTCCCAATGCTTAGCCTGCTTTGAAATAGCTTAAATATGCTTGTAGAACTCAACCTGCAAAGTCAGAATTTGAAAATGGTGAAGTGTGTAAATGGATTTACAATGACTTGGGAATGGTTGGGATAGCTTAGGTATGTTGTATGGAGTATGTTGGAACTGGTCGCAAGCAAAACGCACGAGTGGATTGTGATTTGGCTTATGATTTACAAATCCTGCCCTGTTTTGGCAGAAAATGGGGTTTTTGGTGTACAAGGTTGTTTTAGAGGTTGCTAGCTCGTGTTTCTGGCTTAGTATAATGTGTTCAAGTTGGTTCAAATGTTCACAAGCTTTAGTTTTATCAGATTGCAAAGATGTGGTGATTTTGCAAGTTGCTTGGTTTTTGAAGTAAAAAGTGATTTTGACAAAGCTATGGCCTGTACAGGCTAGCTCCAAGCATGCTGATAGTTGGTGTACCTTTGCCTAAGTTTGTGGAGCTGGTTTGCTGCAAAAGATTGGGTTCACAGCTCAAGAGAAACAAAATTGCATAAAGCAACCTTTATCAAAATGGCATTGTTATCTTTTTGCCAAAAATGGATTAATTCAATGTGTAATCTTCTAAAGCTCAGAACAAAGCCTAATACATTGTGTTTGCATTCAATTTTTGAGTGTGGAAGGGTTTAAGGACCTGTAAACAAGTACAAGCAAGGTTGGACAAAATTTGCAACTTGTATCAACATGAAAAATGCCATGGACAAAAGTGAGAAATGGCCATTTTCTTTTCTTCGATTCTCCCTAATCATAAATGATTTTGGAGAGTTATTGGACATTTTGGAAAGCTTGTAACATGCTATACAATCCATTTTTGAAATGCATTTTGAGATTCCACTTGGAACTATGTGAAAAATTGCCATGAAGATAGGTCAAAATCCTGCCTAAACTAGCGCAAAATTTCACTAAGTTAAAAGTTTCGTGGACCCTTGTTCATAAAATCATAACATGAGATCCAAGCATATTTCGGGAAAACTTTGTGAATTAAAGTTGTAGATTTTGTGGAGGACTACAACTTTCATGTTGGAAGTTTTGTTTGAATCTAATTTCATCATGGTGAAAAAGTTTGGAAAAGTTGGGAAACAATAAGAAAATTTCATAACTTAGAAAATTTCTAAGTTATGAAAATTTTCCATTTTAAACCCTAATTCTCAAAATTAGGTTTCTTGGTAAACAAGTTTCATGTTTTGACACATCTTGATGAAAAATGACCCTTGGCACTTGATTTTGACCAAAAAGTCAAAGTTTGACTTTTCAGTGTGCAGTTGATTTTTGATTAGTTGACTAGAAAATTCATCTGTCAATCCAATGCATTTGAGACCTTTTGAACCTTGTGATTAGGTCAATATGATGCCATTGAGTCCTTTAATCCATGCTTGAACCCAATTTGCCATTGGCTAGGTGAAAAAAATCAGAAATTGCCCTTTTGTAGTCAAAACCCTAAAAATGACTATTTTGCCCTTTTGATGATCTGATCAAATTTCTTGAGGAGTTGTGGGCCAAAAATTATGAGGTTTGACTGTAAATTGGCCACATTTGACTTTTTCCCTAATACAGCTGATCTCTAGGTCAATTGTCCAATTGACTGGGCAAAAATTTGATTCAAGGCTTGAAACTTGGTATGAGCAATCTTATAAGTCCAACATGAAGTATGAAAGTCACATTGAGCATTGAAAGTCCAAAAATCCTTGTGCAAACTCAAACCCTAATTTCAGGTCAAAAGTGCAATGAGATGTCTTGAGCTGAGCAAACCCTAATCCTGTCTGGAGTCCAAAGAGTCTTGTGAGGGGAAATCTTGATAAAATGAGAGAGAAAATTTTGGGGTACAACAGTCGCCCTTGGCGTTATATAAAACTTGCTTTACAAATCTTTTTTGTTTGTTATCCTTGATTTTTGCTCTGTGCTAAGGATTTCAATTGCTATAGACATATACTGCTTAGATTCTTATCTAGGATGATTATCTAATAGTGTTTGAATTTTAGAGATAGATTTAGTGTTGTTATTCACTTAGGGTGTCTGTGATTAATGCCTCTGTATTGTTTGTATCGCTCGGAGAGATCGTTGATGCAAGCGAGCGTAGTTGACTTCTGTGTTGTTAAGGTGGTTGAGAGATCGCTACCGAGGTGATGCAGTCGACCTCTCAATTTGGGTTAGAAATGACTTAGGTTGTGTCTGACACGTGATGACATTGATGAATATTATAGGCTCAGTATAACAGGTTGATAGGTTTAAGTCTGAGAGAAGTAGTATATATGCATGCTTGATAAGTTGTTCCTTTTTTCCTTTTTATACATTTATTTTCTGTTGATACTTTTACTTTCAACTCATCTATTCCCAAACTTATTAACGAGAGATTTGTTGAACGACATTTCAGTTCACCAATATCTATGGATACAATACGCTATAACCTAAATATCACACGGTAAATTAATAACTTACTTTTTTCTTGCCTCTTTACCGCAGCAACAAAATGGCATCGTTGTCGGGGATTGGTGTTTATTGTTTTTCATTGCGGTAGTTTTTTTGTTTTTGAATTTTGTAATTAATGTATATGTTGTATAAAATGTGTACATAAACTTGTCTATTTTTACTTGTATATGTTTTGTGTTTACTTTCCATACATGTGCATATATGTGTTTTTCTTTGTTTTCACGTATTGTTGTAAATTGTCTCATTTTCGTAACGTTTGTTATGTGCTTGTTAGGACACTTTCTTTAGGTTTGCACGGTGTGACAATACCATGGCATGACGAGATGAGGTTACTAGCTCGCACAATAAAGGCGTCGAGCTTACGACGTAAAGCAATCATGTTTTATTTGTATTCTTTTATGTATGTGTTGACTTGTGTTTTAACAAGTTGAAATTGGACATGTTTTAAAATTCTCAAATTTCCAATTTTCAATTTGTTAATTCACTTTCATCTGTTAGTTTTGTTATGACAATTTGTGTTTTTCCGCAAGCTTGTCGTGTTTAGCTTATGGAAGTGTGTTTGTATGTTGTAAATATTGTATGTTTGATATTTTGTAGGTGATTATAGAGGGTGATGCTACACTGTTGTTGTTGTCCTGGTTTTTGTTGTTCTGGTGTAGCGCGCTTGCTCACGCTTAACACGCTTTGTTGTGCAGATCCAGTGGATTCTTTTTAATTTTTCGCTTGGCTTTACATTTTCCCACTTCCAGCTAGGCCTTAAATAGTAAATAACATTAGTATAATTAATTCTTTTATTGTTGTTTGGACTCAAGTTTTGGTTAGATAGCTTGAAGTCGCATTTGGTGATTTTCCAATTTTAAGTGTGTCAAACTGTGAATGTGTGGTAATGATTTTGTTAAAGTTTTTTACACGTTCGAGGTATGTGTTTATCTCTTTCTATACGTTAGCATATTCACAATACTTAAACTTTTTACAATTTTTATGCCATTCATTATTTTGTGTACTTATTCATTTTTTAATCACTTTAGTTCCTACCCTTTTTATGAGGTAGCTTTCCATCGTTCACATATGTTGGAGACCACAACTCTTGTTTTAACTGGATTTTATTATGTTTAATCTTTTGTTTGTATTGATTGTATGAAATCATGAACATGATCAAGGCATTTTTTGTTTTATTTTGAGCACAACTACCTTGGCCAAATAGTCAATTCACCTTGCGAGTGTGTGATCATTAATTAGTAACCATTTTGACCCTTTTTGTCGGTATCCATGTTGTTTTTGCTAAATGCTTTTCTATGAGTGTTTGGTTCATCTTTTTGTATGGATATTGATTCTTTGTTTTTTTTGAAACCTTAACTATGATTTGTAGTTTGAATTTTTACCTTGCCTTAGAAAGTATGGAGTATTCACATTATGATGATGGTTTAATTCAAGTTGGGGAGAGATTTGTTTGCTCACTTATGTTGTTGATTGCTATGAGGTGGAGAAAAAGAAGGAAAAAAGTGAAAAATGAAGAAAAGAAAAAGAAAGAAAAAATGAAAAAGTTTTGAAAAACAAAAACAAAAAGAGTTTGAATAATTTTGCTAATAAGTGATGTGTGTTGGTTTAAAATTTGGAATGAAGAAGAAGTTTGATTGAAATTATTTTGCTTAAGACTTTATGAGTTGATCACTCCCTTAGGTTTAGGTGAGTTTTTGTTTCGATTAGCATTAGGACTTATCCCTTGTTTGTTAACCAAGCCACATTACAACCTTGAAAAGCCCTTGAGATTCTTGCCTTTGTATGTTCAATGTGAATTTTTAGATGAATGCATAATTTAGTCTTTTGTTTTCAAGATTGTGAATGAGTGAAAATACCTTATTTTGTGTGTTTTCATTTACCGATGATTGTTTTTTCTAGGTGTGACTCATTGGTGAACTAGTGTTGTTTTAGAATATTTGGCACGTTCTTTGTATTTAGCATTCGTTTCATGTTTATGTTATCATCGTAGTTTAGTGGTAGGTATGTTTCTTCGTGTGTACCGTTTTTCATTTGAACCATTGCATTTGTTTTCCGTTTTCAAAACTTATTGATTCATGATAATTTGGTTGATTACTTTTGGTTCTTTGAGTTGTTTGGCTTTGTTTGAGGACAAACAAGTTCAAGTTGGGGAGAGTTTGATAAGTGAAAATTGTAGCTATTTTTGTATATACTTTTTGTTGCACTTTGTTGGCTCCTAAATTCGACACCCACGTTATATTATCATATAGATCATTAATTATGAGTTAGAAGAGTTTCCTACACAAGAAGGCTTCGATCAACTGATCACATCGAAGGCTTATCAAAGAATGACAAGATACTTAGAGAAATTTCTCTAAGTTAGAATCATGTTGTTTTCAACGTCGAAGGAGCAACCTTTCGACCAAGGTCCCTGATGCCCAAGATCGAATGGTTTGAATTTCGAATTGTTGGAGGGAAAACGGTTCCCAGCAGTTACCAAGCGCAACGTGGCGTGGAAGTAGGCGTTGAGGGTTGTGAACGTGCCATGTGGTGTCACCACGAAGCGATGTAACTGCCCAGCAGTTACTTAGGATTTTTTAGTATAAATACTAAGTGTTCATGTAGTTATTAAGGGTGTTCATCATTGTATACAAGTCACTCATTTAGATTCAAGTACCCAGCGTGAGAGAAAGAATCATTGAGAGTGTATGTGTGAAACACCATTTACCTTAATCGAAATCTTTTACATTCAAGAAATTTATCGCTTTCACTTATTTATCTCAGTCGAAGTCATTTATTTAACAAGCCTTTAATGCTTTCATTTACTTTATCAAGCTTTTCTCCATGCAATTTACTTAAAGTGTCTCTACCTTACTTGCGTTAATCACCATTAGGATTAGTCGAAACTCTCTATTTTAAAGCATTTAAACGATAAAAATCAACCATGTCTTAGGATCAATCTGATTGATCCTGCGAGTCTCCAAATAAGTTACCTTTTGGAAGATCAGCGGTTGTTTACCATTTTTCACGGTAAACAAATTGGCACGCCCAGTGGGACCTTGTGTTGATTTTACGAGTTTAAAGAAGGGAGGTTGAAGTTCGCTGACAAGGCCCCCTTGAATGTGGATTTGAGCCCTTTACAGGCGGAATCCCACTATGCTGAACCCTCAGGGGTAAATGTGATCGAAGCTTCTAGGAGTCAGGTGTAAAGGCCAGGGATAACTATGGTCGAAGTCACCAAAGATCATATCAATATGCCAATATTTGGCAGTTTTTCTGGGAACCTTTCTAGAAAAACAATCGAAGCAGTCTAAAAGGCCGTTGAGGGCCCAAAACTGGAAACAGGTGGAGTCTCAAAATGTGGAACTAAACCCACTTCCTACTTGGTTGCGGTGCAAGGCCAAACAAAAGACCCGGAGGCTCAAATGAAGCAAATGACTCTTGCTACTAAAGACAACATGAATGTCAACATGGTCGAAATCTCTGAATCAAAAGTTTCAGAGGAAGCCATCAGGCAAGAGCAAGCAAACAGAACAGCGTTCCCCCGAGAGAACGAAAATCTGGAAGAATTCTTGCAACGATGCCAGAAGAAAAAATCAGAAGTAATGTTGTGTCCTCGATGCAGCTCTATTTTTGACAAGAAAGTTGCTGAACACATCGAAGGTGTGAGAGCAGCAAACAAAAAATGGAGCAGAAATGCCCAAACAAGTGCAGGCTCTGATGTTTGACACGATCATAGAAGAACCTATCAAAAGGGTTCAAGTCAGGAAAAGAGGCCACTAACTTTCAGGCCTCCAACCAATGTGCCAGTCGATACATGTCTCAAAACATCGAGTCGAAAGAGACCCAACGAAGAAAGGTGGCATTCCTTTGAATGTCCAAGAGGTTCATCTTTGACACTCAAAAAAGAACCTCATGTAAGTGCCACCAAAGTTGCTCAAGTATTGAGTAACTACAAGGGGAAGAACCCAATGTCTCGATCCCAGTGGAGAAGGTACCAAAGGCGGCGCAAGGCTGAGAGAGAGGCTGCCAATGAACCGAAACCAGAGTCGAGCTCAAATGTCCCCCAGCGAAAGCAAAGAAAGCCTTTGGAGAGGGAACCAGTGGCCAATAGATTGGTTTGGCCTGATCAAGACGAAGCTGGTGACGAAGATAGCTCTGAGTCCGACGACACATTAGACATCATGATAAATATAGTTTCGGTCTTGCCAAGAGAATTCGACCGCCAAATGGAAGTCGAAGCAAACGACTGGGAAGTCGAACAAGAGATGGCCAAGCATAGGCCAGTATGATACTTTGTCATGGGTAATGGATGCACTGAAGAGCAAAATGGTTTCTTCGAACCACCAACTGAGGCGATGAAAAGTAACCTCAAGCCTTTATTCATAAAGGCAAAGCTCGAAGAGGCCACTGTAAACAAAATCTTGGTGGACTGTGGGGCGACTATCAACATAATTCCCCACTTCATGCTAAGAAAAGTAGGCAAGAATGATGAAGACATTAAGCCTCATAATATGGTCTTATCGAACTACGAAGGCGGAATAGGGACCACCATGGGTGTGATTCAACTAGACCTCAAAGTGGGATCCATCCTTCGACCAACCATGTTCATGGTCATATCGGCTAAACCAAATTACAACCTACTGTTAAGCCGAGAATGGATACATGGTGCTGGAGCAGTACCATCGTTGATGCACCAAAGGGTGATATTATGGCGTCCTGATGGGATTGTCGAGAATATAGAAGCAGATCAGAGCTACTACTTAGGCAAAGTTAATCACCTAGGGAGAGCTGACTTCAACAAAAATTTGGCTCACATTGGGCCATGCCTAGCACCTGACTTCGACATGGCGCCAGCGCCAAATGCTTTTTGTTCCTTGTACCTGCATCCTGATCATGGGTTTCAATGGGATAAAGAATACTTGTCTCACATTAATTTCAGTGGGATAACTGACATCCAGCCAACTGGTTGGGGAAGCGAATTCAGTGATAATGACTGAGTCGCAAGCGTTACAGCGAATTTCGGCTTACGTAGCCGAAACAAGAATGATAGCGGCTCTCGAAGCCGAAGTAAAATATATGGCCACCAAGTCCAATGACCAAGTACTACCTTCTGCAGGTCCAGGAAAAGATTTTGACCCAGAGCCACCAGATATAGGTCCTGGAAAAGATTTCGACCCAGAACCTCCCGATATCTCGACAGAAGGAATACAGGAACAGAGGCTCGACGCCATCTATGACGATGAGCCTTTGGGTTTCGAAAAGGACCCCCTGGCGAACAACATCAAAATGTTAGCACAAGATCCTTTAGAAGAAATTGTCTTGGGCGAAGGGTTAGATAAAAGACCCACTTACATCAGTGCCAAAATAGACCCAGAGCTCAGGGTCGAAGTGATCCAATTACTGAAGGAGTTCAAGGACTGCTTTGCATGGGATTACGAAGAGATGCCTGGTCTCGATAGAAGATTGGTAGAACTTCAGTTGCCAATCAAACCTGGGAAAAAGCCTGTCAAACAAACTCCAAGACGCTTCGCTTCAGAAATACTGTCGAAGATCCAAACGGAAGTCGAAAGACTGCTGAAGTGAAAATTCATATGAACTACGAGGTACATCGAATGGATTGCAAACATTGTGCCAGTTATTAAGAAAAATGGTACATTGAGGGTGTGCATAGATTTCAGAGATCTGAATGCTGCAACACCCAAAGATGAATATCCTATGCATGTGGCGGAAATGCTTGTCGACTCTGCCGCTGGCCACGAGTACCTGAGCATGCTCGATGGTTACTCAGGATACAATCAAATTTTCATTGCTGAAGAAGATGTGTCGAAAACAGCTTTTCGATGCCCTGGGGCCTTAGGCACTTACAAATGGGTAGTAATGCCTTTTGGCCTAAAAAACGCTGGGGCAACATATCAGCGAGCAATGAACTCTATCTTCCATGATTTTATTAACACTTTCATGCAAGTATATATTGACGATATTGTTGTAAAATCTGTTTCTAGGAAGAACCATATAGACCACCTTCGACAATCATTCGAAATAATGAGAAAGCATGGTCTGAAGATGAACCCTTTGAAGTGTGCGTTCTGTGTGAAAGCTGGAGATTTCTTGGGCTTCGTCGTCCACAAGAAAGGAATCGAAATCAACCAGAACAAGACGAAGGTAATCTTGGAAGCGAAAGCGCCAACGAACAAGAAGGAACTGCAATCTCTGCTGGGCAAGATAAACTTCTTAAGGAGATTTATATCTAACCTAAGTGGAAAAGCACAAGCCTTCTCACCCTTTCTTCGATTGAATAAGGAAGGGTTCGAGTGGGGGCAAGAGAAACAAGAAGCCTTTGACAAGATCAAAGGGTACCTCACCAAGCCACCTATTTTGGTGCCTCCTTGTAGAAATAGGAGTATGAGATTGTACATAGCTGCATCCGACAAAACTTTGGGAAGCATGTTAGCCCAAGAGGATGAAAATGGAGTCGAAAGACCCATTTACTACCTTAGCAGAGTTTTGAACGATGCAGAAACTAGATATAGCGAGGTTGAAAAATTATGTATATGTCTTTATTTCTCTTGTACAAAGCTCAAACAATATATAAAACCAGTTGATGTGTATGTTTCGTCCCATTTTGATGTTTTCAAATACATGTTGTCGAAACCCATCTTGCACAGTCGAATTGGCAAGTGGGCGCTAGCATTAACTGAGTATTCGTTAACCTTTATGCCTCTCAAGGAAGTAAAAGGACAAGTGGTAGCAGACTTTATAGTCGACCACTCAATTCAAGTACAAAATATAAATTACTTGGAGATAGAACCCTGGAAATTTTACTTCGATGGTTCCAGCCATAAAGATGGAACGGGAGTAGGGGTCTTAATTATTTCTCCAGAAAAAATTCCAACAACATTCAAGTACAAGATAGAAGGTACTTGTTCGAACAATGAGGCTGAATATGAAGCTCTAATTACTGGCCTTGAAATATTGTTGGAATTGGGGGCAACTGGAGTCAAAATAATGGGAGACTCGGAGTTAGTCATTAAGCAAATCACAAAAGAGTACAAATGTATAAGAGAAAATCTCATTATGTACTTTGTGATAGCAAATCGTTTATTGAAAAAATTCGAAGTGGTTAATATTCGACACATACCTAGATTGGAAAACCAAATAGCCAATGATTTGGCACAAATTTCATC
This sequence comes from Vicia faba, assembly GCA_948472305.1. Classification (NCBI taxonomy): domain Eukaryota; kingdom Viridiplantae; phylum Streptophyta; class Magnoliopsida; order Fabales; family Fabaceae; genus Vicia; species Vicia faba. Next base: position 287,561,877 of record OX451740.1, on the reverse strand, counting down.
TGGGTATAGGATTTCAAAAACGAGATTACAAAGAGAAATTGAAGTCCGAGAAAAAATGACAGCAACCAGCTTGTCTCCAACTGATTTGGAATCGACAAGACTAGGATATGCCGATCAAAGGGATTTCGAAATTTCGTTCATAGACAATTTATCAGAGCAAGATTCGAGGAAACCCATTGTAGATTATCTACAAAATCCAACAGCTTTGACAGAACGGAAAATAAAATATAGGGCGTTAAGTTACGTACTCATGGGGAATGAGTTGTTTAAAAAGACGTCTGAAGGGGTATTATTAAAATGCTTAAGCAAAACCGAAGCATACATAGCCCTTTCGACTACGCATGCTGGAGCATGTGGGGCTCACCAAGTAAGTCATAAGATGAAATGGTTGTTGTTTCGACAAGGACTATATTGGCCCACTATCTTGAAAGATTGTGTCGAGTTCGCGAAGGGTTGCCGGGAATGCCAAGTCCATACTGGTATCCAACATGTACCAGCAAGCGAGCTTCACTCAATAGTGAAACCTTGGCCTTTTAGAGGATGGGTGTTGGATCTTATTGGAGAGATTCGACCAGCATCATCGAAGAGCCAGAAGTATATACTGGTAGGCATTGATTATTTCACTAAATGGATCGAAGCTATCCCTTTATTCAACGCAGACCAAGAAAATGTCATTGAATTTATTCAAAAGAACATTATCTACAGATTTGGAATCCCTGAGACTATAATAACTGACCAAGGGTCAGTGTTCACTGGTCGAAAGATGCAGGAATATGCGCAAGAAACAGGCTTCAGACTCCTAACATCAACGCCTTATTACGCGCAGGAAAATGTTCAAGTTGAAGCGGCGAATAAAATAGTGATTGGCCTGATAAAAAAGCATGTAGGAAAGAAGCCAAAAAATTGGCATAAAACGTTTGACCAGATCTTGTGGGCTTGTCGAACGTCCCCAAAGGAAGCCACAAGTACAACACCATATCGGCTAACTTACGGTCATGACGCAGTACTGCCAGCAGAAATTTGTCTTCAATTAGCAAGGGTTCAAAGACATCAAGATATCACCCCTGAGTTTTATTAGGATATGATGTTAGACGAATTGGTAGATTTAGACGAAGAAAGACTACGAACTCTCGACCTACTGAGAATTCAGAAGAAAAGAGTGGAAGACTCTTACAATAAGAAAGTAAAACCTAAGGCATTCTCGCCTGAAGAACTAGTTTGGAAGGTAATTCTTCCCATGGATCGAAAAGATAGAAGCATGGGAAAATGGTCACCCAAATGGGAAGGACCCTTCAAAATTATTCAAACTTTTTCTGGTGGAGCATATGAGGTCGAAGAGTTAAGCGAAGATAAAAGAATCTTGAGAGTAAACGGCAAATATTTTTAAAAATACAAACATATGCTCCAAGAGATCAAAATAAATAATAATTAATGATTAAGTTAACAATAAAGCCAAAATGGAAAATAACATTGATAAGCCAAAATGGCTACAAAAATTACAGAATATTCGAGTACATGGTCATGATGACAGCGTATGAAAGGCCATCATGCGTGTGAAGTGCCTTACTGAAGTGACATCTTGGGAAAAGTTGAAATGATGATTTTTTTAGATTGTCAGATGGTTGGTAGGAGACGAAAAGCGCACAAACTAATTTGTGGCTGAGAGTGAAGGACAGGTGTCGAATGGAATATCATAGAATGCCTCTTTCTTCTAAGCGTCGAAATAAGACATTCTTGGGGGGAAATTTGTTGGCTCCTAAATTCTACACCCACGTTCTATTATCATATATATCATTAATTATGAGTTAGAAGAGTTTCCTACACAAGAAGGCTTCGATCAGCTGATCACATCGAAGGCTTATCAAAGAATGACAAGATACTTAGAGAAATTTCTCTAAGTTGGAATCATGTTGTTTTCAACGTCGAAGGAGCAACCTTTCGACCAAGGTCCCTGATGCCCAAGATCGAACGGTTTGAATTTCGAATTGTTGGAGGGAAAACGGTTCCCAGCAGTTACCAAGCGCAACGTGGCGTGGAAGTAGGCGTCGAGGGTTGTGAACGTGCCATGTGGTGTCACCACGAAGCGATGTAACTGCCCAGCAGTTACTTAGGATTTTTTAGTATAAATACTAAGTGTTCACGTAGTTATTAAGGGTGTTCATCATTGTATACAAGTCACTCATTTAGATTCAAGTACCCAGCATGAGAGAAAGAATCATTGAGAATGTATGTGTGAAACACCATTTACCTTAATCGAAATCTTTTACATTCAAGTAATTTATTGCTTTCACTTATTTATCTCAGTCGAAGTCATTTATTTAACAAGCCTTTAATGCTTTCATTTACTTTATCAAGCTTTTCTCCATGCAATTTACTTAAAGTGTCTCTACCTTACTTGCGTTAATCACCATTAGGATTAGTCGAAACTCTCTATTTTAAAGCATTTAAACGATAAAAATCAACCATGTCTTAGGATCAATCTGATCGATCCTGTGAGTCACCAAATAAGTTACCTTTTGGAAGATCAGCGGTTGTTTACCATTTTTCACGGTAAACACACTTATCGACTTTTTGTTGTTAATATCGTTGAATAAAGACGACTTTTGTGTAAATACGTTTAGTTTGTATTTATTTGTGTTTTGTGTTCATAGTGTACTGTTTGATGTTTTTCCATTCATTTTTTAGGCATTTGTTGCATTTTGGAGCATCGAGGAATAAGGTGTCAAAGGCACGGCTCCGGGTGCGCATTTTCAGAATAAAAGATCAGTTTTGACCAGTTCTGTCCAAGAGAGCTCGCTTAGAACGCAGAGGCCACTAAGCGCGAGTGTAGGATAATCCTTTGATTTGTCCTTCTGAAGTTCAGGACAATCGTTCATGTAGTGTCTTGGCTTATTACACTCATAACAAGTGACTTCTTTTCCACTAGAGTTCCTTTGACCCGAAGTAGACTCAAAGCGAACACCTGTCCTTCTAGTACTTATGAACTTGTTACCTTGATTTCTCTTCTAGAGACGGTTAACCCTTCTGTACAATAGAGACAACTCATGTTCAACCTCATCAGAATCTTCTTCTGAATCCTCAATCTCTTCAGCTTGAAGAGCTTTCGAATTCTCAGATCTTTTGACAGATTTGAGCGTAACAGACTTTCCTCTCTTTTGAGGTTCATCCTGATCTAGCTTAATCTCATAACTTCTTAGAGAACTCATCATTTCTTCTAGAGATGTGTTGTTGACATCCTTTGATATCTTGAGTGAAGTTACCATAGGCCTCCATTTGGATGGAAAGCTTCTAATAATCCTCTTCACATGATATAACGTTGAGTATCCTTTGTTTAGAACTCTCAATCCTACAACTCAGGTTTGAAATATTGAGAACGTCTCAACTGTTTCATCATCCTCCATCTTGAAGGCTTCATACTTCTAAAGCAAGGCCAGAGCCTTGGTTTCCTTGACTTGATCATTCCATTCATGAGTTATTATGAGAGAGTCAAATATAGACTTAGCTGAGTCTCTATTTCTTATCTTCTTATACTCAGTATAAGAAAAAGCATTCAGCAAGTTGGTTTTTTCTTTATGATGATTCTTACAATCCTTTTTTTGTTGATCAGTCATAAGTTTCCTTTCAAGTTTCTTTCCATTTACACCTATAGGATGTCCGCAACCATCGACTATTATATCCCAAAGATCAACATCATGACCTAGAAAGAAACTTTCTAGTCTATCTTTCCAGTACTCAAACTTTTCACCATAAAAAATTGGAGGTTTAGCATTGTAGTTTTCTTTTTCAAAAACTGGAGCTGGGGTGGTAGAGCAGGATCAACCATAGTGTTTCTAAAACTCGTCTGGATCTTTATCTGACACAATTAAGTGTTTGATATAAATCAATACCATAACCAAAGCTCTGATTCTAATTGAAGGTGTGAGAAACACAATAAAGGGGGTTTGAATTGGGTTGCACCAAATATAATATTTTTGCAACTCAAACACAAAGCTTAACAAGTGAATAAAAATAAATGAACACAATTAATTTTATCCTGGTTCATTGTTAACTAAGTTACTCCAGTCCATCCCGTAAGGTGATTTTCCTTATACACAAGGACTTAATCCACTATAATCAACCAGATTATAAACAATCACAATAAGTCTAATCAACCTTATTAGAACCCCCAATAAGTCTATCAATCCTTATTGCAAATCCACTATGACCACAGTCAAAGTCTCCTTGAGAATCTAGACTCACAAAATCTCTCAAGGAACAAATCAACCACCAGTGATTTACAAAGATGTGTATACAAAGATGCTTATAATAAAGCAGATTACACAATGTTTAAGTAAAGCAACACAAAAGTATTGATAGAAATATACGAACAAAAGCTCCTTGCTTATTTACAAAACTATACAAAGAATGTATCAAAAGAGTTGTGCATCGGTTTGGTGTAATTTTGTAGAACTCATTCATGGAATTAAAATTCTTTCAAGTCCTCCTTTTATAGATGAAAAAGAGATCCGTTGGAGGGTAGAATAGGAAACACAAATACAGTTGTTTTTTTCCCAACGGTTATGGTGGGAATTGTAGGTAACAAGTAGAAAAGGTATGTCTTGACACCACCCTATTAGAGTCAGGGTCACAGAGTACTTTGTACCTTTATGCTCACCATCACACACAATCCCTTAGTCTTGATCTTTGTCTTTTATATCTTCAGAGGCTTATGATTTGTATGTTGATGAAGTATATTGCAGAAGGATCATAACTTCGTATCTTCATAACCTAACTCTTTGAGTCTCCAATGCTTGTTCAGAGAACCCTTGCCTTCATATTCTTTAGCACTTGGTCGTCAGAAGAATATCTTCAGATCTTTATAACCTGTTTAGCTGAACCTTGTCTTCAGCATCTTCAGAACTTGGAACAACATAAGTAAAGCTTTAGAGAGCCTCCAAAGCTTCCTTGCAAAAGTCACGATCATAATATCTTTTTCTAAAATTCCTTATAAATGTTGCATAAGAAGAATTCTAGAACCTTGACATAACTTGTAACACACCATAGGTATTCTTCCAGAGTGTTGACTTCAGAACCTGTTTAGAAAAAGATACATGTTAGAATAAGATTTGGTTCTGCAATATTATCTCTGAGTTTTGATGATAAAAAATGAGTATGTTTGTATGAAAAATTTTGATACTCTAATGTTTGTTATTATAGAATACTTAACAAATAGGTTCTTCTTCTGATGGATGGCGTGGCCAAGACATTAGAAGAGAATTAGTTCCGCTTCTGCGCTACACAAGTTCTATTGAACAGTAGCAAGACACTCTAGAAGGCTCTGAAGTGTAAGCTCTAATATTTGTCTAAAGAAACCAGTCAGAAGATCAGAAGACAGAAGTTTCTACTTAAGTCCATATGCTGAAGACTCGTGTTTCTGAAGACAACGAGTTCTAAAGAAATAGTCAAAAGACCTAAAGACAGAAGTTTCTACTCAAGTCCAGATGTTAAAGACTTAAGTTTCTAAAGACCCAAGGTTCTAAAGATAAGGGTTCTAAAGACCAAGTGCTGAAGACTCTGAAGTGGAAGTTCTAAAGATTATAAAGACTTGAAGTTCTAAAGACCCAAGGCTCCAAGAAAAGGTTCTCACAACCAAGTGTTAAAGACTCTGAAGACGCAGTTCTGAAGACTCTAAAGACGTGAAGTTCTGATGACCTTGTGTTATGTTCTCGCTCCTAAACTCATTCTCGCAGAAGTCTCTAAAGTGAAGAAGGAAAGAAGATAACCTTAACATGGTAGAAATAGTACATGGTACAATCAACGTTTCATTCAACTACCATGAAAGGACGGACGCGTCACACGATCTTGTCCCCCGCATTATAGTTCAAGCTACCAATGTTTTTGGAAATCCCAAGAGTACCCCTCAACGGATATATTATTTTATTAGCTATATAAAGGCTTGAAGACTAAGACAGAAAGCAGCCAAACAATGAAATATTCACGTGCAAACGTTATTCATAGCTTTCATATTCTTAAGTCACTATTCCTAAAAGATTTTACATATTCAGCTTTTGTAGAAGTAATGTTCTTGTAAATAAAACTTATATTCAAACAGTTGTTTGATATTCCTTAAGGGACCGGGTAGATATGTATTCTTAAGAAGTCTAGGACTTGCGAGTTTTAGAGTTTGTTAGTCACTTGCAGGTAGCTTGTGCATTGTAATAATCAGGTTGACTATTGTTTGATATTCCTTAAGGAATCGGGTAGGTCTGTATCCTTAAGAATTCTTTGACTTGTGAGTCTTAGAGGTTGTAAGTCACTTGTGGGTAGCTTGTGAAAATTATAATCAGTTTGGTTATAGTGAATTTAGTCCTCGATTGAGTGAGGCGAAATCACCTTGGCAGGTGGACTAGATTAGCTTGATAATTTTCCAGTGAACTAGTATAACTATACATTGTTCTTTACTTCCTGTTCTTACTTATTGTTATTATCAAGAGTGAAGGAAAAGGGATTTTAACTTAAAGGGGGTATTTTTAAAGAATTTTTTTTATTTTAAAAACCTAATTCACCCCCCCCCCCCCTTTCTTGTGTTTTTCACACCTTCAATTGGCATCAGAGCTCCGGTTCTGAGGAGATAAAAAGTTTGAATTTTTATCAACACCTAACAGTGTCCAGTACTGATCTAGTGTGTGTGAAAAACCAATGGCTACATCGAATTTCACTGTTGATAATACGGATAATGATAGAGATTACTATAGTTCAAAACTTCTTATGTTTGATGGGGAGAAATTTGACTATTGGAAGGATAGAATAGAAATTCATTTTCTGGCATATGACTTGGATCTATGGGACTTGGTAGTTGATGGCTACACTCACCTAGTAGACGATAAAGTTCATAAGATTGCAAGAAGTGCAATGATAGAAGCACGGAAGAAGGTATGTAGAAATTACTACAAAGCAAGAACCATTCTTCTAAGTACTATTTTATATAATGAATATGAGAAAATCACAAATAGAGAGACTGCAAAGTCTATTTTTTATTCCCTCCAGATGACACATGAAGGCAACGCACAAGTAAAAGAAATAAAGGCTCTGGCCTTAATTCAAAAGTATGAAGCCTTCAAGATGGAAGACGACGAATCTGTGGAAACGATGTTTTCAAGATTTCAGACTCTTATGGCAAGACTTAAGGTTTTGAATAAAGGTTACTCCACTGCATATCACATTAAAAAGATTATTAGAAGTCTGCTTGTCAAATGGACACCAATGGTAACTGCTTTAAAATTGGAAAAGGATTTGAACAACACCTCTCTTGAGGAGCTTATTAGCTCTTTAAGAATTCACACTACTACAAAAAAAAGGGAAAAGACAATGTTTTTTTAGGCTTTTAACAGCGCTTTAAAGCGCTGCTAAAAGAAAAGACAGCGCTTTTTTTCAATGTAAAAGCGCTTTCTTATGCCCACTTTATACAACACTTTTAGAATAGACAGTGCTTTTTTATATACCCCTTTAGCAGCGCTTTTGCTTTAGACAACACTTTGTTATTTTTTAAGTTAGGCTTTAGACAACGCTTTCCTTTAAAAGTGTTGTCTATTCCCTCACTTTAGACAGCACTTTCACACTTTAGGAAGCGCTTATTTTTGAGTTTTTACAGCGCTTTTCTCCTAAAGCGTTGTCTACTATTCACGCTTTTTTTAATAAAATATCTATTTTGACTTACAAAAGCGCTGTCCAATATATATAATACATTTTAATCAGAATTTTAACCATATTTGAACCAGGTTTTCACCATATTATGCATCATATTTGGTAGCTTCATTCCAATAAAATATGTGTTGTACCCCAAAATTTTCCCTCTCATTTCATCAACATTTCTCATCACAAGACTCTTGGAATTCAAGATCAAGCTAGAGTTTGCTCTGCTCAAGACACCTCCTTGCACTGTTAACCTAAATTAGTTTTTTGGACCTTCGATGCTCAAATTGACTTTCATACTTCATGTTGGACTCACAACTTTGTCCATACCGAGTTTCAAGCCTTGATTCAAATTTTTGCCCAGTCAATTGGACAAGTTGACCTAGAAATCAACTGTATTGGGGAAAAAGTCAACTGTGGCCAATTGACAGTCAAACCTCATGAAATTTGACCCACATCAACATTATGAACTCATATGAACAATTTGATCAAGTTTGGATCATAATTCCACAAGAAATTTGATCAGAGCACCAAAAGGGCAAAATGGTCATTTTTAGGGTTTTGACTGCACAAAGGCAAATTTTGATTGTTTGACCTAGCCAATGGCAAATCAAGCTCAACCATGGACTTAAGGACTCAATGATATTGTCTTGACCCATTCAACAAGTTCAAAAGATCTCAAATGCATAGGATTGACAGATGAATTTTTTAGTCAACTGATCAAAATTTGACTGTATACTGAAAAGTCAAACTTTGACTTTTTGGTCAAAATCAAGTGCCAAGGGTCATTTTTCATCAAGACATGTCAAATTATGAAACTTGTTCATCAAGAAACCCAAAAATGCAAATTAGGGTTTAAAATGGAAAAATTTCATAACTCAGAAAATTTCTAAGTTATAAAATTTTCTTATTTTTCCCTAACTTTGTCCCAATTTTTCACCAAGATGCAAATGGATTCAAACAAAACTTACAACATGAAAGTTGTAGTCCATCACAAATTCTACAACTTTTATTCAAAAAGTTTTCTCAAAAGAAGCTTGGATCTCAATTTATGATTTTTGGAACAAGGGTACCTAAAACTTTTAACTTAGAGAAATTTTGCCCTAGTTTACTCAGGATTTTGACTCATCTTCTTGGCCATTTTTCACATAGTTCCACTTGGAGTTTCAAGTTTCATTTCAAAGATGGATTATAGTACATGTTGCAAGATTTCCAAATTGTCCAAGAACTCCTCAAACACCTTTGTGGTTAGGGAGAATCGAATGCTGGAAGTTGGCAAAAACTCACTTTGATCCATGGCCAATACATGTTCATACAAGTTTCATTTTCAAACCAGCATGCTTTGTACTTGTTGGCAGGCCTCTAAACCATTTTACACTCCTTAATTGAATGCAAATCCATTGAGATAATGCATTATCTTGGCCATTTGGACATTGCACACAAAACTAATCCCTATTTGGAAAAAGGTATATTGCCATTTTTGAAAAGTTACACTTTATGTCAAACTAAGATCTTTGAGGCATGGGGCTATATCTCTGAGGCAAGATCGAATCCACAAATTGCAAGTATCAAGGGCAAAGTATGCAGCATACAAGATAGGGATTACAGACCTGTATTAACAAGTTACACACTCTTGCTTCACAAAGAAGAAATTTGTCCAAAATCTTTCCAACTCAAAAACCAGCCATAGTCAGCTTACACAAACATTGCAAACACATTTTTCACAACCCTTTGAGTCATAAACACGAGCTCTTCACCACTCAAACCTCCTTGTACACAAAAACACCATTTTTCTGCAAAACAGGGCAAGCCATGCAGAACCACCTCCATCTCCACTTTCCCTCGTTGAGTTCTGTAGCACGATTCAGGCTACTTCAAAACAAGACAAGCATTGGGAAAGATTCATTGGACATCAGGCAAGCTCAAAAGAACCTCAAGCATCCTTGGAAGTTGCTGCATTGTCCAGCTCGAAGTCAACTGAAACAGGTATTTCATGAACTTCTATCTCTCTATTTATGAATAGTTAGACTTAGGTTTGTAAATGAAAGATGTTGTATTCATAGCCCCGAAACCATACATGTGCTTAGTTTTCATTTATATTAATCGTGCTAGGAGAATTTTGTTCATGAACTTTCTGAAAAAATTAGGTTAAGAATTAGGACCAGAGAAATTCTCTCTGGTCTTTGAGAGTTAGCTTAAGTTTTTTATATGGTTAGATTTGTTGTTTGATGCTCTAAAAGTTTCATGTTATGAGTTTTGTCAAAAAAGCACAGAATCGGGAGATAGCATTTTGTACATGGAAGCGCGCATGTTTCTGTTCAAAGAAAGAAGATGAAGTTGTTTCTGGGCTGGGCCTGGTTGTTTTTGCTTCTCACACATGCATTTTCAGTTCACACCCCCCTGGCCCATTGCTTTGTATTTTCATTATTTTTGCATTTTTATTTTTTCTCTAACCTTGATATTTTATTTTCGAATATAAAAAATACTTAAAAAATATTTTCATAAATTTTTATGTTTATTTGATATTTATTTTAATTAATTCTAGTATTAATACATTAAATACTTTATATTTACTTTTGTTTAAATGTGAAAATAATGTAAAAAATACTTTTATTTTTATACATATTTGAAAATATTTTCTTGAAATATATACATTTTGTAAATAATTTATTTTATTTTTATACACATCCAATATATTTAATACATGTATATACATATATAATATATTTTATTAAATAATAAGAACAAAAAACACAAAAATAATACATTTTTATTTTTATTAATATTTTATACTAAAAATACCCTTTTTTTTAATATACTTTTATTTTTGTACAAATTAATACGTTATTGTGTATAAATAATAAATAATACTATTTATTTAAGAAATTAGGGTTTTTGCCCTAAAAAATATAATAATTGAAATTGACTTTTTATTTATATTTACATTTCACATTAAAAATACTTTTTACATACATAAAAACTTTTTTTGCATAATACATTTTATTTAATATTTATTTATTGTATTTATTTAAATATTGTAGATTTAATATTATGCCTTACCCATTCAATATGGTTGTAATAATTTAGGATTTAATTTCTTGCAAAATAATCCCCAATTCAAATTTGTACCCCCCTCCCTATATCATGTTGTAATAGTGTAGAATTTAAATTCTCGCACCTTTAAGCTTTCAGTTATGCCATGATTAGACTTAGGGTTTTGTATGCAAAAAATCAAATTAACAAATAGTTTGACCTAATCAAAGACAAAAATGCATGAAAAAACAAACACGATGCACACTTGCACCCCTAGGGTTACAATCCACTTGTTGCCTTCAAAAATGGGCCATGGTATACATGTCAAGTACTTTGGCAAAACAAAAACAAAACAAAAGATCATAGTCCCTCGATGGCGCTATCTAGGTTGCCTAAACAAAATGATCAAGTCCCTTAAGAAAATTGCCAAAAATACTTGACACCATTGCTATCATGGTCTATACGATGACCCGCGTCTGTACCGTTTAACATCCTAACACAAGGTTGTTCACCAAATACAATGGTGAAGCAATATTGTTAAAAGGGTTAAAAACATAAGAAATATCTTTGAGTAAAATAGGGTAGACAACTCTTAGTTACTTGATCAAAACTTGCAAAAACATCCTTGCTATTTTCAAAACTCACTTCACAACACAATTTTAAAACCCTACTTTCAAACATTGGAAACTTTTCAAAAGACAAAAACACTTTTGTATACATTCAAATAAGAATCATTATAAAGGTTGCCACAACGATGGCCTATTTTCAAAACATCTTTCAAAACCACACACAAAGCACCATTTCAAACAATTGAAGAGCACCATTTCAAACAATTGAAAAGCAAAGCAAGTGATCTAAGCAAGTAACTAAGAGCCCATGGATAACCATGGATAGAAAGGGTGCTAATACCTTCCATTTCTATAATCTACTCCTCGAACCCAAGAAAACATCTCAAAGGTCTTTCCTGTGCTTTTTGACCTTTCATTAGGATAAAATAAAAAGTTGGTGGCGACTCTTGCTAAACCGAAACATTTGCGAACACAAACGCAAAATCCCAAGTCAGTTCTCCCACCGTACACCAGAACTGGCGACTCTGCTGGGGAAAACTTTAAAAGTGGAGTAACCTTAGGGCTTAGATCACCCTTTGCATGATTATATTGTTTGCTTTGATTGCTTTACATTTGGTTCTCTTGTTTGGGCTTGAAATCCTCTACCCGGATTTGGGAAACATTCATAGGTAAATAGCAATACGTTGTGGAAACTGTGTGGGGTATACCGACATGGTTGAAGCAATAGCTATATTAGTGCGAAATATTTGTGAGTACCGGTAGCCTTTGAGTCAATCAAAGAGAATACGGGGCCGTTGAGTGATGTCATGAAGCACTAATGAACTCTTAGAACCTTAGTTGACCATCTTGACCTTTTATTAGGGGTAGTGAGATGACCGGCTTTGGTGCAGTCTGAAGTTGGTAGATACTCGATACTACACTCATTGAAGGTTGTTTTCTTGGAATATTTTGGTCGCTAGTTAAGTGGCTAAACCAAAACAATGAACATAGAAAATAATCCAGTGATATTGAGTTCGTTAGAACCCGGTTACTATTTATAGGATAGGTTTGAGCCAACTAAACTCAAGAGGGTACTTACCTATGAAACCTCATTCAAGCCTGAAACTAGGGTTTTGTGTGACTTGCTTGTACATGTGCTTGTGCATACATCATGAACATCATAAAGCATCATATGCATCCACTAACCATTTCAAGGGTTTGGATCTTCATCTTTGTTCTTGTTTTGTAGGTCATGGAATCTCTTCGCAGGAAAACAATTCAAGTCAACCTTGTGAGAATCCCTCCTCAACTCAAGGAGCTTACTTATAGGATTCCGGAGAATTCTATCTTTAGTGAAATACATGGTAGACTCCTCAACTTGGTCAACACCAACATTGAAGAAGACATGGTGAAAGTCCTCTTCCAGTTCTTTGACCCCCTACACCACTGTTTCACATTCCCTGATTACCAGTTGGTGCCTACTTTGGAGGAATTTTCTCAACTCTTGAGAATTCCTATTCTTAATCAACTACCCTACAACGGTACGGAAAAAGAACCAAAGCCTGAAGATGTTGCTCAAGCATTACACTTGCAACCATCTGACATCAAGGGGCATTGGGAAACCAGAAGTGGTGTCAAGGGTTTCTTAGTAAAGTTTCTGTTTGAGAAGGCACAAGACTGCTGGAATTCTCTTGATTTACAAGCCTTTGAAGAGATTGTGGCACTCCTCATCTATGGGTTGGTCTTGTTCCCAAACCCTGACCAACTTATAGATGTGAATGCTGTCAAGATTTTCATTTCCAAGAATCCTATACCTACATTACTTGGGGACATCCTACACTCATTTTACACACGAACAATGAGGAAAAGAGGTGTTCTCATGTGTTGTACTCCGCTCCTAGCAAGGTGGTTTATTTCTCACCTTCCACAATCAGTTCTGAAGAATGAGAAGGGTTTAAGGTGGTCACAACGGTTGATGACTCTTACACATTCTGATGTTCATTGGTGTTCTCGGTCCAGAGAAAATGTCATCATAATTGATCATTGGGGGGAATTACATAATGTCCCATTACTTGGCATTAGGGGAGGCATTACCTACAACCCCTGTTTATCTCTAAGACAGTTTGGATATGCTCGGAGGGATGGCCCTCATGACATGCTGATTCCTGACCTAGTTTTTGACTTCGACAACGATGCGCAAGGACTTCGACAAAGGTTCATCAGAGCTTGGAGGATGCCCAACAAGGTGGATAGTAAGACACTGGGGCACAAGAATTCCACCCCCTTTGAGCCTTATCTCAAGTAGGTACGAACCCGCGCCCAGAATCTTATGATGTCATACCCTCACATTCTCCCCGTGATCAAAGAGCCTGTTATGGAAGGAGAGGTTCCATACACCATCCTACATCCTGACATGCCAACATCATGGGAAGAAATGCAAAAGATTTGGATCCAACTCAAGGAAGAACGGAATACTTTTGAAGCCAACTTCTATGCCAGTGAGAAGAAGGTTTTGGAGCTTACCCTCCGACTTCATGAGGAGGAAACTCTTAACACTTACATCGCACCAAAGAGGATGCGCAATGTCTTTTTACATTAAGAATTTTGTAATATTTTGCCCATGGGGCACTTATGTACTAACAATTTCTTCTTAATATGACGTGCGTTCTTTTTGTTTGCAACAAATTTGAATTTCTGAATCCTTGAATGCATTACATGAATAACATACCATTCACCATATGCATAAACAGGTCTTCACACCAGGTTTCCTTATCTTTCTGCTGTTTATTTCAGCAAGATGGATTTGGAGTAGACGGTAAAGGATCTGCAGGCACAAAATTCACAATTCCAGCAACTCCTCATGACCTTAGCAAAGGGTCAAGAGGACCTCAAAGCTCTGTTGGAGAAGAATAAAGAGAAAAAGAGACCTGGAGTAGCCACTTTTGGAATAAGGTTTGAAAGCAATGCTAGGAAGGTTCTTGAGTTCCCCTCAACGTCTGACGAAGGGGCCGGTAAAGGGAAAGGGGTTATTGTACCTTCTGAATCTGAGGTTGAAGAGGAGGAAGAGGAAGAAGGAGAAGACTACTCTGAACAACAGTATCCTCCAGCGGATGATAAATATAAGAATCTTGAAGATAGACTGGCAGCCATGGAGTTGCAGAGGGTACCCGGTTTGGATTTTGAAGAACTAGGGCTGGTAGCTGGGATTGTTATCCCTCCCAAGTTCAAGGTGCCAACATTCACCAAGTACGATGGTCTGTCTTGCCCAAAGATGCACCTGAGATCGTATGTCAGAAAAATCCAACCCCACTCATCTGATAAAGACCTCTGGGTACACTTTTTCCAAGACTGTTTGTCTGGCACACAGTTGGATTGGTTCTATCAGCTTGAGAGATCAGAGGTTCATAATTGGGAAGACTTAGAAGCTACTTTTTATCGTCAATATCAATACAATGCTGATTTGGCGCCTACTCGTACTCGGCTACAAAGTATGGGAATGGCTTCCAATGAATGGTTTAAAGAGTATGCCCAGAAGTGGCGTGATCTGGATGGAAGGGTGCAGCCGCCGTTGTCAGATAGGGAGTTAGTTGGCATGTTTCTGGGGACCCTGTCTGGCCCCTTCTTCAATCATCTAATTGGGAGTTCTTCCGCGGGATTTACTGAACTAATTTTGACCGGAGAAAGGGTCGAGGCCGCTATTAAAAGTGGCAACATTCAGAAGGATGCTTCCGCATCCACAGCTGTTAAGAAACCCTTCCCAGCTAAGAAGGAAGCATTTGTTGTGTATTCTCAGAAGGGTCAGGGAAGAACCGATCGCCGGCCGACTGTAGGGGCTGTGATGATTCAAAATTCTTCAAATGATCAACCTCGCGGTAATCAGTCGAGACCTAATCAACAACGGGTAGAAAGGCCACAACGGCAGTTCACCCGAATCAACATGACGCCAGCTCAGGTACTCCCCCATTTGTTGAAGCTGAATCTTACCAGTTTGAAGGAAGCGCCAAAGAACCCTAACACCTCCTCTCCATACTATCACTCCAATGCCAAATGTGCTTACCATTCTGACAGTGTTGGGCACGATACCAATAATTGTTGGGCGCTTAAGAACAAAATCCAGGACTTGATTGATGCCAAAGAAGTAGAATTTGATGCTCCTGAGAAGCCCAATTGTATATCTGCTCCGATGCCCAAGCACGGTCACAGTGTTCATGCCATTATAGAAGACCTCCATGTTACTGATGTTGCCAATCTTTTGACTCCCTTGTTAGTGATTAAAGAGAAGTTGATGAGAGCCGGGATATTCCCAGGCTGCGGGAAGGACTGTTATTTTTGTTTGAACATACAAGCTGACTGCCCCATGTTGAAATCAGGTGTCCAACGCCTGATGGATACTCATGAGATACTTTTCCAGAAAACCCTTGTTGATACGTTCAATCCTATTACTCCTGCTACTTTTGCTACTTCAATTAACGATATTGCAATCATAACCATTTCTGACAATCCTCCCAAGGCTTGCAAAAGGCCTGTCAGGATTACACCCAACTCTAAATGTGTACCTTTAAAGATCACCATGCCGGGACCTGTCCCGTACCAATCCAGCAAAACGATACCATGGAACTATGGGGGAGAAATCTTCTACCATGGTATCAAAGAAATCGAAGCAGTCCAAGAAAATTCTAAAGAAGAAAACCCTGATATAGGGAACATTGCGGGTACAAGCAAGATAACCCGCAGCGGCCGGATCTTTTCTCCGGAGATTGCTCCCCCTCGAGCAGTTTTAGGACCCTTGAAAGCTTCTGTACCTGTCGGACCATCTGTGAAAGGCCCGATGATTGAAGAATTGGATACTCCAGAAGTAAGACCATCTGCCGATATTACCAATAAGGGTAAGGGGATGCTAGAAGTTCCTGTCAGGATGAAGGCTCATGCTGTGGTTATCCTTGAAACCACTCAGAAAGAAATGGATGAAATCTTGAAAATAATCAGAAAAAGTGACTACGACGTTGTGGAACAGCTAGGGCAGACCCCTTCTAAAATTTCAATGTTGGCTCTTCTACTCTGCTCTGAGGCCTATGCTAAGGCCCTGATCAAATTCTTGAAGGCGGCACATGTACCCCAAGAGACTTCGACTGACCAGTTTCAGGAGTGTGTGGCCAGTCTTACTGCTGATAATGGCCTTGGCTTTTCCGATGCTGACTTGACTCCCAAAGGAAGGAAACACAACGACGTGCTACATGTCTCAGTTGAATGCAGGGGAACCACCCTCGCCCATGTCTTAGTTGATACTGGTTCTTCCTTGAATGTGTTGCCGAAGAAAGCTTTAGACCGTTTGGATTGCAAAGGATTAACCCCCAAACCTAGTAACATCGTTGTTAGGGCCTTTGATGGGTCCAAAAGAATGGTTCATGGAGAGGTTGACATTCCTATCAAAGTAGGCACAGAAGTCTTCAACTCCACCTTTTATGTGATGGAAATCCGTCTGTCATATTCTTGTTTGTTAGGGAGGCCGTGGATCCATTATGTCGGGGCAGCTACCTCCTCTTTGCACCAAATGCTGAAATATCCTGTTAAGGGTAAGATTATAACAGTGCACGGCGAGGAAGAGTACATGATAAGTCATCTCAATTCCTTCCGCTATGTGGAGTTGGATGGCGAGTTCATCGAAACGCCTTTCCAATATTTTGAGGAAGTTTCCCCTGAGGTAGCAGTATCAAAGACAATGGTTGAGGTGCCTGTCGTTCCCAAGCATGTATCTAGGATGGCATCTCTCAAGGACGCAGAGGCTGTAGTTAAAGAAGGGAAGAGTACAGTATGGGGACAATTGCCTGACTTTGCCCATAAGACGGACAAGTTTGGGTTAGGGTTCACTACTGCAGGACAAAAGGCTATGCGTCGCTCCAAGGTTGGAAGACCACCCGTCAAGATCTCTCACCATGGAATCAATGTTGTAGAAGATGAAGATGAAGAGAGCCACTTTGAAGATTGAATCTTTCCGACCGTCGAAGGGGGTTTAAGCAACTGGGAAGCAAAGGATTTTATTCCCATCACCTTTATCAACCAGTAATTTTATCTTTGAACAATTTCCCATTTATGGTCTGT
The DNA here is from genome assembly GCA_948472305.1 of Vicia faba. NCBI lineage: Eukaryota > Viridiplantae > Streptophyta > Magnoliopsida > Fabales > Fabaceae > Vicia > Vicia faba. The sequence continues at coordinate 287,544,526 of OX451740.1, read as the reverse complement.
AATAACTAAAACAATTCGCACACTATTTTCACCTCATGCCTTGCCCGGGGCATGTAGGTCCATTTGTAAGGGTTTGATCTTCTTCATTATCATATGCCATGTTTTAATGAATCATTGCACGTTTTTCATCTATAAACTGCTGTGTTCATTTTCTTTCCTTTTACATTTTTGTTTGTTTAAGGATGGCTATCCCTTACACACACCCACACTCACAAATGCAGGTACCCATCCACTCTGGATTCCATGGGTGACTATTATGTTTTAGCCTTCGATAACTCTGAGGATTTGGTCAATCATGCTGAGTACGAAGTTGACAAAGACTGTGAAGTGCCGGGAGAATTAGCCAGACTTCTACAATAAGAAGAGAGGGCCATTCTGCCTCATGAAGAGTTGCTAGAAACCATTAATTTGGGGACAGAGGAAGACAGGAAAGAGGTAAAAGTGGGTGCCAACCTGGAACCAAGTGTCAAGGAGCGCTTAGTGCAGTTGTTGAACGAATATGTTGAAATCTTCGCCTGGTCTTATGAAGACATGCCAGGGTTAGACACAGATATTGTGGTTCACCGTCTCCCTACAAGAGAAGACTGTCCACCGATCAAGCAAAAGGTCTGCCAGATGAGACCTGACATGTCTGAGAAGATTAAAGCTGAAGTAATGAAGCAATTCAACACTGGATTTCTGGCTGTTACTTCCTATCCACAATGGGTTGCTAACATTGTGCCCGTGCCTAAGAAGGACGGCAAAGTCAGAATGTGCGTGGACTATCGGGATTTGAACAGGGCTAACCCCAAGGATGATTTTCCACTGCCACATATCGACATCTTGGTTGACAATACAGCTCAGCACAAGGTATTTTCCTTCATGGATGGATTCTCGGGATACAACCAGATCAAAATGGCCCCCGAGGACATGGAGAAAACTACTTTTGTCACGCAATCGGGTACCTTCTGCTACAAAGTGATGCCATTCGGACTGAAGAATGCAGGGGTAACCTATCAACACACCATGGTAGCTTTGTTTCATGATATGATACATCATGAGATCGAAGTTTACGTAGACGATATGATAGCTAGATCACAGACAGAAGAAGAACACCTTGATCATTTGAAAAATCTGTTTGCCAGGTTGAAGGAGTATAAGCTCAGACTAAACCCAAGCAAGTGCAGTTTTGGGGTTAGGTCTGGTAAACTTTTGAGATTTATTATCAGCAACAAAGGCATTGAGGTTGATCCAGCTAAAGTAAAGGCTATACAAGAAATGACTGCCCACCATACTGAAAAGGAGGTTAGAGGATTCTTGGGACGCTTTAACTATATTGCGAGGTTCATCTCTCACCTGACATCTACCTGTGAGCCAATTTTCAAACTGTTGAAGAAAGATCAAGTAGTTGAATGGAACAATGATTGTCAAGTTGATTTTGATAAGATCAAGGAGTATTTTCTAGAACCTCCTATTCGGATGCCACCCGTCGAAGGAAGGTCGTTAATCATGTATCTGACTGTTTTGGATAACTCAATGGGGTGCCTGCTAGGCCAACATGACGAGTCTGGCCAAAAAGAGCATGCCATTTATTACCTTAGCAAAAAGTTTACCGACTGTGAGACTCGCTACTCACTGCTCGAGAAAACTTGTTGTGTTTTGGTATGGGCTGCTCGTCGGCTAAGGCAGTATATGTTGACTCATACCACTTTGTTGATTTCCAAGATGGATCCGATCAAGTATATCTTCGAGAAGCCTGCTTTATCTGGAAGAATCGCTAGATGGCAAATGATCCTGACAGAGTATGATATCCAATATACTACCCAAAAAACTATAAAGAGGAGTGTACTAGATGACCATCTAGCTCATCAAGCCGTCGAAGATTACCAATATATAAGATTCGACTTCCCTGACAAGGACATCATGACATTGGACAACATCGAAGGTAACAGACCGTATGACGGACCTGAACAAGGATCCCGATGGACCCTATACTTTGATGGTACTTCAAATGCACTTAGCAACAGTATCGGTGCAGTACTCATTTCTCCGGAAGGTTGCCATACACCCTTCACTGTCCGACTTTGCTTCAGCTGTACCAATAACATGGCTGAATATGAAGCTTGCATCTTTGGCCTTAAGGCTACTATAGACTTGGGAATCAAATCTTTGGTCGTATTTGGGGAATCAACTTTGGTTATCAGTCAAGTCAAAGGAGAGTGGGACACCAAGCACCCTAATCTTATCCCATACAAAGAACATGTCCTGACGTTGTTGCCTCATTTCGAGTAGATTACCTTCGAACACTTTCTGCGAGAAGAAAATCAGCTAGCAGATGCTCTGGCTATAATGTCCTCCATGTTTAAACTCAACTGGGATAACGAGGCTCCCCAAATTACCATCGAGCAAATGGACGAACCTGCGCACTGTCATGAGATTAATACCGAAGAAGTAGTGGAACAACCCTGGTTTCATGAAATCAAAAGGTATCTCCAGACTAGAGAATACCCTGAAGAAGCTTTCGTCAATGACAAAAAGTTCTTAAGGAGATTTGCTGCCAAGTTCTTCCTAAGCAATGGCATCCTTTATAAGCGCAGCCATGATTGTGTTTTACTTCGTTGTGTGGACAAAGCTAAACCAGAGTTGATCATGACTGAGATACACAGTGGCACATTTGGCACCCACTTGAGCGGACATACGATGGCTAAGAAGATTCTAAGGGCAGGCTACTACTAGTCTACTATGGAAGCTGATTGTCATCAACATTCCCGCACCTGCCACAAATGCCAAGTCTACACCGACAAGGTACATATTCCTCCTGTTCCTCTCAACGTTCTGATAACTCCTTGGCCATTCGCAATGTGGGGCATTGACATGATTGGAGAGACCAAGCCTATGGCATCCAATGGACATCGTTTCATCCTGGTGGCTATTGACTATTTTACCTAGTGGGTCGAGGCAACTTCCTATGCCTCAGTTACAAATAATGTGGTTGCCCTCTTTATCAAGCAGAACCTCATATGCCGGTATGGTGTCCCCGACAGGATCATCACGGACAACTGTACGAATTTGAACAACACTATGATCACCGCTCTATGCGAACAGTTCAAGATTTATCATCACAATTCATCTCCCTATCGGCTGAAGATGAACGGTGTTGTTGAAGCCGCAAACAAAAATATCAAGAAGATCATTCAAAAGATGACAGTCACCTACAAGGACTGGCATGAGATGTTACTGTTTTCTCTACATGGATATCGTACCACGGCACGTACTTCAACAGGGGCAACCCCATTTTCTTTGGTGTATGGCATGGAAGCTGTTTTGCCTATGGAAGTTCAGATTCCTTCTTTGAGGATTATGAAGGATGCCAGTTTGAGTGAAGACGATTGGATTCAGACCCGGCTTGACCAACTTAATTTGATCGACGAGAAGCGACTTACTGCTATTTTTCATGGTCAGACGTATCAAAAACGGATGATTAAAGCTTTCAACAAGAAGGTCAGGCGTCAGGTATATCAAGTCGGAGATCTTGTAATCAAGTGGATCATCTTACCGCAAAGTGATCCCAGGGGCAAGTGGACTCCTACTTACGAAGGACCATTTGTGATCAAGAGCATCTTTTATGGTGGGGCAATGATTCTGACCACCATGGACGGCAACGATTTTCCGCACCCTGCGAACGCAGACATAGTTAAAAGATATTACGCATAAAATGACCCGACAAGTTGAAAACCCGAAAGGGTGACTTGGGCAAAAAAAATGGGCATCCCGGTGGATCGAAAACCCGAAAGGGCGGTTCAGGAAAAAATTAGGGATAAAACAAAAAAATCTATACACACGGCAAGTTGAAAACCCGAAAGGGCGACTTGGGAAAAAAATGGTTTCCCGGTGGATCGAAAACCCGAGAGGGCGGTCCAGGCAAAAGTTAGGGAATTAAAGCGTATGACTATGTCTCGTCGGATCACTTTAAGAACAATCTCTTCACCAACAAGCTCCAAGCTTCTGACCAATCCAGTCATCGGCGGACGAAGCAGCGAATGGACAAGATATTCAGAGTTGTGAAGGCTATAGCAGAATGAGAATCCCATGGAATTGTTACACATAGCCATCTTTCTTTTGTATAAAATTCTTCAATTTTTATGACAATATTCTCTTACTAGGATGTTTGTCCCCTTTGTACAAAGATACTCACAAAGTTAAATACAAATATACTTCAAAGTGCAAAGATTTGCTTGCCTTTCTTTTCTTTTTACACTTATGTTTTATTTGAAAACGTCCAATGTTTTGTTGAATAGGCATATGCATTTGAATATAATCACTGCTTACAAATAAAATGAAATTGAAAAAGGATAATTACTGATAGTTTGAAGGTGTAGGAAGATATCTTTGTGCCATTTCAGAAGAAATCCCCTACGATACATCATTCAGATCCTCAACAAAGCTAAAATTTGGAGTATATTTCCCCAGCGGAGTTAAGCTTCAAGATCCTCAGCGGAGCCAGTGCATTCTGAAACTTGATTCCCCAGCTGATTTAAGTCTCAAAATTCCCATCAGAGTTAAGCTTCAAGATCCTCAGTGGAGCCTGAAAACCCTGAAAATTATATCCCCAACGGAGCTAGAATAGTGAACATTTTCCCCACAGAGTTATCTCCCAGCAAGATCGAAGATTCTCGGTCTCATTTCTTCAAGCAGAAGCCTCCTAGGTTTTAACTCCCCAGTAGAGATTTTTCAGAGTTTTCCCTATTTCCCAGGAAGGTCATTAAGGATTCTTATTCCCTGCAGAAGTTGTCAAAGGCCTTGTTAATCCCCACAAATTGCCGAGGGTTTTCAATCTCCAGCAGTGGTCCAGGGATTTCTCCTTCTCAAATAATCAGAGATCTTTAATCCCCAGGCAGTCAGCAAGGATTTCTCGTCTTCAATAATCATAGATTTTTGGAATCCCCAGCATTGGTCAAGGATTTACTTTCCCCGACAGCCATCAAAGATTTCATTATCTCCAGTTATCAAGGATTTATTTTCCTCAGCAAGACAGCTACTCAGCTTACATGCGCAACCATTACATTCATATATCATAAACATTGATGAAACACAATTCATTACATCATACATATCATGCAACATAACTTTGTGTTTTAGCTAACATTTTACCCTTTTCAGGATAAGATTAAACGGCTATCATTAACAATTATTCGGATATAGTATGGATACACCCTAGACACAGCGGTCATTCTATCACTCATTCAGAATTTCAAGTCAAATACAGTACAGATATACCCCAGACACGGCGGTCATTCTACTACGCATTCAGACTTCAGCAATCCGACACAAACTAGATACGCTCCAGACACGGCAGCCATTCTATCTTTCATTCAGATTCAACTATCAACCACAAGTTCATATACGCTCCAGACACGGATGCAATTCTGGCCCTTACACTAGCAGCTTGATTCTCCCCAGTGCAATCTCCACGGAAGGAATTATGTCACTTATTCAGATCCCAGTTACAGTCTCAGATATACTCCATACACGGAAGTCATTCTGCTACTCATACAGATCTCAACTTCAGATACAGCCAGATACGCTCCAGACACGGTTGCTATTCTGTCACTCATTCAGAATTTATCCTCAGCCCAGAGATGCTCCATACACAGGTGTTTCTATGTTGCCCATTCAGAATTCAGATACAATACAGATACACTCCAGACACGGCAGTCATTCTGATATTAATTCAAAGTTCAAATACCATTACAGCTCAGATACACTCCAGACACGGACGCCATTCTTTTGCTCATACAGACCCGGTCTCCAAGATATAGTTCAAATACATTCTAGACACGGATACCATTTTGATGCTCATTCTTCTGACCTACCACTTTGAAATTCAACAAACATTCTTGGATGGCATCTTTAAGCCCATTTCCAGCAAGATTCTACCATCTCCAAATGGCATCTTTAAGCCCATTCCTGCATCTATGTTTTGACGAGTGCAAATTTACGGGCACTCTAGTGTCCAATCCTCTTTTACCTTCAAGTCACGAAAGGCAAAATTGCCAATCTAACTCTTCAGGTTCAAGAAGATTGAACAGGGGCAATTGTTGTACCCCAAAATTTTCCCTCTTATTTCATCAACATTTCTCATCACAAGACTCTTGGAATTCAAGATCAAGCTAGGGTTTGCTCTGCTCAAGACACCTCCTTGCACTGTTAACCTAAATTAGGGTTTGAGTTTTCACAGTGATTTTTGGACCTTCAATGCTCAAATTGACTTTCATACTTCATGTTGGACTCACAAGTTTGTCCATACCAAGTTTCAAGCCTTGATTCAAATTTTTGCACAGTCAATTGGACAAGTTGACCTAAAAATCAGCTGTATTGGGGAAAAAGTTAACTGTGGCCAATTGACAGTCAAACCTCATGAAATTTGACCCACATCAACATTATGAACTCATATGAATAATTTGATCAAGTTTGGCTCACAATTCCACAAGAAATTTGATCAGAGCACCAAAAGGGCAAAATGGTCATTTTTAGGGTTTTGACTGCACAAAGGCAAATTTTGATTGTTTGACCTAGCCAATGGAAAATCAATCTCAACCATGGACTCAAGGACTCAATGACATTGTCTTGACCCATTCAACAAGTTTAAAAGATCTCAAATGCATAGTGTTGTACCCCAAATTTTGACCTAAGATACCATCTCCCATCTGCATCATTACGTTGCAAGTGTTTTGACCTATTTTTTTTATCAATTTTTCAAAGCGGTTTAAAATTCATGACTTTTTCGAGTCGAGAGCTGTTTATTTTTTAACGCTAAATTTATTAATCGATTCATGCTAAAACAATGTTTATTAATTATTTATTATCTTAAATTTAAATAATTGGAATTTATTTTCAATTGTTATATAATTTAAAGATTTATGAATAATGAAATAAACATTTGAAAAGAGGTTTATTAATTGGTCAACAATGATTATTTAATTATTTATCATTCTAAGTTAAATAATTGAAATTCTATTTTTAATTATTATAATTTAGAGAATTATGAATAATGAATTAAATAATTGAAGTTATTAACTGATCAATGATGTTTATTTATTTGTTTATTATTCTGAATTTAAGTAATTGAAATTGATTTTCAGTTATTATACAATTTAAAGAATTATAAACGATAAATAAATAATTGGAAAGAAAAAGAATTAATTGGGAAATAATAGAATTTTATTCACTCTATTCTATTTATTACAATTGTTATTTAAATATTGTATTATTTACAAAATATTTATAATGACAATTACATAAAAAGTTTAAAGTAAAATAAAAACTATTTTTCTAAAATTCTAATTCTTCATCTTCTATCCAATGCTTCTTTGTCTGCTCATTTTAATTTTACCTGCAAAACAATTAAAAGAGAAAAAGTCAGAGATAAAGAAATAATTAAAAGCAGAAAATTATTTTTAGTGTTCATCATTAAAAGCAAACGGCTAGAATCAGTTTTTTACCCTTTTTGCAAATCGCGGGATTTCTCCCGGTTCACAAAAAGGGATGGATTTTATTTTCAAAATGAATGCACAATTTAAAGATGCACAAATTCATTTTGTTTTCAAAACTGCATAATTAAAATCAATTGCATTTTCAAAAGTCCACTGCATATTTCAAACAGCATATGCATCAATTCAATTGTTTGTCAAAATAGCATACAAAGAATTAACATCATATGCATAGCAACAGCATATGCAAGTCCCATATGCAATGTACACAACAAAAGCCAACGTAAACCATGCCAAGAGGTAAGAAGATGCCAAAACAATAGGCTCCTACTGTTACATTGCAAGTCAAAGAAGCATGCAGTTTTAAAAATCAAATATGCAAGCATGAAAACATTTCCATTTACATCATTTTCCAGCACTATTACTTTTTCAGAACAAAATGCATAACATATCATTTTTATGTTAATTTGTATTGAGGAGAGAGAAGAGAGATAGAAGTATGGTTTTGCAGGTTTTGGTTTAGGCAGGAAGAGGATAGAAACAGAACAGCAGTAGCTTAGTAGAAAATGAAAAGCATGAAAATAGAATACCAACAAAACTGGATGAAGCAGATGTGCAGAAGGCCAAGAGAATATTGTAAAATATTCAAACCTGAGCCATAAAACATATGCCAAGCAACGGTTATAACATAACACAAACCCCCTTCAAACAGAAGAAGAGTCCATAACCTGGAAAAAAAAGGCTTCAAACCAAAACTGATTTCAAAAACTGAAACTACAACATAAGCCATACACGCCTACTGCATAAAAACCAGTAAAAACCATTCCAAACCTGCTACCTCCAATATAAACAGCAACCATGGCCTAAAACCAAATGCTATCAACATAAACACCTACTGCATAAACCATTTCAAAACCTACTATCTCCAAAACCATCAAATATGGCCTAAAACCATAGAACCTGCCATCACCAAAATCAAAACCATTCCTGCTGCATAAAACCAGTAAAATTAAAAAACCAATTCAAATATCAAAACCAAACCTGTACCACCCATAAAACCTTGGCCTAAACCATATCACAACCTTATGGCCTAAACCAATAAACCTGCAAAACCAGTACAACATGGCCTAAAGAACCATAAAACCTGTCAAGACTATGGCCTAAAACCATAACCCCTGTCCATCCAACCAAAGCAAAACCCAGGATAATGCAAGCTTTTTATCAAACCCATGTCAAAACATTTCAACAATAACACGTCCAAATACCATCAGGCCTCAGGTTAGGTCATCATTGGCCAACAAAAAGCATACAGAAGCAGTAAAGAAGAAGAGAGAAAAGTATTTGAAGGTCACAGTTCAAACAAAGCAAGGTAAAGGCAGAAGAGAAGAAATATTTTGCACAAGCTTTCAGTTTACTCATTATCAAGCAAAGTTAAGAACGAAATACCAGTAGTCCGAAGCAAGCGTCACGCGCCTTCCTCGCCATCCCGGCCTCCTAGCTTTCCCCACCCTCCTTCCTCCTTCTCCAGGTAGCATTTCACACTCTCTTTTCTCTCAATTCCTCAAATAATCACATAAATACGAAGTGAGAATCAAAACAGAATCAAATCACAAACATGCATTGTAACAAAAACACCACGAAATAGAAAGCGATTATACCGTAAATCCTCGCCCCCTAGCGTCCATTGGAGGGAAGAAGAAAGTGGAGAAGCTGGTGGTCGTGGCAAAGGACACAGTAGCGAAGAAGACGAAGAAGACAAGCACGAGCAGCGCCGTTCTGTAAACCTAAACCAATTCGTTTAACCCTAATTCAATTAAACCAAAACAATGTTTAACCCCTAATGAGATTATGTTTTGACCACAACCGGTTCTGCCTAAGGCCCATGCGAATCTAACAAGACACACCCCCTTTTTTTGTTGTTACCTCTGGTTAGGCCCCCTTAAGACCTTTTTTGGCCCATAAACTATCTATTACCCATCCTTTTTTATTTTGATACCCTTTTCTATTTACTTCCCTTTAGTTTTTTAGATCATTATTAGTTTGGTTAATTAATAGAACTTAGTCAAATAAATTTAATTAAAACATTTTTAATCATTTTACCTTTTGTTTATTAAGTTTAATTTTAGGTTTATTTGATAATTTTAAATATTCCCTTTTTTAATTAGGTTTAAGTTAATAACCTTTAAGTATTCATTTAGTTTGATTATTTAATAACTCTTTAAAAATAATGCCTTATATTAATATTAAAGAAACATATAAAATCAAACTCCAAAATATAAAAAAATAGAAATTTTAAGAACTAAAAAAACATTTTTATATTCTCTTGCTCTATCCATATTAAAAAATACATATAATGAAAAACTTAAAAAAACATTTTATTATTTCTCTTGCGTTATTAATATTAAACAAAAATACAAAAATGCACGTTCACACACTTAGTCTTTTTATTTAATTGTTATATATCATTATCCGCATAATTTTTCTGTTTAATCATTTCATATTTACATGATTATTCTGTTTACGCCTAAATCCAAGGGAAAAACGATTAAATTTGTTGACTTCATGCCCTCAAGTCCGATCACGCGAACATTCGCATTTCATTAAAACTTAGGATAATTTTTCCTCAAATATTCGATCTTTTCAAAACTCATACCTTTTAAGCAAAAACTTCGACATTAGGTCGTCGTATCTTCAAAAACCCGTCCGTACCCCTTTTTCGGCCAAAACAATTCATTTTTCAATCAAACGAACAATTTTAATAAACAGATATTTCAAAAGGTTCCTATAGAGTACTATAGATACATTGGGTGCTAATACCTTCCCACTGTATAACCAACCCCCGAACCATAGATCTCTTTTCAAAAACGCCGTGTATTTTTTATTACTTTTAAAAGTATTATTTTACATTGCATATTTAGGGTTTTATTTCGCTCTTTCCCCTTTTCCCTTGGAAATAATAAAGCGCGGTGGCGACTCTTGCTTTTGTGAGACGAATTAATCAATAATTCGATCTCCGATTTACCCCGCTACATTTTTTATCTCTACAGAATTGGCGACTCTGCTGGGGAAAGATTGACCTCTTGCTGGTCCATCCCTAAGTGGGTTAAGCCTAATTTGTTTTATCTGTTTTATTATTATTTGATTTGTTTGATTATGTGTTTAAATTAGGGTGTTTGGGTTTTTTGCAAAGGACGAATCCTATACCCGGATTAAGTTACACTTAAGAATAGGACGGGCGGTACAGTCATGTTAACTTTGAGGGAGTAATCCCGAAGAAGGAGGCATGAGATCCCCCACTCAATGGAAGGCCCTCTTGAACTTAATATTTGTTTACCGAGTAATCGGGAAGACATTATTATTTTCGACCTAGGAGCCCGAGAAGTTGAGGACCGTAGAACCCTAACCCATCCTGGCCTTTTTAGGTGTAGCGCGGAGACTATAACGGAGTAATTCGGAAGTAGTTGTTACGCGATGCTACGCTCGGATGAGTTTCTCTTGAGAATATTGCTAATTATTGAGTAATCAAGACGTTGGTAATATCCGAAGGAGGAATGTAGACTCTGGGAACTCTTAGAACCTTGTCTTACAGGTGTGATTGAACCATTAGTACATACCTTAGGGTGGGCTTTACCCTCGACTCCATGCTGAAACGTTGAACCTTTGAACCCCATGTTTGCAAACTTGTATGTAGCTGTTGCATTATCATTCATTCATGCATTCATCAACATTTTTGTGGAAAAAACTTGTTTTTCAAGGAACTTAGGAATGATTTTTGCAGACACCTCAAGTATTATGGAATTTGGAAGGAGAAACACTCGAAGTTTTAGTTTTAAGGAGCTGGAGATTGAAGAACTGAAGAGTTTGATTCCTAAGATCGAGAACCCGACGGATTTTCAGAAGAAGTATGGGTCCATTATACCTCTCATGAAGCGCAAGATGAAGGAAGGCATCCTCAATACGTTGGTTCAATTCTATGATCCCTTGTACCGATGTTTCACCTTTCCGGATTACCAGTTGATGCCCACCTTAGAAGAGTATTCCTACATACTTGGTTTGCCGATCACCGACTGTGTTCCTTTTTCTGGACTATAAGAGGAGCCCAAATCTCATGAGATAGCGACCACCACCCACTTGAAGAAATCAGAGATAGAGGAGAACATGACCACAAAAGGGGGAATCCGAGGCTTGCCTGTGCAGTTTTTGTTGAGGAAAGCTCGTCATTTCGATGAGATAAGAGATACTATTGCCTTTGAAGACGTCTTTGCTTTACTCGCTTATGGTCTATTCTTGTTCCCCAACGTTGATAACTTTGTGGATATCAACGCCATCAGAATCTTCTTGATTGGAAATCTGGTCCCTACGCTGCTAGGAGATGCCTACTACTCCATCCATCTTCGAAACTCTTATCAAGGAGGGAGGATTATTTGTTGTGCACCGTTGTTGTATCAGTGGTATGTCTCGCATCTACCTGGGTCTGATATTTTCTGGGATCTCGAGAAGGAGCCGCGATGGGCGCCAAAGATTATGGCTCTCACTCATTTCGACATTGATTGGTATAATCGAGTTTACTACGACGTGAAGATCATCGATAGCTGTGGTGCTTTCCCTAACGTGCCTCTTCTCGGTACGAAAGGTGGAATTAACTATAACCCTGTTCTCGCGCGCCGTCAGTTTGGGTACCCGATGAGAGATAAGCCAAATAACATCCATGTGAGTGGTTTCTTTCTACAGGAAGGGCAAGATCATCAGGCAGCTAAGAGGGAGATCGAAGGAGCTTGGTGCCACATCCATAGGAAAGGGAGAGATATGTTAGGACATAGAGGTGCCGTTTCTTTGGAGCCTTACCTACAGTGGGTCCGTGCTAGGGCTTGTGCTCTCAAGATGCCCTATAAACTTGAGAAACCTTTATTCCCTACCGTTGCGTCATCATCTGTTGTTATCCCTATCGCGAACATAGGAGAATACCAAGGAAATCTGGCCAGGATGAAGTCCGAGAGGGATGCTTGGAAAGAAAAGTACAATATGTCTGAATATGAGAATCGAGTCCTGACTCGACAACTAAAGGAAAAGGAGGATTTACTCTTTATTCAAGACGACCGGTTTGTTGATCACGATGAGAAGCTTCGTCAAAAGGATGCTTTACTGAAGAAGTATGCTAGTGAAAGGAAGAGAAAGAAGGAAGGTTCGGTAAGCGTTGCTCTTGTTCCTAACCCATAGAAGGAAATCATTGATCGACTGGTAGCTGAGAAGAAAGAGATGGAAGACTTTTATGAAGAGAAGATCAAGAAGCTCCGGTTACAGTTGGTGTTTGGTCCTTCATCCGATGTTTCAGAGTGATCTTTAGCTTTTAGTTTTATTTTATTGATGTCATTTTGTAAAACTATGTAAAAGGGCTTCATGCTCCGAAGTTGTAATTTATTGCTTTATTATGGACTTCATGTTTCAAAGTTGTAATTTATTGCTTTATTATGGACTTCTTGTTCCAAAGTTGTAGTTTACTGCTTTTATTATTGGGTTGTTATCCCAAAGTGTAATTTATTATTTTGTTGTTTCAAAGTTGTAAGTTGTAATTTACCGCTTTTTGATTAATGGACTGAGTTTTTGTTGTTCCAAATTCCTTTACCATTAATGTGTGCAAAATTATCGAAGTTCCTTGAAAAAACTATTAAAATGAATCATCATTTGCATCACACATCATGCATCATTCAACATTCCACTTCACATGTTCTCTAGAGTCTTATCCTTGTTTCTTTTTCCACTCCCAAGGTTGTCAAGCTGTCTCACCGATACGACACTCAAGCCAATCGTCAGAGGAAAATGGAAGATTTGGAACAGGAAAATCATGAGCTTCGTGGGGAAGTTGCTACCCTTCGTATCGAGATGGAAAAGTTAACTGCGCTAGTGGAAAGTTTGGTGGTTGTTCAGAATCAGCCATCGACTACAGTTGCTGAGATTCGGACTTCAACTCCAGTGGTTTCCGAGATTGTCACCGTTCCAACATCCGTGACTCAAATCAACTCTCCGCTTCAACATCAGATGCCGAAAGGTTTTCCGTGGGGAATGCCTTACAACTTTGTTCCAGAGGGGTATCAGCCTGCCGTACAGCCTTTGTTTCCACCTGCTTTGTCTCTTCCTCAGCCAGAGACAACTGCCATGCCGCCAGTAATCCCGTATGTGACACCTTTTCTGCAACCGATTATGACAACTGTCGCTCCTGTGGTTCACTCCGTGCCATACTTGAATGAACCTACTTATCCTGCCGAGCCTGCTGAAAGTTTGGGTCTTTTTGATAGAATGGAAGAATTTCAGGATCAGTTCCAAGAAATGCAGAAGGAGCTCAGAGCGTTAAAGAGGAAGGATTTGTTTGGGAAGAACACGCATGACCTTTGTTTAGTTCCGAATGTCAAGATTCCAGCAAAATTCAAAGTGCCAAACTTTGAGAGATATAAGGGTGATTCGTGTCCTAGAAGTCATTTGACTATGTACGTGAGAAAGATGTCTACGTATTCCGATGATCATGACTTGTTGATTCATTATTTTCAAGACAGTTTGACGGGTGCTGCTCTAAAGTGGTATATGGGTTTAGACAATATTCAGATCCGCAACTTCAACGATCTTAGCGAAGCTTTTGTCCACCAGTATAAGTACAACGTTGACATGGCACCGGACAGGGATCAACTCCGGGCGATGTTGCAAAGAGACAGAGAATCTTTTAAGGAATACGCCCAGAGGTGGCATGAAATTGCTGCTCAAATCTATCCACCTCTTGAGGAGAAAGAGATGACGAAGATATTCTTGAAGACTTTAGGTTCCTTTTACTATGAAAGAATGATAGCCAGCGCACCCAGTGACTTCACCGAAATGGTAAGCATGGGCATGCGGTTAGAGAGAGGGATTCGTGAAGGGCGTTTGGTTAAAGAGGGAAGTCCGTCTAGCAGTACTAAGAAGTTTGGAAGTGTTTTCCCGAAAAGAAAAGAGCAGGATGTCAACGCTTTGTTCCCAGGGAGACCGAGGAGAGGTTACTCTCACATTGCGACAGTCACTCCGGCTGTCCGCCCAGCTTTGATGACCCCAGTTCATCAAACCCCACCAACTCAACAACGGCCATTTCAGCAGCAGCCTCGACAACAGGCTTATCCATTCAACAATCAGAACCGTTCACCCAGAAAACCGAAGTTCGATGCCATTCCTATGACTTATACTGAATTGTTCCCTGCTCTTATCAGAAAGAATCTCATAACGACAAAGCCTCCTCCTGTCGCACCAAACAGTACTTCTCCGTGGTACAAGGCGGATCAATTTTGTGAATATCATCAAGGGTCGCCAGGGCACAACCTTGAGAGTTGTTTTGCTTTGAAGGCGGACGTGCAGAGATTGATTAAGAATGGTATCTTGTCTTTCAAGGATGTTAACCCAAATGTTAGAGATAATCCTTTGCCTCGACATGGGGCAGCTTCAGTGAATATGGTGGAAGGTTGTCCGGGAAAGTTTCGAGTTTTTCAAGTTGAAAACATAAGAGAGTCGTTGATCAGGTTACATCAGAGTTTGAGAAGACTTGCCTTTGTTAAGCATCAGCATAATTATGATGTTTGTGAATTTTGTTCAAGAGAGGTTGATTGTCCTATTGTGAAGAAGGATATTCAGAAGTTGTTAGACCAGAGAGTTATCACTATTACATATGACAGAGATCCGGAGGATGAAGTGAATGTTATAATACCACAATTCAATTTGCCTGAATCAGTAGAGATCGTTTACGACAGTCAGACTGCACCTGTTGATCCTTTGATTATTTACCCACCTGGTCCTGTGCCTTACAACTCAGACCAAGCTGTACCGTATAAGTATAATGCCACAATGATTGAGAATGGGGTAGAAGTCCCTATACCGACAAGACCGTCTTTTGTAAACATTGCTAATGTGAGTAGAGTTACGAGGAGTGGACGTGTCTTTGCAGCAGTACCTTTGAAGAGACTAGAAGTTCAAGTCAGGAGGCCCATACCGGCAGAAATTCCAGTGAGAAATGTTGAACTAAGGGTTGAGATAGGCCGATCCAGTGAACCTAACCCTCACCCTGAGGATGATGAGATTCAGAAGCTTATCAAGAGAAGTGAATATAAGATTGTGGACCAACTTTTGCAAACTCCTTCCAAGATTTCTTTGCTTGCTTTACTAAGAGATTCTGGTGCCCATAGAGAAGCTTTGATGAAGGTCTTAGACCAGGCATTCGTGGATCATGATGTGACGGTTGATCAATTTGATGGAATTGTGGGAAATATTACTTCGTGTAACAATCTTGGTTTCAGTGATGAAGAACTTCCGGAGGAGGGAATGAACCATAATATGGCTTTGCACATCTCAGTAAGTTGCGGAAATGATACCTTATCAAGTGTGTTGGTAGATACAGGTTCGTCGTTGAATGTGATGCCCAAGACTACTTTATCTCGGCTCTCATATCCAGGTGCTCCCATGAGACCTAGCAGAGTAATTGTTAAAGCGTTCGGTGGTTCTAGGAAGACAGTCATTGGTGAAGTGGATCTTCCTATAGTAATTGGTCCTCATACTTTTCAAATCACTTTCCAAGTGATGGATATTTGTGCTGCCTACAGTTGCTTATTGGGTCGTCCATGGATCCATGATGCAGGGGCAGTCACCTCCACGCTCCATCAGAGATTGAAGTTTGTGAGGCATGGGAAGCTAGTAATGATCGGTGGAGAGCAGGCTATGGTGGTAAGCCATTTATCATCCTTCTCTTTTATTGATGCTGACAAGGATGTTGGAACCCAGTTCCAAGGTCTTTCTGTTGCCAAGAGTGAAGTGAAGAAGCAAGGGGCATCCATTTCTTCTTTTGAGGATGCGCGACGAGTGGTGGAAAGTGGTTCGGCCGAAGGATGGGGCCAGGTGTTGACTTTGCCCGAGAACAAATCTGGAGAAGGTCTTGGTTTTCATCCAGTGTCTGCAAGAGTCAAGAAGGAGGTGGTTGTTCGTCCGATTCAAGAAGTTTTCCGAAGTGCAGGGTTTATACATCCTGAGGTTGATGCTATCATAGAAGACGATTCCGAGGAAGATCTGCCCGATTTTGTGACGCCTGGATTGGCTTGCCAAAATTGGATAGCTGTTGATGTTCCTATTGTTATGCACATTTCCGAGTAATGTTTTGTTTTGTTTTTCTTTGAAAAAATTCGCTCTGCCCAAGGCGAAGAGTATTTTGTGTCGGGCTATGAAAAATAATTCCTTTTGCTCTGCCCAAGGCAAAAGAGAAATGTCTGGGCTCCTTGTTTCAAGTATTTCCCTTCAATGAATAAAAATGTTATTTTTTCCACTACTGTTTTATTTTTCACTTTTGGGAAATAGTGATGAAAATTAATTAGTAGTAATAGGAAAATATAATAACTTTTTTTGTTTCATTTGTACAACATTCATATTAATCGATTTCTAAAATAAAGCATAATCATATGTGCAGATTAATCCATGACTTAACCATCGAAAACAATGATCCTATGCCCTCTCCCAACTTTGAATTCCCCGTGTTCAGAGCCGAAGAAGAGGATGATGAAGAGATTCCTGTTGAAATTTCCCGTTTGCTTGAGCATGATGAGAAGATCATCCAGCCATTTGAAGAACCTGTAGAGTTGGTCAACTTGGGTGATGAAGAAGATAGAAAGGAAGTCAAAGTCGGAGCATTGCTTATCCCGGAAGTCAAAGAGAAAATGTTGGAGCTTCTCAAAGAGTATGTTGATGTGTTTGCTTGGTCCTACCAAGATATGTCGGGTTTGGACAATGATATTGTGGAACATCGTTTACCGTTGAGACCTGAATGTCCGCCGATCAAGCAGAAGTTGAGAAGGACTCGTCCCGATATGGCTGACAAGATCAAAGAGGAGGTTTAGAAGCAGATTAATGCAGGTTTCCTTGTTACATCGGTCTATCCTCAGTGGTTAGCCAATATAGTGCTTGTTGCAAAGAAAGATGGCAAGGTTCGGATGTGTGTAGACTATCGAGATCTGAATAGAGCTAGCCCAAAGGATGACTTCCCATTACCGCATATTGACGTATTGGTCGACAGTACCGCCAAGTTCAAAGTCTTTTCTTTCATGGACGGTTTCTCTGGTTACAATCAAATCAAGATGGCACCAGAAGATATGGAGAAGACAGCTTTCATTACACCTTGGGGAACATTTTGTTATCGGGTTATGCCGTTTGGTTTGAGGAATGCTGGTGCAGCGTACCAAAGAGCCATGACTGCTTTGTTCCATGACATGATGCATAAGGAGATAGAAGTGTATGTGGATGACATGATTGCCAAATCACAGACTGAGGAAGATCACTTAGAGCATTTGTTGAAGTTGTTCCAGCGTTTGAGAAAGTATAAACTCCGTCTGAATCCCAACAAGTGCACTTTTGGTGTTCGTTCTGGAAGACTTCTGGGGTTCATTGTCAGTCAGAAAGGTATTGAGGTAGATCCTGATAAAGTCAAAGCTATTCGGGAAATGCCCGCACCCAAGACGGAAAAACAAGTAAGAGGATTCCTTGGGAGACTGAACTATATCTCTAGATTTATATCTCATATGACTACTACCTGTGGGCCGATTTTCAAGCTTCTCCGAAAGAACCAAGGATGTGTGTGGACAGAAGATTGTCAGAGAGCTTTTGATAGCATCAAAGAATATTTGCTTGAACCTCCCATTTTGATTCCTCCGGTGGAAGGAAGACCTTTGATTATGTACCTGACTATATTGGAAGACTCTATGGGATGTGTGCTTGGTCAACAAGATGAGACTGGAAGAAAGGAACGTGCCGTATATTATCTGAGTAAGAAATTCACAGACTGTGAGTCTCGATAATCATTGCTTGAGAAAACCTGTTGCGCTTTAGCTTGGGCTGCTCGCCGTCTGCGCCAGTATATGATTAACCACACCACTTGGTTGATCTCCAAAATGGATCCGATCAAGTATATCTTTGAGAAGCCCGCCTTATCTGGAAGAATAGCCCGTTGGCAGATGTTGTTATCTGAATATGACATTGAGTATTACACTCAGAAAGCAATCAAAGGGAGTATTTTAGCCGATCA
Organism: Vicia faba; assembly: GCA_948472305.1. Taxonomy (NCBI): domain Eukaryota; kingdom Viridiplantae; phylum Streptophyta; class Magnoliopsida; order Fabales; family Fabaceae; genus Vicia; species Vicia faba. The sequence continues at coordinate 287,525,989 of OX451740.1, read as the reverse complement.
TTTGGCTCACCAACCAATTGAAGATTATCAATCCATCAAGTTTGATTTCCCAGATGAAGATGTTATGTACTTGAAAGCTAAAGATTGTGAAGAGCCGTTACCTGAAGAAGGACCTGATCCCGAATCCCGTTGGGGTTTAATATTTGACGGAGCTGTGAATTCCTATGGAAATGGAATTGGGGCAATCATCGTCACTCCCCGAGGTACTCATATCCCGTTCACGGCGAGATTGAAGTTTGACTGCACGAATAACATGGCTGAGTATGAGGCGTGTATTATGGGTCTCGAAGAAGCGGTGGATCTAAGGATTAAGATTCTTGATATTTATGGAGATTCGGCATTGGTGATTAATCAGATCAAAGGAGGATGGGAGACTCGTCATCCTGGTTTGATCCCTTACAGAGACTATGCTAGAAGATTGTTAACTTTCTTCAATGAAGTGGAGTTACATCATATCCCTAGAGATGAGAACCAAATGGCGGATGCTTTAGCTACTTTGTCTTTAATGTTTCAAGTGAATGGTTGGAACGATGTGCCTACGATCCGAGTTATGCGCCTTGACAGACCTGCTCATGTGTTCTTAGTAGAAGAGGTTATCGACGAAAAACCGTGGTTCTATTACATTAAACGTGTTCTTCAGACTCAAGAGTACCCGCCTGGGGCATCCAATAAAGATAGGAAGACATTGAGAAGATTAGCAAACAGTTTCTTTCTCAATGAAGAAGTTTTATATAAGAGGAATTACGACATGGTCTTGCTTAGATGTGTAGACAGACGTGAAGCAGACATGCTGATGCAAGAGGTACATGAAGGATCCTTTGGCACTCATGCCAACGGACATGCGATGGCTAGAAAGATGTTGAGAGCTAGTTACTATTGGATGACAATGGAATCTGATTGCTGCAAATATGTGAAGAAATGTCATAAATGCCAGATTTATGCGGACAAGATGCACGTGCCGCCGACCCTCCTCAATGTTATCTCTTCACCTTGGCCTTTCTCTATGTGGGGCATTGATATGATTGGAATGATTGAACCCAAAGCTTCAAATGGTCATCGTTTCATCTTGGTAGCGATCGATTATTTCACTAAGTGGGTGGAAGCAGCATCTTATGCTAATGTAACCAGACAGGTGGTAGTCAGATTTATCAAGAATCAGATCATTTGTCGATACGGTATCCCGAGCAAGATCATCACGGATAATGGGTCGAATTTGAATAACAAGATGATGAGAGAGCTTTGCGAAGAGTTCAAGATCGAACATCATAATTCTTCTCCTTACAGACCAAAGATGAATGGGGCTGTTGAAGCTGCTAACAAGAATATCAAGAAGATTGTCCAAAAGATGGTGGTAACTTATAAAGATTGGCATGAAATGCTTCCGTTTTCTCTGCATGGATACCGTACTTCAGTCCGAACTTCAACAGGTGCAACCCCATTTTCCCTAGTTTACGGTATGGAAGCAGTACTCCCCGTGGAGGTTGAGATTCCGTCTCTGAGAGTGTTGATGGAAGCTAAACTTTCTGAGGCTGAATGGTGTCAAAGTCGATATGATTAGTTGAATTTAATTGAAGAAAAGAGATTGACAGCTTTGTGTCACGGTCAATTGTATCAGCAGAGAATGAAGAAGGCTTTTGATAAGAAGGTTCGACCACGCGAGTTCAGAGAAGGTGACCTCGTGCTCAAAAAGATATTGTCTTTCCAACCTGATTCTAGGGGCAAGTGGGCTCCGAACTATGAAGGACCATATGTCGTTAAGAAAGTTTTCTCTGGAGGTGCTTTGATTCTCACCAATATGGACGGTGAAGAGCTCCCGCGTCCCATGAACGCCGATTCAGTCAAGAAGTATTTCGCTTAGGTTTGAGTTGGCAGTTTGCTAAGTTGAAAACCCGAAAGGGCGGCTTAGGCAGGTTTTTGGTCATCCCGGCTGTGGCATTTGAGTACATTTGGGATTCGAAGTTGTTAGGGAGAATAGCGATCATTGTTTTTGTGTAACCTTTTCCTTTCATGTACTATTTCCCAAGCTTTTGTAAACCGTTGGAGTCGCATTGTTAGCGAACTACCATCTTATTAATGAAATTTGAGCATTTACCTTTTGTGGGCAAAATTTTAATTTTTATGGAAATATTTGAAATAAAGTTATTTAAAGTGTTTTTATTTTAAAATGCGTCATAAATAATGAAAGGAATATTAACAGTTGTTTCGAGGATGGTCAAGCCATGAAATGCAACAGTACAGTAGTTTATCCTTGCATGATGAGCATGTTTCGTTTCAAAATCGTCATTGAGGTGTTGGTTGTGTAAGCTTGTGTTTCTGGTGGTACTAAGTTTGGTGACTCCCCAACTGTTCCAATTAAGGTTTGTTTCAGTTATCTTTATTCGAGCAGATTTCTGAAGTGTGGTACGCTTCGTCTCATGCCAGTGGTCTATTGGTGTTAGAAGATTGGATTTGGATGCTTTTCTCCTCAGAAGATTTGAGCCTTGTAGCGTGATACGCTCTGACGTTGCTTTGGGGTTCCAATTCCAGTTATCTTCCGTCTTTTTTAGGATTGGCCGAGTATCTATCATGCTGTGACATCTTATTATCTTCAAGATATTCCATCTGTTCGTTTTGTCAGCATAACATTCATTTATTCATTTACACTTATGTCACGCGTACATATTCACATTTGCCATCGATTTTGGTTTGTACTTTGTTTATTCAAACAACGTACATGTTTCTTTCCAAGTAGAAGGTTAGCCTAGGCAGAAAATGTGCTTCCTTTCTAAATTCCCCAACTGAGCTAATCCTCATGGATGATTTTTGATTTAGCTCACCTTGTCCATTTCTGGATAAGATGAATTCCCCAATCAAGCTACTTTCTCATTGGGTAGAGTCTTGTTTGACTGTTTTCTCTCTGGTTATTCCTGGATGAAGTTGTTGCCTCTTGCATAGGCTATCTCATGATTTTCCCCAGTGAAGTCGCGACCTAGACGTATGGTGCATTTATTTTGCACATTTAAATATGTGATCTCCTCGGGAAGGATTGATTCATGATTTTCTTTGACGAAGATTCTATTCTCTGCCAGTGTCATTGCATTTCCCTTCTGAATTTTTTTGGAAAACGACAAGCGGCAGCTCTTCACGAGCAACTTGTACGTTATAGACATCGGAAAACGACAAGCGGCAGCTCTTCACGAGCAACTTGTGCGTTATTATTTTTGGAAAACGACAAGCGGCAGCTCTTCATGAGCAACTTGTGCGTTATTATTATTTTCGGAAAACGACAAGCGGCAGCTCTTCATGAGCAACTTGTGCGTTATTATTATTTTTGGAAAATGACAAGCGGCAGCTCTTCATGAGCAACTTGTGCGTTGTTATTATTTTTCGGAAAACGACAAGCGGCAGCTCTTCATGAGCAACTTGTGCGTTATTATTATCTTCGGAAAACGGCAAGCGGCAGTCTCTTTACTTGAGCAACTTGTGCGTTATCATTTTTCTGGAAGACAGCAAGTGGCAGCTTCTTTATTTGAGCAGCTTGTATGTTATTGGTATTTTCTTTGGAAAACAGCAAGTGGCGGCCTCTTTATTTGAGCATCTTGTGTGTTATTGACACCCCTGGACGACAGCAAGTGGCAGCCTCTTTATTTGAGCAGCTTGTATGTCATAGTTTTCTGGAAGACAGCAAGTGGAAGCCTCTTTATTTGAGTAGCTTGTATGTCATAATATTTTTTGGCAAGACACCAAGTGGCCGCTTCTTTATTTGAGCGACTTGCGCATCTACAACCATATTATCTCAGTATTAATGAGTATATCTCGGGAAATCTCGCAGAGAAGTTTGTCATGAATCGTTACCTTTAGAGGTTGGTAATCCATCATCAGCAAAATTTGATACTCTCTGTCTACCTTTGACTTTGAGTTGTGAACTCACTATTTTTGGGTCGATAATCTGTTTTATGGCCTATGCAAGATGCCTTCTTTGTTAGGGTCGGAGGTCGTATTCCCTCAATTTTATTCGCCGTCAAGAGTCTGTCGTTTGAAATCGATGGCTCGTTTCCCAAGTAGTGTATAATCCACGTCTCTGTGTTTTGTTGGTGTTTGATTCCTCCAGCATTGTCTTGTTTCATACAATATCTTTCTCTATGAATTCAATCACTGCATTCATATCAAACATAATGGTGGTATCTTAGGGTAAAAATTTGCGTATTATGTATTTAAGTACCTTCAATCTCGTCAAAACGAAGATTTTAATCTTCATATCTCCGGATAGAAGAAACTTAAATAGGGGTAGCTGTTGTACCCCAAATTTTGACCTAAGATATCATCTCTCATCTACATCATTACGTTGCAAGTGTTTTGACCTATTTTTTTAATCAATTTTTCAAAGCGGTTTAAAATTCATGACTTTTTCGAGTCGAGAGCTGTTTATTTTTTAATGCTAAATTTATTAATCGATTCATGCTAAAACAATGTTTATTAATTATTTATTATCTTAAATTTAAATAATTGGAATTTATTTTCAATTGTTATATAATTTAAAGATTTATGAATAATGAAATAAACATTTGAAAAGAGGTTTATTAATTGGTCAACAATGATTATTTAATTATTTATCATTCTAAGTTAAATAATTGAAATTCTATTTTTAATTATTATAATTTAGAGAATTATGAATAATGAATTAAATAATTGAAGTTATTAACTGATCAATGATGTTTATTTATTTGTTTATTATTCTGAATTTAAGTAATTGAAATTGATTTTCAGTTATTATACAATTTAAAGAATTATAAACGATAAATAAATAATTGGAAAGAAAAAGAATTAATTGGGAAATAATAGAATTTTATTCACTCTATTCTATTTATTACAATTGTTATTTAAATATTGTATTATTTACAAAATATTTATAATGACAATTACATAAAAAGTTTAAAGTAAAATAAAAACTATTTTTCTAAAATTCTAATTCTTCATCTTCTATCCAATGCTTCTTTGTCTGCTCATTTTAATTTTACCTGCAAAACAATTAAAAGAGAAAAAGTCAGAGATAAAGAAATAATTAAAAGCAGAAAATTATTTTTAGTGTTCATCATTAAAAGCAAACGGCTGGAATCAGTTTTTTACCCTTTTTGCAAATCGCGGGATTTCTCCCGGTTCACAAAAAGGGATGGATTTTATTTTCAAAATGAATGCACAATTTAAAGATGCACAAATTCATTTTGTTTTCAAAACTGCATAATTAAAATCAATTGCATTTTTAAAAGTCCACTGCATATTTCAAACAGCATATGCATCAATTCAATTGTTTGTCAAAATAGCATACAAAGAATTAACATCATATGCATAGCAACAGCATATGCAAGTCCCATATGAAATGTACACAACAAAAGCCAACGTAAACCATGCCAAGAGGTAAGAAGATGCCAAAACAATAGGCTCCTACTGTTACATTGCAAGTCAAAGAAGCATGCAGTTTTAAAAATCAAATATGCAAGCATGAAAACATTTCCATTTACATCATTTTCCAGCACTATTACTTTTTCAGAACAAAATGCATAACATATCATTTTTATGTTAATTTGTATTGAGGAGAGAGAAGAGAGATAGAAGTATGGTTTTGCAGGTTTTGGTTTAGGCAGGAAGAGGATAGAAACAGAACAGCAGTAGCTTAGTAGAAAATGAAAAGCATGAAAATAGAATACCAACAAAACTGGATGAAGCAGATGTGCAGAAGGCCAAGAGAATATTGTAAAATATTCAAACATGAGCCATAAAACATATGCCAAGCAACGGTTATAACATAACACAAACCCCTTCAAACAGAAGAAGAGTCCATAACCTGAAAAAAAGGCCTCAAACCAAAACTGATTTCAAAAACTAAAACTACAACATAAGCCATACACGCCTACTGCATAAAAACCAGTAAAAACCATTCCAAACCTGCTACCTCCAATATAAACAGCAACCATGGCCTAAAACCAAATGCTATCAACATAAACACCTACTGCATAAACCATTTCAAAACCTACTATCTCCAAAACCATCAAATATGGCCTAAAACCATAGAACCTGCCATCACCAAAATCAAAACCATTCCTGCTGCATAAAACCAGTAAAATCAAAAAACCAATTCAAATATCAAAACCAAACTTGTACCACCCATAAAACCTTAGCCTAAACCATATCACAACCTTATGGCCTAAACCAATAAACCTGCAAAACCAGTACAACATGGCCTAAAGAACCATAAAACCTGTCAAGACTATGGCCTAAAACCATAACCCCTGTCCATCCAACCAAAGCAAAACCCAGGATAATGCAAGCTTTTTATCAAACCCATGTCAAAACATTTCAACAATAACACGTCCAAATACCATCAGGCCTCAGGTTAGGTCATCATTGGCCAACAAAAAGCATACAGAAGCGGTAAAGAAGAGAGAAAAGTATTCGAAGGTCACAGTTCAAACAAAGCAAGGTAAAGGCAGAAGAGAAGAAATATTTTGCACAAGCTTTCAGTTTACTCATCATCAAGCAAAGTTAAGAACGAAATACCGGTAGTCCGAAGCAAGCGTCACGCGCCTTCCTCACCGTCCCGGCCTCCTAGCTTTCCCCACCCTCCTTCCTCCTTCTCCAGGTAGCATTTCACACTCTCTTTTCTCTCAATTCCTTAAATAATCACATAAATACGAAGTGAGAATCAAAACAGAATCAAATCACAAACATGCATTATAACAAAAACACCACGAAATAGAAAGCGATTATACCGTAAATTCTCTCCCCCTAGCGTCCATTGGAGGGAAGAAGAAAGTGGAGAAGCTGGTGGCTGTGGCAAAGGACACAGTAGCGAAGAAGACGAAGAAGACAAGCACGAGCAGCGCCATTCTGTAAACCTAAACCAATTCGTTTAACCCTAATTCAATTAAACCAAAACAATGTTTAACCCCTAATGAGATTATGTTTGGACCACAACCGGTTCTGCCTAAGGCCCATGCGAATCTAACAAGACACACCCCCTTTTTTTTTTGTTACCTCTGGTTAGGCCCCCTTAAGACCTTTTTTGGCCCATAAACTATCTATTACCCATCCTTTTTTATTTTGATACCCTTTTCTATTTACTTCCCTTTAGTTTTTTAGATCATTATTAGTTTGGTTAATTAATAGAACTTAGTCAAATAAATTTAATTAAAACATTTTTAATCATTTTACCTTTTGTTTATTAAGTTTAATTTTAGGTTTATTTGGTAATTTTAAATATTCCCTTTTTTAATTAGGTTTAAGTTAATAACCTTTAAGTATTCATTTAGTTTGATTATTTAATAACTCTTTAAAAATAATGCCTTATATTAATATTAAAGAAACATATAAAATCAAACTCCAAAATATAAAAAAATAGAAATTTTAAGAACTAAAAAAACATTTGTATATTCTCTTGCTCTATCCGTATTAAAAAATACATATAATGAAAAACTTAAAAAAAACATTTTATTATTTCTCTTGCGTTATTAATATTAAACAAAAATACAAAAATGCACGTTCACACACTTAGTCTTTTATTTAATTGTTATATATCATTATCCGCATAATTTTTCTGTTTAATCATTTCATATTTACATGATTATTCTGTTTACGCCTAAATCCAAGGGAAAAATGATTAAATTTGTTGACTTCATGTCCTCAAGTCCGATCACGCGAACATTCGCATTTCATTAAAACTTAGGATAATTTTTCCTCAAATATTCGATCTTTTCAAAACTCATATCTTTTAAGCAAAAACTTCGACATTAGGTCGTTGTATCTTCAAAAACCCGTCCGTACCCCTTTTTCGGCCAAAACAATTCATTTTTCAATCAAACGAACAATTTTAATAAACAGATATTTCAAAAGGTTCCTATAGAGTACTATAGATACATTGGGTGCTAATACCTTACCACTGTATAACCAACCCCCGAACCATAGATCTCTTTTCAAAAACGCCGTGTATTTTTTATTACTTTTAAAATTATTATTTTACATTGCATATTTAGGTTTTTATTTCGCTCTTTCCCATTTTCCCTTGGAAATAATAAAGCGCGGTGGCGACTCTTGCTTTTGTGAGACGAATTAATCAATAATTCGATCTTCGATTTACCCCGCTACATTTTTTATCGCTACACATAGGATTGACAGATGAATTTTTCAGTCAATTGATCAAAATTTGACTGTATACTGAAAAGTCAAACTTTGACTTTTTGGTCAAAATCAAGTTCCAAGGGTCATTTTTCATCAAGACATGTCAAATTATGAAACTTTTTCATCAAGAAACCCAAAAATGAAAATTAGGGTTTAAAATGGAAAATTTTCATAACTTAGAAACTTTCTAAGTTATAAAATTTTCTTATTTTTCCCTAACTTTGTCCCATTTTTTCACCAAGATGCAAATGGATTCAAACAAAACTTACAACATTAAAGTTGTAGTCCATCACAAATTCTACAACTTTTATTCACAAAGTTTTCTCAAAAGAAGCATGGATCTCAAGTTATGATTTTTGGAACAAGGGTACCTAAAATTTTTAACTTAGAGAAATTTTGCCCTAGTTTAGGCAGGATTTTAACCCATCTTCTTGGCCATTTTTCACATAGTTCCACTTGGAGTTTCAAGTTGCATTTCAAATATGGATTATAGTAAATTTTGCAAGATTTCCAAATTGTCCAAGAACTCCTCAAACACCTTTGTGGTTAGGGAGAATCGAATGCTGGAAGTTGGCAAAAACTCACTTTGATCCATGGCCAATACATGTTCATACAAGTTTCATTTTCAAACCAGCATGCTTTGTACTTGTTGGCAGGCCTCTAAACCATTTTACACTCCTTAATTGAATGCAAATCCACTGAGCTAATGCATTATCTTGTCCATTTGGACATTGCACACAAAACTAATCCCTATTTGGAAAAAGGTATATTGCCATTTTTGAAAAGTTACACTTTATGTCAAACCAAGATCTTTGAGGCATGGGGCCATATCTCTGAGGCAAGATCAAATCCACAAATTGTAAGTATCAATGGCAAAGGATGCAGCATACAAGATAGGGATTATAGCCCTGTATTGACAAGTTACACACTCTTTCTTCACAAAGAAGAAATTTGTCCAAAATCTTTCCAACTCAAAAACCAACCATATTCAGCTTACACAAACATTGCAAACATATTTTACACAACCCTTTGAGTCATAAACACGAGCTCTTCACCACTCAAACCTCCTTGTACATAAAAACACCATTTTTCTGCAAAATAGGGCAAGCCCTGCAGAACCACCTCCATCTCCACTTTCCCTCGTTGAGTTTTGTAGCACGATTCCGGCTACTTCAAAACAAGCCAAGCATTGGGAAAGCTTCATTGGACATCAGGCAAGCTCAAAAGAACCTCAAGCACCCTTGGAAGTTGCTGCATTGTCCAGCTCGAAGTCAACTGAAACAGGTATTTTGTGAACTTCTATCTCTCTATTTAGGAATAGTTAGACTTAGGTTTGTGAATGAAAGATGTTGTATTCATAGCCCCGAAACCATACATGTGCTTAGTTTTGATTTATATTAATCGTGCTAGGAGAATTTTTTTCATGAACTTTCTGAAAAAACTAGATTAAGAATTAGGGCCATAGAAATTCTCTCTGGTCTTTGAGAGTTAGCTTAAGTTTTTTATATGGTTAGATTTCTTTGTTTGATGCTCTAAAAGTTTCATGTTATGAGTTTTGTCAAAAAAGCACAGAATCAGGAGATAGCATTTTGTACATGGAAGCGCGCGTGTTTCTGTTCAAAGGAAGAAGATGAAGTTGTTTCTGGGCTGGGCCTGGTTGTTTTTGCTTCTCACACATGCATTTTCAGTTCACACCCCCCTGGCCCATTGCTTTGTATTTTCATTATTTTTGCATTTTTATTTTTTCTCTGACCTTGATATTTTATTTCGAATATAAAAAATACTTAAAAAATATTTTCATAAATTTTTATATTTATTTGATATTTATTTTAATTAATTCTAGTATTAATACATTAAATACTTTATATTTACTTTTGTTTAAATGTGAAAATAATGTAAAAAATACTTTTATTTTTATTTATTATTTTCATACATATTTGAAAATATTTTCTTGAAATATATAAATTTTGTAAATAATTTATTTTATTTTTATACACATCCACTATATTTAATACATGTATATACATATATAATATATTTTATTAAATAATAAGAACAAAAAACATAAAAATAATACATTTTTATTTTTATTAATATTTTATACTAAAAATACCCTTTTTTTTAATATACTTTTATTTTTGTACAAATTAATACATTATTGTATATAAATAATAAATAATACTATTTATTTAAGAAATTAGGGTTTTTGCCCTAAAAAATAAAATAATTGAAATTGACTTTTTTATTTATTTATATTTCACATTAAAAATACTTTTTACATACATAAAAACTTTTTTTGCATAATACATTTTATTTAATATTTATTTATTGTATTTATTTAAATATTGTATATTTAATATTATGCCTTACCCATTCAATATGGTTGTAATAATTTAGGATTTAATTTCTTGCAAAATAATCCCTAATTCAAATTTGTACCCCCCTATTCTATATCATGTTGTAATAGTGTAGAATTTAAATTCTCGCACCTTTAAGCTTTCAATTATGTCATGATTAGACTTAGGGTTTTGTATGCAAAAAATCAAATTAACAAATAGTTTGACCTAATCAAAGACAAAAATGCATGAAAAAACAAACACAATGCACACTTGCACCCCTAGGGTTACAATCCACTTGTTGCCTTCAAAAATGGGCCATGGTAGGCATGTCAAGTACTTTGGCAAAACAAAAACAAAACAAAATATCATAGTCCCTCGATGGCGCTATCTAGGTTGCCTAAACAAAATGATCAAGTCCCTTAAGAAAACTGCCAAAAATACTTGACACCATTGCTATCATGGTCTATACGATGACCCGCGCCTGTCCCGTTTAACATCCTAACATAAGGTTGTTCACCAAATACAATGGTGAAGCAATACTGTTAAAAGGGTTAAAAACATAAGAAAGATCTTTGAGTAAAATAGGGTAGACAACTCTTAGTTACTTGATCAAAACTTGCAAAAACATCCTTGCTATTTTCAAAACGCACTTCACAACACAATTTCAAAACCCTACTTTCAAACATTGGAAACTTTTCAAAAGACAAAAAACACTTTTGTATACATTCAAACAAGAATCATTACAAAGGTTGCCACAACGATGGCCTCTTTTCAAAACATCTTTCAAAACCACACACAAAGCACCATTTCAAACAATTGAAGAGCACCATTTCAAACAATTGAAAAGCAAAGCAAGTCATCTAAGCAAGTAACTAAGAGCCCATGGATAACCACGGATAAAAAGGGTGATAATACCTTCCCTTTCTATAATCTACTCCCCATACCCAAGAAAACATCTCAAAGGTCTTTCCTGTGCTTTTTGACCTTTCCTTAGGATAAAATAAAAATTCGGTGGCGACTCTTGCTAAACCGAAACATTTGTGAACACAAACGCAAAATCCCAAGTCAGTTCTCCCGCCGTATCACAATATGCATATATAAAAATTACACATATATATAAATTGATGATATATACAACAACTACAAAATTTATGATACAAGTTAAAATTCTACAAGTTAAAATCCTAAAATTCAAATTTGATGTTACATCTGTACATCTTTCTATCTTCGAGAATTCTGATGAAACAACAACAACATGAATATCTTAGCTCTATCTTCTACACATGCACCTATAAACTTGGGAGAAAAACCAAATGATCGAAATTCATAACATGATAATATTAACGTTGCACTTTATTCGAATTTAATTTATACTCAAAACTCGAAAGTTCTCATGAAAGGAAATAAGACAATATACCTTAGCTTATAAAATTCTCAACTCGGTAATGAATTGACACCATTCCTCCATAAGTTCATCCAATTGATTTTTTGAGTAATGTGCACAATTGAATTCCTCAAAGTACTACATATATAATAATATAACATAGTATGTGATTTAGTTAAAACAATATGTCATTTTATGAGAAACACAAAATATTAAAATAGTATGTAATTCCTAAGTTAGAAATCCATACCGTGGATGGAATCTCTAATCGATCCAAAAGAATAGTTTCTTTCATAAACCTCAACATAAAATAGCCGCAATTTATACCGTTACACTGGCGAGGACACTACACATGGAAAGAAAATACGAATATATATCAGGATATACCCCTTAAATTGTTTTATCAGGTATCATCACTAATGTAATCAAAACTGAATATCTCTTTGTGAAAATATACCTCCACTCTGATCCATGTAACGTTGTTGGCACTACTTTTTGGCACTTGAATATCTCTTTGGGAGCGAAAAGCTAGTAGAACACTATAATAAAATATAAACGACTGTTTAGAACAATCTCACATAGAAACATAAACACAAACCCAGATATGTTAACCATAAACATAAACATAAACATAAACTTGAATATCTCTTTGGGAGCGAAAAACTTACGTGTCAATCATCTGTTTCAAATCTGGATATGTTGATCAATCATTGTATAACGAATCTAGATAATACACAGTTTCTCTCATAGGATTAATCACAACCAATAACCAGTGTCCACTGTAAGATTAAACAAAGATTAAACAATGGCCAAAAACGGAAAATTATAATAGATCAAGTTAGGATGAAAATCTAACCCGTTGCCAGTATTATATGGCAAAAAGAACAACTTCTTAGTATCTTTGCTGGCCACAAATAAACCTAGTACATATGCTATGACATCATCTGGTCTCGTTACAATTAACCCTGAATTGATAGTGTTGGGAGCTAAGAAGCCAAATCTTGCTTCTAATCCACGTGGGCGCACAATGTTGTCATACATAAACCTTAAATTAAAACATCATTAAATTATACTATATTCATTGAAATGAGGGATTAAATTGTTCGTCTAATTAAACAAACTTGATCGGAGTATACCTGATGTATATACCGATAACACCGAGGCCTAATTCCAAATGTCTAAAAACTTGCTCCATATCCTCTCTACCAATTGCTTCAAGGTATTCAAAACCAAAGATGTTTGTACTCATAGGTATAAGGCGGGTACCACCATCCAGAATATCTGTAATTCCTAAATATGTCCGAAGGCACGACCTGAACTGAGCAGTATTTTTTTACTAGCCACAGTCGTCTTAGAAACATTCTTTTTTTGTGTCGAAATATTGCTAATTTCAGGCGCCTTACCCCTACTGACTTATGCAGTCTCTTTAGCATGAATCTAGTTATCATATAATTAGTTAAGGTAAGTATAAAATCACAAATTAGCATTTCTCATAGCATAAATGTCATATAATTGTGTTGTACCTCAATTGATGCAATTGACTCGGTCTCCCGCCTAATCCCCTTATCTTTTGGAATGGATTTTGGTGGAGTATAACATTACCATGTAAACAAAATGTAAGTATAATTGCCTTAAAAATTTGAATAGTAAACGATTTTAAGCATACCTCATTATCTACGCAAACGAGGCTTGACGACCATGCAACAAACGATCCTATTGCATCTGCCACCAATGTTGCATCCGCCACATCTTCAGGTAGTGGTAACAACACACCCCCCTCTAAAACGACATCGACCGATACTTTCAAAAATCCATCTGGGAGCAGTCTATGGTGAAGCATTTCTCCCGAAGTATTATACACTTTTCCCTTGCCAACCATCCGATAAGTCTGTTCCGACAAATAGAGTTGATACCGGGAAATGCCCTATAATTTAATAAATATGGTTATATAATTAATAAATATGGTTATATAATTTATAAAGATGGTATATAATTAGCTAGCAGACGCATTAGCTACAATGTCATCTATGTTTAAACTTAATTGGGATAACGAGGCTCCTCAAATCTCCATTGAGCGGATGAATGAACCAGCCTACTGTCACGAGATTAATACCGAAGAAGTAGTGGACCAGCCTTGGTTTCATGAAGTCAAGAGGTATCTCGAGTCTCAGGAATATCCAGAAGGAGCTTCGGTGAATGACAAGAAATTCCTGAGAAGGTTCTCGGCTAAGTTCTTCCTTAGTAATGGCATTCTGTACAAACGCAATCATGACTCGGTTTTGCTTCGGTGCGTAGACAAGGCTGAGGCTGAAAGGATCATGGGTGAGCTTCGCGAAGGCACTTTTGGTACACATTCCAGTGGGCATACAACGGCAAATAAAATCCTACGGGCAGGCTATTATTGGTCTACCATGGAAGCGGAATGTTATCAACACTCCCGGACTGGCCATAAGTGTCAAATCTATGCTGACAAAGTACATGTACCTCCGGTTCCTCTGAATGTCTTGACGGCTCCTTGGCCCTTTGCTATGTGGGGAATCGATATGATCAGGGAAATCAAGCTAACAGCCTCCAACGGACATCGCTTTATCTTGGTGGCCATCGACTATTTCACAAAGTGGGTTGAGGCAGCTTCCTTTGCTTCCGTTACTAAGAATGTGGTCGCCTGGTTCATCAAGCAAAATCTCATTTGTCGGTACGGTATCACAGAGAGAATCCTCACTGATAATGGTACAAATCTGAATAATACTATGATCACCGCCTTGTGCGAGCAATTCAAGTTTCAGCATCACAATTCTTCCCCTTACCGGCCAAAGATGAATGGTGTTGTAGAAGCCGCTAACACAAACATAAAGAAGATCATACAGAAAATGACAGTCACATACAAAGACTGGCATGAGATGCTACCGTTCGCTCTCCATGAGTATCGTACCACAGCTCGCACATCAACAGGGGCAACACCTTATTCCCTCGTATACGGCATGGAAGTTGTCTTGCCTATTGAGGTCCAGATCCCCTCTCTGAGAATCATGAAAGATGTTGGTTTGAATGAAGAAGATTGGATTCAGACTCGGTTTGACCAACTAAACTTGATTGCTGAGAGGAGGCTTACAGCTATCTGTCATGGTCAGATGTACCAAAAACGCATGATCAAAGCTTTTAATAAAAAGGTCAAACGTCAGGTATATCGGATCGGTGACTTGGTAATCAAGCGTATCATTTTGCCACAAGGTGATCCCAACGACAAATGGACCCCTACATATGAAGGGCCATTGGTAATCAAAAGCATTTTCTCTGGTGGAGAAATGATCTTGACTACTATGGATAGAGACGACCTCCTGCACCCTGTAAATACTGACATAGTTAAAAGATACTACGCATGATCAAAGACCCACTAGGTTGACTGGCCTAGGAAAAAATAAGGGCTTCTCGGCGAACCAAAAGGGTTCAAGCAAAAATAAGGGATGAAAATAAAAAATTTATACACCCGGCAAGTCGAAAACCTGAAAGGGTGGCTTGGGCAAAAAAGGGTATCCCGGTGGACTGAAAACCCGAGAGGGAGGTCCAGGCAAAAGTTAGGGATTAAAGCGCATGACTATGTCCCGTTGGATCATCTGGAAAACAATCTTCAGCATCAACCAATCAACTCAATTGGCTCGAAATCAATCCAATCAACTTCGCCGAGGCGACCAACGGACAAGACATTCAGAGACATGAAGGCTATAGCAGAATGGGAACCTCATGGGATTATTTCACATAGCTACCTTTTCTTTGTATAAATTTTCATTTTTTTACGACGACATTCTCTTGCCATAATGCTTTGTCTCATTGTACAAAAAACACTTGTTCAAGTTAATACAAAGATATCCCTTTTGAAAGTGCAAAACCATATGTTTTTCTTTATTTTATTTACAAAAACGTCCAATGATTTATTTTGAACATATGCATTTGAACGTGATTACTGTTACGAATAAATAAAAAAAACGGAAAGACAATTACTAATGACTTTAAGAAATAGAATAATATATGTAAGCCATTCCATAACACCCCCGCAGGTACTTTCTCCAACCAGAGCAAAAATTTCCAACCACTGGTCCAAAGTGTCTCCAGCAAGTTGCCCAATTTCTCAGATTTCCCAGCAGGATATCACAAGCAATGTCTGGCTTCTCCCTTCTGCAATCTTTTACTTTTCATACATTCGCATACATACGTCATAACATTGGCAACTCAAGTGCATACAGTGCAATCTCGTTTATTTTGAGAGGCAAACATCACACCATGCATCGCATACATCATAGAATTACATACAATTAACTCTTCACCTTTTTACAGGAAAGAGACATTTGACAGTTATTATCAACAAACTCCCGACATACACAAATCTCCAACAAGTCAAATACATATCAGTTTCCGAGAAAATCCAGATTCTTACAGGTTCAGATAAATCTCTCAACGGTTTATGCTTATTCATTTCCAGATTTTTACTGGTTCAGATAAATCTCTCAACAGTTTATTCTGATTCATCTCTAGATTTTTACTGGTTCAGATAAATCTCTCAACGATTTATTCTGATTCATTTCCAGATTTTTACTGGTTCAGATAAATCTCTCAACGGTTTATTCTGATTCGTTTCCAGATTTTACTAGTTCAGATAAATCTCTCAACGGTTTATTCTGATTCATCTCCAGATTTTTACTGGTTCAGATAAATCTCTCAACGGTTTATTCTGATTCATTTCTAGATTTTTACTGGTTCAGATAAATCTCTCAACGGTTTATTCTGATTCATCTCCAGATTTTTGTTGTTTCAGATAAATCTCTCAACGGTTTATTCTGATTCATTTCCAGATTTTTACTGGTTCAGATAAATCTCTCAACTGTTTATTCTGATTCTTCTCCAGATTATTTTATTGGTTCAGATAAGTCTCTTAACGATTTATTCTGATTCATCTCCAGATTTTTACTAGTTCAGATAAATCTCTCAATGGTTTATTCTGATTCATTTCAAGATTTTTACTGGTTCAGATAAATCTCTCAACGGTTTATTCTGATTCATCTCTAGATTATTTTACTGGTTCAGATAAGTCTCTAACCGGTTTATTCTGATTCATCTCCAGATTTTTACTGGTTCAGATAAATCTCTCAATGGTTTATTCTGGTTCATCTCCAGATTTTTACTGGTTCAGATAAATCTCTCCACGGTTTATTCTGATTCATCTCCAGATTTTTACTGGTTCAGATAAATCTCTCAACGGTTTATTCTGATTCATTTCCAGATTTTTACTGTTTCAGATAAATCTCTCAACGGTTTATTCTGATCCATTCTCTGTTCAAATCCAGTTCAAACTTTCCGTCAACAATCACCTTTGGATGGCATCTATAACCCATCTCGGAAAATTCTCCTCTATTTCTCCAAATGGCATCTTTAAGCCCATTTCCATACACAATCAAATCAGCGCATCATCAAGTGCAAATTTCTGGGCACTCTAGTCTTCAATTATCTTCTACTTTCAAGCCACAAACGATAAACATGTCGATCTCGCTTTTCAAGTTTAAGAAAATTGAACAGGGGCAGCTGTTGTACCCCAAAATTTGCCCTTCCACTTTTCATAGAAGACACAACCCTAGTGTTTCTCGGATATTCAAGTTGGCTCAGAAATCGACCAGACAGATTCTCTTTTATGGCAGTAAACCAGTAATTAGGGTTTCTTGCAATTCTCAAAAGAAAATGAGTTTTCAAAGATCCAATTGGCTTTCACAGGTATTCATGCTTCCTCAAGGTTGTATTTATGATTTCTTCAAGCTACAAGATTTTGAGACAATTATGTTTGTTCATGGTCAGATGTGATATCGCTCACGGGTTTATCTTCAAAGAATCGGAAGAAATTTGAGTTTGGAAAACTTTAAAATTATCAAATCATCGCAAGGCATTTAATTGATTTTGAATTTTATTAAAACTCAGTTTATTGAAAAGATAAAGTTTGTTCCCAGAGCGTGATTTGTTTGGGACAAGAGATAGAAGTTAAGACTGTCATTTAGGACACTCATGA
Source organism: Vicia faba (assembly GCA_948472305.1). Classification (NCBI taxonomy): domain Eukaryota; kingdom Viridiplantae; phylum Streptophyta; class Magnoliopsida; order Fabales; family Fabaceae; genus Vicia; species Vicia faba. Next base: position 287,508,066 of record OX451740.1, on the reverse strand, counting down.
TTGTGGGATCCAGGTTGACCAGATGATTTGCGTCCTTAAAACGTTTGTTTTGTTAGGAAATGGAGTACACAGTGCGTATCTGTTACAAAGTTATTGGGATTACTTGTAATTTAAGTTACCAGACTGGAGCATTTTATTTCAAATATCTTGATTGGGAATTTCAAAAATCAATTAGGATGCGAAGAGAAATTACAAGTTGTTGTTAATAAAGGATTTCAAGTTCTAAAATGACACCAGAATACTTCATGCTACAACTCAAGATTTTCTCCAATTGTTACAAAAACAATTTATTCTTTTAAATACTTTATGTTTTACAACTTATTGTATTTAAAGATGAATTGGTACAACTATTGGATACAATACAAGAATGATTTTTCTAAATTACAAAGAAAATCCAAATGAATGACTGGCCTAGGAGAATTAATCTATGTCTAAGTTTGTTTGAAGATTGAAGTCGTATCAAATTCCTTTATTTATCTCCAAGACTTCCATGCTTGCCACAGATTTCCTGCGTTCTTTGCTTTGTCATCTCCATTTTTGCTCACATGAAGACAAGAGAAAGAAAACATGATTAGTGCAAATTATATGGGCATGAACAAGAAATTTTCCAAAAAAAAGTATTCATCATTAAGGTTTGCAATGTGGAATCAGAATGCCATTTTATTTCATCACAACCTATTTCCCCTAGTTGCAAATCACAAGAAGATTACCCTTCTTGGTTCACAAAAAGAAAGAGGAAAGGAAATTCGCAAGCAAATTGTCCAAACAAAATACTACAAATTGAACCAAACAAAATGCTACAAACTGAACCAAACAAAATGCTACAAACTGAACCGAACAAAATGCTACAAACTGTCCAAACAACAAACAACATTACAAACTGTCCGAACAACAAACAGCATCACAAACAGCAGCATTACAACAGTCCAATCCAACAGCATCAACAAAAACGAGGCAGCAGTATAGCAAGTAAGCAAATAGCTAAATCAAATAAAATAGCAAAACTTGCTTAAGAAGCAATATATCATCATTTTCCAACTGCAAACCTTTCAGAATTAGTGAAAAAAGGCAAAAGAGCAATTTGCTTTTTTATTGTCATTGAGAGATAAGAGAGGAAATAAGTCACCTATTCTATAGAATTGCCCAAAATGCACATTCTGCAAAAAGCCCTGCTACAAAAGAGGAGCTGCTGCAAACCCAAGAATCATCAAATTTGCTAAAAAAAACAAAACCGGCTGTAAGCAAAACCTGATGTAAGCAAAAACAGTTGAAGAGACCAAAGGCCAAGAGGCCACAACATTTTTTTTGAAGAGTCAATATAACAGAAGAAGGGCAATCCAAAAGAGGGAGAGAAGAAAGAGCAAAGAAAACATAAACCAGAAAATATCATTAAATCAAAAACCTGTTAACTCAAAAAACCATCAGCCAAGCCTCAAAAACCCAAAAACCCGTATCCAAACCTCAAACTCAGAAAACCTGTAACAAGCTTCACAACAACAACCAGTAATCATCAAAAACTCCCAAAACACAGTAGCCAAGCTTCACAACAAAAAACCAGTAAGCCATCAAACAACCAAGAACCTGTAACAAACCTAAAATCCAAAAAAACCAGTAACCAACATCCAACTCTCAAAACCAGCAACAAAACCATAACCAAAATATCCCAAACACAGTAGCCAAGCTTCACAACAAAAAAACCAGTAAGCCATCAAACAACCAAAAAACCTGCTAAGCTTTCATCAAGACAACAAACACAGTAACCATCATACAGTAGCAAAGTCTCAAACAACAAAAACCATAACCAAAAGATCCCAAATCCAAAAACCAGTAACAAGCCTCAAATCCCAAAAAAACTGTTAACTCAAAACAACAGAACCATCATCAAAAATCCCACAACCCTTAACCATCACTGAAAAAATCCCAAAACAGAGATAAGAAGAAGTTACCAACAAGTCGGAAAAGCCACGCTCTCTTCCTCATAAAACTTCCGCCACCACTGAACACAGTCCTTGTTCTCGCCTCTCCCTTCCTATTTCGCAAGAGGAAAATTGTAAAGCTCCAACAGGTATGAATGCTTCCTCCCAAATCTTCCATAAGCATATAATTTCTGCATTTAAGATAGCAAAAGCTTAATTAACAGAAAACACAACAAAGTTAGAAAAAAAATCAAGGAAATTTGTAAGCTTTTTGAAGATAACAAAAGAATCTCACCTTTTTTCAAAAGAATCGTAGAACTTGATTAAGGAGGCGAGAGGGTTGTGTTCCGGCAAAAGAGAGTTTTAGGGAGGTTGAGGATGAATCAGTTTCGTTTCTCTTAGGTTTAAAACCGAATTTAACAATTATGGTTTCAAGGATGCGAATCACGGTGAGATAAGGAGGTAGTATGTTACTGAAGAGGACGATTCGGTCGTGAGGTTAGACAGGGACGGGTAGTGAGAACATTTAGAGGGTTCAACACAATGGAAGAAGTGAACAAAGATGAAGAACGGCGCCGCGTGAGAGATGTCCCAAGAACCCTAATTTTGTTTTTTCCCTTAATCAGTAACTAAGCTTAGTTTAAGAACTTGGGTTTTCTTTGTTGGACATGAATTGGATCACCCACCGTCTATGCCCCTTAAGCCCAATCCGTTTTGCTAGCCATACCCCCCTTTGGCTTGTTTTTGTTACAGGAAATAAACACTCTTTTCTTTTGGGCCTCATCCCTAAATCCACCATAGGCCCATGCTGTTTTCTTTAGTTTATTTTCTTCTCATTCTTTTTTTGTTATACAAAATGATATTAACACTTAAAATATACTTTTTTTAATTAATTAATTTGATTTAGGCTTTGTGAATAAATTTTTATCATTTTTCTTTATTTAATAAAATTTGTTTTAGATTTAATTTACATATAATAAAACACCAATAATAATAATAGATTTTAGTTTTGTCCTTCTTTAATTTATTTTTGTTATTCACATAATTAAAAACGCAAAAAGATAATGCATACGATTTTAATTTTTCTTTTAGTCAATTATTTCATTTTTAGAATAGGTTTACTTTCCTCTTTTCAAGTAAAAATACTCAGATTTTTATTTTGTTGATTGAGTTTATAGACTATTATAGATTTCATTAATCGCACAAAATTCGATTTGGTTGTATTGTTTGCTATTTGGATTTTGCTATCGCATTTGATTCATCCCCATTTGTAAAAATTATACCCCCATTCCCGAACACTTTGTAATAGCGTAAAATTTCAATTCCCGCAATTTACTGTTTTCTTTATACTATATAGTAATTAGGCGTGTATGGCAAGATTCAAAAATCAATCGCTAGATAACCTAATCAAAGAATAAAATGACTTGAAACCAACACACTTTTTCACACGCGCACCTCTAGGGTAACCTCGCTCATTGCCTCGGAAATACAATCATGTCCCTCGAATATGGGACGCTTTAGCAATGACCCTTCGATAAAAAAGATTGTAGTCCCTCGATGACCCTCGATGTTGCCTTCGATAAAACGATCTTGTCCCTTACAAAAATTGCTAAAGCGTCTCATAAGTTGCTTTCGATGATTTTAAAATTGACTTGCGCATGTCCCTTTACATACAACGATGGGGCTTCTTACCAAATCAATGGTAAGATAGCACCATTAAAAGGAGGAAGAAAAGAACAATTTAGGACCTTTCGAGTAGACAGATTCTCTCTTAGTTACTCGCTTGCTCACAATAAAAACTTTTTACGCTTACATTTTTCAAAACATTTTCAAAAAGATAAAACGTTTTGTATACGTTCTTATAGAGACGAGAACCATTGCAAAACATCTTTTCAAAACACGATTCAAAAACACGTCTTTGAACCACTTTTTGAAATAAAACTTTGTACGCGTTCTTATAGAGACGAGAACCATTACAAAGAGATTTTTCAAAATACTTTCAAAGCCCACACCACAAGCACACTGTCAAATGAAAGCAAGTGATCTAAACGAGTAACTAAGAGCCCATGGAAAACCATGGATGAAAAGGGTGCTAATACCTTCCCTTTTCATAATCTACCCCCCGAACCCAAGAAATAATCTCGAAAGGTCTTTCCTGTGCTTTTTTACCTTTCCTTTTGGATAAAAGAAAAGTCGGTGGTGACTCTTGCTATCCACACAAGTGCGATCGAAACACAAAACATCAAGTCAGTTCTCCCACCGTATCACAGAACTGGCGACTCTGCTGGGGATATTAAAAAAAAGTGGGGTTACCTTAGGGTTAGATTACATTTACTTTCCTTCTTTGATTTGTATGATTTACATTTGGTTCTTTAGTTTGGGCTTGCTTTAGATCCTAACCCGGATCTGGGAGATACCTTTTAAGTAAGTAGCAATAAACTGTGAGGGAATTGTACGACGTAGATCGATACGGTTGAAGTAGTAGCTACGTTGGTGTGGCACTTTGGTTGGTACCAGTATCCCTTGTGTTGAATCAAGGAGAATACGGGTCCGCCGCTTGGTGTCATGAAACACCAACTGACCTTAGAACCCTAATTGAAAAAACTTGGCCATTAGGACGTAGTGAGGTAGCCGGTTTCGGTGTAAAGCTGAAAATTGGTTGACACTCGATACTACACTCATTGAGGCTAGACTTTTGGGATATCTCAGCCGCAAGAAAAGATTGTTGTGCTGAGAAAATGCCTAAGAGAAAGGTCGGTGATATTGATATCCTTTAGAACCCGATCATTATTTCTAGGACAGGTTGAGCCCACTAAAACTTCAAGAGGGTACTTACCTACAAACTCATGCAAGCCTAAAACATAGGGATATGTTTGTTGTGTGTGTATATGTTTGCTTGTACATAAACATCATAAACATCATCAACATCATATGCATGCTCACTAACCATTTCAAGGATTTATAAATTTATCTTTGTTTTTTTTTTGTAGGATATGAATTCTCTCCGAAGAAACACCATCTGAATCAGCTTTGTAAAAGCACAACCTCAACTTCAAGAGCTAGCCTCAAGAGTGCCCGGGGTTTCTCCTTTTACCAAGAAGTATGGTCGACTCCTCAGTTTGGCTACATCCAACTTCCAAGAAGAGATGATGTGTGTACTATTCCAATTCTTTGATCCCGTACTTCATTATTTCACTTTTTCAGACTATCAATTGGTACCTACATTGGAAGAGTTCTCTCTACTCTTAGGGGTTCCCGTGCTTAATCAGATACCGTTCACCAGTCTAAAAGGGATTCCAAAACCTGAAGTCATCGCCGAAGCTTTACATGTGAAGTGGGCCGATGTCATAGCCAATTGGGAGACAAGAAGTGGGGTTAAAGGTTTTTTAGCTAAGTTTCTATTGGAAAAAGCTCGTTCATTCTGGGATGACATGGATTTCCAAGCTTTCGAAGACGTGCTAGCTCTCCTCATTTATCGTTTGGTTCTGTTTCCTAATTCGGACCAATTCATAGACATTAATGCCATCAAAGTCTTTCTCTCTCGCAATCCTATACCCACATTTCTAGGAGACATCTTGCATTTCCTTCATACCCGTACCATGAAGAAAAGAGGTACCCTTTTGTGTTGTATACCCCTACTCGCTAAGTGGTTCACTTTACACCTGCCTCGGTCAGCATTGAAGAACGAACAAAGATTGACTTGGTTTCAAAGGATGATGTCTCTCACTCACTCTGATATCCGTTGGTGCTCAAGATCTTTGGAAGATATCTATCATTGACCGCTGTGGTGAGTTCCCTAATGTACCTCTGCTAGGTATTAGGGGAGGTATCACCTACAACCCGTGTTTAGCTCTTCGGCAGTTTGGGTATGCCTGAAGAGACGGCCCTCATGAGATGCTCGTCCAGGGTTTGGTCTTCGACTACGACAAAGAAGATCAAGGTTATCGTCAGAGGTTTGCACGTGCTTGGGGAATGGTGAACAAGGTAGACAGTAGGACTTTGGGACATAAAAACTCGATCCCTCTCGAGCCTTACCTTAAGTGGGTACGGGCTCGTGCTCAGAATATCTTGATGCCTTACCCTTCTATCCTTCTTGTCATCATTGAGCCTGTTATTGAAGGAGACGTCCCATACACCGTTCTTCATCCTGACATGCCTACCTCTCTCGAAGACCTGCAAAAAGCTTGGATTCAGTTGAAGGAAGAACGAGACACCTTTGAAACTCAGTACTACGCCAGTGAGAAGAAGGTTCTAGAGCTCACCAAACTGCTTCATGAAGAGAAAAATCGAAATACCTACATTGCTCCAAAGAGGATGTGTTCGATCTTTTTGTCTTAAGAATTTTTGTTGTATTTTGTTTCTTTCTTTGTAAGCCCAAGGAGGCATGATGTATTTGAACTTGGCTTTATTTAATATGACGTGTGTTATTTTTTGGTTTGGACAAATTTAAATCTTCTAAATTTCCTTGAAATCATTTGCATATTGCATCTTCATTCATCATAACATCATACAAGTTTCTCATAACAGGTCGCCTTATCCTTCTAATATTTATTTCAGTGAGATGGATGTTGAACAGACTGTGAAAGATCTTCAGGCGCAGAATGCCCAGTTTCAACAAATGCTCATGGCTCTGACAAAAGGGAAAGAGGAGTTGAAGACTCTTCTAGCCAAAGAGAAGAAGAAGTAGACGAAGAAACCAACCGGGGTTGTGATCATGGGAAGAAGTTTTAAAGGAGACCAGGCGAACTCTGGACTCTGCAACGTCATCGGGTGAAGGAGATAACCAAGGGGCCGAGACCCAGGAAGTGAACGAAAACCCAGCATCAGAAGGAGAGGAAGAGTCTGATTACTCTAAGGAGCAATATCCTCATGCTGATGATAAATACAAATAGCTAGAGGATCGTTTGAATGCCATGGAGATTCAGAGAGTACCCAGTTTGGACTTTGAAGAATTAGGACTCATCTCAGGGGTAGTCATCCCACAGAAATTCAAGGTCCCAACCTTCGCCAAGTATGATGGTATCTCTTGCCCAAAACTACATCTGAGGTCATATGTCAGAAAGATTCAGCCCCACACGGCTAACAAAAATATGTGGGTGCATTTCTTCCAGGAGAGCTTATCGGGGACTCAGTTGGATTGGTTCTACCAATTAGAAGGGTCCAATGTCCGTAACTGGGAAGAGTTGGGTGCCGCTTTCTACAAACAGTATCAATATAATGCTGATTTGGCTCCGACTAGAACACAGTTACATAGTATGTCTATGGGAACAGATGAGGGTTTCAAAACCTATGCTAAAAAATGGAGGGATCTCGCAGGCAGAGTCCAGCCCCCTCTATCCGACAGAGAATTAGTGGATATGTTCCTTGGCACCTTGTCAGGACCATTTTTTAATCACCTAATCGGAAGTTCTTCATCTGGGTTTACCGAATTAATCATGACTGGTGAGCGGGTCGAAGCCGGTATAAAAAGCGGCAAAATTCAAAGAGATGCATCCTCAAGTTTGGTGAAGAAACCTTTTTTTGGGAAGAAGGAGGTCAGTGTTGCGTATGACCTTAGGAATCAAAACAAAACTGACTGTCGTCCGGCAGTAGGGGCTGTCATGATCTCTAATCCTGTGCCAAATCAGCAGCGAAATTATCAGCACAAACCAGAAGCGCCCATGAGACGATTTACCCGGATTAACATGACCATGTCTCAAGTGTTGCCACACCTTCTAAGGACCAATCTGGCAATTTTAAAGGAGGCTCCCAAAAACCCCAATACGGCTTCTCCTTGCTACAACCCGACCGCCTGATGTGCCAATCATTCTGGAAGCTCAGGGCACGATACAGATGATTGTTGGGCCTTAAAGAATAAGGTGCAAGACCTTATCGATGCGAAGGAGCTTGAATTTGAGTCCCCATAAACGCCTAATGTAATAACGGCACCAATGCCCAGACATGGCCAAGGTATCAACGCCATTAATGATGGTCATTTTGTTTCCTCCGTGAATGACTTGGTTACTCCTCTGTTGACCGTTAAACAAAATTTACTGCAAGCCAGCTTGTTCCCAGATTGTGATGAAAATTGCCACCTTTGCAAATCTCTGTCGAACGGTTGTTTGTTACTAAAGATAGGCGTCTAGTGCCTGATGACTAGTAAGGAAATCCTATTTGAAAAGCTACCCCTTATCAAGAGTTCTTATCAAGATGTTTCGATAATCACCATTTTCGACAATCCTCCCAGGGTCTCCACCAAAAGACCCGTCAGGATTACATCCGCTCCCAGAACTGCACCATTGATCATCACTATGCCAAGACCAATACCATACTCCTCAAATAAAGTTGTTCCCTGGAGTTATGAGGCTGACGTTTATTACTACGGCGTCAAGCAAGATCAGTTGGCTGTCACAAATGAAGTTGCAAGAGATATTGATCCTGATATCGGTAACATCACTGGAACCAGTAAAATAACAAGAAGTGGAAGAGTCTTCTCACCTGAGATTTCTCTAAAGACTGTTGCTACTCCTGTGATCATCCCTACTGCCACTCCTACCGACACTGTCAGTGATACTCCCGTTGTTGTCCCTACTGCCGATACCAGGGGTAAAGAGGCTTTGGTTGAGCCTACCCAAGCAAGAGAACGTCCCAAAGTCATCCTTGAAGCTTCTAGAAAAGAAATAGAAGAAATCCTGGAGATAATCAAAAAAAAGTGACTACAACATTGTAGAACAATTGGGGCAGACCCCCTCGAAGATATCATTGTTGTCCTTACTTTTGTGCTCTGAAACTCATGCCAAAGCCTTGGTAAAGTTTCTTAAGACCGCTCACGTGCCCTAGGAGACCTCTATCGACCAATTTGAAGACTGTGTGGCCAGTCTAACTGCTAATAACGAATTAGGCTTTTCCGATGCTGATTTAACCTCTAAGGGAAGGAAGCACAATGATGCCTTGCATATTTCCATTGAATGCAGGGGCACCACACTTGCCCATGTTTTGGTGGATACCGGTTCATCATTGAATGTCTTGCCCAAAAACGCCCTCGATCGGCTGGATTGCAAGGGACTCATCTTGAAACCTAGCAACATCATAGTGAGGGCCTTTGATGGTTCCAAGAGGACACTGCACGGAGAAGTTAGTATCCCCATAAAAATTGGGACTCATACCTTTGACTCAATTTTCTATGTGATGGACATCCGCCCTTCGTACTCTTGTCTGTTGGGTCGACCCTGGATCCATGGAGCTGGTGCAGTCACTTCTACCCTACACCAAATGCTAAAATACCCGATCAGAGGGAAGATTGTCATAGTTCACGGAGAAGAGGAATACATGGTTAGCCATTTGAACTCTTTCAGTTATGTTGAAATGGATGGTGAATTCATAGAGACTCCTTGTCAAAACATTGAGGAGGTTCCAGCAATGGTCGCAGCAACCAAGTCTACTCTAAAGGTCCCGGAGATTACCAGACCTCCGCTGAAGATGGCTTCATTGAAAGACGCTCGAGCAGTAGTTGAAGAGGGAGGATGTACTATCTGGGGTCAGCTTTCGGATATTCCCTACAAGTCCGACATATTTCGGTTGGGGTTCACTTCAGAGGCTCAGAAAACTGTCTGACGTTCTCGCACGGGGGGACCACCTCTGCGTATCAGCAATCAAGGAGTCAACGCCTTAGAAGATAGTAATGGCAGCTGTGACATGGATGAATGGATTTTTCCAACTATCGGCGGAGGGCTTAATAATTGGGAGGCGAAGTATTTCATTCCTATTACTTTTATTCAAGATTAATTTTCTTTTAATATTTTCAGGCTTGTAATATTTAAACAATTCAGACTCTTTTTTTAAACCTTGTGTCTTACCCGAGGCACAATGGTCCATCTGTAAGGGTTGTCACTTCATTCTCATATGTCATTAATGAATCATGGACGTTTTTTACATCAAATTTTGTTGTCTTTGTCTTTTCTTTCTTCCATTTTATTTCTTTCAAAGGTAGTTGTGTTCTTACACACACTCACATATTGAAAATGCAGATCTACGTCCACTCAGGATCTCAAGGGTAACAGTTCTGCTATGGCCAATTATGACTTTGAAAATCCGATCTACCAAGCTGACAACGAAGGTGAGGAAGATTATAAAGTGCTAGGAGAATTGGCCAGGTTGTTGCAACAAGAAGATAGAGCTATTCAGCCTCATAAGGAACCGTTGGATACAATCAACTTGGGTACCATGGAAGATAAAAAGGAAATCAAGGTGGGTGCCAATCTATAGCCGAGTGTCAAGTAACGTCTGATTCAGCTGTTGCAGGATTATGTTGAGATCTTCGCCTGGTCTTATGAAGACATGCCAGGACTGGATGCAGACATTGTGGTACATCGTCTGCCTACAAAGGAAGATTGTCCCCCAGTAAAACAGAAGGTTCGTCGTATGAGGCCCGACATGTCGGAAAAGATCAAAACAGAAGTTATGAAGCAGTTCAATGCTGGATTTTTGGCTGTTACCTCTTATCCCCAATGGGTGGCCAATGTTGTCCCTGTGCCCAAGAAAGATGGTAAAGTGCGGATGTGTGTGGACTACAGAGACTTAAACAGGTCAAGCCCCAAAGATGATTTCCCACTTCCCCACATCGACATCCTGGTTGACAATACGGCACAACACAAAGTGTTTTCCTTCATGGATGGCTTCTCGGGCTATAACCAAATCAAAATGGCACCTGAGGATATGGAGAAAACAACTTTTGTTACACAGTGGGGCACTTTCTAATATAAGGTCATGCCATTCGCACTGAAGAATGCTGGGGCAACCTATCAACGCGCTATGGTAGCTTTATTTCATGACATGATACACCATGAGATAGAGGTCTACATAGACGATATGATAGCCAAATCGCAGACGGGAGAAGAGCACCTCGGTCACCTACAGAAGTTATTTGAAAGACTGAAGAAGTACGAGTTGAGATTGAATCCAAACAAGTGCACACTCGGAGTACGGTCTGGTAAACTCTTGGGTTTTGTTGTCAGCAACAAGGGTATCGAAGTTGATCTTGCCAAGGTTAAAGCGATACAAGAAATGCCGTCCCCTCGTACTGAGAAAGAAGTCAGAGGATTCTTGGGATGTCTGAATTACTTAGCCAGGTTTATTTCTCACCTGATAGCTACTTGTGAACCAATCTTCAAACTCTTGAAGAAAGATCAAGTAGTCAAATGGAACGACGAATGCCAAGTTGCTTTTGAAAAAATCAAGGAATACCTGCAAGAACCTCTTGTGTTGTTGCCACCTGTCGAAGCAAGGCCATTGATCTTATATCTAACTGTTTTAGAAAACTCAATGGGGTGTATGCTGGGGCAGCATGACGAGTCTGGCCGAAAAGAGCATGCTATTTATCACCTGAGCAAAAAGTTTACCGACTGTGAAACAAGATATTCACTGCTCGAGAAAACTTGCTGCGCTCTGGCATGGGCTGCTCGCCGGCTGAGACAGTATATGCTGACCCACACTACTTTGTTGATATCTAAAATGGATCTGATAAAGTATATCTTTGAGAAGCCTGCTCTTTCTGGGATAATAGCGAGATGGCAGATGATCCTAACAGAATATGACATACAGTATACTAGCCAGAAAGATATAAAGGGCAGTGTATTGGCTGATCATCTTGCTCACCAAGCTGTAGAAGACTATCAGTCCATGAAGTTTGAATTCCCAAATAAAGACATCATGACGTTGGACAACTGTGAGGAAATCAGGCCATATGACAGACCTGAACAAGGATCCTGATGGACCCTGTTCTTTGATGGGGCATCCAACGCACTTGGCAATGGTATCGGTGCCGTACTCATATCTCCAGAAGGATGTCATACTCGTTTTACTTCCTGACTTTGCTTCAACTGTACAAACAACATGGCAGAATACGAAGCGTACATCTTTGGTCTCAAGGCTGCCATAGACTTGGGGATCATACACTTGGATGTATTTGGAGATTCAACCTTGGTCATCAGTCAAGTAAAAGGGGAATGGGAAACCAAGCACCCCAACCTTATCCCTTATAAAGAACATGTGTTGACATTGTTGCCGCATTTCGAGAAGATTACCTTTGAGCATTTCCCGCGAGAAGAAAATCAGCTAGCAGACACATTAGCTACAATGTCATCTATGTTTAAACTTAATTGGGATAACGAGGCTCCTCGAATCTCCATTGAGCGGATGAATGAACCAACCTACTGTCACGAGATTAATACCGAAGAAGTAGTGGACCAGCCTTCATTTCATGAAGTCAAGAGGTATCTCGAGTCTCAGGAATATCCAGAAGGAGCTTCGGTGAATGACAAGAAATTCCTGAGAAGGTTCTCAGCTAAGTTCTTCCTTAGTAACGGCATTCTGTACAAACGCAGTCATGACTCAGTTTTGCTTCAGTGCATAGACAAGGCTGAGGCTGAAAGGATCATGGGTGAGCTGCACGAAGGAACTTTTGGTACACATTCCAGTGGGCATACAATGGCAAAGAAAATCCTACGGGCAGGCTATTATTGGTCTACCATGGAAGCGGATTGTTATCAACACTCTCGGACTTGCCATAAGTGTCAAATCTATGCTGACAAAGTACATTTACCTCTGGTTCCTCTAAATCTCTTGACGGCTCCTTGGCCCTTTTCTATGTGGGGAATCGATATGATCAGGGAAATCAAGCCAACAGCCTCCAACGGACATCGCTTTATCTTGGTGGCCATCGACTATTTCACAAAGTGGGTTGAGGCAGCTTCCTTTGCTTCCGTTACTAAGAATGTGGTCGACCGGTTCATCACGCAGAATCTCATATGTCGGTACGGTATCCTAGAGAGAATCCTCACTGATAATGGTACAAATCTGAATAATACTATGATCATCGCCTTGTGCGAGCAATTCAAGTTTCAGCATCACAATTCTTCCCCTTACCGGCCAAAGATGAATGGTGTTGTAGAAGCCGCTAACAAAAACATAAAGAAGATCATACAGAAAATGACAGTCACATACAAAGACTGGCATGAGATACTACTGTTTTCTCTCCATGGGTATTGTACCACATCTTGCACATCAACAGGGGCAACACCTTATTCCCTCGTATACGGCATGGAAGCTGTCTTGCCTATTGAGGTCCAGATCCCATCTCTAAGAATCATGAAAGATGTTGGTTTTAATGAAGAAGATTGGATTCAGACTCAGTTTGACCAACTAAACTTGATTGATGAGAAGAGGCTTACAGCTATCTGTCATGGTCAGATGTACCAAAAACGCATGATCAAAGCTTTTAGTAAAAAGGTCAAACGTCAGGTATATCGGATCGGTGACTTGGTAATCAAGCGTATCATTTTTCCACAAGGTGATCCCAGGGACAAATGGACCCCTACATATGAAGGGTCATTTGTAATCAAAAGCATTTTCTCTGGTGGAGCAATGATCTTGACTACTATGGATGGAGACGACCTCCCGCACCTTGTAAATACGGACAGTTAAAAGATACTACTCATGATCAAAGACCCGCTAGGTTGACTGTCCTAGGCAAAAATAATGGCTTCCCGGCGAACCAAAAGGGTTCGGGCAAAAATAAGGGATGAAAATAAAAATTTGTACACCCGGCAAGTCGAAAACCCGAAAGGGCGGCTTGGGCAAAAAAGGGTATCCCGGTGGACTGAAAACCCGAGAGGGCGGTCCAGGAAAAAGTTAGGGATTAAAGCGTATGACTATGTCTCATAGGATCATCTGGAAAACAATCTTCAGCGTCAACCAATCAACTCAATTGGCTCTAAATCAATCCAATCAACTTCGCCGAGGCGAACAGCGGACAAGACATTCAGAGCCATGAAGGCTATAGCAGAATGGGAACCCCATGGGATTATTTCACATAGCTACCTTTTCTTTGTATAAATTTTCATTTTTTTTTACGACGACATTCTCTTGCCAGAATACTTTGTCTCATTGTACAAAAAACACTTGTTCAAGTTAATACAAAGATATCCCTTTTGAAAGTGCAAAACCATCTGATTTTCTTTATTTTATTTACAAAAACGTCCAATGATTTATTTTGAACATATGCATTTGAACGTGATTATTGTTACGAATAAATAAATAAAATGGAAAGACAATTACTAATGACTTTAAGAAATAGAATAATATCTGTAAGCCATTCCATAACACCCCCACGGGTACTTTCTCCAACCAGAGCAAAAATTTCCAACCATTGGTCCAAAGTGTATCCAGCAAGTTGCCCAATTTCTCAGATTTCCCCAGCAGGATATCACAAGCAATGTCTGGCTTCTCCCTTCTACAACAGAGCATTTACCAGGAAATTCACCCATCAGTACTTCAGAGGGGATTTATTTTTCCCACTTCCAGCAACGCTACGGCACAAACAATTTTTTACTTTTCATACATTCGCATACATACGTCATAACTTTGGCAACTCAAGTGCATACAGTGCAATCTCATTTATTTTGAGAGGCAAACATCACACCATGCATCGCATACATCATAGCATTGCATACAATTAACTCTTCACCTTTTTACAGGAAAGAGACATTTGACAGTTATTATCAACAAACTTCCGACAGACACAAATCTTCAACAAGTCAAATACATATCAGTTTCCGAGAAAACCCAGATTCTTACTGGTTCAGATAAATCTCTCAACGGTTTATTCTGATTCATTTCTAGATTGTTACTGGTTCAGATAAATCTCTCAACGGTTTATTTTGATTCATCTCCAGATTTTTACTGGTTCAGATAAATCTCTCAACGGTTTATTCTGATTCATTTCCAGATTTTTACTAGTTCAGATAAATCTCTCAACGGTTTATTCTGATTCGTTTCCAAATTTTACTGGTTCAGATAAATCTCTCAACGGTTTATTCTGATTCATCTCCAAATTTTTACTGGTTCAGATAAATCTCTCAACGGTTTATTCTGATTCACTTCAAGATTTTTACTGGTTCAGATAAATCTCTCAACGGTTTATTCTGATTCATCTCCAGATTTTTGTTGTTTCAGATCAATCTCTCAGCGGTTTATTCTGATTCATTTCCAAATTTTTACTGGTTCAGATAAACCTCTCAAAGGTTTATTCTTATTCATCTCCAGTTTATTTTACTGGTTCAGATAAGTCTCTCAACGGTTTATTCTGATTCATCTCTGGATTTTTACTGGTTCAGATAAATCTCTCAACGGTTTATTCTGATTCATTTCCAGATTTTTACTGGTTCAGATAAATCTCTCAACGGTTTATTCTGATTCATCTCCAGATTATTTTAATGGTTCAGATAAGTATCTCAACGGTTTATTCTGATTCATCTCCAGATTTTTACTGGTTCAGATAAATCTCTCAACGGTTTATTCTGATTCATCTCTAGATTTTTACTGGTTCAGATAAATCTCTCAACGGTTTATTCTGATTCATCTCCAGATTTTTACTGGTTCAGATAAATCTCTCAATGGTTTATTCTGATTCATTTCCAAATTTTTACTGTTTCAGATAAATCTCTCAACGGTTTATTCTGATTCATTCTCTGTTCAGATCCAGTTCAAACTTTCCGTCAACAATTACCTTTGGATGGCATCTATAAGCCCATCTCTGACAATTCTCCTCTATTTCTCCAAATGGCATCTTTAAGCCCATTTCCATACACAATCAAATCATCGCGTCATCAAGTGCAAATTTCTGGGCACTCTAGTGTTCAATTATCTTCTACTTTCAAGCCACAAACGAGAACATGTCGATCTCTCTTTTCAAGTTTAAGAAAATTGAACAGGGGCAGTTGTTGTACCCCAAAATTTTCCCTCCCATTTTTCATAGAAGACATAACCCTAGGGTTTCTCGGATATTCATGTTGGCTCAGAAATCGACCAGACAGATTCTCTTCTGTGGCAGTAAACCAGTAATTAGGGTTTCTTGCAATTCTCAAAAGAAAATGAGTTTTCAAAGATCCAATTGGCTTTCACAGGTCTTCATGCTTCCTCAAGGTTGTATTTATGATTTCTTCAAGCTACAATATTTTGCGACGATTATGTCTATTCATGGTCAGATGTGATGTCGCTCACGGGTTTATCTTCAAAGAATCGAAAGAAATTTGAGTTTGGAAAACTTTAAAATTATCAAATCATTGCAAGGCATTTGATTGATTTTGAATTTTCTTAAAACGTAGTTTATTGAAAAGATAATGTTTGTTCTCAGAGCATGATTTGTTTGGGACAAGAGATAGAAGTTTATACTGTCATTTAGGACACTCATGATTGTGGGATCCAGGTTGACCAGATGATTTGCGTCCTTAAAACGTTTGTTTTGTTAGGAAATGGAGTACACAATGCATGTATGTTACAAACTTATTGGGATTACTTGGAATTTAAGTTACCAGACTGGAGCATTTTATTTCAAATATCTTGATTGGTAATTTCAAAAATCAATTAGGATGCGAAGAGAAATTACAAGTTGTTGTTAATAAAGGATTTCAAGTTCTAAAATGACACCAGAATACTTCATGCTACAACTCAAGATTTTCTCCAATTGTTACAAAAATAATTTATTCTTTTAAATACTTTATGTTTTACAACTTACTGTATTTAAAGATGAGTTGGTACAACTATTGGATACAATACAAGAATGATTTTTCTAAATTACAAAGAAAATCCAAATGAATGAATGGCCAAGGAGAATTAATCTATGTCTAAGTTTGTTTGAAGATTGAAGTCGTATCAAATTCCTTTGTTTATCTCTCAGACTTCCATGCTTGCCACAGATTTCCTGCGTTCTTTGCTTTGTCATCTCCATTTTTGCTCACATGAAGACAAGAGAAAGAAAACATGATTAGTGCAAATTATATGGGCATGAACAAGAAATTTTCCAAAAAAAAGTATTCATCATTAAGGTTTGCAATGTGGAATCAGAATGCCATTTTATTTCATCACAACCTATTTCCCCTAGTTACAAATCACAAGAAGGTTACCCTTCTTGGTTCACAAAAAGAAAGAGGAAAGGAAATTCGCAAGCAAAATGTCCAAACAAAATGCTAAAAATTGAACCAAACAAAATGCTACAAACTGAACCAAACAAAATGCTACAAACTGAACCGAACAAAATGCTACAAACTGTCCAAACAACAAACAGCATTACAAATTGTCCGAACAACAAACAACATCACAAACAGCAGCATTACAAGAGTCCAAACCAACAGCATCAACAAAAACGAGGCAGCAGTATATCAAGTAAGCAAATAGCTAAATGAAACAAAATAGCAAAACTTGCTCAAGAAGCAATATATTATCATTTTCCAACTGCAAACCTTTCAGAATTAGTGAAAAAAGGCAAAAGAGCAATTTGCTTTTTTATTGTCATTGAGAAATAAGAGAGGATAGAAGTCACCTATTCAATAGAATTTCCCAAAATGCACATTCTGCAAAAAGCCCTGCTACAAAAGAGGAGCTGCTGCAAACCCAAGAATAATCAAATTTGCTAAAAAAAACAAAACCTGTTGTAAGCAAAACCTGCTGTAAGCAAAAATAGTTGAAGAGACCAAAGGCCAAGAGGCCAAAACATTTTTTTTGAGGAGTCAATATAACAGAAGAAGGGCAATCCAAAAGAGGGAGAAAAAAAAAGCAAAGAAAACACAAACTAGAAAATATCATCAAATCAAAAACCTGTTAACTCAAAAAACCATCAGCCAAGCCTAAAAAACCCAAAAATCGGTATCCAAACCTCAAACTCAAAAAACCTGTAACAAGCTTCACAACAACAACCAGTAATCATCAAAAACTCCCAAAACACAGTAGCCAAGCTTCACAACAAAAAACTAGTAAGCCATCAAACAACCAAGAACCTGTAACAAACCTAAAATCCAAAAAAACCAGTAACCAGCATCCAACTCTCAAAACCAGCAACAGAACCATAACCAAAATATCCCAAACACAGTAGCCAAGCTTCACAACAAAAAAACCAGTAAGCCATCAAACAACCAAAAAACATGCTAAGCTTTCATCAAGACAACAAACACATTAACCATCATACAGTAGCAAAGTCTCAAACAACAAAAACCATAACCAAAATATCCCAAATCAAAAACCAGTAACAAGCCTCAAATCACAAAAAAACGGTTAACTCAAAACAACAGAACCATCATCAAAAATCCCACAACCCTTAACCATCACTGAAAAAAACCCAAAACACAGAGATAAGAAGAAGTTACCAACAAGTCAGAAAAGCCACGCTCTCTTCCTCATAAAACTTCTGCCACCACTGAACACAGTCCTCGCTCTCGCCTCTCCCTTCCTATTTCGCAAGAGGAAAATTGTAAACCTCCAACAAATATGAATGCTTCCTCCCAAATCTTCCATAAGCATATAATTTCTGCATTTAAGATAGCAAAAGCTTAATTAACAGAAAACACAACAAAGTTAGGAAAAAAATCAACGAAATTTGTAAGCTTTTTGAAGATAACAAAAGAATCTCACCTTTTTTTCAAAAGAATCGTAGAACTTGATTAAGGAGGCGAGATAGTTGTATTCCGGCAACAGGGAGTTTTAGGGAGGTTGAGGATGAAATAGTTTCGTTTCTCTTAGGTTTAAAATCGAATTCAACAATTAGGGTTTCAAGGATGCGAATCACGGTGAGATAAGGAGGTAGTATGTTACTGAAGAGGACGATTTGGTCGTGAGGTTAGACAGGGACGGGTAGTGAGAACATTTAGAGGGTTCAGCATAATGGAAGAAGTGAATGAAGATGAAGAACGGCTCCGCGTGAGAGATGTCCCAAGAACCCTAATTTTGTTTTCCCCCTTAATCAGTAACTAAGCTTAGTTTAAGAACTTGGGTTTTGTTTGTTGGACATGAGTTGGATCACCCACCGTCTATGCCCCTTACGCCCAATCTGTTTTGCTAGCCATACCCCCCTTTGGCTTGTTTTTGTTACAGCAAATAAACACTCTTTTCTTTTGGGCCTCATCCCTAAATCCACCATAGGCCCATGCTGTTTTCTTTAGTTTATTTTCTTCTCATTCTTTTTTGGTTACACAAAATGCTATTAACACTTAAAATATACTTTTTTTAATTAATTAATTTGATTTAGGCTTTGTGAATAAATTTTTATCATTTTTCTTTCTTTAATAAAATTTGTTTTAGATTTAATTTACATATAATAAAACACCAATAATAATAATATATTTTAGTTTTGTCCTTCTTTAATTTATTTTTGTTATTCACATAATTAAAAACGCAAAAAGATAATGCATACGATTTTAATTTTTCTTTTAGTCAATTATTTCATTTTTAGAATAGGTTTACTTTCCTCTTTTCAAGTAAAAATACTCAGATTTTTATTTTGTTGATTGAATTTATAGACTATTATAGATTTCATTAATCGCACAAAATTCGATTTGGTTGTATTGTTTGCTATTTGGATTTTTCTATCGCATTTGATTCATCCCCATTTGTAAAAATTGTACCCTCATTCCCGAACACTTTGTAATAGCGTAGAATTTTAATTCCCGCAATTTACTGTTTTCTTTATACTATATAGTAATTAGGCGTGTATGGCAAGATTCAAAAATCAATTTCTAGATGACTTAATCAAAGAATAAAATGACTTGAAACCAACACACTTTTTCACACGCGCACCTCTAAGGTAACCTCGCTCGTTGCCTCGGAAATACAATCATGTCACTCGAATATGGGACGCTTTAGCAATGACCCTTCGATAAAAAAGATCATAGTCCCTCGATGACCCTCGATGTTGCCTTCGATAAAACGATCTCGTCCCTTATAAAAATTGTTAAAGCGTTTCATAAGTTGCTTTCGATGATTGTAAAATTGACTCGCGCCTGTTACTTTACATCCAACGATGGGGCTTCTTACCAAATAAATGGTAAGATAGCACCATTAAAAGGAGGAAGAAAAGAACAATTTAGGACCTTTCGAGTAGACAGATTCGCTCTTAGTTACTCGCTTGCTCACGATAACAACTTTTTACACCTACATTTTTCAAAACATTTTCAAAAAGACAAAACTTTTTGTATATGTTCTTATAGAGACGAGAACCATTGCAAAACATATTTTCAAAACACTTTCCGAAACAAGATTCACAAACACGTCTTTGAACCAGTTTTCGAAACAAAACTTTGTACGCGTTCTTATAGAGACGAGAACCATTACAAAGAGATTTTTCAAAATACTTTCAAAGCCCACACCACAAGCACACTGTCAAATGAAAGCAAGTGATCTAAATGAGTAACTAAGAGCCCATGGAAAACCATGGATGAAAAGGGTGCTAATACCTTCCCTTTTCATAATCTACCCCTCGAACCCGAGAAATAATCTCGAAAGGTCTTTCCTGTGCTTTTTTACCTTTCCTTTTGGATAAAAGAAAAGTCGGTGGTAACTCCATCCATCCGCACAAGTGCGATCGAAACGTAAAACATCAAGTCAGTTCTCCCACCGTATCACAGATGTAATTAAATAAATAAAAGTATGATGTAATTAAATAAATAATGTTATACTTACACATCTCTCGAAAATTTGTTGAACTTTTTCTTCAACAGCTCCATCCTTACACACGCGGGATTCCTTCCATAAAATGTGTTCTGGAAGAGATGTTTCAGAACTATTCTCCTTTGTTAGCTACACATTAAGCCAAATAACATGATCAAATGTAAGCGTGCATATATTATAGATACTTTTCAATTTATAGATACTTACAATAGATTGTTGTAAGCGTGCATATCCCATACGCCCTTTTCTGTATGGATATGCTGGACTTGATGCTCGTTGTCGATTTACGACACTTAAACTCTCAAATTTTTGGGTATTTATTTTGGATTTAAAATTTTCCCATTCTTCAGCTGTAATCAAATCTGCATATTTCTTTGGAAGCTCTGCATCAACAAAAAATTTATCTGCATCCCTAAGAAACTTGTTTGACAAGAAAGCTCTAAACCCACTATGTAGTTTCCCAGCCAATTTAAGAATATAATCTCTCCTGGTATCTTCAATGATGAACGACATCTACGAAAATCATACACAAAGTGCGTTAGTATAAGTAATTTAGAGACATAATCATCATTATAAACAAATAACATCACATATGGTACCTGTATCTCACTCCATATTTTATCTTTAGCTTCGTCCAACACTCTTGCTCTCCAATCTTCACATGTAATTGGAATTTGTCTCCTTACCACTGAACCGAGATAACTCATCAACATTGAACCGTTAGGCTCAATTAGTTGGCCTTCTTGACTCTAATGCACATCATACTTTATGCCTTGGTCTCTATCCCGAATTATTCTCTTCATTATTTTTATTCCTCGTTTATATTCCATTTCCGTTTTACTAACGGCCTTATCTCCATCATGCAGAGAATCATCACGTGGGTGATCGTTGTTTGTAGCCATCTAACCTGTAATAAACATAAACATAAACCCAATATAAAATTCCATAGTCATTTAAATATATATAAAATTACAATGCCAAAAATTAACATAAACATAAATTTAAACGTAAACACAAACATAAACATTTTAATATTCTACCTCTTTCACTAACATCTCTTTCTTTTCTTGGTTGGAACATGAATTACTTATTTCTTAACAATGTGGATGAATGGATTTATCCAAATTCCCTCATTATGATCATTTCTGATATATGATTCATCCACTATAATATTCTCATCTTGATCATTTATAATATACGACTCATTTCGTCTAATACATGACCCATTCTTATCATCAATATCACCTTGGTCTACACCGTTATCATCAACCACTTTGTTAGGTAAAAGCACTATAGACCATTTTGTACTCGTCGGGTCAGTGACATAGAACACTTGTTTAGCTTGATAGGCTAGAATAAAAGGCTCATCTTTGTACCCCCTCCCTATTAAGATCCACTTGTAAAAATCCTGACTTATTCATTCGTATGCCACCACTACTTACCCACTTGCAACCAAAGATAGGAATCTGAAACTTCTCGTAATCAAACACCAAAATATGCTCGATAACCCCAAAATATGACAGATTTGCATATTTGGGGTTTAGGTCCTTCATACTTGAAATGTGCATTGCTTCAGCGAGCACGGTGACACCACTACTTTGCATAGTACTTTTATCATCTTGTTCTTTGGTATAAAATGTTTATCCATTAATTACGTATGCGCTATAGGAAAACACATGCAAACTTGGACCATATGCCAAACATCTCAACCTTTCTGTTATTGAAGCGGGATCTGAATGAAGCTTTGAAAAAATATGATCCTTAGACCATGGTATAAAACTTTGATTGTGCTCCTGTACTATCCAATTTTCATTTCTATTCTGATTTAACCCTAGGAGTACATCCTTGTGCATTTCAACATATGGCTCAACCTCACTGTCATTATGCAGAACATACAAATGCAATTGATCCCATTCATCTTTTGATATTATCACAATTTTATTTCAAATTAATCTTTTACCTTCCTTTTTTTCAAAAATATGACTTTTGGGGAGTCCAATGGATTGAACTTTGGACAAATATTCAGTACAAAACTCAACCGCTTCTTCAACAATGTATCACTAAACAATACAACCCTCTGGGCGACTTCGGTTTTTCACGTACCCTTTTAATACTTTCATATAACGTTCAGCAGGGTACATCCATCTCATATAAGTTGGGTCGCACAACTGTGTCTCTTTCACAAGATGAACAACTGGATGTACCATTATGTCAAAAAATGAGGGAGGAAAATACATTTCAAGCTCACCCAAAGTAATAACAATTTCTTTTTGCAATGTTGGTAAGATCTCAAGATCAATCACCTTACTACAAATTGACCTAAAGAAAAAATACAACTTAGTTATCGGACTCCTTACTTTATCTGGAAAAATAGAACATATACCTATTGGTAGAAAATGCTCCATTATAACTTGGCAATCATGTGTCTTTAAACTCTTTAACTTGAGGTCTTTCATAGACACAAGTCTTCTAATATCTGAAGAGCATCCTTCTGGAACTTTAACTTCACTTAGAAACTTACACAATATCTTTTTCTCCTTTCTAGATAGAGTAAAAGCATCAGGTGGTAGATATGTTCGGCTTCCTTTCTTCACGGGTCCTAGTTCAGTTCGGATTCCCATCTTTAACATGTCCTCCCTTGCTTTAAGGCCAACCTTAGAGTTTCCTTTAATATTGAGTAGCGTACCAATAACACTTTCAAATACATTTTTTTCAATATGCATAACATCGAGAAAATGTCTCACATACAGAGACTTCCAATATGGCAATTCAAAAAAAATCGATCTCTTCTTCCACCCACCTTTGACAACCGTATGCGCAAAAGGCTTTCCAAACTGAGTACACACATCTTTCACCTTTTCAAAAATTTGGTCACCTAACAATGCAGGTGGAGCTTTACGTTGTTCGGTGTCTCCATTGAATGCTTTTCTCCATGCACGGTAGTGATGTTTAGAATGTAAGAATCTACGATGACCGAGAAACACATTCTTCTGACAAAGTTCCAAACGCATCGTATCGGTTCCATCTTCACAAACAGGACACGCACGTTGACCTTTAATGTTATACCCACGTAGATTCTCGTATGCTGGAAAATCATTAATTGTGCCAAATAACATCGCCCTCAAATTGAAACTTTGTTTCCTATATCCATCATAAACCTCCACCCCGTTCTCCCACAAAATCTTTAAATCTTCGATCAAAGGTGTCAAGTATACGTCTATGTCATTCCCTGGTTGTTTAGGCCCAAATATTAACATAGATAACATCATGTACTTAGGCTTCATACATAGCCATGGAGGTAGGTTATAAATCATAAGAATCACAGGCCATGTGGTATGTGAGATACTTTGAAGACCATGCGTGTTCATTCCATCAGTAGATAAAGCCAAGTGAAGGTTTCTTGCTTCTTCTCCAAAATCAGGATAATCATTATCAATTTTCGACCACTGTGGTGAATCTTCCGGATGTCTATACTTTCCATCAATAATTCTTTCATCTGCATGCCAAGTAAGGTATCTTGCATTGGTTTCACTATGAAACATGAGCCTAAATCTCGGAATTATAGGAAAATACCATAAGACTTTTGCTGGAGACAATTTTTTCTTATATCGAGACAAACCGCATTTAGGGCACTCATTTAACGATGCATATTTGTTTCGAAACAAAACGCAATCGTTTGGATAAGCATGTATCTTATCATAGCTCATGCCAATAGAGCACAACATTTTTTTGGCCTCATAGGTTCGATTAGGAAGAACATTATCCTCCGAAAGCATATTGTTGTACCCCAAAATTTTCCCTCTCATTTCCTCAACATTTTCTCATCACAAAACCCTGGGAGCTCAAGATCCAGTTAGGGTTTCCTCTGCTCAAGACTTCTCCTTGCACTATTGACCCAAATTGGGGTTTGTGTTTGCACAAAGATGTTTTGACCTAAAAAGCCTAAGATGACTTTCATGCTTCATGTTGGACTCCCAAGTTTATTCATACAAAGTTTCAAGTCTTGATTCCAAGTTTTGCCCAGTCAATTGGACAGTTGACCTAGAAATCAACTGTATTGGAGAAAAAGTCAACTATGGCCAATTGACAGTCAAATCTCATGAAAATTGACCCACATCAACATTATGAACTCACATAGACCATTGGATCAAGTTTGGATCACAATTCCACAAGAAATTTGATCAGATCATCAAAAGGGAAAAATGGTCATTTTTTAGGGTTTTGACTGCACAAGGGTAATTTTTGACTGTTTGACCTAGCCAATGGCAAACCAAGCTCACATATGGACTCAAGGAACCCATGGATTCATCTTGACATGCTCATCAAGTTCAAAAGATCCCAAATACACAAGATTGGTAGTTGAATTTCTCAGTCAATTGATCAATTTTGACTGTATACTGAAAAGTCAAACTTTGACTTTTTGGTCAAAATCAAGAGTCAAGATTCATTTTTCATCAAAACATGCCAAATCATGAAACTTGTTCACCAAGAAATAAAAAAATTGCAAATTAGGGTTTGAAATGGGAATTTTTCATAACTTAGAATTTTTCTAAGTTATGGAAAACCCTAATTTTTTCCCAACTTTGCCCCACTTTCTCACCAAGATTCATTTGGATTCAAACAAAAGTAAAAACATGAAAGTTGTAGCTTGTTGCATAATCTACAACTTTGATTCACAAAGTTTTCCCAAATGAGGCTTGTATCTCAAGTTACAATTTTTGGAATAAGGGTGCTAAACCATTCTTAACTTAGTGAAATTTTAACCTATTTTGGCAAGGTTTTCTACCTAACTTCAAGGCCATTTTCCATACACTTCCACTTGGAATTTCAATTTTCATTTCAAAGATGGATTGTAGTACACATTCCAAGCTTTCCAAAATGTCCAAGAACTTCTCAAACAACCTCATGTTTAGGGAGAATCGAATTTTGCAATATGGCAAAAAGTCACTTTTGTTCTTGGCCAAGGCATGTTCATAACACTATGCATTTTCAAAAACTCAGCATGCCACTTGATTACAGGCCTTTTATCTCAATTACACTCATAAATTTAATGCCAAACCTTTGTGCCAAGACCATGTTTTGTGTGTTCAAGCATTGCCTAGAAGATTAATCCATTTATAGATAAAGCATAATATCTATTTTAGAAAAGTTTCACTTTATGTCAAATGCAAATCCAAGCAAGTACACTTGAAATCTTCTTGGCACAAGTTATGAGACACATTGCACTGATCAAGGCCAATGTATGCAGCATAGTATGGGGGCTTGTACAGGCTAGAATCACAAATTGACCATTGCTTGCTTAAAGTTCAAGAAACATAGCATAACTTGTACCAACTCTCATATCAGCTTACAAACACTTAAGAAAACTTGTGAAACACATTCAAGAGATACCAACTGAGCTAGTACACGACCCTAACATCCCTCATACACTCCCATTCCCAGAATCACCTTCAAACTGCAAGAATAGGGCAGGGCCTGCAGTTTGAGTGCCATCTCTCATTCCTCTCAAGCTTTCTTGCCCAAACCAGTTCACACATCTTCCATACCATCTATGCAAGCTAACCAAAACCTAAAACACGACCTGTGATTCCTCTAACTGGTTCCACCATTTTCACTTTTCTGATTTGCAGGTGAAGTGCTCTAGCACGATTCAAAAGCTTTCAAGACAAAGTAAAGCTTGGAATAGCATCCCTGGACCTCAAGGAAACTATCCCAATCATCACCTTGCATTGAAAGCTTCTCCATTGCCAGATAGAACTTCAACTGAATAGGTAAGTTCATGAATTCGTATCTCTCTTATTAGGCATTGTTAGCTTTAGGTTTGTGAAGAGAATATGTCACAATCATTGCCCTGGACATGCCCATATAATTAGATTTTATTTATATTATGTGTGTTGCAAGAATTTTGAGTCTGAACATGGAAGAAAATCTAGGTCAGGATTTGGGGGAGAAGAAATTCTCTCTCATCTTAGAGAGTTAAGACAAGTTCTGCATATGGTTGGATTCGTCTCTTGATGCTGAACATTTTTTATGTTGTGAGTTTTCATTAACAAGCCAGGAATCAGGATGTTTGAATGGTGGAACAAGGCGCGCGTTTTTTTGATATTTTCTGGCCAGAGGTTGAAGAAAGGTTATCTGGGCTGGGCTTGCTTTGTATTTCCTTTTCACACCATACAATTGCTTCTGAACCCCCTGAGCCCATTTGGCTTATTTTTAACGTTTTTTGACTTTTTCTTTTTTGGATTGACTTATTTATTTTTTCTCATGATATTAAAATATAAAAAATATTTTTCTCACCATTTTTGAATTTATTAGGCATTTATTTGATTTTTCTTTTAGTTTGTACATAAATAAATAAATACATATACTTTTTATTTAAAATACTAAAATAGTGCAAATACATTTTTATACACTTTTATTTTGTTCTACTTTCTGAAAATATTTTATAGAAAAAATACTTTTTTTTATTAAATATTAAATATTATTAATTAGTATATATAATACATATTTTGTAAATAATATAAATAAATACATATACATTAGTATACTTAGTATAAAATACCAAAAATATACATATTTTATTTTATTAATATTTAACATTAAAAATACATTTTTCACAAATAGACTTCATTTTTATTTTACTCTTGTATGTAAATAATAAATATTGTATATATTAAATAAATAATGCATTTTATTTTGTAAACTAGGGTTTTGACCTAAATATGAAAATACTCCAAAAAAATACTTTTATTTTTATTTTTATTTTTGTGACATAAATAATACGTTTTTTCATACATATAAAAACTTTTTTTTGCATTCTTGCATATTTGTTTTATTTCTATTTAATTTATACCTTTAATTATGTTGCAAATATTCCAAAAATGATGTAATAGCTAGGTTTAATTTCTTTGTCTAAATATCCCCCCATTTGAACATTTGTACCCCCCTTCCCCATATTATTGTGTTGTAATAGTGTAGAAATTTTATTTTTCGCACTTTAACGCTTTTTAAATATGCCATGCTAGAATTAGGGTTTGTATGCGAATAAAACGAACAAAGTAGTTTTGACCTAATTTCAAGATAATCAAGCATGAAAATGAACAACACATATCACACTTGCACCCCCTAGGGTATTCCACTTTGTTGCCTTCAAATAAATGGGCCATATTGCATGTTAGGTCTCTTTGGGCAAAACAAACAAATCAAATGATCATAGTCCCTCGATGACGCTTTCCAAATATTGCCTAAACAAATGATCAAGTCCCTTAAAGAAAGTGCCCAAAGATACTTGACACCATTGCAATTATGGTCTAAACGATGACCCGCGCCCGTCCCTTTCACATCCTAATATGAGATTGTCCACCAAATACAATGGTGGAACAAAATTATTAAAAGGGTTAAAACATAGCAATAAGCTTTGAGAAATTTAGGAGTAGATAACCTCTTAGTTACTTGAATCAAAACTTGCAAAAAAACAAAACACTTGCCTATTTTTCTAAAACCACACCTCACAAACACTTTCAAAACAACTTTCAAAAACAAATGAAAACTTTTTTCAAAAGACATACCTCTTTGTATACATCCCCACATGGATCATTACAAAGGTTGCCACCACATTGGCTTCTTTTCAAAACATTTTCAAACATACACACAAGCACCATTTCAAACAATTGAAAACAAAAGGCAAGTGATCTAAGCAAGTAACTAAGAGCCCATGGATAACCATGGATAGAAAGGGTGCTAATACCTTCCCTTTCTATAATCTACTCCCCGAACCCAAGAAAAATCTCAAAGGTTTTTTACTGTGCTTTTTAAACCTTTCCTTAGGATAAAATAAAAATTCGGTGGCGACTCTTGCTCAACCGAAACATTTGTGAGAACAAACGCAAAACAACAGTCAGTTCTCCCGCCGTATCACACATATCTCTCATAAGGGCTAATAACTCTGTGAAACTTTTATCTGACCATCCATTGCCCGCCTTTAAGTTGTATAACTTTAATACCGCAGACAGTCTTGTGAATTTAGTGCAACCTTTATACAACGGTTTCTCTGCATCGCTTACCAATCTCTCAAACATTTTGGGACAATCCTGAAGATCTTCTTCAAGTGCATCTGCAATCTCTTCGACTCGATCAAAATCGTATGTACTTGTGTCCTTATCGTCTGAAGCATAGGCCGTACTACTTTTCTCCCCCGGTTCAACGTTGTCGTTACTTTTTTCACCGTGAAATATCCAACACGTATAACTTCTATCAATTCCATGCATTAGTAAATACGATTTCAATCCATCTGCGTTAACCCGACCCACATAACAATAACCCAAGCAAGGACACTTCATTCAACTGGGGTCTTTGGCGTGTTCAAGAGCAAACTTAACGAATTCCAATACCCCATTCTTGTACTCTTGTGACAATCGATCGGAAAACGTCCATTTTTTATCCATTTTTTCTACTTATTCAAGTAAACAAAAACACTATAAACGGATTATTCTCTTTTTGTTTAAATTAAATGAATTATTTCTAAAAAATTATTTCTAGAGTTAATAACATGGACTATATATATATATATATATATATATATATATATATATATATATATATATATATATATATATATATATATATATATATATATATATATATATATATATATATATATATATATATATATATATATATATATATATATATATATATATATATATATATATATATATATATATATATATATATATATATATATATATATATATATATATATATATATATATATATATATATATATATATATATATATATATATATATATATATATATATATATATATATATATATATATATATATATATATATATATATATATATATATATATATATATATATATATATATATATATAATTATGTTTTTTAATTGATCGATACAAATAGAATTTGAACTTGACTTACCAAAGAAAGAAAAGGGGCTATTGGTGTCGATGGTGGATGATGCGGCTTTGATGTTCTTCGAATCGGCGATGGTTTTTGACTAACTACACCAATAGGAGGATAACTCAGTTTAGACATCAATGGAGATAAAGACATTTTCAAGAAAGAACCTACCTTGAGAACTGGCCGGTGTGGATGGAGGACAACCGAGAGAGACGGTGGAGGACGAAGGGGGGCTGGTACGACGACGAAGGATTTACGGTTTCTGTTCAAGGAGGGAAAGGGTTACGCTTTCTGTTCAAGGATGGAAAAGGTTACGCTTTCTGTTCGTGAATCTGTGAAATAGAAACAATATACACTAATTCTATTTTTTAATTTTCATTTATATGTCTTTAGACAACGCTTTCTAAAAGCGTTGGCTAATATGGACCTTTAGCAGCGCTTTTGAAAAGCGCTAGCTAATAGGGTCCTTTAGCAGCACTTTTTTTTATTTTTTTTTATTTTTTATGACTTTAGACAGCGCTTTCTTAAATCGCTGTCTAAAGTGGACCTTTACCAGCGCTTTTGATAAAGGCTTTCTAAAGAAATAGTTTAGCAGCGCTTTTTAAAAGCGTTATCTAAGGTCATATTTTTAGCAGCGCTTTAACTAATTATTTCATACAGTTTCCGTGTTTTTTTTAATTCACTTATAGCAGCACTTTTGTATAATATTCATTGTTAAAAATCACTTTTAGTGTAGTGTCATGAAATAGAGCTAGAACAAGATGAACCTCAAAAGAGGGTAAAATCAGTCTCTCTAAGGTCTACTTCTGGAAAAACCAAGGCTTATCAAGCTAAGGAAGAATCAGAAGAATCTGAAGAAGATTCAGATGATGATGATGATGAACTCTCTCTGATAACCAGAAGAATAAGCCAAATCTAGAAGCATAGACAAAGAAAGTTCAGAGGTCAACGAAGGACATATGGAAGAGGTGAATCCACTTTCGGTCAAAGGAATTCTCCTGGAAAAGAAGTTACTTGCTTTGAATGCAATGAGCCTGGATATTACAAAAATGATTGTCCAAAGTTTAAGAAAGACAAGAAGCCTAATAAGGCTTACAAAGCTAAGAAGGCTCTCATGGAAACATGGGATGATTCAGAATCAGAAGATGAATATTCTAATGAAGAGCATGAAAACATGGCATTCATGGCCAGGACCAGCAAGGGAGAAACAACATCAGAAGACGAACTGACACTTAACTATGAGTCAGACTCTGATGACGATAAAGAGGTACTTTCTTCCTTATCTCGTTTTGAACTTGAAATTGGTTTATCTAAATTAATGAAAAGGTGTCCATCTCTTATAAGTAAAACACAAAATCTTGAAAAAGAGTTTTGTAGCTACTTTTGAGAACACTACTATAGATGAGCAAAATATTTATGACTTAAATGAAAAACTATTTGTTTTAAAAAAAATCAAACATTGCCCTGAAAAGTAAAGTGTCGAGATTAGAAGAAGATATTTTCTCTAACACATCTACTACTAACAAAGTAATCATATATGATAGAGCTTTTCAACACTTCCTTGCTAAAAGCATAGATAGAAGCAAAATGGATTTAATGATCTATGGTGTTAGTAGAAATGGAAGTAGAGGCTTGGGATATTCAGGACCGTCAAAAAAATTGATGAGACTCTGAATGTCAAACCAAGACATATCTCTGGACATTTCTTGCTTGCTGGCACAAAATTGAAATGTCGAGAAAAAGAAGGTTTTGATAGTACTGTAGCACAAATACAAACACAAAAGAAAATTTCTAAAACCAAGTATCATGCACAAATTTCACATAATTATCCTGTTGCACAAAATTCCAAAGGTGGCAGAACCTTTGTAACTTCTAACAAGAGAGGACCCAAAAAATGGGTACCCAAAGATCAGATAATCTATGTTGCAGATGTTCTTGATGGCACAATAGAAACACCAATTATGGCACCTAGACAATGGATGATTGCAACACATAATGGGCAAAAGGCATATGTTCCAAGATTTGGAACTTAAATCTGGAGGCGTGGATAGTGTCAGAAGCAACCAGCAAAGAAAGATTATTGGCTATGAAATTCGTGTAATCCAAGATGCTGTTGTCAGAACAAGACCAAACTTTAAATCTTCTGAAGAAATGCTTCTGATCCTTAATGATCTCGCTTGTGCCAGCTCATCTTCTAAATAAAGTTTGGATTCTTATAATTATTTAAAGAATCAACTGATAGACTATTAGACTTCTATGAGTAATTTTTCTACTCTTTTTTGACCTTATTACTGCTATTGTATTTTTTCAGAACCTCAGTAATCAGAAGATTTTTTTGTCATAAATGTATTTGATTGGATGGAAACCTTTTTGGTTCTCCAGTCTCTGAGGATATCAAATGTGTCACTTAGTCAGATGTATTGATTGACGTGTGTAACCCTTGGTTATGCTTAATCATCACACGCTATCTAAAGTATGCAATGAGCAGTGAACGTATTTCTTGGAATTTGATTGATATCATAATTATTACTTTCATTTAATGAGCCTAATCCTTATGTCTAATTATATTCATTTTATTTTTTTCTATCACTTCTCAACACTATAAATCACACACGTTCATAAATAAACTCTGCCTCCATAAAACCTGAAACTCTCAAAAAACCAAAAGTTCATTTCTCATTTTATCTTCCTTTCAACTTCAATTCTCCACTCAAAGTCCTCCATCAGCATCATCTGAAGCTACCTGAAGCATTACAGAAGTTAGTTGTAACACCCCAGAATTTTAATTATTCAATTATTTGATTATATATGATTTATTGTTGATTTCATGTGATGTGTGATGATGTGTTGTGGGGTAGTAAGTGGGATATAAGTGATAACTAGAATTGTTTAGATTTAAATAATTTTAGTTATATTAATTGGATTTATAATAATAATTAAATGGAATAATTAGTTGTACAGAGATGTTAAGGACATGATGATAATATATGATGATGAGTGTGGGTATAAAGGGGATAACATAGAAAGGGTCTAAGGGGTAAAAAGAGAAAGTAAGAGGAATAGAAAGAATTATGTGTGATCATGGAATTTGGGAAAATACAAAGAAGAGTTAGGGCACAAAGAACCAAGAAGGGGATTCGATAGAACTCGAAGAGAGAATCAATTCGCTAAGGAATTAGAGGTAAGGGGTGTAATCGGGTTTATTATGATCGATATGGAGTTAAGGTAGATGTAAGATTTTGTTGTATGATTGATTTTATGAAATATGATGAAATTGTTGATGTTAATGATATATGAATCCTATAATTTGACCCCCAATATGTGTTTATACATGTTTTGATGTTAGTATGTGATATTTGATATCTATAATGCATTTTGGAATTATTATGATATTTGTAATCGCAATTAGGTTGAATGGTATCAGTAACGAAATCGCAATAGAAGTTATAGTATCGCACGTGTCGCCAGGCGAGTAAGGGGCGAGCGAGTCGCCCAAGCGTCTCCCGGTAAGACAAGCGGTAAATGGAAATGGTGGAAAAGAAGAGCTATTGGAAAATGTATGGGGGATAGATCATCACCCCACCCTCGCCGGGAGAGCTTCAAGAGAGAAGAGCGCCACCAGCTTTGTCGGGTGAGCATCAATCGAGTAGACCTGACAATAACTTTCAAAGGCCGTAACTTGAGTTTCAGGACTCTGTTTGATGCGTTGTTCAAAGCATTGGGAAGCTGACGCCTAGAGCTATATGTTAACAGATGAATATGAGTTAATTGATGCATTATTCTAGAGTTTATATGTTTATGAGTTTTGAATTGTTGTATGTGTAATATACTGAGGTGTCTGTTTTCAATGAATGAACTTGATGTTACTATGAAGTTGTCATGAAGTTTCCTATGATGATGTTCGAATGATGTGCATGTTAATATGTATACATGCTAAGTGGGAAATGACTATATGGTAATTATGTGAATGATGATGCACTTGACTAACCGTGATCAAATTGATATATGACGTTGTTGTGCATCATGCATTCATAGCATTTTTGGATGTTGGTTCGCCCGTGTTGAGCCGCAATCCCATTGTGTGGATTGGATGCGAGTAGCTAAGTCCTTGTTAGAGATTTAATGAAGTGTTATCTATGATGCCGGTAGCGATTGATGTTGTGCTCTGATTCCAAGAGGGAATCGATCCTATGGTGGGGATCTATGGAGGGTGATGATCCAGGTGCTCGTAAATTTTGGTAATATATTCATTGTGTTAGGGTTGTTGCATTAGCATTCTATATGAAATTGCATGAATTATGTTGATGAGTTGTGATATGATGATAATTGTGATACGGTGGCAGAACCGACTGTTTAATGCTGATTTGCATTTGTGTTCACAAATGTGCGGTAAGCAAGAGTCGCCACCGTCTTTTCTTTTATCCAACAAAGGAAAGGGTGAAAAGAACAGAAAAAGACCTTTTTTGATAATTTTCTGAGTAAGGGGGGTAGATTATGGAAAGGGAAGGTGTTAGCACCGTTTCCAACAGTTTTTTCCACGGGCTCTTAGAGGTTTGCTCATTTTGAAATACCTTTGTGCTTTGTGTGTTTGAAAATGTTTTGAAAACACCTTAGTACGGCGAACTTTGTAATGTTTCTCGGAATAGTGGAGAAAGTATACAAAGTGTTTTGAAATTGTTTTTGAAAAGTATTTTTTTGTGTAAGTGAAAAAAGTTTGAGCAAACTTCTAACAGCTATATACTTTTGTACTAAAAAAAGGTTTGTTCTTTTCCTCTTTTCCTTTGGACAATGCTATCCTATTATTAGTGAGTAGGTAGCCTTATCGTTGGATGTTGAGGGACATCCGAAGGGATGTTTTACAGTCATAAAGGCAACATATGGAGACGCTTTAGCAACTTTTGTTTAAGGGACAAGATCATTTACCGAAAGGCAACACTTTAGGGTCATCGAGGGACTGTGATCTTTTGATTTTACGAGTCTTTGCTAAAGCATCCCCATTCTCGAGGACATGACTGCTTTAATTTCCAAAAGGCAACCGAAGCGGGGATACCCTAGAGGTGCATATGTGCATATGTGTTGAGATTCAATTATTTATCTTGTGTACTTAGGTTGGCTAACATTTGTTTTCAGTCTTGCCATACATGCCTAATTACTAACAGTAATATTGTACAGAAAATAAAGTGTGGAAAGTGTAAATCTAAACTATTACATGGCTTTCGGGGAGGGGGATATTTACAATGTACAAAAATTAGGAGAAGAAAAATAAAGAAAGCTGATAAAATCCTATTAATTATTACATCTAGTATGCAGTTACATGAATATAAAGATGCGAAAAATAAATAATGCGTGAAAGGTTGAAAGTTCGTCTAAAACCTAATAAGAAAAATATTATTTGTTGTTTTTTATTTAAGAAAAATAATTAAATTAATTATCCTAAAGTATACTTAGAAAATCAAATTAAGAAAAATAAACTAAGCCTTTTTTGTGGTTTTTTTTATTATGAAAAGAAAGTAATTAGACTTAAATTCTAATTCATTTTTAATTAAGAAAAAGGTTAAAGTTTTAATTAATTAATTAATAAAAAATTAATTATTTAATTAAAAAAAGTCTAAGCCTAAATTTTTTTGTGAGTTTTTTTATTATTATAATTAAAATGATTAAGAGATGAAATAATTAAATAAAGCAAAAAGAAAAGGAATTGGGCTTGACGGCTGAAGTAGAATGGGGGGTGCAATTCAAATTTCGCTAAGCCCCAATTGTGAAGCCCAGGTCCATCCTTGGATCCAGTGTAGGCAGTAATTGATGGTACATGGTATCTCATGTTCTAGATGTCATGCATTCCATGTAATTCCTCTAACCTGCTCTAACGATATCCAGGAACTCATATACACACATTAGAACATTCAACAATTAATAAAAATAGAGATTCAAATTTTAGATTATACCAAAATGGTGATAGCTTGGATCCGGTGATCTGGGACCTTGCAAGCTTTGAGGATGGTTAGAACAAGCCCCTGGGAACCTCAAGAGCAATGTATGATTACTAGTTCGAACCAAAAGTACCTGAAAGTGGGTTTCGAATTTTTACCGCTTTTGATAATTTTGCAAAAAATGGTAGAGCTCTCTCTAGGCTGTGTAGGTGTTCTAAAATGCTTGCTAGATGCTTGTTTATATAGAGAGGAATGAGGAGACAATAAAACAAAGGATTAAAAAACCTTAAAGCAAACGTTTCAAAGCCATGAATTGAATTTGTAACTTTGGCCAAAAACAAGGAAACTTGTCATTTTTTGAATTTGAATGAATGTGGACATGGCTGCACGAAATCTTTGGCTTCAAGGCAAGCTAAAACACCAGCCCAAATGCCAAAACCTATTTCCAATTATTTTATACACTTTATTTTATATTTATTTGAAATAAATTAAAATAAATGTGTACAAAATAAGTAAAAAATGTAAGGCATGGTAAGAGTGTTTTTGGAGGTACTCTATAATCTTAGGAAGATGTTTGAAATCCAATAAATTGAGCCCTTGCCTTAAAATTTCAAATTTGCTCAATGCATAACTCTTGAAATTTCCCAAATTTTCCCAACTTGGGCAAGCCATAACTTTCTCAATTTTCATCTCATGATGATGATCTTTGACTTTTTGGAAAGCCTAATATGTCTACTTCAATACCTCATTTGATCAATTTTTCATTTGAAGATTTTATCTTTATGTAAATGGTCTTGACAAAAAGTACCTTTGTTGACTTTTGAAAATGACCTGTAATGTATAAACTTGTATCTTTCAAATGGTGAATCTCTTGAACTTGAGGGATGAAGAAAAGTTGTATGGAATTGAATTATCTTCAAAATAAGCCTTGGTTGCAGAAAAATGGATGAGGTATGTGAAAGTTATGCCTGTTCAAAGTTTGGTTGACTTTTCCTATAGAAACCCTAATTAGCAATTCTTGACTTTTAATGAATTAGGAGCATTTCTTGAGGAATCATGATAAACCCTTGATCAAATGATAGATATCACTTCAAAATGTTGAGGTTGACCAAAAACCTTGAAGTTTGACTGTATATAGGCTACAGTTGACTTTTGACCTAGTATAGTTGATTTCCAAGCATTTGAGCAATTGACTGAGCAAACTTGTAGTGCAAGGCATGAAATTTGGCATGGACAAACTTGAAGGCATATTAGGACCATGGAAGACATTTAAGACCTTTGAAGCTCAAACATCTTGATGAAAATTGAGACCTTAACTAGAGGTTCATTGCCTTATGAGGAGAATTTGTCTGGTTAATTCTTAGTCATCCTTGAGCAATTTAGGGACCTCAATGGGTATGTGTGGTACGGTGGGAGAACTGACTTGAAGGTTTTCATTTGATTGCAAATGTTGCAGTTAGCAAGAGTCGCCACCGACTTTTCTTTTATCCAAAAGGAAAGGTAAAAAAGCACAGGAAAGACCTTTGAGATTATTTCTTGAGTTCGGGGGGTAGATTGTGAAAAAGGAAGATATTAGCATCCTTTTCATCCATGGTTTTCCATGGGATCTTAGTTACTTGCTATATCACTTGCTTTTGTTTGAAATTGTTCTTTGTGTGGTTTTTGAAAGTATTTTTTAAAGAGGCCATTGTTTAGGCAATCTTTGTAATGATTCTTGTTTGTAAGAATGTATACAAAGATGTTTGATCTTTTGAAAATTTTTTCAAGTTTGTAAGATGTTTGAAACTGTAAGTGTTTGTTTTGAAAATAGAAAGGATGTTTGTTTGAAATTGAGCAAGTAATTAGGAGCATTCTACCTACTCAAAAGTCTTTCTTGTTCATTTTCCTTTTCCTTTGACATTGTTATCTTACCATTGATTTGGTAAGTAACCCTATCTTTGGATGTTTACAGGATGGGCGTGGATCAACGTATAACCATGATTAGCAATATTGCAAGGTATCTTAACATTCTTTTTAGGGACTAAGATCATCTGAAAGGCAACTTAGATAGCATCATTGAGGGACTATGATCTTGTATTTGCTTGTTCTTACTAAGATACCTTACATGCGTAATATGGCCATTTTGTATAAGGCAACCAAGTGGAATAACCCTAGGGGTGCTTGTGTGCAAGTGTATTGTTTTCATGCTTGTTTTTGTCTTGAATTAGGGTTCTCTAAGTATTGGTTTTATTCTTTCCATACAAACCCTAATTACTAGCATATTATGTATAAAAGCGATAAATTGCAGAATTTAAAGTTACTACGCTATTACAACATTTGTGGGAGGGGGTGTACAAATTGAATGGGGATTACAAGAATGTAAACCTAGTTAGTTTATTACAACCATATTGAATTAGTATCAATATACAAGGAATTAAATGAATACAATGTACAAAAATGAATAAATGTACAAAAATACAAAATGTGAAGTAAATGGATATTTTTATTTGGACTTTTTGGAGAAAAGAGGTATTTGTCTTAACCTAATTAATTAAAGAAAATAATTAATTAAACTTAAATTTATTAAGAAAATATTTTAAATAAAACCCTAACTCTATTAATTGATTAAAGAAAATAAGTTTTAAAAAAAATATTTTTTTGGTATTTTTGTCTCGAAAATATTTATGGCATTATAAAATATTTTTAGTCTTTTTTATATCAAAAATAATATATTTTAATTAGTGTGGAAGAAAATAAATAACTTAGTTTAAAATTAAATTTACAAGATAATTTGTAAAAAATAAATAAAGTATAGTTAAATAAAATATTTTTTATGAGAAAAATAAAATAAACTAAGCCAAAAATATAAATCTATTATTTTTGTATTTTTATGATTTTTTTCAGTATTTAGAAAATATATTAAGAAAACAAAAACGAAAATAAAAAAAGAAAATAAATAAATTTGGGCCAGGCTGCAAATAGCCTGCAGGGGGGTTAGCTAGCATAAATAAAACAAGTCAGGCCCAAAGGGGCCCAGCGCCTGCCAAAAAAAAACAAATCAGAAAACAAAAAAATGTGAAAAAATCCAAAAGGGTACCACTAGGGCTCGGACCCAGGTCCCAAAAGTTACAGGCGCGCGCTTCTACCACTGGGGTGGCTATACATCCGTTAACATAGGAAAATCAATAAATATACAAGGCAAAACACGCCCTGATGACTTCATCTTCAACCTCCAGCCAAACTAATTGTAACTTACTCATTTCTCATCAAAAATGAAAACTGTAAACATGAAACTTGTAGCAAATTTTCTCACAGTTTCATAAATGTAAAGCATTGAAACTATAGATCAAAGATAAGCATGAATTTTAGTGGCTCTAATATGAACTCTAAAAATATCAGAAATTTCAGTTTCAAAATTCTCTAAGCTCAAGCAAAATTAATGGAAACTATGGACATTGTTAGCTTTAGGGCAATGATATCTACATGTTTTATTCACAAATAAATCATTGATGATGCCTTTATGAAGAGTTCAAAGTTAAGAAAACTTACCTCAAAACTGGAAATCGTGTTTTGAGTTTGAGCTTGTTTCAAGTGATGGTGGTGATCAGGTTAGCTTCCTTGAGGTCCCAGGAAGCTAATGCAATGATTAGCTTGAGCAATGGATGGCTGAAATGGTCTAGAGAAGTCAATGTGCAGAACTCTGTTTTGGAAACGGGGGATGGTGTTAATGGTGTTACAGTTCTGTAACAGGGCGTGGGATCAACTCTATATGATGTTTATAAGCTTTAGAAACCAAAAGGCCAAGAAACGCACTAGTAGATTATGAGTTTCAAGTTTTTGGTCAGTTTGTATGAAAATGGAAATGTGAAGTGTGATTATGAGTTCTAGCTCTTTTCAGTGGTTAAGCATTCGTGTGTTTGTGTCAAATGGTTTGTGTATGTATAAACAAAAGTGTTTGAGAGCTTTGGACAATCAGAAGTACAAGTTTCTAGCTTTTGGCTAGGTTACTTGATTTTGAAGAAAAGAGGGAAACAAATTTCAAGAAGAGGTACAAGCATGGGATGGGTGATTGTAAGTGTTTGAAACATTTCTCATGAGTTATAGGACTTGTTTGATAAGAAAAGAACAAGTGCAAGGATCAAGAACAAGTTTTGCACAAAAAGTCACTTTATCAAAATGGCAATTTAACCTTTCTTCCTAAAATGGATATAAAGCATGTCCATGCATTGAATGCTTGAACTGAGGCCTATAACAGTTGTGTAAACCATTAATTATGGAGTGCATAACAAGTTTGAGGCCTAAAAAGTAGAGTTAATGCAGCACAACTTTGAATTTGAATCTTGTTCATCACTAAAATGACTTGTAATTAAAGTGATAAAACTCTAACTTCATCTCTTCGATTCTTCCTACTCAAGAATGATCTCAAGGAGTTCTTGGACATTTTGTAAAGTTTACAATGTGATCTACAATCCATCTTTGAATTGATTTTGAATATTCCCCTTGGAACTATATGAAAAAGTGCCATGAAGTTGGGTCAAAATCCTGACAAAATTAGGGCAAAATTTCACCAAATGTTTAGTTTCATGACCACATATTCATAAAATTATAACTTGAGATCCAAGCAATTTTGGAATAAGTTGTGTGAAGAAAATTTGTATATTTCATGGATATCTACAACTTTCGTGTTTGAAGTTTCTCTTGAATCATCTTGCATCATGGTGAAAATTTTGCTAAAAGTTATGAAAAAATAAGAAGTTTCCAACACTTAGAAAAAATTTTAAGTTTAGAAATTTTGACTTTTCAAAATGAAACCTTGACTTTTTGATTTTTTGATGAATAAGTTTTATATTATGACATGTTTTGATGAATTGTGATCTTTGGCACTTGAATTTGACCAAAAAGTCAATGTTTGACTTTTTAGTATACAGTTGACTTTTGATCAGTTGACTGAAAAATTCATCTGTCAATCTAATGGACTTGCAATATTTTGAACCATGTCCTTAGGTCAAAATGATGCAATTGGACTCTTTAGATCATTCCTTAAATTAATTGACCATTTTCTAGGTCAAAAATCAGAAATTGCCCTTTCCCAGTTAAAACCCTAATTTTGACCATTTTGCCCTTTTAGAGATTTGATCAAATTTCTTGAGGAGTTGTGGTCCAAACTTAATCAAATGATACATATGAGTCTAAAATGTTGAAGTGGATCAAAAATTATGAAGTTTGACTGTAAATTGGCCATGGTTGGCTTTTTCCCTAATACAGCTGATTTTTAGGTCAACTGCTCAATTGACTGAGCAAAAATGTAATCCAAGGCTTGAAACTTGACATGAGCAATCTCGAGGGTCCATAATGATCCATGAAAGTCATATGGGACATTGGAAGTTCAAAAATCCTTGTGCAAACTCAAACCCTAATTTTCGTCATCAGTGCTTAAGGAGGTATCTTGAGCTGATCAAACCCTAGTGCAGTCTTGAGCCCAAGGAGATCTTCTAAGAAAATTATTGATAAGTGAGAGGGAAAATTTTGGGGTACAACATCTGCCCCTGTTCAATCTTCTTAAGCCTGAGGAGTTAGATTGGAAAGTTTTTCCATTCGTGACTCGAAGGTGGAAGATGATTGGACACTAGAGTGCCCAAAAATTTGCATTCGGTGATGTGATGGTTGAGGGAATGGGCTTAAAGATGCCATTTGGAGAGGTGATGGAAAGTTGTTGGATATGGGCTTGTAGATGCCATCCAGAAATGATTGTTGAACCGTAAACTAAAACTGAATGAGTATCAGAATGGCGTCCGCGTCGGGAGGTATCTGAACTTTATCTGAAAGAGACTCTTAATGAGTATCGGAATGGTGTCATGTCTAGAGCGTATTTGAACTGTATCTGAAAGAAACTCTGAATTAGTATCAAAATGTTGTTCGTGTCCGGAGCGTATCTGAACTGTATCTGAAAGTTGAAACTGAATGAGTATCAGAATGTCATATGTTTCTGGAGCGTATCTGAACTGTATCTGAAAGCTGAATGAGTATCAGAATGGCATCTGTGTCTAGAGCGTATATGAACTGTATCTGAAAGCTGAATGAGTATCAGAATGGCATCCATGTCTGGAGCGTATCTAAATTGTATCTGAAAGCTGGATGAGTATCAGAATGGCATTCATGTATGGAGCGTATCTGAACTGTATCTGAAAACTTTGAACATTGTTAATGGTAGTTGTTAACCTTATCCTGAAAAGGGTAAAATGTTAGCCAAAATGCAAAGTCATGTTGTATGAAATGCATGGTATGATACATTCGTGTTATCAATGTTTATGATATATGGATGTGATGTATGCGTATGTGAGCTAATCTGCTACACTGCCGTTGGATTGGGAAAAATAAAATCCTGATTGTTGTTGAGGATATGGAGTGTAAATCTTCATGTTGTGAAGTTGAAGTTGTTGATGAATTTCCATTTAGAGAAATAAACTCTGTTGTAAGGGAAATGCCGTGTACTGCTTGTAAAATCCTGTTGGGAAATCCTGAGAAATTCGATGACTTCTACCGGGGATTGATAACTGGAACCTTTGTTCTGTTGGGGATTAAACTGCACACTGCGGGGAATTTTACAGAAATAGCTTAGAAAGATTTCTCTATCTCTTAAAGCCATCAGCGATTGTCTTTCTTTTTTTTTTATGTGTAAATAGTAATTATGTTCAGATGCATATGTTCAAAAATGAATCATTGGACGTTTTTGTAAACAAAACACAGGAGTGAAGAAAAATAGATAGTTTTTCACTTCCAAAGGAATATATTTGTATTGACTTTGAGTAGGTATTTTGTACAATGAGACAAACATTCTAGTAAGAGAATGTCGTCGTAAAAAATGAAAATTGTATACAAATAAAAGATAGCTATGTGCAATAATCCCATGGGGTTCACATTCTGCTATAGCCTTCATGTCTCTGGGAATCTTGTCTATTTATTTCCTCGTCTGAAGATGATCGAATTGATCAGAACCTCTGAGTTTGTCAGTTGAAGCCAAAGGTTGTCCTTAAAATGATCCAACAAGACATAGTCGTACGCTTTAATTCCCTAACTTTTGCCTGGACCACCCTTTCAGGTTTTCAGTCCACCAGGATACCCTTTTTTGCCCAAGCCTCCCTTTTGGGTTTTCAACTTGCCGGGTGTATAGATTTTTGTTTTATCCCTAATTTTTGCCCGAACCTTTTTTATTCGTCGGGATGCCCTTGTTTTGCCTAGGTGTGTCAACCTAGCGGGTCTCTTATGCGTAGTATCTTTTGACTATGTCTGCATTCGCAGGGTGCGGCAGTTCGTCGCCATCCATGGTGGTTAAGATCATTGCTCCACCAGAGAATATGTTTTTTATTACAAATTGTCCTTTGTATGTAGGAGTCTATTTTCCCCTGGGATCAACTTGCGGCAGTATGATACGTTTGATCACTAGATCTCCAACTTTATACACTTGGCGTCTGACCTTTTTGTTGAAAGCCTTGATCATCCGTTTTTGATACATTTGACCATGACAGGAAGCAGTAAGCCTTTTCTCGTCAATCAAGTTTAGTTGATCAAGTCGAGTCAAGATCCAATCTTCTTCATTCAACCCTGCATCCTTCATAATTCTTAGAGAGGGGATCTGGACCTCAATAGGCAAGACAGCCTCCATGCCGTATACCAGAGAATAGGGTGCTGCCCCGGTTGATGTGCGAGTTGTGGTACGATATTCATGGAGAAGGAATGGTAGCATCTCATGCTAGTCTTTGTATGTGACTGTCATTTTCTATATGATCTTTTTAATGTTCTTATTCGCGGCTTCGATAGCACCATTCATCTTTGGCCGGTAAGGGGAAGAATTGTGATGCTGGATCTTGAATTCCTTGCACAAGGCGGTTATCATAGTATTGTTCAAGTTCGTACCATTGTCTGTAATGATCCTCTCCGGGATACCGTAACGACAGATGATATTCTGCTTAATGAACCGGGTGGCAACATTCTTGGTAACGGAAGCGAAAGAAGCTACCTCCACCCACTTGGTAAAATAGTAAATGGCCACTAAGATGAAGCGGTGTCCATTGGAGGATGTTGGTTTAATTTCCCCAATCATGTCAATTCCCCACATAGCAAAGGTCCAAGGAGCCGTCAAGATATTCAGAGGTACATGCATCTTGTTAGCATAAATCTGACACTTGTGGCATGTTCGGGAGTGTTGATAGTAATATGTTTCCATGGTAGACCAGTAATAGCCTGCCCGTAGGATTTTCTTTGCCATCGTATTCCCACTGGAATGGGTGCCAAAAGTGCCTTCATGTAACTCGGCCATGATCCTTTTGGCTTCAACCTTCTCTATGCACCAAAGTAACAGAGTCATGGTTGCGTTTGTAAAGAATGCCATTACTAAGGAAGAATTTAGCAAAGAATCTCCTTAAGAACTTCTTATCATTTAATGAAGCTCCTTCTGGATATTCTTGAGCCTCGAGATACCTCTTGACTTCGTGAAACCAAGGCTGGTCCACTACTTCTTCAGTATTAATCTTGTGACGGTGTGTTGGTTCATTCATTCTTTCAATGGTGATCTGGGGGGCCTCGTTATCCCATTTAAGTTTAAACATGGATGACATTGTGGCTAGTGCGTCTGCTAGCTGATTTTCTTCTCGCGGGAAGTGATCTAAGGTAATCTTCTCAAAATGTGGGAGCAATGTAAAAACATGTTCTTTGTAAGGGATAAGGTTAGGATGTTTGGTGTCCTATTCCCCTTTGATCTAGCTGATAACCAAAGCTGAATCTCTGAATACATTCAAGGATTTGATTCCCAAGTCTATGGCAGTTTTGAGACCAAAGATGCACGCTTCGTATTCCGCCATGTTATTTTTACAATTGAAGCAGAGTCTTGCCGTAAAGGGAGTATGACATCCTTCAGGAGATATGAGTACAGCACCAATACCATTGTCGAGTGCGTTAGATACCCCATCAAAAACCAGGGTCCATCAGGATCCTTGTTCAGGTCTGTCATATGGTTTGAACTCTTCATAGTTGTTTACCATCATGATGTCTTCATCTGAGAATTCGAACTTCATGGACTGGTAGTCTTCCACAGCTTGATGAGCAAGGTGATCAGCTAGTACACTTCCCTTTATTACTTTCTGGGTAGTGTATTGTATGTCATATTTTGTCAGGATCATCTGCCATCTTGCTATTCTCCCAGAGAGAGCAGGTTTCTCGAAGATGTATTTTATTGGATCCATTTTAGATATCAACAAGGTAGTATGGGTCAGCATATACTGTCTTAGCCGGCGAGCAGCCCATGCCAGAGCGTAGCAAGTTTTCTCGAGCAGTGAATATCTTGTTTTGCAGTCGGTAAACTTTTTGCTCAGGTAATAAATAGTGTGCTCTTTTCGGCCAGACTCGTCATGCTGC
The DNA here is from genome assembly GCA_948472305.1 of Vicia faba. Taxonomy (NCBI): domain Eukaryota; kingdom Viridiplantae; phylum Streptophyta; class Magnoliopsida; order Fabales; family Fabaceae; genus Vicia; species Vicia faba. The sequence goes on along the minus strand of OX451740.1, from coordinate 287,463,430 downwards.
CCCAGCACATACCCCATTGAATTTTCCAAAACGGTCAGATACATGATCAATGGTCTTCCCTCGACTGGTGGCATCAAAATAGGAGGCTCTTGCACATACTATTTGATCTTGTCGAAAGAAGTTTGGCATTAATCATTCCATTTTACTACTTGATCTTTCTTCAGTAACTTGAAGATTGGTTCACATGTAGCTATCAGGTGAGAAATGAATCTGGAAATGTAGTTTAAACGTCCCAAGAATCCTCTGACTTCCTTTTCAATACGAGGAGTAGGCATCTCTTGTATCGCTTTCACCTTGGCAGAATCTACTTCAATACCTTTATTACTGACAACAAAGCCTAGGAGTTTACCAGACCTCACCCCAAATGTGCACTTATTTGGGTTCAACCTCAGCTTGTATTTCTTTATCCTCTCAAACAGTTTTTGTAAATGATCAAGATGCACTTCTTCTGTTTGAGATCTAGTTATCATGTCATCCACATAGACCTATATTTCATGGTGTATCATGTCGTGAAATAAAGCTACCATGGCACGCTGATAGGTTGCCCCAGCATTCTTCAGTCCGAATGGCATAACCTTGTAGTAGAATGTGCCCCATTGTGTGACAAAGGTTGTCTTCTCCATTTCCTCGGACGCCATTTTGATTTGGTTGCAACCTGAGAAATCGTCCATGAAGGAAAACACTTTGTGTTGTGCCGTATTTTCAACTAGGATGTCAATGTGGGGAAGTGGGAAAGCATCCTTAGGGCTTGCCCTATTCAAATCTCTGTAGTCCACGCACATTCGTACCTTGTCGTCCTTTTTAGGCACGGGAACAACATTGGCAACCCATTGTAGATAAGAGGTGATGGCCAAGAATCCAGTGTTAAACTGTTTCATGGCTTCAGCTTTAATCTTCTCTGACATGTCAGGTCGCATACGACGGACCTTTTCCTTTACCGGTGGGCAATCCTCTCTTGTAGGTAGACGATGTACTACGATATCTGCATCAAGTCCTGGCATGTCTTTGTACGACCAGGAAAAGACCTCAACATACTCGTGTAGTAACATAATCAGATGCTCTTTGACACTGGGTTCCAGGTTGGCATCCACCTTGACTTCTCTTTTGTCTTCTTCGGTACCTAGGTTGATTATATCCACTAGATCTTCGTGAGGCTGAATGGTCCTCTCTTATTGTTGTAGTAACATGGCGAGTTCCCCTGGTACTTCACAATCTTCCTCACCTTCGTCTTCGGCTTGGTAGAATAGATTTTTAGAGTCAGAGAAGGCCATAGCAGAACCGTTACCCATGGGATCCCGAGTGGATGTAAACCTACATTATGAGTATGAGTGTATGTAAGGGTATAACTATCTTTGAAATAAATGAAAATGTAAAAATAAAAACAATGAGCACAAAATTTGTATGCAAAAACGTCCATGATTCATTGATGTCATATGGAAATGAGATAATAACCCTTACAAATGGACCATTGTGCCTCGGGTAGGACACAAGGTTTTAAAAGTCTGAATTGTTTAAATATTACATATCCAACAATATGTAACGACAAATTACTATGGGATAAAAGTGATCGGGACAAAATCTCTAGCCTCCCAGTTGCTGAGACCTCTACTGACAGTTGGGAAGATCCAATCTTCCAGGTTGTAGCTGTCTTCATCATCCTCTATAGTACTGACTTGGTGGTTGCTGATCTTCAAGGGTGGTCCTCCGGCACGAGTGTGGCATACGGACTTTTGGGCACCTGAAGTGAAACCCAGACCAAACTTGTCAGATTTGTATGGGATATCTGGGAGTTGTCCCCAAATAGTGCACCCACCTTCTTCTATCACTGCCTTGGCATCCTTTAAAGACGACATCCTAATCGGAGGCCTTGTGATCTTGGGAACTTGAGACACAGCCCTGGTTACTGCCACATCTTGCGGGACTTCTTCAAAGTGCTGGAATGAAGTTTCAATAAATTCACCATCTAACTCCACATATCTGAAGGAATTTAGATGGCTGACCATATACTCTTCTTCTCCATGAACAATGATGATCTTCCCTTGAATTGGATATTTCAGCATTCAGTGCAACGTAGAAGTAACAGCGCCAGCATTTTGAATCCATGGTCAACCTAGCAAGCAAGAATATGAAGGGTGAATATACATTACATAAAAAGTTGAATCAAATATTTGAGTTCCAACCTTTATAGGGATGTCCACTTCCCCATGTACCATCCTTTTTGAGCTGCCAAAGGCTCTCACTACTATGTTGCTTGGTTTCAATGTCAATCCCTCACAGTCAATCCTATCAAGAGCCTTTTTAGGCAATACATTCAGAGACGAACCGGTGTCAACCAACACATGAGCCAAGGTTGTGCCCCTGCATTCAAATGAGACATGAAATGCCTCATTATTCTTCCTCCCTTTTGGCGTTAAATCAGCATCTGAAAAACCTAAATCATTGTCTGCAGTCAAGCTGGCTACGCAGTCTTGGAACTGGTCGGCAGATGTTTCTTGGGGTACATGGGAAGTTTTCAGAAATTTTACCAAGGCCTTTGCATGCGCCTCGGAACATAGTAGTAAAGCCAGCATGGAAATTTTAGACAGAGTTTTCCCCAATTGCTCAACTAAATTGTAGTCGCTTCTTTTTATGATCTTTAGAATTTCCTCCATCTATTTCCGGGAGGTCTCAGGGGTAGCCAATGATTGTTCCTTCGTCCGAACAGGCTCAATCAGAATAATTTTACCTCGAGTCTTGGTTGACTCGGCAGCAGGAATGTCAGTAGGAGTGGTAACACGGGTTGTATCAGCTTTGTCAGTTGGAGTATTAGTAGAGATGATTGTAGCACTGGGAGTAGCCTTTGGAGGAGCAACAACGACAGGAATGATTACGGGTCCAGAAACAACCTTTGGGGGAGAAATTTTTGGAGAGAATATCCTTCTGCTTCGAGTTATCTTACTAGTCCCTGCAATATTACTGATATCGGAGTCAACTTTCTCAGAACATGAATCATCGGCAGCTGGCCAATCTTGCTTGATACCATGGTAGTAGACATCCCCTCCATAATTCCATGGTACGGTTTTGTCTGACGAATACGGGATTGGTCCAGGCATTGTAATTATCAAAGGAGCTACTTTAGGAGCTGATGTAATTCTAATGGGTCTTTTGGTGGAGACCCTGGAAGAATTGTCGGAAATGGTCACGATGGAAACATCATTATAAGAAACAGGTGGAACAGAAGTCTTTTCGAACAAAATTCCTTATTCTCTATTAGGCACTGAACGCCTGCTTTCGACAAAGGACAACTGGTTGGTGAGGACAAGCAGAAACGAAAGCTTTCATCACAGCCTGGGAAAATACTGGCATTTAATAAGTTCTTTTTGATAGTCAGGAGTGGGGTCATAATTTCATCAACTGAAGTAACAAACATATCTTCCTCAATGGAGTTGGTATTATGGTCGTGCTTTGGCATAGGGGCGGAAATGACATTGGGTTTTTCTGGCGCATCGAATTCAATCTCTTTGGCTTCAAGGAGGTCTTGTACTCTGTTCTTTAGAGTCCAACAGTTGTTAGTGTCATGGTCGAGACTCTCAGAGTGGTATGCACAACGGGAATTAGGATGATAGTGAGGAGAGGTTATGTTAGGGTTCTTTGAAGCTATTTTCAAGGTCACTAGGTTGGATCTTAACAAATATGGCAATACTTGAGATAGTGTCATATTAATTCGGGTGAATTGTCTGACTGGTCTTTCCATTCTTGGTTGGTTGTTTCTTTGTTGACCAGGCGCGGGTTTAGGAATCATAACAGCCCCCACCATAGGACGGCGTTCAACTATATCTTGATTTCTCTAAGGATATACAACAACCACTTCTTTCTTTCCAATGAATGGTTTCTTCACAGCAGCAGAGAATGCATCTTTTTGAATCTTTCCATTCTTTATCCCGGCTTCTACCCTTTCTCCGGTTAATATCAATTCAGTAAAACCTGTCGATGAACTCCCAATTAAGTGATTGAAAAAAGGACCAGACAAGGTGCCCAAAAACATATCTACCAACTCTCTTTCAGATAGGGGAGGTTAAACTCTTCCTGCCAAGTCTCTCCATTTTTGTGCATAGTCCTTGAAGCCTTCACTTGAAACCATGGCCATACTCTGGAGTTAAGTACGGGTGGGTGCAAGATCAGCATTGTATTGGTATTGTTTGTAAAAGTCTGCAGCAAGATCTTCCCAATTACGAGCATTGGCTCTTACCAACTGATAAAACCAATCAAGTTGAGTTCTAGACAGTCTGTCTTGGAAGAAGTGTACCCATAAATCCTTGTCGGAGGTATGGGGCTGGATTTTCCTCACATAGGACCAGAGATGCATTTTAGGGCATGAAACTCCGTCATATTTGGCGAACACAGGTGTTTTGAATTTTGGAGGGATGACAATCCCTGATACTAGTCCCAACTCCTCAAAGTCCAATCCAGGAACTTTTTGGATTTCCATTGCACTTAATCGCTCTTCTAGATGCTTATACTTGTCGTCGGCTGGAGGGTATTGTTCTTCAGAATAGTCTTTTTCTTCCTCTTCCACTTATGATTCTGACTGGACAACTGTTTCTTTGCCTTTCCCATCTTGATTGTATTCCTCACCGGATGTTGTTGCAAAGTCTAAGGCCCTTCTTGTTTTCCCTTTGAATCTTCTTCCCATGTTTAGAACTCCAGTTATTTTCTTCGTCTTCTTTTTCTTCTCCTCAACCAGCAAGGTCTTCAACTCTTCTTGTCTGTTGGCTAGAATTAAGAACAACTGTTAAAACTGTGCATTCTGAGCTTGGAGGTCCTTCACCGTCTACTCGAGATCCACCTTACTGAAATAAACAGTAGAGAGATGAGGAGACTTGTTGCAAGAAACCTGCTTATGTTATGATGAATGGTAAATGCATATACAATGATTTCAATGATTTTAAAGATTCAAATTTGTTTTAGACAAAAAGGAAACACACGTTATATTAATAAATTAAAGCTTGAGTACATCAGTGCCTCCTTGGACAAAACAAATACAAAAACTCTAAGATAGAAAGGTAGTACGCATCCTCTTTGGTGCAATATAGGCATTCAGATTCTGCTCCTCATGAAGTTTCTTAGTGAGTTCCAAAACCTTCTTCTCGCTTGCGTAGAATTCGACTTCAAAAGTATCTCGCTCCCCCTTGAGTTGTATCCAATCTCTTTGTAAGTCTTTAAGAGAGGTGGGCATGTCAGGATGTAGGATTATGTATGGAACATCTCCTTCTATGACAGGCTCAATGATTATCGGGAGAATGGAGGGATAAGGCATCATTAGACTTTGAGCACAAGTTCGTACCCATTTGAGGTAAGGCTAAAGAGGGATGGAATTCTTGTGCCCCAAAGTCTTGCTATCTACTTTGTTCAACATCCTCCAAGCTCATATAAATCTCTGGCGAAGAGCTTGATCGTCGTTGTCGTAGTCAAATACCAAACCTTGAATCAGCATCTAGTGCGGGCCATCCCTTCGGGCGTAACCAAACTGTCTTAAGGCTAAACAGGGGTTATAGGTGATACCTCCCCTAATTCCAAGTAAAGAGACATTAGGAAATTCTCCACAACGATCGACAATAGTAACATTCTCTATGGATCGAGATCACCAATGAATGTCTGAATGTTTGAGCATCATCAACCTTTGTGACCACCTTGAACCTTGCTCGTGCTTTAATACTGATTGGGGAAGATGCGAAATAAACGATCTTGCCAAGACAGGAGTGCAACACATAAGGACACCTCTTTTCCTCATTGTGCGAGTGTGAAAAGAGTGTAAGATGTCTCCTAACAAAGTAGGCACCGGGTTGTGTGATATGAAGATTTTGACGGTGTTCACGTCTATGAGTTGGTCAGGATTTGGAAACAAAACTATCCCATAGATGAGGAGATCCACAATTTCCTCAAAAGCTTGCAGGTCCAAAGAATTCCAACAGTTTTGGGCTTTCTCAAACAAGAACTTTGCTAGGAAACCTTTGACACCACTCCTTGTTTCCCAATGAGTTGGGACATCAGATGAGTGCAAGTGTAGAGCTTGAGCAATCTCTTCTAGCTTTGGGTCTCTTCCCATATCGTTGAAAGGTATTTGGTTGAGAATAGGAATCCTCAAGAGTCGGGAGAATTCTTCCAAAGTAGGTACAAGTTGATAGTCGGGAAATGTGAAGCAATGGTGTAAAGGATTAAAGAACTGAAAGAGCACCTTCATCATGTCCTCATCTGTGTTAGAGGTGACCAAGTTGAGTAGGAGACCATGTCTCTCGGTAAATGGAGAGTTTTCTGGAATCCTTGAAGCTAGTTCCTTAGGTTGTGGAGGTATCCTTACAAGATTGACTTGAATAGTTTTCCTGCGAAGAGAATCCATATCCTACAAAACAGAACAAAGATAAATCCCAAGATCCTTGAAATGGTTAGTGAATGTGTATGATGTTATGATGTTCATGATTTTATGTACAAGTATGTATATACAAACAAAGCAAACAAGTCCTTAGGTTTAGTCTTGCATGGAGTCTCATAGGTAAGTACCCTCTTGAAGTTTATTTGGCTCAACTTGTCCTAGTAATAGTAATCAGGTTCTAAGGAGCTCAATATCATTGGTTTGTTTTCGTGGTCATTGTTTCAGCACAAGCCTCTTTAATAGCGACCGAAATATCCCAAGAAACCAAACCTGAATGAGTGTAGTATCGAGTATCTACCAACTTCGAACTGCACCAAATCCGGTCATCTCACTATGTCCTAAAGGCTAAGTTGTTCAAGTAAAGGTTCTAAAAGTTCATCAGTGCTTCGTGACATCACTCAACAGCCCCGTATTCTCCTTGATTAACTCAAGGGCTACCGGTATCCACAAATATGTCGCACTAACGTAGCTATTTCTTAGACCATGTCGGTATACCCCGCACAGTTTCCACAATGTATTGCTACTTACCTATAAGGTATCCTAAATCCAGGTAGAGGGTTCAAACCCAAACAAAGAACCATAATGTAAAGCATACAAGTCAAACAATGAAAATAAGTAAATGTGATCTAACCCTAAGGTAACCCCACTTTTAGAATACTCCCCAGCAGAGTCGCCAATTCTGTGGTATGGTGGGAGAGCTGACTTGAAGGTTTTGCGTTTGATCGCAAATGTTGCGGTTAGCAAGAGTCGCCATCGAATTTTCTTTTATTCAAAAGGAAAGGTAAAAAAGCACAGGAAAGACCTTTGAGATTATTTCTTGAGTTCGGGGGGTAGATTATGAAAAGGGAAGGTATTAGCATCCTTTTCATCCATGGTTTTCCATGGGCTCTTACTTACTTGCTAGATCACTTGCTTTTGTTTGAAATTATGCTTTGTGTGGTTTTTGAAAGTATTTTGTAAAGAGGTCATTATTTAGGCAATCTTTGTAATGATTCTTGTTTGTAAGAATGTATAAAAAGATGTTTGATCTTTTGAAAATGTTTTCAAGTTTGTAAGATATTTGAAAGTATAAGTGTTTGTTTTGAAAATAGCAAGGATGTTTGTTTGAAATTGAGCTAGTAATTAGGAGCATTCTACCTACTCAAAAGTCTTTCTTGTTCATTTTCCTTTTCCTTTGACATTATTATCTTACCATTGATTTGGTAAGTAACCCTATCCTTGGATGTTTATGGGACGGACGTGGATCATCGTATAACCATGATTAGCAATATTGCAAGGTATCTTAGCATTCTTTTTAGGGACTAAGATCATTTGAAAGATAACTTAGATAGCGTCATCGAGGGACTATGATCTTGTATTTGCTTGTTCTTACTAAGATAGCTTACATGCGTAATATGGCCATTTTGTATAAGGCAACCAAGTGGAATAACCCTAGGGGTGCTTGTGTGCAAGTGTATTGTTTTCATGCTTGTTTTTGTCTTGAATTAGGGTTCTCTAAGTATTGGTTTTAGTCTTTCCATACAAACCCTAATTACTAGCATATTATGTATAAAAGTGATAAATTACAGAATTTAAAGTTACTACGCTATTACAACATTTGTGGGAGGGGTGTACAAATTGAATGGGGATTGCAAGAATGTAAACCTAGTTAGTCTATTACAACCATATTGAATTAGTATCAATATACAAGGAATTAAATGAATACAATGTACAAAAATGTATAAATGTACAAAAATGCAAAATGTGAAGTAAATGGATATTTTTATTTGGATTTTTAGGAGAAAAGAGGTATTTTTCTTAACCTAATTAATTAAAGAAAATAATTAATTAAACTTAAATTTATTAAGAAAAGATTTTAAATAAAACCCTAATTCTATTAATTAATTAAAGAAAATAAGTTTTAAAAAAAATATTTTTTTGGTATTTTTGTCTCGAAAATATTTATGGCATTATAAAATATTTTTAGTCTTTTTTATATCAAAAATAATATATTTTAATTAGTGTGGAAGAAAATAAATAACTTAGTTTTAAATTAAATTTACAAGATAATTTATAAAAAATAAATAAAGTATAGTTAAATAAAAGATATTTTTATGAGAAAAATTAAGTAAACTAAGCCAAAAATATAAATCTATCATTTTTGTATTTTTATGATTTTTTTCAGTATTTAGAAAATATATTAAGAAAATAAAAATGAAAATAAAAAACGAAAATAAATAAACTTAGGCCAGGGTGAAAATAGTCTGCAGGGGGGTTAGCTAGCAAAAATAAAACAAGCCAGGCCCAAAGGGGCCCAACGCCTGCCAAAAAAAACAAATCAGAAAACAAAAAAGATGTGAAAAAATCCAAAAAGGTACCGCTGGGGCTCGAACCCAGGTCCCAAAGGTTACAGGCGCGCGCTTCTACCACTGGGGTGGCTATACATCCGTTAATATAGGCAAATCAATAAATATACAAGGCAAAATGCTCCCTGATGACTTCATCTTCAACCTCCAGCCAGACCAACTGTAACTTACTCATTTCTCATCAAAAATGAAAATTGTAAACATGAAACTTGTAGCAAATTTTCTCACTGTTTCAGAAATGTAAAGCATTAAAACTATAGATCAAAGATAAGCATGAATTTTAATGGCCCTAATCTGAACCCTAAAAATCTCAGAAATTTCAGTTTCAAAATTCTCTAAGCTCAAGCAAAATTAATGGAAACTATGGACATGGTTAGCTTTAGGGAAATGATATCTACATGTTTTGTTCATAAATAAATCATTGATTATGCCTGTATGAAGAGTTCAAAGTTACGAAAACTTACCTCAAAACTGGAAATCATGTTTTGAGTTTGAGCTTGTTTCAAGTGATGGTGATGATCAGGTTAGCTTCCTTGAGGTCCCAGAAGCTAATGCAATCATTAGCTTGAGCAATAGATGGCTGAAATGGTCTAGAGAAGTCAATGTGCAGAACTCTATTTTTGGAAACGGAGGATGGTGTTAATGGTGTTACAGTTCTGTAACAGGGCGTGGGATCAACTCTATATGATGTTTAGAAGCTTTAGAAACCAAAAGGCCAAGAAACGCACAAGTAGATTATGAGTTTCAAGTTTTTGGTCAGTTTGTGTGAAAATGGAAGTATGAAGTGTGATTCTGAGTTCTAGCTCTTTTCAGTGGTGAAGCATTCGTGTGTTTGTGTCAAATGGTTTTTGTATGTATAAATAAAAGTGTTTGAGAGCTTTGGACAATCAGAAGTACAAGTTTCTAGCTTTTGGCTAGGTTACTTGATTTTAAAGAAAAGAGGGAAACAAGTTTTAATAAGAGGTACAAGCATGGGATGGGTGATTGTAAGTGTTTGAAACATTTATCATGAGTTATAGGTCTTGTTTGATTATAAGAGAACAAGTTCAAGGCTCAAGAACAAGTTTTGTACAAAAAGTCAATTTATCAAAATGGCAATGTAACCTTTCTTCCAAAAATGGATATAAAGCATGTCCATGCATTTAATGCTTAAATTGAGGCCTCTAAAATCTGTGTAAACCATTAATTAAGGAGTTACTAACAAGTTTAAGGCCTGCAAAGTAGAGTTAATGCAGCACAACTTTGAATTTGAATCTTGTTCATCACTAAAATGACTTGTAATTAAAGTGATAAAACCCTAACTTCATCTCTTCGATTCTCCATACTCAAGAATGATCTCAAGGAGTTATTGGACATTTTGGAAAGCTTGCAATGTGCTTTACGACCCATCTTTGAATTGCTTTTGAATATTTCCATTGGAACTATATGAAAAAGTGCCATGAAGTTGGGTCAAAATCCTAACCAAATTAGGGCAAAATTTCACTAAGTGTTTAGTTTCATGACCACATATTCATAAAATTATAACTTGAAATCCAATAACTTTTGGAATAAGTTGTGTGAATAAAGGTTGTATATTTCATGGAGATCTACAACTTTCATGTTGGAAGTTTCTCTTGACTCATCTTGCATCATGGTGAAAATTTTGCTCAAAGTTATGAAAAAATAAGAAATTTCCAACACTTAGAAAAAATTCTAAGTTTATAAATTTTGACTTTTCAAAATGAAACCTTAACTTTTTGATTTCTTGATGAATAATTTTAATATTTTGACATGTTTTGTTGAACTATGATCTTTGGCACTTGAATTTGAACAAAAAGTCAAAGTTTGACTTTTCAGTATACAGTTGACTTTTGATCAGTTGACTGAAAAATTCATTTTATCAATCCAATGGACTTGTAATGTTTTGAACCATTTAATTAGGTCAAAATGATGCAAATGGACTCTTGATAGCATGCCTTAAATCAATTGTCCATTTGCTAGGTCAAAAATCAGAAATTGCCATTTCCCAATCACAACCTTAATTTTGACCATGTTGCCCTTTTGGAGATTTGATCAAATTTCTTAAGGAGTTGTGGTCCAAACTTAATCAAATGATACATATGAGTCTAAAATGTTTAATTGGATAAACAATTATGAAGTTTGACTGTAAATTGGCCATGGTTGACTTTTTTTCTCAATACAGCTGATTTTTAGGTCAACTGCTCAATTGACTGAGCAAAAATGTAATCCAAGGCTTGAAACTTGACATGAGAAATCTAGGGGGTCCATAATGATCCATGAAAGTTATATGGGACATTTGAAGTTCAAAAATCCTTGTGCAAACTCAAACCTTAATTTTGGTCATCGGTGTTTAAGGAGGTATCTTGAGCTGATCAAACCCTAGTGCAGTCTTGAGCCCAAGAAGATCTTCTAAGAAAATTCTTGATATGTGAGAGGGAAATTTTGGGGTAAAACAGTATGCCTTAAGTAAAATGAGAGGGAAAATTTTGGGGTACAACAGCTACCCCTGTTCAATCTTCTTAAACCTGAAGATTTAGATTGGCTTGTTTGCCATTCGTGATCTGAAGGTGGAAGATGATTGAACACTAGAGTGCCCAGAAATTTGCATTCACATGAAGTAATACTGATGGTTGATGACGTCGCGAATGGGCTTACAGATTCCATTTGGAGAAGATGACTGAAATTCGTCGGAGATGGGCTTAAAGACGCCATTCAGAGAATATGACGGTGAGTCGTCGGAGATGGGCTTAAATATGCCATCCAGAGTAAATGTTGACTTTATAAGAGGTCTCTTTGTAGGGATTCATGTTCATGTTGTATGAGGAGGAGTCCATTGGGGGATGTTGATTTCTGTTGTTTTCCTATTTGAGGAAAACTCTTTGGGGAATAGAGTATAGAAACTTCAGTTGTCCATGGCTCTACTGAGGGGTTATCTCTGGATTAGAGAGATGAAAGTTTGTTGTTTTTTGGTTGAAATCCAGGATTCGCAGTAATTTGCTGGAGAGAATGAAATTAACTGCTATCTGGAAATGTATCAGAAGAAACATGTGTAGGGATATTTCAGGATGAGTTCGGGTAAAACTGCATCTGGAAATTATAAGAAGGAACCTGGGTATGGCTGTTTTAGGAGATATATGAGAGGGAGCCTAGGTAGGGCAGCTTCAGGATGAGTCCAGGTAAAACTGCATCTGGAAATTGTAAGAAGGAACCTGGGTAGGGTTGCCTTAGGATGAGCCCGTGTAAAACTGCATTTGGAGATTGTGATAAGGAACCTGCGTAAGGTTGCTTCAGGATGAGTCTGTGTAAAACTGCATCTGGAAATTCAAGAGAAGGAACCTGGGTAGGGTTTCCTCAGGATGAGTCCGTGTAAAACTGCATCTGGAAATTCAAGAGAAGGAACCTGGGTAGGGTTGCCTCAGGATGAGTTCGTGTAAAACTGCATCTGGAAATTCAAGAGAATGAACATGGGCAGGGTTGCCTCAAGATGAGTCCGTGTAAAACTGAATCTGGAAATTCAAGAGAAGGAACCTGGGTAGGGTTGCCTCAGGATGAGTCCATGTAAAACTGCATCTGGAGATTGTGAGAAGGAACCTGGGTAGGGTTGCTTCAGGATGAGTCTGTGTAAAACATCAGAAGGAGGGAGAAGGAATCCGTGTAAGATTGCTTCATGAAAATCCCATATAAAGTTGTATTTGGAAGTCAGAAGAAACCCGTGTAAGATTGCTTCATGATGAGCCCGTGTAAAGTTGTATTTGGAAGTCAGAAGAAACCCGTGTGAGATTGCTTCATGATGAGCCCGTGTAAAGCTGTATTTGGAAGTCAAAAGAAACCCGTGTAAGATTTCTTCATGATGAGCCTGTGTAAAGTTGTATTTGGTCGCACAGATAATTACTCTGTTTTGTTTTAGGAGCTAATCCTGGACCTGTTGAAAATTATTGATGATAAATATTTGTTGATTGATCTTTCCTGAAAAGGTAAAGTGTTAGTTGTATGCAATGTCATGATGTATCAAATGCATTGTGTAATGGTGTTCTCAAAATAAATGAGATTGGGATGTATGCGTTTATACTGCAGATGCTATGACGTTCGTAGAATGATGTATGAATGTAATATGTTAATGTATCATTTGTTCTATTGCAGCGCTATTGAATTAGAGAAAATAAATCCCTAGTTGCAGCTGGCGATGAAGAATGTAGGTCTTCAAATTTTGTTGAAGTTGAACTGCTGGGAGACGATCTTCCGTTGTTAGAGAAATAAACTCTGTTGGGGAAGGAAAGCTTTATGTAATTCCTGAGGATTTTGTGAAATCCTATTGGGTAATCCTGAGAAGTTTGATGACTTTACTAGGGAAAACCTGATGTCGGAGCAGTAGTTGGAAATTCATGTTCTTCCGGGGATACAAGAACACCTGACATCACTAGGTTGTAAGTTGAGGATATGGCGACAACTTTTTAGTAAGATGCCCCTGCCTCTGTACCTACTGGAGAAAGTACCTGCAGAGACTTTGTGGATGGTTTGAGTGTCATCCCAACTCCTGGGGTGCTTGGTAAATGCTGGTCAGGGTGATAAGTCTTCTACTAATAGACAAATGACAAGATGATCGGACATAGACGTACGCTTTTAATCCCTACTTTTTTCCTGAACCTCCCTTTCGGGTTTTCAGTCCACCGGGATATCCTTTTTTGCCCATGTGATACGGTGGGAGAACTCACTTGAGTTTTTGCGTTTGTGTTCGCAAATGTTTCGGTTTAACAAGAGTCGCCATCGACTTTTTATTTTATCCAAAGGAAAGGTCAAAAAGCACAGGAAAGACCTTTGAAATATTTTTCTTGGGTTCGGGGGGTATATTATGAAAAGGGAAGGTGCAAGCACCCTTTTCATCCATGGTTTTCCATGGGCTCTTAGTTACTTGTTTAGATCACTTGCTTTTGCTTTTCAATTGTTTGAAATGGTGCTTTGTGTGTGGTTTTTGAAAATGCTTTGAAAAAGAGGCCATCATTGTGGCAACCTTTGTAATGATTCTTGTTTGAATATATACAAAGGTGTTTGTCTTTTGAAAAGATATTTCAATGTTTGAAAGTTTGTTTTTGGGAAATGTTTTGAAATTGTGTTGTGAGGTGTGTTTGAAAATAGCAAGGATGTTTTGCAAGCTTTTAATCAAGTAACTAAGAGTTGTCTACCCTATTTTACTCAAAAGATATTTCTTATGTTTTTAACCCTTTTGACAATGATATTTCACCATTGTATTTGGTGAACAACCTTTTGTTAGGATGTTAAATGAGACAGGCGCGGGTCATCGCATACAATCATTGAAAGTAACTTGTGAGACGCTCTAGCAATTTTGTAAGGGACAAGATCGTTTTATCAAAGGAAACATCGAGGGTCATCGAGGGACTACGATCTTTGTTTATCGAAGGGGCATTTGCTAGAGTATCTCATATTCGAGGGACGTGATTGCATTTCCGGGGCAACAAGCGGGGTTACCCTAGAGGTGCAAGTGTGAATTGTGTATTGATTTTCATGCATTTATTCTTAGATTAGGTCATCTAGTGATTGATTTTGAATCTTGCCATACACGCCTAATTACTTTACAGTATATTTGAAAGCAATAAATTGTGGGAATTAAAAGTCTAAGTTATTACAAGAGTATCCGGGGATGGGGGTACAATTATTTACAAATGGGGATGAGTCTCATAAGAATAATAATGTCCAAATATGTGTTACAACCAAATCGAATTGTCGCAATTCAATATAAAATTATAACAAATTATAAAATAAGGAGAATCAGTAAGTTATGAGATGCATGTATTTATTTACAAATAAACAAATAAAATTTAACCTAAGAAAGACTAAGTATTATTATTATTGTGTTTTATTAATTGTGTAAATAAAAGCTTTAAAAGAAGAAAAATTAATTAAGTTAAATTTCTATTGTTTTTTTTGTATTTTTATTAAATGTAACAATTATTTAAAAAAAGAAACTATATCAAAACAAAATTTTAATATATTATTTGTTTTTATTATTAACAAAAGAAAAGAAAACAATTTATTTAGAATGAAATTAATTAAAAGAGTATTGGTTTAAAATAAAAGAAAAGAAATTAAATTAAAAAAAAGGGTGGGCTTAAGAATTTATTAGGGATTAAGCCCAAATAAAAAAAAGAACAAAAAAGCCTGAATGGATGAAAATGGGGGGTACGCTGGCCAAAAGTTGTGGGCTATGGGCTATTGCATTTGTTTGGGGCGAAGGCCCAGAGTCCAGTTTTTTTACAATTTGTTTTGGGGTTTCAGAATTAGGGTTAGTGTTGTTGTTTGGTACAGCGGCGCCGTTCTATCACTCTCTCCTCTTCATCTTCCTCAAACCAATGATGCTTGATTCTCCCTTAAGCCCCCAGGTTGCCGGAGCGCTACCCTAACTCTCTCACCTCTTCACGACAATCCAAGGCCTTTGCTCGAACGGTATGATTCATTTCTTGTCTTTTTAGGGTTTTTACAGTTTCGTGGTTTGCTTCGCTTGGTTTTTACAATTTGTTTTCTTAAGCTTTGTTTATGTCCTAGTTTGATTAACCTATGTGGTCTTTACATGTTTTGAGATGCAGTAAAGGTTTGAAAAATGTACCTTGGGAAAGATAGAGAGGAAAGGTGAGATGGAGTTGGTGGCGGCGTTCCTGGTGGTCGGGGATACGAGGAAGATGATGACTAGCTTCGCTTCTGGTATTTCTCTTTGGTTCTTTAAGATTTTGAATGTTTGATGATGATGGCTATTCTGAGAACTGTAGATTTTTGTTGTTGATGATGAATATGCTTCTGAAAACTGTTTTTTGATTGTTGATGATGAACTTGATTCTGAAACAATGTTGGCTTCGCTTCTGAAACTCTTCCTTTCTCTTTGTTGATGATGATAGACACGATTCTGAAACTATGTGTTTTTACTTCTGAATCTCTTCCTCTTTTTTGGCTTTGAAGGTTAATGATTTGTTAGCTTGTTTGGCTAGCTTGATGATTTGTTGGTTTGTTTGACAAACTTGATGATTTGTTGGTTTGTTTGACAAACTTGATGATTTGTTGGTTTGTTTGACAAACTTGATGATTTGTTGGTTTGCTCTATCTGAATGTTGTTGTTGATGAACTTGATTCTGAAACTAATTTTGTTGATGCTTCTGAAACTCTTCCTTTCTCTTTCCTGAGTATTGTTTATGATGACATGGTTCTGAAACTTTTTCCTTTTGCTTCTGAACTGCTCTTCCTCTTCTCTTGGAATGTTGATGATGATGATGAGAAAAGCCTCTGAAACAGGTTTTTATGGTTGCTTATTTGTGATGGTTGATGATGAAGCTTGTTACAAGTTTCTGAAACTCTGTTTGTTGATGGTTTATTTGGTAGCAGGCTTGATGATTTTGATTCTGAAACTGTTTGTTCTTGGCTTGTTTGTAGTTTATGGTTTTGCAGTTTAGAACTGCGGGTTGGATTGTTGTTTGGCCAAGCAGTTTGGGCAAGTTTTCAAGTAGTGCAGGTTTTGGCTTGCAGGTTTTGTTGTGTTTTGAGCAAGCTGGGCTTGTTTTGTTTGTTTATGGTTTGTTGCAGGTTTGAGCAAGCTGGGCAGGCTTGCTTGGTTTGTCACAGTTTGTGTGACTTGCTGTAGGCTTGGTTGTTCTACAGGTTTTGGCTATGTTTGCAGGTTGCTTGTGATTTTGCAGTTTGAACTGCAGGCTTGAGGGTTTGTTTGGGTTTTTGGCCAAGTATTTTTCTTCCTCCTCTGAACTGTTATGCAGTTTTTCTTTTATATCTTTTTTGTTTTTGTTAACTTATGCCAGCCTGCCTTAGCCAAAACTGCAAACTTTTTCACAAAAGGTCCTCTCTTTCTCTCTCTCTCCAATAAGCACTTTTGCTTTGTTTATTATATTTTTCTGAAAAGTTTGTCTAGGCCTGGAACATGATGACAGCTATGACAAACTCTTGGCTTGTCAATTGGTTTATCTCTGCATTACCTGCTGCATTTTTTGTACTGTGTACTTTGCCTTGACAATTTGCATCTGGTTTGGGTTTGCCATTCTTAGTTTGATATTTTTGGCACCTTGTTGCATTTGGTTTGGTTACTGCAGTTGGTATTCAGTTTGGCATAGTTTTGCTGCAAGTTTGCTTTGTATGCAGCCTTGTACCTTACTTTGTATTTGAACCATGTTTTTGCATTTGAACTAATTGTATGCTTGCATTTTATTTTTTACTTTTCTCTTTGTGAACCAAGAAGAGCAATCTTCTTGTGATTTGCAAAGAGAAAAATAAAAACATGATGAACAAATAGCATTCTGATTCCGGCCGGCAAACTTTAGTGATGATTTTCTTTCTTTTTCTATTTGAAAATTCTTGTACTAATTTTCTTTTCCTTTGTCTTTTGCAGGTGAGTACCAATTGGATGATAGAGGAAGCAGTAGAATCCGGAGACCTTGAGCATGGGAGCACTGGAGCTTAGGAGATTTAGGCTTAGATTAGATAGACTTTTTTTTCATTTATTGTAAACATTTATTTCTTTTTAAAATACTATAAATTGTAAAAACTTACAATATTCAAAAAATAATAAATTATATTTTTGTAACAATATTTGAGAATGAATAAAAAAAGTCTTTATCTAAAAGAAATATTTCTACTGTCAAATATCTTTCAAATTTTCCCTTTGCCTCTTCTTTTTTATTTAAGATTCCTGATTAAAAATGACTGAAATTGCATTCCACCATTTCCAATACAGATAACTTAAAATCCAAGCAATCCCTAAAAAATCAACAATCTCATAACTTTGCATCAGTATTCCAAACAACATACGCGTTGTGTTTTCCAATAAGCAAGCAAGTATTCCATTAACAAATAGATGTTTCGTTCCATTAACAAACAGATGCCTTAATATTCCAAATAAGAGTCTCAGCTCTTTTCCCAGATAATCGGGCCTTGAGAAACAACCAGTAAACTTGAACAAGCGTGAAGACAATGTAACAATTAGCTGAATTTCTGAGGATTCAATTTCTTCTGAGAAATGCAAGAGAAACCCTGATTCTTGATTTACTGCCAAAGAAAAGTTTGCTTGATCGATTCCTGAGCCGAACCTAAAAATCAGAGAAAAATCCTAGGGTTGTGATTTCTTGTGAAAAAGGGAGGGCAAATTTTGGGGTACAACAGCCCAAACCGCCTTTTCAGGTTTTCGACTTGCTAGGTGTATAATTTTTTTTGTATATATCCCTAATTTTTTCCCGAACTCTTTTGGTTCGCCGGGATGCCCTTAATTTTTCCTAGGCCGGTCAACCTAGCGGGTCTTTTCATGCGTAGTATTTTCTGACTATGTCCATGTTCATAGGATGTGGAGCGTTGTCACCATCTATAAATGCCAGAAAATGTTTATGTGATCGCATGTGCCCTTTCATACGTGGGAGCCTGTGTGGGGATGCTTCAGGATGAATCTGGTGATCCTGATGTTTGATCAAGTTTCTGATAGTATTGAATTTCCTAGGAATATTTTCTAAGAACTGTCATGGAAGGATTCGAAGACATGATACTAACACCATCTGATACTACTGGCACAGACAAGTAATTTGGTGGTACCAAAGATTCAAATTTTAATGATTTTTTGCTGGAATCCCCGATCAATGTAACAGCCCCCGAGTGATTCAGATGGAGACCTTCCTGTGGCTATTCAGCATTTTTGAAGAGATTCTTTGCATATTGGCTTGACTGCCCCAGATTAATTAGACATCGTGTCATGCCCCTTGATTACGAAAGGCTTGTTATTGGGAATGTTTTTTCCGTCTGAGGTGATTCTGTCCATTGAGGGGGTCTTCGTTCACTGAATATTCGTTGTGTGAATTTCTCTGCCATTTGAACAATTAACCATATGCAAACAATGTCATTTAAAGAATGCAAAGCTTATGTCTGTCTTGAAATTTTTTGAAAATGCGTTTTTTGTAGTAAAACAAAATTTTCAAGAATGTGATATCAACTCATGATTTATAGCAAACCTTACAAGAGTCGGGATACCTTTGTAATAGTATGCTCTCGAACTAACCCATGCTTCAGCTAGGACTTTTAAGGGTTGTAACGTGGCCCAGTTCACGGTTTAAGAAACAAAGGATAAAAGCTCAAAATTTATTTGTACCCACCCATTCTTCGTGATGTTCTTCAGTCCTATGCTCAGTTAATTGTGCATTTCGAATCCCAGTTGAGTTCTAGAATGTTGGCCCCGATATTTCGATGATGGTTCAGAAATTGAACGTTTGTTTGAGAAGGCAGTCATTTTTTTGACCTTTTCTTTTTGTTGAGGATTTGTAGGACCTCTTTCTTTTTTGATTTTGCTATCCCTGTCTTTTTCCTGAACTGTTTCTTTTGTAATTACAGCCAGCGGGATGTCCCAGTTTTTTCTTAAGTCTCCTTCATAGGTTTTGACTTAATGGGCTTTTATTTTGAGAGATAATGGCTGCCTATTCTTAATGATTATGTGGAACCATCACCATCTTTTGGAGAGCATCTTCTACACTATTTGTCGTGTATGAAGGGAAAGCTTGCGATTGAATGCACCTTTTAACGGAGAAATTACCCAGCCCCAGGTTATGATTAAGTGTTTTAATTCGTGTGAAAAGAAAAAACTCCTACTCCTTTGGCTCAAAGGGGTTGACTAGGGATTATCTTCCTTATAACTCCACTGTTTAGGATTTGAAACAACGCCAGTACATCGTCAGTGGGGTCTATTTAAAAGCCTAATGTATAGATTGTAGTATCATTCTCGTCATCCTCCCTCTAAAGACTTAGAGCTTTTAATCAAGAGTTGAATATCACAAAAAGGAAGTAAGAAAGAAGTTTAAGGATAATGAAAACAAATTAATTCAAGACAAACATGTGCAATGCATTAATGAAATAACAAAGTTTGACATGACAATAATTGTTTGAACAAACAAAGAAAGCACAACTTGTGAATTCAAATGAACAAAAATGCTCTCAATCTTGGCCATGATTTGGCATGGGAGCAGTGATCATGTTGGGAGTCTCGGGAGGGTCGAACTCAATCTCCTTGGCATCAATCATATTTTGAATCTTGTATTTTAGTGCCCAATAATCGTTAGTATCGTGCCCAAGACTGCCGGAATGATAGGCACACCTTGCATCAGGATTTTAGTTAGGAGAAGAAATCTTAGGGTTTGGATGAGGTCCTATCAATGTAATCAAATTCATCCTTAACATATGTTGTAATGCTTGAGATAGTGGCATGTTGATCTTGGTAAACTGTCTCTTAGGATCGTCTTGCCTTCGTTGATTACCCCGTTGTTGTGGTCGTTACACACGTGCCTAATTAGAGAACAGGACTGCCCCTACAGATTGGTGGTAGTATGCCTTATTACGACCCTTCTGTCCATACACAGCATTAGCTTCCCTCTTACCAGCAAATGGATTCTTCTCGACATTAGAAGATGCAGCCATCGGGATCTTCCCACTCTTGATACCACTTTCGATCCTTTCTCCGGTCAGAACCATCTCTGTGAACCTGGATGAGGAACTCCCAATCAGCATATTAATGAACGGGTCTGTCAGAATGCCCACGAACATGTCTACCATTTCCCGATCATTCAGAGGAGGTTGTACCCTGCCAGCTAGATCCCTCCATTTCTATGCATATTCCTTGAACCCTTCTCTTGAGCTCATGGACATATTCTGCAGTTGCACTCGAGTTGGTTCTAGGTCAGCATTGTATTGGTATTGCTTGTAGAAAGAAGCAGCCAAGTCTTCCCAGGTATGGACGTCAGTTCCTTCTAGCTGATAGAACCAATCTAGTTGAGTGCCAGCCAAATTTTCTTGGAAGAAATGGACCCATAGCTTCCGGTCAGTAGTGTGAGGCTGGATCTTTCTGACATATGACCTCAAGTGAAGCTTGGGACGGGAAACACTGTCATATTTAGAAAATGTGGTAATCTTGAACTTTGGTGGGATGACCACTCCAAGAACCATACCTAACTCTTCAAAGTCTAAGCTATGTACCTGCTGAATCTCCATAGCATTGAGACGATCCTCCAGCTATTTGTATTTATCGTCAGCAGGAGGATATTGCTCCTCAGAATAGTCAGGCTCATATTCTTCAGACGCTGGATTGTTGTCTCCTTCCTCTGATTCCTCATCATCTTCCTCTTGATTATCACCTCCCTTTGATGGGGTTGCAGAATCTAGAGCTCGGTTAGCTGGTCTTCTTCTTCCCACACTCAAAACACAAACTAGTTTCTTTGCCTTTTTCTTATGGTCTTTGAGAACAAGAGCCTTCAGATCTTCTTGTCCCTTAGTAAGATTCAGGAACATTTCTTGCAATTGAGTATTTTGTTCCTGAAATTCCTTAACTGTTTTTTCAAGAGCCATTTCTTTTTGCTGAAATAAACAGCAAAAAGATAAGAAACCTGCCTGGGGAATACCTTTTATGCAATGACATAGATGATATGCAAATGTTTTCAAGGATCTCGCAGGTTAAACAAGAAAATGTCAGAAGTTGAATTTTGTAACTTTGATTGAAGAACTTGGCATCGTTGAAAGTCCTTCTATGAGAGTCAAGCTCACCATATCAAGTGGGTCATATCCCCTGACCCAAGTTGTCGTGTTCTGGTCTTTTGAAGGAATTTGGTTATAGGAAAATAAATCCCCTTTCCCCTTGTTTAGACATCTGGTTCATCATAATCTGCATCACAGACCCTTGAGATCCTTGTTATGGTATGATGTTTATGATGTGTATGCTATGTGTTAAGCAAAAATGGTAAGGTGATGAAGACAAGTGAGTCTAAGAAGTCCAAGTTATTGGATAATGACTGCGAATAAATCGTGCAAGGAAATCATGTTGTTAGATATTAAAACCCTGCAAGTAGTTCAAGTTGAAAGCAAAGAAGTCACACAAGTAGCCTTAGGTTTAGGCTTGCATGCGGTTTGTAGGTAAGTACCCTCTTGAAGTTTAGTTGGCTTAACCTGTCTTAGTAATAGTAATCGGGTCCTAAGGGATCTCAATATCACTGATTTTTCCCACAAGTTTCGTTCCGATCGACAACTGACTTGCCATCAAACAAAACTCGGGAGTCAAATCTCAATGAATGTAGCATCGAGTATCAACCAATCTTCGGTCGGAACCAAAGTCGGCTATCTCACTACTTTCTAATGGCTTAGGATGAGTCAATTAAAGGTTCTAAAGGTCAGTTAGCGCTTAATGACACTAAGGAAGCCTAATGTTATCCTTGAATGGCTCAAAGAACATTAGTATAAACCAAGTATCACACTAACGTAGCTATCACTTCGTCCATATCGGTCTACGTCGTACAACTTCCATGATTTATTGCTACTTATCTAACAAGGTGCCCCAGATCCGGGTGTAGGATCTATAGTAACAACCCAAACAAGCCCTCAAAAGTAAAGCATAAAAACAACAAATGAAAGCAATTTTAAAGATGAACTAAGCTCTAAGGTAACCCCACTTTTTTTATATTTATCCCCCAGCAGAGACGCCAGTTCTGTGATACGGTGGAAGAACCGACTGTTTAATACTGATTTGCGTTTGTGTTCACAAATGTGCGGTAAGAAAGAGTCGCCACCGTCTTTTCTTTTATCCAATAAATGAAAGGGTGAAAAGAACAAAAAAAGACCTTTTTTGAGAATTTCTGAGTAAGGGGGTAGATTATGGAAAGGGGAGGTGTTAGCATCCTTTCCACCTGTGGTTTTCCACGGGCTCTTAGAGGTTTGCTCATTTTAAAATACCTTTGTGCTTTGTGTGTTTGAAAATGTTTTGAAAACACCTTAGTACGACAAACTTTGTAATGTTTCTCGGGATAGTGGAGAAAGTATACAAAGTGTTTTGAAATTGTTTTTGAAAAGTATTTTTTTTGTGTAAGTGCAAAAAGTTTGAGCAAACTTCTAACAGCTATCTACTTTTGTACTCGAAAAAGGGTCGTACTTTTCCTCTTTTCCTTTGGACAATGCTATCCTACTATTAGTGAGTAGGTAGCCTTATCGTTGGATGTTAAGGGACATTCAAAGGGACGTTTTACAGTCATAAAGGCAACATATGGAGACGTTTTAGCAACTTTTGTTTAAGGGACGAGATCATTTACCGAAAGGCAACACTGTAGGGTAATCAAGGGACTATGATTTTTTGATTTTACAGGTCTTTGCTAAAGCGTCCCCATTCTCGAGGGACATGACTGCTTTATTTTCTGAAAGGCAACCGAAGCGGGGATACCCTAGAGGTGCATATGTGCATATGTGTTGAGATTCAGTTATTTATCTTGTGTATTTAGGTTTACTAACGTTTGTTTTCAGTCTTGCCATACATTCCTAATTACTAATAGTAATATTGTACAGAAAATAAAGTGTGGAAAGTGTAAATCTAAATTATTACATGGCTTTTGGGGAGGCGGATATTTACAATATACAAAAATTAGGAGAAGGAAAATAAAGAAAGCAGATAAAATCCTATTAATTATTACATCCAGTATGCAGTTACATGAATATAAAGATGCGAAAAGTAAATAACGCGCGAAAGGTTGAAAGTTCGTCTAAAACCTAATAAGAAAAATATTTTTTGTTGTTTTTGATTTAAGAAAAATAATTAAATTAATTATCCTAAAGTCTACTTAGAAAATTAAATTAATAAAAATAAACTAAGTCTTTTTTGTGGTTTTTTTAATTATGAAAAGAAAGTAATTAGACTTAAATTCTAATTCATTTTTAATTAAGAAAAAGTTTAAAGTTTTAATTAATTAATTAAATAAAAAAATTAATTATTTAATTAAAAAAAAGTCTAAGCCTAAATTTTTTTGTGAGTTTTTTATTATTATAATTAAAATGACTAAGAGATGAAATAATTAAATAAAGCAAAAAGAAAAGGAATTGGGCTTGACGACTGAAGTAGAATGGGGGGGGTGCAATTGAAATTTCGCTAAGCCCCGATTGTGAAGCCCAGGTCCATCCTTGGATCCAGTGTGGGCAGTACTTGATGGTACATGGTATCTCATGTTCTAGATGTCATGCATTCTATATAATTCCCCTAACCTGCTCTAAGGATATCCAAGAACTCATATACACACATTAGAACATTCAACAATTAATAAAAATCGAGATTCGAATTTGAGATTATACCAAAATGGTGATAGCTTGGATCCGGTGATCTGGGACCTTGCAATCTTTGAGGATGGTTGGAACAAGTCCCTGGGAACCTCAAGAGCAATGTATGATTACTAGTTCGAACCAAAAGTACATGCAAAGTGGGTTTCAAATTTTTACCGCTTTTGATAATTTTGCAAAAAAATGGTAGAGCTCTCTCTAGGATGTATAGGTGTTCTGAAATGCTTTCTAGATGCTTTTTTATATAGAGAGGAATGAGGAGACAAGAAAACAAAGGTTTAAACAACCTTAAAGCAAACGTTTCAAAGCCATGAATGAAATTTGTAACTTTGGCCAAAAACAAGGAAACTTGTCATTTTTTGAATTTGAATGAATGTGGACATGGCTGCACGAAATCTTGGGCTTTAAGGCAAGCAAAAACACCAGCCCAAATGCCAAAACCTATTTCCAATTATTTTATACACTTTATTTTATATTTATTTGAAATAAATTAAAATAAATGTGTACAAAATAAGTAAAAAATGTAAGGCATGGTAAGAGTGTTTTTTGAGGTACTCTATAATCTTAGAAAGATGTTTGAAATCCAAGAAATTGAGCCCTTGCCTTAAAATCTCAAATTTGCTCAATGCATAATTCTTGAAAATTCCCAAATTTTCCCAACTTGGGCAAGCCATAACTTTCTCAATTTTTATCTCATGATGATGATATTTGACTTTTTGGAAAGCCCAAGATATCTAATTCAATCCCTCATTTGATTAATTTTGCATTTGAAGATGTTATCTTTATGTAAATGGTCTTGACAAAAAGTGTCTTTTGTTGACTTTTGAAAATGACCTGTAATGTATAAGCTTGTATCTTTCAAATGGTAAATCTCTTGAACTTGTGGGCTGAAGAAAGGTTGTAGGGAATTGAATTATCTTCAAAATTAGCCTTGGTTGGGAAAAATGGATGAGGTATGTGAAAGTTATGCCTGGTCAAAGTTTGGTTGACTTTTCCTATAGAAACCCTAATTAGCAATTCTTGACTTTTGATGAATTAGGAGCATTTCTTGAGGAATCGTGATCAACCCTTGATCAAATGATGGATATCACTTTAAAATGTTGATATTGACCAAAAACTTGAAGTTTGACTGTATATAGGCCACAGTTGACTTTTGACCTAGTATAGTTGATTTCCAAGCATTTGAGCAATTGACTGAGCAAACTTGTAGTGCAAGGCATGAAATTTGGCATGGACAAACTTGAAGGCATATTAGGACCATGGAAGACATTTGAGACCTTTGAAGCTCAAACATATTGATGAAAATTGAGACCTTAACTAGAGGTTCATTGCCTTAGGAGGAGAATTTGTCTGGTCAATTCTTAGCCATCCTTGAGAAATTTGGGGACCTCAATGGGCATGCCTTGAGTAAAATGAGAGAGAGAAAATTTTGGGGTACAACAATAACTGTGAACTATATGAATATATGATGAATTGATGATGAAGGATGTTTAAGTGTTATTGTTATAGATTTATGAATATGAATTATTGATGAATAAGGTGTATTAATTATATGATGATGTTGTTTGTAACTACTAATCTTTTCCTTGTATCTTTTATAATGAATCATGATTACTCTACCTTTATGTTTGAATGTTGACTCCATGTGGGTAATGCGCAGATACTCAGGAGTAGCTTGCTGGAGTATCGAGGAAAATCTTAGAGTATTTTATTTAGTTTTTGTTAGTTAGAAGTTATCTTTCTCTGATATGTAACATCGTGTTGGGAACAATTAGTTTTGTGAATGTTATGTTCCTTTTATCTTGACATACTTTATGAAGGTTTTGATTGTTGAACTAATTTTAAATCTCTATTTTTATGAGACTAAATATGATGAGTTGACAGTTGAGAATATTTATGATTGATGATGATTCAGATGCGTTTCTTTTAAACATGTCTTGATGTCGCATGAAACACCGTAAAGGTGTATAATTTAAGAAGTTGTTATTACTGTTGTTGTAACCCTTGTTACGAAGTAAGATTGTATATTATGATGATATGACACCCTTGTATGGTGGAAATATTTTAATTATTTCTTAAGATATATATGAAATATATGTGGGGTTAGAAGGGTGTTACATTAGTGGTATCAGAGCATGTCGGTCCGTCCGACCAGGTTTGTATATAATGTTTACGTCCTATTGGTCGATTAATGTGTGGACACTATCAATATATGGTTGTTTCTAATGTTGGTTGTCTATATGCAGAATATGGCTGGAGGGAGAAACAATGATGCAATTGCTAAGGCTTTGGAGACATTGGCTCAGGCAATGGCCCATAATCAATAGAATCCTCATAATAGGGGAAATGATGGTGAAGCTTGTGCATGTGGAAGATTTCAGAGGAACAACCTGCCGATCTTCAAGGGCAAGCACGATCTCGATGGTGCTCAGATGTGGCTTAAGAAGATTAAAAAGATTTTGAGTGGTGTTATCATTGGGATGAACTGGTGCCATATCCCAAATTTTCCCGCCTCATTTTTAAAATATTCAAATTATTTTTAAACTTGGTTTCATAATTTTTCTTGAGTATTGATAACATTTGGTCTAACAGTAATTTATTTTGCTTATTTAAAATATATAATAATTTACTTTAAATTATTTATAATTTTAAAATAGAAAAATATTTTCCCATCTTCATATGTTTCTATATGTCTTTTTATCTCGAATAGAATGGCATAGCACAATTGGTAAGGGAGTAAGGCTTGCAAGTGGAAGTTCCTGAAAACAAGTCTTGTTACACTATATTTTGGTATTTATTTTCTTTTGTGTGTTTTTTCAATAAAAAAGATAAAAATTCATTTTCAATTATTTTATTATTATTTTCGTTTTCTATTTTAAGGGTATTTTAAAATTATCTTTTTAAATCTTTGATTTTATACACTTAATAGTCAAGATGTTAAAAATAATTGAAATCTTTCATAATCTATTTTTGTAAATCACCAAATCAATTACATTGAAAAAAATTACAAAAATGTCTAGATTCATAATCTTGTCCTTCAAGTTTCAATCAAATCTCAATTTGTATAAATTTTTCCAAAAATAGAGCAATTTCATTAAATTTCTAACCTAATATTTACTTATAAATAGCCCTTTAATTTTCACAAATAGACATCAACAATCTCACCAACAATTTTTCACAATCCTCAAAAATTTACCAGTTTCACACCTATCATCCACTAAGATTTTGCCTTGAACAGAACACCTAAAACTTTCACCATACAAAAACAATTTTGGAGTTCATGGTAAAAAGAAGAATAATGAGAGATGGTGTAAGAATGACGAGTTCTTTCTTTTGGATTTCCCTGATATCAAGATTTTGCTATTATCCTCTTTTATATTTTTTAATTCTTTATATACATAATAATGCCACATGTTGCAATATAATTAGGGGAATGATTTTAGATTGGATCAATATTATCTTCTTCATAAATTAGTTTTATTGTTAGTTTAACTTTAGCCCCATGTTTAATTTCGTTCTTTTCTTTATGATGACTAAATTTAGTTGTTTTTTTTTTGGTCATTAATTTAGTAATCTTAATATCTATTTATATTTAAATTAAAAAATAATATAAAATGAACTATAATGAGGCTTATTAAAAATAAAGTTGAAATAAGGGGTGGTGGTTTTACCCCATGTTTTCCTTTCTATTTTTATTATTATTATTATTATTATTATTATTATTATTATTATTATTATTATTATTATTATTATTATTATTATTATTATTTATTTCTTAATTATTATTTTAGAGTTTAGTTTATTTATTTAATTTATTTAGATAGTTAATTATTCAAACTCAAATAGAAAAAAAAAATTTAAGGAAAATCGAATCATTTTTCAAATTAATTTAATTTTAATATTTTCACAAATAATGGGATGTACATCCTCGAGTAACTAAGTGGTCGACTTAACGTTTATCAAGTAAAAAATTCAAAATCAAGCAATTATAATTCATGCGAAATTTGGTTTATGCGTAGAGCAATAATCAAACGCTATTGTCTAACGCGATAAATGAATAAAGTCAATTTTCTCCGCCTCAAGAGAATTAATTCTGATAAAGATCAAGATTCTTTATCAAGACTCAATCGAACCAATTACTTCGCCTAGAGCGACTTAATTCTGATGAAGACCCGATTTTCTTCAACGATTCAAAATTAACTTAAAACAGCTAACCAACAACAAAAACATTTTTCCACTAACATAACAAAATCCAAGATATTTTCATAAAAAGAATTAAATAGGATTACTTTCAAAATTAACTGCGGATTGCGTCTATGATCACTCTTTTACAAAACTCAGACAAGGTTCAAGGATAATTCGAAAGAAATTCTATGTAATCCTATAAAAAACACCAACCAAACATATGAACTACGAAATGAGCTTCGATTATTTGCAAGGAGATATGTAGACACGCGACTTAAAAACTAAGGCGAGTCCCCCAACTAAAAAAACTAAAAACCTTTTTGTTTTTCTAAGCTTTGCAATTATATACCTTTAAAGTAGAAATTCCTAACTTACCCTTAGACCTAAAAGCGGAGCCCCTTGAGAACAAGGGAGATGAAGGGTGCTTAACACCTTCTCTTCTTCTAACCGGCTCGCAAACTTAGAATCTCTAAACATTTTAGGATTATCTGTTAGTCTCCCGTCTTTAAGACAAAAATTAATGGTGGCGACTCTCATATTTTTTGTTGGTTACAATAACTGGTTGGAGTTCAACTATGTTCATATCAAATATCATAGAAATATTGTGAGGTTCCCTAAGTTTGGTGATAGTGGAGAGCTGATGTTCTTGTCTGCTAAGCAAGTGGAAGAACTTTTAGAAGAAGAAGTTGTGATATTTGTGATGTTTGTTGTATTGCAATTCGATCGTGAAGCTGTAAATGTTGAATTATATGTTGTTTGTGAATTCCCAAATGTGTTTCCAGATGACATTAATGATTTGCCTCCAGAGCGGGAACTAGAATTTTCCATCAAATTAGTACCAAGTATGAGTCAAGTCTCAATGGCTCCTTACAGGATGTCAGTGTCAGAGTTGGTTGAGTTGAAGCAATAATTGGAAGAATTTCTTGAGAAAAATTTTGTTCAACCAAGTGTTTCTCCGTGAGGTGCTCTTGTGTTGTTGGTTAAGAAGAAATATGGTAGTATGAGATTGTGTGTGGACTACGGACGGTTGAATAAGGTGACTATCAAGAATAAGTATCCACTTCCGAAGATTGATGATTTGATGAATCAATTGATAGGTGCTCGTGTGTTTAGAAATATTGATTTGAGGTCTGGTTATCATCAGATTCATGTTAAACTAGATGATATTCCAAAGACGGCTTTCAAAATGAGGTACGGTCATTATGAGTAAATTGTAATGTAGTTTGGTGTATCTAATGCACCACGTGTTTTCATGGAGTATATGAATTAAACTTTCCATTTGTAGCTGGATAAGTTTGTGGTGGTATTCATAAATGATATTCTAATCTATTCTAAATTAGAAGAAGAACATGCAGAACATTTGTGAATTATGTTGCAAGTGTTGAAAGAGAAGAAGTTGTATGTAAAACTCTCAAAGTGCGAATTCTGGTTAAAGGAAGTGAGTTTCCTTGGCCACGTGATTTCAAGTGTGGAATTATTGTTGATCCTTATAAATTTGATGTTATGTTGCAATGGGAGACTTCGAAGTCCACTACTGAGATTTAAAGTTTTCTTGGTTTGGCTAGTTATTATCGCAGGTTTATTTAGGGGTTCTCGAAGTTGGCATTATGATTGACTCATTTGACTCGAAAGGGTCAAGCTTATGTGTGGGATGTGGCATGTGAAGAAAGTTTTGTGGAGTTGAAGAAGAAGTTGGAGACCGCTATGGTATTGGTTCTGCCTAATCCAAGTGAATCCTTTATTTTATATTATGATGCAACAAAGATGGGTCTTGGTGGTGTGCTAATGCATAATGGATAAGTTGTTGCTTACACCTCTAGACAACGGAAGGTTCATGAAAGGAATTATCTTACGCATGATTTAGAGTTGGTCGTTGTGGTGTTTGCATTAAAGATTTGGAGACATTATCTTTTAGGCTCTAAGTTTGAGGTGTTTAGTGATCATAAGAGTCTGAAGTACTTGTTCGATCAGAAAGAGTTAAACATGAGGCAGAAGAGGTGGCTCGAACTTCTGAAAGATTATGATTTTGATTTAAGTTACCATTCGGGTAAAGAAAATGTTGTGGTTGATTCTTTGAGTAGGAAGTCCTTTCATATGTCAATGCTTATCGTAAGAGAGTTGGAATTGATCGAGAAATTCAAAGACATGAGTTTAGTGTGTGAAGAGGCTCCTAACAATGTGAAGTTGGGAATGTTGAAGTTAACTAATGGTATTCTTGAAGAGATCAGGAAAGGTCAGAAATGTGATTATAGATTGGTTGATCAGTTGATAATGATTAACTAAGGTAATGAAGGTGAGTTTCAAGTTAATGAGAACGGTGTAATGAGGTTTGGTGATAGAGTAAGTGTCCCAGATGTGCCAAAGCTTAAGAAGAGTATTCTTGAAGAAGGACATCAAAGTGATCTGAGTATTCATCTCAGTGCTACAAAGATGTATCAAGACTTGAAGAAATTGTTTTGGTGGCCTGATATGAAAAAGGAAGTTGTTGAATTTATTTATGCATATTTGACTTGTCAAAAGTCAAAGAATGAGCATTAGAAGCCTTTGGGTCTAATGCAGCCATTGTAATGAAGGTGAGTTTCGAGTTGATGAGAACAGTGTAATGAGGTTTGGTGATAGAGTAAGTGTGTCATATGTGCCATAGCTTAAGAAGAGTATTCTTGAAGAAGGATATCAAAGTGATCTGAGTATTCATCCTAGTGTTACAAAGATGTATCAAGACTTGAAGAAATTGTTTTGATGGCTTGATATGAAAAAGGAAGTTGTTGAATTTGTTTATTCTTGTTTGACTTGTCAGAAGTTGAAGGTTGGGCATCAGAATCCTTTGGGTCTAATGCAACCGTTGAATATTCCAGAGTCGAAATGGGACAGAATTTCCATGGATTTTGTGTTAGGTTTGTCGAAGAATGCTAAGGGAAATGATTCGATTTGGGTGATATTGGATAGATTGACTAAATCATCTCATTTCTTGCCGATGAAAATTAATCATCCTATGCAGAAGTTGGCTGAGGTGTATATAGAGGAGATTGTGAGATTGCTTGGAATACCTTCGAGTATAGTGTAAAATGGAGATATAAGGTTTACATCAAAGTTCTGGGAAGGTTTGCAGAATGCCTTTGGTACTAAGTTGAAATTGAGTTCTGCATATCATTCGTAGATGGACAGTCAGACACAAAGGACTATCCAATCATTAGAATATTTGTTGAGGGCTTGCATGCTGGAACAAGGAGGCGCTTGGGATAACCATTTACCATTGGTTGAGTTTACTTATAATAACAGTGTCCATTCTAGTATTGGAATAACACCATATAAAGCATTATACGATAGGAGGTATAGGACTTTATTATGTTGGTATGAGTCAGGTGAGAGTGTTGTGCTCGAACATGAGATTGCGCAGAAGATGACTGCAAAGATCAAGATGATCCAAGAAAGGATGAGAGCTTCTCAGAGTCATCAAAAATTTTATCATGATAAGATGAGGAAAGCACTTGAGCTCCAACTGGGAGATCATGTATTTTTTAGAGTTACTTTGGCAATTGATGTTGGTAGAGCTCTGAAGTCACAAAAGCTTACGCCGTGTTTTGTTGGTCCATATCAGATTTCAGAAAGGATATGTGAGGTGGCCTATCAGATTACTTTATTGTCGTTGCTTGTGAATATTTATGATATGTTTCATGTATTTCAGTTGAGGAGATACATTCCAAACTTTTCATGTAATCCAAATGGATGATGTACAGGTGAGAGATAGCCTGACGATGGTAGCATCATCCGTGCGGATAGAAGTTC
Source organism: Vicia faba (assembly GCA_948472305.1). Taxonomy (NCBI): domain Eukaryota; kingdom Viridiplantae; phylum Streptophyta; class Magnoliopsida; order Fabales; family Fabaceae; genus Vicia; species Vicia faba. The sequence goes on along the minus strand of OX451740.1, from coordinate 287,431,588 downwards.
AGGAAGTGAAGCAGTTGCAAGATAAAGATATTACCTTTGTGAAGGTACTGTGGGGTGGACCAGCTGGTGGAAGTTTAACTTGGGAGCGTGAGGATTAGATGAGAGAGTCATACCCGACTCAGTTTTCATAAGGTAATTTTCGAGGGCAGAAATTATTTAAGTAGGGGAGAGTTGTAACAGTATAGAATTTGAATTATTTAATTATTTAATTATTTGTGATTTATTATTGATTTCATGTGATGTATGATGGTGTGTTGTGGGGGTAGTAAACGGGATAGAAGTGATAATTAGAATTGTTTAGATTTAAATAATTTTAGTTATATTAATTGGATTTATAATAATAATTAAATGGAATAATTAGTTGTGTAGAGATGTTAAGGACATGATGGTAATATATGATAATGAGTGAGGGCATAAAAAGGATAGCATAGAAAGGGTCCAAGGGGTAAAAAGAGAAAGTAAGAGGAATAGAAAACATTATGTCCGATCGTAGAATTTGGGAGAACACAAAAAAGAGCTAAGGCACAGAGAACCAAGAAGGGGATTCGGTAGAACTCGAAGAGAGAATCAATTCGCTAAGGAATTCGAGGTAAGGGGATGTAACCGGGTTTATTATGATCGATAGGGGTTAAGGTAGATGTAGGATTTTGTTGTATGATTGATTTGATGAAATATGATGAAATTGTTAATGTTGATGATATATGAATGCCATGATTTGACCCTTAATATGTGTTTATACATGTTTTGATGTTAGTATGTGATATATGGTGTCTATAATGAGTTTTGGAATGATTATGATAAATGTAATCGCCATTGGGATGGCTGGTATCAGTTTTGAAATCGCAACAGAAGTTGTAGTATCACACATGTCGCTGGGCGAGCAAGGGCGAGCGAGTCGCCCAAGCGTCGTCGGACGAGTCAAGTGTCAAAGGGAAATGGTGGAAAAGAAGAGATCCTAAAAATTGTATGGGGGATGGATCATTTCCCCAACATCTTCAGGTGAGTGTTAGGAGAGAAGGGCGCCACCAGCGTTGTCGGGCGAGTATCAGACGAGCAGACCTGGCAGTAACTTTCAAAGGTCGTAACTTTAGTTTCAAGACTCTATTTGACGCGTCGTTTGAAGTGTTGGGAATTTGACGCAGAGACTTATATGATAACAGATGAATATGAGTTAATTGATGCATTATTATAGAGTCTACATGTTTATGAGTTTTGAATTATAATATAACATGCTGAGGTGACTGTTTTCGATTAATGAACTTGATGTTGCCATGATGTTGTTATGAAGTTTCTATGATGTTGTTGTGATGAAATTGATATTGAATATGATGATGTTAGAATGATATGCATGTTAATATGTATGTGTGCTATGTGGAGAATGACTATATGATGATTATGTGATTGATGATTCACTTGACTAGTCGTGGTCGAATTGATATATGATGTTGTTGTGTATCATCCATTTATAGCATTTTTGGATATTAGTCCATCCGTATTGAGCCTTAATCCCATTGTGTGGATTGGGTGCGAGTAGCTAAGTCCTTGTTAGGGATTTATTGAAACATTACCTATGCTGACAGTAGTGATTTATGTTGTGCTCTGATTCCAAGAGGGAGTCGATCTTATGGTGGGGATCTATGGAAGGTGATGAGCCAGGAGCTCATAAATTTTGATACCACATTCATTGTGTCAGTGTTGTTGCATTAGTATTCTATGTGACATTGCATGATTTATGTTAATGAGTTGTGATATGATAATAATTGTGAACTATATGAATATATGACAAATTGATGATGAAGGATGTTTAAGTGCTATTGTGACGTATTGGTGAATATGAAGTATTGATGAATGAGGTGTATTAATTGTATGATAATGTTGTTTGTAAATACTAATCTTTTCCTTATATTTTTTATAATGAATCATGATTACTCACCCTTTTTGTTTGAATGTTGCCTCCACCTGGATAACACACATATACTCAAGAGTAGCTTGCTGAAGAATCGAGGGTAGAGCTTAGAATATTTTATTTAGTTTTTGTTAATTAGAAGGTGTCTTGCTCTGATATGTAACATCGGGTTGGGAACACTTAGTTTTGTAAATTTTATGTTCCTTTTATCTTGAAATTTATTATGAAGGTTTTGATTGTTGAACTAATTTTAAATCTCTATTTTTATGAGACTAAATATGATGAGTTGATAGTTGAGAATATTTATGATTGATGATGATTCCACTGAGTTTCTTTTAAAATATGTCTTATGTCGCATGAAACACTGTAAAGGTGTATAATTTATGAAGTTATTATTACTGTTGTTGTAACCCGTGTTACGAAGTAAGATATTATGTTTTATTATGACAATGTAACACCCTTGTATGGTGGAAATATTTGAATCATTCTGTAATATATATATATATATATATATATATATATATATATATATATATATATATATATATATATATATATATATATATATATATATATATATATATATATATATATATATATATATATATATATATATATATATATATATATATATATATATATATATATATATATATATATATATATATATATATATATATATATATATATATATATATATATATATATATATATATATATATATATATATATATATATATATATATATATATATATATATATATATATATATATATATATATATATATGAAATATATGTGGAGTTAGAAGGGTGTTACATTAGTCGTGACCTCTAAGCATCAATTCCATCTCACTAATTTCATACCATTTGAACTTACTCCGAACAGGTAGCTACGAGTTTCCTTTTCACTCAAACAAGCTACCACACTCTTCGACTTGTTCTTTTGAGTGAAAGCCCCCACCTAACTGTGATTTATCATTTATATTAGTCATTTATTTTTACTTTAAAGCTTGTTAGGTTTTATGCATTTTTCTGCAAATTCTCTCTGCTCATATCAAATAAATTGATCTGAAGCAAGGAGACATGAATGATGATGTTTGGTGAATCTAAAACATGTCTTGTTTAAGTTTAAATCCAAGAGTTCTTGATCTGCAAAACCCATGCTAGAGGTAGATGACGATGATGTGGTTCGCGTGTTTCAGAGGGAAATTTGAATTTCCCAGCCATTCACAAACGGACGCGTAGCTAGCCGTTGGGTCTTATTTTCTTTTTATTTTATTTCATTTTATTTCATTTTATTTCATTTCATTTCTCTTTCAAAAATCATAAAAAATAACTCCATTAACATTTTTCACTCCAATTTTTTTCCATAACTTTCTAAAAATATTTTCTACCTTCTGTGTTTTTTTCTAGATTTTTAAAATCATTTTTAGTATTTTTCATCATTTTATATTTATTTTATTTTTAATTAACTTCATCAATTTTATTTTTATCATTTTAAAACATTTCTATCCCAACTTTTGAGATCTACTTCTTTAGAATATTTCTGATTTTTCTATAATTTTTGTAGCAATTTATTTGTTGTTTTGATGATATTTTAGCATTTTTCTTTTATTTTCCATTTTAAAACCATTTTTCAACCATTTTTATTTCATTTTATTGGTTTTCTCCTTCTTCTTTTTTTTACTTCGGATTGACTTGGATCATTGCTTGATTGATCAATGCTTCATTATGATCAATGGACTTTGGGTGATGCTTTGGTTGTATAAACCTTCATCATTTCAAACTTATAATTAAATGATCATTTGGATCATTTTTTGTACTTTGGATTGATGATAGGTTTATCTCATTGTGCTACGGAGATAGGTGATTGAAATTGATGATAGATGATCTCATGTTGTGTTTTTTTTTTGTTTTGATCTACCCATCTCTCCTCATCTCCTTCTTCTTTTGCTTTTTTTTTAAAACATGGTGTTGCATTGTTTTTGGAGAATGACTTTGTATGATTTCTCTAACATGAACAACACTTGCATTGCTATAACCCGGTCTCAGATAGGTGCAACTTCTACCTAAGTTCACTTATGATTGCTTAACATAACGCTAAATTGTCCCGAATCGAATTATTGACTACTAACACCAGTATTAACTCAATATTATTGTGCTGACTTTATTTTTTCGCATTTTTACATTAATTGATTTAACTTCTTGCCTCTTTACTTTAGTTTCATTTATATTTTGATCATTTACATTAGATGTCATTTTACTTTTATATCCTTTATTTTATGCATTTTTCCTTTGCCCTTTGGGCTTTTCTTTTTCGTTTGATCAAAGACATTAATAAAGGCAAAACCCTAAAAACTTTAATGTGTTCTTAAGAACTATTGGTTACTATCCCTTTCTTGAGGAATTTGGACTTTGGACTTAGAATATTTTCTTTGCTTGGATTATTTTCATTTGAGGCCTTGAGATTCATTTAGACCTTTTCATCTGATACTTTGAGATTTTATCTGAGACTTTGGGATTTCATCTGATACCTTGAAATTTCATCTAATACATTGAGCTTTATTTGATTCTTGGATCTTCATCTGATATTTTGGATTTCATCTGACTCTTTTTAAGTTCATCTGCTTGTCTGATTGCTTCTCTATTATGCTTGACTTGTGGCTTAATCCAAAGGGAAAGGAATGGTCATTTTGACACTAGTCAAATTCTTGCTCATCTTGTGGTTAGTTCACTTGCACTCATAAATGCTTTCTATTAGACTACATTATAATGAGACCATTTATTTCTTGTATTTTATTTTATGCTTTAGGATAGTCTCTTCATCTCTTCCACTTCTTTAATTTTCAAAATCTTCTCCCTATTTCAAAAACTTCTTGTTTTCAAAACTTCACATCTTTCTTAAACAAACCTTGACTTTTATCAAGTGATCTAGAAAATATTTTTCTTAATAAATGCTAAAACACTTAAGCATATTCAAACTCTTTCAAAATTCCTAAAAAAAAAACCTCATCAAAGTTATTTTATGCCTTAATGCGCTTTTCTTTTCAAACCAGACCTTTTCTCTGAAAGAAATGATATGAGTTTATTCTCGAAGTGATGTAAATTCTATACTTCTATAGTATATTGTGAAATTGATTGACATTTTTCCACTTGAATATTTAGATATGCTTGTTGAGTAAATCCAAAGCAAAATTCGTCATATCAAGATGATGCAAATGCTCATTTCCTCATACTTGTGGATAGTAAGTTAAGTTTTCCACTCGAATATAACGAAATATCTTTTTCACCTAAAATCAATCAACAAACAAAATCATTTTTTTGTAAACAAATGCAAGTGGTTCCTATGGACTACCATAGATGTGAGGGTGCTAATATCTTCCCGTTTCATAACCCACCCCATACCTAAATCTCTCTTTTGTTTTGATTTCAAAACTTTTTGTGGGTTTTTTCCGACCTTTTCCCTTTGAAAACAATAAAGTTTGGTGGAAAATCTTGCTTTTTCTAATTTAAGTTAATAAATTTATTAATCTCAACTTTCCCGCCACGACAATAAGCCATAAGGATGCTTCTAGTTTCTCATGCATAATGGATTTCAAACTCTTTCAATTGTATGTAAATAGTGCATTCATAAAAGGATACATCCAGTACTAAGTGTTTGTTGATCAACCTTCGGGTTTTGTGAACTCTTATTTTCTTGAACATGATTCACATGTTGCAATCATTCTTTCCTAGAGTTATCCAAGGGTGTTATTGTTGTAGGGGCCTGTATTTTTTCTTCTTATGCTTCAAAAGTCTTAATATTTTTCCCTTGGTAGGTGACAGTGACTTCACGCACATCAGCTGACTTCATGCACATCAACTGACTTCATTAGATTAGCAACAATAATGAATCTTATGACCGACCATTAGTATGTGTTAGTAGTAATACTCTCAATAAAATTATAGTCTTCTTCATAGGATTTAGACAACAATGCACCACCAGATGGTGCATCCAACATGATTCTTGATGATGGAACCAGACCGTTGTAGAATGTTTCTAGTTGAATACATATTGGAATTCCATGATATTGACATTTCTCATTTTAGCATTCTTGACAGGTGAGAAGTATTTGGCTATAAATATTTCAGCCAAAGAATTCCATGTGGAAATGTAATTAGGTTCTAAGGAATTGAGCCAATCCCTTAAAGAGTATGGAAACAACCTTAACCTAAAAGCATCATTAGAAATTCAATGGATCTTAAAATTTCTTTTAACCTCAAAAAATTGCCTAAAAAAGAGACGAGGTCATCAATAGCAGCTCCTGAGTATTGACCAATTAACATTTGGAAAATCCCAGGCTTAAACAAACAAAGCTATATTGATACCAGACTTAATGATTCCATTTTTCATGGAATTTGGATCACGGTGTTGTACCCCAACTTTTCCCCCTAAGATTCCTATATCATATCAATTCAATCATATCATATCAATTCAATCACAACAAGATCACACACTAGGGTTTGGTTCTTCATCCCATCTTTAGGTTTTTCCATGGGGAATCACCAAGCACCTTGACTTGTATTTTGTGATCATCTATGTCTTGTATTGATTAACTGTTAACTAATAAATGCAATGAATGTTTGCTCAAATTGTTGATATCATAGGTGAAAACACAACCTACTCCATCAAGTTGCTCTACAAGTTCATGAGCTTATTCCCATGCTTTCTTCAATAAAATCATTGAGATTCAAGACCCATCATTGAATATATTTTTAAATAATATCATGACAAATTCTATTATGATTCATCATGTCTCAAGTTGTCAAAAATAGTTCAAAGGTACAAGGGTTAATTGGAGAAGTTTGACATAGTTGGACAAGTCTTTGGTTTCATTGATCACAAGTGCCTACTTTCCTTAATTATCAAGATTTTGAAGTGGTTTTGGTTTCTATGGCTTCTCATTATCATCCTCAAATACTTCTATTTACATGATAAAAGTATTTGTGCAAGAAAGTTGATCCAAATTGAAAAAAGTTCCCAAGGCATTTTGTTGCTCTAGGAGCTAGGGTTTTGAATTTCAAAGGGGTATATCTTGCTCATATTTTGGTATTTCTGAGTGATTCCAAATACATGCTTATCTTCAAAGGGTTATCCATAAATCATTTCAAAAGTTTCAAGGAAATTTTATGTGGAATATACCTAGTGATGAAGAAATATTACAAGTCCTCAAGATGAACCATCAAATTCCCTTATGCGACTTCAAAAGATCATAACTTGATCAACTTTCATCACATTGAGCCCATTATTTTTCCACATTAATCTTAAAGATGTGAATTTTAACCCTTCTTTTAAGTGCAAAGTGTAAAAATGAATGGAAGATACCCTAAGGATGCAAATGATTATAGGTCATTTCATGAATTTTTGCCAACTTCAACAAGTCACAACTCTCTCATTTTTTGGAGTTTTTAAATGGTTCAAGTCTCCAAATTCCATTCAAGAGGTCCATTTAATGCCATATTTTTTGGTCAAGAGAAACTTTCAAATGGAAGACCATGTTTGGATGCAAGACATTATAGGTCATTTTTGAAGAAAAACTTAGAAATTTTCTAAGTATAGAAAGTTAACCTCTTTTTCTCAACTTTGACTCATTGCAACTTTCAGCTCAAGCATCCATTTGATTCCATTCTTTTCACATTGTAAAGCTTGTAATCTCATATTTCTAAAGCTTAAAGAATCATGTCCTAAGACTCCTTGAGCTGAGAATGCTATTGATTTGAACTTGGTAACTTGAAACTGAAGTTTCTTCAAAAGACAGAATTTGAAATCCTTGATTTAGCTTCTAAACACATTTTTTCTAAGCGTTTTTGCTTCTAAACATGTTTAGTCAATCTCCAGAAGTGATTAGCATATTAAAACGTAAGGTTTGGATGAGTTTTGATCAAATTACAAGTCACACTTTTCTTGTTTACAACTTCACACGATTTCCCTCCAAACTTCATCATTTCACACGCTTGAGCATTCAATCAGCTTCTCTATAAATAGAGGATTATCCCTCATTCATTTTCTCAAGCTTAGAGAGCCAGAACCACCCTACCAAACTTCCTATTGAACTCAATTTTCTACAACTTCGAATTTGCTCTTACATCCTTTCTCAATCATTTTTCTTTGTCAATTCACCTTCCTTGAACCTCACTGAAGCTAACAGAAGAAGAATTAAGCTCTAAGACTTCCTAAATCATGCTAGCCAAGTCCAGTTTCAGAGCTCTGCAACTTAACTTTAATAGGTAGATTCCTTCACCAATTCTCTCAAACTTTGATACTGTTATGAAGCTCTCATCCTCCTGATTCTAGTCGCAACACTTGTTTTCAACTGGAAGTAGGTTTTGGCCATGAAATTTCAAATCCCTTTTTAGAACTTCTTTTCAAAAACGACTGAGCTATAATTTATATAAATTTTTTGCGAAGGTACCATTGGAATCGTCTTGAAGAGACGAAGCGAATGACACCAGTCTCATGTTCTAATTTTACAGTGTCTGGAACATGCAGATTCGTTGGCTGGAGGTTGAAGATGACCAATGTGTCATCTATCAACCAATGAAGGCGTGCCACACATTTTTCAAAATCTGATTTAATTGTTGATCCCATTCATTACTCAGTAAAGACCATAATATGCATAATACGTCTGATTTATTGGATTAGCTTACTAACGTGTTTTGGCTCTCATCCACTGGTCCACATTTTTTTGACTTTATTTGATTTTTTGATTTTTATATTTAAATTGTTTTAAACTTCAAAAAATCATAGAAAATTCATTTTAACTTCAAAAAATCTGAAAAAATTATGAAAAATACTTTTGATTTTTCTCTTTTTGATTATTATTTTTTCAAATTTTTATTTTGTGTTTTGATATTTTTTAGAATTTTTCACTTTATTTGAATTGTTTTAAATGTTTAAAAATACTTTTCTTAATTTTTAAATTCTGAAAAAAATATGGAAGGATCCAATGACCTTTTGACAAATATTAGTGACCTCATTTTATTTTTATTTCTGACTTTACTATTTTTCATACATTTTGGTTTGTTTTGCCTATTTCTTTTAATTTTAAAAATAGTTTCTAACTTTAAAAAATTACCAAAAATTTTGATAAATATTTGAGCCCATTTCTAATTTTTCTATGGCCTTAGTTGATTTTTCTTGGATGTTTTGAATATAATTGTTATTTCCCCCCTTTATTTTCATTTAAAAATCATTTTAGAAATCTTTTTCTTTATTTTTAAATACCATTTTATTTTGTATTATATTCTGACTGATCTTGGACTATGAAATTTTGATCATAAGCTTTGTTAACATCATTGGATCCATGGTGTTTCGTTTGACTCCATAGGGAATGGATGAATGATTTTAATAATAGTTTGATTAAATTTTTTGGTTCAAGTGTGGTTTAATTCTTACCCCATCCCTCTTCATCTTATTCCCTTCTTATTATACTAAATGTTATTAGAGAATAATTTCCATATCATTTCTCAAAATATATGGTACATAGATTGCTATTGACCGACCTCAAAATAGGTGTGACTTCTATATAAGTCCACTTACAATTGCTTAACATAGCGCTACATTTTGTCCCGATTTGAGAAAATGATCATTCGTGGCTCAAACCCATGTTTGTAAGCCCAAGTATGTTAATTTGAACCCTTTGATCCAATAAACTTGAGATTCATTATTAGGAGGCTTTGGTCCTACCAATCCTCTAATGAATTTTCATTAACTTTGGTCAAATTGGATCACTTAAACATCATTGATCATTTATTGTTGCCTTAATATTTAAATGAATGATATACTTGACAAAAAGAAAATGCAACTTGTTGTTGAGAGGCTTTAATTTTATCAATCTTCTAATGAGTTCCAAATGCATGTTTCAAGATGTTCATTCAACTAACTACTAATTCCTAACAATTGACTTTATTTTATGCTTTTACTTTATGTTTTTACTTTAAGAACATTTATTTTAGCATTTACATTTCATGCTATTTTCATCTTTGCTCACTTGAGCATTTACTCTTTATGTCATTTTTATTTTTGCTCATTTGAGCTTTCATTTTCTTTTTGAAGATACCAAATAATCAACTTGAACCATAAAAAACTTTAATGTTACTTGGACTACTTGGTTACTATCTTTTGCATTATGGAGTGATGGACTTCTTGGACTTAAGAATAGAGAACTTGACCTATCTTGAGACCTTGTGACCGCAACTGTTATTTTGTCTGGAGTTATTGGGGTTTACCCCAAGACATTGGGTTGTTTGTTTGTTTTGTGTGCAGGTTATTATGATTACATGCTTTGTCTGTGATCTGGAATTCACATGTATACAACCGTTACTCTGCCCAATTCTTTGTGAAGACTTAATTAAATTGAAGCTTGGTTTTCTTAAGAGGTTTATTATCTTTGCTTGTTTGTTTTCAAATCCAAAGGATGGGAATCCTGCATTGACTCATTATGTCAAGTGTTGGCTTCTTGTTGGTTAGATGGTTGTTTTCCCTTGCTTTTATCTTATGCTTTAGGATAGTCCCTTCATCTCCTCCCATATTATTTAATTTCAAAAAATCTTCTCCCTCCTTTTGAAAACTCTTCTTGATTTTAAACTTGAACCACTTTCATAATAAACTTGGACTTAGGTCCATGAATTTTCAAAACATTTTTTTAATCAAACTTTAATCAACTTAATAATACTTGGACATTTTTGTAAGAGGACTAAAAATCAATCAATCTCATTCAAACCATCTTTGCCATTTTGGCTTTTATCCTTAAAATTTTCTCCAAATATTAGACTTTTGTCAATCCTCGTAGTGATGTGAGCTATTATACTTCTACAATATGTAGTGAAGTGAGATATTTTCCACTTGGGTGTTGAGTGAGGCTTTATTGATTTTAAAATTTAAGCTATATCCTCCACTTTGAGATGATGCAAATTCTACTTTCTCATGATTGTGAGTAGTAAGTATGTTTTCCACTCGAATAATGATGATGACATCTCTCTCTTAAAATTTGACCAACACAGTTGTGTTATAAAACTATTAAAGATGAACTACGTGTACCCTGATCCCCTATTGCACGGAAGGTGGTAGATAGGCACTAAAGGTTCGCAATCGCGGCGGGTGCAAAAATTATAAATAATACTTCTTTTCCCATCTCCACCATCTACTTTGTATACAACATTTATAGCCAAAATACACAGATTTACAAAGAGGTTCCTACGGAGCACCATAGATGTTTAAGGTGCTAATACCTTCCCTTTTCATATCCAACCCCCGAAATTAGATTCTCTCCCCCTCTTTTTGGTTTACTCGCTCTTTTCCAATTCCTTTGGAAAAAATAAAGCACGGTGGCGATTTTTATTTGATATGTGCGAGTTAAGTCAATCCATTGACTTACTCTCAACATTTCTACCGCTACAGAAAAAATGGCGAATTCACTGGGGAAAAATTGACCTCTTGCTGGTCCATCCCTAAGTGGGTTGAGCCTATCTTTGTTTATCTGAACATGTGCTATTATGTTTTGTATCTTATATGTTGTATATATGTTTGTATGGATTTTCTTGGTTTTAAGGGTGCTTGGTGATTTCTCATAAGTCCTATACCCGGACTTGGGCAAACTTAAGATAGGACGGGCGGTATAGTGATTTTAACTTTGAGGGAGTAATCCCAAAAAATGAGGCATGATATCCCTCACTCAGTGGAGGCTCCTTTGACTATAGTGTCGTTTACCGAGTAATCGAGAAGACGTGCTGCTTTCAACCTGGGAGCCTGCTGAAACTGAGGACCGTAGAACCTTTAACCCATCTTGGCCTTTTAGGTTTAGCGCGGAAACTATGACGGAGTAATCCGAAAATGGTTGTCACGCGATACTACATTCGGACGAGTTTTTCTTAAGAATATTGCTAGCTATCGAGTCAATCGAGAAGTTGGTAATATCCGAAAGAAGGATGTAAACTCTGGGAACCTCTTAGAACCTTGTTCAGCAGGTGATAAACTTTTAGATAATATCTTGTGGTTAGTACCTTCAACCTCATGCTCGTGACGTTGAACCTATGAAACCTATGTTTGTGATCTTGTGTGTGATTGTTGGATCATGCATTCATGCACCCATGAGCATCTTCTAAAGACATTTTGTTTCAAGGGACTTAAAGTTGAATCTTTGTGAATATCTCATGTACTTTTTGATTATGGATTTTGGAAAAAGAAATACTAAGAAGTACAATTTCAAAGATCCCAAGATATACGAGTTATGAGTCTGATACCCGAGATCGAGAGTTCTATAGATTTTCAGAGGAAGTATGGGTCCATCATTTCTCTTATGAAGCTCAGGATGAAGGAGGGTATTCCCTCGACTTTGGTACAATTCTATGATCCAATATATTGATGCTTTACTTTCCCTGATTACCAGTTGATGCCTACATTAGAGGAGTATTCTTATCTGTTGGGTTTACCTATTATTGATTGTATTCCTTTTACTGGTTTAGAGGGGAAGCCAAAATCCCATGAGATTGCTGCTTTGATCCATTTGGGGAAGTCTGAGGTTGAATCACACCTAACTACCAAAGGAGGTATTAGAGGATTACCAGCTCAGTTCTTATTAGAGAAAGCTCACTATTTTTCCAGAATGAAGAGTACGATTGCTTTTGAGGCCATTTTTGCTCTACTTGCTTATGGGTTGTTCTTATTTCCCAATGTCGAAAAATTTGTGGATATCAATTCCATCAGGATATTTATGATTGGGAACCCAGTCCCTACATAATTGGGTGATGCCTATTACTATATTCATCTTCGGGATTCTTGTCATGGAGGGATGATCATTCGTTGCACGCCTTTGTTGTATCAGTGGTTTATTTCTCACTTACCTCGATCTGATACTTTCTAGGATGTCATGAAGGAACCTTGTTGGGCTCCAAAGATTATGGCCCTTACTCATTCAGATGTTGTTTGGTATCATCAGGCTTACCATGATGTATATATTGTTGACAATTGTGGCAGTTTTCCCAGTGTACATCTTCTTGGTACAAAAGGAGGAATTAACTACAACCATGTTCTTGCTCGACGATAGCTTGGATATCCGATAAGGGATAAGCAAAATAGTATTCATTTGAGTAGTTTCTTTCTTAAAGAGGGAGAGTTTCATAGTGAAGCTAAAGAGGAGATGGAGGAGGCTTGGTGTCATATTCACAAGAAGGGTAGGAAGGACTTGGGACCTAGAGGGGCTGTTTCTTTGGAGCCTTATCTTCAGTGGGTACAAGCAAGATCTATCCAGTTGAAGATGACGTATTCCCGAGAAGAACCCATTCCTGATATGTTTGTGAAGACCACTTCTCCCTTGTTATATGATGTGGAAGAACTTCATCTTGTCTTGGTCAGGATGCAGCAGGAAAAGGAAGCTTGGAAGAATAAGTGTCAGACTCTGGAGATGTCCTACCGAGCATACCTAAAAGAGAAAGACGATTTGATCGAGATTCTTGAGAGTCGTTTATAGAGACAATGGAGAGGCAAGAGGATTTATTTTCCTCTAAGCCTCAGTCAAAACTTAGTTGCTCACTCTCCGACTCTGGTGGCTGGAAAGAAGTTGCTGACAGGTATGCAGAAGAGAACCAGAGGTTGAAGGCACATATTGCAAGACTCACAGGAAAGCGTCAGTGTGATGAGTGATCTCCATCAGCTTTGCTTTTTTTTAAGGGTTTTTAGACTTTATCTTCATCTTGTACTTAGGATTATTGGAACTTGTACTAAAAAGTGTAATCCGTTGTGAAGTTATTATAATGATATTTTCAGTATTTCAAATGTGTTAGTACTTTGATATTTGCAAAATTGTCTATAAATATTTGAGTTCCTTGAAATATTAATAATAAAATAAATCATATACATTACATATCATGCATCATATTGAACATACTTCTTGCATTTTTTGAGAATAACCAGGTGTCTTACTGAGCTTCTTTACTTTATTCAGCAAGTTATCTCATTAGTATAATGCTTGAGCTAATTTAAGAACAAAGATGGACAATCTAGAACAAGAAAATCACGAGCTGCACAAAGAAGTTTCTGCTCTGAAGGATGGTATGGTCAATCTCACTGCTCTAATGGAATCTTTGGTGGCTTCTCATAATCAGCCACCATTGCTCAGCCTCAACAGAAAATAGTTACTACTGAAGCTCCAACTGTTCCTGTTTATGCTACTCCAACTGCTGTTGTTCAGAATCATTTTCCTCAAGGATATCCTTGGGGAATGCTAGAGAACTTTATGCCAGAAAGTTATAATCATGATCCTTAAGTTTCTCAACTTGCTCCGGCTGCTGCTGCTTTTGTGCCTCTTGTGGTGCATACTACTCCTGCTTCTATAAATGAGATTCACTATGTTGCACCTCCCTCGGTGAATGTATACTCTATGTGCTTACACATTTTGGCGAGGGTGTTGTATATCTTCTTCCATTCGTGTTTTTGAATGAAATATGTTAATCTAATTGTTTTGTATATGTTCTACATGATTGTTTTGTATATTATAGCCATGACATGGTAGATTGTGCTCGTGAAAATGGTGAGGTGTGTTATTATTCATTGTTGTTTCATGTGTTATATTTGCATTGACATTCAATTGTCGATAGACTCAGATTTGTTAGAGTAACAATAGAAAAATGAAGAAAGTGAAAATCCAGATGAATATTATTCACTATTTCTTATCCATTACAGAAGGGGAATCCCTTTAAATATATAAAAAGGACTAACAGTCATATTCCAGAAAAGTCAGAACAAACATAAAATAAACTAAACAAATAGCAAAAAAAAATCAAAGATAAAAAACTAGCTTAGTTTAACACCCCCTCCCAAACTGGAGTATATCATGCAATCCAAGTTTGCTCACGAGGTAGGAGAATGGACCAAGGTGCAGAGATTTTATAAAGATGTCATCAACTTTTTGGGTGGAAGAAATTGGCATGAGATGGATGGTATTGTCTTGCACTTTGTTACAAACTATGTAACAATCCATTTCGATATGTTTGGTTCTTACGTGGAAGACGAGGTTGGTGGCTATGTGAATGGTAGATTTATTATCACAGAAAATGTTCATAGGTGTAGTATGAGGGATGTCTAAGTCTTAAAGAAGGTATAAAAGCCATTGTGCCTCACATGTCGCATTGACAAGATCTCTGTATTTGGTCTCCTAAGATGAACGAGAAACATAACTTTTGTTGTACCCCAATTTTTGCCCCTAAGATTCCCCTATCACATCATATCAACTCGATCATAACAAGATCACATTATGGTTGGTTCTTCCTCTTTTTCCATCTCATATCTTTAAGTTTTCTCTTAAGGGATCTCCAAGCACCTTTAGTTGTGTATTTTGTATATGTGTTGTTGACTAACTTCTAACCAAAATACCAAAAAGATATATGTCTTTGTCTTTGTATATTTTTGTTTTGTAGGTACCGAGTCAAAGCATATGACAAATAAGGTTTTCCGGTATTATTTCCCTAAAATCTCTATTTGCAAAGAAAAAAATTAAAAATTTTCATTTTTTTCACTGTACAATTGATTGCTCCCAGAGTGCAATCGATTTCACAAAGTGCATTTTGCGCAATATTTGAAAAAAAACACTAATGCAATCGATTGCTCCCATATTACAATCGATTGCATAAAGTGAAATTTTGAAAAAAATCAGCAATTTCAAGCTTGTCATTTTTTTGGCTCCAATTTTTCTTCATTTTTTGAAAGATATATCATTAATTCAAATTTTGGCTCCAAGAACCAATTACCAAGCCTAATTTCCTTTCCCAAACCAAACTCCAAACCACCACTAATACCAAGCCTAAACTCTATAAATAGAACCTTTATTTCATTCAAATCTCAAGCTTTTGATAGCCAAATTCACTTTGCTAAAAAATCTCTCAATTCCCTCCACCTACCAAATTCACTTAAAGCTCCATTTTTAAAAAAAGTTAGTAAGCTTTACATTGAAGCTTACTAATCTTTGAGTTAAACCGTCATTCAAACATTTTTTCTTTATCAATTCTCTACATCCAAGCTTGGGAAATTGATTCTCGGGGATGAATTGGAGCAAACTCTTGAAGTTGTTTTGATAATTCTCTATATCTACCTTTGGTAAGTTGGAACTTCATCTTTCACAATGTGATCTCTTATTGATCATTGGATTTGATTCATTGAGCATTGTTCCGTGATTCCATTGGTGCTATTTTCTTAAATGGATGATATATTTGACAAAAAGCAAATGCAACTTATTATTGAGAGGCTTTGGTTCTACCAATCCTCTAATGAGTTCCAAATGAAAGTTTCAAGATGGTCATCCAACTAACCATTAACTTCTAACAATTGACTTTATTTTATGCTTTTATCTTATGCCATTTACTTTATGCACCATTTATTTTAGCATTTACATTTCATGCTATTTTCATCTTTGCTCACTTGAGCATTTACTTTTATTTCATTTTTATTTTGCTCACTTGAGCTTTTATTTTCCTTTTAAGGATACTTAATAATCAACATGAAACATAAAAAAACATTAATGATACTTATACTATTTGGTTACTATCTTTGGCATTATGGAGTATTGGACTTCTTGGACTTAGGATTAGAGACCTTGACCTACGTTGGAGACCTTGTGACCTTAATTGATATTTTGTCGGGAGTTCTTAAGGTTTACCTCAAGACATTGGGTTGTTTATTTGTTTGTGTGCATGTTATTGTGATTACCTACTTTATTTGTAATCTAGAATTCATCCGTATACATTCATTACTCTGCCCAATTTTTGTGAAGACTTAATACATTTGAAGTTTGGTCTTTTCAAGAGGTTTAGTATCCTTGATTGGTTTCAATCCAAAGAATGGGAATTATATCTTGACTCATAATATCAAGTGTTGGCTTCTTGTTGGTTAAATGGTTCTTCTCCCTAGCTTTTACCTTATGCTTTAGGATAGTCTCTTCATCTCCTCTCATCTTCTTTAATTTCAAAAATTTCCCCCCTCCTTTTGAAAATTCTTCTTATTTCTAAACTTGAATCACTTTCATAATAAACTTGGACTTAGGTCCATGCATTTTCAAAACATTTTCATAAATCAACTTCAATCAACTTAATCATACCTTGAAATTTTTGTGAGAAGACTAAAAGTCAACCAATCTCATTCAAATCATTTTGCCACTTTGGCTTTTACTTTAAAACTTTTCTCAAAAGATTAGACTCTTGTCAATCCTTGTAGTGATACAAACAACTATACTTCTGCAATATGTAGTGAAGAGAGATATTTTCCACTTGGGTGTTGAGTGAGGCATTGTTGATTTTAAAATCCAAGCCATATCTTCCACTTTGAGATGATGCAAATACTCATTTCTCATGATTGTGGGTGGTAAGTATGTTTTTCACACGGGCAATGACGATGATGTCTTATCTCATAAAATTAACCAACACACTTGTGTTTTAAAATTTTTAAAGAGGAACTACGTGTACCCTGATCCCCTATTTCACGGAAGGTGGTACATAGGCATTAAAGGTTCACAACCGTAGCGGGTGAAAAAATCATAAAAAATATTTCTTTTCTCATCCCCACCATCTATTTTTACACAACATCTTATAGCCAAAATATACAGATTTTACAAAGAGTTTCCTGCAGAGTACTGTGGATCTTTAGGGTGCTAATACCTTCTCTTTGCATAACCACCCCCCTTACCTTGAATCTTCCCCCCCTCTTTTGGGTTATTCGCTCTTTTCTCATTCCTTTGGAAACAATAAAGAGCGGTGGCGATTTTATTCTGATATGTATAAGTCAAGTCAATCTAATGGCTTAGTCTTAACATTTCTACCGCTACAACTTCATTTCTTGCTTTTCCAGCAGATGAGAGAGCTGCCTAAATAAAAGCATAAACATGTTGTGGATTTTTGAGTATTATTGCAGGAGCCCCAGTCAGAATCTATAAATCCCGATAATTTAGTGCTACAGTCAGTCTGAAACAAAAGTCCTTGGCTAGGGGAATTCTTGATGTAGCGCAGAATCCTAAGTGTTGCTCGAAAGTGAGATGCAGCGGGTTGTGCCAGGAATTGACTTAGCCCGCACAAGAAAAAAACTGATGACAGGTCTAATGTAAGTTAATAGATTAACTTACCAATGAGGCTGCGAAAAGATGTGAGATTTGGCATAATATCATCATCTGTGGCAGTGAGTTTGTGACTGGGATCCATGGGTGTGGAAGCCAGTTTAGCTCCTAGCAGACCTGCAGAATTCATAAGATCTAGTGCATATTTGCGTTGGCATATGAAGATGCCTTGTTTAGACCTTGCAATTTCAAAACCCATAAAATATTTTATATGGCCCAAATCTTTGATGCTAAAATTGGTGTCTAGAACTTGCTTAACCTTATTTATTTCTATAATATCAGAACCTGCAAGTAATAGATCATCAACATAGACCAATATAACAGTGAATTTGTGATTTAATGACTTAGTAAATAGGGAATAATCAGCTCTAGACTGGTTGTAGCCTAAATTAATGAGAGTAGTAGTTAATTTAGAGTTCCATTAGCGACTGGCCTGTTTAAGGCCATAGATGGATTTGTTTAATTTACAAACCAAATTGGGCTGATCAATTTTTAAACCAGGAGGAAGTTTCATGTAGACTTACTCATGTAGGTCACCATGTAGAAAATCAGTGTTTATGTCAAGTTGATGAACATACCAATGTTTAGAAGCAACAAGAGATAAAATAAGTCTAATGGTTGTCATTTTGACAAAAAGGCTGAAAGTTTCCTAGTAGTCTATGCCCTCAGTTTGGGTGAAACCTTTGGCTACTAAACGAGCCTTATATCTTTCTATGGTACCATTGGGCAAAAATTTGATTTTAAAAATCCACTTACATCTGATAGGTCTTTTATTTATAGGTAAATGGACTAAATCCCAAGTGTTAGAAACTATAAGAGAAGAAAGTTCTTGTTGAATGGCTTGTAGCCAATTAGGGTATGTAATGGCTTTGTGATAGCTTGTAGGTTCATCAAGAGTGGAAGTTTTGATGTTAAAAATTGTATGAGGTCTAGATAAATTATCATAAGATATAAAATCATGAATGTGATATAAAGAGTTATCTGAAGTATGATTGGAATTGTTAAGAGGCATACCTTTTAGTAAAAAGCAGTGATAGTCCTTCAAGTAATTTGGATGTTTGGATATCCTGGTAGTTTTTCTTACTATGTAAGGTTGAGAGGAGGGAGGCTGTTGTAGAGGGGCATGAATGGGGATGCTAGGTGTGATAGGAGTTGAGTTATCAGGTGATGTGGTGGTCTGAGGAGTAGGAAAAGTATGTGTGGTGTCATCGTAACAAATTTCAATAGGGGACGATAAGAAAAGTGTATGACTGTTATTATTGGAGGTGGTAGTAGGAGCAGTAGCATAAGGGAAAACATCTTCAAAAAACACAGTGTCACGGGACAAGAAAATTTGTTTTGATTGTAAATCCAAGAGAATGTCACCTCTGGTGGTGGGTTTATGGCCTAGGAATATGCACTTTCTACTAAGATTGCCAAGCTTGGTAATCTTATGTTTAGAGTTAGCAACATAAACTAAACAACCAAATACTCGTAAATTATCATAGTTAGGCAGTTTGTTATATAAAACATAAAACAAACATTTATAATTTAAAAGTTTAGAAGGAAGTCTATTAATAAAATATGTAGCATTATCAAGGGCATGGGCCCAAAAAATCTTAGGAAGTTTAGCTTGAAAAAGAAGGGACCTAGTAACCCCCCAAAAGGTGTTGATGTTTACGTTCAACAACCCCATTTTGTTAGGGAGTATCAACACGAGAATTCTGATGAATGATGCCCTGTTTTTGGTAAAAATATTTGAGAAAACTCAGGGACATTATCAGTTCTTATTATCTTGATAATGATGTTAAATTTAGTTTGAATGAAATACACAAAGGATTTAACTAAGTGACTAGCTTCAGATTTAAGTTTCATTAGAAAAATCCAACAAAAATGACTATGGTCACTCACAATAGTAAGAAAGTAATGATATCAAACATGGAAGGGGTAGAATAGGGCCCCCAAATATCTACATGCACAATATTAAAACAAGTATTAGAATGAGTGTGACTATGAGGGAATGGAAGGCATTTGATTTTAGCCGAGAAACAAGAATCACATGGAGTTTTATGATGTTTAAAATATTGTAAAGGGTGCATTTTATTGATACGAGTAACAATGTCGTGTGAAACATGTCCTAAACAATGGTGCCACAAGTTACATTTATTGGTATTACTAGAACTAGCAGGATAAGAAAAAACAAGGTTAGGATGATTTTGTTGATGCGACAGACGAAGGTAGTAGAGGCCTCCTTGTTTGAGGTTGAACAATTCCTCTTGGATGTCAGAAAGGCGAAATATATCGCCCTGATGGTAACAATCACGAAGCTCCGTCCAGATCTCAAAAGCGGTGTCCATCCAGAGAATGCTTTGAGCAATGTCAGGTTCAATGGAGTTCGTAACCCAAGCCATGACCATGGTGTTGCAACGGTCCCATTCAAGAGTAAGGGGATCAAAATCTTGAGGTCGAGGAAGTGTGCCATCAAGAAAACCAAGTTTATTCTTGGAACGGAGCGCGACGACAATGGAACGACTCTAAGAATGGTAGTTGAGGTTGTTTAGATGAGGATAAACAATTGTGATACTGAGGTTATCGTCGGGATGCATGAAATACAGATTCATCATATTCGTTTGGTAGTTGTTCGATGTGTGGCGTTGGTTGGATGATTTTGTTTTGGATGGTGGTGTAGGTGGTGGTGATGTTTCTTCATTAGAAGCCATAGATGCAAAGAAGAAGAAAACGCAGAAAGAATGAACAAATGAAAACAAAGAAGGAAAAAGAGAGCGTGACAATGATGTAGGAAAAAGAGACACGTGAAAAAAGATAAGGAGGAAATATGGGGAAGAAGATAGGGTTAGGAAGAAAATCATTTTAACACGGGAAGCTTAAAAATGTATCCTCACTGATATCATGTTAAATTGATTTTCTTCGTAACTCATAAAAGAGTAACAATAGCAAAATGAAGAAAGAGAAAAATCAGATGAATATTATTCACTATTTCTTATCTATTACAGAAGGAGAATCCCTTTAAATATAGAAAAAGGACTAACGGTCATATTTTGGAAAAATCGAAACACACACAAAATAAACTAAACAAATAGCAGAAAAAATAATCAAAGATAAAAATTAATTTAGTTTAACAAATAGACCTTTGTATGTTATAACCATGAAAATATGTGATGATGACATAGCAAATTATTCTTTCACCTTTTACTTAAAAAATTCCGTGTCTTGGAAGGGTCCTCTTAATAGAGACTCTACAAATTTAGTAATTTAATAATTAATAATTTTCACTCTGCAAATTTAGTCCAAATTTATCTTTGAATTTTATAATTTTTTATGTTATCTATTCTTTGTTTTATTTTAGATAGTATTTGAAGATTGAAATGAAACCGACAGTCCTATAAAGTGATTGTGAATCCATTTGCAAAGGAAATGAATAATGTTATATTATTCTCAATAACTAACATATTTATTTATAAATATTTAGCTCTCATTCAGATTTGTTCATTTGTTTTGTATTTTGACTGTTAAGCTTATTGTCTTAATATTACAACAATTTTTCACAATAACAATCATTGACATAGAAAAAAATTGCAAATGTGATACTTTGATGGGACAATGGAGCAGTAGGAATCTAAACATAACTAAACTTTGCTTGCATTGTAGATAAAACCAATCATGTTATGAGCATGAAGTCAAGAGCGGGACCTTCTTATTCTCATTTCAATTTTTGTTTACTAATGTCTTTAAAGTATGCAATGCATCATGTGCATTTTGCCATTACTTCTTCCTAAATTGATCTTCAACTTGCATTCCTCACTCTGACCCCAAACAGTACTCACTTCAGGAAGATGCATGTGTGATGCACATGTATATCATTAATAATAGATGGCCCCATAATATTTCTTGAAACAAAAGAAATTCTTCAAATAATGGATTTGGGTTATTTCCCATTAAAAATATCAACCTAGCCAAAAATATTATTTTGTTATCAAATTTAGGAAACTTTACCAATTTGATTTTAAAATACAATTTAAAACATGAGTGTTTAATCTTTCATTCAATGAGATTTTGGACGTAACTTTGAAAATATCTAAA
Organism: Vicia faba; assembly: GCA_948472305.1. Lineage (NCBI taxonomy): Eukaryota > Viridiplantae > Streptophyta > Magnoliopsida > Fabales > Fabaceae > Vicia > Vicia faba. Next base: position 287,409,468 of record OX451740.1, on the reverse strand, counting down.
ATCAATGGAGGTGTCTGTTTGTATAGATGATTGCACATTCTGTTTGTACTTATTGTACCTTGAATCTAAATACACAATTCTCTTGGGAGTTAAGTATACATGCATATACATAATACATTCATCATAAATTTGAGCATGAGTAGTTATTCTGGTTTCATTTAAATTGAAATATTAATTACAATATATGTTTGTTTGCGAAAAATATTAAATGAGCGGTTTCTTTGTAAAAACAACAAGAGTTTTAATGGATAAATTTTTGTAGTATTTGTGGGAATTTAAGTGCTACATTAATAATGTGTATTGATTCAAGATGAATTGAGTTTTACATTAATAATATTGTTTATCTCTTTGAGAGAAGTCTTTTATATAATCTTTCTTTTGCACCATTAAGAGCCTTATTCAAGAGATGATTCTTTGACTTCCTAACAGCATAACTGCCGCCGTCACTATGAATGAGTGTGTTTCAAGACTACGTAATGCTGAATTTAATAAGCCGACAACCATTACAATCATTAATAGGTCGGGTTGCTAGTCGACTCTGAGCAGATGAATTTCGGTTACATGTAATATTCGGGTTGGTAGAATAGATGCACTGCTGCCCGGATACAATGACCATCGTCCTTGACCTTTAGTCGAATTACACCTCATCCCAGACACTCTTCGTCTTTATAGACTATATACTCGCTTTGTTCTCTTTCCATATGTGACTCTATGACTCACTCAAAATTAATATTTCTGAAATTACACCACCATTAATTTGCAAAGTTAAAATTCAATTCTATAGTAAGATTACTTTCATAAAGAGAAGATTAAAACTTTCATAAGCTCGACTATTTTCTTATATTAATCCTCTAAATTTACTTTTTCCACATGATTGATGATTTATATTGAAATACTATTTGTAGCGTGAATCTTGTTAACACATTCAATAAACAAAAGCTTGCCACATAAACATAAAGATATTAAATTTGTAGCGTTAGTTCCCAAACATATTAAAATTGTCATTTCTTTTTCTCTATTTAATGTTTCTTTTTAGATATAAGTTTTCAAATTTTAAAAATTTAGAATTGAAAATTTTATTTTTTCACAAAATTATTTTCATTTTAAAATTATGGATTGAACTCACAAACTTTAAATAATACATTAATAATTAGTGGATAAAGTGAAACACAATAAACCAACATCAAAATATTACGTAACAAGACAATTGATAACCCTAGAAACACAAATACTTTGTCTAAATTTTTTCAAATAGTGAAATGTCAAAAATGCAGGAATATGAGACACAACAAGAGAACATGAAAAAGTGGCGACTTAGAGAGTAATATCTAAAGAGAAAAATCTAAAAACTCATTATTATAATTGGCATGTCATTAAAAATGCTCTCAAGATTGAAGGGGGACTAAAATCTTAAAAAAACAAAATAATGGGATTACAAAAACCAATTTTTAAAATGGAGGGATTAAAATAAATAAAAATTTAAATAATAGAGGAACCAAAATTGCAATCAAGTCAATAATATAAATGATCAATTATAAGAAAAAAATCAAACAATCAATTAAACTTCTGTGCAGATGTATAAGTATAAAACTCTTTCGATACGATGATGCAAGTAATCGATATAATATAGTAGATCATGTGTTTGCAAAGTTAACACTCAAACATCTAAATTAATAAAGTCAAAGATGTGTAACTTGTAAGAATGAATGAATAATACAAGATTAGTTTCAATGACTTTAAGACTTTATTTGAATTGATGAAATTAGGTGGAACATAGTTGTATGAGGTGAAATGAAGAGATATTCTATCAATCATTTAAAATCGGATAGAGTGGAACATAACATAATTGTATGAATTCCATTTTATTCCATCACTTAATGCCATATTTCTTCCACCCCGATTTTGGTGGAATGAAGAATTTTCCTTCTTCAATTCTAAAATTTCTAAACTATAGAATGAAATCTTAATTACGCTACATTCCACTTAGTTCCATTCTACTTCATTCATTTTATGATATCTAAACATAGTTTAAGGCGCCAAAATCACCATGTCTTTGACTCTTTTGTTAATCACCTGTAAATTAATCTCTCATTTAATTTTTCTCTCTCTATTTTCTCTATCGTAAAAAACAACCAAAATTATTAAAGTTATGAAATCTCAGAATCACTTAATCCTTCTCGAATAATAACTCTTATGATGCTGAGACAAACTTATATATAATCGACAATCAAAATCATTTTTATTTGACCAAATACAAAACACGAAAAACTGTGGATTTAGATCTAACAACTGATGATAAACGAGTAGTTTAAATTTAACATATAGAGTCCTTTATCAAAGATCCACATGAACCTTAGGTATTGAGTCGGTCTTGTTAGACCGTTTAACCGATCCGAAACAAATTCAAATTTTTTGTCAAACTTAAAAGGATGAAAGAAGTAGTCTTCCAAAAGAAAAAAAAGAAAGAAAGAACAATAAGATCACATGAAAATAGAAAAGCAAACAAGGCCTTTTTTGTGTTTGGTAAATAGAAGGCCCATTAATTAGAAGGTAACAATAAGTTCAAAAACTACTGCACAACCTGCAGGTCCATTACCCTATTCCATTCCACCACTCCTTAGCCTCCCCTCCATAAGTACCCCCTTCCACCTTCTCACTTTCCACTCATCCCCAAATCAACAACACAACACAACACAACACAACCTACTCACCCCTATTTCTCTCTCTTGCAATGGCTGCAATTCTCCTCCTCACCATTGCATCCCTTTCCTCACTTTTTGCTCCAACCACCGCTCGAATCCCCGGAGTCTACTCCGGTGGTCCCTGGACTAGCGCTCACGCCACTTTCTACGGCGGCAGCGACGCCTCCGGAACAATGGGTAAACAAAAACAAACAACCTTAAACTCTGTTTTCCCCTGTTTTTCCACTACCCATTTCAACTTTTTTTCCTTCTATTTTCAGGTGGTGCTTGTGGCTACGGAAACCTATACAGCCAAGGCTACGGCGTCAACACCGCCGCTCTAAGCACCGCACTATTCAACAATGGCTTAAGCTGCGGTGCATGCTTTGAGCTCAAGTGCGACCAAGATCCTCGTTGGTGTAACCCAGGAAACCCTTCAATCTTAATCACTGCAACAAACTTTTGTCCTCCCAATTTCGCTGAACCTAGCGACAATGGTGGCTGGTGTAACCCACCTCGTCCACACTTCGATCTTGCCATGCCCATGTTCCTCAAGATCGCTCAGTACCGCGCCGGAATCGTCCCCGTCGCTTACCGCCGGTGAGTTCTACTCCACCACCTCTTTTCCTTTAATGGGTTGTTTTCAAGTTTTTAACTTTTTGAATTTTTCATAGAAAACTTGCAAGAGAATTTTGAGATTTCTTTTCTCTTCTCTTTCTTTCTCTCCTTTTTCTTTCTTTCCTAAATGACTCTTCTCTAAACAATGTTTGATGTGTTTATACATTTAAGTTTATTAAAAATACCTATTAAATACACTACACTATTACTTTTATCTTTATTATTTAATTACTTGTAATAAATAAATAGAATTTCATAAAAATTATGAACTTGCACAAGGCACCGCCTCAACATATAAAAAAAAACAGCTTAGAAAATGAGATATTTTTGTTGTTTCTATTTGTATGCAAATGTTTTATTTCAACACCGTTTGTTTTCTTAGGAAACAAACAATAAATTGTGTTTGAGTCACTTCAGCTACTTCATGAGATTCCCATTCAAGTGTTTTCTCTATTTCATTTTCACACTCATAAATAGAAACCAAGAACAGTTTTTCCTTCTAACCATGTTGAGTAATGAATATTAGTATTTTGTTTTGCGTTGAAATTGTGATGAGAAACCATTTAGGTAAGTAATATTGCAATTTTATGGGTTTTTCATTTATGGGTAATTAAGCTATTTTGATGTAAGTGGATTTTAATTTGATCCGTAGGAAATTAATGTGTTACCAAATTCATTTATCACTTTTGGCCTCTTTCGGTGGGTTGTCCATATGCTTTTGTTTCTTTTTTGTCAGTGTCAAATGACTAAAATAGCCTCAAATAAACAACAAACATAATAGTACTTTCTAGGCTATTAGAGTCATTCAACCACTTTTTGTTAATTACTACTACTGGGAGGGTGTTTTGGTAATTATAAACCATATAGAAACAACATTGTTTCCAGAAAATCTGGATTTAAAGTCAGAAAATATATCTTTCACAGTCTAATACGGATGCTAGGTCACACATATGCTCAGAAAAAGGTTCATATTTTTGGGCTTTGTAACAACAAATAAAATTAGTACTAATATCTAAAATAAAATAAAATAATTGATTACTTTTTTTAGTGAATTAACCGACAAAAATATAATGAAAAAATAAAAATTTAATTTTTTATTTGTTTATATTGTAGGGTACCATGTAGAAAGACAGGAGGCATCAGATTCACAATCAACGGTTTCCGTTACTTCAACTTGGTTTTAATCAGCAACGTCGCGGGTGCAGGGGATATCGTGCGCGTGAGTGTAAAAGGAACCAACACAGCATGGATGACAATGAGCCGAAACTGGGGGCAAAACTGGCAATCCAATGCAGTTTTTGTGGGCCAGGCTCTCTCATTTAGGGTTACCGGCAGTGACCGTCGTACATCAACGTCGTGGAACGTGGCACCATCTCATTGGCAGTTCGGACAAACCTTCACCGGAAAGAATTTCCGTGTTTAAAAAAAAAGAAAAAGTTAATATTTTATGTTTTTGAAGTTTTTCCCTCCTTCAAATTTTCCTTTATTTTCCCGGAAATTTTTTGAAGTGGTTATAGTAATAGTATTAGGGTTTATAAAAAAGTTGGTAGTTTTAGGAAAAGTGAAAGTGAAGGGGAAAGGGTGTTTGTGATAAATTATTAAAGTGTTGTTAAAAGTGTAATGTGATGGGTGATGTTGGTATATTAATTACCCAGCATTTGAACCCATTTTTATGTTTTTTTTTTTTAAACTTGAAAGTGTGTAATGGCTGAAGAGGTTGCAAGGATAATGAACATGTAGCCCGCAGCTCTGGTTTTATTATTATAAACTAAAGTTTGTTACTATATGTGAATGTTATCATGTGTTTGAGTTGTTATAATTGGTTTTTTGTTTTAGTTTTTCGAGTGGTTAATTGAATTATAAATTGTGACAACATAGATGGTTTTGAAGTTTATTAAAATTTTGAACAAGTTCTGCCGAAGATGAGATAAAGTAGTAGATTTAGGTGGATGTTGTTGTAGAAGGAAATGAGATATTTGAGTGTAATCTAAACTGCCTTGTGAATATACTACTTTAGTTACAAGTTACCACACTCCACACTTTAAGACTAGTAAGTAAGTTACTACTATGTTAGTTCGGAAAACAAAAGGGTCCATCCATAAAAAAGACTAGTATGTGTTTGTTTGGTTACACTGAGAATTTTTAAGACTAGTATCTCATTTACAATGAAGGTAGAATTAGCAATTTTCTAATTTAATGGTAAAAGGCTTCTAAACATGCGGCAGCGGCAAGGCAAACAGATGCTGAAGTAAGATAATTTCTTTCTACACTTAGTGTCTTTTTTTAGGTTTCCAGTGAAAAATCTAAAATACCTTCAGAATTCGGATGTTCATATCTGAACGCACGGTTCGTTTTTTATTTAGTTAACTTTACATATGTATATCTGAAGTCATCTGATTGTCTATTTCATACCTTTTTGTGCAATGTGTTATTTATAACGATAATTGTAAATCAACTTGATATTTGAAACATTTCCTGGTCTTTTCCGTTTCAAACCAGAAAATATGTTTCTCGGCGCAGCTTTTATTAACGACAATTCTGAAATAGATTCCTTCTCTTCCGGCTTAAGCCGATATACAATTTGATGTCCTTGTAGCTTGGTGTTTAACGCATGATTATGCATACAAAAATGGCATTAAACCGCCACGATGCATCCACTCTACAAGAACCTCACAATTTAAACGAATACTCACATTTCCTCGACCGCGTGTCATCTTGTTTTAACTTTGGAAGTTTTGGAACATATTTTCCACTTCTCTCGCATGTCATCATAACAAATGGTTGCCTTTTACTAGTGCCATTGTCGGACCTTCCAATCACAATGCCAAATCCAAGTTTGCTAGCTTCCATTCGAACTCATTCAAGCATATGTTGACGAGATGTGAAACTTTTATAATTTATAAAATAATTGTCCAAAATCTATCACGACATCAATCATTTTATCAACATCCTTCATCTCATTCGGCTTAGCATCTTCATTGATCTTGTCTGGAACCTTTACGACAATTTTGAGAATATTGTCGGGGTGCACCATACCTAACACGGCCAAAACAACATAAATTCTGTTAAAATAGAATTTTGCTTCTGTAACAGACATGTTTTCGGATATGCACATCTGAATTATGGTAGGTTGAATTCGGATATGCATATCCGAAGTGACACTGTTTTTTTCTTTCACAAATCAACACCAATGCAAGGAATGTAAGATGAAATGAGGAAAATTTATCTCAAATTGCATCTTTCTATGCTCTATTTGTTACGCTCAAACACTTGAAATTTGGTTTGGAAACGAAAGTTTCATTGAGAATGATTGATGTTTTGTTGATGGTTTTGACTATTATGGTGGGAAAGGAAATAAAATGAATGAAATAGTTGGAGAGTTGACCATGGAGCAATCAAATACGACAAAGGTAGTTTCAGATATGCATATCTGAAACTAACTCTAAAATTTTAAATCCAACGTTTAAATATTAAAACGTAGAAAAATAGTATTTTCGGATGTGCATATCTAAAATATGCTGAAATATGCGTTTAAATATATACATTAAAAAGATATTTTTGAGTTTTCAAAGATATAACTCAACATGATAAAATGAAGAAAAACATTATCCTGAAGTAAACACGCTAGGAACCATGAATGGATACCAAAGGTTTCAATATAATCCAAAGTTTCAATAGTACAGAGTAATAGGAAGAAAAAGTAATAGAAAAATATAAATAGTAAAGACCAAAAACAATAAACTATCTTTAATAGATTATATTTTCTAACATCTCTCTTTTAAAAAAGTTTTGCATCATCGATCATAGATTGGTTAAGAAAACCATGCTTAAACAGTCTAAAAGAGGTTAAATAGATCCATTCTCTTAAACCAATTCTCTTAAACTGTTTTTAAAAACTTTTTCTTACATAAAATAAAAGTTCAATAATCGGAAAAAATGTAGATGGTAGGCGGAAACAAATATAGTGAATGATTTGAAAGATTATGTGTTTTATATGTCTTAATATTTATCTAAATATGTGTTATGAAAACGATGTTTTAGAAACTAAGTATAAATAATTTTTCTATGATCAAGAAATACATAAGGTTAGAAAAGATGGAAAAATAAGAAGAATAATTTTTTTTTATTAACTGCTATTCTTTACTTTATCTTTAAATCAGATTACAAGTACTCCAAAATAACAAATAACCATCTCACACTAAATTAAGATTTACAGTCTGCAATGATGAAAGACTAGTATGCTATTTATAATAAACCTAACATACTAAATTAATGAGCTTTTTCACAAAATACCCATTACAAGCTAACTTAGGGTACAAGCTAACTTAAACAATTAGACATAACAAACAGACTCAATTCGATGCTAACAATCCTAGCATTCTTCGACATCTACACAATAGAACACCTTTCGACTACAACATGTAATTCTTCGACAACGACATGTGAGCAATCTTTGACGACATGCTAAACCCTGTCGAACTGTCGAAACCAAGAAACTACCTTCGACCAACTAGAGTTCGATTCCAATATCTCACAAATCTCCACCTTGGAACAAACTCTATAACATAAAAGAACAAACTAGCTTTCTTTATCCAGCTTTATCAACTGCATACAATGAAAAAAAGTTGCAACTGGGCAATATCTTGGTGATCATATCAGCAACATTGTTATCTGTCGAAACCTTCAGCACTTGGACTTCTCCACGCTCGATTACCCCTCTGACGAAATATAGCCTCACATCGATGTGCTTTGTTCGCTCATGATATATTGAATTTTTCGACAGGTGTATTGCATTTTGACTATCACATTTAACAGTGATAACTTGACCTTGAAGTTTCAGCTCCTTAGCAAAACCTTCAAGCCACAATGCTTCTTTCACTGCTTCAGTGAGGGCGATATATTCCGACAAGTTAACTTAAACAATTAGACATAACAAACAACCCCAATTTGATGCTAACAATCCTAACATTCTTCGACATCTACACACTAGAACACCTTTCGTCTATAACATATAATTCTTCTACAACAACATGTGAGCAATCTTCAACGACATGATAAACTAAGCTACCTTCGACCAACTAGAGTTCGATTCCAATATCTCACAAATCTCCACCTTGGAACAACTCTATAACATCAAAGAACAAACTAGCTTTCTTCATGCAGCTTTATCAACTGCATACAGTAGAAAAAACTTTCAACTAGACAATGCCTTGGTGATCATATCAGCAGCATTATGATATGTCGAAACCTTCAGCACTTGGACTTCTCCATGCTCACCGCACTAATTTGTTGTGAAAAAGATGCCTTAAAAACAAAGTATAAACAATTTCTCTATGATCAAGAAACACACAAGGATAGAAAAGATGGAAAAACAAGAAGAACACAAGGAATTTGTTATTCACTTCTATTCTTTACTTTCTCTTTAAATTAGATTACAAGTACTCAAGAATAACAAATAATCCTCTCACCCTAAATTAGGATTTGCAATCTGCAATAATGAGAGACTAGTATGCTATTTATAATAAACCTAACATACTAAATTAATAGACTTTTTCACAAAATACCCATTACAAGCTAACTTAGGGTACAAGCTAACTTAAACAATTGGACAAAACAAACATGCCTAATTTGATGCTAACAATCCTAGCATTCTTCGACATCTACACAATAGAACACCTTTCAACTACATCATGTAATTCTTTGACAACAACACATGAGCAATCTTCGACGACAGGCTAAACCCTGTCGAACTGTAGAAACCAAGAAGCTACCTTCGACCAACTAGAGTTTGATTTTAATATCTCACAATATGCATGATTCAATCAAAGTCAATATAATCGAGGTAAAAGAAGTTGTTTGGACATGTAATTCAACATTTATCATAAGACAATTTTGTGTATAACTCAAAATTGAGATATATCAAAGATTGATTAATCCAAAATTAAAGTTTTTACACTTATGATCAAGGAATAGAATAGTCATTGAACTAGACACATCAAAGGCCTACACTTATATGATGAACACTACATGCAAGATCAAAATCTAGATAACATGATATTCTAAAGATAAACAAATCAACATATATGATATAATGCAGAAAATTAAATGAGATGGGGAAAAGAAAAATGTATGCCAAATATATAGTAGTTCAACTCATTCGTCATTACTAGAACTAACCCGCTCTTCATTGGTTTCATCATTGAAAATCGTAAGGTTTGTTAGAGTTAAGACTTCACACACACAAGACGGGTGAATTGCGTGGTTTTAAAAAACTGGGTTTTGAAAACTTTTGGCAAGTAAAATCAGAGTTTAAAATTATTTTCAAAAACTAAGCACGGAAAAAATAAATGCGAAAAATAAATTGCAGAAAAATAAAAGTTAAGGGAAAAAGGAACACCAAGAATTATAGAGGTTCAATCAAATCAAAAGGACTTACTTCTCTCTCCAAGAGTTGATCTTGAGAATTTTCAATAATAGTTGAGAGTTTTAGTAAGAAAGACTCACGAACTCCCTTATACAAGGAAATGATGTTGATCTCCAACCAGTTATTACAAGATGATATGTGTGAGTGTTTGCATCTTTTCTTTAATATATTGTTGAGAGTGAAGTGGAAAATATTCCTTACCAACGGTTGATTAAAGCGGAAAATCTTCTTTCCATGAATACGAACCTTGAAGCGGTTAGTCTTCAAGTTCCAAAAAATCTGAGCTCAATACCTTAGTTTTAGCCGGGCTAACCAAAAACCTGTGAGATTTTGACTGGCCTGATCTCGAACCTATGAAGGTTTTAATACCAGGCTGAGCTTCAACCTATCTTGATTTTAACCAGGCTGACCAAAAACCTATGAAGATTTTAAAACTGGCTAATCTTCAACTAAGCCAAGGACTGATCACACAATCCACAAATATAAGCTTTTTATAGGATAAACTTATAACCTAAATAAATCCCTAAATGAACAATATTCAACCAAGGGGTATACAAAATATTCCTTTGGTGAATTTTACAATTTTACCCTTTCTAGGATTACATATGTATCTTCACTCACAAATGAACTTTTCTCACAAAGGCATTTGACTAAACATTTAGTGAGAGAAAGTTAAATAAAACTCTATAGAGAGTGTGTGTGTGTGAGAGAGATGAAAGTGTCAGAACACGATTATGGATGGTTTAAAATGAGAAAAGGAGCCTCTATTTATAGGTATAAAGTTTGCTCAAAAAGGATTTTGCAATCACATTTCACCATTATCTAATCGATTAGACCATATTGATAATCCATTAGATGGTGTAAATATACGTCTGTATGTTCTCAAAATGGAAGATTAAGATATCTAATTGTTGCAAAAAATCAAGGAATATTCAAACTAGCTTGGGCCTTAATTTTGTGCATTTCTAATCGATTGGGCATATGCTCTAATCGATTAGAAAAGTCAAAATTTCGCCCATGGCTATTTTGATTGCTCTCAGTTCATCTGATACAATCTCTAGATGTTTTTCAAAGTATTTTATTTTGATAAATCATTTGAAAATAGTTTTAGTGTGTGTATTTTAGCCTGGTGCTTTTACGGAAAAACCCATTTTCTTTATATATATGTTCACTCACTTGCTAAATTAGGAGATTACTCTTTTTCTACAAGTTTTTTTCCAGATAATTCTTTTTATGTTGACACTGCTTGAGATCTCTTTCGTGTGAGGCTTTAGATTATTTTCATTTAATTTGCCTTCATTGGATAATCAACTTCATTAAACCATAATACTTAGGTTTTCATATTTAATTACTTAGTCGTTCATACTTGAATTATCATAGTTGTCGTCATCAAAAGTAGATGTTCTATTTGGAGTGTATTACCTGCAAAACAAGGTTCCACGTTCTTTTCATTTTTGATGATGACAACACATCTCTCAGAAAAGGTGGTAAAAGGAACAATATATTTGGAGTGATTAAACTCCCCCTGAGTTAGATAGAAAATATATCCTCCCCTTGAGAGTAGGCATGGCAAATAAATTTGGCCCCGCCCCCTTCCCAAATTTAACGGGGAAAACCCGATTTAATTGGGGTGAGGGAGGGTGCGTGAAAACCCAATTTTTAACTACGAGAACAGGTGTAGGGGCAGAGAGATGCTAGTACCCTCCCACACTCACCCTGCCCCACCCCTGCCTATTAAATTTAATCTATTATCCTTATTTTTTATATTTTTTTATTCATTTACACTTTTTAATGTTAAAATGTCATGTTTATTATTTAACATTTTGAAAATAAAAATGATCAAGCATTATGATTATTTTTAAAATAATTAATTATTTAGTTTGATTATTAATTTTTATTATTATTGAAAAACAATATGCATTTTAAAAAAATTATAATTTATGTGGGTGGGGGGAGGGAAAACTTGTTCGCTGTTAGGGGCAGTGGGGGGGGGGGGGGGGGGGGCAAATTATTATTCCCAACCAGGTTTGAGGGCGGGCGTGGGGGCGGAGCTGGATATGCTTAAACTTGTCCCCGCCCTTCTCTGTTGCTATGCCTACTTGAGAGTATACTTATCCCCCTTTGTCAAAATCAAAAGGCGGGCAAAGATGCATTGCAAGAAATAAATATGCATACACAAGGGAAATTAATACAATTAAGAAAAGGAAAACATCACACTCATTTATTACGAAGAACTCAAAATACATAAGAGAAATTTGTTGAATTAAAACATATGAAGGAAAATACTAAAAAGAATTTTGCAAGACACGACGAAGACACTTAAGTGAGACTACTATGCATCAAGATCATCATAAACGAATAGGTCATGAGGTAGTTTGGATCGGCCAGAGATGAAGTGGTGAACTATGAAGTCGATCTTGTCATTGATAACATCTATTTTTCCACTTATGATTTTTAGGAGGTATTTGGTTGTCAGTATCTGAGGGGAGTTGTCCGAGCTCTCTATCTCTATGAGTATCTCATAGCCTTTGGCTTTTATTTTCTTCTCACTTGAAGGTTCCTTTTCACTGATCTTTCCATCTTTTAGCTCGTACCGCATTGATGGTTGGACAAAGATTCCTATCATGGTTGTTTCTTCCTTGAACTCTTCATCTTCAAAATTGAACCATATTTCTTCTAGAATCTTTGTGACTAGGTTTCCATATGGTAGGTATGAGATTTTTTCCTTGATTTCTATCATGTAGTTAATTACCTTTTGTACCCAGTTTACCTTGACCTTGTTTTCTATCAGCCATACAGTTTCCACATCTACTTGGGTTAGGAGACCAAAGTTACCCTTTTGGGGAAAGAGGATATAATTTATAACACAGTGAATCATCCGGCTTTCTGGGTGGATGTATCCAATAGTGAATGAATAAGGTATGCGTGATGAGGATTCTTTCATGAGGGAGGATGCAATAGTGATGTAGTTTTATATGTTGGCTTTGTCTCCAAGTTCAATGATTATGTCTTCATGGGAAAGATTTATCATATTTCCAAATTCTTCTACTGGGAGATTTATCCTATGCCTTCTTACTTTGCTTTGAAGTATTTCATTAGTAAGATGAAGGTTTGAGAAGAACATCCTTACAAGAGAAGTATAAAATATTTTTAAAGGCATGCAAAGAAAGGAGGAACGATTGAGTTATTTAAAGGTTTTGAAGAATTTACATTCTTTGAAATCTCCTGTAGCTAGGGTATGGACTCTCATAAGGTTTCGGTGGGTAAAGTGTTGAAAGTATCTTATTTCTTATTGTTTGAGGGTGAAATCATTAGTGAGAGGACTAAAGGTGAAGCTTAATCTTCTTAGATTCATAATGATTTTGCAAAAATAATCTCACAAACAACAAAAGATAGATACACTATGCAATGCAAAAGAGTGATACGAGAATACCTATTTATATTGTGCCATATGAGGATTTGAGCGTGTATTATAGGAAATTATAAAGTGCATATTGTTGTGATTGAAAATCAAATCAAAATCCTTCCTTTTTGGCTCTCTTAATTGATTAGCTAGTGGCTCTAATCGATTAGATTTATGATTTCTTCAAGATTTAGTTATATCTTCATAAATTTTGAGATTTGATATACTTGAAGTTCAAGGGAAGCTTGGATCTGATATAGAAAAACACATTTCAAGATTTTCTAATTGGTTATCATAACATGCTAATTGTAATGCCCTAGACTACTTTCAAGATTACCGACTGGCCCCACAATTCAACACGGGTCTTTTCAACATATTTTGTCCCCACTCGCACGCTTTCTGGGAAAATTCCTAGAAGGTTACCCATCCAAATACTACTCCAAGTCAAACATACTTAGCTATGGAGTTCTTATCTGTTAGGCTATCGAAAAGAAGATGCATCTTGTTGGTATAAGTAGTACCTATAAATCCTTATAAGACATCCTTCAACCATGCAGTCCCTTCTTTGCACAGTCTTATAATCTCTCTCGTTCCGATGTAGTGACCACTCCTAGCCCTCTTCGGCCTCAAGTGTTACATGCGGTGCAACCACTCCTCGCCCTCTTCGGTTTCGCGTGTTACACTAATTGATTGTGCTTTTGTGTCTCAACTTTATTTGGACTTTATGTTGTCTTTTTACTTCTCGGCACCCCTAACTATTACTTTTCAGCACCCTATTGCTAGAAAACACTAAAAGGAATCATCTTTATGGGTTAGAAAGAATTAAATTTGATGAGTAAAAATTTAAAATAATTATTTTAAGGGTTTAATCCTTTTCCCTGATTATTTTTAGTCTCAAACTAATTTTTACCTCCTTGTCAATAAATCTTGACAATTATTTCCTAAAAGGGAAGAAACCCTTTCGATATATCCTTATCTATACATCTTTGGATGCGGGAGTTGGTAAATCCATAAAATTGACAAGTGCATTACAGACTTATTCATTCAACTAATCATTTCAGATCATCAATTTTGAGATACCCTTAAATATTTTTCTTTAATCACAATGGTTGATATTTTCCACCATCGTTCATCTTCGGGACCAGAGACTTTCATAAATCTTGTTAATTCCATGGTTTTATGATTGGATAAATTTTGGTAAAACATGGTTCTATACTGATGTTGAGCAAGATGTTGTAACATCTTCATCAACTGTCCTGACACTTTAGCTATTATGTGTTTCAGTAAGATGTCGAAGACAAATGCCATGACATATTGGTCTGTGTATAGCAGGAGCTGTTGTTATGTATATCTTGAAAAATTGGATTTGATTTGATGAGATCCTTTTGGATATTCCTCATCTTTATGCACAGGTCAATGATATTATTTAGGAACAAAGTGCAGATTTAATTGGATTTCTTAAAAAGGATCTTGGATACTTTTTAGGAAGATTTTAAAAGATTTGTTCCTATTTTTATGAGAAGATCTTGCAGCTGTTTTAGAATGTGAAGATTGGATCTATTTGAAGAGTCCAAGCCCATACTTCAAGAGTCTATGAATAAGGACTTACTAGACCTAAAATAGCAAGCATTCATAATAGCAAATCGTGGGTGCAACATAAGGGTTTAGGGTTTTAGGAGTCCTTTGTGTTCTTTGTGTGTGACTCATGTATCTTTTGATGCATTGAGTTAATTGATTTTTGCTTGTTTATCAAGCTATTGTTATCACCCATGAGCTTTTAATAAAATGGTTGAATATTGTTCTTAGTTAAGAGTCTTAACTAATTATTGTGGATTGAAATTGTAATCTTATTTTGGGTTATTTAATTCTAGTCACGAGGTTTGTGGCTGTAGGTATCACTGCAGTGATTGGAAGTGAGAGAGGAATCTCATATCTAGTGGTCTCGAGGTAAAAGTTACACAAGGTAGTGATTTGGCAAGAAGTTGTAAACTAGGGTTGGTTTAGCTTTGAACTAATACTATCATAGTGAATTTCCTTACTAGCTTTGTAGCCCATAAAGTAGGTGACGTTACACCAAGCTGGGTTAACAATTGATTGTGTTATTTAAATTTCTACAATTTATCTTTCTGCATAATCTCTAGATTTAGCAAGTTTTCTGTCAATAGATGTTATAACATCTGTCTTGGCGTCACATTTTATGTTGAAACATCAGTTTTAACATTTATCTCGTAAGTGCCAGAATTTCAAATCTTGTATACTTCTAGAGTAAATTGATGCTTTGTACAACTTTCTCAAATAATCATTAAAGCTTCAAGATACAAAGCATACATTCAAAACACTTAAGGTTTCACCTTTTGTGCCCATATCATCTTCTTGGGCCCAGATGCATTAGTCATAGAGGATATTACCTTTAGATATTTTCAATTTAAGGCAAAGTAATTTCAAGTGTCCAATTTTATTACAGTGAGTGATTTATATACTGGAAACTTCTTTTCTCTGAGATTTTCATTTTTATTAGATCCTTCCAATCTTGAAAATGTATCAATCTTGTTGGATGCCTTTGAGAATATTTTATCTTCTTTGTTGGAAGAAGACTCTTTCATGTTTCTCCACGAGGCTGATGTCTCTCCTTCTCTTTTTGGTCAAAATTTGAAGAAACTTATTCAACTTCTTTATTGTTCCTCAAACAAGAGGATCTTTCATTTGATGTTGAATTTTTGAAGATCGTTTAACTACTGAGTATGTTCTTTCGAAGGATTGCACCAGAGTTGTATGATAGGGGCAAGATGAAGATGAAGATTCTTCAGTTTGGATTCTCTAATCTTTGAGTAGTTGAACAAACTCTTTCATCTTCTCTATGATTTCCCTTTTCTTTATTTTTCCTAAAATTCATGAAGACTCCCATTTACTGATTTAAGAGTTGGATTAAATTTCCAATTCTTAATTCTTAGATTTTTTTAGTAAAAAAATTTCCAACAAAATTTCCTATATTTCTAAAACATTCATGACTAATATCTACATCTTCTTCGTCTTGTGTGTTCATCTTCTCTTGTTAGATACTTGGAGAAACTCTATATATCTTTTCCAGAGTTTCCCGCATTTCCTTAGCAGTTTTACAATGGTGAATATCAAAAAGTTTACTGTCATCTAAGACATTATTATGAAATTATTGGTTTTAAGATCTATATCCATCTTTCTCTCTTCTTCTTCGGTTCAAAGAGACTCAGGTTTGTCCACTACTTTATCATCTACTTGACGAGTAGGGTAAACCATGCCATTAACTATTGTTTCCCACATTTTGTGATTTAAACTTTGAAGAATTATTTTGAATCTAACTTTCCAAATATAAACACGGCTATTTTAAAAAAGTGGTGATTTATTTAAAAAAAGATCTTGTGTTGGAATTCATCTTCCTCTTGAGACGATTAGTCCTTAAATATGAGTTTGACTTAGATTTCAGTTGTTGGACTTGCGGCTTCACACACAAGGGGGGTGGGGGGTGAATTGTGTGGTTTGGAAAAACTGAGTTTTGAAAACTTTTGGCAAGTGAAATCAGAGTTTAAAATCATTTTCAAAAACTAAGGCGCGGAAAGAATAAATGTAAATAAATTGCGGAAAAATAAAAGTTAAGCGAAAAGATGAACACCAAGAATTATAGAGGTTAGGTCAAATCAAAAGGACCTACTCCTTTCCCCAAGAATTTATATTGAGAGTTTCTAATAATAACTGAGAGATTTTAGTAGGAAAGACTCTGGAACCCCCTTATACAAGGAAATAATGTTGATCTTAAACCAATTATTATAAGATGATAGATATGGGTGTTTGCGTATTTTCTTCAATATATTATTGAGAGTGAAGTGGCCAATCTTCCTCCCAATGGTGAATTAAAGCGGTTAGTCTTTCTTCCATAAATATGAACCTTAGAACGTTTAGTCTTCAAGTTCCAAAAAATCCGAGCTTAATACCTTGATTTTAGTCAGGCTAACCAAAAACATGTGAGATTTTGACCGAGTTGATATCAAACCTATCAAAAAACAATTCTTGATGGTTTTAAATGATAAAAGGAGCCTTTATTTATAGGCTTGAGGTTTTCTTAAAAAGGAATTTGCAACCAATGCATTACTGTTATCTAATCGATTAGACCATATTGATGATCGATTAGATGGTTTGCAAGTTTTCAAAATGGAAGGTTAAGAGATATAGCTGTTGCATATAATCGATGTGCGTACAAACTAGCTTGGGCCTTAAGTTTGTGCATTTCTAATCGATTTGGTATATGTTCTAATCGATTAGAAAAATCAAAATTTCTCCCATAACTATTTTGACTGCTCCTAGTTTATCTGATACTACTTCTAGATGTTTTTCAAACTATTTTATTTTGGTAAATCATTTTAAAAATAGTTGTAGTGTGTGTGTGTGTGTGTGTGTGTGTGTGTGTGTGTGTGTGTGTGTGTGTGTGTGTGTGTGTGTTAGCCATGTGCTTTTACGAAAAATTCCCTTTACTTTACATATGTTCACTCACTTACTAAATTAAGAGATCACCCCTTTTCTATAAGCTTTTTCTAGATACTTCTCATTATGTTGTCATTGCTTGATAAATCTTGATATGAGTCTTTAGTCAAGTTCATCAAACCATAATACTTAGATTTGCATTTTTTGTGATTGCATGCACTCAAATCAAAGGGTTTTGATGAAGACCACCATACATAAAATCAAAGAAATATCAAGGCTGTGGAAAAGAAGATATTCAAGATCATATAATATTTCAAGATCACTCTTTGAAGTCTTTTACATGAACAATAAACTTTCAAGATGAAGAATTATGAAGATTCATCAACAATTTAGGTACAAGTTTTAATTTGAGGTTTTTAAGATGATATAGTGCTCAAAACATACTCTAAAATATTTTATATAAGTGTCATGATCATTTAAGAGTAAAACATTTCATGTCCATCACTTACAAAATATATTTTTATCACTTTCACTCAGTGGTAACTGGTTACAGGGTTACAGTAACCGGTTACAGAACTTCACATAATTAAAATAAAAATTATGGTTAAGTGGTAACCGGTTAAATCTTTTGGATAACCGGTTACAGGCATGCATATTTTAAAATATATACATTATCATACTTGTGTAACCGGTTACAGCTCTACGGTAACCGATTACCGTTGAAGAAAAATTCAAATTTTTTCTGTTTTACATGGTTGTTGGATGATACCTCTTGGGGTCCAACCATTTCATCTTTCTACTCATTTAGGATGTATTGAAAGGGTACATTTCATATATAAATTTTGTTTGTACTCATATCATAAAATAAGACATATCATTCCAAATTTCAAAAATTCTTAAGTGTTGTAAAACTTTGAGAATTTACTTTTGCATGAAACATTGTTTAGAACTTTCATACTCATAATTGTTTCAGCATATATTAAGCACTAGATCTGACTATAAACTTCCTATTAAAATCTTGTCTTAGTATCTTGATAACCACTGTGTTATTCAAGAATTGATCATACTTTGTAAAAAAACAGATTTTGTATTGGTTACCTTGTTTTCAGGATTGTTGGAAACAAGTGTATGCATTGAAGATGATTGTTCTTCTTGCACCTAGTGTTGAAGATATTAAAGGTTTTAAGAGCCTTTGATCTCCCTATATATTAGATAGTAAGGCATCACCTTTGGTGTGATTAGGCTTGTGCAATTATTCTAAACTATAGTGAAATCTCTTCCGTGTTAGCAAGAGGACTGGAAGTACTCTTGAAGTGCGAGGGAAACCAGTATGCATCCCGTGTTCATTTAATTTCCGCACTTTATTGTTTTCATCACCATAATCAGAAAAATAAGAACATTAGAAAGAAGGCAAAAGTTGACCATCACCTAATTCACCCCTCCCTCTTAGGCACATCATTAACTTACATTTGGCATCAGAGAAAGTTAAGGTAACTTGTTCCTATTCGATCCAGAATGGATTCCGCACAACCAACTTTTAAAGATGGTGGTAGTAACAACAAGCCTCATTTGTTTTGTGGTGAATATTTTTACTTTTGGAAAATTCGCATGAAGGCTCATCTAGAAGCACAAGGAGAAGAAATATGGGATGCTGTCCAAAATGGTCTGTTTTCTCCGGTATGTGTTGTCAATGATGTTGGAACATCAAAGCCTAAAACATCATGGGATGAAGATGATAAGAAAAAGGTCCTTTATGATAAGAAAGCAATTAATCTTCTTCAAGGTGCACTTTTCATGGATGAATTCTATCATGTTTCGGCATGCACAACGATAAAGGAAATTTAGGATACTTTGATTGAAACACACGAAGGAACAGTTGCAGTCAAAAGATCAAGATTGAATACATTGAGTCAAGAGTTCGAGATTTTTAGAATGGAACCTGGAGAATCTATTCTCAATATGCATAAAAGATTTATTCATTTGACGAAACATTTAAAATCTCTTGGTAAAACTCTCACCAACGAAGAACGCAACCTAAAGGTACTTCGATCTTTAACTAGAGAATGGCAACCGAAAGTAACGGCTATTTCGGAAAAGAAGAATTTATCTAATATGTCATCCACAACTCTATTTGGTAAACTTCAAGAGTATGAGATGGAACTTGGAAGACTTGCTAAGCATGAAAATCAAGAAAAGAAATCAAAAGGCATTGCTTTGAAGGTGGAATCCAAGGAAGTCGCTATTGAAGAAAATCCGGAAGAAGATGAAAATTTCATGCTTCTTGTAAAAAGGTTAGGTAAATTCTTTGGTCCTAAAAATAATTTTGGCAATTCTAACTTTGTCAAAAGGAATTCTCAAAGAGCAAGGATAAAGAAGCCTCCAAATCAAATGTTACATGCTATGAATGTGGAAAGCAAGGCCATATCAAACCGGATAAAAAATGTTCCCTACAATAATGGTATCTTTTATTATCCTTGTGTAATTTGCGGGAATATCAAAAACGGTCGAAGAAAGAAATATTACACCACCTATGTTATGATGGAATATGTCAAAATTATACAACTTGGATGTGGCATAGAGAAGTGGATAATAATCAAATGGGTTTGAAGTATGTCAAAATACATTCATTCCCTAATGATTTCATATTATACAGGAAATAGTATGAAATTTTGGATCAATATTCAGAATGTGGCGAGTCATGCTACAAGTTGAAGAACCACAATGGTGATGGAAATGACAATGTGAATAAGAAGCGTCCTCCTACTAAAGTGTTATGGTACTTCCAAATGATTTTAAGGTTCAAGAGACTTTGATGAAAAGAATATTAGATGACATACAGATGAAAGAAAAAATGATGGAAACATTCGCCATATAGTTGATTCTTTGCAATGGAAGAAAATTGATTTATTGTTTCTGGATTTTGGCCTTGAGCGAAGAAACCTTAAGCTTGGGTTTTCCAAAGATGGAATGAACCCTTTTGGTAATATAAGTAATAACCATTCTTCGTGTTATGTTCTTCTCACCATTTACAACCTATCTTATTGGTTGAGTATGGAGTGCAAGTATATGATGTTAAGTGTGATGATTTCTGGACCAAGACAACCTGGAAATGACATAGATGTTTATATAAGTCTATTAATTTAGGATTTAAAACTTTTGTGGGATAAAGGTGTTGACATTGATGATGCACATTCTGGTAAAAAAATTAAGATGTGTGCAATGTTATTTTGCACAATCAACGACTTTAATGCATATGGTAATTTTGTTGGATACAGTGTCAAAGGACATAAAGTGTGTTCTATATGTGAATATAATACTTTTTTTAACCAGCTTAATTTTGAAAAAAAGACCATTTACCTTGGGCATCCTAAATTTCTAAAACCCAATCATATTTATCATAGATTGCGGAAGGCTTTTAATAGAGAGCAGGAGTTTAAAATAACTCCTAAACCTTTTGGTAGAACATAGTTTGGTTTTACATTCTTGTAAGAGTTTTGAGGATAACAAACACTCAAAGAACAATTATGCTCCCTAAATAAGTATTTTGTTTTGCAGGGAAGTTCTGATGTAAGAAGCACAAAAGATGAGATAGATTGTTGTTAAAACTCTGATATGACACATCTTACATAGAAAGCAAATTTGTGTAGCACGGTTAAAGAAAGAAGTTATGAAGTTACAACTTCTAAGTGCACTTATGTTGCGAACAAGAACTCTGATAGTCTGATATGTAATATTCTAGAAAGAAGTAAAGGAGTCTCAATGTTAACATTCATCTTCTGATGAGATCTTTAGCAAGCATGTTGTGAAGCGTCAAATTTTATTCATGGATAATCAATAGTAACGGCTGAAAGAAGACAAGAATATCCACATTTGGAAAGTTCATTAACTACTATTTATCAACCTTCCAAAAGCACCTCTCATGAATTCCTAAAAAAAGAGGACGTGAAGAAGAAATCATTCACAATTTTGTTGTGCACTGAAAATGAGAAATATCACTACCTTTCAATCCATTGCTTTTCAATTGTGTAATACATCACTTTTGTGATACTATTTTTTGTTAGAAAACATATTTCTACATGCTTTCAAATATATTATTGTGTAATACCTTTAGAAAATCGGGTTGTGGCTTAAACTCAAGAAGAGTTTGACAGTTGTCATTGTATCTGTGTAATCAAGTTTGATTAGTGTATTAAGACCTCATTTGAGAGAGGCGAAGTCACCTTGGCGGGTGGACTAGAGTAGTTTGAGTTCAGATGAACCAGGATAACCAACATGTATTTTAATTTAAGTTTGAAAAACCCCAATTTAACCCCCCTTCTTGTGTTTTTCCATTCTTCAATTGGCATCAGCGCGCCTGGTTCTGAGTGCAAACACTTAACCGTGCCAGAAAAAGATCCAAGCAAGAAAAACACTATGGTGGGACCAAGTCAGAACACCAGTAATGATTATCATGATGAGAAAGACAGAATCAACGACAAACCTCTAATCTTTGATGGTGAAAACTTTGATTACTAGAAAGACAGAATTGAGAGTTTCTTTCTAGCACATGATGCTGATCTCTGGGATATGGTGAATGATGGGTACATACATCCACTTGACGAAAGAGGTCATAAGATCGACATAAAAATAATGAAAAATCATCAAAAGAAAGAATTCAGAAATAGAGAATCAGCAAAACACATGTTTGACTCCTTGGGAATGACGCATGAAGGCAATACACAAGTCAAAGAAACCAAAGCTCTTGCTCTCATTCAGAAGTATGAAGCTTTCGAAATGGAAGAAGATGAAACCATTGAAATAATGTTCTCAAGATTTCAAATTCTGGTTGTTGGACTAAAAGTTCTGGATAAAGGGTACTCAACTACAGATCATGTAAAGAAAATCATTAAAAGTTTACCCAAGAAATGGAGACCCATGGTCACAGCCCTAAAACCAGCTAAAGATATGAACAAAATATCTCTTGAAGAACTTGTCAGCTCCCTGAGAAGTCATGAGTTAGAACTAGAAGAAGATGAACCCCAGAAGCAAGGTAAGTCTCTAGCTCTTAAATCTAATAAAAAATATGAACCTAAAGTTTTGCAGGCAAAAGAAGAAAACTCTGGTGGATCCTCGTCAGAAGAAGACGAACTATCCCTTCTCTCCAGAAGAGTCAATCGGCTGTGGAAGCATAGGCAGAGGAAGTTCAGAACTTCCAGAAGAACAGGGAATCATTATGAACCATCTTCTGGATACAGAAAATCAAGTAACAAAGATATTGTTTGCTACGAATGCAATGAACAAGGTCATTACAAAAGCGATTGTTCAAATCTTCAAAAAGAGAAACCTAAAAAGAAGTTCTTTAAAGAAAAGAGGAAAAGCCTCATGGCAACACGGGATGACTCAGAATATTCTGAAGTTGAAATTGAATCAGAAGATGAAAGAACCAACATAGCCCTAATGGCCAATGTATCAGATGGCACTGGATCATCTGAATCAGAATCAGACCCAGAGGTAGAAGAGGTATTCTATAACTTTTCTAGATCTCAATTAGAAGAAATTCTGCTAGAAATTCTTGAAAGATATCAACAACTTCGAGTCAAAAACAAGATCCAGAAAAATGATCTAGTATCTCACTCTGAAGAAACTAAGATACTTAAAACAGAAAACTATGAGCTAAAAGAAACCATTTTTAAACTCGAAAATGAAAATTATGTTATTAAAAATAAAATACAAAAAGCTCAGAAAGAAACTGTTTCAGAAGTTTCTAGTAACTCTGATAGAATCATAAAAGAATTTGATCATAACTTTCAAAAATTTCTAGCTAAAAACATAGATAGGAGCAAGATGGCTTCAATGATCTATGGAGTTAGCAGAAATGGCAGCAAAGGGATAGGATATAAGGGTAAAGTATCTCAACCTAAGAAAGTTAAGGATATGTTCATAAAACACACACCCCTTTATTCTCACTTCACCTATGGGCACACACATGACATAAAGTATACTAGTAATGCTTTTTCTGCTAAACCAAAATTCAAACAGAATTTTGGTAACTCTAACAAACAAGGACCCAAAAAGATATGGGTACCTAAGGACAAAATTGTCTATGTTGCAGATGTCTTTAACAGCAAAATTGAAACATCAATCTTGGTACCTGGACTCTGGATGCTCTCGACACATGACGGGAAGAAAGCATTGTTAGAACATAGTTTGATTCTACAACCCTCATAAGAGTTTTGATGATAACAAACACAAAGAACAAATATGCACTCTAAAACTATGTTCTATTTTGTACAGAAGTTCTGACGGAAGTGGATCAGAAGTTAAGCTACAAGGATGTTCCTACTGTAAGTGTGGACTGATATCAGAATGTTCTGATGAATGAAGATCAAAATTTGCACTAAAGAGAAAGACATTTTAACTCTGAACGGAAGTCTAACGCTGAAAACAGGACCTTATGATTTTGACCTTCCAAATTCTGAAGCAAAGCAGCAAACAAATTCCTTATATTCTGAAGCGTTACTATTTCATCAAAGCTGTATCAATTGCAACAGCTGCAAACAGACAAGGATCTTCTAATTGAGGAAAGTGCATTAACTGCCATTTATCAAGTTTCCTATTACTCAATATTGCTGCGCCTATTTAAACAAAGGACAAGGTTAAATCATTCACGATTTACAACACTGCAATTCACAATCTTTCAACGCTGCAACTCAATATTCAAATTATTCTCTAAATTGTGTAATACATCACAAGTTTGTGATACTATTTTTGTAATGAAAAACATACTGTACACTATTTGTTCATACTTTTGTTAGTGAATTTCCTTGAGATAAACCAGGTTGTGGTTGTACTCAAGAAGACTTTGGCACTTGTCAAAGTGGAATTGTAATCAGTTTGATTAGTGAATTAAGACCTCTTTGGAGAGAGGAGAAATCACCTTGGCGGGTGGACTAGAGTAGTTTGAGATCAAACGAACCATGATAAAAATCATCGTGTCATTTGCATTGATTTTTAAAGTTCCAATTCAACCCCCCTTGTTTCTTGTGTTTTTCACTTCTTCAATTGGCATCAGAGCGCATGGTTCTGAGTTCAAGCACTTAACTGTGTCAGTACAAGATCCAAGCTTAGAAAAACACTATGGTGGGACCAAGTCAGAACATTAGCAATGACTATCATGATGATAAAGACAGAATCAACAACAAACCTCCAGTCTTTGATGGAGAGAACTTTGACTACTGGAAAGACAGAATTGAAAGCTTCTTTCTGGCTCATGATGCTGATCTATGGGATATGGTAATTGATGGATACATGCATCCTGTGGATGAAAGTGGTCAGAAGATTGATAGAAAAAAAATGTCTGATCATCAAAAGCGTGACTTCAGAAATCATCACAAGGCCAGAACGATTCTCCCGAGTGCCATCTCATATTCAGAGTATGAGAAGATCACAAATAGAGAGACAACTAAAAACATGTTTGATTCTCTAAGAATGACGCATGGAGGAAACGTGCAAGTTAAAGAAACCAAAGCCCTTGTGATCATTCAGAAATACGAAGCCTTCAAGATGGAAGAAAGTGAATCCATTGAAGCAATGTTCTCAAGATTCCAGATTCTAGATGTTGGGATGAGAGTTCTTGATAAAGGGTATTCAACTGCTGATCATGTAAAGAAGATCATCAGAAGTTTACCGAAGCAATGGAGGCCCATGGTCACTGCTCTCAAGCTGGCAAAAGATCTTAACAAGATATCTCTGGAGGAACTTGTCAGCTCACTCAGAAGTCATGAGATAAAGTTAGAAGATGACGAGCCTCAGAAGCAAGGTAAGCCTCTAGCTATAAAATCTTAAAAAATATACGATTCTAAAGTTTTGCAGGCTATGGAAGAAACCTCTGATGGATCCTCATCAGAAGAAGACGAATTGTCTCTTCTCTCTAGAAGAGTCAATTAGTTGTAGAAGCAGAGGCAAAGAAAATTCAGAAACTCCAGAAGAACAAGGAATCCGAATGAATCATCCTCTGGATACAGAAAGTCGGAATCCTCCT
Organism: Vicia faba; assembly: GCA_948472305.1. Lineage (NCBI taxonomy): Eukaryota > Viridiplantae > Streptophyta > Magnoliopsida > Fabales > Fabaceae > Vicia > Vicia faba. The sequence goes on along the minus strand of OX451740.1, from coordinate 287,383,870 downwards.
TTGGACACAAAGTCTGAATCTTCTTATGGTCACAGAAAGTCAAGCAACAAGGACATCGTCTACTATGAGTGCAATGAACAAGGGTACTACAAAAGCGATTGTCCAAGGCTTCAGAAGGAGAAACCCAAAAATAGGTTCTTCAAGGAGAAGAAGAACAGTCTCATGGCAACATGGGATGACTCAGATACTTCTTACGCAGACACAGAGTCAGAAGATGAAAGATCCAACATTGCTCTTATGGCCAATGCGACAGAAGATAGTGAATCATCTGTGCCAGAATCAGAATCAGACACAGAAGAGGTATTTCCCGACTTTACTGTTAACTTTACTAAAGCTGAATTAGGAGAAAGTCTGAGTGAAATTTTGGAAAGATATGAACAGCTTCGAGTCAAATTCAAGAACCTGAAAAAGGATCTAGTTTCTGACTCTGAAGAAACTGAGAATCTGAGATTAGAAAATTCTGAGTTAAAAGAAAAAATTTCAAAACTTGAAAATGATTTACAAAACTCTCAGAAGGAAACAATCTCAGAGGTTCCTAGTAATTCTGATAAGATCATAAAGGAATGTGACCATAACTTTCATAAGTTTCTGGCTAAAAACATAGATAAAAGCAAGATGGCTTCAATGATCTATGGAGTTAGCAGAAATGGAAGAAAAGGTATAGGATACAAAGGTAAAGCATCCCAACCTAAGAAAGTCATGGACTTAGTTATTAAACGCACACCTTTAAAATCTCACTTTACTTATGGGTACACACATGACTTGAAATACACCAGTAATGAGTTTTCTGCTAAACCAAAATTCAAACAGAATTTTGGTAACACTAACAAACAAGGACCCAAAAAGATATGGGTACCTAAGGACAAAATTATATATGTAGCAGATATCTTTGACAACAAGACTAAAACACCAGTCATGGTACCTGGATTCTGGATGCTCTCGACACATGACGGGAAGAAAGCATATGTTCCAAATTCTGGAACTTAAATCTAGAGGCTATGTGGGTTTTGGAGGCAATCAGAAAGGGGAGATCATTGGCTCTGGAACTGTCGGTAACGGTAACCTCCGTTCTATTAATAATGTTATGTTAGTAGATGGATTAGTGCATAACCTATTATCCATAAGACAATTAAGTGATAAAGATTATGATATAATTTTTAATCAAAATTCATGTAAAGCTGTTAGTCAAAAAGATGGATCTATCCTATTTAATGGAAAAAGGAAAAACAACATTTACAAGATAAAACTTTCTGAACTAAAGAGTCAGAACGTAAAATGTCTTCTGTCTGTTAACAATGAGCAATGGGTCTAGCACCAAAGATTGGGGCATGTTATTATGAGAAAAATATCTCAGATTAACAAACTCAATCTGGTCAGAGGACTTCCTAATCTGAAGTTCATCTCAGATGTTTTGTGTGAAGCATGTCAGAAAGGCAAATTTGCAAAACCTCCTTTTAAAGCAAAAAATGTTGTTTCTACCTCTAGACCATTAGAACTTCTGCACATAGATCTATTTGGACCAGTGAAAACTGCATCCATTAGTGGCAAGAAGTATGGGTTAGTGATCATAGATGACTATAGCAGATGAACATGGGTAAAGTTCTTAAGACACAAGGACGAGTCACATTCTGTGTTTGTTGCTTTCTGTAACCAAGTCCAGAATGAGAAAGATCTTAGAATTGTCAAAGTTCGAAGTGATCATGGTGGAGAATTTGAAAACAAAAAATTTGAAATATTTTTTAATGAGAATGGAATCTCTCATGATTTCTATTGTCCTAGAACTCCCCAACAAAATGGAGTTGAAGAACGAAAGAACAGAACTTTACAAGAAATGGCCAGAACCATGATCAACGAGACTAACATTGCTAAGATCTTCTGGGCAGAAGCAATTAACATGGCTTGTTACATTCAGAATAGAATATCTATAAGACCTATTCTGGATAAGACTCTATATGAATTATGGAAGAACAGAAAGCCCAACATTTCGTATTTCCATCCTTTTGGATGTACTTGTTTTATGCTTAACACCAAAGAACATATGAACAAGTTTGAATCTAAAGCACATAAGTGTATCATGTTAGGATACTTTTAACGCTCAAGAGGCTACATAGTGTACAATGCAGAAACACAGATTATAGAAGAGTCAATCAGTGTTAGATTTGATGACAAGCTTGGATCTTAAAAGTCAAAGCAGAATGAATTTCTTGCAGATATAGAAGTTAAGTTCACAAGTTCTAAAGGCAATACATCATAAGTTCCCAACAAAGACTCACCAACAACATCAGAAGGAAATGTCACAAGAACTACAATAAATCTTGAAGAACCTCTCCAGAAAAGACTATCCAGAAGCAGCCTAGCTCACCCTGAAGACAAAATTATGGGAAAGAAGGAAGATCCAATCAGAACAAGATCAATGTTCAGAAATTCTGAAGAACCCCTCATGGGATTGGTATCTCTTATTGAGCCAAATAACATTGATGAAGCTCTTCTGGACAACGACTGGATACTGGCTATGCAGGAGGAGTTAAATTAATTCACCAGAAATGACATATGGGATATGGTTCCCAAACCAAAAGGGTTCAACGTCATTGGAACAAAGTGGGTATTCAGAAACAAACTGAATGAACAAGAAGAAGTCATCAGAAACAAGGCACGACTGGTTGCACAAGGTTATAGCCAGCAAGAGGGAATAGACTCTCCAGTCTCCAGGTTAGAATCTACCAGACTCTTAATCTCTTTTGTTGTAAATAATGGCATCACTTTGTATCAGATAGATGTCAAAAGTGCATTCTTAAATGGTTACATTGATGAAGAGGTTTATGTGCACCAACCCCCTGGGTTTGAAAATTCCAAACATCCAGAATATGTTTTTAAACTAAAGAAATTAATTTATGGTCTGAAACAAGCTCCCAGAGCTTGGTATGAAAGACTAAGTAACTTTCTGTTAGAAAAGGAATTCACCAGAGGGAAAGTGGACACAACCTTGTTCTGTAAGACATTTAAAAATGATATTTTAGTTTTTCAAATTTATGTAGATGATATAATATTTGGATATACTAAACCTTCTCTGGGAAGAGAATTTGCTAAGTCTATGCAGGCAGAGTTTGAAATGAGCTTAATGGGAGAACTCAAATTATTTCTGGGCATTCAGATCAATCAAACTCCAGAAGGAACCTACATACACCAGAGAAAATACGTCAGAGAACTTCTGAAGAAATTTGACCTATCAGAGTGTAAGCCATCAAAGACTCCAATGCATCTCACATGTAGTCTGGAAAAGGAAGAGGTAAGTAAAAAGTTATAACATAAGATCTACAACGGTATGATTGGTTCTCTCTTATATCTTAAAGCTTCAAGGCCTGATATTTTATACAGTGTTTTCTTATGTGCCAGATTCCAATCAGATCCTAGAGAATCTCACTTAACAGTTGTTAAGCGAATTTTGAAGTATCTGAAAAGTACTATTAACCTAGGTTTGTTTTATAGAGAAACCAGTGAATATAATTTAGTAGGGTACTGTGATGCTTACTTCGCTGGAGACAGAGTAGAACGAAAAAGTACTTATGAAAGCTACCAGTTTCTGGGAGATAATGTGATCTCATGGACCAGCAAGAGGCAATCCACAATTGCATTATCAACAGCTGAAGCTAAATACATACAACAACTGAAGCTAAATACATAGCAGCTGCTGGATGCAGCACACAGATGCTCTGGATGAAGAGTCAGCTTGAAGACTTCAACATATTTGAGAGTAACATTCCTATATTCTGTGATAATACTTCTGTAATACGTTTATCTAGAAATCCAATTTTGCATTCTAGGGCTAAGCATATAGAAATAAAACATCACTTTATTAGAGACTATATTCAGAAAGGAATCCTTACTTTAAAATTTATTGACACAAACCATCAATGGGATGATGTCTTTACAAAACCACTTTCTGAAGATAGGTTTAATTTCATTCTGAAACATCTCAGCATAAAATTATGTCCAGAATAAGAGTTTTATTTATATATTCTGTAACCCTCATAACTTTATGTTTTCTTTGTGAACATCTAATAAACAAGTCTTCAGAAGTTAGAAGAACAGTTGCATCAGAATCTATCTATGAAGACCTGAACCTTTCATTTCAAAGATAGAGGCGTGCAATTCACATTATCAACATCTTTCATCCTATCACAAGCTACCATCTAAGGCTGAACACGCCTTCAAATTCTGAAGGGTCTAAGGCTCTGATTGGGTGCACTGAGACGCGTGTCATTAATAACTGTTTCTTATCTCCACGCCAACCCCTATTTTCAGGTTTCATAATTGCAGTGTAATCATTAACTTGTTTTATCTTTCTTATTTATTAAGTTTTTAAATTGATTATAAATATAAAATCACTATCACATTCACTTCTTCTCGCTTCTATTATTCTCTCTAGTTTTCGTTTGCAAAAAGCCTTTTTCTCAGAAAACTCAAACTGTCAGTGTGAACAATGGCATCTTCCTCAAGCGCTAAAAATCTTCAAAGTGCTCCTGGTTCATCATCAACAGCAGAACAGTACGAATAACCGATAAGAACCTTTCTCACTCCAGTTGATTCTCTTGAATTTCTTTGTGAGCTTATCATCGACTTTGAAAGCTTGAAGGAGAATGGGTTTGATCTTTCTGCAGATGTAACTGCTTAAGGCTAGAACAAGTATTTTGATCGTCTTCTTGGTCCAGTGTTCCCAATTCTGGTAAAGGAATTCTGGATTCATTCAAATTCCTCTAATCACTAAGTTACGTCTTATGTAACGGGGAAGAAAATTTCAATTACTGAAGATTTAATTGTAAAGTTGATTGGGTACAATGGCAGCGAAATTAGTTACATCGACATAGCTGAGAAATGTTTTGACCTAAAAGCCACATCAAGAGTTATCTTCACCTCTAGACAACCATCCAATAAGATGAGAGATCTAAAGGATTACTACACAATCTGGGCTAAGATCATTCTGGGATGTATACACCATAGGAAGCCAACAAGCTCTCCTGACTACATCAATATTGATCAACAATTTCTGCTTTACTTCATTTCAAAGAAGACAAGAATAAACCTTCCTCACTTGCTTTTAAATTATCTGAGAACAAGCGTGAAGGAAACAAGAGAAGAAAAAAGGACCAAGAGGGATTGGATACCTCTGGGCAGGTTAATTTCTGATATTCTGATAGAGAACAGATTAATAGAGCATCTGACAAAAGCTCAGCAGATAAGTACGCTGGAGGCATGTGCTCGAAAACCCCTTAATACCAAGAATCTGAAAAATATGAAGATTATTGACAGCATTAAGAAGGATCCAACCATTTCTACTCATGAAGTCATCACGTCAAGGAGAATCCCTCTGAATAATTTTCCTTTATTTTCTGAGATTGATGCTTCACCAAAAATTATGGTCAGATACTTAGAAGCATGCAAGAAGGATGGAACCGCTCCAGAACTTAATATTCGTGATCTACATCAGCAAGCTCCAGATGTTGTCTTAAAGAAGTCCAGAAAGAGAAAAGCTGTTGGAAAAAGATCTTCTCAGAGGACTCCAAAAGTTGCTATAAAGAAAGGTAACACTTCCTTTATTTCTGTTGTAGAATCAGTAGTTTTTCCAACATCTGAAATATCCTCCTCTCCTAAACCAACATCTCTACATAAAATTATGTCTAGAATAAGAGTTTTATTTATATATTCTGTAACCCTCAGAACTTTATGTTTTCTTTGTGAACATCTGATAAACAAGTCTTCAGAAGTTAGAAGAACAGTTGCATCAGAATCTATCTAAGAAGATCTGAACCTTTCATTTCAAAGATAGAGGCGTGCAATTCACATTATCAACATCTGTCATCCTCTCACAAGCTACCATCTAAGGCTGAACACACTTTCAAATTTTGAAGGGTCTAAGGCTCTGATTGGGTGCATTGAGACGCGTGTCATTGGTAACTGTTTCTTATCTCCACACAACCCCTATTTTCAGGTTTCATATATTATAGTGTAATCATTAATTTGTTTTCTATTTCTTATTGATTGAGTTTTCAAATTGATTATAAATACACAATCACTATCACATTCAATTCTTCTCGCTTCTATTATTCTCTCTAGTTTGCGTTTGCAATAACCCTTTTACTCAGAAAACTCAAATTGTCAGTTTGAACAATGGCATCTTCCTCAAGCGCTAAAAATCTTCAAAGTGCTCCTGGTTCATCATCAACAGTAGAACAGTACGAAGAACCGATAAGAACCTTGCTCAGTCCAGTTGATTCTCTTGAAGTTCTCTGTGAGCTTATCATCGACTTTGAAAGCTTGAAGGAGAATGGGTTTGATCTTTCTACATATGTAACTGCTCAAGGCTGGAAAAGGTATTTCGATCGTCATCTTGGTCCAGTGTTCCCAATTCTGGTAAAGGAATTCTGGATTTATTCAACTTCCTCTAATCACTAAGTTACGTCTTATGTAATGGGGAAGAAAATTGCAATTACTGAAGATTTGATTGGAAAGCTGATTGGGTACAATGGCGGAGGAATTAGGTACAACGACATGGTTGAGAAATGTTTTGATCTAAAATCCATATCAAGAGTTATCTTCACCTCTGGACAGCCATCCAATAAGATTAGAGATATGAGGGATTACTACAGAATTTGGGCTCAGATCATTCTGGGATGTATAAACCACAGGAAGCCAACAAGCTCTCCTAACTACATCAATATTGATCAACAGTTTCTGCTTTATTTCATTTCAAAGAAGACAAGAATAAACCTTCCTCACTTGCTTTTAAATCATCTGAGAACAAGCGTGAAGGAAACAAGAGAAGAAGAAAGGACCAAGAGGGATTAGATACCTCTGGGCATGTTAATTTTTGATATTCTGGCAGAGAACAGGTTAATAGAGCATCTGACAGAAGCTCAGCAGATAAGCACGCTGGAGGCATGTGCTGGAAAACCCCTTAATACCAAGAATCTGAAAAATAAGAAGATTATTGACAGCATTAAGAAGGAGCTAACCATTGCTACTCATGAAGTCATCACGTCAAGGAGAATCCCTCTAAAAGATTTTCCTTTATTTTCTGAGATTGATGCTTCACCAGAAATTGTGGTAAGATACTTAGAAGCATGCAAGAAGGATGGAACCACTCCAGAACTTAATATTTGTGATCTACATCAGCAAGCTCCAGATGTTGTCTTAAAGAATTCCAGAAAGAGAAAAGTTGCTGGAGAAGGATCTTCTCAGAGGACTCCAAAAGTTGCTAAAAAGAAAGGTAACACTTCCTTTATTTCTGTTGTAGAATCAATAGTTTTTCCAACATCTGAAATACCCTCCTCTCCTAAACCAATATCTCATCATACTATTATGTCTAGAATAAGAGTTTTATTTATATATTCTGTAAACCCCAGAACTTTATGTTTTCTTTGTGAACATCTGATAAACAAGTCTTCAGAAGTTAGAAGAACAGTTGCATCAGAATCTATCTAAGAAGATCTGAACCTTTCATTTCAAAGATAGAGGCATGTAGTTCACATTATCAACATCTGTCATCCTCTCACAAGCTACCATCTAAGGCTGAACACACTTTCAAATTTTGAAGGGTCTAAGGCTCTGATTGAGTGCATTGAGACGCGTGTCATTGGTAACTATTTCTTATCTCCACACAACCCCTATTTTCAAGTTTCATATATTGCAGTGTAATCATTAATTTGTTTTCTCTTTCTTATTGATTGAGTTTTCAAATTGATTATAAATACACAATAACTATCACATTCACTTCTTCTCGCTTCTATTATTCTCTCTAGTTTTCGTTTACAAAAACCCTTTTTCTCAAAAAATTCAAACTGTCAGTGTGAACAATGGAATCTTCCTCAAGCACTAAAAATCTTCAAAGTGCTCCTGGTTCAAGATCAACAGCAGAACAGTACGAAGAACCGATAAGAACCTTGCTCACTCCAGTTGATTCTCTTGAATTTCTTTGTGAGCTTATCATCAACTTTGAAAGCTTGAAGGAGAATGGGTTTGATCTTCCTACAGATGTAACTGCTCAAGGCTAGAACAGGTATTTCGATCGTCTTCTTGGTCCAGTATTCCCAATTCTGGTAGAGGAATTCTGGATTTATTCAACTTTCTCTAATCACTAAGTTACGTCTTATGTAATGGGGAAGAAAATTGCAATTACTGAAGATTTGATTGGAAAGATGATTGGGTACAATGGCGCCGGAATAAGGTACAACGACATGGCTGAGAAATGTTCTGACCTAAAATCCATATCAAGAGTTATCTTCACCTCTGGACAGCCATCCAATAAGATTAGAGATCTGAAGGATTACTACAGAATCTGGGCTAAGATCATTCTGGGATGTATAAACCACAGGAAGCCAACAAGCTCTCCTGACTACATCAATATTGATCAACAGTTTCTTCTTTATTTCATTTCAAAGAAGACAAGAATAAACCTTCCTCACTTGCTTTTAAATTATCTGAGAATAAGCGTGAAAGAAACAAGAGAAGAAGAAAGGACCAAGAGGGATTGGATACCTCTGGGCAGGTTAATTTCTGATATTCTGACAGAGAGCAGATTAATAGAGCATCTGACAAAAGCTCAGCAGATAAGTACGCTGGAGGCATGTGCTCGAAAACCCCTTAATACCAAGAATCTGAAAAAGATGAAGATTATTGACAACATTAAGAAGGAGCCAACCATTGCTACTCATGAAGTCATCACGTCAAGGAGAATCCCTCTGAAAGATTTTCCTTTATTTTCTGAGATTGATGCTTCACCAGAAATTATGGTCAGATACTTAGAAGCATGTAAGAAGGATGGAACCTCTCCAGAACTTAATATTCGTGATCTACATCAACAAGCTCCATATGTTGTCTTAAAGAAGTCCAGAAAGAGAATAGCTGTTGGAGAAGGATCTTCTCAGAGGACTCCAAAAGTTGCTAAAAAGAAAGGTAACACTTTCTTTATTTCTGTTGTAGAATCAGTAGTTTTTCCAACATCTGAAACACCCTCCAGTCCTAAACCAACATCTCAGCATAAAATTATGTCTAGAATAAGAGTTTTATTTATATATTCTGTAACCCTCAGAACTTTATGTTTTCTTTGTGAACATCTGATAAACAAGTCTTCAGAAGTTAGAAGAACAGTTGCATCAGAATCTATCTAAGAACATCTGAACCTTTCATTTCAAATATAGAGGCGTGCAGTTCACATTATCAACATCTGTCATCCTCTCACAAGCTACCATCTAAGGCTGAACACACTTTCAAATTTTGAAGGGTCTAGGGCTCTGATTGGATGCATTGAGACGCGTGTCATTGGTAATTTTTTCTTATGTCTACACAACCCCTATTTTCAGGTTTCATATATTGCAGTGGGTGATGCAGTGGGAGAACTGACTTGAGGTTTTGCGTTTGTGTTCGCAAATGTTTCGGTTTAGCAAGAGTCGCCACCGACTTTTTATTTTATCTAAAGGAAAGGTCAAAAAGTACAGGAAAGACCTTTAAGATGTTTTCTTGGGTTCGGGGGGTAGATTATGAAAAGGGAAGGTGCAAGCACCCTTTTCATCCATGGTTATCCATGGGCTCTTAGTTACTTGTTTAGATCACTTGATTTGCTTTTCCAATTGTTTGAAATGGTGCTTTGTGTGTGTGGTTTTGAAAAGAGGACATCGTTGTGGAAACCTTTGTAATGATTCTTGTTTGAATGTATACAAAGGTGTATTGTCTTTTGAAAATATATTTCAACGTTTGATTGTTTGAAAGTTTGAAAGTTTGAAAGTTTTCTTTGGGAAATTGTTTTAAAATTGTGTTGTGAGGTGTGTTTGAAAAATAGCAAGGATGTTTTTGCAAGTTTTGTTCAAGTAACTAAGAGTTGTCTATCCTATCTACTCAAGAGTCTTTCCTACACATTTTAAACCCTTTTGACAATGTTGTTTTACCATTGCATTTGGTAAACAACCTTGTATTAGGATGTAAAACGGGACAGGCGCGGGTCATCGTATTGACCATGATAACAATTGTGTTAAGTATCTTTAGAAATTTTTTGAGGGACTAGATCATTTTGTATAGGCAACCAAGGTAGCATCATCGAGGGACTATGCTCTTTTGTTTTATTTTTGTTTTTCCAAGTTACTCAACATGCATAACATGGCCATTTTTAAAGGCAACAAGTGGATTAAACCCTAAGGGTGCATGTGTGTATTGTGTTGTCAATTTACATGCTTTTTTTTGTCTTTGTATTAGTCAAGCTATTTGTTTTGATTTTGGATATTTTCATACAAACCCTAATCTCTAACATGGCATACTTGAAAGTTATAAATGCGTAAAAATAAATCTACAACTATTACAACATTGATATGGGGAGGGGGATACAATTTTTGAATAGGGGATTATTTTGCAAGAAATTAAAACCCTAATATTTACTATTACATCCAAATTGAATAAATGGTACAAATAAATGAGAAATATTTAAATAAACAATTAAATAAACATGCAAAATAATGTAAATATATAAAAGATGTTTTTAATTATTTTTATGTATATAAAAATATAATATTTAATGTATATAAAAAAAGAATAAAAAAGATTATTTTTATTAAGGGTAAAAAACCCTAATTTTCTTTTAAGAAAGTATATATATATATATATATATATATATATATATATATATATATATATATATATATATATATATATATATATATATATATATATATATATATATATATATATATATATATATATATATATATATATATATATATATATATATATATATATATATATATATATATATATATATATATATATATATATATATATATATATATATATATATATATATATATATATATATATATATATATATATATATATATATATATATATATATATATATATATATATATATATATATATATATATATACAATAAAGTAAAAATAAATGAAATATGTACAAATGTCAAAAAATGAAAATATATTAGAAAAATATTATTTTTATGTGTGTAAATAATAATAATAAAAATATAATATTTTTTATGTATTATTTTCAAGTTTTTTATTAAAGAAAATAAAAGTATATACTAATTAATAATTATTTTTATGTTAAAAAAAAGTAAAATATAAAAATAAATGTGAAAATTTATAAAAAATATTTTTTGGTTTTCTTTTTATGTTTAGAAAATATAAAATAAAATCAGAAATGAAAAATAAATAGAAAAATATAAACAAATAAAGAAATGGGCCAGGGAGGTGCAATCAGCAAGGCAGGGGGTGCAAAAAGTGAGCCAAGCCAAAGCCCAACCCACTAAACTTCATCTTCAACCTTGGTCAAACAAAAATGCGCGCCCTGTACAAATGTCCAGATCCTACATACGTGCTCTAATGCAAAAACTCATAACATCAAAGTTATAACATTCTTCAAGACGATTTCAATCATATAAGAAACTTAATCTAACTCTCAAAGACCAGAGAGAATTTCTCTGGCCCTAATTTCTAACCTAACTTTTTCAGGAAGTTCATGAATCAAATTCTCTTAACACGTTTAACTTAAATGAAAACTGAGCATATGTACAACTTCAGGGCTATGAGTACTACATTTTTTATTCACAAACATAAGCCTAATGATTCCTAAATAGAGAGATAGAAAGTTGCCAAATACCTGTTTCAGATGAACTCGTGTATGGCAATGTGGAGCTTTTCAGTGAGGCCTGAGATGTTTGGGAGCTTGCTTGAACTTCCTCTGACCTTCCCCAATGCCTAGTTTGCTTTGAATGTGCTTGAACAAACTTGTAGAACTTAACATGCACAAGATGAAAACAGAAATGGTGAAGCTTGCAAATGGAGTTACAGTCAGTGTCTAATGGTTGAGATAGCTTGGATAGGTTATATGGAATGTGTTTGAACAGTTTTGGGGCAAAACGCACAAGTGGTTTGTGAGATAGAACTCAAAGTGCAGAAGCTGCCCTGTTTTGCAAGAGGAAGGTGATTTTGTGTTTTGGAAGGTTTGAGGGCTCAAAGGCTCGTGTGTCTGGCTCAAAGGAATGTGTAAAACTTGTCTCTAAAGCTTGCAAGATTTGGTTCTAACAAATGTGCAAGTTGTGTTGTATTTGACAAGTTTCTTGGTTTTGAAGTAAGAAATGAGAGTTGTCAATGCTATGGCTGTACTGGCTTGTACTCTAGCTTCTCAAAGTGGTTGAACTTTGCCTGACATTAGGGAGATTTGTTTGCAGCAAAGGGCTTGGTGTATGGCTCAAGAAATAGAATTTGACATAAAGCATGCTTTATGTAAATGGTATTGCTCACTTTTTGCCAAAAATGGATTTATTCATTGTGCAAACCTCTAATGATCAGAATAACACCTTAAACCAATGAGTTTGCATTCAATTTTTGAATGTTGAAGGGTTTAGAGACCTGTAATTAAGTACAAAGCAAGTTTGGACAGATTTTGCAACTTGTGTCAACATGACAATGCCAAGGATCAAAGTGAGTTTTTGCCAAATTCAAATCTTCGATTCTCCCTAACCATAAATGATTTTGCAGAGTTCTTTGACATTTTGGAAATCCTGAAACATTATCTACAATCCATATTTGAAATGCATCTTGATATTCCAAGTGGAACTAGGTGAAAAATTTCCATGAAGATAGGTCAAAATCCTGCCTAAACTAGGGCAAATTTTCACTAAATTAAAAGTTTCATGGACCCTTGTTCCAAAAATCATAACTTGAGATACAAGCTTCTTTTGGGAAAACTTTGTGAATAAAAGTTGTATAGTTTATGGAGGACTAAAACTTTCATGTTGGAAGTTTTGTTTGAATCTAATTGCATCATGGTGAAAATGTTGGGCAAAGTTGGGAAAAAAATAAGAAAATTTCATAACTTAGAAAAATTCTAAGTTATGAAAATTTTCAATTTTAAACCCTAATTTGCAAAATTAGGTTTCTTGATGAACAAGTTTCATGTTTTGACACATCTTGATGAAAAATGACCCTTGGCACTTGATTTTGACCAAAAAGTCAAAGTTTGACTTTTCAGTGTACAGTCAAATTTTGATCAGTTGACTGAAAAATTCGTTTGTCAATCCAATGCATTTGAGATCTTTTGAACCTTGTCAATAGGTCAAGATGATTCCATTGAGTCCTTGAATCCATGCTTGAACCCAATTTTCCATTGGCTAGGTTAAAAATCATAAATTGCCCTTGTGCAATCAAAACCCTAAAAATGACCATTTTGCCCTTTTGATGATCTGATCAAATTTCTTGAGGAAATGTGGTCCAAACTTGATCAAATGATTCATATGAGTCTATAATGTTGATGTGGATCAAAAATTGTGAGGTTTGACTATAAATTGGCCACAGTTGACTTTTTCCCCAATACAATTGATTTATAGGTCAACTGTCCAATTGACTGGGCAAAAGTTTGATTCAAAACTTGAAACTTGGTAGGGGCAATCTTATAAATCCAACATGAAGTATGAAAGTCACTTTGAGCATTGGAAGTCCAAAAATCCCTGTGCAAACTCAAACCCTAATTTCAGTTCAACAGTGCAAGGAGATGTCTTGAGCAGAGTAAAACCCTAATCCTGTCTGGAGTTCAAGGAGTCTTATGAGGGGAAATCTTGATAAAATGAGAGGGAAAATTTTGGGGTACAACAGCTGCCCCTGTTCAATCTTCTTGAACCTGAAGAGTTAGATTGGCGAGTTTGCCTTTCGTGACTCGAAGGTAAAAGATGATTGGCACTAGAGTGCCCGTAAATTTGCACTCGTCAAAATGTAGCTGAGGGAATGGACTTAAAGATGCCATTTGGAGATGGTAGGAACTTGATGGAGATGGGCTTAAAGATGCCATTCAAGACTTGTTTGTTGAAAAATCAGAAGAATGAACACCATATTGGTATCCGTATTTGGAACGTATCTGAGTTGTATCTGGAGATTGGATTCGTATGAGCAAAGTAATGGCGTCCGTGTCTAGAGCGTATCCGAGATGTAACTGTATTTGATTCTTGAATGAATATCAGAATGACCGCCGTGTCTGGAGTGTATCTGTATTGTATCTGGATTCTGAATGGGCGATAGAAAAACATCCGTGTATGGAGCATCTCTGGGATGGGGATAAATTCTGAATGAGTGACGGAATGGCAACCAGGTCTGGTGCGTATTTGGACTGTATCTGAAATTGAGACCTGTATGAGTAGCAGAACGACTTCCGTGTATGGAGTGTATCTGAACCTGAGGTTGATGGTTGAATCTGAATGAGAAATAGAATGGCTTCCATGTCTTGGAGCGTATATAGTCTGTATCTGATTTATTGAAGTCTTAATGAGTAGTAGGATGACCGCCGTGCCTGGGGTGTATCCATACCGTATCTTGACTTGAAACTCTGAATGAGTAATAGAATGATCGCCGTGTCTGGGGTGTATCCATACTGTATCTGAAATAAGAGATCTGAATGAGTAGCAGAATGACTTCCATGTCTTGGAGTGTATCTGTATTGTATCTGAATTCTTTGAACATTTGTTAAAGGTAGATTTTAATCTTATCCTGAAAAGGGTAAAATGTTAGCTAAAACACAAAGTTATATTGCATGACATGTATGATGTAATAAAATGTGTTCTATCAATGTTTATGATATATGAATGTAATGGATGTGCATGTAAGCTGATTAGCTGTCTTGTTGAGGAAAATAAATCTTTGATAGCTAGAGATAATGAAATCTTCGACTGCTGCCGGGGGAAATAAACCCTTGACTGCTGTTGGAGATTCAAGATCTTTGATTGCTGAGAATGAGAAATCCTTGGACCACTATTGGGGATTGAAGATCCTTAGTGACTTGTGGGGATTAACAAGAACTTTGACCACTTCTGTGGGGATGTGAGAATACTTCATGACTTTCCTGGGGAATAAGGAAAACTCTGATGATCTCTACAGGGGAATTAAAACCTGGGGAGCTTCAACTGGAGAAATGAGACCGAGAATCTTCAATCTGCTGGGAAATAACTCTGTGGGGAGAATGTTTATTCCGCTGGAGAGTTCTCAAGGGCTTGTGTTGTATACCAATTTATTGAGGAGTTATTCGAAGCTGTTGTCTGGTTTCTAAGATGATTTGTAGGGGGATCTTCTGATTTTGAGACAAATCTCTAGGGAATTGGAGGAAACTGGATGGTCTTCCACCGGGGTTTAAGGGTTGAAGTTTTGGACTCCGTTGGGGAAGAAAGTTTTATCTTCACTAAGGGCTTGTAGTTCAAAGTTTTCTGGCTCCACTGGGGATTGGGAGTTTGGAAACTTAGTTTTGATGGGGATTTTGAAACTTAACTCCGCTGGGGATATGCATTTCAAGGCTTTAGCTCTGTTGAGGATCTGGATGATGTACTGCAGGGGATTTCTTCTGGAATAGCCTAAAGACGTTTTCCTATACTTTCAACCTATCAGTAATTATCCTTTCTCATTTCGTTTTATTTGTAAGCAGTGATTATATTCAAATGCATATGCTCATTTAATAAATCATTGGACGTTTTCAAATAAAACATAAGCGTAAGAAGAAAGAAAAGGCAAACAATTCTGCACTTTGAAGTATCTTTGTATTAACTTTGTGTAAGTATTTTGTACAAAGGAGATAGACATCCTAGTAAGAGAATGTTGTCATAAAATTGAGAAAAATTTATACAAAGAAAGATGGCTATGTGTAATAATTCCATGGGGTTCCCATTCTGATATAGCCTTCATAACTCTGAGTATCTCGTCCATTCGTTGCTTCGTCCGTAGATGATTGGATTGATCAGAAGCTTGGAGCTTGTCCGTGAAGAGATTGTCCTTAAAGTGATCCGACGAGACATAGTCATATGCTTTAATTCCCTAACTTTTGCCTGGACCGCCCTTTCGGGTTTTCGATCCACCGGGAACCCTTTTTTGCCCAAGTCGCACTTTCAGGTTTTCAACTTGCCGGGTGTACAAATCTTTTTATATTTATCCCTAATTTTTTCCTGAACCGCCCTTCCGGGTTTTCGATTCACCGGGATGCCCATTTTTTCCCAAGTCTCCCTTTTGGGTTTTCAACTTGTCGGGTCGTTTATGCGTAGTATCTTTTGACTATGTCTGCGTTCGCAGGGTGCGGCAGGTCATCACCGTCCATGGTGGTCAGGATCATTGCCCCACTAGAAAAGATGTTTTTAATCACAAATGGTCCTTCGTAAGTAGGAGTCCATTTGCCCCTGGGATCACTTTGCAGCAAGATGATCCGCTTTATTACAAGGTCCCCGACTTGATATACTTGTCTCTTGACTTTCTTGTTGAAGGCCTTGATCATACGTTTTTGATACGCCTGACCATGGAAAACAGTAGTAAGTCGTTTTTCGTCAATCAAGTTAAGTTGATCAAGCCGGGTCTGAATCCAATCGTCTTCACTTAAACCAGCATCTTTCATGATTCTCAAGGAGGGAATCTGAACCTCGATAGGTAAAACAGCCTCCATGTCGTATACCAAAGAAAAGGGTGTTGCCCCAGTTGAAGTGCGTGTCGTGGTACGGTACCCGTGCAGAGCAAACAGTAACATCTCATGCCAGTCCTTGTAGGTGACTGTCATCTTTTGAATGATCTTCTTGATATTTTTGTTCGTGGCTTCGACAACACCGTTCATCTTAGGCCGATAGGGAGATGAATTGTGATGTTGAATCTTGAACTGCTCGCACAGAGCGGTGATCATAGTGTTGTTCAAATTTGTACCGTTGTCAGTGATGATCCTGTCGGGGATACCATACTGGCATATGAGGTTCTGCTTGATGAAGCGGGCAACCACATTCTTTGTAACGGAGGTGAAGGACGCTGCTTCGACCCACTTGGTAAAGTAATCAATGGCCACCAGCATGAAACGGTGTCCATTGGATGTTGTAGGCTTGATCTCTCCAATCATGTCGATTCCCCACATCGCGAATGGCCAAGGAGCTGTTAGGATATTGAGAGGAACTGGAGGAATATGTACCTTGTCAACATAGATTTGGCATTTGTGACAAGTACGGGAATGTTGATGAAAATCAGCTTCCATGGTAGACCAGTAGTAGCCTGCCGTAGAATCTTTTTAGCCATCTGTTGCACCCCAAAATTTGCCCTCCCATATTCTCCAAGAAATTGCCAAGCCAAGTCACCAAACTCCCCAAGGGTTGCCCAGTGCAAAGGTCTCCTATACAGTCAAAACTAAGGTTTGGGTTCTGATCAAGAAAATGAAGTTTTCAAAGGCCCAATCAAGTCTCATATGCTTACAAAGATAGTCAAGCATCCTCATATCAAGTTTCAAGACATTCAGCTCAAAATTGCACAGTCAAAACCCTAAATTGCACTACAGTCAACTGTAGGGGCAAAATGGTCATTTGACAGTCAAAAGTTCAAATTTTTGGTCAACATATCATTTTGAAGCCACAAACATCATTTGATCAATGCTTGATCATGATTCTCAAAATTTGGCTCAGGAATCATCAAAGATGCAAAAGTTACTATATTTGGACAGCTGAAAAAGTCAACTGAAATTGACCAGGGCATAACTTTCACATGGATTATCAGAAAAATTCCATCCAAAGCTCATTTTGAAGAGAAAGACATTTCCTACAACTCATCTTCATACTTCAAGTCCAAGAAATGCTCTCACAAAAAGTTATCAATTTCAACATTATAGGTCATTTTCAAAAGTCAACAAAAAGGGACTTTAAGTCAAAGGCCATAACTTGAGATTGGTAAATAAAAATGACATGGGACCAAAGGCATTGGTTAGAGGACTAAAAGACCTTTCCAAAATGTCCAAGAACATGAGAAAAGCTTAAAAATTGAGCAAGTTATGCCTTGTAGAAGTTGGGAAATTTTTGGATATTTTGAAAAGACAACTTTGATCCAAATGACCTAAAATTGCTAATGGGCCCATTTTTCTTCCATGATTCATCATTCCAAGCATATGCACGACCACTTGGCCCAAAGGGAAGTATTTTCTCATTTTTTATTTATTTATTTGAATTATTATTCATATTAATTCATTTAAATTATATAAATATGTGGAAAATATAAAACTTGACCTAAAAAATCTTTTTGTACACATTTCAGCTTCAATATTTCGTGCACATCCCAACATGGAAAGATTTGGTTTAATTTGAGCATGATTGAACAAATAACACATGAAAAAAAGATATGGAAGATCTTGGAAAATCAAATATGCAAAATCATCAATGCCATGGATTTTATTCAATTTTCTTAACCTAATAGCTTTACTACATAATCAGAATGATAACCCTAATCACAATACACTCTAAGCTGCGCAGAGAATACCATTGTAAACTTGGATTTTTATCAAGAAACTCAAATTCTGAAAACAAGGTTACAAAGCGATTCAAAGCTTAATTTTCATTCAAAAAGCTTGCTCAAGGCCTATTGAGTGTATTCCAATCAGAATCATCCCTCAAAACTCCAAGAACTGGTAAAACAAACCGTACCTGTGCAAGGAAAATTTCAGAGTCGTGCATCATGATTTACACATTCTTTGTGATTTTTATTCATGGATTCATGTTAATTACCTTGTTCTGAAGCTAACCCAATGTTTTGATTGAATTATTATGCGTTATATTCGATTCCACCATGTTTAAATTCTAGGGTTTTCAGGATGAGGAATTAGGGCTTTTAAGATCAAGTAAAATTGGCCCTCAAGACCATGATGGTTGTATTCAGCAAGCCTGGACGAACATGAATCACCTATCGCGCCCAATTTATGGGCACCATGGCGCTAGTCGCTATTTTCCAATAGCCTGCCAAAGGCAACGCGTGCAAAACTGTTGCCTTTGTGTTTTGTGTTACAGGGACAATGGAGACGACGATGCGTTGGCAGACGGTGATAGGAGGATTTAAAAATTCGCGCGTTTTCCAGTACTAATCTTGTTTTTATTTTATATTATTTCCTTGTTATTAATATATCAAAAGCGTTCAATGGCACAGATGGCAAGCGAGTCTCTTGGCAAGGCATATGACCTGGGTTCGAACCCCAGGTCTTTCACATGTTCAATATTATTTTTCATTAACTAATCCCATGCAGCGCTTAATGTGTGGATATACCATGTGCCTCCCAATCAAGCATGACACGTCCCCCTGGAGATCAATCCAAAGGCATAGAATTGATGAACACCCTGAACCCCTAGTCAACATGCCACATAATGCATGGAAAAGTCAACGAATTGCAAGCTTATTGGGCCAGCTTCTTGGATCACACCTCACAATTGGGGACTGAACCCCCCCTGGTTTGCAATTTCTTTCTTTTTTTTACTTATTTTTATTTTTTGTTAATTGTTATTTTAGTTTATTCAATTGTTTTAATTTAATTAATTATATTCTACAAATTATAAAATACACAAAAAAATCAGAAAAAGGCAAAAATATAATAAATACTTTATTTTAATTATTTTTCTAAATAAAAGCTTGTAAATAAATTTAGTTTAAAATAGGTTACAATTTTAATTCTTTTTAATAACTAAAAATCCAAAAAAACATAGAATTTAGGTTTAATGAATTTTATTCCCTTTTTTTATTTTCCTTTTTTTCATAATAATAATATTACTTATTTTATTTTCATAATTAAATTGTACAAAAAATTAGGTTTAATTTAGGTTTTAATTTAATATTTTCACAATAAATTTAAAAACCATTAGAATTAGGGTTTGCATCCAATTTTCATTTTAATTAATCCTTTTTCTATTAAATCTTAAAAAATACAAAAAATACCAAAAAACATTCCTTTTTAATTTTTAATTTTTTATTCCTCATTAATTCTAATTAATTAATTCTTGTAATTTAATATTTTGCAAAAGGGTCCAACGCCCATGTTCTTAATTTTATTTAATTTCGCGTATTTACTTTATTTCGCTTAAATAATCATGTATCTCTCCCAAAGCGTTGTAACATTTACTTTTCGCACTTCTATTTACTTTTCCGTCAAATCGGGTCCGGTTTAATTTTGGCGATGTGGACCCGCGCCATTTGTAATAGCCTTAGATTTACTTTATTCCCGCAAATATTAACTGTTAACAAAAAAGCATGCAAGAATGAATGGTCCTAATTAAAATCAAGCGTAGATCACAACAAACATGACAAGACAAATATCAATGAAAACGACACACGAATCGCACACACCACCCCTAGGGTACGCCTCACTGTTGCCTTGCCTTCGAAAGGTGATCGTCGAGTAGAGGATGTCTTAGTAAGTCCTCATGATCCGGGAACCTGGCATGAGGGTAGCTTCTAAGGTGTCTTCCTATTGCTCCGGTGATCACCATGTCCCTATAAACTCGAATTGACCCGAACACCTCCAACGGTGGTGCTACCTACCTCTCAATGGTGGGATGGCACTACTTTAAAGGACATTTACACAGACGAATTCCTTAGGGTAGGTAGACGACTCTAGATACTTGCTCGAATTTCAAAACAAATCAAAAATACTTTTCACACCGACACCTTTTCAAAAGCTTTCAAAGCAAATTTTTCAAACACTCTGACGTACGAGTCGAACTGAAATTTTTCAAAGAAACTTTTTAAAACCCACATTGAAAAGCAAACAAACCATTTTTGAAAACACAAGTGAGCAAGTATCTAAGAGCCCATGGATAACCATGGATAGAAAGGGTGCTAACACCTTCCCTTTCTATAACCTACCTCCCGAACCGAGAGCAATCTCTTTAAGGAATTTTTCTGTGCTTTTGTCCTTTCCATTTGGAGAAAATAAAAGACGGTGGCGACTCTTGCTTCCGCGACATTTCGCGAACCAGCGTTAAACAGTCAGTTCCAGATCCACCGATCACACCATCGTATGACCACTTGAGTGGGTGCCAAAGGTGCCATTATGTAGTTCAGCCATGATCTGCTCAACTTCAACCTTGTCTACACAACGGAGTAGGACACAATCAAGATTGCGCTTGTATAGGATACCATTGCTCAGAAAGAACTTGGCAGCGAACCTCCTTAAGAACTTTTTGTCGTTGACTGAAGCTCCTTCAGGGTATTCTTGTGTTTAGAGATACGTTTTGACGTCATGAAACCAGGGTCGATCCACTACTTCTTAGGTATTAATCTCGTGACAATGTGCAGGTTCGTCCATTCATTCGATGGTGATTTGAGGTGTCTTATTATCCCAATTAAGTTTAAACATGGATGACATTATAGCTAGCGCATCTGCCAACTGATTCTCTTCTTGCGGGAAGTGCTCGAAGGTAATCTGCTCGAAGTGTGGTAACAATGTCAGGACATGTTCTTTGTAAGGGATGAGGTTTGGATGTTTAGCATCCCACTCTCCTTTGATTTGACTGATAACCAAAGTTGAGTCCCCAAATACAATCAAAGATTTGATTCCCAAGTCAATAGCGGCCTCGAGACCAAAGATACAAGCTTCATACTCGGCCATGTTGTTGGTGCAGCTGAAGCAGAGTCTGGCAGTGAAAGGTGTATGACACCCTTCTGGAGAAATAAGTACCACGCCGATACTGTTTCCAAGTGCGTTGGAGGCACCATCAAAGTACAGAGTCCATCGGGATCCTTGTTCAGGTCCTTCATATGGTCTGTTTTCTTCAATGTTGCTCAAAGTCATGATATCCTCGTCGGGGAAGTCGAACCTCATAGATTGGTAATCTT
Source organism: Vicia faba (assembly GCA_948472305.1). Taxonomy (NCBI): domain Eukaryota; kingdom Viridiplantae; phylum Streptophyta; class Magnoliopsida; order Fabales; family Fabaceae; genus Vicia; species Vicia faba. The sequence goes on along the minus strand of OX451740.1, from coordinate 287,362,230 downwards.
CGACAGCTTGATGGGCCAGATGATCGGCTAGCACACTCCCCTTTATAGCTTTTTGGGTCGTGTACTGTATATCATATTCGGTGAGGATCATCTTCCATCTAGCGATTCTTCCAGATAGAGAAGGCTTCTCGAAGATGTACTTGATCGGATCCATCTTAGAGATCAGCAAAGTGGTATGTGTCAACATATACTGCCTTAGCCGGCGAGCAGCCCATACCAAAGCGCAACAAGTTTTCTCGAGCAGTGAGTAGTGAGTCTCACAGTCGGTAAAATTTTTGCTAAGGTAATAAATGGCATGCTCTTTTCAACCAGACTCGTCATGTTGGCCCAGTACGCACCCCATTGAATTCTCCAGGACAGTCATATACATGATTAAATATCTTCCTTCGACGGGTGGCATCAAGATAGGAGGTTCCAGCAAATACCCCTTGATTTTATCGAAAGCAACTTGACAGTCATCGTTCCATTTAACCACCTGATCTTTCTTCAAGAGTTTGAAGATTGGTTCACAGGTAGATGTTAGGTGAGAGATGAACCTTGCAATGTAGTTTAGACGTCCCAAGAAACCTCTGACCTCCTTCTCAGTGCAAGGGGCAGGCATTTCTTGTATAGCTTTGACTTTGGCAGGATCAACCTCGATGCCTTTGTTACTGACGATGAATCCCAAAAGTTCACCGGACCTGACTCCGAAAGTGCACTTGTTAGGGTTCAGTCTGAGCTTATATTCCTTCAATCTGACAAACAGCTTTTGCAGATGGTCGAGGTGTTCTTCTTCTGTCTGTGAACGGGCTATCATATCTTCTACGTAGACTTCAATCTCATGATGTATCATGTCATGAAACAAAGCTACCATGGCTCGCTGATAGGTTTCCCTGGCATTCTTCAGTCCGAATGGCATCACTTTATAGCAGAAGGTACCCCACTGCGTAAAAAAAGTAGTCTTCTCCATGTCTTCGGGGGCCATTTTGATCTGATTATACCCTGAAAATCCATCCATGAAAGAGAATACCTTATGTTGAGCTGTATTGTCAACCAAGATGTCAATGTGCGGTAATGGAAAGTCATCTTTAGGGCTAGCCCTGTTTAGGTCTCTGTAATCCACACACATTCTGACTTTGCCGTCCTTCTTGGGCACTGGCACAATGTTAGCAACCCATTGTGGATAGGAAGTAACAGCAAGAAAGCCATCATTGAACTGCTTCATCACTTCAGCTTTGATCTTTTTAGACACGTCGGGCCTCGTTCGGCGGACCTTCTGTTTGATTAGTGGACAGTCTTCTCTTGTAGGGAGTTGGTGAACCACAATATCTGTATCTAGTCCCGGCATGTCTTCATAGGACCAGGCGAAGATATCAAAATATTCATTTAACAGCTGAACTAAACGCTCTTTGACACTTGGCTCTAGGTTGGCACCCACTTTAACCTCTTTTCTGTCTTCCTCTGTTCCCAAGTTGATAGTCTCTAACAACTCCTCGTGAGGTAGAATAGCCCTTTCTTCCTGTTGCAAAAGTCTGGCCAACTCTCCAGGCACTTCACAGTCTTCATCACCTTCGTATTCGACATGATTGACCAGATCTTCAGAGTCACTGAAGACCATAGCAGAATCGTTACCCATGGAATCCGGAGTGGATGGATACCTGCATTTTGTGAGTGTGGGTGTGTGTAAGGGATAGCCACCTTTAAACAAATAAAAATGTAAAAGGAAAGAAAATGAACACAAAAGTTTATATATGAAAACGTCTATGATTCATTAAAAATGGCATATGAAAATGAAGAATCAAAACCCTTACAAATGGACCTATATGCCCCAGGTAAGGCATAAGGCAAAAAGTGTACGAATTGTTTTAAAATTATTATAGACCAACGAAAAATGTTCAAAAGATAAATTACTGATTGATGAAAGTAATGGGAACGAAGTCTTTCGCCTCCCAGTTGTTCAGTCCTCCTCCAATAGTTGGAAAGATCCAGTCTTCAAAATTGCTTTCTTCTTCATCCTCCTCTAAAGCATGAACTCCATGATGAGTGATTTTCAATGGCGGTCCTACAGCCCAGGAGCAACGTACAGCCTTCTGACTAGCAGCAGTGAAACCCAAGCCGAACTTATCTGTCTTGTAAGGAAAATATGGCAGTTGACCCCACACTGTGCTTCCTCCTTCCTTGATCATAGCCTCCGCATCTTTAAGGGATGACATCCGGGGCATAAGTTTAGTAATGATGGGCATAGAAGTCATTGTCTTGGCTACCGCAACCTCAGGAGAAACCTCTTCAAAGTGTTGGAAAGGCGTTTCTATGAATTTACCATCTAACTCCACGTAGCGGAAAGAGTTAAGGTGGCTTATCATATACTCCTCCTCACCACGAACTGTCACAACTTTCCCCTGAACTGGGTACTTAAGCTTCTGATGCAGAGTGGACGTAACGACCCCAGCATGATGGATCCATGGTCTTCCTAACAAGCAAGAGTAGGAGGGACGAATATCCATGACATAAAATGTGGAGTGGAAAGTTTTAGTACCCACCTTAATTGGGATGTCCACCTCCCCGTGGACCATCCGCTTAGAACCATCAAAGGCTCTTACAATGATATTGCTGGGCTTTAAGGTCAATCCTTCACAGTCCAATATGTCCAATGCTTTCTTAGGTAAGACATTTAAAGACGACCCGGTATCAACCAGAACGTGAGCAAGCGTGGTCCCTCGGCACTCCACCGAGACATGCAGCGCATCATTATGTTTTCTCCCTTTAGATGTCAAGTCAGCATCAGAGAAACCAAGACCAATGTCGGCTGTAAGGCTAGCTACACACTCTTGAAATTGATCCGCAAAAGTTTCTTGAGGCACATGGGCCGTCTTCAGGAATTTGATCAAGGCTTTGGCATGAGCTTCAGAGCAGAGTAATAGGGCCAACATAGAGATTTTTGAAGGGGTTTGCCCTAATTGTTCTATGACATTATAGTCGCTTTTCTTAATTATCTTTAAAATCTCCTCCATTTCCTTTTGAGTGGTCTCGGGGATAACCAAAGGCTGAGCCCTCGTCCTGACGGGCGCTTCTTGGATCCCCTTACCTTTATCAACAGTAACAGCAGAGGGTACAACTTCGGGAGTTACAATTTCTTCAATAACTGGACTTCGTACAGATGTGTTGACGGGCACCGGAGTAACCTTGGGAGCACTTGAGGGTCCGAAGACTGCCCTTGGAGGAGCAATCTCTGGAGAGAAGATTCTTCCATTGCGGGTGATCTTACTTATCCCCGCAATATTTCCTACATCAGGAGTATCTTCATCGGAACTTTCTTCGACTGATTCGATCTGCTTAACACCGTGGTAGAAAATCTCTCCTCCATAATTCCACGGTATTGTCTTGTTGGACTTGTATGGGATAGGCCCCGACATAGTAATCTTCAGCAGTACAAACTTTGGATCGGGTGTAATCTTAACAGGTCTTTTGGAGACCTTGGAAAGATTGTCGGAAATGGTGATTATAGCAACATCATTGATTGGAGTAACAGGAGTAACAAGAGTAACATGAGTTTTCTTGAAGAGGATTTCTTGAGTATCCATCAGGCGTTAGATGCCTGACTTCAATAGCGGGCAATCAGATTGCAAGGTCGAATAAAGGTAACAATCTTTTTCACAGCCTGGGAAAATCCCGACTTTCAACAGATTCATCTTGATCATTGGCAACAGAGTCATTAAGTCATCAACAGCAGTAACATAAAGATCTTCTACAATAACATGGACATTGTGACCATGTTTTGGCATTGGAGCGGATATCACATTAGGTCTTTCAGGTGCGTCAAACTCCACCTCCTTGGCATCAATTAAATCTTAGATCTTATTTTTAAGGGCCCAACAGTTGTTGGTGTCGTGCCCCACACTGTCCGAATGATATGCACACTTTGCATTGGAATGATAGTAGGGAGAAGAGGTATTTGGGTTTTTTGGTGCTTCTTTCAAGTTTGTAAGGTTTAACTTTAACAGATGAGGGAGAACCTGAGCAGGTGTCATATTGATCCGGGTGAATTGCCGTGTAGGCCTTTCCACCCTGGTTTAGTTAGCTCTGGGTTGACTGCTTCGAGGTTGATCAGTTGCGGAATTCTGAATCATCACAGCCACCACCACTGGTCGGCGCTCCATTCTTCCTTGATTTATCTGGGAGTAAACAACAGAGATCTCTTTCTTGGCTGGAAAGGTCTTCTTGATAGCAGCGGAAGCAGATGTATCCTTCTGAATTTTACCGCTCTTAATGCCAGCTCCGACTCTTTCGCCCGTCAGAATTAATTCGGTGAGCCCTGCAGATGAGCTCCCGATTAAATGATTAAATAATGGACCTGACAGGGTCCCCAAAAAAATATCCACAAGCTCTCTCTCAGACAATGGTGGCTGCACCCTTCCAGCCAAGTCCCGCCACTTCTGGGCATACTTCTTAAAGCCTTCATTAGAGACCATACCCATACTCTGTAATTGAGTACGAGTAGGCGCTAAATCTGCATTATATTGATATTGTCGGTAGAAGGCAGCAGCCAAATCCTCCCAGTTATGTACATCAGATCTCTCAAGCTGATAGAACCAATCCAATTGTGTTCCCTAAAGACTATCTTGAAAAAAGTGGACCCACAGATCCTTATCAGAAGAGTGAGGTTGGATCTTTCTGACGTAAGACCACAGATGCATCTTCGGACAAGACAAACCATCGTATTTAGCGAATGTAGGCACTTTGAACTTATGGGGAATGACAATCCCAGCAACCAACCCTAGTTCTTCGAAATCCAGCCCAGGTACCCTTTGTACCTCCATGGCTGCCAGTCGATCTTCCAGATTCTTATACTTATCGTCTGCAGGAGGATACTACTGCTCAGAGTAATCTTCATCCTCTTCTTCTTCTTCTTCAGCCTCAGACTCAGAGGGAACAATAACTCCCTTTCCTTTACCAACCCCTTCATCAGACGTCGAGGGGAAATCCAGGACTCTTCTAGCTTGGTTCTCAAATCTTCTTCCCATAGTGGCCACACCCACTCTTTTCTTTTTATTTTTCTCCTTATCTTTTTCCAGTAGACCTTTGAGCTCCTCCTGACCCTTTGCCAAGGTCATGAGTAGCTGTTGGAACTGCGAATTCTATGCTTATAGGTCTTTGACCGTCTGCTCTATATCCATCTTGCTGAAATAAACAACAACGAGATAAGGAAACCTGGTGTGAAGACCTGTTCATGCATATGATGAATGATATGTATTCATGTAATGCATTCAAGGATTCAGAAATTCAAAGTTGCTGCAAACAAAAAGAACACACGTCATATTAATAAGAAGAAATTTGTTAGTACATGAATGCCCCATGGGAAAAATATTACAAAATTCTAATGTAAAAAGACGTTGCGCATCCTCTTTGGTGAGATGTAGGTATTAAGAGTCTTCTCTTCATGGAGTTGACGAGTAAGTTCCAAAACCTTCTTCTCACTGGCGTAGAAGCTGGCTTCAAAAGTATTCCGTTCTTCCTTGAGCTGTATCCAACTCTTTTGCAAATCTTCCAATGATGTTGGCATGTCAGGATGTAGGAGGGTGTATGGAACCTCTCCTTCCATAACAGGCTCTTTGATCATAGGTATAATGTAGGGGTAAGGCATCATAAGACTCTGGGCGCGGGTTGGTACCCACTTGAGGTAAGGCTCAAGGGGGATGTAATTCTTGTGCCCCAGTGTCTTACTGTCCACTTTGTTGGGCATCCTCCAAGCTCGGATAAACCTTTGTCAAAGTCAAAAACCAAGTCTGGAATCAGCATGTCATGAGGGCCATCCCTTCGGGCATACCCAAATTGTCTCAGAGCCAAACAGGGGTTGTAGGTAATGCCTCCCCTAATGCCAAGTAGTGGGACATTAGGGAATTCCCCACAACGATCAATGATGATGACATTTTCTCTGGACCGAGAACACTAATGAACATCAGAATGTGTAAGAGTCATCAATCGTTGTGACCACCTCAACCCTTGCTCATTCTTCAAGATTGACTGGGGAAGGTGAGAAATAAACCACCTTGCTAGAAAAGGAGTACAGCACATGAGAACACCTCTTTTCCTCATTGTTCGTGTGTGAAATGAGTGGAGGATGTCCCCAAGCAATGTAGGCACATGAGAGATATGAAAATTTTGACAGCATTCACATCTATAAGCTGACCAGGGTTTGGGAATAAGACCAACCCATAGATGAGAAGTGCTACAATCTCCTCAAAATCTTGCAGATCTAGAGAATTCCAACAGTCTTGTGCCTTCTCAAACAGAAACTTTGCCAACTAACCCTTGACACCACTTCTGGTTTCCCAATGACCTTTGATATCAGATGGTTGCAAGTGTAAGGCTTGAGCAACATCTTCAGGCTTTGGTTCTCTTTTCGTACCATTGTAGGGTAGTTGATGGAGAATAGGAATCCTCAGGAGTTGAGAAAATTCCTCCAAAGTAGGCACTAGTTGGTAATCAGGAAATGTGAAATAGTGGTGTAGGGGGTCAAAGAACTGGAAGAGAAATTTCACCATGTCTTCTTCAATGTTGGAGTTGACCAAGTTGAGAAGTCTACCATGTCTTTCACTGAAGGGAGAATTCTCTAGAATCTTGGAAGCAAGCTCCTTGAGTAGAGGAGGGATTCTCACAAGGTTGACCTGGATTTTTTTTCTACGAAGAGATTCCATAACCTACAAAATAAGAACAAAGATGAAGATCCAAACCCTTGAAATGGTTAGTGGATGCATATGATGCATTATGATGTTCATGATGTATGCACAAGTATATGTACAAACAAATAATACAAGTTCCTAATTTTAGGCTTGCATGGGGTTTCATAGTTAAGTACCCTCTTGAAGTTAGTTGGTTCAACCTGTCCTATAAATAGTAACCGGGTTCTAAGGAGCTCAATATCACTGGATTATTTTCTGTGTTCATTGTTTCAGTTTAGCCACTTAACTAGGGACCGAAGTATTCCAAGAAAATAACCCTCAATGAGTGTAGTATCGAGTATCTACCAACTTCGGACTGCACCAAAGCCGGTCATCTCACTACCCCTAAAAAGGCCAAGATGGTCAAGTAAAGGTTCTAAAAGTTCATTAGTGCTTCATGACATCACTCAGCGGCCCCGTATTCTCTTTGATTGACTCAAAGGCTACCGGTACCCACAAATATGTCGCACTAATATAGCTATTGCTTCAACCATGTCGGTATACCCCGCACAGTTTCCACAACATATTGCTATTTACATATGAATGTTTCCCAAATCCGGGTAAAGGATTCAAACCCAAACAATAGAACCAAATGTAAAGCAATCAAAGCAAACAAGGTAGGCATGTAAAGGTGATCTAAACCCTAAGGTAACCCCACTTTTAGAATTTTCCCCAGCAGAGTCGCCAGTTCTGTGATGCGGTGGGAGAACTGACTTGAGGTTTTACGTTTATGTTCGCAAATGTTTCGGTTTAGCAAGAGTCGCCACTGACTTTTTATTTTATCCAAAGGAAAGGTCAAAAATCACAGGAAAGACCTTTGAGATGTTTTCTTGGGTTCGGGGGGTAGATTATGAAAAGGGAAGGTGCAAGCACCCTTTTCATCCATGGTTATCCATGGGCTCTTAGTTACTTGTTTAGATCACTTGCTTTGCTTTTCCAATTGTTTGAAATGGTGCTTTGTGTGTGTGGTTTTGAAAATGTTTTGAAAAGAGGCCATCGTTGTGGCAACCTTTGTAATGATTCTTGTTTGAATGTATACAAAGGTGTATTGTATTTTGAAAAGATATTTAAATGTTTGATTGTTTGAAAGTTTGAAAGTTTGAAAGTTTTAAAGTTTTAAAGTTTGCTTTGGGAAATTGTTTTGAAATTGTGTTGTGAGGTGTGTTTGAAAAATAGCAAGGATGTTTTTGCAAGTTTTGATCAAGTAACTAAGAGTTGTCTACCCTATCTACTCAAGAGTCTTTCCTACACATTTTTAACCCTTTTGACAATATTGTTTTACCATTGCATTTGGTAAACAACCTTGTATTAGGATGTTAAACGGGACAGTCGCGGGTCATCGTATTGACCATGATAGAAATTGTGCTAAGTATCTTTAGCAAATTTTTGAGGGACTAGATCATTTTGTATAGGAAACCAAGGTAGCGTCATCGAGAGACTATGATCTTTTGTTTTGTTTTTGTTTTGCCAAGATACTCAACATGCATAACATGGCCATTTTAAAGGCAACAAGTGGATGAAACCCTAGGGGTGCATGTGTGTATTGTGTTGTCAATTTACATGCTTTTTTTTGTCTTTGTATTAGTCAAGCTATTTGTTTTGATTTTGGATATTTTCATACAAACCCTAATCTCTAACATGACATACTTGAAAGTTATAAATGCGTAAAAATAAATCTACAACTATTACAACATTGATATGGGGAGGGGGATACAATTTTTGAATAGGGAATTATTTTGCAAGAAATTAAAACCCTAATATTTACTATTACATCCAAATTGGATAAATGGTACAAATAAATGAGCAATATTTAAATAAACATGCAAAATAATGTAAATATATAAAAGATGTTTTTAATTATTTTTATGTATATAAAAATATAATATTTAATGTATATAAAAAAAGAAATAAAAAAGATTATTTTTATTAAGGGTAAAAAACCCTAATTTTCTTTTAAGAAAGTATATATATATATATATATATATATATATATATATATATATATATATATATATATATATATATATATATATATATATATATATATATATATATATATATATATATATATATATATATATATATATATATATATATATATATATATATATATATATATATATATATATATATATATATATATATATATATATATATATATATATATATATATATATATATATATATATATATATATATATATATATATATATATATATATATATATATATATATATATATATATATATATATATATATATATATATATATATATATATATATATATATATATATATATATATATATATATATATATATATATATATATATATATATATATATATATATATATATATATATATATATATATATATATATATATATATATATATATATATATATATATATATATATATATATATATATATATATATATATATACAATAAAGTAAAAATAAATGAAATATGTACAAATGTCAAAAAATGAAAATATATTAGAAAAATATTATTTTTATGTGTGTAAGTAATAATAATAAAAATATAATATTTTTTATGTATTATTTTCAAGTTTTTATTAAAGAAAATAAAAGTATATACTAATTAATAATTATTTTTATGTTAAAAAAAATAAATAAAATATAAAAATAAATGTGAAAATTTATAAAAAATATTTTTTGGTATTTTTTTTATGTTTAGAAAATATAAAATAAAATCAGAAATGAAAAATAAATAAAAAAATATAAACAAATAAAGAAATGGGCCAGGGAGGTGCAATCAGCAAGGCAGGGGGTGCAAAAAGTGAGCCAAGCCAAAGCCCAGCCCACTGAACTTCATCTTCAACCTTTGTCAAACAAAAACGCGCGCCCTGTACAAATGTCCAGATCCTACATATGTGCTCTAATGCAAAAACTCATAACATCAAAGTTGTAGCATTCTTCAAGACGATTTAACCATATAAGAAACTTAATCTAACTCTCAAAGACCAGAGATAATTTCTCTGGCCCTAATTTCTAACCTAACTTTTTCAGGAAGTTCATGAATCAAATTCTCTTAACACGTTTAACTTAAATGAAAACTGAGCATATGTACAACTTCAGGGCTATGAGTACTACATTTTTTATTCACAAACATAAGCCTAATGATTCCTAAATAGAGAGATAGAAAGTTTCCAAATACCTGTTTCAGATGAACTCATGTATGGCAATGTGGAGCTTTTCAGTGAGGCCTGAGATGTTTGGGAGCTTGCTTGAACTTCCTCTGACCTTCCCCAATGCCTAGTTTGCTTTGAATGTGCTTGAACACACTTGTAGAACTCAACCTGCACAAGATGAAAATAGAAATGGTGAAGCTTGCAATTGGAGTTACAGTCAGTGTCTAATGGTTGGGATAGCTTGGATAGGTTATATGGAATGTGTTTGAACAGGTTTGGGGAAAAACGCACGAGTGGTTTGTGAGATAGAACTCAAAGTGCAGAAGCTGCCCTGTTTTGCAAGAGGAAGGTGATTTTGTGTTTTGGAAGGTTTGAGGGCTCAAAGGCTCATGTTTCTAGCTCAAAGGAATGTTTAAAACTTGTCTCTAAAGCTTGCAAGAGTTGGTTCTAACAGATGTGCAAGTTGTGTTGTATTTAACAAGTTTCTTGGTTTTGAAGTAAGAAATGAGAGTTGTCAATGCTATGGTTGTACTGGCTTATACTCTAGCTGCTCAAAGTGGTTGAACTTTGCCTGACATTAGGGAGCTTTGTTTGCAGCAAAGGGCTTGGTGTATGGCTCAAGAAATAGAATTTGACATAAAGCATTCTTTATGTAAATGGTATTGCTCACTTTTTGCCAAAAATGGATTTATTCATTGGGCAAACCTCTAATGATCAGAATAACATCTTAAACCAATGAGTTTGCATTCAATTTTTGAGTGTTGAAGGGTTTAGAGACCTGTAATTAAGTACAAAGCAAGTTTGGACAGATTTTGCAACTTGTGTCAACATGAAAATGCCAAGGATCAAAGTGAGTTTTTGCCAAATTCAAATCATAGATTCTCCCTAACCATAAATGATTTTGGAGAGTTATTGGACATCTTGGAAAGCTTTCAACATGCTCTACAATCCATATTTGAAATACATCTTGATATTCCAAGTGGAACTAGGTGAAAAATTGCCATGAAGATAGGTCAAAATCCTGCCTAAACTAGGGCAAATTTTCACTAAATTAAAAGTTTCATGGACCCTTGTCCCAAAAATCATAACTTGATATCCAAGCTTCTTTTGGGAAAACTTTTTCAATCAAAGTTGTAGACTTTATGGAGGACTACAACCTTCATGTTGGAAGTTTTGTTTGAATCCAATTTCATCATGGTGAAAATGTTGGGCAAAGTTGGGAAAAAATAAGAAAATTTCATAACTTAGAAAAATTCTAAGTTATTTCAATTTTAAACCCTAATTTGCAAAATTAGGTTTCTTGATGAACAAGTTTCATGTTTTGACACATCTCGATTAAAAATGAGCCTTGGCACTTGATTTTGACCAAAAAGTCAAAGTTTGACTTTTCAGTGTATAGTCAAATCTTGATCAGTTGACTGAAAAATTCGTCTGTCAATCCAATGCATTTGAGATCTTTTGAACCTTGTGAATAGGTTAATTTGATGCCATTGAGTCCTTGAATCCATGCTTGAACCCAATTTGCCATTGGCTAGGTTAAAAATCAGAAATTGCACTTGTGCAGTCAAAACCCTAAAAATAACCATTTTGCCCTTTTGATGATCTGATCAAATCTCTTGAGGAAATGTGGTCCAAACTTGATCAAATGATTCATATTAGTCTTTAATGTTGATGTGGATAAAAAATTGTGAGGTTTGACTGTAAATTGGCCACAGTTGACTTTTTCCCAAATACAGTTGATTTCTAGGTCAACTGTTCAATTGACTGGGCAAAAGTTTGATTCAAAACTTGAAACTTGGTAGGGGCAATCTTATAAATCCAACATGAAGTATGAAAGTCACTTTGAGCATTGTAAGTCCAAAAATCCCTGTGCAAACTCAAACCCTAATTTCAGGTCAACAGTGCAAGGAGATGCCTTGAGCAGAGCAAAACCCTAATCCTGTCTTGAGTTCAAGGAGTCTTGTGAGGGGAAATCTTTGATAAAATGAGAGTGAAAATTTTGGGGTACAACACAATGTAATCATTAATTTGTTTTCTCTTTCTTATTGATTGTGTTTTCAAATTGATTATAAATACACAATCACTATCACATTCACTTCTTCTCGCTTCTATTATTCTCTCTAGTTTGCGTTTGCAAAAACCCTTTTTCTCAGAAAACTCAAATTGTCAGTGTGAACAATGGCATCTTCCTCAATCGCTAAAAATCTTTAAAGTGCTTCTGGTTCATCATCAACAGCAGAACAGTACGAAGAACAGATAAGAACCTTGCTCAGTCCAGTTGATTCTCTAGAAGTTCTCTGTGAGCTTATCATCGACTTTGAAAGCTTAAAGGAGAATGGGTTTGATCTTTGTACAGATGTAACTGCTTAAGGCTGGAAAAGGTATTTCGATCGTCTTCTTGGTCCAGTGTTCCCAATTTTGGTAAAGGAATTCTGGATTTATTCAACTTCCTCTAATAACTAAGTTACGTCTTATGTATTGGGGAAGAAAATTGCAATTACTGAAGATTTGATTGGAAAGTTGATTGGGTACAATGGCGACGGAATAAGGTACAACGACATGGCTGAGAAATGTTCTGACCTAAAATCCATATCAAGAGTTATCTTAACCTCTTGAAAACCATCCAATAAGATTATAGATCTGAGGGATTACTACAGCATTTGGGCTAAGATCATTCTGGGATGTATAAACCACAGGAAGCCAACAAGCTCTCCTGACTACATCAATATTGATCAACAATTTCTGCTTTATTTCATTTCAAAGAAGACAAGAATAAACCTTCCTAACTTGCTTTTAAATCATCTGAGAACGAGCGTGAAGGAAACAAGAGAAGAAGAAAGGACCAAGAGGGATTGGATACCTCTGGGCAGGTTAATTTCTGATATTCTGACAGAGAACAGGTTAATAGAGCATCTGACAGAAGCTCAGCAGATAAGGACGCTGGAGGCATGTGCTGGAAAACCCCTTAATACCAAGAATCTGAAAAAGATGAAGATTATCGACAACATTAAGAAGGAGCTAACCATTGCTACTCATGAAGTTATCACGTCAAGGAGAATCCCTCTAAAAGATTTTCCTTTATTTTCTAAGATTGATGCTTCACCAGAAATTATGGTCAGATACTTAGAAGCATGTAAGAAGGATTGAACCTCTCCAGAACTTAATATTCGTGATCTACATCAGCAAGCTCCAGATGTTGTCTTAAAGAAGTCCAGAAAGAGAAAAGCTGTTGGAGAAGGATCTTCTCAGAAGACTCCAAAAGTTTCTAAAAAGAAAGGTAACACTTCCTTTATTTCTGTTGTAGAATCAATAGTTTTTCCAACATCTGAAACACCCTCCTCTCCTAAACCAACATCTCAGCATAAAATTATGTCTAGAATAAGAGTTTTATTTATATATTCTGTAACCCTCAGAAATTTATGTTTTCTTTGTGAACATCTGATAAACAAGTCTTCAGAAGTTAGAAGAACAGTTGCATCAGAATCTATCTAAGAAGATCTGAACCTTTCATTTCAAAGATAGAGGCGTGCAGTTCACATTATCAACATCTATCATCCTCTCACAAGCTACCTTCTAAGGCTGAATACGCGTTCAAATTCTGAAGGGTCTAAGGCTCTGATTGGGTGCATTGAGACACGTGTCATTGGTAATTGTTTCTTATCTCCACGCCAACCCCTATTTTCAGGTTTCATAATTGCAGTGTAATCATTAATTTGTTTTCTCTTTCTTATTGATCGAGTTTTCAAATTGATTATAAATACACAATCACTATCACATTCACTTCTTCTCGCTTCTATTATTCTCTCTAGTTTTCATTTGCAAAAACCCTTTTTCTTAGAAAACTCAAACTGTTAGTGTGAACAATGGCATCTTCCTCAAGCGCTAAAAATCTTCAAAGTGCTCCTGGTTCATCATCAACAGCAGAACAGTACTAAGAACCGATAAGAACCTTGCTCACTCCAGTTGATTCTCTTGAAGTTCTCTGTGAGCTTATCATCGAATTTGAAAGCTTGAAGGAGAATGGGTTTGATCTTTCTACAGATGTAACTGCTCAAGGCTAGAACATGTATTTCGATCGTCTTCTTGGTCCAGGGTTCCCAATTCTGGTAGAGGAATTATGGATTTATTCAACTTTCTCTAATCACTAAGTTACGTCTTATGTAACCGGGAAGAAAATTGCAATTATTGAAGATTTGATTGGAAAGCTGATTGGGTACAATGGCGGCGGAATCAGGTACAATGACATGGTTGAGAAATGTTCTGACCTAAAAGCCATATCAAGAGTTATCTTCACCTCTGGACAACCATCCAATAAGATTAGAGATCTGAGGGATTACTACAGAATTTGGGCTAAGATCATTTTGGGATGTATAAACCACAGGAAGCCAACAAGCTCTCCTGACTACATCAATATTGATCAACAGTTTCTGCTTTATTTCATTTCAAAGAAGACAAGAATAAACCTTACTCACTTGCTTTTCAATCATCTGAGAACAAGCGTGAAGGAAACAAGAGAAGAAGAAAGGACCAAGAGGGATTGGATACCTCTGGGCAGGTTAATTTCTGATATTCTGACCAAGAACAGGTTAATAAAGCATCTGACAGAAGCTCAGCAGATAAGCACGCTGGAGGCATGTGCTGGAAAACCCCTTAATGCCAAGAATCTGAAAAAGAAGAAGATTATTGACAGCATTAAGAAGGAGCCAACCATTACTACTCATGGAGTCATCACGTAGGAGAATCCCTCTGAAAGATTTTCCTTTATTTTCTGAGATTGATGCTTTACTAGAAATTGTGGTCAGATACTTAGAAGCATGCAAGAAGGATGGAACCGCTCCAGAACTTAATATTCATGATCTACATCAGCAAGCTCCAGATGTTGTCTTAAAGAAGTCCAGAAAGAGAAAAGCTGCTGGAGAAGGATCTTCTCAGAGGACTCCAAAAGCTTCTAAAAAGAAAAGTAACACTTTCTTTATTTCTATTATAGAATCAGTAGTTTTTCCAACATCTGAAACACCCTCCTCTCCTAAACCAACATCTCAGCATAAAATTATGTCTAGAATAAGAGTTTTATTTATATATTCTGTAACCCTCAGAACTTTATGTTTTCTTTGTGAACATCTGATAAACAAGTCTTAAGAAGTTAGAAGAACAGTTGCATCAGAATTTATCTAAGAAGATCTGAACCTTTCATTTCAAAGATAGAGGCGTGCAATTCATATTATCAACAACTGTCATCCTCTCACAAGCTACCTTCTAAGGCTGAATACGCGTTCAAATTCTAAAGGGTCTAAGGCTCTGATTGGGTGCATTGAGACACGTTTCATTGGTAATTGTTTCTTATCTCCACGCCAACCCCTATTTTCAGGTTTCATAATTGCAGTGTAATCATTAATTTATTTTCTCTTTCTTATTGATTATAAATACACAATCACTATCACATTCACTTCTTCTCGCTTCTATTATTCTCTCTAGTTTTCGTTTGCAAAAACCCTTTTTCTCAGAGAACTCAAACTGTCAGTGTGAACAATGGCATCTTTCTCAAGCGCTAAAAATCTTCAAAGTGCTCCTGGTTCATCATCAACAGCAGAACAATACGAAGAACTGATAAGAACCTTGCTCACTCCAGTTGTTTCTCTTGAAGTTCTCCGTGAGCTTATCATCGACTTTGAAAGCTTGAAGGAGAATGGGTTTGATCTTTCTGCAGATGTAACTGCTCAAGGCAGAATAAGTATTTCGATCGTCTTCTTCGGAGCAGCCACGGGTCCAGAAACTGCCTTTGGGGGGGAAATCTCTGGAGAAAAGATTCTACCGCTTCGGGTAATTTTACTGGTTCCGGCAATATTGCTAATGTCAGAATCTTCTTCTTCAGAGTTTATCTCTTCGGTGGCCAGCCCATCTTGTTTGATGCCATGGTAGTAAATGTCCCCACCGTAATTCCACGACACAATTTTGTCTGACTCATATGGGACTGTCCCAGGCATTGTGATTATTAGAGGAGTTGCTTTCGGAAACGATGTAATTCTAACGGGTTTTTTGGAAACCCTGGAAGAATTGGCGGATATGGTAATGATTGAAACATCTTCAACAGAAACAGGTGAAACAAGAGTACTTTTAAACAGAATCTCTTTGTTGTCCATCAAGCGTTGAATGCCTATTTTCAACAAAGGGCAATCAGTTGGTGAGGATAAGAAGAGGTGGTAAACTTCATTACAGCCCGAGAACACACCGACTTTCAACAAATTTATCTTAATGATTGGAAGTGGAGTCACAAGTTCATCAACTGTGGTAACAAACAAATCTTCTTCAATAGCATTGGTGTTATGACCATGTCTGGGCATGGGAGCAGAGATAACATTTGGCTTCTCGGGCGCATCAAACTCAATTTCCGTTACTTCAATGAGATCTTGTATTTTGTTTTTCAAGGCCCAATAGTTATTGGTATCGTGCCCAGGACTTTCAGAGTGATATGCACAACGGGCATTGGGGTGATAATGAGGGGATGTCGTGTTGGGATTTTTTGGAGCTTCCTTCAGGGTTACCAAATTGGATCTCAACAGATGTGGTAATACTTGAGACGGAGTCATGTTGATTATGGTGAATTGCCAGACTGGCCTCTCCACCCTTGGTTGGTTACTTCTTTGTTGATCAGACGTAGGCTTTGGAATCATAACAGCCCCTACCATTGGTCGGCGCTCGGATTTCTCTTGGTTTCTTTGTGGATAAACAACAGATACCTATTTCTTATCGATAAAAGGCTTCCTCACAGTTGTAGAAGAAGACGAATCCTTCTGAATCTTTCCATTTCTTATGCTAGCTTCCACCCTCTCTCTGGTTAGTATTAACTTAGTAAATCCTGTAGATGAGCTTCCAATTAAATGGTTGAAGAAAGGGCCCGATAAAGTGCCTAAGAACATGTCCACCAATTCCCTTTCAGACAGAGAGGGTTGGACTCTCCCAGACAGATCTCTCCACTTCTGTGCATAATCCTTGAAACCTTCATTGGAAGCCATAGCCATACTCTGAAGTTAAGTACGGGTAGGCGCCAAATCGGCATTGTATTGATATTGTTTATAGAAAGCTGCGGCAAGATCTTCCCAATTATGGATGTTGGCTCTTTCTAGTTGGTAAAACCAGTCGAGTTGTGTTCCAGATAGACTATCCTGGAAAAAGTGCACCAACAAGTCTTTATCAGCGGAGTGTGGTTGGATTTTTCTCACATATGATCGGAGGTGCATCTTAGGGCATAACACTCCATCATATTTTGCAAACAAAGGTACTTTGAACTTTGGGGGAATCACAATCCCAGATACTAGTCCCAAGTCTTCAAAATCTAGGCCCGATACCCTTTGTATTTCCATTGCGTTCAAACGTTCTTTGAGGTGTCTGTACTTATCATCAACTGGAGGATACTGTTCCTCAGAGTAGTCTTCCTCTTCTTCCTCCTCTTCAGATTCTGACAGAACCGCTGTTTCCTTTCCTTTCCTTTCTCCTTCATCAGATGTTGTTGCAAAATTCAAGGTTCTTCTAGTTTGTCCTTGAAACCTTCTCCCCATGATTACAACACCGGTTGGTTTCTTCACTTTCTTCTTCTCTTTGGCCAACAGAGTCTTCAACTCCCCTTTCCCCTTGGCTAGGGTTGTGAGCAACTGTTGAAACTGCGTGTTCTGAGTTTGGAGGTCTTTGACTGTTTGTTCGAGATCCATCTTACTAAAATAAACAACAGAGAGATGAGGAAACTTATTGCAAACGACCTGTTTATGTTATGATGAATGATATGTGCATATGCAATATTTTCAAGGATTTCAAAGATTCAAGTTCGTTTTAGACAAAAAGAAACACACGTCATATTAATAAGATAAAGTTTGAGTACATCAATTCCCCTTGAGCAAAATAATACAAAACTCTAAGATAAAAAAGTAGTGCGCATCCTCTTTGGTGCAATGTAGGCATTTAGAGTCTGTTCCTCATAAAGTAGCCTAGTGAGTTCCAAAACCTTCTTCTCACTTGCGTAGAATTTAGCTTCAAAAGTATCATACTCTCCTTTGAGCTGTATCCAATCCCTTTGTAGGTCTTCAAGAGATATGGGCATGTCAGGATGTAGGATAGTGTATGGAACTTCTCCCTCCTTAACAGGCTCAATGATCACCGGGAGGATGGAAGGACAAGGCATCATACGACTTTGAGCACGGGTTTGTACCCATTTGAGGTAAGGCTCAAGAGGGATTGAATTCTTGTGCCCCAAAGTCTTGCTATCTACCTTGTTTAGCATCCTCCAAGCTCGGATGAATCTCTGGCGAAGACCTTGATCGTCGTTGTCGTAGTCGAATACCAAACCTTGAATCAACATCTCGTGCGGGCCATCCCTTCGGGCATATCCAAACTGTCTTAAAGCTAATCATGGGTTGTAGGTGATGCCTCCCCTAATTCCAAGTAGAGGGACATTAGGGAATTCCCCACAACGGTCAACAATGATAACATTCTCTTTGGATCGGGAGCACCAATGAATGTATGAATGTTTGAGTGTCATTAACCTTTGTGAACACCTCAAACCTTGCTCATTCTTTAAGACTGATTGGGGAAGATGAGAAATAAACCATCTTGTCAGGAGAGGAGTGCAACACATAAGGACACCTCTTTTCCATATTGTACGAGTGTGAAAAGAGTGTAGGATATCTCCAAGCAATGTAGGCACCGAGTTGCGTGACATGAATATTTTGACGGTGCTCACATCTATGAGTTGGTCAGGATTTAGGAATAAGACCATCCCATAGAAAAGAAGAGCCACAATTTCCTCAAAGGCTTGCAAGTCTAAGGAATTCCAACAGATTTGGGCTTTCTCAAACAGGATTTTTGCTAAGAAGCCTTTAACACCACTCCTAGTTTCCCAATGAGTTGTGACATCAAATGAGTGCAAGTGCAGAGCTTGATCAATCTCCTCTGGCTTTGGGTCTCTTTCCATACCGTTGAAAGGTAGTTGATTGAGAATGGGAATCCTCAATAGTTGTGAGAATTCTTCCAAAGTAGGCACAAGCTGATAGTCGGGAAATGTGAAGCAATGGTGTAAAGGATCAAAGAACTGAAAGAGCACCTTCATCATATCCTCATCTGTGTTAGAGGTGACCAAGTTTGAGTAGATGACCATGCCGCTTGGTGAATGGAGAGTTCTCAGGGATCCTTTAAGCTATATCTTTGAGTTGTGGAGGAATTCTTACAAGGTTGATTTGGATAGTTTTCCTGCGGATTGAATCCATATCCTACAAAACAAGAACAAAGATGAATCTCAAAAACCCTTGAAATAGTTAGTGAATGCATATGATGCTCATGATGTTATGTACAAGTATGCATATACAAGCAAAGCAAACAAGTTCTTAGTTTAGGCTTGCATGGGGTTTTATAGGTAAGTACCCTCTTGAAGTTTAGTTGGCTTAAACCTGTCCTAGTAAAATTAATCGGGTTCTAAGGAGCTCAATATCACCGAATTATTTCCTTGTTCATTGTTTCAGCTCAAGCCTCTTTAATTGCGACCGAAATATCCCAAGAAACCAAGCCTCAATGAGTGTAGTATCGAGTATCTACCAACTTCGGACTGCACCAAAGTCGGTCATCTCACTACATCCTAAAGGCCAAGTTGGTCAAGTAAAGGGTTCTAGAAGTTCATTAGTGCTTCATAACATCACTCAGCGGCCCCGTATTCTCTTTGATTGACTCAAAGGCTACCTGTACCCACAAATATGTCGCACTAACATAACTATTTCTTAGACCACGTCGGTATACCCTGCACAGTTTCCACAACGTATTGCTATTTACCTATAATGTATCCCAAATCCGGGTAGAGGATTTAAACCCAAACAAAGAACCATAATGTAAAGCAAACAAGTCAAACAATGTAAGCAAATAAATGTGATCTAGCCCTAAGGTAACCCCACTTTTATATGAAGGGAGAACTGACTTGAGGGTTTTTGCGTTTTATCGCAAATGTTGCGGTTTAGCAAGAGTCGCCACCGACCTTTCTTTTATCCAAAAGGAAAGGTGAAAAAGCACAGGAAAGACCTTTGAGATGTTTTCTTGAGTTCGGGGGGTAGATTATGAAAAGGGAAGGTACTAACACCCTTTTCATCCATGGTTTTCCATGGGCTCTTAGTTACTTGCTAGATCACTTGCTTTTGTTTGAAATTGTGCTTTGTGTGGTTTTTGAAAGTATTTTATAAAAAAAGAGGCCATTATTTAGGCAATCTTTGTAATGATTCTCGTTCGTAAGAATGTATACAAAGATGTTTGTCTTTTTTGAAAATGTTTTCAATGTTTGTAAAATGTTTGGAAATATGTGTGTTTGTTTTTGAAAATAGCAAGGATAGTTGTTTTGAAATGGAACAAGTAACTAGAAGTAATCTACCTACTCAAATGTCTTTCTTGTTCATTTTATTTTCCTTTGACATTGTTGTCTTACCATTGATTTGGTAAGCAACCCTATCTTTGGATGTAAACGGGACGGACGTGGGTCATCGTATAAACATGATTAGCAATATTGCAAAGTATCTTAGCATTTTTGAGGGACCAAGATCATTTTTGTAAGGCAACTTAGAATAGCGTCATCGAGGGACTAAGATCTTATACTTGTTTGTTTTGCCAAGATACTTCACATGCATAATATGGCCATTTTTGTATAAGGCAATCAAGTGGAGAAACCCTAAGGATGCTTGTGTGCAAGTGTGTTATTTTCATGCTTTGATTTTGTCTTGGATTTAGGGTTTTCTATTTCTTTATTTTGATCTTGCCATACAAACCCTAATTACTAGCATGATATGTAAAAGCGGTAAATTGCGTAATTTAAAGATTACTACACTATTACAACATTTTTAAGGGAGGGGGGAATACAAATTATGAATGGGGATTTGCAATAATGTAAATCTAAATAAGCTATTACAGCCAAATCGAATTTGTATGAATATTGGAATAAACAAATAAAATATACAATATTATGTACATGCAAGCAAAAGATTCTGTTTTGTTTTTTCATATGAAAGGGAGTTTTAACCTAATCCTAAAAATATTAAAAAAGAAATTATGTCTTGAGAAAAATGGTTAACCCCAATTTCTAATTTAAAGGGAAAATAAATTTCTATAGATATTATTTTTATGTATTTTTTGTATTAAAAATAATAAATAATATTTTATGAAAATATTTAGTTTTTATATGCTAAAATAAATATTCACAAGTATGGAATGAAAAGGAAATAAGAAATTAGCCTAAATCTATTTTATTTATGTTCACAAGTTTATTTAAGAAAATAATTAATATATATGTAGTTTAATAAAAATATTTTTTATGCAAAAATAAAATAAAATAAACAAAATGCAATATTTATCATATTTATATTTTTCATGATTTTTATGTATTAAAGAAAATATTTAATAAAAAAAATGAAAATAAAATAAATAAATGAAATGTATGGGCCAAGGGGTATCCTGAGTAATCAGGATGTGTTATGTTAGAAAAAAAACGCTAGGCCCAATGTTGAAGCCCATCCTGCAAAACAACAAAAAATGAAATTGGAAAAATATGAAAAGAACAAAAGGTAGCGCCAAGGTTCAAACCCACGACCAATGCATTTCCAGTGCGCTACCTTGCCACTGGGGTGGCTGTACATCCGTTAGTTTATGTGAAACAATAAAAACATAACATAAAATGCTTCCATGGCCCTGTACTTCGTCTTCTTCCTCTAGCCAGCCAGAAGCTCTGTATCTTTCACATCTCTCCATGAAAATGATAGTACTCATTCCCACGATCTCAACCATGTAACTTATGGAAACTAACAATCAAAGATTAAAACGAATTTTGAAAGCCCTAATTTTAAACCTAATTTTCACAGGAATTTGAACTTCAAAATTCTCTATGCATAATGATCAGAAATGAAATCTATGCACATGGTTGGCTTAAACACTATAATATCTACATTTTATCTTCACAAATCATGGCCAATGGATGCCTGTATGAAAAGATAGAAGTTGAGATTCTTACCTCTTTCAGCTGAGATCGTGAATGGAGTTTGAGTGATACTTGTGAAGGCCTGATGATTGCTTGAGCTTGCTTGAACCTCCCTGAGTGTGTTTCAATCCTTGCCTTGTTCTGGAAGTGCCTGGAACTCTCTATCCAAGTCAACCTGCAACCTTGGAAAACAAAAATGACAGATGAAGAAGGAGGAGTTACAGTGCAGGGAGGATGGTCTGGATCAGTTAGATATGAAGTAGGTAAAGTGTTTGGATCATTAAAACTTGAAACGCACGAGCCAATTTGTGGATTGCTATGCTTATGCTCAAACTGCAAGTTTTGACAATTTTGTGGTGATATGGAGTGTTTGAGTGTTTTTGGCCATTAGCAATCGTGTCTTCTGTTGTAATGTGTTTGTTTATTAGTATGGAAAAGGTTTCAAGTCAACTCCCCAACAGATTTGTGTGATGTAGCCTTTTTGCACACTTTCTTGCTTTTGAAGCAAAGTGAAGAGACAAGTCTTCTCATGCTTGTACTCGCCTGCTGGGAGTTGGTATAAGCTTTGTACAAGTTGCTTTAGGTCTGTAGGACTTGTGTATGATGAAAAGACATGTCCAATGCTCAAGAATTGGAAAGTTGCAAAAGTGAAGCTTTTTCAAAATGGCAATGGCCACTTTATGCCATTTAGGGAATTACAACTTGGACAAAGGCTCTTGAGCTTGAATTAAAGCTTTTTCAACTGAGTAAGCATTAAATTATGAAGTGAGAAACAAGTTAGAGACCTGTAAAGCAAGGATTAGGCAGCATAGGTTCAAATTTGAATTTTGTTCTTCATGAAATGGCTTGAATTCAAAGTGAGAAATTTCCAACTTCATCTCTTCGATTATCCCTACTCAAAAATGATCTTGAGGAGTTCTTGGACATTTTGGAAAGATTGAAATGTGCTCTATAACTCATCTTTGAAATGAATTTCAATATTCCTCTTGGAACTAGGTGAAAAATTTCCATGAAGTTAGGTCAAAAACCTGCCTAAATTAGGGCAAAATTTCACTAAGTTATTTTAGTTCATGAGCATATAATCACAAAATTATATCTTGAGAACCAAGAATCTTTAGGGAAAAATGTGTGAATCAAATTTGTAGATTTCATGGAGGTCTACAACTTTTATGTTGGGAACTTTCTTTGAATCATCTTACATCATGGTGGAAATTTGGCTTAAAGTTGAGAAAAAATAAGAAATTTTCTATACTTAGAAAAATTTCTAAGTTAAGAAAATTTCAAATTTTAAAACCAAATCTTAAATCTTTGATTCCTTGATGAACAAGTTTCACATTTTGACATGTTTTGATGAATTGTGATCCTTGGCACTTGATTTTGACCAAAAAGTCAAAGTTTGACTTTTCAGTATATAGTTGACTTTTGATCAGTTGACTGCAAATTTCATCAGTCAATCCAATTAAAATGCAATGTTTTGAACCATGTCATTAGGTCAAGATGATACAAATGAACCGTTGAAATCATGCTTCAAACCAATTGGTCATTTGTTAGGTCAAAAATTAGAAGTTGCCCTTTCTCAATCAAAACCCTAATTTTGACCATTTTGCCCCTTTGATGATTTGATCAAATTTCTTGAGGAATTATGGTCCAAACTTGATCAAATGATACATATGAGTCTAAAATGTTGACGTGGATAAAAAATTATGAAGTTTGACTGTAAATTGGCCATGGTTGAATTTTTCCCCAATACAACTGATTTTTAGGTCAACTGTCCAATTGACTGGTCAAAAAATGTGATTCAAGGCTTGAAACTTGACATGAGTAATCTTAGGGGTCCATGATGATACTTGAAAGTCATATGAAGCATTGATAGTCCAAAAATCCTTGTGCAAACTTAAACCCTAATTTTGGGTCATCAGTGCAAGATGAGCTGTCTTGAGTTGATCAAACCCTAATTCAGCCTTGAGTTAAAGAGATCTTGTGAGAAAATCTTGATAAATGAGAGGGAAAATTTTGGGGTACAACAGTAACTGTTTCTTATCTCCACGCCAACCCCTATTTTCAGGTTTCATAATTGCAGTGTAATCATTAATTTGTTTTCTCTTTCTTATTGATTAAGTTTTCAAATTGATTATAAATACATAATCACTATCACATTCACTTATTCTCGCTAGTTTTCGTTTGCAAAAACCCTTTTTCTCATAAAACTCAAACTGTCAGTGTGAAAAATGGCATCTTCCTCAAGCGCTAAAAATCTTCAAAGTGCTCCTGGTTCATCATCAACAGCAGAACAGTACGAAGAACTGATAAGAACCTTGCTCACTCTAGTTGATTCTCTTGAAGTTCTCCATGAGCTTATCATTGACTTTGAAAGCTTGAAGGAGAATGGGTTTGATCTTTCTGCAGATGTAACTGCTCAAGGCTGGAACAAGTATTTCGATCGTCTTCTTGGTCCAGTGTTCACAATTCTGGTAAAGGAATTCGGGATTCATTCAACTTCCTCTAATCACTAAGTTACGTCTTATGTAATGGGGAAGAAAAATTGCAATTACTGAAGATTTAATTGGAAAGCTGATTGGGTACAATGCTGGCAGAATTAGGTATAGCGACATGGCTGAGAAATGTTCTGACCTAAAATCCATATTAAGAGTTATCTTCACCTCTGGACAGCCATCCAATAAGATTAGAGATCTGAAGGATTACTACGGAATCTGGGCTATGATCGTTCTGGGATGTATAAACCACAGGAAGCCAACAAGCTCTCCAGACTACATCAATATTGATCAACAGTTTATGCTTTATTTCATTTCAAAGAAGACAAGAATAAACCTTCCTCACTTGCTTTTCAATCATCTGAGAACAAGCGTGAAGGAAACAAGAGAAGAAGAAAGGACCAAGAGGGATTGGATACCTCTGGGAAGGTTAATTTTTGATATTCTGACAAATAACAGGTTAATAAAGCATCTGACAGAAGCTCAGCAGATAAGCACGCTGGAGGCATGTGCTGGAAAACCCCTTAATGCCAAGAATCTGAAAAAGAAGAATATTATTGACAACATTAAGAAGGAGCCAACCATTACTACTCATGGAGTCATCACGTAGGAGAATCCCTCTGAAAGATTTTCCTTTATTTTCTGAGATTGATGCTTTACTAGAAATTATGGTCAGATACTTAGAAGCATGCAAGAAGGATGGAACCGCTCCAGAACTTAATATTCGTGATCTACATCAGCAAGCTCCAGATGTTGTCTTAAAGAAGTCCAGAAAGAGAAAAGCTGCTGGAGAAGGATCTTCTCAGAGGACTCCAAAAGCTGCTAAAAAGAAAGGTAACACTTCCTTTATTTCTGTTGTAGAATCAGTAGTTTTTCCAACATCTGAAACACCCTTCTCTCCTAAACCAACAGAATATCCCTCACCACAAACTTTTGAAGACTTTGATATAGCGTATGATCCTTCTGTAACCCTTGAAAACATCCTAAATAAACCTCACTCTCTCAATCCAAATCTAGAACAAAATCAGCCAGAACGTGATAGAGTTCTTTCTGATATTGATCTATTTGATCAAGATTTTCAAACTCTTAACCCATAAAATCCAAACCTTCACACTCCTCAACCAGAAAATCTAAACCTTCACACTCCTCAACCAGAAAATCCAAACCTTCACACTCCCCAAACAGAAAATCCAAACTTTGAAACCACTCACCCAGAAAATCCAAACGCTACCGCTCACCAACCAGAAGATTCTTTCACAGACTCTGATACCACCACACCTATTCCTGGAATCACAGAACCTCTCATGGTTCGTCAACCTCTCTCCATTCTAGACATTCCAGAAATTCCATCACCTTATCATTCCACTTCACCAAACACACCTCGATCACCAATTATCATTTCTGATTCACCTACCCCCCTCCTATTAACCATCCAGATGATCACCTTAAAACTATCATTGACTTAGAAACGCTGGATGCCTCAACCTCTCATAAAATTTCAATTCCCAAACCTAAACCAACTATAACCAAAACAGATGTGGGTAGGAAATTATTGATTTTTGAAACAGAATTAATGGAATGGGTTAACTCTTTGAAGCAAGCAAGTTTAGAAAATCCAAATCCTACTGCTTCTGATTCTCACTGGAATCGGTTCAGAAGATGGTTCAAATTAGAATCCCAGAAGCTCAAAGAATTAAGTTATGAACTGGGTCAACAAAACTTATGTGATCAGCTGAAAGCTTTCAAAGATCAAGTTCTAAGTCACTGGGAAAAGAAATCGATTCTTCTGCTGGACAATGCTCCCCAAACAGAGCACCAACCTTCATAAGTTATTGAACCATGCTCTGACAGTCTTCCTCTATCTATTATTCAAGAAAAGGAAAAAGCAACCGAAGAAGCCACTGAATAAGAAAATGCTACAGTGTGCTCTGAGAAACTTGCATCTTCTGAGGATACACCAGCTTCATCTTTGGTTATGCAAACTCTGGAAGAGTTAAAGAAAGAGAATGATGTAATCAAAGAAAGATTGGACAAGCAAGAAGACACGAGCAAATAAATAAAGTAAATGCTAGGAAAGCAAGAGGAATCAAGCACTCAGATTAAGAGCTTGCTGGAAGCGTTGTTCACACGACTTCCCCCTCCTCAATCTTAGATTTTTTATAACTTGTTTTCTGCATTCATTATCTTGTCTCATCTGGCTCTGAAAATGTTATTGAAATCAGTTTTAATATAAATTAACTTCTTGACTCTGAATATTAGTGATTATATTGCTTTTTGATTCCTGACAAAAAGGGGGAGAACGTAAGATATTTTCAATAACAGTATATCGGGACAAGGTCTCAAACATTTTGAATATCTTAACTTCTCGTTTTTTTTCTAAAAGCAAAACAGGAACAAAACTCTAAAGAAGACAGAAGGAGATGCATCAAAAGCTCTGATCAGAATGAATTTCAGGGAAGTAATTCATCTCTATCTAAGTACTCAACTTAGGGGGAGACTCTCTAAAGCTTTATGTTTTCTCTATTTTATTTGAAAAATCCTAGTTTTTGTCATCATCAAAAAGGGGGAGATTGTTAGAACATAGTTTGATTCTACAACCCTCGTAAGAGTTTTGATGATTACAAACACAAAGAACAAATATGCACTCTAAAATTATGTTCTATTTTGTACAGTAGTTCTGATGGAAGTGGATCAGAAGTTAAGCTACAAGGATGTTCCTGCTGTAAATGTAGACTGATATCATAATGTTCTAATGAATGAAGGTCAGAATTTGAGCTAAAGAAAAAGACATTTTAACTTTGAACGGAAGTCTAATGCTGCAAACAGGACCTTATGATTCTGAAGTGTTATTGTTTCATCAAAGTTGTATCAATTGCAACAGCTACAAACAGACAAGGATCTTCTAATTAAGGAAGGTGCATTAACTGCCATTTATCAAGTTTCCTATTACTCAAGATTGCTGTGCCTATTTAAACAAAGGACAAGGTTAAATTGTTCATGATTTACAACACTGTAATTCACAATCTTTCAACGCTGCAACTCAATATTCAAATTATTCTCTAAATTGTGTAATACATCACAAATTTGTGATACTATTTTTGTAACGAAAAATATATTGTACACTATTTGTTCATACTTTTCTTAGTGAATTTCCTTGAGATAAACCGGGTTGTGGTTGTACTCAAGAATACTTTGGCAGTTGTCCAAGTGGAATTGTAATCAGTTTGATTAGTGAATTAAGACCTCGTTGGAGAGAGGCAAAATCACCTTGGCGGGTGGACTTGAGTAGTTTGAGATCAAACGAACCAGGATAAAAATCATCATGTCATTTGAATTGATTTTTAAAGTTCCAATTCAACCCCCCCTTCTTGTGTTTTTCACTTTTTCAAGCATATGTTCCAAAGCCTGAAGCTTAAATCTGGAGGCTATGTAGGTTTTGGAGGCAATCAGAAAGGAAAGATTATTGGCTCTAGAACTATTTGTAATGGTACACTTCCTTCTATAACTAATGTTTTGTTAGTAGATAGATTAATGCATAACCTGTTATCCATAAGTCAATTAAGTGATAATGGTTATGATATAATCTTCAATCAAAAGTCCTGTAAAGCAGTTAGTCAGAAAGATGGATTTATCCTCTTTAATGGAAAGAGAAAGAACAACATTTACAAAATAAAACTTTCTGAACTAAAAAGTCAGAATGTAAAATGCCTAATGTCTGTTAATGATGAGCAATGGGTTTGGCACAGAAGATTACAACATGTTAGTATGAGAAGAATATCTCAGATTAACAAACTCAATCTAGTCAGAGGACTTCCTAACCTGAAGTTCAGCTCAGATGCTCTGTGTGAAGCGTGTCAAAAAGGTAAGTTTGCAAAACCCTCTTTCAAAGCAAAAAAAATTATTTCTACCTCTAGACCATTAAAACTTCTGCATATAGATCTGTTTGGACCAGTGAAAACTGCATCCATCAGTGGCAAGAAGTATGGATTAGTGACCATAGATGACTATAGCAGATGGACATGGGTGAATTTCTTAATACACAAGGAAGAGTCACACTCTGTATTATGTACTTTCTATAACCAAGTTCAAAATGAAAAGGAAGAATGTCTTTCTGTGTGCTAGATTCTAATCAGATCCTAGAGAATCTCACTTAACAATTGTTAAGCGAATTTTCAAGTATCTGAAAGGTACTACTAATCTTGGTCTTTGCTATAGAAAATCGAAAGAATAAAAATTAGTAGGTTAATGTGATGATGACTTCGCTGGAGACATAATAGAAAGAAAAGTACTTCTGGAAGATTCCAATTTCTTGGAGACAATCTAATTTCATGGTCCAGCAAAAGCTAATCCACCATTGCACTGTCAACTGCTGAAGCTGAATATATAGCAGCAGCTGGATGCAGCACACAAATGCTCGGGATAAAAAGTCAACTTGAAGAATTTAACATATATGAGAGTAACATCCCTATTATTTGTGACAATACTTCTGCTATTTGTCTTTCAAAAAATCCCATTTTACATTCTAGGGATAAGCATATAGAAATTAAACATAATTTTTTTAGAGACTATATTCAGAAAGGAATTCTCTCATTAAAATTTATAGACACAGACCATCAATGGGCTGATGTTTTCACTAATCCCCTTTCTGAAGATAGGTTTAACTTCATTCTGAAATATCTCAGCATGAAATTATACCCAGAATAATAGTTTTTTTTTCTGTATACTTTAACCCTCAGAATTTTATGCTTTAATTTTTCTTGTGTGAACATCTGATCAATAGTTCTTCAAAAATTAGAAGAAAAGTTATATCAGGATCTATCTAGAAGATCTAAACGTTCTCCGAACGGTTCATTTCAAAGATAGAAGCATGCTGTAGCGGTAGAAATGTTCAAGACTAAGCCATTGGATTGACTAGACTTTATACAAATCAAAGTAAAAATCGCCACTGCGCTTTATTGTTTCCAAAGAAATGGGAAAATAGCGAATAACCCAAAAAGAGGGGGAAAGATTCAAGGTAAGGGGGTTGGTTATGCAAAGGGAAGGTATTAGCACCCTAAACATCTACGGTACTCCGCAGGAACCTCTTTGAAAAAAATCTATATATTTTGGCTATAAAATATGTTGTATCGAAATAGATGGTAGAGGTGAGAAGAGAAGTATTTTTTATGATTTTTGCACCCTCCGCGGTTGCGAACCTTTAGTGCCTATGTACCACCTTTCGTGCAATAGGGGATCAGGGTACACGTAGTTCCTCTTTTAAAAATTTGAAACACAAGTGTGTTGGTTGATTTTAAGAGATAAGACATCATCGTCATTGTCCGTGTGGAAAACATACTTACTACCCACCATCATGAGAAAGGAGAATTTTCATCATCTCAAAGTGGAGGATATGG
The DNA here is from genome assembly GCA_948472305.1 of Vicia faba. Classification (NCBI taxonomy): domain Eukaryota; kingdom Viridiplantae; phylum Streptophyta; class Magnoliopsida; order Fabales; family Fabaceae; genus Vicia; species Vicia faba. The sequence continues at coordinate 287,332,507 of OX451740.1, read as the reverse complement.
CTTGGATTTTAAAATCAACAATGCCTCACTCAACTCCCAAGTGGAAAATATCTCGCTTCACTACATATTGTAGAAGTATAGTTGTTGCATCACTACAAGGATTGACAAGAGTCCAATATTTTGAGAAAAGTTTTAAAGTAGAAGTCAAAGTGGAAAAATAGTTTGAAGTGATATGGATTGACTTTTAGTCTTCTCACAAAAAATATCAAGGTATTGTTAAGTTGATTGAAGTTTATTGATGAAAAGATTTTGAAAATACATGGACCTAGGTCCAAGTTTATTATGAAAGTGTTTCAAGTTTAGAAACAAGAAGAGTTTTCAAAAGGAGGGAGAAGATTTTTGAAATTAAAGAAGATGGGAGGAGAAGAAGAGACTATCCTGAAGCATAAGGTAAAAGCTAAGGAGAAGAATCATCTAACCAACAAGAATCCAATACTTGACATTATGTGTCAAGATAGAATTCCCATTCTTTGGATTGAAACCAAGCAAGCAAAGATACTAGACCTCTTGAGAGAACCAAACTTCAAGTGTATTAAGTATTCACAAAAATTGAGCAGAGTAACGGCTGTATACGGGTGAATTCCATATTACAAACAGAGGATGTAATCACAAAAACCTGTACACAAAAGAAAACAAGCAACCCAATGTCTTGAGGTAAACCTCAAGAACTCCAGACAAAATAATCAGATAAGATCACAAGGTCTCCAAGATAGGCCAAGGTTTCTAATCCTAAGTCCAAGAAAAAGTACCATGCTCCATAATGCCAAGGATAGTAACCAAATAGTCCAAGTACCATTAAAGGTTTTATAGGGTTTATGTTGATTATTAAGTATCTTAAGAAAGGAAAAGAAAAGCTCAAGTGAACAAAGTAAAAATGGCAAGTATATAAATGCTCAAATGAGCAAATATGAAAATGGCATGAAATGTAAATGCTAAAAGTAAATAGTACATAAAGCATAAAAAAGAATAAAAGCATAAGATAAAACAAGTCAATAATTACTGGTTAGTTGGATGACCATCTTGAATCTTACATTTGGAACTCATTAGAGGATTGGTAGAACCAAAGCCTCTACACAACAAGTTGCATTTGCTTTTTGTCAAGTATATCATCTATTTGGAATTCTCACAAGTACCATTTAATGATCAATGATGTTTAAGTGATCCGCGTTGACTAAAGGTGTTGTAGATCCATTAGAGGATTGGTAGAACCAAAGCCTCCACACAATGAATCTCAAGGTTATTGGATCAAAGAGTTGAAATTAACATACTTGGGCTTGCAATCATAATTTTGGGCCACAAATGATCATTTATTTGAATAGGGACAAAATTTAGCGCTATGTTAAGCAATCGTAAGTGAACTTATATAGAAGTCGCGCCTATTTTGAGGCCGGTCAATAGCAATTTATGCACCATTTGTTTTGAGACATGATATAGAGATCATGCTCCAACAACATTTAGTGCAATAAGAAAGGGATGAGATGAAGAAGGATGGGAAAAATGTACAAACCACATTTGAATTAAATTTTAATCAAACTATTATTAAAATCATTCATCCATTTTTGTGGAGTTAAACTCTACACCATGGATCCAATGATGTTAATAAAGTTCATGATCCAAAACCTAACCCAAGATTAGACAGAAAATAATCACAAAATAATATTATATATAATATATACATTAAAAGGGTTTAAAAATCAAAATAAAGGAGAAAAATATCAACTATGTTCAAACTAATCAAGAAAGAAAAAAAACAAGGCCATAGAAAAATCAGAAATGGATCCAAATATTTTTATAAAATTTTTGGTAATTTTTTCAAGTCAGAAACCATTTTTAAACTATTTAAAATTGTTCAAACAAACATAAAATAGGTCAAAAATAGTAAGCCTCAACATAAAATTACATAAAATTTTCAAAAAAATCAAAATATGCAAAATAATATTTATGAATTTTTTCAGAATTAAAAAATGTCAGAAAGTATTTTTTAAGTAATTAAAAGAAAGCAAAAAATACAAAAAATACCAAATGTCAAAATAAAAAATGTGAAAAAATAGTCATGAGATCAGAAATAATTCAAAGTATTTTTGTGAATTTTTTTCATAATTTTTGGATAAAAAATAAAATAGTTATGAATTTTTGAAAATTTAATCAATAAAAAATATAAAATCAGAAAATAAAATAAAACCAAAAAGACGTGGACCATCAGATCATAGTCAAAACGCGTTAGTAAGCTAATCCAGTGTACCAGACGCGCTGTGCATGATATGGACCTTAGTGAGATACGCATAGGATCATAAAAAGGGCAACCAATGAAATTAAAACATTTGGCACGCTATCATTGGCTGAGACGAGACATGTCATCATCTTCAACCTCCAGTCACCCTGCAATGGGGATTTTGTGAGATCATTCAAATGGAAAAATTAGGACCCTATGCTAGCATCATTGAACTCGTCTCTTCAAGACGATTCTAACACAACCATCGCACCAAATTTGTATAAAGTAAGGAGAGAGAGATGAACCAAAAACCCAGAAAATAGCGAGCACCTTCAATTTGAGATTTCTCTCTCAATTCTCAATGGATTTAAAAATTGTAAGCAGCATTAGAATCAGGAGAAGGAGTAGAATAGATTAGTGCTTGATTTGGATCCAAATGGTGGAGAATTCTACCTTTTTGAAGTTCAAGGAAGAAGCTCTGAAACTGGACTTCTGTAGCTTGAATTATGGCTCGTTTTGATTGGTTTAAGTGCTGGAGAGTTTATATGAAGATCAAGGATGATGAATGCGCAAAGAATTTTGGAAAAGGGAGCTTAAATATCAGAAATTGAATTCAAAAAAGATGGGTTCGTGTGAAGTTTTGGCAGGGTGTTTTTGGCTCTCAAAGCTTGAAAAAATGGATGAGGGATGACCCTTTATTTATAGGGAAGTGAATGCGAATGAAAATTTGAAGAAACAAGGAAGTTTGGAGGGAAATTGAGTGAAGGTCGAGCACGAGTGAAGTGTGAGTTCATTTCCATCAAAACTCAACCAAATCATGCGTTTTGGGGTGCTAATCGCTTCTGGCAAGTTTGCTAATCAAGTTTAAATCAAAAACACGCATAAATCTTGTGTTTAGAAGTCACATTATGGATTTCAAAATTCTGACTTTGTGAAAAATTCATCAAGTTACCAAATTCAAATCCATGGCATTTCCAACTCAAGGGGTCTTAGGGCATAATTCTTGATGCTTTAGAAAGATGAAGTTACAAGCTTTGCAATGGAAAAAGAATGGGGTTAAATGGATGCTTAAGCTGAAAGTTGCATTGAGTCAAAGTTGAAGAAAAAGGGTTGGCTTTCCATACTTAGAAATATTTCAAATTCTTCTTCAAAAATGACCTATAATATTTTGCATCCAAACATGGACTTCCACATGGAAGTTGCTCTTGACCAAAAAATATGGAATGAAGTAGATCTCTTGAATGACATTTTGAAACTTGAACCACTCAAAATCTCCAAAAATTGAGCATGTTATGACTTGTTGAAGTTGGCCAAAAATCATGAAATGACCTATAATCTTTTGCATATTTAAGGCAACTTCCATCCATTTTCTCACTTTGCACATAAAAGAAGGCATAAAGTACACATATTCAAGATCATTATGGAAAAAGAATGGACTTAAGGTGATAAAAATTGACCAATTTATGACCATTTGAAGTCACATATGGAAAATTGTGGATTCATCTGGATGAATTGTAATATTTCTTCTTCACCAAGTTCCTTCCATATGAAAACTCCTTGGAACTTTTGAAGTGATTTGTTGATAACCATTTGAAGAGAAAGATGTATTTGGAATAACTCAAAAATACAAAAAGGTGAGCAAGATATGCTCCTTTGAAGTTCAAAACCCTAGCTTCTAGATCAAGAGAATGCTTTGAGGAACTTTGACAAGTTTGAACAAACTTCTTGTGCCAATATTCTTGATTTGTGAATAGAAGTTGTTGAGGATGATGATTAGGACTCATAGCCACCAAAACCACTTCCATATCTTGAAATTTGAGAGAAATATGCTCTTGTGACCAATAGGAACAAGGCCTTGTCCAAACATGACAACTTCTCCAATCAACCCCTTGTACTTTTGAGTCAAATCTAATAACCTTGAAATGTGATGAACCAAAGCAACTTTGCCATGCAAATTCTTCCAAAACCAATGCAATTGTGAGGTTTGAACTTCTCAAGCTATGTTGACTAGGGCATGGAAATAAAATCATGAACCCATGGAGTAACTTGATAAATCTCATTGCCCTTACCTATATGGATAACAAGCAAGACAAACCAACATTGTATTTCATTAGTTAAGTGAAGAAATCAAAATAATATTCATGATCACAAAAGGAACATAAGTCAAAGTGCTTGGTAACTCCTCAAAAGGAGCAAAGCTAAATGTAGGAAAGGGAACCAAGAATCCTAGTGTGATCTTGTTGTGAGTGAAACAACATGGTATGATGAAGGGATCTTAGGGGAAAAAATTGGGGTACAACAGCTGCCCTTATTTAAGTTTCTTCTATCCGGAGATACGAAGGTTAAAAATCTTCATGTCGACGCGATCGAAGATACTTAAATATAAAAAAAAAACCTATTTTTGGCCTTAAGATTCCATGCAAATGCTTATGCATATGAATGCGTATAAACAGTACGAAAGAGACGCAAAGTATCACTAGGGATGCAACAATGATAAAGAAACAAAGGAGCAACCCCACCAGGAAAATAGCTCACTGGGGGACCAAAAGAACTGAATCAGAGAGGATAGTAGGATGGTCAAAGGACACACCAACTTCTACTGAAGGCGAAGCTACCAACGTTCACTGAAGGCAGAGAGGAAGATAACAAACATCGACGTTCACTGCCGATGGTCTACCAAATTTCACTGAAGGTAGAAAGAGAATATATCATATCACCTCCGTTCACTAACGAGGAACTACCAACGTTCACTGAGGGTTGCAAAAAGATAATAAACACCGATGTTCACTGTTGATGGTCTACCAAATTTCACTGAAGGTAGAAAGAGAAAATATAATATCACCACCGTTCACTGACGATGAACTACCAACGTTAACTGAGGGTAGAAAAAAGATAATAAGCACATACGTTCACCGCCGATGGTCTACCAACTTTCACTGAAGGTAGAAAGAGAAAATATCATATCACCGCGGTTCACTAACGATGAACTACCAATGTTCACTGAAGGTAGAAAGAAAAGAAATATAGCACCGACGTTCATTGACGATGTCCTACCAACTTTCACTGAAGGTAGAAGAAAGATAATAAGTTTTCCCCAAGATTCTGGTGTTTTGCCTAGAACGGGTCTCAACTTCTTCTTTAACTGAGGCACTTTTCCTGGAAAGGGTAATATGTAAGCTGTCTCAAATAAAGAGACTTCCACTTGCAAAGATTTCACAACGAGCTGTTTTTGCGAATTTGAAAGCCTTGCCATCCACTGGCGTAAACTGACGACGGGCTGCAAACTGTCCTTTCATAGAGGAGGTAGAAAAAGTTACATCGAATTTTACAGGGAAACACAAGTTGCTCAAATAAAGAGACCTGTTACTTGTTGTCATGGGGGTTTGCAAAAAGAAATGACTTTCTGGGGATAGAAATATGACTTCCTGGGGGAATGCCACGATATTCCTGCTGAGGAGATAAAGTCTTATCGTAAAAAATAAATGCACAAACTAAAACTCAAAATTTTCAGAAATCCAAAGTAAATAATATGATTGTGGAACCACAGATTCACACCAGAAATAAACTGGAACAAGACAGTCAACGAAGATACATCCTTTGAGAAATAAACTCAAGAGGGAAAACCAAATCCATCTAAGCAAGGAGCGTTGTAGGAAGGCTAGAGCAAAATGTCAATGAACAATGATTTGTCAATTTTAGCCATGCATGATGTATGTATGAATGTATGAGTGCTATCGTGTGTATGCTGGCAAAACAGATACACAATCAGTAGGAACAAACAAACAAAACCGCCTCAGGTACTAGAAACACTTGGCTAAACTTCAACCAGAATGATCATTCCAAGAAAGGTAAAGGCCAGCTGCAGAAACCAAACCTACTACCTGCCTTAACTTTACTGAGGGGAGACATAATCCGGAGGTAGACTAATCAAACAGATACCGGGATAAGACATCCTTCTTCCGGCTTCATCGGAGAAACCAGTTTTTCTCAAAAGTAACATGCCTACTGGAGATTGCAAGACCATTCTCAAATAAAGCAGCCTGATACCGACACAAACAAACTTCGCTGGGGAATTCAAGCCTACTTCCCTGGAGAACAACACGAATTGAAACATCACATCATGAAAACTCAGAAAAAAGGAGAAATGAACCCAAACTTGTCCGAGGATACCGGAACCATAAACCCAATACAGTGAAAACAACCCGAGTAGACCTTCCCGAGGGGAACAAAACTTCTCAAAACAAATGGGGCTTGTACATTCCTGGGATCACCATTTTTGTTGTTATTGTTTCATCACATATCTCAAAGTAAAAGTAAATTGTAAAAAAATCCTTTTTTTGAAAAATCAATTTTGTTATTTAATCTCTTTGCTTTAAAAGTTATTATCAGTAATAAATGGAGTCTTTGCAAGATAAATAAAATAAGAACACAAAGAATTGGGTAAAAGCTCAGATTTCATTAATAGAATGGTAGTCTGGGAATGGCAAGACTCCATAGATGATTACAAAGTTTGGGAAATGGTAATACATAATGGAAAAGATACATTGAGATACAATGACCACTATCCCTCCTAACAACTTTGAATCCTGAGCAGCAGCTTTTGTTGAAGTATGGTGAGGATCCGAGAAGATTGTTGCTTCAATGATCAAGTCTTGTCTGACGTAATTACTTGCCAAGAAAATCCCTAACTTTTGCCTAAGCTGCCCTTGCGGGTTTTCAACTTAGCGGGAAATTTATTCTGTTTATGTCTCTAATTTTTGCCTAGATCGCCCTTTCGGGTTTTCGGCCTACCGAGACGCTCCTTTTTGCCTAAGCTGCCCTTTCGGGTTTTCAACTTAGTGAGCTGTTCTTTTATTTATTTAGGCGAAGTATTTCTTGACTGCGTCAGCATTCATGGGACGTGGGAACTCCTCGCCATCCATAGTTTCAAGAATTAATGCACCGCTTGAGAAGGCTTTCTTGACAACATATGGGCCTTCAAAATTGGGAGCCCACTTGCCCCTAGAATCAGCTTTGAAAGACATGATCTTCCTGAGCACGAGGTCGCCTTCTCTGAATTCACGAGGTTTGACCTTTTTATCAAAAGCTTTCTTCATTCTTCTCTGATATAACTGCCCATGACACAAAGCTATAATTCTCTTCTCCTCAATCAAATTTAATTGGTCAAACCTGTTTTGGACCCATTCAGCCTCTGTCAATTTGGTTTCCATTATCATACACAACGAGGGAATCTCTACCTCGACAGGGAGTACAACTTCCATTCCATACACCAGGGAGAACAAGGTTGCTCCTGTTGAAGTGAGAACAGATGTTCGATATCCATGCAGAGCAAAAGGGAGCATTTCATGCCAATCCTTATAAGTAACAACCATTTTTTGAATAATTCTCTTGATATTCTTATTAGCAGCTTCAACAACCCCATTCATCTTGGCCTGTATGGAGATGAATTGTGATGGACAATCTTGAATTCTTCACACATTTCTGTCATCATCTGGTTGTTCAAATTTGAGCCATTGTCAGTGATGATTCTGTTCGGCACACCATACCGGCATATAAGATTATTTCTGATGAAACGCACAACTACCTGTTTGGTAACATTGGCATATGAAGCAGCCTCCACCCATTTGGTGAAGTAGTCAATTGCTACCAAGATAAAACAGTTCCCATTCGAAGCTTTGGGTTCTATCATCTCAATCATGTCAATATCCCACATAGAGAAAGGCCATGGGGAGGAAATCACATTGAGAAGTGTCGGAGGCACATGGACCTTGTCTGCATAGATCTGGAATTTATGGCACTTCTTTGAAAATTTATAACAATCAGACTCCATTGTTAGCCAATAATAACTGGCCCTTACCATCTTTTTAGCCATCGAATGTCCATTAGCATGAGTGCCAAATGAACCTTCATGAATCTCATGCATCAACATGTCCGCTTCGTGCCTATCCATGCATCTGAGCAAGACCATGTCATAATTTCTCTTGTATAACACATTTTCACTGAGGAAGAAACTGCCTGCCAATCTTCTTAGTGTCTTTCTATCTTTCCTCGACGCACCAATCGGGTATTCCTGAGTCTGAAGAAAATGCTTGATATCATAATACCAAGGTTTTTCATCTGCTACCTCCTCTGTCGTAAACACATGAGCGGGCCTATCCAGCCGTCGAATTGTAATTCGGAGTATATCATTCGAAGTATTCACTTGGTACATGGAAGCTAGAGTTTCCAGAGCATCCGCCATTTGATTTTCATCTCTAGGGATGTGATGGAATTCAACTTTAGTGAAGAAGGGTAATAATCTTCTAGCATAATATTTGTAAGGGATCAAGCCAGGGTGACGAGTGTCCCATTCTCCTTTAAACTGATTTATTACCAAAGCTGAATCACCATACACATCTAGAATTTTTATTCTGAGATCAATAACTTCCTTAAGACCCATGATGCAAGCCTCATATTCTGCCATATTATTAGTGCAATCAAATGTTAACCTTGCAGTAAAAGGAATGTGCGATCCATGAGGAGTGACAATCACAACACCAATTCCTTTACCATAAGCATTCACAGCTCCATCAAATATCATACTCCAACGAGATTCAGGGTCAGGGCCTTCCTCAGGTAATGGTTCATCACAATCTTTCACTTTCAGGAACATCACATCCTCACCGGGGAATTCATATTCTGCAAACTGATGATCTTCCACCGGTTGGTGAGCAAGGTAATCTGCCAACACACTACTTTTAATAGCCTTTTGAGTGTGGTACTCGATATCATATTCAGATAACAACATCTGCCAGCGGGCAATTCTCCCGGTAAGAGCAGGCTTTTCAAAAATGTACTTGATTGGATCCATTTTGGAGATCAACCAAGTGGTATGATTCAACATATACTGTCGCAAACGCTTTACCGCCCAGGCCAAAGCACAACATGTCTTTTCCAGCATGGAATACCGCGACTCACAATCAGTGAATTTTTTGCTGAGATAATAAATGGCGAACTCATTCTTCCCTATTTCATCCTGTTGTCCCAGAATACAACCCATGGATTTATCTAATACTGTTAGATACATAATCAACTATCTTCCTTCTACGGGAGGGAGCAAGATAGGAGGTTCAAGCAGATATTCTTTAATACTCTCAAATTCCCTTTGGCAGTCATCCGTCCACACGCAACCTTGATATTGCTTTAACAACTTAAAGATTGGTTCACATGTTGCAGTCATGTGGGAAATAAATCTGGAAATATAATTCAAACGCCCGAGGAAACCTCTGACTTGCTTTTCAGTTCTTGGTGCTGGCATTTCTTGAATTTCTTTGACTTTATCAGGGTCAACTTCGATTCCTTTCTGGCTAACAATGAAACCCAACAATTTCCCCGATCAAACACCAAAGGTGCATTTATTTGGATTCAAGCGGAGACGATACTTCCTCAAACGTTTAAACAACTTCAACAAATCTTTTATATTCCCTTCTCCAGTCTGGGATTTGGAAATAATATCATCAACATATACTTCGATTTCTTTATGCATCATATCATGGAATAGGGTTGTCATAGTCCTCTAGTACGTCGCACCAGTGTTCTTCAATCCGATGGGAATCACTCGGTAACATAATGTTCCCCAGGGTGTGATAAACATTGTTTTTTCCATGTCCTCTGGAGCCATTCTTATTTGATTATATCCAGAAAATCCGTCCATGAAGGAGAATACTTTGAATTTTGTTGTGCTATCCACCAACATGTCGATGTGAGGAAATGGAAAATCATCTTTTGGACTAGCTTTATTTAGATCTCTGTAATCTACGCACATGTGGAATTTTACGTCTTTTTTTGGTACTGGGACAATATTGGCAATCCATTGAGGATACACTGACGTCACAAGAAAACCAGCAGTAATCTTCTTTAGGACCTCCTCTTTGATCTTTACTGCCATATCTGGGTGGGTTCTTCTCAACTTTTGCTTAACTGGCGGACACTCTGGCTTCAACGGCAAACGATGCTTGACAATATCTGTATCTAGACCGGGCATATCTTGGTAAGACCAAGCAAAAATATCCATATACTCTTTCAACAGCTCAATCAACCTGCTCTTCTCATCGGGATGCAACGATGCTCCAATCTTGATTTCCTTCGGATCTTCTTCCGAATCCAAATTGATTCACTTCCAAAGGCTCCTTATATGGTTGAATGGTATTTTCCTCGTGCTCAAGCAACTGTGAGACCTCTTCTGGAATCTCATCATAATCTTCTTCTTCAGCCCCAAACACAGGACATTCAAAGTTGGGAGAGGGTGCAGGGTCATTGTATTCAACGATTTTTTAATTAATCTGCACAAATGATTTATGATTGCTTTTAGAAACTGACACATATAACAAGTGATCATGCAGATTGATTTTCAGTTATTATTTATTTTGAAAGTTTTTTTTATTACTATTTTCCAAGAAAAAGCAGAAAATAAAGACATAATTCGGGAAGCAAAGACAACTTTTATTAATGATATTAAAAGTCACAACAAACAGATAAGCCCTACAACATTAATACTTCCACCTTGGGCAAAGTGAAAGCTTTTTCAAGAAAAAAAGATTAACAAAACAAATCACTTTGAAACATGTATGCAAGAAGGAACATCAATGGTGAGCCAGTTCTGAACCCTGACTCCATGTGTCACATAATTCGGTACTTCCTGCTCTGCTTCATCCTCTTCAACATCATTAATTCCATAATCAATTGGATGGAGGTAGCCTCCGCTGCGGAAAACATCATGATAATTGATAATAGACTTTGTCTTCATGCTTTCGCCTTTGCCATTCTTCGAAGAGAAACCCAAACCAGCTATGTTCTCGTTCACGGGTGATTCCACAATTCGTCCCCAAACTGCATTAAGACCATTGCGCACAACCTGTTGCACATCCTTTAGCGAAACCACGAAATTCTCATTTCTCCTTATGTTGTCAATGGATATGGCTTGGAACTGGGTTCCAACAGCAGCCTCATCCGCTTCTACGATACTGAAAGAGGACAAATGAGATATCAACAATGCCTGCTCCCCATTTATGATCAGCACCTTCCCTTCACGCACAAACTTTAGCTTCTGATGCAGAGTTGAAGTGACAGCCCCTGCTTCGTGTATCCATGGCCGTCTTAGTAAACAACTATATGCAGGAATAATGTCCATTACCTGGAAGGTTATCTGGAACAAATGTGGTCCTATATGGATGGTTAAGTCCACTTCACCGATGACAGATTTCCTCGACCCATCAAATGCTTTCACAATGATGCCACTCAAGCGCATAGGTGCTCCTTGATACTTTAACTTCATGAGAGTACTCCTCGGTATAACATTCAACGCGAATCCATTATCAATTAGCACATTGGATAGCAAATCATTCTTGCAGTTCATAGATATGTGAAGGGCCAGGTTGTGATTCCTCCCTTCATCTGGTAACTCATCATCGCAGAAACTCAAGTTATTACATGACATAATGTTTCCAATTACGCTGCTGAATTGATCTATTGGCATATCATTCTCCACAAAATCTTGGTCCAGTACCCTCATCAATGATTCTCTATGAGCGGAGGAATTCATTAATAAAGCTAGGATAGATATCTTTGAAGGAGTCTGCAGTAGCTGATCTACAATTCTGTAGTCACTCATCTTAATTATCTTCAAAATATCATCCACTTCTTTCTCTAATGTAGCTCCACTAGTCTCTCCTGTAGCCTTCTTAGGTTCATCATTCTCAGCAATTTTCTTTCCAACAGCAACATCTCTTCGAACAACCGGCACAAACACACGGCCGCTATGGGTCACCCTGCTATTTTCAGCTATATTTCCAACATCGGGCATTGGCTGGATGGGAACTTCCACCCCATCTTCTAAGATTGTAGCGTTGTATTTGTAAGGCACAACCTTATCTGATTTGTAGGGGATAGGACATGGCAAACTAATTACCAATGGGGTAACAACTGGCTTGCTATGGTACTCGACTTCAAGATGAGCGGGTGCACCGAAACAAGACACAATGACATTTACCCCTTCTTCAACACAATCAGTCATCAAAAAGTCATTTCTGGGAAACAAATCTTCGTCTGAAGAGAAATAATCATTCGCGGAGGCATATTCTTCTTTTTGACTCTTCTTCTGTTAAACAAACTTCAACCATATTAACCTCATGATAATCAACCCTCTGACCTGTAATCTTGATAGTTCCATTGTCCAACAACAACTGAACACCTCCCTCACAAATGAACATCCTCGGGGATTTCGACAACAAACCAGGCAAGATCCATATTGGTGTTCCACCCGACCAGCCGTATGGTAGAAGGTAGCATGCAACTGCACGAGATCCTCGTTCAAATTCTCCACATTTAAAATTCTGAATTCACCAGGACATCCAGAAACCATATTCACTTCCTCTTCATACTCTTCCCTAGGCCTGATTATATGGATTAAGCCCTCATCCATCATCTCCTGTAAATCAGCCTTTATCTTCTCGCAACCCTATATATATGTACTGCAAATAGCACAACCGGCATGGTCATGCGTATAGTAGCTGAATTCACAGAGGTCTACGTGCATTTTCACCAAATCTTCTCTAACCAGATTAATGTCAAAAATTCGGAAGTCGCCTGGACAACTGGCCACCATATTTATAGCATTTACTCCCCCGTGCTTGGGTAGAGGGTTATCTTTTACATTAGGTCCCATGTCCTTGAAAGATAGAATTCCAGACTTTACCAACTTTTGCACTTCAGTCTTCAAAGGATAATAATTCTCAACACTATGCCCTGGTGCTCCCTGATGAAAAGCACAAGTTTGGTTTTCCTTATAATACCAAGGCAATGGTGATGGTATAGTGGGAGGTGGTCGGGTTTGAACCAACTTCTTCTGAATCAATGCCGGTAGTAGCTCTTCATAGCTCATGGGAATAGGGTCATAGTTCCCCCTTATCTGATTATTCCCTTGGTTCCCCTGCTAGGACGGTCTTTGATAAGCAACGGTAGTCGGAGCGGCACTGATCACAGGAGTAACTGAGGTGACTTGCTGGTGACGCTGATAATTCCTTCTATGAGCGTTTACCCTCCTCTCTTGTATAACATCATTTGCATCCCCTTCTTTCTTCTTAGTAAACCCATAAGATGGCTTCTTCACACCTCAGGATCCTTCACTCTTCGTTAAACGACCTTCTCTTACAGCCTCTTCTAGGCGGATACCCATTCCTACCATCTCAGTAAAGTCACTTGGTGCACTTGCTACCATCCTTTCATAGTAGAAAGCTCCCAGCGTCTTCAGAAAAATCTTAGTCATCTCATTCTCTTCCATGGGAGGAATCACTTGGGCAGCTACTTCGCGCCATCTCTCCGCATACTCTTTGAACGATTCCCTGTATTTCTGAACCATGGCCCTAAGTTGGTCACAGTCGGGCGCCATGTCCATATTGTACTTGTATTGTTTTATGAATGCTTCTCCCAAACCATTAAAACTACGGATGTTGGCGCTGTCCAAACTCATATACCATTTCAGTGTTGCGTCAGTCAAACTATCCTAAAAAAAGTGAATCAGCAGACGCTGATCATCAGTGTGGGTAGACATTATCCTTATGTACATCACCAGGTGAGCACGAGGGCAAGTGTTTCCCTTATACTTCTCAAATTCCGGGACCTTGAACTTAGCAGGTATCTTAACATTCGGGACCAAACATAGCACATTCACATTCTGCCCAAATAGCTCTTTTCCCCTAAGAGCCTTCATCTCTCTTTGCATTTTATCAAATTGCTCTTGAAAGTCATCCATTCTGTCATAAAGACCCAAGTCTTCACTCGGTGGAGGGAAAGGATGACACACATCATCATTAACAAACGGGACCATATTCACCGAAGGAGGCGCAACAGGAACAACATGCACCACAAGAGGTGTTGGAGTAACAATAGTCTGAACCACTGGAGTATCTTGAGGACCAAGATTGAAACCTTCAGGTGCGAAATTCTCTGGCATTCCCCATGGATAACCTTGAGGCATGCGATTCTGAATAACAACTGGAGTAGCAGATATGGGAATAGTCGAAAATTCAGTATTTGCCCTTGTTGGTTGAGGTTGAACACTCAGTGGCTGATTCTGAGCAGCCACCCGAGCTCGCGATTCTCCTGTTCTAAGTTGTCCATCTTCTTTTTGAAATTAGCCCGAGTATTGTAGTGATGAGTCAGCTTGCTGAACGAAGTAAAGAAGCTTGGTAAGACATCTGGGTATGCATAACAAATGCAAGAAATATGTGCAATATGATGCGTGATGTGCAATGCATATGATTATTTTTACTTTGTTATTTAATATTTCAAGGGATTTATAGATTTGTAGACATATTGCAAACATCAAAGTAATAACGCATTTGAAATACTGAAATTTTTTATTATAATAACTCCAAAATGGATTACAAGTTTCAATAATCTCAAGTGCAAGATGAAAATACAATCTAAAATCCTGAGAAAAAGAACTGGTGGAGATCACTCTGTACGCTGGCGCTTCCCCGTGAGCCTGGCAATCTGAGCCCTCAACCTCTGGTTTTCTTCCACATGTCTGATGGCAAACTCCTTCCAATCATCTGAATCAGGAAGTGAGTAATCAGCACCTGTTTGAGGCTTAGGGGAAAATAAATCCCCTTGCTTCTCCATAGACTCCACCGCTCGATTCTCAAGGATCTCAATCAAGTCATCTTTATCCTTCAAGTTTTCTCTATAGGAACTCTCTAAAGTCTGGAACTTGTTCTTCCAAGCATCCCTTTCCTGTTGCATCCTAACCAAAGTGAGTTGCAGCTCTTCTAGATCATCCAATAAGGGAGGGGTGGTCTTCACAAACAGATCAGGCATGGGTGTCTCCCAAGTATACGACATCTTTGACTGAATAGCTCTCAATCAGATCCATTATAGATATGGCTCCAAAGAAACAACACCCCTAGGTCCCAAATCCTTCCTACTCTTCTTATGAATGTGACGCCAGGCCTTCGCAATCTGCTCCCTAGCTTCCCTATGGTCTTCTCCTTCCTTCAGAAAGAAACTACTCAAATGAATACTATTCGGTTTATCCCTCATCGGGTAACCAAGTTGTTGCCGTGAAAGAACAAGGTTATAGTTAATTCCTCCCCTTGTACCAAGAAGCAGTACATTGGGGAAACTACCACAACTGTCAATAACTCCACATCCTGATAAGCTCGATGATACTAATCAATATCCGAGTGAGTAAGTTCCATGATCTTAGGATCCCAATGGGGTTCCTTCTTGACATCCTAAAAAGTATCAGACTGAGGCATATGAGAGATGAACCACTGGTACAACAAAGGCGTGCAACAGATAATCATTCCCCCATGATAAGAATTCCAAAGATGAACAGAGTAATAAGCATCACCCAACAGTGTAGGAACTGGGTTTCCAATCATGAAAATCCTGATAGCGTTAATGTCAACAAACTTGTCCACATTAGGAAATAAGAACAATCCGTAAGCAAGTAGAGCAAAGATGGCCTCAAAAGCAACTGTACTCTTCATTCTGGAAAAGTAATGAGCTTTCTCCAATAAGAACTGAGCTGGTAATCCTTTAATCCCTCCTTTAGTAGTTATATGGGCTTCCACCTTAGACTTCCCTAGATGAATCAAAGCAGCAATCTCATGTGATTTTGGCTCACCCTCCAAACCAGTAAAAGGAACACGATCGGTAACGGGTAAATCCAATAGATAAGAATACTCCTATAGTGTACGCATCAACTGATAATCGGGAAAAGTAAAGCAGTGATACATCAGATCATAGAACTGGACCAAGGTCGATAGAATACCCTCCTTCATCTCCAGCTTCATGAGAGGAATAATGGATCCATACTTCTTCCGAAAGTCTGTAGAACACTCGATCTCTGGAATTAGACTGACCAACTCATCTATCTTAGGATCCTTGAAACTGTATTTCCCGGTCTTTCTCTTTCCAGAATCCATGGTTAAAAGTACCTGAGATATTCACAAATAGTCAACCTTTAAATCCCTTGAAATATTGTTCTCTTCAAAAGATGCTTATGAGTGCATGGATGCATGATGCAACAATCACACACAAGATCACACATATAGGGTTCATAGGTTCAACGTCACGAGCATGAGGTCGAAGGTACTACCCATAAGGTGTTGGTCTAAAAAGTTATCACCTGCCGAATAAGGTTCTAGAGGTTTCCAGAGTCTACATCCTTCCTTCGGATATTACCAACTTCCCGATTAACTCGGTAATTAGTAATATTCTCAAGAAAGACTCGTCCGAGCGTAGTATCGCGTGATAACTATTTCCGGATTACTCCGTCATAGCTTCTGCACTACACCTAAGAGGCCAAGATAGGTTTGGTATTCTACGGTCCTCAGTTTTAGTAGGCTCCCAGGTCAAAAGCAGTATGTCTTCCTGATTACTCGGTAAACGACACTACAGTCAAAGGGGCCTCCACTGAGTGGGGGATCTCATGCCTCCTTTTTTGGGATTACTCCCTCAAAGTTAACATGACTATATCGCCCGTCCTATCTTAAAGTTTGCCCAAGTCCGGGTATAAGACTCATAAGTAATCACCAAGCACCCTGAAAACCAGGAAAATCCAAACAAACATATATACAAAATATAACACATAAACAACAATAGCACATATACAGATATAAACAAAGATAGGATCCACCCACTTAGGGATGGACCAACAAGAGGTCAATCTGTCCCCAGTGAAGTCGCCATTTTTCTGCAGCGGTAGAAATGTTCAAGACTAAGCCATTGGATTGACTAGACTTTATACAAATCAAAATAAAACTCGCCACTGCGCTTTATTGTTTCCAAAGGAATAGGAAAAGAGTGAATAACCCAAAAAAAGGGGGAAAGATTCAAGGTAAGGGGGTTGGTTATACAAAGGGAAGGTATTAGTACCCTAAACATCTACGGTACCCCGCATGAACCTCTTTGAAAAATCTGTATATTTTGGATATAAAATATGTTGTATAGAAATTGATGGTAGAGGTGAGAAGAGAAGTATTTTTTATGATTTTTGCACCCGCCGCGGTTGCGAACCTTTAGTGCCTATGTACCACATTTCGTGCAATAGGGGATCAGGGTACACGTAGTTCCTCTTTTAGAAATTTTAAACACAAGTGTGTTGGTTGATTTTAAGAGATAAGACATCATCGTCATTGTCTGTGTGGAAAACATACTTACTACCCACCATCATGAGAAAGGAGAATTTTCATCATCTCAAAGTGGAGGATATGGCTTGGATTTTAAAATCAACAATGCCTCACTCAACACCCAAGCGAAAAATATCTCACTTCACTATATATTGTAGAAGTATAGTTGTTGAATCACTACAAGGATTGACAAGAGTCCAATATTTTGAGAAAAGTTTTAAAGTAGAAGCCAAAGTGGCAAAATAGTTTGAAATGAGATGGATTAACTTTTAGTCTTCTCATAAAAAATATCAAGGTATTGTTAAGTTGATTGAAGTTTATTTATGAAAAGATTTTGAAAATACATGGACCTAGGTCCAAGTTTATTATGAAAGTGTTTCAAGTTTAGAAACAAGAAGAGTTTTCAAAAGGAGGGAGAATATTTTTGAAATTAAAGAAGATGGGAGGAGAAGAAGAGACTATCCTGAAGCATAAGGTAAAAGCTAAGAAGAAGAATCATCTAACCAACAAGAAGCCAATACTTGACATTATGTGTCAAGATAGAATTCCCATTCTTTGGATTGAAACCAAGCAAGCAAAGATACTAGACCTCTTGAGAGAACCAAACTTCAAGTGTATTAAGTCTTCACAAAATTTGGACAGAGTAACGACTATATACAGGTGAATTCCAGATTACAAACAGAGAATGTAATCACAAAAAACCTGCACACAAGAACAAATAAGCAACCCAATGTATTGAGGTAAACCTCAAGAACTCCAGACAAAATAATCAGATAAGATCACAAGGTCTCCAAGATAGGCCAAGGTTTCTAATCTTAAGTCCAAGAAAAAGTCCCATGCTTCATAATGCCAAGGATAGTAACCAAATAGTCCAAGTGCCATTAAAGGTTTTTAGGGTTTATGTTGATTATTAAGTATCTTAAGAACGGAAAAGAAAAGCTCAAGTGAGCAAAGTAAAAATGGCAAGTATATAAATGCTCAAATGAGCAAAGATGAAAATGGCATGAAATGTAAATGCTAAAAGTAAATAGTACATAAAGCATAAAAAAGAATAAAAACATAAGATAAAACAAGTCAATAATTAGTGGTTAGTTAGATGACCATCTTGAATCTTGCATTTGGAACTCATTAGAGGATTGGTAGAACCAAAGCCTCCACACAACAAGTTACATTTGCTTTTTGTCAAGTATATCATCCATTTGGAATTCTCACAAGTACCATTTAATGATCGATGATGTTTAAGTGATCCGCGTTGACCAAAGGTGTTGTAGATCCATTAGAGGATTGGTAGAACCAAAGCCTCCACACAATGAATCTCAAGTTTATTGGATCAA
The DNA here is from genome assembly GCA_948472305.1 of Vicia faba. Taxonomy (NCBI): domain Eukaryota; kingdom Viridiplantae; phylum Streptophyta; class Magnoliopsida; order Fabales; family Fabaceae; genus Vicia; species Vicia faba. Next base: position 287,313,788 of record OX451740.1, on the reverse strand, counting down.
AGAGATCAAATTAACATACTTGGGCTTACAATCATAATTTTGGGCCATGGATGATCATTTATTCGAATCAGGACAAAATTTAGCGCTATGTTAAGTAATCGTAAGTGGACTTATATAGAAGTCACACCTATTTTGAGGTCGGTCAATGGCAATCTATGCACCATTTGTTTTGAGACATGATATACAGATCATGATCCAACAACATTTAGTGCAATAAGAAAGGGATGAGATGAAGAAGGATGGGAAAAAATGTACAAACCACATTTGAATTAAATTTTAATCAAACTATTATTAAAATCATTCATCCATTTTTGTGGAGTTAAACTCAACACCATGGATTCAATGATGTTAATAAAGTTCATGATCCAAAACCTAACCCAAGATTAGCCAGGAAATAATCACAAAATAATATTATATTTAATATATACATTAAAAGGGTTTAAAAAATGTTTAAAAATCAAAATAAAGGAGAAAAATATCAACTATGTTCAAATAAATCAAGAAATAAAAAAACAAGGCCATAGAAAAAACAGAAATGGATCCAAATATTTTTATAAAATTTTTGGTAATTTTTTCAAGTCAGAAACCATTTTTAAACTATTTAAAATTGTTCAAACAAACATAAAATAGGTCAAAAATAGTAAACCTCAACATAAAATTCCATAAAATTTTCAGAAAGTCAAAAATATGCAAAATAATATTTATGAATTTTTTCAGAATTAAAAAATGTCAGAAAGTATTTTTTTAAGTAATTAAAAGAAACCAAATAATACAAAAAATATAAAAAATATCAAATGTAAAAATTAAAAATTTGAAAAAATAGTCATGAGATCAGAAATAATTCAAAGTATTTTTGTGAATTTTTTTCATAATTTTTGGATAAAAAGTAAAAGAGTTGTGAATTTTTGAAAATTTAATCAATAAAAAATATAAAATCAGAAAATAAAATAAAATCAAAAAGATGTGGACCATCAGATCATAGTCAAAACGCGTTAGTAAGCTAATCTAGTGGACCAGACGCGCTGTACTTGATATGGACCTTATTGAGATACGCATAGGATGAGAAAAAGGGCAACCAATGAAATTAAAACGTTTGGAACGCTATCATTGGCTGAGACGAGACATGTCATTGTCTTCAACCTCCAGGCACCCTGTAATGGGGATTTTGTGAGATCCTTCAAATGGAAAAATTAGGACCCCAGGCTAGCATCATTGAACTCGTCTCTTCAAGACAATTCTAACACAACCATCGCGCCAAATTTATATAAAGTAAGGAGAGAGATATGAATCAAAAACCCAGAAAATAGCGAGCACCTTCAATTTGAGATTTCTCTCTCAATTCTCAATGGATTTAAAAATTGTAAGCAGCATTAAAATCAGGAGAAGGAGATTAATGCTTGATTTGGATCCAAATGGTGGAGAATTCTACCTTTTCGAAGTTCAAGGAAGAAGCTCTGAAACTGGACTTATGTAGCTTGAATTATGGCTCGTTTTGATTGGTTTAAGTGCTGGAGAGTTTATATGATGATCTAGGATGATGAATGTGCAAAGAATTTTGGAAAAGGGAGCTTAAATCTCATAAACTGAATTAAAAAAAGATGGGTTCGTGTGAAGTTTTGGCAGGGTGTTTTTGGCTCTCAAAGCTTGAAAAAATGGATGAGGGATGACCCTCTATTTATAGGGAAGTGAATGGGAATGAAAATTTGAAGAAACAAGGAAGTTTGGAGGGAAATTGAGTGAAGGCCGAGCACGTGTGAAGTGGGACTTCATTTCCATCAAAACTCAACCAAATCTTGCGTTTTGGGGTGCTAATCACTTCTGGAAAGTTTGCTAATCAAGTTTAAATAAAAAACACGCATAAATCTTGTGTTTAGAAGTCACATTATGGATTTCAAAATTCCGACTTTGTGAAAAATTCAGTTTCAAGTTACCAAATTCAAATCCATGGCATTTCCAACTCAAGGGGTCTTAGGGCATAATTCTTGATGCTTTAGAAATATGAGGTTACAAGCTTTGCAATAGAAAAAGAATGGGGTTAAATGGATGCTTGAGCTGAAAGTTGCATTGAGTCAAAGTTGAAGAAAAATGGTTGACTTTCCATTCTTAGAAATATTTCAAATTCTTCTTCAAAAATGACCTATAATCTTTTGCATCCAAACATGGCCTTCCACATGGAATTTGCTCTTGACCAAAAAATATGGAATGAAGTAGATATATTGAAAGACATTTTGAAACTTGAACCACTCAAAATATCCAAATATTGAGAAAGTTATGACTTGTTGAAGTTGGCCAAAAATCATGAAATGACCTATAATCTTTTGCATATTTAAGGCAACTTCCATCCATTTTCTCACTTTGCACATAAAAGAAGGCATAAATTAAACATCTTCAAGATCATTATGGAAAAAGAATGGACTCAAGGTGATAAAAGTTGACCAAGTTATGACCATTTGAAGTCACATATGGAAAATTATGGATTCATCTAGATGACTTGTAATCTTTCTTCTTCACCAAGTTCCTTCCACATGAAAACTCCTTGTAACTTTTGAAGTGATTTGTGGATAACCCTTTGAAGAGAAAGATGTCTTTGGAATCACTCAAAAATACCAAAAGGTGAGCAAGATATGCTCCTTTGAAGTTCAAAACCCTAGCTTCTAGATCAAGAGAATGCTTTGAGGAACTTTGACAAGTTTGAACAAACTTCTTGTGCAAATATTATTGCTTTGTGAATAGAAGTTGTTGAGGATGATGATGAGGACTCATAGACACCAAAACCACTTCCATATCTGGAAATTTGAGATAAATATGCTCTTGTGACCAATAGGAACAAGGCCTTGTCCAAACATGACAACTTCTCCAATCAACCCCTTGTACTTTTGAGTCAAATCTAATAACCTTGAAATGTGATGAACCAAAGAAACTTTGCCATGCCAATTCTTCCAAAACCAATGCAATGGTGAGGTTTGAACTTCTCAAGCTATGTTGACTAGGGCATGGAAATAAAATCATGAACCCATGGAGTAACTTAATAAATCTCATTGCCCTTAACTATATGGATAACAAGCAAGACAAACCAACATTGTATTTCATTAGTTAAGTGAAGAAATCAAAACAATATTCATGATCACAAAAGGAACATAAGTCAAAGTGCTTGGTAACTCCTCAAAAGGAGCAAAGCTAAATGTAGGAAAGGGAACCAAGAATCCTAGTGTGATCTTGTTGTGAGTGAAACAACATGGTATGATGAAGGGATCTTAGGGGAAAAAATTAGGGTGCAACAACTACCCTTATTTAAGTTTCTTCTATCCGGAGATACGAAGGTTAAAAATCTTCGTGTCGACGCGATCGAAGATACTTAAATATTAAAAAAAAACTATTTTTGGCCTTAAGATTCCATGCAAATGCTTATGCATATGAATGGTGACTCAGAAAGTAACTCTGAAGAAGAATCTACTAAACTAGTTACTGCACTATCTGGTATTTGTAACTCTGATAATGATTCTAGTGATGAGGAAGTGACATTTGAAGAACTTGTTGACTCCTATAAGAAGCTTTGTATCAGAAGTGCTGAAGTCTGTCAGCAAAATGAGAAACAGAAAAAGCTCATAGTAAAGTTGGAGGCTGAGAAGAAGGTAGACACTGCTACTATAAGTCATCTCGAAGGAGAAGTTCTAATGTTGAACTCCAAACTAGATCAGATGACTAAGTCTGTCAAGATGTTAACAAATGGAACTGACAAGCTGGAAGAAATCCTCCAGGCTGGACAAAATGCAGGAAACATGTTTGGTCTAGGATTTGTGGCTGCAAAGAAATCTGTTGTTGACAAGAAGAAGACCAAGCCTGATAAACAAATGTCAAAGCATATGTCACAACATAGGACTCAACATCAAGAACATAGAAATATGAAGAAAAAGTATCAAAGATGGAGATGTAATTATTGTGGGAGGTTTGGTCACATAAAGCCATTCTGCTTCAGATTATATGGATATCCTAATCAGACCCCATATGTCAAACCTAAGACTAACAAGGCACCATATACTCAACAGTGGAAGAAAAAGACTGCAGCCTTGATAGCTCACACCTCCCTTAGAGTTTCTGCCAAGGAAGACTGGTACTTTGACAATGGATGCTCTAAACACATGACTGGAATCAAGAATCTGTTGAATGATGTCAAACCTCATACTACTAGTTATGTCACTTTTGGAGATGGTGCTAGAGGAGAAATCAAAGGAGTTGGAAACATGGACTACCCTGGAGTTCCAAACCTAAATGAAGTGTTGCTGGTAAATGGTTTGACTGAGAATCTCATAAGTATCAGTCAACTATGTGATCTAGGATTCAAGGTCAACTTCACCAAGTCTAAATGTCTTGTAACTAATGAAAAACAAGAAGTTGTAATGAAAGGAGTCAGATCAAAAGATAACTGTTACCTATGGGAGTCTGAGAACACTAACTACTCTTCTGTGTGCTCTATAGCCAAAGAAGAAAAGGAAGTGAAACAGTGGCACCAAAAACTTGGTCATTTACATCTTAGAGGGATGAAAAAGATCATATCCATGGAGGTTGTCAGAGGGATTTCAAGGCTTCAGATTGATGAAGGGAGAGTCTGTGGTGAATGTCAGGTTGGAAATCAAACTAGAATGTCACATCCAAAGACAAGACATTTGACCACCTCTAAGGCGCTAGAACTTCTACATATGGATCTGATGGGTCCCATGCAGGTGGAAAGTCTTGGTGGAAAGAGATATGCCTATGTTGTTGTGGATGATTTTTCCAGATTCACCTGGATAAACTTCATTAGGGAAAAGTCTGTTGTATTTGATATCTTTAAAGAATTGTGCAAAAGAATTCAAAGAGAAAAAGAAGGATGCATTGTCAGAATCAGAAGTGATCATGGTAAGGAATTTGAAAATAGTAAGTTTGATGATTCTGTTCCTCAGAAGGAATCAACCATGAGTTCTCTTCACCTATAACTCCTCAACAAAATGGAGTTGTGGAAAGGAAAAACAGGACTATACAGGAATCTGCCAGAGCAATGATACATGCCAAGAAGATTCCTATTCATTTTTGGGCTGAATCTATGAATGCAGCCTGTTATGTCCACAACAGGATCACCTTGAGAAAGGGAACATCATCCACCCTTTATGAACTAAGGAAAGGAAGAAAGCCTACAGCGAAGTACTCCCATGTCTTTGGAAGCAAATGTTATATTTTGACAGATCGTGAACAAAGGAGAAAGATGGACCCTAAAAGTGATGAAGGAATATTCCTAGGATACTCTACCAACAGCAGAGCATATATGGTGTTCAATTCCAGGACCAAAGTTATGATGGAGTCTATAAATGTCATTATTGATGATCACCATGAGGAAACAAATGTCCCATATGATGTTGAGACATTCTTTGAGACTTCAACACAAGTGTCTAAAAAGGATGATGTGCCTAATCCTACTCCATCAGAGTCTGAATCAAAGGAAGCTAACAAAGATCCTTCCATCAGAATTCAGAAAGATCATCCTAAGGAATTCATCATAGGAGATCCTAACAGTGGAGTCACTACAAGATCTAGAGAAATCATCACAAACTCTTGTTTTGTGTCTAAGATTGAACCAAAAAATGTTAAAGATGCTTTGACTGATGAATACTGGATTGGAGCAATGCAAGATGAATTGAACCAGTTCAAGCAACATGAAGTATGGGAGTTAGTTCCTAGACTAGAAGGAACAAACATAATTGGCACAAAGTGGATCTACAAGAACAATTCAGATGCTGAAGGAGTTGTCACCAAGAATAAGTCAAGGCTTTTTTCTCAAGGATACACTCAAGTTGAAGGGGTTGATTTTGATGAGACTTTTGCTCCTGTAGCCACACTGGAATCAATCACACTTCTCTTGGGAGTTGCTTTTCTCTTTAAGTTCAAGCTGTTTCAGATGGATGTGAAGAGTGCCTTCCTAAATGGGTACTTAAATGAGGAAGTGTATGTGGAACAGCCTAAAGGATTTGTGGATCCAAACTGTCCTGATCATGTCTACAAATTGAGGAAAGCATTATATGGCCTGAAACAAGCTCCTAGAGCTTGGTATGAAAGGTTGACAAAGTTCCTCACTGACAAAGGATACAGGAAAGGAGGTTTGGATAAAACTCTTTTTGTCAAGGATGAAGGAGGAAAGATAATGGTAGCTCAAATTTATGTTGATGACATAGTGTTTGGAGGAATGTCAGATAAAATGGTTAAACATTTTGCTAACCAGATGCAAGCTGAATTTGAAATGAGCCTCATGGGAGAATTTACCTACTTTCTTGGACTATAAGTCACACAGATGGAAGACTCAATTTTTCTGTCTCAAAGCAAGTATGCAAAGAATATTGTCAAGAAGTTTGGGATGGAGAATTCCAGTCATAAAAGGACTCCTGCACCTACTCATTTAAAGTTGTCCAAAGAAACAAGTGGAATAAATATGGATCAAAGCTTGTACAGAAGCATGATAGGAAGTCTACTATATCTAACAGCCAGCAAACTTGACATTGCCTTTGCAGTTGGAGTATGTGCAAGATACCAGGCTGAACCCAAAGTAAGTCACATCAACCAGGTGAAAAGAATTCTGAAGTATGTGAGTGGAACTTACAATTATGGCATGCTGTACTCTCATGGATGTGAACCAATTCTGTCTGGTTATTGTGATGCTGATTGGGCTGGTAGTGCTGATGATAGAAAGAGCACCTCTGGAGGATGCTTCTTTTTGGGAATTAATCTTGTCTCTTGGTTCAGCAAGAAACAAAACTGTGTGTCTCTATCTACTGCTGAAGCTGAATATATAGCAGCTGGTAGCAGCTGTTCTCAAATGATCTGGATGAAACAGATGCTGACTGAGTATAATGTCACACAAGATGTCATGACATTGGACTGTGACAATTTGAGTACTATTAACATATCCAAGAATCCCATACAGCACAGCAGGACTAAGCATATTGACATTAGACATCACTTCATCAGAGATCTTGTGGAGGAGAAGGTGATTAAGCTGGAACATGTTGCCACTGAACTACAACTGGCTGACATTTTTACCAAGGCACTTGATGCTAGTCAGTTTGAGAATTTAAGGGGCAAGCTGGGTATTTGCCAATATGAAGAGATGTAGCAATTAATTTTTCTAAATACAAGGGTTGAAATAGATATTTTAATCAAGTCTATTCTGATTGGGCTAATCATTTGTTTCCCTCTTTCTTTCCAAAAGTTTAAGAAGAGGAATATACATACTTATATCTCCCTCTTCTCATTTTGCTGCATCACTCTCCATTCCCTCAAAAGAAGATTTCACACACGCTGTCACTTGTTTTCTCAATCTGTGTCATCGTCTTCATCAAAGGCAACTGCATCTTCCTCACCCACTGACACCGAACCTAGGGCAATCTTAAACTGCATGGATGCTGATGTTCTTGAGATAACTCCACTTCGTGAAATGGCATCTGATCCTACTAAGGTCAAGAAGCTGCGAACCAGACATGCAAGAAGATCACAAGCTTCTCCCTCTGGTAAATCTTCTCAACCATCATCCTATGTTCCTCCAGAGATAGCTAATAGGGAAGGTTCTGCTTATGTGCATCAAGCTATTTCCAGACTAGTCACTAGGATTCTTAATGAGAATCACTCTGTTCCTGGTATATCTGTACCATTGAACCAAGAAACTGCTAGCCCTAATTTAGAAAGAGATCCCAATGTCACTCAGAATGTTGAGACACCTGATGACAACATTGAGAAATCTCCAGAGAAACCTGATGATCACCAGACTCCTACTGGCAAGGCTGTTGAACCTCCTGTCATTGATGTTGATGAAGAATTTTCTGACAATAATTTAATTGCTAATATCAACCCTAGCATAGCTAGAAGGATGATGAGTAGAAAATAAAAGCAGAGTGCTGCCCAAAGCCCCTCCAAAGAGAAGGCTACTGAAGTTGTTCATGAGAAAGCTAGGCATGAGAACAAGGCTAGAGAAGAAGCTGAGAAGGATAAAAAAGCTGGAACTTCGAAAGGGAAGGGTAAGGTAAAATCTAGGGTATCTGTTAGTAGTCTCTCAAAACCCTTGAGACAACCTATAGCCAAGAAAAGAAAGGCTCCTGAACCCTCTGAATCTGATGAGGAATCAGACTTTGATTTTGATGTTGACAGCAATGTTCCAGACATTCCTCTCAGGAAGAAACCCTCTTCTAGCAAACTGCCTAAGGTTCCTGAAGTTGCCATTGACAACATCTCCTTTCACCATCCAGAAAATGCAAGCAGGTGGAAGTATGTGTTTCTGAAAAGGATTGCCTTAGAGAGGGAGATGAACAGAAGTGCTATTGAGTGTAAGGAAGTCATGGATCTCATCAAGGCTGCTGGCCTGATGAAAACAGTGGTCAAGTTTTCCAACTGCTATGAGATTCTTGTCAAAGAATTCATAGTAAATTTGTCTGGTGGTTGTGCTGATGGAAAGTCAGCTGATTTTAAGAGTGTTTATGTGAGAGGAAGGAAGGTAAATTTCTCTCCTACTGTGATAAACAAATAGCTAGGAAGGCCTGGTGATGCTCAACTTGAGCTTGAAGTTACTGACAACCAGGTTTGTCAAACCATCACTGCCAAGCAAGTCAAGCACTGGCCCTTGAAAGGGAAGCTAACTGCAAGCAAGCTGAGTATGAAGTTTGCCATACTGCACAAAATTGGTGTAGCTAACTGGGTTCCCACCAACCACAAATCCACCATCTCCACTGGTTTGGGAAGATTTATCTATGATGTTGGAACCAGAACAAACTTTGATTATGGCAACTACATCTTTGATCAAACAATGAAACATGCTGAGAGTTTTGCTATTAAAGGCCCTATTGCTTTTCCCTCTCTCCTGTGTGGTATAATCATTGATCAGTATCCTGATACTCTGGTTGAAAAGGACTCTGTGTGCAAAAGATCTCCTGCACTTGGTTTTCACTATAAGTTGTTTCAGGGAACACATGTCCCTGACATTATTATGACATCTGCTGAGACATCAAATGTCAAAGCTCATTCCAAGAAAGCTGATATTATAGCTGTTCTAAAAGAAACCTGCAGAGAGCTTGAAGCAAGAAAAAGGACTCTTGAAGAGCTGATTACTAGTCTGGAATAGGAGGAGAATGAAGAACAAATGAGGTAAGAAGATGATGAAGAACAACATGATGGTTCCGCAAGAAGCTCACCAGAAGATGCTACTGAAAATAGTGCTTCCTCAGGGGATGACAGTACCTAAAGGTTTGAGTTTGCTGCGATGTAAAAATTGATGTTGGAACTTGCTGCTGCTCTGATACCTTCTCTCTGTTTTTGTGTATTTTGGATTTCCTTTTAATGACTGTATAACTTGAAGTACTAGATCCTTTGGCCTCTTTATGGCTAAAAAGGGGGAGAAGTAATTGTGGTAATTTTGGTAGAATTAGATATTGGTAGCTATTATTAAAAATTCTGCTGCTTTCTAATCTCTGATCGTTTAGGGGTTTTAGCCAAAAATTTGTCAAAGGGGGAGTTTGTAAGTGTTTGTTTGTTGGCATTATTTTTTGGTAAAACCGGAATTGGGAATGTCATGACTGATGTCATAACATTCTGGGATAAAGACAAATTCTGCAGAAGGAATGCTCTACAGGAACTACTCAGTATGAGTGAATATAGTGATGATTAAGCTATGATCATATGTACTGAATTCTACCAAAATTAGTGAGCAGGATACATGATGTCATAACCAATGTCATAACAAATGTTAAGAAATCCTGTACTGATCAAGTTGTTGTGCAGATTTATTGTGCCTGAGAATTTTCAGGAATCTGGTATGCTATTCTGAATTGAAGTATATTGACTGGATCAGATGCTCACGTGGATATTAGGTTAACCTTGCTTAACCCTAATCTGTTGATGAAAGCTCAAGACCAAGTATTTAGGTTAACTTTGGTTAACCCTAGCTATTTTTATGGAAGCCCTAAATGAAGAATAGACTGTATATATATATTTGCAATGTATCCTAATGGTGAGCAGCGCTTTTGACAGAAGATCAATAAGGAATTGTGTATATAGTTTTAGTAACTACTGTGAGCCAAGCAATTATCACTTGATAAGTGACTTGGAGTAGGATTTGGTTGTAAGGTTTGTTTATCACTCAAAGCTTTGAAGCACGAGTGTTGTGTCTCTTGATTAAAGCTTTGAAGCAAAATCAAGCGTATGTATTGAAGAATGTCTTCATAATCTTATTAATCAGTACATTAGTATCACTGCTGTGATTGAGGGGGAGTGAGTAGGAACTCAGGTTTAAGTATGACTTAGATTGAAATTGCATTGGGTAGGTCTTAAGTGAAGGAGATAAACTGGTTGGTTTATTCCTAAATTAATACCTCTTATAGTGAATTTCCTCCCTGGCTTGGTAGCCCCCAGATGTAGGTGTTGTTACACACTGAACTGGGTTAACAATTGATCATGTTCTTTATTGTCTTTTAAATTACTGTTTGGTTTGTGTACAATTTGTCAGATACGGTGTCATAACATTCACTGTGACATTAAGTATCTGTTGCCAGAATTATACCTCTCAACACCAAAAATCGGAAGAAGATGAAGATTATTGAAACTATTAAGAAGGATTCAACAATCACCACCAAGGAAGTCATTACCACCCGAAGAGTGCCTCTAAAGGATTTTCCTCTATTCACTCAAGAAAATTCTTCTCCAGATATTGCTCTCATGCATCTGGATGCATGCAAGAGGGATGGTACAAATCCAGATGTGAACATTCATGATCTAAGGCAACAACCCCTGGAAGTTTCTCCTAGAAAATCAAGAAAAAGGAAAGCAGTTGTAGAAGGAACTTCTCTGAAGACTCCCAAAGCTGCCAAAAAGAAAGGTAACCCTTCTTTTGTTTCTGTTATTGAATCAGTATTGTTATCAAAATCTGAAAACCCTTCATCTCCAAAGACCAAAGAAGATCCATCTCCTGAAACCTTTGATGATTTTGACCAAGACTTTGACACCTCATTTCCTCCAGATAACCTTCTGAACAATCCACCTTCTACCCGTCTTGACCAAAATCAGCATGAACTTGAACAAGTTCTCTTTGATATTGATCAATTTGATTTTATTTTTGAAGCTCCCCAAACCTAAAATCCAAACCTTGATTCTGATACCACAACATCCATCCTTGGAATCACTTGTCCTCTCATGGTCTCTCAACCACAAACAATTCGCTCAACTTCACAAAACTTCTCCATTCCAGATCTTCCATCTCCTTATTAGTCCACTCCACCAAACTCACCAAATTTGCCCGTAATCCTTTTTGACTCTCCCTCTCTAAATAACTATCCAGAAGATCCCCTTAGAACAATCATTGATTTAGAAGCCTGAGACAATCTCGTCACAATCTCTCATAAAATCGTTGTTCCAAAACCAAAACCAAAATCTCCAAAGTAGATATTGGTAAATCCTTGCTGATTTTTGAAATAGAAATACAAGAATGGGTTAACTCTCTAAAGCTAGATTGCATAGAGAATCTCAACCCAGTTGCTTCTGATTCTCATTAGAACCAGTTAAAGAAATGGTTCAACTATGAATATCTGAAACTAAGGGAGCTTAGCTATGAAATTTCTCAACAGAACTTTTGTGATCGCCTAAAAATCTTCAAGGATCAAGTTCTACGACACTGGGTAAAGAAGTCACTCCTTCAGCTGGATAACACCCCTTGGGAAGCTCATCAGACATCTGAGTGTGATGAACCACCCTCTGATCCCCTTCCTTCGGTCATGTTTTAAGACAAAGGCAAGAAAGTTTAAGAAGTTATTGCGTCAGAATCAGCTACAGTTTATTCAGAAAAAGTGATCTCTTCTACTGAATTAACCTCATCCTCTATTGTGCTGCAAACTCTGAATGAGTTGAAGAAATAAAATGTTGTGTTTAAGGAAAGGCTAAACAAGCAGGGTGAAACTTGCAAGGAAAATAAGGGGATGCTTGGGAAACAAGAGGAATCAAACAATCATATTAAGAGTTTATTTGAAGCCATGTTCACACGAATTCCACCTCCTCAAACATAGCTTTAAAATTGTTTTTCTTTCTTCATTTTATTTCTTATTTCCTTGAATCCTTTTTAAATACAAAATGCATTTTATTGTCTAAATTGTTTTTATTGCTTTTTGATCTTGACAAAAAAGGGGGAGAACGTAAGATATTTTGAATATCATAGTATTGAAACTCAGTCTCAAACATTTTGAATATTATAACTTCTACTTTTATCCTCTGAAATCAAACAAGAAAAATCTATTGAAAAGCAACCTCTGTTGAGGACAATTGTGGATGCATAACTCTGATCAAAACAATCTTCAGGGAAGTATTTTTTTCTTTATCTGAGTATTTAACTCAGGGGGAGACTTTAATACTTTATGTTATTTAAGTATTCTATCAAAATATACAAGTTTTTGTCATCATAAAAAAGGGGGAGATTGTTAGGACATAGTTTGGTTCTACATCCTTGTAAGAGTTTTGATGATAACAAACACTCAAAGAACAATTATGCTCCCTAAATAAGTATTTTGTTTTGCAGGGAATTTCTGATGTAAGAAGCATAAAAGATGAGATAGATCGTTGTTAAAACTATGATATGACACATCTTACATAGAAAGCAAATCTATGTAACACACTTAAAGAAAGAAGTTTTGAAGTTACAATTTTTAAGTGCACTTACACTGCGAACAAGAACTCTGATATTTTTATACTTAATATTATGGAAAGAAGTAAAGGAGTCTCAATGGTAACATTCATCTTCTGATGAGATCTTTAGCAAGCATGTTTTTAAGCGTTACATTTTATTCATGGCTAATCAATAGTAACAGCTGAAAGAAGACAAGAATTTCCATGTTTGGAAAGTTCATTAACTACTATTTATCAACCTTCCAAAATCACCTCTCATGCATTTCCTATATAAAGAGGGCGTGAAGAATAAATTGTTTACGATTTTTCTTTGCACTGAAAATGAGAAATATCACTACCTTTGAATCCATTCCTTTTCAATTGTGTAATACATCACTTTTGTGATGCTGTTTTTTGTTAGAAAACATATTTGTACACACCTTCAAATATATTACTGTGTAATACCTTGAGAAAACTGGGTTGTGGTTTACACTCAATAAGACTTTGACAGTTGTCATTATATCAGTGTAATCAAGTTTGATTAGTGGATTAAGACCTTGTTTGAGAGATGCGAAATCACCTTGGCGGATGGACTGGAGTAGTTTGAGTTCAAACGAACCAGGATAACCAATGTGTGTTTTAATTTAAGTTTGAAAAACCTCAATTCAAACCCCCCTTCTTGAGTTTTTCCATTCTTCACCCTTAACTAACGATGAAGTTTATCAATGAAAAGAACACCTTATTGTTTTATTTGGAAAGAATAAAGACGGCCCCGTTGAGATGAATATTTGGAAAAAGAGGTATGTATTCTTTGATCTTCCATATTGGTCTTGCCTCGATGTAAGACATTGTCTTGATGTGATGCATGTATGTGATCGTTTGATAGGAACACTTCTAAACATTCCAAGCAAGACTAAATATAATGATAATTCCCGTTTAGATATGGTGGAGATGGGTATACGACAACATTTAGCCCCAGAAGATAGAGGAAAAAGATCTTATTTGCCTCTGGCATGTCACACTCTCTCTAAAAAGGAAAAGAAATTTTTTTGCGAGTGTTTTCAAGGTATCAAATTTCCTTAAGGTTACTCTTCAAACATCAAAAAACTTGTATCAATGAAATATCTCAAGTTAATTGGCTTAAAATTTCATGATTGTCATGTCTTGATACAACAACTTCTACCAGTGGCCATCTGTGGCATCCTTCCAAAAAATGTAAGAGTAATTATAACCAAATTGTGCTTATTCTTCAATGTTATATTTAATAAAGTTCTTGACTTAAAAAATTAGATGAATTAGAAGATGAGGCTGCAATAATATTGTGTCAATTGGAGATGTATTTTCCTCCATCATTTTTTGACATTATGGTTCACGTACTTGTTCATCTAGCCAGAGAAATCAGGTTTTGTGGTCCAGTTTATTTAAGGTGGATGTATCCTATAGAGAAATACATGAAGGTATTTAAAGGATATATGAAGAATCATAACCTACTGGAAGCTTCGATCGTTAAAAGGTACATCGCAGAAGAAGCTGTTGAGTTTTGTTCAAACTATTTGTCGGAAATAGAGTCTATTGGAATTCTAAAGTCTCATCACGCTAACAGATTTGAAGGTACAGGTACTCAAGGTTTAAATGTTAAGTCAATAGATTGGGATGTAGTACTCGAAGCACATATCTATATATTGAATAATGTTAATGTAATTGAACCTTACATAAAAGAACATGAAACATTTATAAAGAAAATATCTCCTAATGAATGACAACTGGTTGTTGACACGACATAACAAGAAATTCATAAGTTAGTTTAATAAGAGGATTTCTAATGATAATGGTGCATCAGAGACAATTAAATGGTTGTCGTACATGAAAAAATTTACTGTGATAAGTTAGATGTTATACAGTATTTCTAATTATTCCTTTTATACAAAAGCAAAAGATGATCATAGTACAATGCAAAATAGTGGGGTTATGGTTGAGGATAAATCCATGTATTTCTCTAGTTTGAAAGATAAGAATCCTATTTTGACAACCATCGTGTTCTATGATGCCATTGAGGAGATTTTTGAGATTGATTATATTATTTTCAAAGTGTCTTTATTTAAATGCAAGTGGGTTCCCAATAAAAATGGTGTACAAACTGATGAATTAGGATTCACAAGGGTTGACCTTGGTAAGGCACCCTATAAGACCAAACCACTCATCATGGCTACTCAAGCAAAACAAGTTTTTCATGTGATAGACCCTACGGACTTATCGAGGAGATGATCAATTATTCTCAATGGAAAACACATTCCTCATAATGATGATGAAAGTTTCGATATTCCTTCCACTCCTTTTTACACAACACAAGTGCCTAATTTATATGAAAAATTTGAGAGAGATGATGTGCATGCTATTCGTAACGATTATCAAGAAGGAATTTGGGAAAATTAACAAGTAAGTATTTTATATTCTTTATTCATAATTTATTGTATGTTATAATTTCCAATGATGTTATTTTCTAACAACTATTATTATTTGAAATTATAGGTGTTTAAAGTCAAGACACCAAGAGACAAGACACCAAGACAACAAGATAATATTATTTAATATAATGATGTGTATATTGTAGGTTTCTTTGTCTCATTTTAGTTTTGATGTAATATGCAACTTTTGGTTCCTAATGGAATTGTGTCATTGATGTAATATAATATTTGTTCTAGTTAAATTCACAAATGGGTGTATTGTTGTTTCTGGTATGATACGATTTAGAAATATCTGGGTTAAAAATTTGGAATTATGTAAAATTGAAAAATATATTTTAAAAAAACAAATAATATCACAAAGGTTTTTAATTCAACCGTTGTTATAAGTAGAGCACTATCAAAAATAATAAAACCCAAGAATTGAGTTGTTGGGATTCAAACCCATGACCTACGAATTATTTCACAATGATTGTTTCATTTAAAATAGTTATAAGTAGCATGCTATCTAATTTATAATTTCGGCCACACGCCCGTTCTGGTAACCAACTTACATGCAATCACACACTATCTAACAACTGACGTGCAACCATCATTATATGTGTTTTTCGTAGTAGTGAGTCTACTGAGAGCTTCCTCTAGCATATTTCTTCAGGTGTACCTTTTGGATAAGATGCTTGATCTATTTCTTAAGCTGATAGTATCAGTGTGATAACCCCTTACCTTGTGATATTTGCATCATCTCCTGATTTTGGGCCCTATGGTATCTATCTCAGGGGCTGACCAAGATAGAATATCATGACTGTGAATCACTTCACACCAGATTTTCTTCCAGCCAGTGTTGAGAGGAATGCAATTGTCAATGGGTCTCCCATTCTTATTAAAAGTTTCCATGTCTCTAACAGGTGAGCTGTAATGACTCTTGCACTACTACTTCAAAGATTCGAATATGCCAGAGGAGCGCTCTGTAAGAGTCTATTGGTAGCAATTTTGGTAAAACACTACTTTGGTAATGTTTTGCTTAATGTCTTGAAATTTGAAGTAAATCGTCTCATATGATTTTGAATGATGTCAAAGTAGATGTCTTAACATCTTCCTGTTGATCTGAATGTGTTTTCAGATTTTCTATTTCCTATTTTTAAGCGCGCCTTATTCAGGTCTTTTGGTTTATAACTTACGGAAAATATGGAGGAATATTTTTCAATTTGTCTCATCTTTATGGATTATATCTTGGCTTACTTTCATGGAGATATTCAAGGGATTCAATATATTGCAATATTTTTTTTTCATCCCAAGCCCATAAAGAAGTTGTTGTGCCTTTATAAGGACTTGTATCCTTATTCGTACAACTGCAACAATTGAAGAAAAATATACTTTGTGTGTTTTAGAAGTCTGGATCTTTTAATTGTAATATACTCTAGTATTGTTTCAATACTTGAGTTGTAATTTGAGTTGTAAATCGTGGATCATTCATAAGCTTCTAAATATTGAATGATTGAGGTCTTTCAAACTTGATAATTCGGTTGTTTTTCACTGTTGGTGATTGAAGGGATTTGAGGAGGGCCTCATACCTAGGTGTGTCTTAGGTAGAAGTATAGAATGAGTAGTGATTAAGTGATTAGATTGTAAATTGGTTGTTTACTGAGGGTCTATGAATTGATACAATTTAATGGACTTGTCCCTGGCTTGGTAGCCCCCAGAGTAGGTGTTGTTGTACACCAAACTGGGTTAACAATGCCTTGTGTTTTTACTGCTTTTAATATTATTGCATTTTATATTGTCCTCAGATATTTGTGTCGTGACATCTCCTTCGACATCACATATCTGATACCAGAATTTCAATTGGTACCATAGCAGGCATCCTACTCTGTATCTGGGTGAGATCTAGGGAAGATTCTTTCTGGTACTATGGACAAGGAAGGAAGATTTATGAACAAATCACCCATTCTGGATGGAAGCAATTATGACTATCGGAAATCACGTATGGTGGCCTTTCCAAAATGTCTAGACAACAGGGCTTGGAAAGCTGTCTTAAAAGGATGGAAACACCCTGTCAAATTGGGAGAAGATGGAGAACCTACTTCTATGTTAAAGCCAAAAGAATATTGGTCTAAAGAAGAGGATGAAATTGCACTTGGAAATTATAAAGCCTTGAATGCTATATTCAATGGAATTGACAAGAACATTTTCAGATTAGTAAACACATGTGAAGTAGCTAAGGATTCCTGGGGGATTCTTCAATCTACCCATGAAGGCACATCCAAAGTTAAGATGTCAAGACTTCAGTTTCTCACCACGAGATTTTAAAATCTGAGAATGAAGGATAATGAAAGTATTAATGACTCCCATATGAATATTCTTGAGATTGCTAATGCATCCAATGCTTTAGGAGAAAAAATAACCCAAGACAAATTGGTGAGAAAGATGCTTAGGTCTCTCCCCAAGATATTTGATATGAAAGTGACTGCCATAGAAGAAGCACAAGACATTGACAAGATAAGAGTCGATGAACTTGTTGGATCCCTTCATACATTTGAATTAAGCATTAATGAAAGATCTGAAAAGAAGAACAAAAGCATAGCTTTTGTAACCAATGCTGAAGATGAGGATTGTGATTTGGATACAGATGAAGGAATATCGAATGCTTTAGTTCTGCTTGGAAGACAATTTAACAAAGTGATAAAGAAGATGGATAGGAACCCAAGATCAAATATCAAGAACATCTCATCTGACATCCATAAGTCAAATGAGTTTGGAAGAAAAAGGGCTGAAGAAAAATACACTCAAGGAAAGGGAATAAAGTGTCATGGACGTGAAGGTTTTGGTCACATTAGAGATGAATGTCCTACATATCTTAAGAAATAGAAGAATAATCTATCTATTACTTGGTATGGAGAGGGCTATGAGAGTGATCTTGAAGAGGAATTTGCCAAGTATTTTAAAGCATTGACAGGAAAATATGTTTCTGATGAAGAGTCTAGTGATGGTGAAATAACCTTTAATGAGTTAGTTGCCTCGTACAGAGAACTGTGTCTAATAAGTGCAGAAATTTACCAACAAGGGGAGAAATAGAAAGCTCTCGTAACTCAGCTGAAGGCAGAAAGGAAAGAGCATCTGAAAACTATCTCTAGTATGGAAAGTGATGTGACTTCTCTGAATTCAAATCTTGACAGAATGGTTAAATCACTCAAGATGCTGAATAATGGGTCTGACACATTAGATGAAATTCTTCTAGGGGAAGAGTGACAGGAGACAAGAGTGGTCTAGGGTTTAATGAGAAAAAGGAACCTTATTCAGAAGAACCTTCATCAGATTTTACTCATGCCAATTTTAAACCAAATATTTCAAATCAAATGTCTCAACATCATGAGAAACATCTTGACAAGAAAATACATCATGGCAAACATCATGGAAAGAAAAAATTTAATCACACCATAGAGAAATTCCATCCCTGGAGGTGTCACCACTGTGGAAGGTTTGGTCACATAAGACCTTTCTGTTTCAAGTTGTATGGGTACCCTAAAACTGCTCCTCTTCCCAAGACTGGTCAGATCTCTCAAAATAGCAAAAAGAAGAAATGGTGGTGTGATATGGTGGGAGAACTGACTTGAGGGTTTGCGTTTGTGTTCGCAAATGTTTCGGTTTAGCAAGAGTCGCCATCGACTTTTATTTTATCCAAAAGGAAAGGTAAAAAAGCACAGGAAAGACCTTTGAGATTGTTTTTGGGTTCGGGGGGTAGATTATGAAAAGGGAAGGTGTTAGCACCCTTTTTATCCATGGTTTTCCATGGGCTCTTAGTTACTTGTTTTAGATCACTTGCTTTTTCTTTTCAATTGTTTGAAATGGTGCTTTTGTGTGTGGTTTTGAAAGTACTTTGAAAAGAGGCATTTGTCTAGGCAACCTTTGTAATGATTCTTGTTCGAATGAATACAAATGTGTTTGTCTTTTGAAAAATGTTTCAACGTTTGAAAGTTTGTTTGGAAAATGTTTTGAAATTGTGTATGTGCTTTTGAAATTAGCAAGGATGGTTTGCAAGTTGATCAAGTAACTAGGAGTTATCTACCCTACTCAAAGATCTTTCCTACACATTTTTAACCCTTTGACATTGTTGTTTTACCATTGTATTTGGTAAACAAACCTATCTTTGGATGTTAAACGGGATGGGCGTATGTCATCGTATGACCATGATAGCAATGGTGCTAAGTATCTTTAGCAAGTTTTTGAGGGACTAGATCATTTTTGTATAGGCGACTAAGATAGCGTCATCGAGGGACTATGATCTTTTTGTTTTTTTTTGTTTTTGCCAAGATACCAAGCATGCATACCATGGCCATGTTTAAGTCAACAAGTGGATGAAACCCTAGGGGTGCTTGTGTGCATTGTGTTGTCATTTTTCATGCATTTTTGTCTTGTGTTTAGGTCTTGCTATTTGTTTTGATTTTGGTTCTTTGCATACAAACCCTAGTTTTACTAATCATGCATATAAAGCAATAAAATGCGTAAAAGTAAATCTAAGACTATTACAACATTATTATGGGGAGGGGGATACGACTTTGAATAGGGGGATATTGCTCAAAAATAAATCCCTAAAACTATTACAACCATATTGAATTTATTTGTACAAATGAATAAATGAATAATATTTAAATATGCAATTGAATATAAATATACAAAGGATGTTTTTTTTTGTATTTATTTTATGTATATAAAATAAATTATTTATGCCTCAAAAATAAGAAAATAAAAAATGATTATTTTTGAAAGGGTAGAAACCCTAGTTTTTGTTTTAAGAAAATATATATTCTATATTATTTATTTATGTACAAGAAAATAAATAAAAATATATACAAAAGTGTTAAAAAATTAAAATGTGTGAGAAAATATTATTTAAGTGTATAATATAATAAAATAAAAATATGTAAGTATTTTAATATTATTTACAAGTTTTAATTAAGAAAATAAAGTAATATTAACCTAATAATTATTTATTATGCAAATAAAAATAAAATAAAAATATAATAAAATGCCAAAAATAAAGAAAATATCTTTTAAGATTTTAAATGTTCAAGGAAAAATAATAAAGTCAGAAAATAAAAATAGAAATGAAAAATATACAAAAATAAAGAAATGGACCAAAGGGGTGCAAAAAGCAGGATGGGGGGTGTCAAAAGAAAGGCAGGCCAGGCCCAACCCAAGCTGCACTTCGTCCCTGACCTTGAGACAAAAACACGCATTCTGCAGCTTCAACCTGTTCTCTCTTGTTCTTGCATGAAATCAAAAACTTACAACATAAAAGTTATAGCATTTTCAATCACGATTCTAACCATATAAAAAACTTAATCTAACTCTAAGAAACCAGGGAGAATTTTATCACCCCCAATTTCTGACCTAAAAAATTCAGCAACTTCAACATCCAAATTCTCCTAGCTCAGCTAACATAAATGAATTTTATGCATATGTACAGTTTA
This sequence comes from Vicia faba, assembly GCA_948472305.1. Lineage (NCBI taxonomy): Eukaryota > Viridiplantae > Streptophyta > Magnoliopsida > Fabales > Fabaceae > Vicia > Vicia faba. The sequence goes on along the minus strand of OX451740.1, from coordinate 287,293,204 downwards.
AGGACATTAAGGGCTACATTTTTGCTTCACAAACCTAAGCTTAATCATGCCTAAATAAGGAGATAGAAAGTTGGAAAATACCTGTTTCAGTCAAGCTCGGGTATGGCAATGTAGCAACTTTTAGTGAGGCCTGAAAGACTTTTGAGCTTGCTTGATGTTCCCTTGACCTTTCCCAATGCTTAGCTTGTTTTGAAATGGCTTGAATCTCCCTATATAACTCAACCTGCAAACTCAGAATTTGAAAATGGTGAAGTGTGAAAATGGAGTTACAGTTGCTTGAGAAGGGCTTGGATAGTTTAGGTGCATTGTTTAGAATGTGTTTGAAAAGATTCCAAGCAAAACGCACGAGTGGATTTGGATTTGGCTTGGTGTTTGTAGAAAATGCCCTGTTTTGGGCAGAAGTTGGTGTTTTGGTGTTTAAGGATTTTTGAGAGGCTATGAGCTCGTGTTTCTGGCCTTAGACAATATGTAAAACTTGTTTGAAATGATACCAAACTTTGTTCTTATCAAATGGTAGAGTTATGCTGACTTTTGCAAGTTACTTGCTTTTGAAGCAAAAGTTGAAATGACAAAGCTTAAGGGCTGTACTTGCTAGCTTGAGGCCTGCTGAGAGTTGGTGAACTTTTCCTGATGTTTGTGGATGTTATTTTCATAAAGAAATCAGGTCCATGGCTCAAGACAAACAAAATTGCCAAAAGCATGCTTTATCAAAGTTGTAATGTTAACTTTTTGCCATTTTTGGATAAACCTTTGTATAATGCTTCATAGATCAGAACAATGTCATAATCCAATGTGTTTGCATTTAATTTATGAGTGTAGAAAAGATTAGAACCTGTAAACCAAGTACAAGCATGCTTTGGACAGATTTGCAAGTTGTAGCAATGTGCAAAATGCATTGGACAAAAGTGATGATTTGCCATTTTCAAACTTTCGATTCTCCCTAACCATGAATGATCTTGGAGAGTTCTTGGACATTTTGGAAAGCTTGTAACATGCTCTACAATTAAAATGTGAAATGAATTTTGAGATTCCAATAGGAACTATGTGAAAATTTGCCATGAAGATAGGTCAAAATCCTGCCTAAACTAGGGCAAAATTTCACTAAGTTAAAAGTTTCATGGGCCCTTGTTCATAAAATCATAACTTGAGATACAAGCATATTTTGGGAAAACTTTGTGAATAAAAGTTGTATATTTTGTGGAGGACTACAACTTTCATGTTGGACGTTTTCTTTGAATCCAATTGTATCATGGAGAAAAAGTTGGGCAAAGTTGGGAAAAAATAAGAAATTTTCATAACTTAGAAAATTTCTAAGTTATGAAAATTTTCCATTTTAAACCCTAATTTCCAAAATTAGGTTTCTTGGTCAACAAGTTTCATGTTTTGACACATCTTGATGAAAAATGACCCTTGGCACTTGATTTTGACCAAAAAGTCAAAGTTTGACTTTTCAGTGTACAATTGATTTTTGATCAGTTGACTGGAAAATTCATTTGTCAATCCAATGCATTTGAGATCTTTTGAACCTTGTGATTAGGTCAATATGGTACCATTGAGTCCTTGAAACCATGTTTGAACCCAATTTGCCATTGGCTAGGTTAAAAATCAGAAATTGCCCTTCTAGAGTCAAAACCCTAAAAATGACCATTTTGCCCTTTTGATGATCTGATCAAATTTCTTGAGGAGTTGTAGTCCAAACTTGATAAAATGGTTCATATGAGTCTATAATGTTGTTGTGGATAAAAAATTATGAGGTTTGACTGTAAATTGGCCACAGTTGACTTTTCCCCCAATACAACTGATTTTTAGGTCAACTGTCCAATTGATTGGGCAAAAATTTGATTCAAGGCTTGAAACTTGGTATGAGCAATCTTAGGAGTCCAAAATGAAGTATGAAAGTCACATGAGGCATTGGAAGTCCAAAAATCCTTGTGCAAACTCAAACCCTAACTTCAGGTCAATAGTGCAAGGAGATGTCTTGAGCTGAGCAAACCCTAATCCTGTCTGGAGTCCAAAGAGTCTTGTGAGGGGAAATCTTGATAAAGTGAGAGGGAAAATTTTGGGGTACAACAGCTTCCCCTGTTCAATCTTCTTGAACCTGAAGTGTTATATTGGCGAGATTTCCGTTCGTGACATGAAGGTAAAAGATGATTGGACACTAGAGTGCCCGTAAATTTGCACTCGTCAGAATGTAGTTGAGGAAATGGGCTTAAAGATGCCATTTAGAGATGATTGAATCTTGTTGGAGATGGTCTTGTAGATTCCATCAAGAATGTTTGTTGAACTGCATGTTGTAAGTCAAAAGAATGAGAATCAGAATGGTATCCGCGTCTGAAACGTATCTGAACTGTATCTAGAGACTAAATCTGTATGAGCAATGGAATGGCGTCCATGTCTGGAGCGTATCTGAGATGTAACTAGAGATTGAATCTGTATGAGCAATGGAATGGCGTCCGTGTCTGGAGCGTATCCAAGTTGTAACTATATTTGAATCTGAATGAATAACAGAATGACTGCCGTGTCTGGAGTGTATCTGTATTGTATCTGAATCTGAAATTTGAATAAGCGACAGAATGACATTCGTGTCTGGAGCATCTCTGGGCTGAGGAAAAGGTCAGAATAAGTGACAAAATGGCAACCGTGTATGGAGCGTATCTGGACTGTATCTGAAGTTGAGATCTGTATGAGCAGCAGAATGACTTCCGTGTCTGGAGTGTATCTGAACTGTAACTGGGATCTGAATAAGTGACAAAATGACTTCCGTGTATGGAGTGTATCTGAACTTGAAGTTGAATCTGAATGAGAAATAGAATGGCTTCCGCATTTGGAGCGTATCTAATTTGTATCTGATTGTTGAAGTTTGAATGAGTGACAGAATGGCATCTCTGTCTTGAGCGTATCCGTACTGTATCTAAATAAGAGATCTGAATGAGTAATAAAATGACTTTCGTGTCTGGAGTGTATCTGTACTGTATCTGAAATCTTTGAATATTTGTTAAAGATAGATGTTAATCTTATCCTGAAAAGGGTAAAATGTTAGCTGAAACACAAAGTTATATTGCATGAAATGTATGATGCAATAAAATGTGTTTTATCAATGTTTATGATATATGAATGTAATGTATTCGCATGTAAGCTGATTAGCTATCTTGCTGAGGAAAATAAATCCTTGATAGCTGGAGATAATGAAATCTTTGACTGCTGTCGGGGAAAATAAATCCTTGACCGCTGTTGGAGATTCAAAATCTTTGATTGCTGAGGATGAGAAATCCTTGGACCATTGTTGGGGATAGAAAATCCTTGGCAACTCGCGGGGATTATAAAAAACTTTGACAACTTATGTGGGGATGTGAGAATCCTTCACGACTTTCCTGGGGATATAGGGATCCTTCAAGTCTTTAGAGTTGGAAGATGATAAATATTCTATTGTGAGAATGATGCCAAGTGTTGCTTGAGAAACCTGCTTGGGGAGTCCTGAGAACTTTGATGACTATGGCTGGGGATTACATCATGGGAATTCTTACTCGGCTGGGGAATAAGGAAACTCTGATGATTTCTACCGGGGATCAAACAAAGGAAAACCTTGATCTGTTGGAGAATAAGGAAGACTTTGATGGCTTCTGCGGAGAATTAAGAATGAGAAACTTTGATCTCCTGGGGAAATTGAAACCTTGGGGGCTTCACTGGAGAAGTGAGAATGAGAATCTTCAATCTGCAGGGGATTAAAAATTCTGACAAATTCATGCTGGGGAGTAATGAAGACTCTGGCAACTTCACTGGGGAATCAGGAAAGAGAATCTTCAATCTGCTAGGGGAATTTGAATCCTTGGGGACTTCAAGCTGGGGAGTTAATAATGAGAATCTTCATTCTGTTGGGGAGTAAAAACTTCATGGGGAATAGCTGTACTGCCGAGGAGTAGCTATCCTTCTGGGGAGATCAGGAGCTTGGGTTGTATGCCAATCTACTGGTGAATTATCCGGAGGTTGGGGATTAAACAAAAGTTAACTGTTATCTGGTTGATTTCCAGGTTTTAAGACAACTTGTTGGGGAATCTGGGGAAAACTGAATGGTTCCCGCTGGGGCTTGATAATTGAATATTTGACTCGACTGGGGAAGAAAGTTTCATCTCCGCTGAGGGTCTGTAGTTCCAAGTTTTGCTCCGCTGAGGATTGGGAGTTTGAAAACTTAACTCTGATGGGAATTAAATGTTTGAAAATATAACTCCGCCGGGGATTGGGAGTTTGAAGTTTATCTTTGGCGGGGATTTTGAAATTTAATTACGCTGGGGATATGTATTTCAACGTTTTGATTCCGCTGGGGATCTAGCTGATGCACTGCAGGGGATTTCTCTTGGAATTGCCTAAAGACATTTTCCTATCCTTTTAACCTGTCAGTAATTATTCTTTCACACTTCGTTTATTTGTAAACAATGATTATATTCAAATGCATATGCTCATTTAATAAACCATTGGACGTTTTCAAATAAAACACAAGTGTAAAGAAAAAGAAAAGGCAAATAGTTTTCTGCACTTTGAAGTATCTTTGTATTAACTTTGTGTAAGTATTTTGTACAAAGGAGACAGACATCCTAGTAAGAGGATGTTGTCATAAAAAATGAGAAAAATTTATACAAAGAAAGATGGTTATGTGTAAAAATTCCATGGGGTTCCCACTCTGCTATAGCCTTCGTAACTCTGGATATCTTATCCATTTGCTGCTTCGTTCGAAGATGATTGAGTTGATCAGAAGCCCGGAGTTTGTCTGGTGAAGAGATTGTCCTTAAAGTGATCCTACGAGACATAGTCATACGCTTTAATTCCCTAACTTTTTCCTGGACCGCCCTTTCGGGTTTTCGATCCACTGGGAAACCCTTTTTTTCCCAAGCCGCCCTTTCGGGTTTTCAACTTGCCGGGTGTACAGATTTCTTTGATTTATCCCTAATTTTTTCCTAAACCGCCCTTTCGGGTTTTTGATTCACCGAGATGCCCATTTTTTCCCAAGTCGCCCTTTCGGGTTTTCAACTTGTCGGGTCGTTTATGCGTAGTATCTTTTGACTATGTCTGTGTTTGCAGGGTGCGGCAGGTCGTCGCCGTCCATGGTGGTTAAGATCATTGCCCCACCAGAAAATATTTTTTTGATCACAAATGGTCCTTCGTAAGTAGGAGTCCATTTTCCCCTGGGATCACATTGCGGCAAGATGATCCGCTTGATTACAAGATCCCCGACTTGATATATCTGGCGCCTGACTTTATTGTTGAATGCCTTGATCATCCGCTTCTGATACGCCTGACTGTGGCAAACAACAGTAAGTCGCTTTTCATCAATCAAGTTAAGTTGATCAAGCCGGGTCTGAATCCAATCGTCTTCACTCAAACCAGCATCCTTCATGATTCTTAAGGAGGGAATTTGAACCTCGATAGGTAAAACAGCTTCCATGCCGTATACCAAAGAATAGGGTGTTGCCCCAGTTGATGTTTGTGCCGTGGTACGGTACCCGTGCAGAGAAAACGGTAACATCTCATGCCAGTCCTTGTAGGTGACTGTCATCTTTTGTATGATCTTCTTGATATTTTTGTTCGCAGCTTCGACAACACCGTTCATCTTCAGTTGATAGGGAGATGAATTGTGATGTTGAATCTGGAACATCTCGCACAGAGTGGTGATCATAGTATTTTTAAGGTTTGTACCATTGTCAGTGATGATCCTTTCAGGGATACCATACCGGAAAATGAGGTTCTACTTGATGAAGTGGGCAACAACATTCTTTGTGACGGATGCGAAGGAAGCTGCTTCGACCCATTTGGTGAAGCAATCAATGGCCACCAGGATGAAGCGGTGTCCATTGGATGCTGTAGGCTTGATCTCTCCAATCATGTCGATTCCCCACATAGCGAATGGCCAAGGAGCTGTTAAGACATTGAGAGGAACCGGAGGTATATGTACCTTGCCTGCATAGATTTGGCATTTGTGACAAGTCCTGGAATGTCGATGGAAGTCAACTTCCATGGTAGACCAGTAATAGCCTGCCCGTAGAATCTTCTTAGCCATCCTATGTCCGCTAGAGTGAGTGCCAAAGGTACCATTGTGCAGTTCAGCCATGACCTGTTCAACTTCAATCTTGTCCACACAATGGAGTAGAATGCAATCATGATTGCGCTTGTATAGGATGCCATTTCTCAGGAAGAACTTTGCCAAGAACCTCCTTAGGAACTTTTTGTCGTTGACCGAAGCTCCTTCGGGGTATTCTTGAGCCTCGAGATACCTTTTGACGTCATGAAACCACGGTCGGTCCACTACTTCTTCGGTATTAATCTCGTGACAATGTGCAGGTTCGTCCATCTGTTCAATGGTGATTTGGGGAGCCTCATTATCCCAGTTAAGTTTAAACATGGATGACATTGTAGCTAGAGCATCCGCTAGCAGATTCTCTTCTCACGGGAAGTGCTCGAAGGTAATCTGCTCGAAATGAGGTAGTAATGTCAAGACATGTTCTTTGTAAGGGTTGAGGTTTGGATGTTTAGTATCCCACTCTCCTTTGATCTGACTGATGACCAAAGTTGAGTCCCCAAATACAATCAAAGATTTGATTCCCAAGTCAATAGCGGCCTTGAGACCAAAGATACAAGCGTCATACTCGGCCATGTTGTTGGTACAGCTGAAGCAAAGTCTGGCTGTGAAAGGTGTACGACAACCTTCTGGAGAGATAACTACCGCGCCGATACTGTTGCCAAGTACATTGGAGGCACCATCAAAGTACAGGGTCCATCGGGATCCTTGTTCAGGTCCGTCATACGGTCTAAAATCTTTAATGTTATCCAATGTCATGATATCCTCATCGGGGAAGTCGAACCTCATGGATTGGTAATCTTCGACAGCTTGATGTGCCAGATGATGGGCTAGTACACTCCCCTTTATAGCTTTTTGGGTCGTGTACTGTATATTGTATTCCGTGAGGATCATCTGCCACCTAGCGATTCTTCCAGATAAAGCAGGCTTCTCAAAGATGTACTTGATCGGATCCATCTTAGAGATCAGCAAAGTGGTATGAGTCAACATATACTGCCTTAGCCAGCGAGCAGCCCATACCAAAGCGCAGCAAGTTTTCTCGAGCAGTGAGGATCGGGTCTCACAGTCGGTAAACTTTTTGCTAAGGTAATAAATGGCATGCTATTTTCGGCCAGACTCGTCATGTTGGCCCAATACACACCCCATTGAATTCTCTAGGACAGTCAGATACATGATTAGCGGCCTTCCTTCGACGGGTGGCATCAAGATAGGAGGTTCTAGCAAATACTCCTTGATTTTATTGAAAGCAACTTGACAGTCATCCTTCCATTTAACCACACGATCTTTCTTCAACATCTTGAAGATTGGTTCACAGGTAGATGTTAGGTGAGAAATGAACCTTGCAATGTAGTTTAGGCGTCCCAAGAAACCTCTAACCTCCTTCTCAGTGCGAGGGGCAGGCATTTCTTGTATAGCTTTGACTTTGGCATGATCAACTTCGATGCCTTTGTTACTGACAATGAAACCCAAGATTTTATCGGACCTGACTCCAAAAGTGCACTTGTTAGGGTTCAGTCTAAGCTTGTACTCCTTCAACCTGACAAACAGCTTTTGCAGATGGTCGAGGTGTTCTTCTTCTGTTTGTGAATGGGCTATCATGTCATCTACGTAGACCTCTATCTCATGATGTATCATATCATGAAACAAAGCTACCATGGCGCGTTGATAGGTTGCCCCGACATTCTTTAGTCTGAATGGCATCACTTTATAACAGAACGTACCCCACTGTGTAACAAAAGTAGTTTTCTCCATGTCTTCAGGTGCCATTTTGATCTGGTTGTAACCTGAAAATCCGTCCATGAAAGAAAATACCTTGTGTTGAGCTGTATTGTCAACCAAAATGTCAATGTGCGGAAGTGGAAAGTCATCTTTAGGGCTGGCCCTGTTTAAGTCTATGTAATCCACGCACATTCTCACTTTGTTGTCCTTCTTAGGCACTGGCACAATGTTAGCAACCCATTGTGGATAGGAAGTAACAGCAAGAAATCCAGCGTTGAACTGCTTCATAACTTCTGCTTTGATCTTTTCAGACATGTCGGGCCTCATGCGGCGAACTTTTTGTTTAATTGGTGGACAGTCTTCTCTTGTGGGGAGACGGTGTACCACAATGTCTGTATCAAGTCCCGACATGTCTTTGTATGACCAGGCGAAGATCTCAACATATTCATTCAACAGCTGAACTAAGCGCTCCTTGACACTTGGCTCTAGGTTGGCACCCACTCTAACTTCTTTTCTGTCTTCCTCTGTACCCAAGTTGATTGTCTCTAACAACTCCTCGTGAGGTAGAATAGCCCTTTCTTCCTGTTGTAGCAGTCTAGCCAACTCTCTAGGCACTTTACAGTCTTCATCATCTTCGTATTCGGCATGGTAGACCAGATCTTCAGAGTCACTGAAGGCCAAAGCAAAATTGTTACCCATGGAATCCAGAATGGATGGGTACCTGCATTGGTGAGTGTGGGTGTGTGTAAGGGATAACCACCTTTAAACAAATAAAATGTAAAAAGAAATAAAATGAACACAAAAGTTTATATGTGAAAACGTCCATGATTCATTAAAATGGCATATGAAGATGAAAAATCAAACCCTTACAAATGGACCTATGTGCCTCGGGTAAGGCACAAGGTTAAAAGTGTACGAATTGTTTAAGAATTATTACAAACCAACAAAAATGTTTGAAAGATAAATTACTGATTGATGAAAGTAATGGGAATATAATCCTTTGCTTCCCAATTGCATACTCCTCCGTCCACAATAGGGAAAATCCAGTCTTCCAAATTGCTTTCCTCTTCACTATCCTCCACAGCATTGACTCCATGATGGGTGATCTTCACTGGTGGACCTCCAGCCTGGGAGCGACGCACAACCTTTTGAGCAGAAGCAGTGAAACCCAAGCCGAATTTATCAGATTTAAAGGGAAAGTCTGGAAGTTGCCCCCAGATTATGCTTCCTCCTTCTTCAATCACAGCCTTTGCATCTTTGAGAGACGACATCTGAGGCGGAGGTCGGGTAATCATGGGTACAGAAGACACTGTCTTGGTTTCCGCAATCTCTTGAGCTACCTCTTCAAAATGCTGAAAGGGGGTTTCGATGAATTCACCATCCAATTCCACATAGCGGAAAGAATTTAGATGGCTTATCATGTATTCCTCCTCGCCGTGAACAGTTACAATTTTCCCCTGGACAGGGTACTTGAGCTTTTGATGCAAAGTGGAGGTGACGGCTCCAGCATGATGAATCCAGGGTCTTCCCAACAAGCAAGAATAGGAGGGACGGATGTCCATGACATAGAATGTGGAGTTGAAGGTTTCAGTTCCCACTTTAATCGGGATGTCCACCTCCCCGTGGACCATCCTTTTAGAACCATCAAAGGCTCTGACAATGATGTTGCTGGGCTTCAAAGTTAAACCTTCACAATCTAGCCTGTCTAAGGCCTTCTTCGGTAGGACGTTCAGCGATGAACCAGTGTCTACCAGAACATATGCTAGTGTAGACCCTCTGTATTCCACCAAGACATGAAGAGCGTCATTATGTTTTCTCCCTTTGATTGTTAGATCAACATCGGAGAATCCTAGACCATTGTCTGCTGTTAGGCTAGCTACACATTCCTGGAATTGATCCGCGGAGGTTTCCTGTGGCACATGGGCCATCTTCAAGAATCTGATTAAAGCTTTGGCATGAGCTTCTGAACAAAGCAGCAAGGCCAACATAGAGATTTTTGAGGGGGTTTGCCCCAGTTTCTCCATAACATTATAATCGCTTCTCTTGATTATTTTCAAAATCTCTTCCGTTTCTTTTTGAGAGGTTTCAGGGATGATCAACGGCTAAGCCCTCGTCCTGACGGGCTCTTCTTGGATCCCTTTCCCTCTATCATCATCAGCAGCAGAGGGGGAAACGACAAGAGTTACAACTTCTTCAATAATTGGAGTTCTCGCAGATATGTTTACCGGTGCAGGGGTAACCTTAGGAGTGGCTGAGGATCCGAAGATTTCCTTTGGAGGCGCAATCTCCGGAGAGAAAATTCTTCCACTACGGGTGATTTTACTCGTTCCGTAAATGTTTCCAATGTCAGAAGTCTCTTCATCAGAACTCTCTTCAGTTGATTCAATTTGTTTAACACTGTGGTAAAAGATCTCTCCCTCATAGTTCCACGGTATTGATTTGTTGGACTTGTATGGGACAGGCCCCGACATGGTTATTTTCAAAGGTACAATCTTCGGATCGGATGTAATCTTAACAGGTTTTTTGGAGACCTTTGAAAGATTGGCGGATATGGTAATTATCGAAACATCATTGACATGAGTCGGTGTAACAGGAGTCTTTTCAAAAAGGATCTCTTGGTTATCTATTAGGCGTTGGATGCATAACTTCAACAACGGACAGTCGGTTGGTAAGGATGAACAAAGGCAGCAATCTTCTTCACAACCTAGGAAAATCCCAGCCTTCAGCAAATTCAACTTGATTATCGGTAGCGGAGTCATCAAATCATCAACAATAGCAACAAAAAAATCTTCTTCAACAGCATGGGCATTGTGGCCATGCTTTGGCATTGGAGCAGAGATCACATTAGGCTTTTCAGCGGCGTCGAATTCAACTTCTTTAGCATCTATTAAATCCTGAATCTTATTTTTGAGGGCCCAACAATTGTTGGTGTCGTGCCCCAGGTTGTCTGAATGATAAGCACCATTGGCGTTCGAATGGTAGTAAGGAGAAGATGTATTCGGATTCTTCGGTGCCTCTTTCAAACTTGCAAGGTTTAACTTCAAGAGATGAGGGAGAACCTGAGCAGGTGTCATATTTATCCGGGTGAATTGCCGTGCAGGCCTTTCCACCCTTGCTTGGTTGGTTCTGGGTTGATTGTTTCTAGGCTGATCAGCTGCAGACTTCTGAATCATTACAGCCCCCACCGCTGGCCGGCGCTCAACTCTTCCTTAACTTCTTTGGGAGTAGACATCTGAGACTTATTTCTTTGCTAGAAAATTCTTTTTGATGGCAGCGGAAGCAGATGCATCCTTTTGAATTTTCCCGCTCTTGATGCCGGCTTCAAATCTCTCACCAGTTAGAATCAACTCGATGAACCCCGCAGACGAACTTCCAATCAGGTGATTGAAAAAGGGGCCTGACAGTGTACCCAAGAACATATCTACCAGCTCCCTCTCAGATAGAGGTTGTTGCACTTGTCCCGCCAAATATCTCCATTTCTGGGCATACTCTTTGAAACCTTCATTTGAGACCATGCCCATACTCTGTAATTGAGTATGGGTTGGTGTTAAGTCCGCATTATATTGATATTGTCTGTAGAAGGCAGCAGCCAAATCCTCCCAATTGTGCACATCGGACCTCTCTAGCTGGTAGAACCAATCTAACTGCGTTCCTGAAAGACTGTCCTGGAAGAAATGAACCCATAGGTCTTTATCAGAATAATGCGGTTGGATTTTTCTAGCATAAGACCGTAGGTGCATCTTTGGACAAGAGAAGCCGTCGTATTTAGCAAAAAGAGGCACCTTAAACTTAGGGGGAATCACAATCCCAACAACCAGCCCTAACTCTTCAAAGTCCAGCCCAGACACTCTTTGTATCTCTATAGCTGCCAGACGCTCTTCCAGGTTCTTATATTTGTCGTCTGCAGGAGGGTACTGCTGTTCTGAATAGTCTTCATCCTCTTCTTCTTCTTCTTCCTCAGACTCAGATTGCACTGCAGTTCCTTTACCTTTTCCTATCCCTTCATCAGATGTTGATGGGAAATCCAGGACCCTTCTAGCTTGACCTTCAAATCTTCTACCCATGGTAGCCACACCAACCCTCTTCTTTTTCTTTTTCTCCTTTTCCTTTTCCAGTAGAGTTTTGAGCTCCTCCTGACCCTTTGCCAAGGTCATGAGTAGCTGTTGGAACTGTGAATTCTGCGCTTGTAAGTCTTTAACCGTCTGCTCAATATCCATCTTGCTGAAATAAACAACAGAGAGATAAGGAAACCTAGTGTAAAGACCTGTTTATACATATGATGAATGGTGTGTATTCATGTAATGCATTCAAGGATTCAGAAATTCAAATTTGTTTTAAACAAAAAGGAACACACGTCATATTAATAAGATAGAATTTGTTAGTACATAAATGCCCCATGGGAAAAATAATACAAAATTCTAATGTAAAAAGATGTTGCGCATCCTCTTTGGTGCAATGTAGGCGTTGAGAGTCTGATCTTCGTGAATTGACGAGTAAGTTCCAAAACCTTCTTCTCACTGGAGTAGAATTGGGATTCAAAAGTGTCGCGTTCTCCCTTGAGTTGTATCCAACTCCTTTGCAGATCTTCAAGTGATGTTGGCATGTCAGGATGTAGGAGGGTGTAGGGAACCTCTCCTTCCATAACAGGCTCTTTGATCACAGGGAGAATGTAGGGGTAAGGCATCATAAGACTTTGGGCGCATGTTCGTACCCACTTGAGGTAAGGCTCAAGGGGGATGGAATTCTTGTGTCCCAAGGTCTTACTGTCCACTTTGTTGGGCATCCTCCAAGCTCGGATAAACCTTTGTCGAAGTCCTTGATCGTCATTGTTGAAGTCAAAAACCAAGTCTGGAATCAGCATGTCATGTGGGCCATCCCTTCGGGCATACCCAAACTGTCTCAGAGCCAAGCAGGGGTTATAGGTGATGCCTCCCCTAATGCCAATTAGTGGGACATTAGGGAATTCCCCATAACGGTCAATGATGATAACATTTTCTCGGGATCGAGAACACCAATGGGGAAGGTGAGAAATAAACCACCTTGCTAGAAGAGGAGTACAACACATGAGAACACCTCTTTTCCTCATTGTTCGAGTGTGAAATGAGTGGAGGATATCCCCAAGCAATGTAGGCACCGGGTTGCGAACCATGAAGATTTTGACAGCACTGACATCTATAAGTTGGTCAGGATTTGGGAACAAGACCATCCCATAGATGATAAGAGCTACAATCTCCTCAAAAGCTTGTAAGTCCAATGAATTCTAGCAGCTTTGGGCCTTCTTAAACAGAAACTTTGACAAGAAGCCTTTGAAACCACTTATAGTTTCCTAATGGCCTATGATATCAGATGGTTGCGAGTGTAGGGCTTGAGCAACATCTTCAGGCTATGGATCTCTTTCCGTACCGTTGTAGGGTAGTTGATGGAGAATAGGAATCCTCAGGAGTTGAGAAAATTCCTCCAAAGTAGGCACAAGCTGGTAATCAGGAAATGTGAAGCAGTGGTGTAGGGGGTCAAAGAACTGGAAGAGAACTTTCACCATGTCTTCCTCAGTGTTGGTGTTGACTAAGTTGAGAAGACGACCATGCCTCTCGGTGAATGGAGAATTCTTAGGAATCCTTGAAGCAAGCTCCTTGAGTTGAGGAGGAATTCTTACAAGGTTGACTTGGATTGTTTTCCTGCGAAGTGAATCCATTACCTACAAAACAGGAACAAAGATGAAGATCCAAATCCTTGAAATGGTTAGTGGATACATATGATGCTTCATGATGTTATGCACAAGTATATATGTACAAGAAAATCACACAAGTTCCTAGTTTCAGGCTTGCATGGGGTTTCATAGGTAAGTACCCTCTTGAAGTTTAGTTGGCTCAACCTGTCCTATAAATAGTAATCGGGTTCTAAGGAGCTCAATATCACTGGATTATTTTTTGTGTTCATTGTTTCAGTTTAGCCACTTTACTGGCGACCGAAATATTCCAAGAAAACAACCCTCAATGAGTGTAGTATCTAATATCTACCAACTTCGGACTGCACCAAATCCGGTCACCTCACTACATCCTAAAAGGCCAAGTTGGTCAAGTAAAGGTTCTAAAAGTCCATTAGTGCTTCATGACATCACTCAGCGGCCCCATATTCTCTTTGATTAACTCAAAGGCTACCGGTACCCACAAATATGTTGCACTAATATAGCTATTGCTTCAACCATATCGGTATACCCCACACAGTTTCCACAACGTATTGCTCTTTACCTATGAATGTTTCCCAAATCCGGGTAGAGGATTTCAAACCCAAACAATAGAACCAAATGTAAAGCAATCAAGTCAAGCAATATAAGCATGTAAAGGTGATATAAAACCCTAAGGTAACCCCACTTTTATAATTTCCCCAGCAGAGTCGCCAGTTTTGTGATGCGGTGGGAGAACTGACTTGAGGTTTTGCGTTTATGTTCGCAAATGTTTCAGTTTAGCAAGAGTCGCCACCGACTCTTATTTTATCCAAAAGGAAAGGTAAAAAAGCAAAGGAAAGACCTTTGAGATTGTTTTTGGGTTCGGGGGGTAGATTATGAAAAGGGAAGGTGTTAGCACCTTTTCATCCATGGTTTTCCATGGGCTCTTAGTTACTTGTTTTAGATCACTTGCTTTTGCTTTTCAATTGTTTGAAATGGTGCTTTTGTGTGTGGTTTTGAAAGTATTTTGAAAAGAGGCCTTTGTCTAGGCAACCTTTGTAATGATTCTTATTCGAATGTATACAAAGGTTTTTGTCTTTTGAAAAATGTTTCAATGTTTGAAATTTTGTTTAGAAAATGTTTTGAAATTGTGTATGTGCTTTTGAAATTAGCAAGGATGGTTTGCAAGTTGATCAAGTAACTAGGAGTTGTCTACCCTACTCAAAGATCTTTCCTACACATTTTTAACCCTTTGACATTGTTTTTTTACCATTGTATTTGGTAAACAAACCTATCTTTGGATGTTAAACGGGACGGGCGTGGGTCATCGTATGACCATGATAGCAATGGTGCTAAGTATCTTTAGCAAGTTTTTGAGAGACTAAATCATTTTTGTATAGGCGACCAAGATAGCGTCATCGAGGGACTATGATCTTTTTATTTTTTTGTTTTTGCCAAGATACCAAGCATGCATACCATGGCCATGTTTAAGGAAACAATTGGATGAAACCCTAGGGGTGCTTGTGTGCATTGTGTTGTCATTTTTCATGCATTTTTGTCTTGTGTTTAGGTCTTGCTATTTGTTTTGATTTTGGTTCTTTGCATACAAACCCTAGTTTTACTAATCATGCATATAAAGCAATAAAATGCGTAAAAGTAAATCTAAGACTATTACAACATTATTATGGGGAGGGGGATACAAGTTTGAATAGGGGGATATTGCTCAAAAATAAAGCCCTAAAACTATTACAACCATATTGAATTTATTTGTACAAATGAATAAATGAATAATATTTAAATATGCAATTGAATATAAATATACAAAGGATGATTTTTTGTATTTATTTTATGTATATAAAATAAATTATTTATGCCTCAAAAATAAGAAAATAAAAAATGATTATTTTTGAAAGGGTAGAAACCCTAGTTTTTGTTTTAAGAAAATATATATTCTATATTATTTATTTATGTACAAGAAAATAAATAAAAATATATACAAAAGTGTTAAAAAATTAAAATGTGTGAGAAAATATTATTTAAGTGTATAATATAATAAAATAAAAATATGTAAGTATTTTAATATTATTTATAAGTTTTAATTAAGAAAATAAAGTAATATTAACCTAATAATTATTTATTATGCAAATAAAAATAAAATAAAAATATAATAAAATGCCAAAAATAAAGAAAATATTTTTTGTGATTTTAAATGTTCAAGAAAAAATAATAAATTCAGAAAATAAAAATAGAAATGAAAAATATGCAAAAATAAAGAAATGGGCTAAGGGGGTGCAAAAAGCAGGATGGGGGGTGTCAAAAGCAAGGCAGACCAGGCCCAGCCCAAGCTGCACTTCGTCCCTGACCTTGAGACAAAAACACGCGTTCTGCATCTTCAACCTGTTCTCTCTTGTTCTTGCATGAAATCAAAAACTTACAACATAAAAGTTATAGCATTTTCAATCACGATTCTAACCATATAAAAAACTTAATCTAACTCTAAGAAACCAGGGAGAATTTTATCACCCCCAATTTCTGACCTAAAAAATTCAGCAACTTCAACATTCAAATTCTCCTAGCTCAGCTAACATAAATGAATTCTATGCATATGTACAGTTCAAGGACATTAAGGGCTACATTTTTGCTTCACAAACCTAAGCTTAATCATGCCTAAATAAGGAGATAGAAAGTTGGAAAATACCTGTTTCAGTCAAGCTCGAGTATGGCAATGTAGCAACTTTTAGTGAGGCCTGAAGGAATTTTGAGCTTGCTTGATGTTCCCTTGACCTTTCCCAATGCTTAGCTTGCTTTGAAATGGCTTGAATCTCCCTATAGAACTCAACCTGCAAACTCAGAATTTGAAAATGGTGAAGTGTGAAAATGGAGTTATAGTTGCTTGAGAAGGGCTTGGATAGTTTAGGTGTATTGTTTAGAATGTGTTTGAAAAGATTCCAAGCAAAACATACGAGTGGATTTGGATCTGGCTTGGTGTTTGCAGAAAATGCCCTGTTTTGGGCAGAAGTTGGTGTTTTGGTGTTTAAGGATGTTTGAGAGGCTATGAGCTCGTGTTTCTGGCCTTAGACAATATGTAAAACTTGTTTGAAATGATACCAAACTTTGTTCTTATCAGATGGAAGAGTTATGCTGACTTTTGCAAGTTACTTGCTTTTGAAGCAAAAGTTGAAATGACAAAGCTTAAGGGATGTACTTGCTACCTTGAGGCCTGCTGAGAGTTGGTGAACTTTTCCTGATGTTTGTGGATGTTGTTTGCATAAAGAAATCAGGTCCATGGCTCAAGACAAACAAAATTGCCAAAAGCATGCTTTATCAAAGTGGCAATGTTAACTTTTTGCCATTTTTGGATTAAACCTTTGTATAATGCTTCATAGATCAGAACAATGCCATAATACAATGTGTTTGCATTTACATTATGAGTGTAGAAGAGATTAGAACCTGTAAACCAAGTACAAGCATGCTTTGGACAGATTTGTAAGTTGTAGCAATGTGCAAAATGCCTTGGACAAAAGTGATGATTTGCGATTTTCAAACTTTCGATTCTCCCTAACCATGCATGATCTTGGAGAGTTCTTGGACATTTTGGAAAGCTTGTAACATTCTCTAAAATCCATATTTGAAATTCATTTTGAGATTCCAATAGGAACTATGTTAAAAATTGCCATGAAGATAGGTCAAAATCCTGCCTAAACTAGGGCAAAATTTCACTAAGTTAAATGTTTCATGGGCCCTTGTTCATAAAATAATAACTAGATATTAAAGCATCTTTTGAGAAAACTTTGTGAATCAAAGTTGTAGATTTTGTGGAGGACTACAACTTTCATGTTGTAAGTTTTCTTTGAATCCAATTGTATCATGGAGAAAAAGTTGGGCAAAGTTGGGAAAAAATAAGAAATTTTCATAACTTAGAAAATTTCTATGTTATGAAAATTTTCCATTTTAAACCCTAATTTCAAAAATTAGGTTTCTTGGTCAACAAGTTTCATGTTTTGACACATCTTGATGAAACATGACCCTTGGCACTTGATTTTGACCAAAAAGTCAAAGTTTGACTTTTTAGTGTACAGTTGATTTTTGATCAATTGATTGGAAAATTCATCTGTCAATCCAATGCATTTGAGATCTTTTGAACCTTGTGATTAGGTCAAGATGGTACCATTGAGTCCTTGAAACCATTTTTGAACCCAATTTTCCATTGGCTAGGTTAAAAATCAGAAATTGCCCTTCTACAGTCAAAACCCTAAAAATGACCATTTTGCCCTTTTGATGATCTGATCAAATTTCTTGAGGAGTTGTAGTCCAAACTTGATAAAATGGTTCATGTGAGTCTATAATGTTGTTGTGGATCAAAAATTATGAGGTTTGACTGTAAATTGGCCACAGTTGACTATTCCCCCAATACAGTTGATTTTTAGGTCAACTGTCCAATTGACAGGGCAAAAATTTGATTCAAGGCTTGAAACTTGGTATGAGCAATCTTAGGAGTCCAACATGAAGTATGAAAGTCACATGAGGCATTGGAAGTCCAAAAATACTTGTGCAAACTCAAACCCTAACTTCAGGCCAATAGTGGAAGGAGATGTCTTGAGCTGAGCAAACCCTAATCCTGTCTGGAGTCCAAAGAGTCTTGTGAGGGGAAATCTTGATAAAGTGAGAGGGAAAATATTGGGGTACAACAGGTGGGTTCCCGAGACTACTGTTGCTAGTCTCATAGCTCATACCTCTCTCAGAGTCTCAACCAAAGATGACTGGTACTTTGACAGTGGTTGTTCTAGACACATGACAGGTGTTAAAAATCTGTTGGTAGATATCAAATCTCACTCCACCAGTTATGTGACTTTTGGTGATGGAGCCAAAGGGGAAATCAAAGGAGTTGGAAAGTTGGAATGTTCATGATTCTTAAAACTTGATAATGTGTTACTTGTTAAAAGGTTATCAACTAACCTAATAAGTATAAGTCAACTGTGTGATCAAGGGTTCAAAGTAAACTTCACCAAGACAGAATGTCTCATTTGTAATGAGAAGAATGAAGTCATTATGAAAGGAATCAGATATAGAGACAACTGTTATTTATGGGTTCCCCAAGAGTTGAACTTCTCCTCAACATGTGCTTTAGCCAAAGAAAATGAAAAGTTAAATTGTGGCATCAAAAACTGGAACACTTGCATCTGAAAGGAATGAAAAGAATCATATATATATATATAGAAGCCGTGAGAGGGACTCCTAAGCTCAAGATAGAATAAGGGAGAGTATATGGTGAATTCCAGATTGGAAAGCAAACTAAGATGTCACATCAGAAGATCCAACATCTCAACACATCAAAAGTTTCAGAACTTCTTCACATGGACTTGATGCGACCTATGCAGGTTGAAAGTCTTGGTGGAAAGAAGTATGCCTATGTAGTTGTAGATGACTTCTCTAGGTACACATGGATAAATTTATCAGAGAAAAATAAAAAACTTTTGAAGTCTTTAAAGATCTCTGTCAAAAACTTCAAAGAGAAAAGGATAGTCATGACATCAGAATCAGAAGTGATCATGGAAAGGAATTTGAGAACAATAAATTTGATGATTTTTATTCTTCTGAAGGAATCAATCATGAATTTTCCTCTCCCATTACTCCTTAGAAAAATGGGATTGTGGAATAAAAAAACAGAACTCTTCAGGAATCTGCCAGAGCTATGATTCATGCTAAGAAGTTACCTTATCACTTTTAGGCTAAAGCTATGAATACTGCGTGCTATATCCATAACAGAGTCACTCTAAGAAAAGGCACCTTACCACCTTGTATGAAATATGGAAAGGAAGAAAACCTATTGTCAAATACTTTTATGTTTTTGTAAGTAAATGTTACATCTTAACTGATCTTGAACAGAGAAGAAAGATGGATCCCAAGAGTGATGAGGGAATATTTATGGGTTACTCTACAAATAGCAGAGCTTATAGAGTATTTAACTCTATAACTAAAGTTATGATGGAATCCATAAATGTTATTATTTATTATAGAGGATGGAATGATGAAAAAGATGTCTTAGAAGATGTTGGAACATATTTGTCAT
Organism: Vicia faba; assembly: GCA_948472305.1. Lineage (NCBI taxonomy): Eukaryota > Viridiplantae > Streptophyta > Magnoliopsida > Fabales > Fabaceae > Vicia > Vicia faba. Next base: position 287,273,683 of record OX451740.1, on the reverse strand, counting down.
ACATTCCAACAGAATCTAATGACATAATTATTGATCCTAATCCAACTCAAGAAGATCCTGAGCCCAGTCAACTCAATAAAGGGCCTTCAATCAGAACTCAGAGATATCATCCTAAGGATCTTATTATAGGAGATCTAAATAAAGGAGTTACTACTAGATCAAGAGAATGGATGTCAAACTCTTGCTTTGTTTCAAAAATTGAGCCTAAGAATGTCAAAGGAGCCTTAACTGATAAGTTTTGGATTAATGCTATGCAAGATGAGCTATAATAATTTAGAAGAAATGAAGTTTGGGATCTGGTTCTAAGACCTGAAGGGACAAATGTGATTGGCACTAAATAGGTGTACAACAATAAATCCGATGAAAAAAGGGGTGGTTACTAGAAATAAGGAAAGATTAGTTGCACAAGGATACACTCAAATTGAAGGAGTGGATTTTGATGAAACCTTTTCCCCTATGACAAGACTTGAATCAATCGGAATACTCTTAGGAGTTTCTTGCATTCTGAGATTTAAGTTGTTTCAAATGGATGTAAAGAGTGACTTCTTAAATGGCTATCTGAATAAGGAAGTTTATGTGGAACAACCTAAGGGATTTGTTGATCCAAGCTTTCCTAACCATGTGTACAAACCGAAGAAAGCTCTGTATGGATTAAAGCAGACTGCAAGAGATTGGTATGTGATATTGACAAAATTCCTTGGTGAGAATGGATATAGGAAAGGAAGCATAGACAACACTCTTTTTGTCAAGGAAGAAGAAGGGAAGATCATGATTGCATAGATTTATGTTGATGATATTATGTTTGGTGGGATGTCAAATGAGATGGTTCAACATTTTGTCAAGTAAATGAAGTCAGAATTTAAGATGAGCCTTGTTGATGAGTTAACCTACTTTCTTGGTCTGCAAGTTAAACAAATGGGAGATTCCATATTCTTATCTCAGAGTAAATATGCGAAGAATATAGTAAAGAAATTTGGGATGGAAAATGACAGTCACAAAAGTACACCTCCTCCCACACATCTGAAGTTGTCTAAAGATGAAAAAGGAGTAAGTGTGGATCAAATTCTTTACAGAAGTATAATAGGCAGTCTTCTATATCTCACAGCTAGTATACCTAACATTTCCTTTGTTGTAGGGGTGTGTGCTAGATATCAAGCTGATCCTAAAGTTAGCCATGCCAACCATGTGAAGAGAATTCTTAAATATGTGAATGGGACAAGTGACTATGGTATGCTATATTCTCATGGATCTAGCTCTGCTTTAATTGGTTATTGTGATGCTGATTGGGCAGGAAGTGCTGATGATAGAAAAAGTACATCAGGAGGAAGTTTCTTCCCGGGAAATAATCTCATATCTTGGTTCAGTAAGAAGCAAAATTGTGTGTCTCTGTCCACTGTTGAGGCTGAGTATATTGCTGCAGGAAGCAGTTGTTCTCAGTTGGTTTGGAAGAAATAAATGTTGACAGAACATAATGTCAAACAAGGATGTCATGACATTATTTTGGGACAATCTAAGTGCCATAAATATATCAAAAAATCCTATTCAACACAGCAGGACCAAACACATTGATATTTGTCATCACTTCATAAGAGAGCTTGTTGAGGAAAAGATTGTTGCTTAGAACATGTAGCTACTGAATTATAACTGGCTGACATTTTCACTAAGGCTTTGGATGCAAACCAGTTTGAGAACTTAAGAGGAAAACTAGGGATCTGCATATATGAGGGTTTGTAGCAATTAAGGGAGTGTGGGAATATCATTAAAGTGATATTATATCATTTATTATGTTTCCAACAAATTAAATATCTTAAGTAATCATTTCAAGATTATCTCAAATACTCTGCCACGCGCTACGAAATTACCTCTTTCTATTTTCACAACCTCTTCGTTCTCCTTTACAGAAAAAGAACCCTTGTTATTTTCCATCTCACTGTTCAAAATATTCAAAGATGTCGCAACATCATGCTTCGTCTCCCTCAAAGTGCTCTTCTGATGAAGCCAAGGCTTCTATGTCAAAGTCTGTCAACCATCTTGAGGATCTCTCCCTTGATAAAGTCCTGGTCGTCGCTCCTTTGACAACTATTCCACCTCTTGAGAAGAAGGTCAAGAAACCCAGATCATCACATGCTAAGAATTCCAAAGACGAGTTTGACACTTCTAAAGGTAATGCTCCTAATACTACTGATGATAGGTCAGAAGAAGACACTGTTAATGTTGATAGGAGTATTAGAAGGCTGGTAGATAGGATGTTAAATGAGGGTTTTTTTGTGCCTGGGATTTCTACTCCTCTTGCCCGAACGCCTGCTCAGACTGAAAAAGGTATTGATCCTCAAAATGCTACTGAATCATCTTGCTTAAAGAAAGATGTTGCTGAAAGTGAACTTGGCAAGTTTACTACATCTGTTCTAGAAAAGTGGAAGCTGATGTTGACCAAGATGTTGAGACATTATCTGCTGAGAAGAACTCTTCTGCTAAGGAAGATGTTGCTCGCTCCAAAACTGCAAAGAATCATAATGCTGAGAATGTGGTGAATGTTGATGAGCTATCTGACAATGACCTTATTTCCAACGTGGTACCTGGAATTGCTAAAAGGCTCAAATCTAGAAAAGTGAAGATTGTGGATGTCACACCCCCTGCCAAGAATATAAAGAAGAAGACTATGTATGGTCCCCCAAAGCCCTGGAGTAAAGTGGTTCCTCCCTCCAACAAAATAAAAGTTAGACCTGATAGCTCCTCAGATTATGATTAAGATGATGTCCAAGACATCTCTCCTGTGAAGAAGTCTGCAAGCAAGAAGCTTTCCATCAGGGTGCCTGATGCTCCTCTTGACAACATTTCTTTCCATTTTGTCAGCAATGTTGAAAAATGGAAATATGTCTTCCAAAGAAGGATTGTTCTTGAAAGAGAGTTGGGAGCAGGTTTACTGGAGTGCAAAGAGATTATGGAGTTGATTTATTTTGCTGGCTTGATGAAGACTGTAACCAGGTTTTCAAAATGTTATGAGACTCTTGTTAAGGAATTTATTGTTAATATTGCTCTAGATTGTGTTGATCACAGAAGTAAGGAATATAGGAAGGTGTTTTTGTTAGAGGTAGATGTGGTGAATTTTCCCCTGATGTTATCAATAGATATTTGGACAGGTCTGAAGATGATTACTATAAGTTGGAAGTGACTGATAATCAGGTGTGCAAAGCCATCATTGCAAACCAAGTGAGTGATTGGCCCATGAAGAATAAGCTCCCTGTTAGTAAGTTAAGTGTGAAATATACTATCCTGCATAGAATTGGAGCTACTAACTGGGTCCCTACCAATCATACCTCAACCATTGCAATTGGTTTAGGAAAATTTATCTATGTTGTTGGAAATAAGAAATTGTTTGATTATGGTGATTACATTTTTGAACAGACTGTAAAGCATGCAGGGACCTGTGCTATCAAGATGCCTATTGCCTTTCCATCTCTTATTTGTGGAATTATTCTAAATCAACATCCTGGAATTCTGTGTGGCACTGATGTAGTTTGCAAAAGAGAGTCTACCCTGTCCCTTCACTTCAAGTTGTTTTAAGGTAAATGTAACACCCCAATTCTACCCGGCAGTTATGAATGTAAATTAGAGTTTTAAAATTCATACAACTGAATCAGGATGCCACAAATTCAACTTAAAAACACATTGCATTCAACATGGATACATAACACTTTAAACTTCAGATGAATCAACAGCAGAATAATTTAATCTCTTAATTCAACAACTTGAACAACTATGCAGCGGAATCATAATAACATCTTTGTCAAACAATTACAACAACTTCAAAATAACACATACTTAGCAACAATCAAATTAAAGTTCAACAACTGAAATAATCAATAATTAAAAGCAACAACCGTTCATCCCCCCGAGTGTTACGTATCAGAGCAATGACACTGCCTCGAACTACCGAAGGTATACTGCCTTCACTCTGGATTACCTGCATGTTACCAACGTAAGGGTAACATTCAAACAGAAGGGGTGAGATATCTAACAATATAATAAAACGTATGATAAATAATATATTAAATCAAATCACATGATATCACCACTTCACTTCTTATAAACAACATTAATCGCAACAGAACACCAACAACATACAACATTACCGCATCCATACACATCTTCTTTATGCAATCATATATTGCGACTCAATACTATGAAAATGAATGTGGTACCATTGGAGAAGAACTCCCATCTCAAAATAATTGCCAATAAATAGAGGCATCAGCAAGGCAAAAGCCTTCATCTTAATATTCACCAATACATGCCATCTTAACGAGCATCAGCTCCATCTTGATATGCAATGTATGCGACACAATCATGAATGTAGTAATAACAACCACACTTAACAACATCTCAACACAACATCATCGTTGGCCAAAAGCCTACATCTTAATAGCTGCCAATAATTAGAGGCATCTCAACATCATTCATCAATATAATTCATCAACATAATTCATCAACATAATTCATCCACACAATTCATCAACATCATTCATCAACATAATTCATCAACATAATTCCACAACAACTCAGCCATAACAACAATACAACGACAGATCAACAATCCCACAATGTTGGCCATAGGCCTACAACATGATAATGCCTATAATTAATTAATCATCTAAGGCGTATCTCTAATTACCAAACTTCTACATATTATTATTCTGTAATACTACATCATCATCATCATTAATCTTACTGTTATGAACCAAGCAATAATCTATAATAATCTTATCCTCATCATACTTCATAAAATCATCATAGCGATTAACGCGGAAAGCTAATTCTAATCCTAATTTGGGTACTATAATTATTCTCCTTATCCTTCATTTTAATCCTTAAGAGTTTAGTTCATCGCGTTAGCTATCCAACGCTTCGAACGAAACCTCAAACAGAGTCCGGAAACTCAAGTTACAACCTTTGGAAGAATCTGTCAAAAGTCAAACTGCATGAGTCGACGCATACTTCTTTGAGTCGACGCGTATTGGGCTGAAATCCTGCACGAGTCGACGCGTAATCCCCTTGTGTCGACTCATACTGAGTCTGAAACACTGCATGTATCGACGCATGATCCTATGTATCGACTCATCCTGAGTCTTAAATCCTGCATGTGTCGATGCATGGACTTTGAGGTCGACTCATACTGACCTGTCATGAATATATTCTGCAATTTCACTGCATTTTGATTGTGATTTCCCTGCCTTAGGCCATAAAAACATCCTTTAATCATAGGTAATCATCAATTATAATAATCCTATGTTTCTACATCAATTATACAACATTAGGGCTTCATTATTCATCTCTAAATCATTGATCCTCATCAAACAACAATATATACATTTCAATCATAAACAAAACAACCTTTCACATCTAATCCCACATACTACTCATCATAAACCCTATTATAGAGTCAGGACCCCACCCTTACCTTGGATTGAAGGTTGCTCTATAACTTTTCCGATTGAATTCTGTTCCGCCTCTTTTCCTTCTTTTCTGCAACTTTCACGTTCTCTTCCGACCCTTATTTCTTTCTCTTCTTACTGCTACTTCTTTTCCATATTAATTCTAAATAACTAATATAATAACCCTATAATTCTCATTATGTCTTAATGGGCTTAAAACTCCTACACCCCCTTTCTACTACTTCTAGTCCTTAAAATAAGCCCACATCAAATAATATTATTATTCTAATATTAGTCCACAACTTAATAGAATAAATAAATCCAATAACAACAACACATCAACTATCATCATAACACAACTTCACAAATAATCAAAAAATGATTTAATTAAATAATTAGTTAAATTACGGGTGTTACAACTCTCCCCCACTTAGAATATTTTCGTCCTCAAAAATTCACCTTAATCAAACAACTCAGGATAGGAGTCTCGCATCTTGCTCTCCAGCTCCCAAGTCATGCTTTCTCCGGCAGCTCCTAGCCAAACCACTTTAACCAAAGCAATCTCTTTGCCCTTCAGAGTCTTTATTTCATGATCCGCGATTCGTACAGGCATCCTCTCCACAGTAAAGTTGTCCCGTACTTGCACATCATCCATATGAATCACATAAGATGGATCTGAAATATACTTCCGGAGTTGTAACACATGAAATACATCATGCAAATTCGAAAGATTAGGCGGTAAAGCAACTCTATAAGCCACATTCCCAACTCTCTCTGAAATCTGATATGGACCAATAAAATGAGAAGTGAGCTTCTTAGACTTCAATGCTCGCCCAACACCATTCACAGGTGTAACTCTAAAAAACACATGGTCACCCACTTGAAATTCTAAGTCTTTCCTTCGTTTGTCATGATAACTCTTCTGTCTACTTTGGGAAGCTTTTATCTTTTCTCGAATCAACTTCACCTTCTTAGTAGTCTCACGAACAAGTTCAGGTCCAAGTACTACACTTTCACCATATTCATGCAAACATAAAGGAGTTCTACATCTTCGACCATACAACGCTTCAAAAGGTGCCATCCCAATACTAGAACGGTAATTGTTATTATAAGTGAACTCTATCAACGAAAGATAAGTATCGCACAAACCTCTCTGCTCAAGAACACATGCCATCAGCAAGTCTTCCAATGATTGAATAGTCCGTTCAGTCTGACCATCTGTCTGAGGATGATACGCCAAACTCAACCTCAACCTAGAACCCAACGCTTCTTGCAAACTCTTCCAAAAATCAGAAGTAAATCTTGGATCTCTATCTGACACAATGCACAAAGGAACACCATGCAGCTTCACAATCACACTAGTGTAAATCTCAGCCAACTTCAACACTGGAAAACTGATGTTAATAGGAATAAAATGAGCCTACTTTGTAAGCCTATCAACAATCACCCAAATCGAATCATGTCCTCGTAAAGTATTAGGTAACCCCGTCACAAATTCCATCGAAATTCTATCCCATTTCCATTCTGGAACTTCTAACGGTTGCATCAACCCTACATGCTTCTGATGTTAAACTTTCGACTTCTGACAAGTCAAACATGCATACACAAACCAAGCCACATCACTCTTCATTCCAGGCCACCAAAACAAACCTTTCAAATCTTGATACATCTTTGTAGCTCCTGGATGAATACTCAGCTTACTTATATGACTCTCTTCAAGTATCACTTTCTTCATCTCCGCATCATCAGGAATACAAATCCGATTACGAAATCTCAATACACCTTGCGCATCTAACTTAAAATCACTATTCTCAGATTGATTGATCCCAACCACCAAATTTACTAGTTTCACATCCAACTTCTGAGCTTCTCTGATACTGTCTAGAAATTCATTATTAATCTTCAACATACCTAGCATAACACTCTGCGGTGTCATCTCGCAAATTAAGCTCATATATCTGAACTATTCAATTAATTCCAACTCTTTAACCATCATTGTCGACATATGTAAAGTCTTTCGACTCAACGCATCAGCTACCACATTCGCTTTTCCTGGATGATAATTCAAACATAAATCATAATACTTCAACAATTCCAACCATCTCCATTGCCTTATATTCAGCTCATTCTGACGAATAAATACTTTAAGCTCTTATGGTCACTAAACACTTCAAATCTAGAACCATAAAGATAATGCCTCCAAATCTTCAATACAAAGACAAATGCAGCAAGCTCTAAATCATGCATAGGATAGTTCTTCTAATGAGTCCTCAAATGCCTTGACGCATAAGCAACTACCTTATCATTATTCATAAGCACACCTCCTAAACCCATCTTAGAAGCATCACAATATACCACGAAAGGATCTCCTGGTATAAGGCAACGTAAAAATCGGAGCCGACGTCAATCTCTTCTTCAGTTCTGCAAAACTTTCTTCGCACTAAACATCTCACACAAAAGCTCTACCTTTACAAGTCAACTTAGTCAACGGAAGTGCCAACTTAGAAAAACCTTCGATAAACCTCATATAGTAACCAGCTAATCCCAAAAAGCTTATAATCTCAGTAGCTGACTTCAGAGTTTTCCATTGCAACACCGCATCAACCTTTGATGGATCTACAACAATGCCACTACCCGAGATCACATGACAAAGAAAACTAACCTCTTTTAACCAGAACTCACACTTTGACAGCTTTGCATACAACTTCTTTTCTTTCAAAACTTGCAATACTACTCTTAAGTGTTCTGCATGCTCTTCTCCTGACTTAGAGTAAATCAAAATGTCATCAATGAACACCACTACAAACCGATCCAAATAAGTATGAAAGATATGATTCATGTATTCCATGAATACTTCCAGTGTATTAGTAACACCGAAAGGCATCACCGAATACTCATAATGTCCATAACGCGTTCTGAAAGCTATCTTCTAGATATCTTCATCCTTCACCTTAATCTGATGGTCACCCGACCTCAAAATCTTACTGAACACACGAGCATCCACCAATTGGTCCATCAAGTCATCTATTCTTGGAATCAGATACTTGTTCTTAATCGTCACTTTATTCAACTGTCTATAATCAACACAAAGCCTAATACTTTCATCTTTCTTCTTTACTAACAACACTGGAGCTCCCCACGGCGATACACTTGGTCTTACCAACTTCTTTTCAAGTAACTCTTCCAATTGCTTCTTTAACCCTGACAATTCAGATGCAGGCATCCTGTATGGTGCCTTAGACACAGGTCTGGTACCAGGTACAAGATCAATTGCAAATTCAACTTCCCTCTCCGACGGTACATCAGGAATTTCATCAGGGAAAACTTCAGGAAATTCACACACCACCTGCAATTCCTCAATTATAGCTTGAGTCTCTACATATAGAGACGCCATCAACGAGAACATATGTGCTTCTTCTTGCATCAACTTCCTCAACTGTCTAGCAGAGAAAAACTATCTTCCTCTTCTTTAGGAGTAGAAAACCTCACAGACTTGTCATAACAGTTAATATGAACATAGTTATGCTCTAACCAGTTCATACCCAAAATCACATCCAATCCTCTTAGCGGTAAACAAACCAAATCAACAGCAAAGTCTCTATCGAAGATCGACAAGGGACACTTTAAACACACAAAAGAATTAGTCACTGACCCCTTGGCTGGAGTGTCGACGACCATTTCTCCATTCATAGAAGACAACATAAGACCCAATCTTTCAACACAATTAACAACAATAAACCAATGAGTAGCACCGGTATCAATAATAGTAATTAAAGGAGTACTATTAATGAAACATATACCTCTGATAAGTCTGTCCTCAGTAGCTTCCTGATCCTCAACCAAAGCGAACACTTTACCACTTGTCTGCGCGCTCTTTGGTTTCTGACACTGACTACCAATGTTCCCTTCTTCACTACAATTGAAACAAATCACCTCCTTATGCTTGCACTCAGATACAACATGTTCAGTCTTACCACAACGGAACCACCTCTTTACCTCAGTAGTACACATATTACTCTTATGCCCAGGTTTTCCACATTTAAAACAAACCACACCAGCAGGAGCATCTCCCCCACTAGTCCTCTGACCCTGAGTAGCTTTCTGTTTACCTTTACCTACTGGGGTATCATAAGGCTTACCACAATTCTTTTGGTGCTTACCTCTCTTCTCATTGATAATCTTGTAATGAGCATTATTATTCTCTTCATAGATTGTGCAACTATCAACCAAATCAGCAAAGACACGGATCTTCTGGTATCCAACTTCCTTCTTGATCTTTGGGCGCAACTCGTTCTCAAACTTGATGCACTTCGAAAACTCAACATCTGCCTCACCGTAGTGCGGATAAAACATAGCCAACTCGGCAAACTTTGTAGCATACTCAAAAACCGACATATTCCCTTGCTTCAGCTCAAGGAATTTAATCTCCTTCTTACCACATACGTCTTCAGGAAAGTACTTCCTCAGAAATTTCCTATGGAACACAGTCCAAGTGACATTTTCACCTACAGCTTCCAATCTCTGACAAGTCTCTAGCCACCAGTCATCAGCCTAGACTACTAGCATATGAGTACCATATAGAACCTTCTGCGCTGGAGTGCAGTCCATCACACGGAAGATTCTCTCAATCTCTTTCAACCAATCCAATGCTCCATCAGGATCATACTTTCTCTTGAAGGTAGGCATATTCTCTCTCTGGAAAGTCGCCAAACTACGAGATCCAGCATTCCCATCAGCATTCGGCTGATTCTCCATCGCATGTGCCATTGCTTCTAAAGCAGCAGCAAGTGCAACATCATTCCTTCTAGCCATATCAACTTATCACTACAATATAAACAACAGTTAGAACTCAAATTAACAATACTCTATTGTTAGACAACTACGACTCGACAACTTGGTCGGACGGACCAACCTTTGCTCTGATACCAACTTTGAAACACCCCAATTCTACCCGACAATTATGAATGAAAATCAGAGTTTTAAAATTCATACAACTGAATCAGGATGCCACAAATTCAACTTAAAAACACATTGCATTCAACATGGATACATAACACTTTAAACTTCGGATGAACCAACAGCAAAATAATTTAATCTCTTAATTCAACAACTTGAACAACTACGCAGTGAAATCATAATAACATCTTTGTCCAACAATTACAACAACTTCAAAATAACACATACTTAGTATTGTACCCCAAAATTTGCCCTCTCATTTTACTCAAAACATACTCCTAGAGATCCTCAATTTGCTCAAGTTTGCCCAAGAGTTGACCAGACAAACTCTCTCCTAAGGCAGTGTGTCTCAAATTAGGGTTTCCACTTTCATCAAGATGTGTGGATTACAAAGGCCACAAATTCTCTCCAAGGCCCTAATATGTTCCCAAGGTTCTCCATGTCAAGTCTCATGCCTTGCATAAGAAGTTTGCTCAGTCAACTGCTCAGATGCTTGAGAATCGACTGTATTAGGTCAAAAGTCAATTATGGCCCACATATATTCAAACTTTAAGATTTTTGGTCAACATCAAAATTTTGAAGAGATGTCCATCATTTGATCAAGGGTGGATCATGATTCCTCAAGGGATGCCCCAAATTCATCAAAACCCAAAAGTTGCTAAATTAGGGTTTCATAGGAAAAGTCAACCAAACTTTGACCAGACATAACTTCTTCATACTTTATCAGAAATTTTCCATCCAAGGATCATTTTGAAGAGGATTGAATTTCCTACAACTCATCTTCATCCAACAAGTTCAAAATATGCACTCATCAAAAGATATGAATTTCTACATTATAGGTCCTTTTGAAAAGTCAACAAAAACACCTTTTGGGCCAAAGCTTCTTACATGAACATGGAAGACCCAATTTAGATGAAATCAAAAGGGTTGTTTAGGGGACATCCTAAGATTTCTAAAAAGTCCAAGAACACCATATTAGGGTTAAAATTGATGGAGGTATGTATTGTCAAAATTGACCAATTTTTGGAAGTGTGCATGAAGTCAATATTGATCAAAATAACTTTTTTTTTCCAAATGGGCCCATGTTTTCTTGTTTGAAACTTGTTCCTAAGATGGACCACGACCCCTGAGCTTATCCACCTATTATTTTTATTATTTATTTTGATTTTTTATCCATTTAAATCAGAATAAATCAATTTAAATAGTAGAATAATCAAATAAAATCAAAGATTTGATTTTATGAGCATATTATGAGTCCATGAACAGCTAGCAAATAAAAAATTTCGTGAAAGAGCTAATTGATTGGAAAAGATCTTAATTTGGTCTATTTTGGAAACAAATCATACAAGGCAAAGAATGAAATCAAATCTCCATAATTTGCAAAGATATGATCAGTTTTTGTTGACCTAAATCATTATATCATATATACCTAACATCTCTAAAGCATAAAAAAAGGTTCGGGGTCGTGAAAACAAGGGGAAGAAATTGAAAATTTTGGAAGAAAAAGTGCAGACTGTATTCTCTTCCATAGGCCGTTTCAAGTAATTCTAAAGCCAACAATCTATTCCTAGACGTGTTCTGAAGCCATTCCAATCATCCTCAAGCCTTAAAACCTTCAGAAATCACGCCTCACAGTGCCACGGTTGCATCTTTTTTTCAAGATTCGTTTTCAATGATTTATCCATCATAAACATGTTTTGATTATATATCCATGCTTGCTATCATATTTGCAATGTTTTTGATTGGTTTGATTGAAGTTTAAGTGCAGGAATGGCACGATGCCATTGTTAGGATTTTGAGGTCCCAAATTGGGAATTCTATATAAAGGCAAAATTGGACAAAATTAGGAGTACTATCATGCTCAGGAGATGATTTGCAGTTGATCCATGTCTTTGGTTTGAATTTATTCGGCTTGTGCTGCGTTTTTTTGAATTTTAGAGGTTTATGGCTACGAACAAAATCTATCACTATAGCCTTTAGTGACGGAAATGACTGTAGGAAAAAGTGTGGCCAAAAACAACAATTATGGGGAAGAAGACAATTAGGTGGTAGAATCCTATTGGGTGATTTGAATCACTCGCGCCTTTGGGAAATACCACTTTATTTCTTTTATATTTTATTTATGTTATTATATATACAACTAACCATCCCAGCAAATTCTGTTTTCTTACTTTGTTTCTACAGATTCAATGCATCATCATCCAAAACGCCTACCATGCGCTACCACCATTTGGCCATTGGATGTATCAATAATTCAGATCCAACGCCTCAAACAATGAAAGACTATGGTGCACTCAGGCTGGCACAACACATGCCCGTTCTTTTATTTTCTATTTTAATTTTTTTAATTGTTTTACTAATTATTTTCCTTTATTAAAATAACACCAAAAAATCATTATTTTTTATTTAATCAAAAAATCATCAAAAAAAACATAAAAATCATTTTTTTCATAAACATATTTTATTTCCTAAAATAATTAGTTTAATTTAATTTAGGGAATTTTTTTTTTCCTTTTTTATAATTTAAATTAATTAGAAATTAGGGTTTTAATTTGTACATAACCTAATTAATTTTTCTAAAAAAAAAACTAACCTAAATCTTTTTTCAATTAGATCTTTTGGGTTTCCTAAAGTATTCTCGCATTTAATTCGCCGCGCGCATTTTTTAATTTTCTTTTATTACTATTGTAACTGTTTCGAGGTTGTAATAGTAATTAGGGTTTAAATTCGGCATTTTTATTTTCAGTCCAAAATAATTATGTATCTGCAAAAGCCTTGTAATAGCTAGGACTTTAAAATTTCTTGCTTTAAATTCCGCAAACTATAAACTGCTTAGATGTATGTTAATAGGATTGTATGGAAAAACAAACTGAAAATTAATACGGTAGAAAACCCTAAATGTGTAAAGATAAATTAACTGAAAATTACACTCACGCATGCTCACTCCTAGGGTTTGCCTCACTTGGTTGCCTCGGAAATAATGGTCGTGTCCCTCGAACGTAGGGATATCTTAGCAAAAGACCCTCAATCTAAAAGTCATCATAAAGATCATAGTCCCTTAACATCCCTCGAGTTTCCTACCAGAAATGATCTTGTCCCTCGATGTTGCCTACGAATATATGATGACAGTCCCTTCAAAATGCTAAGGTATCCTTACATGTTGCCTTCAATGACCATTACGTCCCTTTCGATAGTCCCTCAAACATCTAACGACTAGGGTTACCTACTCACTAATAGTAGGATAACACGGTCTAAAGTATGCCTTTTTTCGAGTAGGTAGAATCTTAAGTACTTGCTCAACAAAACTTTTCACACAAACACCTTTCAAAATAAATTTTCAAAACAAACTTCGTCAAACCTTTGAGGATTGATACAAGGGTTATCACGAAGTAAAACTTTTCAAAACAAGCACACACAAGCAATTTTAAAAAGATGAGCAAGTACCTAAGAGCCCATGGAAAACCATGGATAGAAAGGGTGCTAACACCTTCCCTTTCTATAATTTACCCCCCGTACTCAGAAACATCTCGAAAAAGGTTTTTTCTATTCTTTTTCCTTGTCCTAATTGGATAAAATAAAAGTCGGGGGCGACTCTTGCTTACTGCGACATTTTGCAAACAAAAAATGCAAACCAGTATAATAGTCGGTTCTGCCACCGTATCACACTTAGAAACAATCAAATTAAAGTTCAACAACTGAAATAATCAATAATTAAAAGAAACAAGCTTTCATCCCCCCAAGTGTTACGTATCAAAGCAATGACACCGACTCGAACTACCGAAGGTATACTGCCTTCACTCTAGATTACCTGCACGTTACCAACATAAGGGTAACATTCAAACAGAAGGGGTGAGATATCTAACAATATAATAAAATGTATGATAAATAATATATTAAATCAGATCACATGATATCACCACTTCACTTCTTATAAACAACAATAATCGCAACAGAACACCAACAACATACAACATTACTCCATCCATACACAACTTTATGCAATCATATAACGCGACTCAATACTATGCAAATTCATGTGGTACCATTGGAGCAGAACTCCCATCTCAAAATAATTTCAATAAATAGAGGCATCAACAAGGCATAAGCCTTCATCTTAATATTCTCCAATACAGGCCATCTTAACGAGCATTAGCTCCATCTTGATATGCAATGTATGGGACACAATCATGAATGTAGTAATAACAACCACACTTAACAACATCTCAACACAACATCATCGTTGGCCAGAAGCCTACATCTTAATAGCTTCCAATTATTAGAGGCATCTGAACATCATTCATCAACATAATTCATCAACATAATTCATCCACACAATTCATCAACATCATTCATCAACATAATTCATCAACATAATTCATCAACATAATTCATCAATATAATTCATCAACATAATTCTACAGCAACTCAGCCATAACAACAATACAACGACAGATCAACAATCTCTCAATGTTGGTCATAGGCCTACAACATGATAATGCCTATAATTAATTAATCATCTAAGTCTTATCTTTAATTACCAAAATTCTACATATTATTATTTTGTAATACTACATCATCATCATCATTAATCTTACTTTTATGAACCAAGCAATAATCTATAATCATCTTATCCTCATCATACTTCACAAAATCATCATAGCAATTAACACGGGAAGCTAACTCTAATCCTAATTTGGGTACTAGAATTATTCTCCTTATCCTTCATTTTAATCCTTAAGAATTTAGTTCATCACGTTAGCTATCCAACGCTTCGAACGACAACTCAAACAGAGTCCGGAAACTCAAGTTACAGCCTTTGGAAGATTCTGTCAAAAGTCAGACTGCATGAGTCGACGCATACTTCTTTGAGTCGACGCATACTGGGCTGAAATCCTGCATGAGTCGACGCGTAATCCCCTTGTATTGACTCATGCTGAGTCTGAAACATTGCATGTATCGACGCATGATCATATGTATCGACTCATCCTGAGTCTTAAATCCTGCATGTGTCGACGCATGGCCTTTGAGGTTGACTCATATTGACCTGTCATGAATATATTCTACGATTTCACTGTGTTTTCACTGTGATTTCCCTACCTTATTCCCTAAAAACATCCTCTAATCATAGGTAATCATCAATTATAGTAATTCTATGTTTCTAAATCAATTATACAGCATTAGGGCATCATTATTCATCTCTAAATCATTGATCCTCATCAAACAACAATATATACATTTCAATCATAAACAAAACAACATTTCACATCTAATCCCACATACTAATCATCATAAACCCTATTATAGAGTCAGAACCCCATCCTTACCTTGGATTGAAGTTTGCTCTATAACTTTTCCGATTGAATTCCGTTCTGCCTCTTTTCCTTCTTTTCTGCAACTTTCACGTTCTTTTCCAACCCTTATTTCTTTCTCTTCTTACTGCTACTTCTTTTCCATATTAATTCTAAATAACTAATATAATAACCCTATAATTCTCATTATGTCTTAATGGGCTTAAAACTCCTACACCCTCGTTCTACTACTTCTAATCCTTAAAATAAGCCCACATCAAATAATATTATTTTCTAATATTATTCCACAACTTAATAGAATAAATAAATCCAATAACAACAACACATCAACTATCATCATAACACAACTTCACAAATAATCCAAAAATGATTTAATTAAATAATTAATTAAATTACGGGTGTTACAGTAAACATGTCCCAGATATTATTTTGACATCTGCATCCTCTGTAAACAAGACCTCAAGCAAGGATGATATGATTACTGAATTAATGGAAGCCTGCAAAGAACTTGATGAGCAAATCAGAGTTAGCTCAGCAAGAAAGCTAAAATTTGAAAAGCTGATCAAGGAGCTGCAGAAGGATAACAGTCTTGATGATAGAGTGGATACTGAAGAAGGAGATTCTGATAATGAAGGAAGTTATGAAGCTTCCAACTCTACTGGTCCTGAAGACAGTTAGACTTTATGTTGGTGCCTTTCTTTTTTATCTATTGTGTTTTAATTCCTATGTTCTTTTTGACACTTGTATGTGCTTGACACTTGGATATTATGGTCTCTACTTCTTTTTCTACTACACTCTTGAATGCATGTTTATTTGGCATATTATGTCTAAAAAGGGAGAGAGAAACTGACCGACTGATTGGTAAGTTTGAGGGGGAGCTTCATTGTTTGAGGGGGAGCTTCATGTCTCAGAAGATGTCCTGACATCTTCCACTGCTAACTGAGTTTTTTTGTTACTGCTATGATAATGTGCTCAAATAATGTTTTAGCCAAAATTTGCCAAAGGGGGGAGTTTGTAAGTGTTTGTTGGCAGCAATTTTGGTAAAATACTGCTTTGGTAATGTTTTGCTTAATATCTTGACATTTGAAGTAAATCATCTCATCTGATTTTGAATGATGTCAAAGCAGATGTCTTAACATCTGCCTGCTAATCTGAACGTGTTTTCAGATTTTGTTTCCTGTTTTTAAGTGCGTCTTATTCAGTTTTTGTGGTTTATAACTTACGAAAAATATGGAGGAATAATTTTCGACATGTCTCATCTTTATGGATTATATCTTGTCCTACTTTCATAGAGATATTCAAGGGATTCAATATATTTCAATATTTGTTTTTCAGCCCAAGCCCATAAAGAAGTTGTTGCGCCATTATAAGGACTTGCATCCTTATTCGTACAACTGCAACAATTGAAGAAAAATATACTCGGTGTGTTTTAGAAGTTTGAATTTTTTTAATTGTAATACACTCTAGTATTGTTTCAATACTTGAGTTAGTTGTAAATTGTGGATAAATCATAAGCTTTTAAGTATTGAATGATTGAGGTTTTTTAAACTTGATAGTTTTGTTGTTTTTTACTGTTAGTGATTGAAGGGATTTTAGGAGGGCTTTATACCTAGGTGTGTCTTAGGTAGAAGTATAGAACGGGTAGTGATTAAGTGATTATATCATAAACTGGTTGTTTACTGAGAGTCTATGAATTGATATTATTTAGTGGACTTGTCCCTGGCTTGGTATCCCCCAGAGTAGGTGTTGTTGTACACCGAACTGGGTTAACAATCCCTTGTGTGTTTACTGCTTTTAATATTGTTGCATTTTATATTATCCTCAGATATTTGTGTCGTGGAATCTCCTTCGACATCACATATCTGATACCAGAATTTCACGCTCGTTGACGTCTATGGCCTTCTTCTCAGTGTTGATCTTTTTGGCCTTAATGTAACACTCAATCTGTGCCATGATTTCATTCATGAAGGCATTGTGCTTATGGGTGAGAGACTCGTTGAAATGACTATCTCTCATATCGTTCTAGAATGCTCCCACGAATATGTCCTAAATTAGGTAAATTACCTTGCTAGTCTCCTAATTGAAATGAGAAAGGTATTCTCCCAGCGACATAGAATATCCTTAGCGGAAATTGAACAAGCTAATGGTAGACACCTTTTGGTGCTTACTCGTCGAGAGTTGGTTACCAACTTCCTGCAGAGATCTTGGTAATTGGTACTAAGAAGTGAGGGAGGTTCGTGAATCACCTTAGGGTCGTATCCTTGAAAGGGCTAGAAATGAGCTTGTATTTCAAAAAATTAGATGTACCAATGATCTCCATATGATTGTTGATTGCATCAATGTGGTCTTGATGATCATTCTTCCTGTCGAACTTCACCAGTAACAATGATTTAAAGTTCTATGTGCCAGAGTGCTCTAAATCCCATCTAAGAGAGGTTAGGAGTCTAAAACCTCGTATTCTATATGGAAGTCCTCTTAGTGCAGCTTCCGAAGCGCTAGGACATTTACCTCTAAAGTTTGATTGGAGTGGTGTAACTCCTACATAGTAGTCCACATCCCTGCTAAGGTTTATTAGTTCTCGTGGCTGGTACTAGTAGTTGTGGCGGCATTTCATCGTGTCACCATATTGAAGAAGGTGGTTGAAGCAGTTGAAAGTTGGATTGAATTTGGTTTAGGTTAGTTTTACCGAGACTACACGCTAGACGCCAATTGTATTTATGAAATACAATAACAGAGAAATGCATGCTTGTGTGTATGGTTGCAAGTGGTACTATATGCCATGGTCTAATGAAATTAGTGAATAAATCTCTAAATTCTAAGGTTGAAGTATTTATTAAGGGTTCCTTGGGCCGAAAAAGAAGGAGATAAACAATTCTCCATAGCTTTTTTGCGGGTATATGGGAGTAGGAAAAAACAATTATTCCTCATCTTAAAGATTATTTTTTTCCTTTGACTTTCATCTCTCAAATTGTTATCTCTTGGACACCTCATAGACCACACGTGATAAAATGAGTTGAATATAAACCTTAGTTCGGACTAGACGACTCGATGCGCGGCCGCCCAATATTCCTAAACTTCATTTAACCAGCTTCGCCATGGATTGTCCCTTTATGAACCTAATATAATTATCCCAATCTAATCACAAACTACTTTGGTTGAGATTATAAAATGTACTATTTGCATTCTTTTTTAGTGATAAAAAAACTCCCTTTTTCTATATCAAATTCCTCTTTCTTTCTCTATGTTGTTTAGGAATTTCCACTCACTTGAAGAGGACTATCTATTTACTCTTAGAGCAAGGTGTATCATTCATCCATGACATGCTTGATTTCTAAACCTCAATTAATTTTACTACTTAATAATCAATAAAACACTCATTTATTAAACAAAGAGACAATTTACTACGTCCTACATGTTGCCAAAGAATAACATATAAACACAATCAAAGACCTATATATTAAGGATTAAAATCACACTACTTTTTAAACGGAAACAAATTTGAGACGCTGAAACTCTATTAGTAATATGAATAACAATAAAAGTTATTTTATCACAACCCACGTGGAAATTTAAAAACTGACGTCAATAACATGAGTGAAAGTATCGTTTTTAGGTGTGGTCATTTTCTGTTAAAAAGCAAAAACGCGTCTATGGGAAGCTATTATTATCCTTAATTTTGTTTTCATGCATGGTTATCAGGATCGTAACGTTATCCATATTTTTGGCATTTGGCATTTCGTTAGATTGTTAGATTAAGTTTTTATTTTCTTCTTCAAAATTCTCTAATCACAAATGACATATATGTTAATAGGAAGAAAGGTCTCAAATGTCATATTTCAAACACATTTGTAAAAAATCCGAGAGTGTAAGATTGACATGACAAAGGTCTCTCAACTTAACGAATTCAACACTAAATATACAAAGTATTAAATTTCGTAAAAACGGATGGAGAGTTTATTTAATTTTTTTACTTATGATGACTCGTTTAAATTTATTCTGCAAAAATTAAAAATTTTATCCTACCTTTCAAAAAAATGAGACTAATAGAATAGATTAACGAACACTGATAAAAAAATAAGACATAACACGATAGTCATATTAAAAAATATAATTATATTAAAAAGTAGTGACCCAAATTTTGACCCGTCCCAAAAAAATCAGATAAAACAGACCTTGTTACCACCCTTATTTTTTTACCATAACTATTTATAGCACTTACTCAATGGAATAAAGAGAGCATAAGGTGCATGCATAAAACTAGCTAGGTTAAATAAAGCATATGAGAATCACACACACATGGTGGGATGATGGTGAGGAAGAAAAATATAAAATACTTGTTCCCTATAAAGTTAGTATAATAATCACTAAACGGCTACACCATCTCCCAAGCATATTTTAATTAATATATATTCATTTTATTTACCAACAAAAAAAGTTATAAAGTTGTTACTAAAAAGTTTGTGCAACACAAAAGAGTTGCTTACATGCTACTTTTCTTTCCACAAATTAAACTTATTCATTCATCATTCTTTTCACCTATATCTTGACGGTTTCCAAATGTGGACATGAATGAAAGTGGACGAGAAAGAATCGTGTATGTGATATTTGGAAGTTAATTAAAAGGTATAGGAATATTAGGTAGTGTGCATGACTCATGAATCTTTTACTTCTTTAAGCTTTTTCTACTGCATGGTCCTTCTTTCATTTCAAAATTATGTTTATTTAATTTGAGTTTAGATGGTTTATGGCACTGATTCTCTGTTATAGCTAGCTATATGGTAAGTGTCACTTTTATAATTACTAGAAAGGTTGTTTTAATTTTAAAAAATAATATAATTAATTTATGTTAAAGGGAATAAACAATAGGATCATATTTTATTAGACTTTAAAATAGATACTTAAATGGTTGAAAGAAAACTAGAGGAACTAAAAATTTCATATATGGCTGAAACTAGATGAATTTAAAAGTGTATGAAAACTTAGAAATTAATTTTTAACTAACATGCTTTGTTTGAATGACGTCAAAATAAGCTTTGTGAGAGTTTTTATTTTATTTTTATTTATGTTTATCCAACACTTGCTATAAACATCTTAGACTTTAGTAACTTCCTTGTAAAGTTTCTGTTAATTACGTGGTCCATCTTAAAAAAGACTTACGCATCGATACACATCTATGCTAGTAAGCGGTCCAACTAAAAAGTAACATACACATGCACTAGCTAGGTCTTTTGTATTTCACGAAAGTTAGAGAATCCTATTAGAAATGAATTTGACATTATAAGAAAAAATCTACATTAGTATCCAATTAAAATTTATTATTTAAATATTTATGTGAGTAATTTTTATTTTAGATGAATCAACGGCTCATAAATATTGAAGGGAGATATTAGGAGCATTGATACATAGTATATGAATAAGCATTTTTGTGAAAAACACATCGCTTATCCATCTAAAACCTTAAGATGATAGGTGAGTGTTCTCTCACTTATATATACTTAAGTCTCCATATTTCTATCCAATGTGAGACTATTTCTCCACTTACTCACACTTGCTATATTATTCCAACACTCCCCCTCAAATGTGAGTCCACAATACCCCTCAAGTGTGAGTCCATAATGCTCCTCCACTTGTACCACCATTGACATAACTACGCCAAAAATAATTTTAGACAACACACCTAAGGTAACGCTTCTTTTCAAAAGCACTGCTAAAACTGCATTTAAAAAACACAAAAATTTTGTCGTATACCTTAGACAGCGCTTTCTAAAAAAGTGCTGTCTAAGGGGGTGAATGTGATTTGAGAAAGCGCTGCTAAATAGGGTAGGTACTGAAGCGCTACCTAAAGGGGGGCTTTAGACAGCGCTTTTTAGAAGCGCTGCCTAAAGGGTGGACTTAAGCAGTGTTTTGTGAAAGTGTTGCCTAAAGGGGATTAATGTAAATTTATAAAGCGCTGTTAAAGGGGGTAGGTACTGTAGCACTTTGGAGAAGCGCTTCCTAAAGGGGGGGGGGGGGGGGGGGGGGGGGGATTAAGCAGCGCTTTCTACTACAAGCGCTGCCTAAGGGTGGGATTAAGCAGCGCTTTCTCAAAGCGCTGCCTAAAGTCATGTTATAAAAAAAAATAAAACACGCGGCCAACATTTCTATTACAGTAACGTTATTATTTTTCCAAAACCCATTTTCACACAACAACACAATTACGAACAAAATCCTTTTTCACAAGCTATTTTTGTTTGATTCTTGACAAAATCGTTGTATCCTTTCTTCAAGGTTCTCATCCTTCTTTCATTCAAGACCATTTCATTCTTTCTTCCATTCACAACCAAGGTTCTCTTCTCCTCTAGGTATGATTTTTTATATATTTGATATATTTGATAATGTTGATATATAATGTTGCATTTGGTTTAGTTGATAGTGTTGATTTAGTGTTGATTTAGTGTTGTTTTAGTGTTGATAATGTTGCATTATGTTGTGTTTTGTGTGTCATGTGATTTTTGCATGTAAGGTGTTTATGAAAATGTCACAATGAGTTTTGCATGTAAGGTGTTTGTGTAAATGTCACAATGAATATTACATGTATTGATTGAGAGAAAATATGTTCCTCTACAATTAATTGAGCTATACATTTTGGTTTGAGAGGTTGTCGTAATAACACTTATAGTGTTGAAATTGAAAGCACTTCACATATAGTTGAAAATGAAATTGAAAGAACTCATATAGTTGATGGTGTAAAGTTGATAATATAAGTGATAATTTGATGATAATGTAAAGTTGAAACGATAATATAAATATTAGTGATAATATAGAATAGAAACTATAATATATATGTTAAAAATATTGTTTAATATATGTTAAATATATATGTTTAATATTTTTTTATTAGTAAAATATATGGTAAAAAGAATAATAGTGATTATTTAATGGTGTATACATATATGTTTAATGTTGTATAAATATTCTAATGTAATTTTTAATCTATAGATTTTTTTTATTATAATGAAATTAATTGATCATTTATATAGGTTACTTGTGAAGAGTGAAGTTTCTGAGCCTTTCCAAGAATATTACATTGTGTGGTTTCAGAAGTTGCTGACTTCTCTACAGATATTTAGTTGTTCTTTTTTGTGATGCTTCTAAGATGAGTTTTGGTGGTGTACTTATGCAAAATTGAAAAGTGGTTGCTTATGCTTCTAGGCAATTGAAGATTCATGAGAAGAATTATCCTACGCACGATTTGGAGCTTGCAGCGGTTGTTTTTGTGCTTAAGATTTGGAGGCATTATCTCTATGGTTCTAGATTTGAAGTATTTAGTGACCATAAAAGTTTGAAGTACTTGTTCAATCAGAAAGAGCTTAATATGAGACAAAGACGGTGGCTTGAATTGTTGAAAGATTATGATTTTGGATAGAATTACCGTCCTGATAAAGCTAATGTGGTGGCCGATGCTTTAAGTCGAAAGACTTTGCATATGTCACTTTTGATGGTGAAAGAGTTGGAATTGATTGAGCAATTTAGAGATATGAGTCTTGTAGTAGAAGTAACGTCGAAGAGTGTTATCTTGGGAATGTTAAAGATCAATAATGATTTCCCTGATAGTGTTAGAGAAGCTCAGAAGCTTGATGTGAAACTTGTTGATTTGTTGGTTGGTATTGGACAAACTAAAAATGAAGATTTCAAGTTGGATGCTCAGGGTGTATTGAGGTTCTGAGATAGGATTTGTATTCCCGATGATGTGGATTTGAAGAGAATGATCTTGGAAGAAAGTCATAGAAGCAATTTGAGTATTCATACTGGAGCGACCAAAATGTATCAAGATTTAAAGAAACTATTTTGGTGGTCGAGCATGAAGAGAGAGGTGGCTCAGTTTGTTTATGCTTGTTTGACTTATCAGAAGTCTAAAGTGGAGCATCAGAAACCTGCAGGGTTGATGCAACCGTTAGAGATTTCAGAATGGAAATGGGATATCATTTCTATGGATTTCGTAACGGGGCTACCGAATACACCAAGAGGACACGATGCGATTTGGGTGATTGTTGATAGGCTTACGAAGTCGACCCACTTTATTCCTATTAACATCGCTTATCCCGTATCGAAGTTGGCGGAAATTTATACGCATGTGATTGTGAGATTACATGGTATTCCTTTGTGTATTGTTTCAGATAGAGATCCGAAGTTTACTTTTGAATTTTGGAAGAGCTTGCAAGAGGCTTTGGGTTCAAAGTTGAGGTTGAGTTCGGCTTATCATCTTCAAACTGATGGTCAGACGGAAAGGACGATTCAATCGTTGGAAGACTTGTTACGTGCTTGTATTCTTGAACATGGTGGTTCATGGGATACATATCTTCCTTTGATTGAGTTTACTTATAACAATAGTTTTCATACTAGTATTGGACTGACACCGTTCGAGGCTTTGTATGGTCGGAGGTGTAGAACTCCTTTGTGTTGGCATGAGTCGGGTGAAAGTGTGGTGCTTGGACCAGAATTGGTTAGAGAGACTACTGAGACGGTGAAGATGATTAGAGAAAAGATGAGAATTTCTCAAAGTCGACAAAAGAGTTATCATGATAAAAGGAGAAAAGACTTGGAATTTCAAGATTGTGATCATGCATTTTTGCGAGTTACTCCTACAACCGGCGTTGGGCGAGCATTAAAGTCGAAGAAGCTAACTCCTCGCTTTATTGGTTCTTACCAAATTACTAGTAAAGTGGGAAAAGTGGTCTATAGAGTGGCGTTACCTCCAAATCTTTCGAACTTGCATGATGTGTTCCATGTGTCGCAACTTTGGAAGTATGTTCCGGATCCTTCACATGTGATTGAGATGGATGATATTCAAGTGCGAGAAAATCTTACGGTGGAGACGATGCCATTAAGGACCGAAGATCGTGAGATAAAGTCTCTTCGTGGCAAAGAGATCTCTTTGGTTAAAGTTGTTTGGATAGGAGCAGCTGGTGAAAGTGCGACGTGGGAGTTAGAAAGCAAGATGCGGGATTCCTATCCCGAGCTTTTCGAGTCAGGTAATTTCGAGGACGAAACTTTTATAAGTGGGGGAGAGTTGTAACGCCCCGTTTTATTTAATATTATATTATATTAATATTTTCGAGTTACCGTTTGACGTTTATTTTTGCGACGAGAATATTTAAATTAACTGTTATATCTGTTAATTTTTTTGGAGCTATTTTAATTATTTTGGTTAATAATATTATTTGATATTATTTAGTGTTAATTAGTAGTATATTTTAAGAAGGGCTTTTTGGTATTTTGCCTAGCTTTTGTCTTGCATCAAAATAAACCAAACACACTTGTTTTATGACATAACATACAAAACACACTTTGTGAGAGTTAGAGAGAACAAGAAGGTCTTGGAGAGAAGAGCAAGAAGAACACCATAGCTTGGATTTTGGGTTGGTTGCAATCATCAAGAATCATTTCAAGTATCTAAGGTAAGGGGTTTGATTTTCCAATACTTATAGTTAGGGTTTGATTTGGTATATTTTAATTTGGGATAAAATTGATGTTAGGGTTCTTGAGATTTGTTGAGATAAATTAGGAGAGTTAATTTAGGTGTTAGTGTTGTGGGATTATTATTATTTTAATAGAAATTAAATTAGAAAAAACTAATTTATATTAATTAAATTAAGTTTATAAAACTAAACTAGCAATATAGGAATTGAATGAAGTTTAGAAAAACTAAAGAACTAGCGGTATAAGAATTAAATTAAGTTTATAAAACTAAACTAGCAGTATAGGAATTGAATGAAGTTTAGAAAAACTAAAGAACTAGTAGTATAGGGATTAAATTAAGTTTATAAAACTAAACTAGCAGTATAGGAATTGAATGACGTTTAGAAAAACTAAAAAAAACTAGTAGTATAGGAATTGAATGAAGTTTAGAAAACTAAAGTAATAGCAGTATAGAAATTGAATTAAGTTTATAAAACTAATGTACTATGCAGTATTGAAACGAAATGAAAGTTGGAAACAATATGTTTCATGATGCCGTCGCCATTCCGCTGTTTCATGAATTATGTACTATTTTTTTTTGAAAAATAGTTTATGTTTTGTTTTTATTTTCTTAATTTAATATATTAACTATTTATATTAATTAAATACAAATATGACATAAGTTATCCGATTTAATTTGGAATCCGATTATGTTCCGATTTCTCGATTTCGGCAATTTCGGCGATGAAGCTAGTTGCTCCGAATTGAACGAAAATTGACATGCTAGATAATTTCGAAGTGTAGAACGTTGTGGTGAGGTTAATTTTTCGAGATTTCAAATTTTTATGAAGCGACCCGAAATAGGCC
Source organism: Vicia faba (assembly GCA_948472305.1). Lineage (NCBI taxonomy): Eukaryota > Viridiplantae > Streptophyta > Magnoliopsida > Fabales > Fabaceae > Vicia > Vicia faba. The sequence continues at coordinate 287,247,681 of OX451740.1, read as the reverse complement.
AATTTACGGTTAATTTGAAATGGGTTGCATTTTAGTCGGTTTAAGTCGCGTATGGACAATCTGATTGTGACATTAATGATTATGATTGATGCCGATTATTATGAATGACTTTCGCGACGATTATTGATATTTGACTATTTTTCCGTATTTGAAATTTAGTGAATTATTTGATAATGATGTGGTGTGATTAAACATGATGTTTGCGACGGTTTATTTATAATGAATACTTGATGATATGCGATGCGATGATATGTTTATCTTGATATGGATAAATATGGAGATATGGGCTTTATACCAATTTTGATGTGCGATGATGATGTTTTGTTGTGTCGTGTTTGTGATGTCGTGTTGTCGAGTCACATACATTGCATTGGCGACGAGGGCTTTTATGCCAAGCGACGAGGGCTTTTATGCCAAAGAGGCGATGGGCTTTTATGCCGAATGTCCCTAATTATAGACAAAGCAACGGGTACAACATGCATAACATAGTCGTGTCTCATGGAGTCGGTTATGTTTATTTTTGAGTCTTTTGGCGTTGAGTTTTATTTCATGGCTTATGATGAATTGCGATGATACATGATACTTTGTTTTGTGATGATTTTTGTGTTGAACATAAAGTGAATATGATGCGATAATTTCATGATGAGTAAGCGATGAATATAACATGACGGTAAAGCGACGATATGAGTTTATGACGATGAAGTTTATGTCTTGTTTTGGTATGATTATGATGATTACGTGACAAAATTAAAGTGTTGATTTTATACACTAAATGATGATTTAAAGTGTGTGAGATTTGGATATGTGCTGACATACTCTTATTAATCCTATATCATTTATATTTCAAAACTATTTATATATTTTATCATGCCTTTAATTATATGTTTTGGAGTATCTCACCCTTTACTTGTTTCACCGTTGCCTTTATATTGGTAACGTGCAGGTGATCTGCGAGGATGATGAGGATTAGCTCGAGTCTCTTTATTTTGAGTCGCTCTTCTCTGATAGTAGTAACACTCGGGATTTGGGCGACGTTATTATTTTGATAGGATAGTTTATGTATACTACCTTATGACTTTATGTATTGATGATAACATGATGATACGTACATTTTGTGAACACATCCGCTGTGTTGTGATTAGTCATATGTTTATATGATGATTTATGTTATGAATCGGTATATCCGACTTTTGATTTTATGAAGTGCATTATAATGCAAAGTGATGAAAAACACGAATATGTGATACCTCAATTTATGTTTGGATGAAATTTTGAAACTCTGATTTTATTATTAATTACGAGGGGTAGAATTGGGGTGTTACACTGATAAAGGGAAACATAAAGCTTATGATGAGAAGAAGCTAAGTGGGGGAGGAGCTCATGCTTCTGTGAAATGCTATTGGTGTGGCAATTTAGGCCACTGTGCTGATGCTTTCTCTAATAAGGTGCCGAGATGTTACAGGTGTGACAAAGTTTGTCATCACGTCACTGAACGCAATAATGAAGCTACTACTTGCTATAACTATGGTGAATAGGGTCACATCAATACCTAGTGTCAGAAACCAAAGAAGAATGTTGATGTTGTTGCTCAGACCAATGGTAGAGTGTTTGTTCTTTGTGGTTTAGAAGTCGACAAGAAGGATAATCCGATCAGAGGTACTTGTTTTATTAATAATGTTGAGTTAACCACTATTATTGATACCGGTTATACTCATTCATTTATTTTGCTTGAATGTGTTACTATGTTGGAATTAAAGTCGTCTAATATGAATGTGGGAATGGTAGTATAACTTCCCGCTAAGGTTTTTGTTACTAATACTCTCGTTTGCTTAAAGTTTCGTTTAACGATTTATGGTAGAAGTTTCGTGATGGATTTGGTGTGTCTACCCTTACACCAAATTTATGTTATTCTTAGAATGAGTGTGTTGGAGTTCAAATTTGTTCATATCTATAATTATAATAAGACGAAGCGGTTCCCTAAGTTTGGTGATGGTGAAGAGTAGATATTTTTATCTGCTAAGTAAGTATATGAACTTTTAGAAGATGGAGCATTGATATTCGCAATGTATGCGTCGTTACAAATTGATCGTGAGAGTGCAAGTGTAGAATTACCTCTTGTCCGTAAATTTCTATAAGTGTTTCCAGATGAAATCAATGATTTGCCTCCAAAATGAGAAGTTGAATTTGTTGTAGAATTGATACCAGGTTAAAGTCCGATGTCGATGGCTCCTTATAGGATATCAGCTTCAGAGCTAAGCGAGTTGAAGAAACAATTAAAAGAATTGCTAGAGAAGAAGTGTGTTCAACCGAGCGTCTATCCATGGGGTGCTCCAGTGTTATTAGTCAAGAAAAAGGATGGTAGTATTAGGTTGTGCATGGATTACAGATAGTTAAATAAGGTAACCATTAAGAATAAGTATACACTCCCGAGGATCGATGGTTTGATGGATCAATTGGTGGGTTCATGTGTTTTCAACAAGATTGTTTGAGGTTGGATTATCATCGGATTCGTGTTAAACTAGATGATATTCTAAAGACGACTTTTTGAACGAGGTATGGTTATTATGAATACACTGTGATTCCGTTTGGTGTATCTAATGCACCAAGTGTTTTCATGGAAGACATGAACCGTATTTTCCAGAAGTATTTAGACACGTTTGTGGTGGTTTTCATTGACGACATTTTGATTTATTCTTAATTAGAAGAAAAGAATATTGAGCATTGGCAAATTGTGTTGGAAGTGTTGAAAGAGAAGAAGTTGTATGAAAAACTGTCAAAGTGTGAATTTTGGTTGAAGGACGTGAGTTTCCTTGGCCATGTGATATCTAGTGGATGGATTGTTGTATATCCTTCTAAAGTCGATGTTGTGTTACAATGGGAGACTCCTAAGTATGCAACCGAGATTCAAAGTTTTCTTGGTTTAGCTGGATATTATCGAAGGTTTATTGAGGGATTTTATAAGTTAGCATTACCGTTAACTCAATTGCATCGAAAGGTTCAAGCTTATGTGTGGGATGTTACGTATGAGGAAAGTTTTGTAGAACTGAAGAAAGTTGAAAATTTTGTGTAAGCTTGTTTGACTTGCCAGAAATCTAAGATCGAACATCAGAAGTCTACAAGTATTATGCAACCCTTAAGTATTCCATAATGGAAAGGGGATAATGTTTCAATGGATTTCGTATTGGGATTGCCAAGGACCACCAAAGGCAGTGATTCAATTTGGGTGATCATTGATAGGTTGACTAAGTCGGCTCATTTCTTGTCAATGAAAATTATTCATCCCATGGAAAAGTTGGCAGAGATGTATATTGATGAGATTGTTAAGTTGCACGGTACACCTTCGAGTATTGTGTCGGATAGAGATCTGAGGTTTACGACGAAGTTCTGGGAAGGTTTGCAGAATTCTTTTGGTACTAAATTGAGATTAAATTATGCATATCATCCACAGGCACACGCTCAGACCGAGAGGACTATTCAATATTTATAGGATTTGTCGAAAGCTTGTGTGTTGGAACAAGGAGGTGCTTGGGATAGCCACTTGTCGTTGATTAAGTTTATGTACAATAATAGTTTTCATACTACTATTGGGATGGCACCATATGAAGAATTGTATGGTATGAGGTGTAAGACTCCATTATGTTGGTATGAGTCAGGCGAGAGTGTTGTGCTCAGGCCTGAAATTGTACATGAAACAAATGAGAAGATCAAGATGATCCAAGAGAAGAGGAGATCATCTCTGAATTGTCAGAAGAGTTATCACGATAAGCGAATAAAGGCACTTGAGTTTCAAAAGGATGATCATGTGTTTTTGAGGAACACTCTGGTGACTGGTGTTGGTAGAGCTCTGAAATTGATAAAGCTTACGCCATATTTCGTTGGTCCATATCAGATATCTGAGAAGATAGGTGAAGTGGCTTATTTGATTATTTTACCGCCTTCGCTTGCAAATATTCATGATGTGTTTCATGTGTCTGAGTTGAGAAAATACATTCTGGATCCTTCACATGTGATTCAGATGGATGATGTATAGGTAAGAGATAACCTGGCCATCGAAGCATCACCCGTGTAGATAAAAGGATGGGAAGTGAAGAAATTGCAGAGTAAAGATATTGCCTTGGTGAAGGTACTTTTGGGTGGACCAACTGGTGGAAGTTTGACTTGGGAGCGTGAGAATCAGATGAAGGAGTCATATCTGACTCTGTTCTCCTCAGGTAATTTTCGGGACGAAATTTAAGTGAGGGAGAGTTGTAACACCCCAAAATAAGTAATTACTTATTTAATTAATTAATTGTGAGTATTTATGAATTATTGATGAATATATGATGTTTTGTTGAGTATGATGTGTGATATACTAATATGTTGTGGGATAATGGGAATTTAGATGAGTAAGGAGTATTTTAGTAATTAGATAATTAATTAATAATTATTTAAAATTTGTTAGAATTATTATTAATAATAAAATAGAGGAATAATTGATGTAGAGAAGATAAAGGCAAGATTCTAATTGGTGAAAGGCTAAGTGAGGGAAAGTTGGGCAAAATATATTAGAGGTCCTAAGGTTAAATAAGGAATAAGGGAAAATATTTCATATGGTACGATTGTGAAAATATTGGAAGAGCAGAGGAGAAAGTTAAGGCACGAAGAACACAAAGGAATTTGGGTAGATCGTGAAGTGAAGAGACACAAGCTAGGAATTTAAGGTAAGGGGTGATTTGTCATTATAATTAATTTGGGGTTTAGAGGTATGTAGGGATTTGTTGGGGTTTTGATAATTTGATGATATGTTGTATTGTGATGAAATTGTGTTGAAATGGATGGAAATAACATGTTGAATTGCCAGAGTTTATGTGCATAATACCTATAATATTTTATGGTTGTTATATGATGACTATGTGTTGAGAACTATGAGAATCTAGACTGTATTGACATGAAATCACAAGATGAATTGGGGCTTAACAAGTGTAGAAGCGCAATAGGAAGTTGATGACTGCTACGCGCCACCGGGCAAAGGAATGCATCATTGGGCAATGCAACAATGTTTGGTCGTCACCGAGAGAGCTGAAAAGTGAAGGAGTGGATAAAAAGTGGTGCTCCTGGATTTTGTATGAAGAAGGTCGCCTCGCTCGTGTGTTGTTGGGAGATGCCGGAGCGAGAGGTGTGTTTTCAGGCGAGTAAGAAGCTTCGCTGAGCAATGGAGACCAGCCGAGAATGGTGGTATTGTCGCTCCCATGTTGTTGGGAGTGCCTCAGGTGAACAGACTGCTTCGTCGGGCGAGCACCTGGTGTAGCGTTAGAAATGTTGAGACTAAGCCATTGGATTGACTTGACTCACACAAATTAAAATAAAAATCACCATGGCACTTTATTGTTTCCAAAGGAATAGGAAAAGAGGGAATAACCCAAAAGAGGGGGAGAGAATCTAAGTTCGGGGGTTGGTTATGCAAAGGGAAGGTATTAGCACCCTAAACATCTACGGTACTATGCAAGAACCTCTTTGAAAATCTTTGTGTTTTGGCTATAAATGTTGTATATAAAAATAGATTGTGGGGATGAGAAAAGAAGTATTTTTTATGATTTTTGCATCCGTCGCGGTTGTGAATCTTTAGTGCCTACGTACTACCTTCCATGCAATAGGAGATCAGGGTACTCATAGTTCACCTTTTAAAAAATTTAAAACACAAGTGTGTTGGTTAATTTTAAGAGACAAGACATTGTCTTATTCGAGTGTAAGAACATACTTACTACCCATGATTATGAGAAAGGATAATTTGTGTCATCTCAAAGTGGAGGATATAACTTAGATTTTAAAATTAACAAAGCTTCACTCAACACCCAAGTGAAAAATATCTCACTTCACTACATATCGTAGAAGTATAGTAGCTCGCATCACTACAAGGCTTAATAAGTGTCTAATCTTTTGAGAAAAGTGTTAAGGTAAAAAGACAAAGTGGCAAAATGGTTTGAATGAGATTGATTGACTTTTAGTCTTCTCACAAAAATGTCAAAATATTGTTAAATTGTTTAAAGTTTGATTAAGAAAATATTTTTGAAAATGCATGGACCTAAGTCCAAGTTTATTACGAAAGCGATTCAAGTTTAAAAACAAGAAGAGTTTTCAAAAGGAGGGAGAATATTTTTGAAATTAAAGAAAATCGGAGGAGATGAAGGGACTATCCTAAAGTATAAGGTAAGCTAGGGAAGAATTGTCTAACCAACAAGAAGCCAAGACTTGACACAATGAGTCAATATAGAATTCTTATCCTTTGGATTTAATAACAAACAAGCAAAGATGATAAACCTCTTAAGAAAACCAAGCATAAATTGCATTAAGTCTTCATAAAAATTGGGCAGAGTAACGGTTGTATACAAATGAATTCCCGATCACAGATAAAGCATGTAATCACAATAACCTGCACACAAAGCAAACAAACAACCCAATGTCTTGGGGCAAACCCCAAGAGCTCCAGACAAAATAAAAGTTGAGGTCACAAGGTCTCAAGGTAGGTCAAGTTCTCTAATCCTAAGTCCAAGAAATCCATCACTTTATAATGCAAAGGATAGAAACCAAATAGTCCAACTAACATTAAAGTTTTTTATGGTTCAAGTTAATTGTTAAGTATCTTCAAAAAGAAATGAAACAACTCAAGTGAACAAAATAAAAATGACACAAAAGTAAATGCTCAAGTGAGCAAAGATGAAAATAGCATGAAATATATATGCTAAAATAAATGTGCTTAAAGTAAATAGCATAAAGTAAGACACAAAATAAAGTCAATTGTTAGAAATTAAAGGTTAGTTGAATGACCATCTTGAAACTTGCATTTGAAACTCATTAGAAGATTGATAAAATCAAATCCTCTCAATAACAAGTCTCATTTGCTTTTTGTCAAGTATATCATTCATTTAAAATTCTCAAGGCAACAATGAATGATTAATGATGTTTAAGTGATTCACTTTGACCAAAGCTTATGAATATTCATTAGAGGATTGATAAGACCAAAGCCTCCTAACAATGAATCTCAAAGTTATTGGATCAAATGATTCAAATTAACATACTTGGGCTTACAAACATGGGTTTGACCCACGAATGATCATTTATCGAATCAGGACAAAATTTAGCGCTATGTTAAGCAATCGTAAGTGGACTTATACAGAAGTCACACTTATTTGGAGGCTATTCAATAGCAATTTATGTGTCATATGTTTGGAGAAGTGATATGTATATCATCCTCTAACAACATGTGACACAATAAGAAGAGGATAAGATGAATAGGGATGAGATAAGAATTAAACCACATTTGAACCAAAAATTTAATAAAGCTATCATTAAAATCATCCATCCATTTTGGTGGAGTTAAACTCAACACCCAAGATCCAATGATGTTAATGAAGCTCATAATCAAAATCTCATAGTCCAAGATCAACCAGAATATATGCAAAATAAAATTGTATTTATAAATAAAGAAAAAGATTTTTTAAAATGGTTTTTTAAATGAAAATAAAAGGGGAAAATAGAAACTATATTCAAAACATCCAAGAAAAATTAGATAAGATCATAGAAAAATCAGAAATGAGTTCAAATATTTTTATAAAAATTTTGGTAATTTTTTAAAGTCAGAAACTATTTTTAAATTTAAAAGAAATAGGAAAAATAAACCAAAAATTGTGAAAAAATAGTAAAGTCAAAAATAGAAATAAAATAAGGTCACCAAAATTTTCCAAGAGGTCATTGGATCTTTCAATATTTTTTTAGAATTTAAAAAACTAAGAAAAGTATTTTTAAACATTTAAAACAACTCAAATAAAGTGAAAAAATGAAAAATATATCAACACACAAAATAAAATTGTGAAAAAATAACAATCTGAAAGAGAAAAATCAAAAGTATTTTTAAGATTTTTTTTGGATTTTTTAAAGTTAAAATGAATTTTTTATGAATTTTGGAAGTTTAAAACAAATAAAATATAAAATCAGAAAATAAAATAAAAACCAAAAAGATGTAGACCATTGGATGAGAGTTAAAATGCATTAGTAAGATAATTCAATGGATCATATGCGTTGTGCATATCATGGTCCTTAGTAAATAAAATACTGAATCATTTATTAAAATGAGAATTAAAAAAAAAACAAATGGCACGATATCATTGGTTGAGAGATGACACATTGGTCATCTTCAACCTCCATCTACATGAATTGCAGGTCTCTGAAATGGATAAATTAGAACTTGAGATCGGTACCATTCAATTCGTCTCTTCAAGACGATTCCAATGGTACTCTCGCGAAAAATGTATGTAAGGTGTAGCTCAGTCGTTTTGGAAGAAAAGATTTGAAAAGAGATTTGAAAATTCATGGTCAAAACTCACTTTCAGTTGAAAATAAATGTTGTGACTTGAATCAGAATGATGAGAGCTTCATTACAGTATCAAAGTTTGAGAGAATTGGTGAAGGAATCTACCTATTGAAGTTCAAATTCAAAGCTCTGAAACTTGACTTGGCTAGCATAATTTAGGAAGTCTTAGATCTTAGTTCTTCTTCTATTAGCTTCAGTGAGGTTCAAGGATGAAGAATTGACAAGGAAAATGGATTGAGGAAAGCTGTAAAATCAAATTTGAAGTTGCAGAAAAGTGGGTTCAAGAGGAAGTTTGACAAGGTGATTCTGACTCTCTAAGCTTGAGATAATATATGAGGTATGACCCTCTATTTATAGGGAAACTAATGGAATGCTTAAGCGTGTGAAATGATGAAGTTTGGAGGGAAATCGTGTGAAGTTGCAAACATGAAAAGTGTGACTTCTATTTTGCTCGAAATTCAAACAAAGCTTGAATTTCAATGTGATGATCATTTCTAGAAGTTCAGTAAAGATGATTAGAAGTAAAAATGCGCATAAATTTTGTGTTTAGAGGCCAAATCAAGGATTTCAAATTCTGACTTTGGAGAAAACTTCAGTTTCAAGGTACCATCTTTGAATTAATGGTGTGCACGATTTAGGGAACCTTAGGACTTGATTCTTGATGTATTGGAAAGATGAGATCACAAACTTTACAATGTGAAAAGAATGAAATCAAATGGATGCTTGAGCTGAAAGTTGTGATGAGTCAAAGTTGAGAAAAAGATGCTGACTTTTTGTACTTAGAAAAATTCTAAGTTTTTTCTTCAAAATAACCTATAATGTTTTTGCATCCAAACATGGCCTTATATTTAAAATATGCTCTTGACCAAAAATGAAGGCATGAAGTAGACCTATTGAATGACATTTTGAGACTTGAACCATTCAAAAACTCCAAAAATTGAGAAAGTTATGAGTTGGTGAAGTTGGTGAAAACTCATGAGATGGCCTATAATCTTTTGCATCCTTAGGGCATCTTTCATCCATTTAATAGCTTAGCACATAAAAGAAGAGTTGAAGTTCACATGTTTAAGATAATTTTGGAAAACGAGTGGGCTTAAGGAGATAAAAATTGACCAAGTTATGATCTTTTAAAGTCACATAAGTGATTTTGATGGCCTGTCTAGAGGACTTGTAATATTTCTTCATCATTAGGTATCGTCCATACAAAATTTTCTTGAAACTTTTGAATTGATTTATTGATAACCCTTTGAAGAGAAGCATGTTTTTGGAATCACTCAAAAATACCAAAAAATAAGCAAGATATAGCCTTTAGAAGTTCAAAACCCTAGCTCCTAGAGCAACAAAATGCCTTGGAAAACCTTTTCAATTTTGACAAACCTTCTTGCACAAATACTTTTGTCATGTAAATAGAAGTTATTGAGGATGATAATGAGAAACCATGGCAACCATAACCACTTACAAATATTAAGAATTGAGGGAGATATGCACTTGTGATCAAGAAATCAAAGACTTGTCCAATTAGGTCAAAATTCTCCAACCAACCCTTGCATCTTTGGACTATCTTTGACAACTTGAGGCATGATGGATCATAATAGACTTTGTCATGATATTACTTCAAAACATCTTCAATGATGAGGCTCGAATCTCAATGAATCTTTTTTGAAGAAGGTATGGGAATAAACTCGTGAACCTATATATCAACTTGATGGAATATATTGTGCTTTCACCTATAATATAAAAAATTAGGGAAAACATTCATTGTATCTATTAGTTAAAATTTAATCAATACAAAACATAGATGATCACAAAATACAAGTCAAGGTGCATGGTGATTCCCCATGACCAAAGCTAAAGATAAGGAGAAGAATCAAACCCTAGTGTGATCTTGTTGTGATTGAGTTGATATGATATGATAGAGGAATCTTAGGGGGAAATTTAGGGTACAACAATTGCCCTTATTTAAGTGTCTTCTATCCTGAGATGCGAAGGTTAAAATCTTTGTGTCGACGCGATTAAAGATACTTAAATATAAAACAAGCACTACTTTAGGCCCTAAGATGCCATGCAATGCTTATGATAATGAATGCAAATGAATAAATCTAAAAAAATGACGCAAGACCCCCCTGGGGATGTAGAAAAAAATAAAAAAAACAGGGATCAAAAGAAAAACCCGACCAGGAAAATAAATCAATAGTGAACAAGAGACCCAACTCTATTAGGGTAAATCCCAAAGAGGAGATAAGGCATCATCAACTCATAGATTGAGGAGAGAAAGTAAAGGATAACAGTGATCGACAGATGAATGCAAACTATCCACTCACTAAGGAGATAGCAAAAAAGTAACGTCGACCCATAAGGGAAATAAGTGGTAAGATAACACCGGTAAATACCAATATTAGGGTAGGTAATAAACGATTAGCACCAGTATTTACAAATAAAACCAAATGAATTCTTCAGAGTAATGTGAATCTCAACGACAAACTATCTCCCATAATGACAAGACTACCATCCATCAGAAAAAGATTTCAACAACAAACTACCTTCCATAATGATAAGGCTACCATTCACTGGAGTAACAAATCTCAGTAATGGACTACCTTCCATAATGACAAGGCTACCATTCATTGGAGTAAAAAATATCAACAATAAACTACCTTCCATAATGACAAGGCTACCATTCATTAGAGTAACAAATCTCAATAACGAACTACCTTATATAATGGCAAGGCTACCATTCATTGGAGTAACAAATCTCAACAACAAACTACCTTCCATAATGACAAGGCTACCATTCATTGGAGTAATAAATCTCAACAACGAACTACCTTTCATAATGAAAAGGGTACCATTCATTGGATTAACAAATCTCAACAATGAACTACCTTCCATAATAACCAGGCTACCATTCATTGGAGTAACAAATCTCAATAAAGAACTACTTTCCAAAATAACAAGGCTACCATTCATTGGATTAACAAATCTCAACAATGAATTACCTTCCATAATGACAAGGATACCATTCATTGGAGTAAAAAATCTCAACAACGAACTACCTTCCATAATGACAAGGATACCATTCATTGGAGTAACAAATCTCAACAACGAACTACCTTCCATAATGACAAGGCTACCATTCATTAGAGTAACAAATCTGAATCTTCTCTGGGAACTGACAAACTTACTGGGGAAGTACAGGTTGCTCAAATAAAGAGACATGCCACTTGCTGTTACGAGAAGGAATTGCAATAATGATTTCCTGGGGAAAGAAATAGTACTTCCTGGGGAAATGTCAATATATTCCTGCTGAGGAGATAAAGTCTTCTCGTGGCAAAATAAATGCACATTATCAAACCAAGGCTCAAATCTTGTAGAAATCAAAATAATAATATTGTTGGGGACCATAGATTCAATCCAAAAATAAACCGGAATGAATCAGTCAACTAAAATAACATCTCATGAGAAATAAAATCAAGAGGGAACCATTTTCTATCCAGACAAAGAGCTGTACAGGAAGGCTAAAGCAAAAATCTTCCACGAGGGATAACTCAGTGGGGAAATTGAAAGAATATACACTTTCTGCCTAAGGATGACATTCTATTGGAGAGAGGATAACACAACTCTACAAAATAGGGTAATATGCCAACAAGATATTAATGAATGCAAATGAGAAATAATTTGATAAATTCAACTATGCATGATGTATGTATGAATGTATGAATGTTATCATGTATGTGCTAACAAAACATACATATAACACTGGGGATAACCAGACAAAACCAACTTGGGTAAAGTCAATACTCGGATAAATCACATCCAAGATGAAAATGTCATAAGAAAGTAAGCACCAACTGAGGAAATATATTCCTATTTCGTGGCTTAACTTCACTGGGAAGGAACATAATTCGAAAATAATTAAATCATAACAATAAATCAGTACATATACAGGGATATAACATCCTCCTCCAGGCTTCACCGGGGAATATCACACAAACTTCATTGGGAAAAACAAATGTTTCAAAGTCTGTACTTCTACAGAGGATTGCAATACTGATTTCAATAAGGAAAATGAAAAACCACATCGTCAAAACATCAACTGAGTATCTCGTACTGACTTCATTGGGTATGGTAACACCATATCATTGAGAGAAACCCAAAATACATTCTTCAATATTGAGAGTGAGTATTGCACCAACTTCTTTGGGGAGAAATTATGAAACCTCATGAAAGTAGAAATTTTGAGAGAGACCCGTTATCTCGACTTTTCTTGTAGATTTAAGAAGTCAAACAGAACAGCAAGAAATCAAAATTATGGGGATTTTAAATCAAACTCAACACTTGGAGGGAGACAACCAAAAAAGTTGACAACTGTTTGAACACTTCTTAAAGAAGATATTTCCCTTTTCTAGTTGTCTGGGAAATAAATAACAACCATAACGCTAACACTGCAAAGGGAAATGTTTTGCAAATGATTCCATCTCAGCACACAAAGGGGAAGAAACTTTCGTCATGTGAGTGAAGACCTTACTGGAGAATCTAGGATAGAGACTTCATACCATGAAAACCTGAAATTAAAATGAACCAAGACCTGACTGGGGAAAACAGGATCACAAACCCAACACCGCACCACACATCAATTTATATCATCTTCAATTATATGAGAAGCACAAGAAGATCATACTCATACCAGCAAAAGTGACCTGGGAGGGCTTTCCTGTGTAATTCATACTTCCAAAATTTCAGAGTTCGCCCATCCTTGGAGTCACTATTTTTGTTCTCATTGAGTCACAAAATCTAAAGCAAGAAGTAATTTTGTAAATTCTTTTCAAAAAACAATTTTGTTATTTAATTTGTTTGCTTTGAAAATTACTCTCAATAATAAATGGAGTCTTTGTAAGAAGAATAAAATAAGAATCACGGAGAATAGGATAAAAGCTCAAGCTTTATTAATAGGATGGTAGTCTGCGAATGGCGAGACTCCGTAGATGATTACAAAGTTTGGAAAATGGTAATATATATTGGAAAAGATACATTGAAATACAATGACCATTATTCTCTCTAACAACTTTGAATTCCTGCGCAACGACTTTGGTTGAATAGTGGTGAGGATCCAAGAAGATTGTTGCTTCAATGATCAAGTCTTATCTGATGCAGTTACTTGCCAAGAAATCCATACCTTTGCCTATATTTCTCTTGCGGGTTTTCAACCTACCTGGAAAAATTTATTCTGTTTATGTCTCTAATTTTTGCATAGACCGCCCTCTCGGGTTTTCAGCCTACCGAGACGCTCCTTTTTGCCTAAGCCGCCCTTTCGAGTTTTCGACTTAACGAACCGTTATTTTATTTATTTAGGCGAAGTATTTCTTAACTGCATCAGCATTCACGGGACATGGGAACTCCTTGTCGTCCATAGTTTCAAGAATCAATGCACCGCCAAAGAAGACTTTCTTGAAAACATATGGGCCTTCAAAATTGGGAGTCAACTTTCCCCTAGAATCAACATTAAAAGACATGATCTTCCTGAGCACGAAGTCGCCTTCTCTGAATTCACGAGGTTTGACCTTCTTATCAAAAGCTTTCTTTATTCTCTTCTGGTATAACTGACCATGACATAAGGCCGTCATTCTATTCTCTTAAATCAAATTCAACTGGTCAAAACTGTTCTGGACCCATTCATCCTCTGACAACTTGGTTTCCATTATCACGCGTAAAGAGGGAATCTCAACTTCAACGAGAGCACTGCTTCCATTCCATACACAAGAGAGAACAAGGTTTCCCCTGTTGAAGTGCAGACAGTTGTTCGATACCCATGCAAAACAAAAGGGAGCATCTCATGTCAATCTTTATAAGTAAAAACCATTTTCTGGATGAACTTCATGATGTTCTTATTAGAAGCTTCAACAACCCCATTCATCTTTGTCCTGTAAAGATATGAATTGTGGTGGACAAACTTGAATTCTTCCCAAAGTTCTTTCATCATCTTATTATTCAGATTTGAGCCATTTTCAGTGATAACCCTGCTTGGCACACCATACCGACATATGAGATTGTTCTTGATAAAGCGTACTACCACCTGCTTAGTAACATTAGCATATGAAGTTGCTTCCACCCATTTGGTAAAGTAGCCAATTGCCACTAAAATGAAATGATGTCCATTCGACGCCTTAGGCTCAATCATTCCAATCATGTCAATACCCCACATAGAGAAAGGCCATGGGAAAGAGATAACATTGAGAAGTGTCGGAGGCATATGAATTTTGTCAGCATAAATCTAGCATTTATGGCACTTCTTTGAAAATTTATAATAGTCAGATTCTATTGTCAAAAAATAATAACCTTCCCTAAGCATCTTCTTTGCCATCGAATGTCCATTGGCATGAGTACCAAAGGAACCTTCGTGGACCCCATGCATCAACATGTCTGCTTCCTGTCTATCCATGCATCTGAGTAAGACCATGTCATAATTTCTTTTGTATAGCACATCTTCATTGAGGAAAAAGCTACCTTCCAATCTTCTCAAGGTCTTTATGTCTTTATTTGACGCACCAGCCGGGTGTTCCCGAGTCTGGAGAAAATGCTTGATATCATAATTCCAAGGCTTTTCATCTGACGTTTCCTCTGGTCTACCCAAACGTCACATTGTGATATGAGGCACATCATTCCAAGTATTCACTTGGTACATAGAAGCCAAAGTTTCCAAAGCATCCGCCATTTGATTTTCATCTCTGGGAATATGATGGGATTTAACTTTATTAAAGAAGGGTAATAATCTTCTAGCATAGTCTTTGTAAGGGATCAAGCCAGGGTGACGAGCATCCCATTCTCCTTTAATATGATTTACTACCAAAGCTGAATCACCATACACATCTAGAACTTTGATTATGAGATCAATGGCCTCCTCGAGACCCATGATACAAGCCTCATACTCTGCCATATTATTGGTACAATCAAATGCCAGCCCTACAGTAAAAGGAATGTGTGATCCATGAGGAGTGATAATCACAACACCAATTCCTTTCCAATAAGCATTCACAGCTCCATCAAATACCATACTCCACTAGGATTCAGGATCAGAACCTTCCCCATGAAAAGGTTCATCACAATCTTTCACTTTCAGAAACATATCATCCTCATCAGGGAAATCATATTTAACATACTAATAATCATCCACCAGTTGGTGAGTAAGATAATCTGTTAACACATTGCTTTTTATAGCTTTTTGGGTACGATATTCAATATCATATTCAGACAACAACATTTGCCAACGGGAAATTCTTCCAGTAAGAGAAGGCTTTTCAAAAATATACTTAATTTGATCCATTTTGGAAATTAACCAAGTAGTATGATTTAACATATATTGCTGCAACCACTTTGCCGCCCAGGCTAGAGTACAACATGTTTTTTCCAGCATAAAATACCGTGACTCACAGTCATTAAACTTCTTGCTGAGATAATAAATGGTGTATTCCTTCTTTCATGTTTCATTTTGTTGTCCCAAAATACAACCCATAGAAGTATCTAACACTGTTATATACATGATCAATGGTCTTCCTTCAACGGGAGGGAGCAAGATATGAGGTTCAAGCAAATATGCTTTAATACTTTCAAATTCCCTTTAGCAATCATCTGTCTATACACAACTTTGATCTGTCTTTAACAACTTAAAGATCGGTTCACACGTCACGGTCATATGGGAAATAAACCTGGAGATGTAGTTCAACCGCCCAAAGAAGCCTCTAACTTGCTTTTCAGTTCTTGGCGCATGCATTTCTTGAATTGTTTTAACTTTATCAGGGTCAACTTCAATTCCTTTTTGGTTGACAATGAAACCTAACAACTTCGCTGATTTGACATTGAAGGTGCATTTATTTGGATTTAAGCGGAGATAATATTTCCTCAAACACTGAAACAATTTCAACAAATCTTCTACATGCCATTCTTCAGTCTGGGATTTGGAAATCATATCATAAACATATACCTCAATTTCCTTGTGCATCAGATCATGGAATAAGGTTGTTATAGCCCTTTGGTACATTGCATCAGCGTTCTTCAACCAGAAGGGCATCACTCTATAACAGAATGTTCCCCAGGGTGTGACAAATTTTGTTTTTTACATGTCCTCAAGAGCAATTCTAATTTGATTATATCCAGAAAATCTATCCATGAACAAGAATACTTTGAATTTTGCTGTACTATCCACCAATATATCAATATGTGGCAACGGGAAATCATCTTTTGGACTAGCTTTATTTAGATTTCTGTAATCTGCGCACATGCTAACTTTTCCGTCTTTCTTTGGTATTGGAACAATATTGGAAATCCACTGAGGGTACAATGATGTCACAAGAAAATCCGCATTAATCTGCTTAAAAAATTCTTCTTTAATTTTCACTTCCGTATCAGGGTGAGTTCTTCGCAATTTCTACTTAACTGGCGATCACTATGGCTTTAATGGAAAATGATGTTCCACAATATCAGTGTCCAACCCCGACATGTCTTGGTAAGACCAAGCAAAAATATCCACATATTCTTTCAACAATTCAATCAACCTGCTCTTTACGTCGAGATGCAGCAATGCTCCAATCTTGACTTCTTTCGGATCTTCCTCTGAACCCAAATTGATTGTGTCCAAGGGCTCTTTATACGGCTGAATGGCATTTTCCTTGCACTCGAGAAACCGTGAAACCTCTTCTGGAATTTCATCATATTCTTCTTCTTCGGCCATATACACAGGATATTCAAAGTTGGGAGAGGGTGCAGGGTCATTGTATTCAACATGTTTTTTAATTAATCTGCACATATGATTTATGATTGCTTTTAGAAACTGATACATATATCAAGTGATTATGCATATTTATTTACAATTATCATTTATTCCAAAAGGTTTTTTTTTCTTCTGATTACCATTTTTCCAAGAAAAAGAAGAAAATAAAAACACAATTTGAGAATCAAAGACAACTTTTATTAATGATTTTAATGATCAAAGCAAACAGATAATCCCATACAAAATTAACTTTCACCTTGGACAAAGTGAAAACTTTTTGAAAATATTAACAAAAACAAATTACTTTTAGACATGGATGCAAGAGGGAACATCAATAGTGACCCAGTTCTAGACTCTGACTCCATGTGTCACATAGTTCGGCATTTCATGCTCTTCTTCATCCTCCACAATAGCATTGATCCTGGAAACAGTTGGATGAAGGTAACCTCCACTGTGGAAAATTTCCTGATACTGGCCCAAAGCAATCTTCGGCTTCATGTTCTCACCTTTCTCATTCTTCGCAGAGAATCCCAAACCAGCCCTATTCTTGTTCATTGGCGGGTCAATAATTTGTCCCCATACTTTTCTTGGGCCATTACGCACAACCTGCTGAGCATATTTAAATGAAACCATAGAAATCTCAATCTCTCTTACATTATCGACGTATAAATCTTGGAGCTGAGTTCCAATAGCAGCTTCATCCTCTTCCACAACACTGAAAGAGGATAAATGAGATATTAACAATGTTTTCTCTCCATTTATGATAACCAATTTTCCTTCACGCACGAACTTCAACTTTTGGTGTAAAGTTGAAGTGACAGCCCCTGCCTCATGTATCCATGGTCTTCCTAGTAAACAGCTGTAAGAGGGCACAATATCCATAACTTGGAAAGTAATCTGAAATAAGTGAGGGCCTAAGTGAATAGGAAGATCCATTTCCCCAATAACAGACTTCCTTGATCCATCAAAAGCTTTTACAATTATACCACTTAGGCGCATGGGAGAACATTGATACTTCAGCTTCATCAGCGTTCTCCTCGGTATGACATTTAAGGTGGACCCATTGTCAATTAACATATTTGACAATGAATCATTTTTACAGTTCACCGATATATGGAGGGCTAGATTGTGATTCCTCCCTTCATCAGGAAATTCGTCATCACAGAAACTTAGGTTATTATAGGATGTAATATTCCCTACCACACTGCTAAATTGGTCCAACCGCATATCACTTTCCAGGAAGGCTTGATCCAACACTCTCATTAAAGATTCTCTATGGGCAGCAGAATTCATCACCAAGGCCATAATAGATATCTTTGAAGGAGTCTGTAACAACTGATCTATAATCCTGTAGTCTCCCATCTTGATAATATTCAACATATCATCCACATCTTTTTCTAGAGTAGCACCATTGGACTCCCCTACTGCTTTCTTAGTTTCAACACTTTCAACGACCTTCTTATCAACACTGACATTCCCTCGAATAATAGGTGCAAGCACACGACCACTGCGGGCCACTCTACTGGTCTCAACAATATTCTCGAAATTAGACAAAGGTTGGATGGGAACTTCCACACCATCCTCTAGAATTATAGCATTATATTTATATGGTACGACTTTGTCTGATTTGTAAGGAACAGGACCCGACAAGCAAATCACTACTGGAGCTACAACTGGGTTGCTACAGTATTCAATCTCGACAGGGGAAGAACCATTGAAACACGACACAATAACATTCACACTTTCTTCATAATATTCGGTCATCACATAATCATTGTTGGAGAACATATCTTCATTTGAGTAAAATAATTCATCCACAAAAGCATATTCATCATCTGGCACAGTCTCATCCAAGCAATCTTCAATCACATTGTAATCATCTCTATAGCCTGAAACCTTGATAGTACCATTATCCAATAACAACTGAATACCCCTTCTCACAATGGCATAACCACGAGAGTCTCTGCAGCAAACCCGACAAGATCCATAGTGGTGTTCTTATTGACCTTCCATGTGGCAGAAGGTGGCGTACAATTGCACCAAATCATCATTCATATGGTTCACGTCAAAGATCCAGAATTCTCCAGGACATCCAAAGACCATGTTCACTTCTTCCTCATATTCTGCCTTAGGCCGAATTATATGAATGAGACCTTCATCCATCATTTCCTGTAAATCAGCCTTTATCTTATCACACCCCTGTATATCACTACTGCAGATACCACAACCAGCATGGTCATGCATATAGTAACTAAACTCACAGAGGTCAGCGTGCATATTTACCAAATCTTCTCTAACCAGGTTAATATCAAAAATAGGAAGTCCCATGGACAACCAACAACCATGTTGGCAACATTTGCTCCTCCATGTTTTGGCAAAAGATTATCTTTTACGTTAGGTCCGACATCTTTAAAGGACAAAAATCTAGATCTCACCATTTTTTCTACCTCCGATTTCAGAGGATAACAGTTTTCCATATTGTGCCCTGGTGCACCCTGATGAAAAGTGAACGTCTAATCTGCCTTATAATACCAAGGGAAAGGTGATGGTATAGCAGGGGGTGGCCTGGTCAGAACCAATTTTTTTCCGAATCAATGTTGGGAGTAACTCTGCATAACTCATGGGTATAGAGTCAAAAGCCTCTCTCCTCTGATTCTTCCCTTGATTTCCTTGGGGGACTGGTCTTTGATAAGCAACTATGTTCGGAGCCGTATTGACAACTGGAGTTACCGAAGCAACCTGTTGGTGGAACTGATGCTTTCTTCTAGGATGGTTAACCCTTCTCTCTTGAATAACAACATTCCTCTCTCCTTCTTTCTTTTTAGAAAAGTTGTATGATGGTTTCTTCGTACTACCAGAATTTTCACTTCTTGTCAAGTGACCCTCTCTTACAGCTTCTTCCAAACGGACACCCATACCCATCATCTCGGTAAAATCACTTGTCACACTTGCCACCATTATTTCATAATAGAAAGCACCTAGAGTCTTCAGAAAAATCTGCCTCATCTCTTTTTCTTCCATTAGAGGGATCACTCTGGCGGCTACTTCACGCTATCTTTGTGCATATTCCTTAAATGACTCTTTGTCCTTCTGGACCATTGCCATGAGTTGATCACGTTCAGGTGCCATGTCCATATTATATTTGTACTATCTAATAAATTCTTTACCCATGTCATTGAAAGTATTAACATTGATACTATCCAGGCTCATGTACCATTTCAATGTTGCACCAGTCAAACTGTCTTGGAAGAAATGAATTAACAGGCGTTGATCATCGGTGTGAGTAGACATCATTCTCACATACATCACTAAGTGAGCATGAGGACAAGTATTGCCTCTATACTTCTCAAATTCTGGTACTTTGAATTTTCCAGGTATTTTCACATTTGGAACCAAACACGGATCATTAACACTCTGCCCAAACAATTCTTTTCCTCTGAGGGCCTTCAACTCTTTCTGCATCTTATCAAACTGATCCTGAAAATCGTCCATTCAATCATAGACACCCAAACTTTCACTTGGTGGAGGAATAGGGCGATAAACTTCATCATTAGCAAATGGTACAACATTCACTGAAATAGGTGCGACATAGTGAATCTCATTTCTAGCAGTAGGAGTAATATGCACTACAGGAGGTGCAGGAGCATCAATAGCCTGAGAAAATGGAGCAACCTGAGCATCTTGATTATAACCTTCTGGCATGAAGTTCTCTGGAATTCCCCATAGATAACCCTGAGGCATACGATTTTGAACAACAGTAACTGGAGTAACAGAAACAAGAATTGTTGGAGCATCGGAAGTAACCGTTATCTATTGAGGTTGAGCAAGTGGTGGCTGATTCTGAGCAGCCACCAATGATTCCATCAAAGAAATGGGATTGTCCATACTATCCTTCATATTAGTAACTTCTTCGCATAACCCACGATTCTCTTGTTCTAGATTATCCATCTTCCTTTTGGAATTAGCCTGAGTATTGTACTGGTGAGACAACTTGCTGAATAAAGTAAAAAAGCACAATAAGACACCTGGATATGAACAGAAATGCAAAAGTATATACAATATGATACATGATATGCAATGCACATGATTTATTTTATTATTAATATTTCAAGGAACTCAAATATTTATAGACAATTTGCAAATATTAAAGTACTAACACATTTGAAATACTGAAAATCTCATTATAATAACTTCAAAACAGATTACAACTTTTTAGTACAAGTTTAAATGATCCCAAGTACAAGATAAGATAAAAATCTAAGATCCTAAGAAATCAAAGTTGATGAAGATCACTCCACACACTGACATTTCCCTGTGAGTCTTGTAATCTGAGCCTTCAACTGCTTGTTTTCTTCTGCATACCTGTTGGCGACCTCTTTTCAATCACCAGAGCCATGAAGTGAGCAACTGGGTCCTGACTAAGCTCTAGAGGAAAATAAATCCTCTTTCCTCTCCATCGTCTCTACAACACGACTCTCAAGAATCTCGATCAGGTCATCTTTCTCTTTCAAGTCTGCTCGGTAGGACACCTTTAAAGTATGACACTTATTCTTCCAAGCCTCTTTTTCCTACTGCATCTTGACTAAGGCAAGTTGAAGTTCTTTTACATAATCTAATAGGGGAGGAGTGGTCTTTACAAATATATCAGGCATGGGTGCTTCACGAGAATATGACATCTTCAACTGGATGGATCTTGCTTGTACCCACTGGAGATAAGGCTCCAAAGAAACAACCCCTCTAGGTCCCAAGTCCTTCCTACTCTTCCTGTGAATATGACGCCAAGCCTTTGCAATCTCATCTTTAGATTCCTTATGAACCTCTCCTTCTTTAAGGAAGAAACCACTCAGATGAATACTATTTAGTTTATCCCTCATCGGATATGCAAGATGTCATCGTGCAAGAACAGAATTATAGTTAATACCTCCCTTTGTACCAAGAAGAGGTACATTAGGGGAAACTACCATAACTATCAATAATCTCTACATCATGGTAAGCCTGATGGTACCAAACAATATCTGAATGAGTGAGGGCCATAATCTTCAGAGCTCAACGAGGTTCCTTCCTAACATCCCAGAAAGAATTAGACGGAGGCAAGTGGGAAATAAACTACTGATACAACAAAGGCGTGCAACAAATGATTATCCGTCCATGGAAAGAATCCTGAAGATGAATAGAGTAATAGGAATCACCCAATAATGTAGGGACTGGATTCCCAATCATAAAGGTCCTAATGGCATTGATATCCATAAACTTGTCGACATTGGGAAATAAGAATAACCCATAAGTAAGTAGAGCAAATATGGCCTCAAAAGCAACCATACTCTTCATCCTAGCAAAATAGTGAGCTTTCTCCAACAAGAACTGAGCGGGTAATCCTCTAATCTCTCCTTTGGTAGTCATGTGGGCTTCAACCTCAGACTTCCCCAAATGGATCAAAGCAGCAATCTCATGAGATTTTGGCTCCCCCTCTAAACCAGTAAAAGGAAAATGATCGGTAATAGGTAAACCCAGTAGATAAGAATACTCTTCTAATGCATGAACCAACTGATAATAAGGGAAAGTAAAGCATTGATACATCGGATCATAGAACTGGACCAAAGTCGAGAGAATACCCTCTTTCATCATGAGCTTCATAAGAGAAATGATGGACCCATACTTTCTCCAAAAATCTGTAGAACTCTCAATCTCGGGAATTAAACTCATCAACTCATCTACCTTGGGGTCTTTGAAACTGTACTTCTTAGTCTTTCTTTTTCCAGAATCCATAGTAAAAAAGTACCTGAGATATTCGAAAAGAGTCAACTTTTAAGTCCCTTGAAACAAAATGTTTTAAAGGATGCTCATGGGTGTATGAATGCATGATGCAACAATCACACACAAGATCATAAACATAGGGTTCATAGGTTCAACGTCACGAGCATGAGGTCGAAGGTATTACCCACAAGGTATGACCTAAAAGTTTATCACCTGCCGAACAAGGTTCTAAGAGCTTCCCAAAGTCTACATCCTTCCTTCGGATATTACCAACTTCCCGATTAAATCGGTAATTAGCAATATTCTCAAGAAAAACTCGTCCGAGCATAGTATAGTGTGACAATCATTTCCGGATTACTCCATCATAGCTTCCGCACTACACCTAAAATGCCAAGATGGGTTAAAGGTTCTATAGTCCTCAGTTTCAGCAGGCTCCCAAGTCAAAAGTAGCACGTCTTCCTGATTACTCGGTAAATGACACTACAATCAAAAGGGACTCCATTGAGTGGAGTATCTCATGTCTCCTTTTTTGGGATTATTCCCTCAAATTTAACATGACTATACCGCCCATCCTATCTTATGTTTTCCCAAGTCCGGGTATAAGACTCATGAGAAATCACCAAGCACCCTTAAAACCAGAAATATCCAGACAAACATATATACAACATATAATATACAACAAATAATAGCACATACACAAATAAACAAAGATAGGCTCAACCCACTTAGGTATGGACCAACAATAGGTTAATCTTTCCCCAGTGAAGTCACAATTTTTTCTGTAGTGGTAGAAATGTTGAGACTAAGCCATTGGATTGACTTGACTCGCACAGATCAAAATAGAAATCGCCATTGCACTTTATTGTTTCCAAAGGAATGGGAAAAGAGAGAATAACCCAAAAGAGGATGAGAAAATCTAAGTTCAGGGGTTAGTTATGCAAAGGGAAGGTATTAGCACCCTAAACATTTACGGTACCCTGCATGAACCTCTTTGAAAATCTGTGTATTTTAGCTATAAATGTTGTATACAAAAATAAATTGTCGGGATGAGAAAAGAAGTATTTTTTATGATTTTTTCACCCGCCGCGGTTGCGAACCTTTAGTGCCTACGTACCACCTTTCGTGCAATAGATGATCAGGGTACTCGTAGTTCAACTTTCAAAAAATTTAAAACACAAGTGTGTTAGTTAATTTTAAGAGACAAGACATCATCGTCTTATCTGAGTGGAAGAACATACTTACTACCCACGATTATGAGAAAGGAGAATTTGTGTCATCTCAAAGTAGAGGATATAGCTTGAATTTTAAAATCAACAAAGCTTCACTCAACACCCAAGTGGAAATATATCACTTCACTATATATCGTATAAGTATAGTAGCTCGAATCACTACAAGGATTCACAAGAGTATAATCTTTTGAGAAAAGTTTTAAGGTAAAAATCCAAAGTGGCAAAATGGTTTGAATGAGATTGATTCACTTTTAGTCTTCTCACAAAAATGTCAAAGTATTGTTAAATTGTTTAAAGTTTGATTAATAAAATATTTTTGAAAATGCATGGACCTAAGTCCAAGTTTATTACAAAAGTGGTTCAAGTTTAAAAAAAAGAAGAGTTTTCAAAAGGAGGGAGAAGATTTGTGAAATTAAAGAAAATGGGATGAGATGAAAGGACTATCCTAAAGCATAATGTAAAAGCTAGGAAAAAGAACCGTCTAACCAAAAAGAAGCCAACATTTGACACAATGAGTCAATGTAGAATTCCCATCCTTTAGATTTGAAACCAAACAAGCAAAGATAATAAACCTCTTAAGAAAACCAAGCTTCAATTGTATTAATTCTTCACAAAAATTGGGCAGAGTAACAACTGTATACAAATGAATTCCCGATCATAAACAAAGCATGTAATCACAATAACTTGCACACAAAGCAAATAAACAACCTAATGTCTTGGGGTAAACCCCAAGAGCTCTAGACAAAATAACAGTTAAGGTCACAAGGTCTCAAGGTAGGTCAAGGTCTCTAATTGTAAGTCCAAGAAATCCATCACTCCATAATGCAAAGGATAGTAACCAAATAGTTCAAGTAACATTAAAGTTTTTTATGGTTCAAGTTAATTATTAAGTATCTTTAAAAAAAAATGAAACAACTCAAGTGAGCAAAAATAAAAATGACACAAAAGTAAATGCTCAAGTGAGCAAAGATGAAAATAGCATGAAATGTAAATGCTAAAATAAATGTTCTTAAAGTAAAGAGCATAAAGTAAAGGCACAAAATAAAGTCAATTGTTAGAAATTAAAGGTTAGTTGAATGACCATCTTGAAACTTGCATTTGAAACTCATTAGAAGATTGATAAAATCAAATCCTCTTAACAACAAGTCTCATTTGCTTTTTGTCAAGTATATCATTTATTTAAAATTCTCAAGGCAACAATGAATGATCAATGATGTTTAAGTGATTCACTTTGACCAAAGCTTATAAAGATTCATTAGAGGATTGATAAGACCAAAATATCCTAACAATGAATCTCAAAGTTATTGGATCAAAGGATTTAAATTAACATACTTGGGCTTACAAACATGAGTTTCGTCCACGAATGATCATTTCTCGAATTGGGATAAAATTTAGCGCTATGTTAAACAATCGTAAGCGGACTTATATAGAAGTCACACCTATTTTGAGGCTAGAAATAACAATTTATGTGTCATATGTTCGGAGTGATGATATGTATATAATACTCTAACAACATGTGATAGAATAAGAAGATGATAAGATGAAGAGGGTGAGATAAGAATTAAATCACATTTGAACCAAAAATTTAATCAAGCCATCATTAAAATTATCCATCCATTTTGGTGGAGTTAAACTCAACACCCAAGATCCAATGATGTTAATGAAGCTCATGATCAAAATCTCATAGTCCAAGATTAACCTAAATATATACATAATAAAATTGTATTTAAAAATAAAGAAAAAGATTTTTTAAAATGGTTTTTTAAATGAAAATAAAAGGGGAAATAACTACTATATTCAAAACATCCAAGAAAAATTAAATAAGACCGTAGAAAAATCAGAAATGAACTCAAATCTTTTTATAAAATTTTTAGTAATTTTTAAAGTCAGAAACTATTTTTAAAATTAAAAGAAATAGGAAAAATAAACCAAAAATTATGAAAAGATAGTAAAGTCAGAAATAAAAATAAAATAAGGTCACCAATTTTTGTCAAGAGGTCATTGGATCTTTCTATATTTTTTTATAGAATTTAAAAAATTAAGACAAATATTTTTAAACATTTAAAACAACTCAAATAAAGTGAAAAAAATATAAAAAGTATTAAAACACAATAAAATTGTGAGAAAATAATAATCAGAAACAGAAAAATCAAAAGTATTTTTAAGAATTGTTTTGGATTTTTTTGAAGTTAAAATAATTTTTTTAATGAATTTTTGAAGTTTAAAACAAATAAAATATAAAATCAGAAAATAAAATAAAAACCAAAAAGATGTAGACCATAAGCTGAGAATTAAAACGCGTTACTAAGTTAATCTAATGGATTAGATGCGTTGTGCATATCATAGTCCTTAGTAAATAAAACACTGAATCATTTATTAAAATCAGAATTTGAAAAAAACAAATGGCACGATATCATTGGTTGAGAGATGACACGTTGGTCATCTGCAACCTCCTTCCACGTGAATTGCAGGTCTGTGAAATGGAAAAATTAGAGCTTGAGACAAGTACCATTCGCTTCATCTCTTCAAGATGATTCCAATGGTACCCTCGCGAAAAATTTATGTAAGGTGTAGCTTAGTCATTTTGGAAGGAATGATTTGAAAAGGGATTGAGAATTCATGGTCAAAATTTACTTCCAGTTGAAAATAAATGATGCAACTGGAATCAGAATGATGAGAGCTTCATTACAGTATCAAAGTTTGAGAGAATTGGTGAAGGAATATACCTATTGAAGTTAAAATTCAGATCTCTAAAATTGACTTGGCTAGCACGATTTAGGAAGTCTTAGAGCTTAGTTCTTCTTCTATTAGCTTCAGTGAGGTTCAAGGATGAAGAATTAACAAAGAAAATGGATTGAGGAAAGCTGTAAAATCAAATTCGAAGTTGCATAAAATTGGGTTCAAGAGGAAGTTTGACAGGGTGATTCTGGCTCTCTAAGCTTGAGAAAGTGAATGAGGTATGACCCTCTATTTATAGGGAAACTAATGGAATGCTTAAGCGTGTGAAATGATGAAGTTTGGAGGGAAATCGTGTGAAGTTGCAAAGATGAAAAGTGTGACTTATATTTTTCTCAAAACTCAACCAAAGCTTGCGTTTCAATGTGATAATCATTTCTGGAAGTTCATTCAACATGATTAGAAGTAAAATCACGCATAAATTTTGTGTTTAGAGGCCAAATCAAGGATTTCAAATTCTGACTTTGGAGAAAAATTCAGTTTCAAGGCACCATCTTTGAATCAATGGTGTGCACGATTTAGGGAACCTTAGGACTTGATTCTTGATGTATTTGAAAGATGAGATCACAAACTTTACAATGTGAAAAGAATGAAATCAAATGGATTCTTGAGTTGAAATTTGTGATGAGTCAAAGTTGTGAAAAAGATGTTGACTTTTTTTACTTAAAAAAATTCTAAGTTTTTTCTTCAGAATGACCTATAATGTTTTGCATCCAAACATGGCCTTCCATTTAAAATTTGATCTTGACCAAAAAATAAGGAATGAATTAGACCTCTTGAATGGCATTTTTAGAATTTAACCATTCAAAAACTCCAAAAATTGAAAAAGTTATGACTTGGTGAAGTTGGTGAAAATTCACGAGATGACCTATAATCTTTTGCATCCTTAGGGCATCTTCCATCCATTTACAAGCTTAGCACATAAAAGAAGAGTTGAATTTCACATCTTTAATATCATTGTGGAAAAATATTGGGCTTAAGGAGAAAACAATTGACCAAGTTATGATCTTTTGAAGTCACATAAGGGATTTTGATGGCCTATCTAAAGGACTTGTAATCTTTCTTCATCATTAGGTATCCTCCATAAAAAAATTTCTTGGAACTTTTGAAGTGATTTATTGATAACCCTTTGAATAAAAGAATGTTTTTGGAATCACTCAAAAATACCAAAAGATGAGCAAGATATAGCCTTTGGAAGTTCAAAACCCTAGCTCCTAGAGCAACAAAATGCCTTGGAAAACCTTTTTAATTTTGACAAACCTTCTTGCACAAATACTTTTGTCATGTAAATATAAGTTATTGAGGATGATAATGAGAAACCATGGCAACCATAACCACTTAAAAATATTGAGAATTGAGGGAGATATGCACTTGTGATCAAGAAATCAAATACTTGTCCAATTAGGTCAAACTTCTCCAATCAACCCTTGCATCTTTGGACTATCTTTAACAACTTGAGGCATGATGGATCATAATAGACTTTGTCATTATATTACTTCAAAACATATTCAATGATGAAGCTTGAATCTCAATTAAGCTTTGTTGAAGAAGACATGGGAATAAATTCATGAACCTATAGATCAACTTGATGGAATGTGTTGTGCTTTACCTATAATATCAACAATTAGGGCAAACATTCATTGTATTTATTAGTTAAAAGTTAATCAATACAAAACATAGATGATCATAAAATACAAGTCAAGGTACTTGGTGATTCCCCATGAACAAAGCTAAAGATAAGGAGAAGAACCAAACCCTAGTGTGATCTTGTTGTGATTGAGTTGATATGATATGATAGACGAATCTTATGGGAAACAATTGGGGTACAACACCAGGCGACGAACAAAAATAGTATTTTATAATGCCCATAACTTGAGTTTTAGAACTCTATTTGAGGCTCCGTTTGAAGGTTGAATAGTTAACGTGATGAACTACATGTGGGTGGAATAAACTGAGTTGAAAAGATGTATATTTCCAGTACCTAGGCTAAGGTAGACTTATATTCTTAATGAGGTTGTCTATCATTATGTATGTTATTATGATGAATTGTGAATGTTGTGATGGTAATATGCTGTGACTATGATATATTGAATGATGTTGATAGATTCATGAATAATGATGCAATTTGACTAGTTGTAGTCGTTTGATATTATGTTGTTGGGCATCATGCATTCATGGCATAGTTTGGACAACTTTTGTCCGCACATGTTGATTTAGGACGATGGTCCAATGTTGGCCTCAATCCCATTGTGTGGATTGAGTATGTTGATGATGTGTCTGATTCCAAGAGGGAATCGATCCTATGGTGGAGATCTTTGGAGGGTAATGATTCTAGTACTCATAAAAAATGTGTACCACATGCATAATTCTATGTTATTGCATTACATCTTATGTGGCATTGCATAATTATTGACTAGATGGTGTTGTATATGTTGTTGTGCTAATTGATGATGTGTTGACAATGTTGTTGATTTTGATGCTATGATATTGCTGTTTAAACTACTATGCTTATTCCCTATATCTTTTGCAATGAATGTGTTTAATCAGCCTTTCTGTTTGAATGTTGCCTCCACGTGGGTAACACGTAGGTGATCAGGAGTAGTTCGTAGAAGCTTAGAAGATAGCTTGGAGTATGTTGTTTTGTTTCTGTTGATTTTAGAAGGTCTTGCTCTGATATGTAACATCAGGGTCGGGAACACTTGATTTTTAACTTTATGTTCCTTTGTTTTATTATGAGATATTGAACTACTTTTCATGGTATTTAAGTTGCTTCGAATTATGAACCATGAACAACAAATTTTTTATGATGTGTTTAATAAAGACATTTTGAACTATGAATTCTGCTGCGTAGTAAATATTTTATAATTGTATGAAAACTCTTGTTACGGAGTAAGACATGCATGTATGGTGTTGTATGAAGCATGTGACACCCTTTTCGTGAAATACTCTGATTATTTATTTATATTATTTGTGGGGTTTTATAAGGGTGTTGTGGTAAGTTCGTCTGAAAAAGATACCACTTCTTCGTCTGTCTCTGGTGGCCGCTCCTCTAACAAAACTGTTGATCACCTTTTTCACCAAATCAAGGAAAATGTCTTCGATGTTGACTTGATTCAAGTACTAGAAAGAAATATATATGTCTGCCATGTCATTAAAGAACTCCTTAAACAAGTTGATATATTGGACGTTTTGCAAGAAGTTGCGGATGTTATCGTTGATCTTGGGTTCCTCTTTGACAATCTTTCCATAGACTACACCAAAAAGCAAGAAGTCTAAAACAAGATTGCAGAGAAAACAGGGACCCAAATAGCTGAGTGGATTGCAACAACTGAATCAACTATTAAGGTTGAAACATTGGAAAAATATTTTTCCAAATACGTAACAAAACTCAAACTCTATGCAGACAACATCTCAACTTGGGAGAAGAAAATTGAATAATTAAAGGAGAACATTCAGAAGGCGAAGGATCGTTAGGATGAGATCTGCAAACTCGATAGCAAAAAAGTTGATGATGAAATCAAGCCAGGTGTCCAACATCTTGAAAAGGACCAACAATTGGAGACCGATATTGATGAATTGAAGAAAAACCAATCTATGATCGAGTGTTGCTTGCTGATGACTGCTTCAAAGTATAAGTGCATGAAGGCTTATCTTCCAACTGAGTTTAAAATTTGTTGAAATATGTTGTTCTTTCTTTTTTGAATTCAAATATTTTGGGTAATTTGTAATGCATGACTAAGCCATTTAGGCACATCTAATCTACCATTTTGGCTTTCTAATTGCATTCGAATTTACTCTATTGATATTTTGACTTCTTGTAGTATAGGTTTATATTTTTTTCAAATATTTACTGTTTACTCGTAAAAGTCTTTGATCTTATGCCAGCTCTTCAATTTCATAAGCATTGTTTGAAAAGGCTTGAATAACTTGGAACGAACCTTCCCAATTTCGGGACCATTTACCCAAAGTCCTATGCTTTCGATCCATAGGTAGAATCACTTTCCAAAATAAATCACCAATCGAAAAGGTCTTGAGTTTAACCTTCTTTTTAAATAGGCTTTCTCCACTCTTTTCTTCTGCCTTCTTAATAATTCTAAGGTTTTTAGAATTTATTTTTCAAAATCAACCAATACGTCCAACATCATATTTCAATATGATTCTGATAGAATTTCATGTTATCTTTATATCATGGTTGATTGTAGACATATTTCGATTGGTAATACTACATCATGACCATATGTCTGTCGAAAGGGTGTAGTATTGGTAGCATCTTTAGGAGGTGTTCTTCAAACCCAAAGGATTTAATCCAGGGTCTTATGCCAATTCTTTGGCTTATTTACCACATGTTTATTTATTAAACCAATCACCACTTTATTTTCCGCTTTGACCTGGCCATTTTCCTGGGTATAATAAGGTGTGGATGTTAGTAGTTTAATTCTCACCTCCTTGGGAAAGTCCTGCATATTTCTACCAGTAAATATTGACCCTTGATTAGTTTTTATGGTCACAAGAATTATAAACCTGTATATTATATTCCTTTGACCTTTTGAAGATACTGGCCGAAGTTTTCCAACCAACTCCAAATCCCATCCACTAATCGATAAAGGCTTGATAATAGAGTGTAGTTTGCTTACAGTAACATGTTGAATACCTGCATGAACCTGGCATTCTTAACAACCCTTAGAGAATATAATGAAATATTTTAACATTATTGGACAATACATACCTTGTATAAAAATTAGAAATTTTATCTCATGTCCCATTTAATGGGCTCCACATGCCCCACTGTGGTCATTCGAAAGAGCCAAATAGGCCTCATTTCACTAAGGCATTTGAGCAAAATTCCTCCAGGTGTCTTTTTGAACAATTTGTTACCTATAAGAGTATAGCTTAAAACGTGATACCTGATTTTTTGTTCTGCAGCTATTGTGGGGTTTTCTTAGCTTCCTCCAATATGCTTCTATTAGACTGTCAATCACAAAATCTTCGAAATTTTCCTCATCTGCATAACCCAGCTTCGACATTTCTAGATTAGATGGGGATATTCTTGTTGCCATCATTCTCCCCAAAACTTCGATCTTGTCCTCTAAGTTCTCCCTCGACACCTTATACCCAAATGATATCTAGGCCAAATAATTAGCCTCTTGATTCTTGAGTCGAGGAATGTATTTGATGTTCACGTACTCGAATTTTCGCAATAACCTGTTTACTAAAATGAAGTACATGATTAAATTTTCCTTGACACATTTGTACTCCTTGGTTATTTGTTTAACCACCAACTTAGAGTCCCCTCTTGTTTCGACCCTAGTTTCCTCTAATTCCAAAAAGATTTCAAGGACAATCATCAAACCCTCGTATTCAGCCTCATTGTTTGATCAAGGGGGACCATCTATCTTGTACCTAAATTTTGTTGGGAGAAATGAAAAAACTCCAACTATAGTACCATATTTATGTGTTGAACCATCAAAGTACAATCTTCAAGGTTCGATTTCCACCAAATTCTAGGGAACATCGACCACAACATGGTAACCTATAAAATCTGTAACCACTTGCCCTTTTGTAGCTTTTAAGGGCATGTAAGTCAAAGAATATTTAGTTAAGGCTCATGCACGTTTTCCAATTCTACTATGCAAGATAGGTTTTGAAAGCATATGTATAATTATGTCAAAATGGGACGAAACATAAACTGGTTTTACATAATGCTTCAATTTTGTACAAGAGAAGTACAAGCATATGCATAGTTATTTGACCAGTAAATATGAACCCTTGATCAATTGTTATGGTCTCGGGAATTCAAAACCTCTGTATTACATTCCTTTGGATAAACTCGATTACTCCATCTTTCGACCAGTAAATACTAACCCCTTGATCAGCTGCTATGGTCTCCGGAATTCCAAACCTGAAATTTATATACCTTTTGATACACTCGATTACTGCTTTTTCATCTACATTCACCAAAGGAATAACTTCGATAAATTTAGTAAAATAATCAATCCCTACTATAATGTATCATTGACCTTTTAAAGATGCTGGTCAAATTTCTCCAACCAAATCCAAAGCGCATCCTCTAAAGTGCAAAGGCTTGATAATATAGTGTAGTTTGCTTGCAGGAACATGTTGAATACCTGCATGAACCTGGCATTATGGAAAACCTATAGCGAATTCAATGTGATATTCTAGCATTATTAGCCAATATACACATTGTCTAAAAAGTAGACATTTCATCTTATGTCACACTTGATGGGCTCCACATGCCCCATTATGAACATTCGAAAGAGCCAAATATGCCTCACTTTCACTAAGGCATTTGAGCGAAATTCCTTCAGGTGTCTTTTTGAAAAGTTTGTTACCCATAAGACTATTGTGGGGTTTTCCAAATAGTCCTCTATTGGCATCCTCTAATGTGCTTCTGTTAGATTGTCAATCACAAAATCTTCAAAATTCCCCTCTTCTGCATAACCCAACTTCGACATTTCTAGATCAGAAGGGGATAGTCTTGTTGCCATAATTCTCTCTATAACTTCAATCAAGTCCTCTAACTTCTCCTTCGACACCTTATACCCATATGATATCTAGGCTAAATCATGAGCCTCTTAATTCTTGAGTCAAGAAACGTGTTTTATGTTCACCTTCTCGGATTTTCACAGCAACCTGTTTAATACAATGAAGTACATGAATAAATTTTCCTTGACACATTTGTACTCCTTGGTTATTTGTTTAACCAATAATTTATTGTCTCCTCTTATTTCGACCCTAGTTTCCCCACAATTATAACAAGATTTGAAGGCCAATTATCAAAGCCTCATATTCAGCCTCATTGTTCGGGAAATGGGGCCATCTATCTTGTACTCGAATTTTGTTAGAATTTTGTTGGGAGAAATGATCAAAACTCCAACTCGAGTAACATCTTTATGTTTTGAACCATCGAAGTATAATTTCCATGGTTCAAGTTCCACCAAATTCTGGGGGACTTCGACCCAACATGGTCAACTGTAAAATCCTTAACCACATGCCATTTCATAAATTTTAAGAGCTTGTAAGTAAAAAAATATTCAGTTAAGGCTAATTCCCATTTTCCAATTCTACTATGCAAGATAGGTTTTGAAAGATTATGTTTAATTATGTCAAAATGAGATGAAACATAAACATCATCTGGTTTTAAATAATGATTTAATTTTGCACCAGATAAATACAAGCATATGCATAGTCTATCGACCAGTAAATATTGACCCTTGATCAATTGATGTGGTCTTTGGAATTCTAAACCTGTATATTATATTCCAATGGATAAACTCGATTACTACATCTTTCGACCAGTAAATATTAACCCTTAATCAGTTGTTATGGTCTCAGGAATTCTAAACCTATATATTATATTCCTTTCAATAAACTTGATTACTGCTTTTTGATCTACATTCGTCAGAGGAACGACTTTGGTCCATTTAGTAAACTAATCAATCGCTACTAAAATGTATCGTTGAACTTATGAATTTGCTGGTCAAATTTCTCAAACCAGATCCAAAGGACATCCTCTAAAGGGAAAAGGCTTGATAATAAAGTGTATTTTTCTTATGGGAACATGTTTAATAAGTGCATGAACCTAGAATTCTTTACAACCTTTAGCAAATTCAATGCAATCTTTTAGCATTGTTGGCTAATACATGCATTATCTAAGAAGTAGCCATTTCATCTTATGTCCCACTTGATGGGCTTCACATGCCCCACTGTGGATATTCGAAAGAGACAAATATGCCTCACATTTATAAAGGCATTTGGGCAAAAATCCTCTACGCGTATTTTTAAACAGTTTGTTACCCATAAGAGTATAGCTTAAAGTGTCGTACCTGATTTTTTGTTCTGCCGCTATTGGAATGTTTTCCAAATAGTTTTCTATTGGCTTCCTCCAATCTACTTTTGTTAGTCTATCAATCACAAAAACTTCAAAATTTTCCTCATCTGCATAACCCAAGTTTGAAATTTCTAGATCAGATGCGAATAGTGTTGTTTCCATCATTCTCCCTCGATTTTCAATCAGGTCCTCTAAATTCTACTTCAACACCTTATACCAAATGTTATCTGGGCCAAATCATTAGCCTCTTGATTCTTGAGTCGAGAAACATGTTTGATGTTCACGTATTCGAATTTTCACAGCAACTTGTTTATTTCAATGAAGTACATGATTAAATTTTCCTTGACACAATTGTAATCCTTAGTTATTTATTTAACCACCCACTCAGAGTCTCCTTTTATTTTGACCCTAGTTGCCCCCAATACCAATAAGATTTCAAGGCCAATTATCAATGCCTCGTATTTAGCCTCATTTTTCGAGCAAGGGGAACATGTATCTTGTACTTGAATTTTGTTGGGAGAAATGATGAAAACTCCAACTCCAGTACCATCTTTATGTGTTAAACCATTAAAGTAGAATCTTAGGTGTTCGTGTTCCACCAAATTTTTAGGAATTTCGTGAGTCGAAAAACATGTTTGATGATCAAGTATTCGAATTTTCACAACAACTTGTTTATTTCAATGAAGTATGTGATGTGGTGGGGGAACTGACTTGAGGTTTTGCATTTGTGTTTGCAAATGTTGCAGTTTAGCAAGAGTCGCCACCGACTTTTCTTTTATCCAAAAGGAAAGGTAAAAAAGCACAGGAAATACCTTTGAGATGTTTTCTTGAGTTTGGGGGGTAGATTATGAAAAGGGAAGGTGCTAGCACCTTTCATCCATGGTTTTCCATGGGCTCTTAGTTACTTGTTTAGATCACTTGCTTTACTTTTGCAATTGTTTGAAATGGTGCTTTGTGTGGTTTTGAAAGTATTTTGAAAAGAGGTCATCGTTTAGGCAATCTTTGTAATGATTCTCGTTCGTGAGAATGTATACAAAGATGTTTGTCTTTTGAAAAATGTTTTAATGTTTGGAAAGTTGTTTGGAAATGGGCCATCGTTTAGGCAATCTTTGTAATAATTCTCGTTCGTGAGAATGTATACAAAGATGTTTGTCTTTTGAAAAATGTTTCAATGTTTGGAAATTTGTTTGGAAATGTTTTGAAATGTGTGTGTGATTGTTTGAAAATAGTAAGGATTGTTTTCAAATTGATCAAGTAACTAGAAGCTATCTACCTACTCAAAAGTCTTTCTTGTGCATTTTTATTCCTTTGATGTTGTTGATTTACCATTGATTTGGTAAACAACCCTATCTTTGGATGTTAAACGGGACGGGCGTGGGTCATCGTATGACTATGATAGCAATGGTGCCAAGTATCTTTAGCATTTAGAGGTACCAAGATCATTTGTTTAGGCGACCTTTTGATAGCGTCATCGAGGGACTATGATCTTTTGTTTTGTTTTTATTTTGCCAAGATACTTTGCACGCATACCATGGCCATTTTGTAAGGCAACCAAGTGGGTGAAACCCTAGAGGTGCTTGTGTGCAATGTGTTTCATTTTACATGCATTTGTCTTGTATTAGGTCTTTGCTATTTGTTTGATTTTTGTCTTATCATGCAAACCCTAGTTTACTAACATGGTATAAATGCGATAGATTGCATAAAATAAATCTAAGCTATTACAACAATTATTATGGGAGGGGGATACAAGTTTTTGAATGGGGATATTTGCACAAAATAAAACCCTAAAATATTATTACAACCCAATTGAATATTTGCAAATTAAATAAATAAACAAGTATTTAAATATGCAATAAAATTTAAATAGGCAAAAAAATGTTTTGTATTTGTTTTATGTGTGAGAAAATAATATTATTTAAGTCCTAAAAATAAGAAAAATAATATTGTTATTTTTGAAAGGGGTAAAATCCTAGTTTTTGATTAAAAGAAATATACGTTTCATTATTATTTATTTGTTCATTTTTTACAAGAAATAATAAATAAAATTATTTACAAGTATTAAAAATTAAAATATATATGGAAATAATATTTTATGTGTATGAATAATAAAAATAAAAATGTATAGTATTTATTTAAATATATTCATAATTTATTTAAGAAAATAAAGTATATTATTACTAATAAACTATTTTTTATGGCAAAAAAAATAATTAAAAATAAAATAAAATGGAAAAAATAAAGAAAATATTTTTGTGATTTTTTAATGTTAAGAAAAAAATAATAAAGTCAATAAACATAAAAATGAAAAGAAAATATGAAAAATAAATAAAATAAAGCCAGGGGGTGTGGATAGTAGTCAGGGGGGGTATGAGAAGCAAAAATAGAAGCCCAAGGCGCGCCAGGCCCAAGCCAGCCTTCGTCCCAGTCCTCCAGCCAACATCCTGCGCGCGTTTAGCCTTCAACCTATAACTCTCTAATCTTTGCACAAAAACAAAAACTTGCAACATAAAAAAGGTAGCTTGGAATCTCACGATTCCAATGATATAAAATTCATAATCTAACTCTCAAAGACCAGGGAGAATTTCAGTAGCCCTAATTTCTGACCTAGTTTTTTCATGAAATTCAAACTTCAAATTCTCACTACTCAGTTAATATAAATGATAATTATGCATATGTACAACTTTAGCAAGTTAAGGACTACATCTTTGCTTCATAAATCAAAGCTTAAGGATTCCTAAATAGAGAGATAAAGTTTTGAAAAATACCTTGTTCAACTGAGTTTGGATATGGAAATGTGGGGACTTTGAGTGAGGCCTGAGGATCGTGCGAGCTTCCTTGAAGTTCCCTCAAGCTATTCCAATGCTTAGCTTGCCTTTAGGATGCTTGAAACTCCCTGTAGAAGTCAAGTTGCAACCTTCCCAAGTGAAAATGGTGATGGCTGAAACAGAGCTTACAAATGCAATGTAAAGACTTGGATAACTTAGGTAGGATGTATGTAAAGTGTTTGAAGTCTTGAGATAAGAAACCACAAGCCAAAAATGAAATGCCTAGTGTTTTGCAGAAGCTGCCCTGTTTGGGCAGAAATTTGTGTTTTTTGTGTTTGGGAAGGTTTCAGATGTTGTGCATTCGTGTGCTAGCTTGCAACAAGTTTGTGAAGTTGTTTTGAATGATGCCAAGCCCTCCCTTTATCAGATGTACAAGTTCTCTTCACTTTTGCCACTTTTCTTGCTTTTGAAGAAAGTTGAAGTGACTTAAGCCAAAAGCTTGCACTTGCTAGTTCTTTAGCTGATGAGAGTTGGTAAACATGCCTGATATCTGTGGCCAATGCTTGCACAAAAGGAACAAGTCCAATGCTCAAGGCTGATAAAGTTTGCAAAAGTATGCTTTATGAAAATGGCAATGTGCCCTTTATGCCATTTATGGATTAATTCTTTGTGCAATGCTTCAAAAGCCAAAACAAAGCCATTATCCACTGTGTTAGAATTTAATTATGGAGTGTAGAATGGATTTAGGATCTGTAATTCAAGGTACAAGCATGTTAGGATCTGATTTGCAACTTGAAGTATTGTAAAAATGGCTTGAACAAAAGTGACAAAATGCCATTTTCTCTTCTTCGATTCTCCCTAACCACAAACGATCTTGGAGAGTTCTTTGACATTTTGGAAAGCTTGCAACATACTATACAACCCATATTTGAAATGAACTTTGAGATACATCTTGGAAATAGGTGAAAAGTTGCCATGAAGTTAGGTCAAAAACCTGCCTAAATTAGGGCAAATTTTCACTAAGTTAAAAAGTTTATGGACCCATATTCACAAATTCATAACTTGAGATCCAAGCATCTTTTGGGCAAACTTTGTGAATAAAAGTTGTAGATTTCATGGAGGACTACAACTTTCGTGTTGGAAGTTTCCTTTGAATCCAATTGCATCATGGTGAAAAAGTTGTGGAAAGTTGGGAAAAAATAAGAAATTTTCCATACTTAAAAAAATTCGAAGTTATGAAATTTAAAATTAAAACCCTAATTTGCAATTTTAGGTTTCTTGGTCAACAAGTTTCATATTTTGACATATA
This sequence comes from Vicia faba, assembly GCA_948472305.1. Classification (NCBI taxonomy): domain Eukaryota; kingdom Viridiplantae; phylum Streptophyta; class Magnoliopsida; order Fabales; family Fabaceae; genus Vicia; species Vicia faba. The sequence continues at coordinate 287,208,931 of OX451740.1, read as the reverse complement.
TTTATGAATTATGACCCTTGGCACTTGATTTTGACCAAAAAGTCAAAGTTTGACTTTTCAGTGTACAATTGATTTTGATCAGTTGACTGCAAAATTCATCTGTCAATCCTATGCATTTGAGATATTTTGAACTATGTGATTAGGTAAAAATGATTCTATTGAGTCCTTGAAATAATTCTTGAACCCAATTGGTCATTGGCTAGGTTAAAAATCAGAAATTGCCCTTTCTCAGTCAAAACCCTAATCTTGACCATTTTGCCCTTTTGATGATTTGATCAAATTTCTTGAGGAGTTGTGATCCAAACTTGATAAAATGGTAAATATGGGGCCTAACATGTTGTTGTGGATAAAAAATTATGAAGTTTGACTGTAAATTGGCCATGGTTGATTTTTTCCCCAATACAGCTGATTTTTAGATCAACTGTCCAATTGACTGGGCAAAAATGTGATTCAAGGCTTGAAACTTGTCATGAGAAATTTTAGGGGTCTAAGATGGTGTATGAAAGTCACATGAAGCATTGATGGTCCAAAAATACTTGTGCAAACTCAAACCCTAATTTTTAGGTCATTCGTGCAAGATGAGGTCTTGAGCTGAGCAAACCCTAATCCTGTCTGGAGTCCAAGAAGTCTTGTGAGGAAAAATCTTGATAAATGAGAGAGCCAATTTTGGGGTACAACAGTTGCCCCTGTTCAATCTTCTTGAACCTGAAGAGTTAGATTGGCGAGCTTTGCCGTTCGTGACTCGAAGGTAAAAGATGATTGGACACTAGAGTGCCCGTAAATTTGCACTCGTCAAAATGTAGTTGAGGGAATGGGCTTAAAGATGCCATTTGTAGATGTGATAGAATCTTGTTGGAGATGGGCTTGTAGATGCCATCCAAGAATGTTTGTTGTAAGTCAAAAGAATGAGCATCAGAATGGTGTCCGTATCTGGAACGTAACTGAGTTGTATCTGAAGACTGAATCTGTATGAGCAAAGGAATAGTAGCCGTGTCTAGAGCGTATCCGAGCTGTGAATCTGAATAAGTAACAAAATGACTTATGTGTCTGGAGTGTATATGAGCTGGGGAAAATCAGAATAAGTGACAGAATGGCAACCGTGTATGAGGCGTATCTGAACTGTATCTAAAGTTGAGATCTGAATGGGTAGCAGAATGACTTCCGTGTCTGGAGTGTATCTGAACTGTATCTGAAAGTTGTAGTAGAATAACTTTTGTGTCCGAAGTGTATCCGAACTGTATTTTGAAGGTTTGATCTGAATGAGAACTAGAATGGCTTCCGTGTCTGAAGCGTATCTGAACTGTATCTGAAAGTTTGATCTGAATGAGAACTAAAATGGCTCCCGTGTCCGGAGCGTATCTGAGCTGTATCTGAAATCTGAATCTAAATAAGTATCAGGATGGCATCCGTATCTGGAGCATATCTGAACTGTATCTGATAGTTGAAATCTGAATAAATATCAGGATGGCATCCGTATCTGGAGCGTATATGAATCGGAAAACTGAATAAAGGCCAAAATGGCATCCGTGTTTGAAGCGTATCTGAACTGGAATCTGAATAAGTGACATAATGACTTCCATGTCTGGAGTGTATCTGAACTGTATCTTGAGTTGAGATCTGAATGAGTAACAAAATGACTTCCATGCCTGGAGTGTATCTGTACTGTATCTGAAATCTTTGAACATTGTTAATGATAGCTGTTAATCTTATCCTGAAAAGGGTAAAAATGTTAGCTGAAACACAAAGTTATGTTGCATGAAATGTATGATGCAATATATGTGTTGTATCAATTTTTATGATATATGGATGTAAGGTATGCGCATGTAAGCCGATTAGCTGTATTGCCGAGGAAAATAAATCCTTGATAGCTGGGGATAATAAAAACCCTTGAATGCTGCCGGGGAAAAGAAATCCATGACTGCTGAGAGTAGGAAATCTTTGGTGACAGTTGGGGACAAGAAATCCTTAACAACCTGTGGGGATATAAAGATCCTTCATGTCTCGAAGTTGGAGTATTGACAAAAATTCTGTTGTGAGAGTAATGACAAACAGCTTGAGAAATCTGCTTGGGAAATCCAGAGAACTTTGATGACTTCTACTGGGGGTTACTCAATGGGAATCCTTATTCTGTTGGGGAATAGGGAAAATTTTGATGACTTCTGCGGGGAATTAAGAATGTGAATCTTCATTCTTTTGAGGAGCAATGAAAACTTTGGCGACTTCACTGGGGAATTAAGAATGAGAATCTTCATTCTGTTGAGATCAGTGAAAACTCTGTGGGAAGAAGGCTTACTGCTGGAGAGTAAGTTCGGGAGTTTTCGGTCGTCTACCACTGTACTGGGAATTTATCCTAGGTTGGGGAGAGACAAAAGTTAACTGTTATCTGGTTGATTTCCAGGCTTCAAGATAACTTGCTAGAGAACTTGGATTGACTGAAAGGTTTCCGCTGGGGATTGATAGTTAGAAACTTTGGCTCCGCTGTGGATTTGGAGTTTGAAGTTTTAACTCTGATGGGGATTAAGGGTTTGAAATTATAACTCCGCTGGGGATCTGTATTTCAAGGTTTTAGCTCCGCTGGGGATCTAGATGATGTACAGTAGGGAATTGCTCCTGGAATAGTCTAAAGACATTTTCCTATCCTTTCAACCTGTCAGTAATTGTTCTCTTCCATCCTGTTTATTTGTAAACAGTAATTATGTTCAAATGCATATGTTCATCAATGAATCATTGGACGTTTTTGCAAAAAAACACAAGTGTAAAAGAAAAAGGCTAATAGTTTTCTGTACTTTGAAAGAGGTATCTTTGTATTTACTTTGAATAAGTGTTTTGTACAAAGGAGACAAACATCCTAGTAAGAGGATGGTGTCATAAAAGTAAGAAAAATTTATACAAAGAAAGATAGCTATGTGTGTAAAAATCCCATGGGGTTCCCATTCCGCTATAGCCTTCGTATCTCTGAATATCTTGTCCATCCGTTGCTTCGTCCGAGGATGATTGAATTGATCAGAAGCTCAAGGTTTGTCAGTGAAGAGATTATCCTTAAAGTCATCTGACGAGACATAGTCATACGCTTTAATTCCCTAACTTTTGCTTGGACCGCCCCTTCGGGTTTTCAGTCCAAAAGGAAACCCTTTTTTTCCCAAGTCGCCCTTTCGGGTTTTCAACTTGCCGGGTGTACAGATTTTTTTATTTATCCCTAATTTTTGCCTGAACCTCCCTTTCGGGTTTTCGATTCACCGAGATGCCCTTTTTTGCCTAGGTGTGTCAACCTAGCGGGTCTCTTATGCGTAGTATCTTTTGACTATGTCTGCATTCGCAGGGTGCGGCAGGTCGTCACCGTCCATGGTGGTTAAGATCATTTCCCCACCAGAAAAGATGTTTTTGATCACAAATGGTCCTTCATAGGTAGGAGTCCATTTTCCCCGGGGATCACTTTGTGGCAAGATGATGCGCTTGATCACTAGATCTCCAACTTGATATACTTGGCGTCTGACTTTCTTGTTGAAAGCCTTGATCATCCGCTTTTGATACGTCTGACCATGGCAAACAACAGTAAGTCTCTTCTCGTCAATTAAGTTTAGTTGATCAAGTCAGGTTTGGATCCAGTCATCTTCACTCAAACCAGCATCTTTCATGATTCTCAAGGAGGGGATCTGAACCTCGATAGGTAAAACAGCTTCCATGCCATATACCAAGGAATAAGGTGTTGCCCCAGTTGATGTGCGTGCCGTGGTACGATACCCGTGAAGAGCAAACAGTAGCATCTCATGCCAGTCCTTGTAGGTGACTGTCATCTTTTGTATGATCTTCTTGATATTTTTGTTTGCAGCTTCGACTGCACCATTCATCTTTGGATGGTAGGGAGAAGAATTATGGTGTTGAATCTTGAACTGCTCGCACAAAGCGGTGATCATAGTATTGTTAAGGTTTGTACCGTTGTCAGTGATGATCCTTTCAGGGATAACGTACTGGCAAATAAGGTTCTGCTTGATGAAGCGGGCAACAACATTCTTAGTAACGAATGCGAAGGAAGCTGCTTCGACCCACTTGGTGAAGTAGTCAATGGCCACCAGAATGAATCAGTGTCCATTGGATGCTGTAGGCTTGATCTCTCCAATCATGTTGATTCCCCACATAGCGAACGACCAAGGAGCTGTTAAGACATTTAGAGTAACTGGAGGCACATGCACCTTGTCTGCATAGATTTGACATTTGTGACAGGTACGGGAGTGTTGATAGCAGTCAGCTTCCATGGTAGACCAGTAGTAGCCTGCCCGTAGAATCTTCTTAGCCATCGTATGCCCGCTAGAGTGAGTGCCGAAGGTACCTTCATGTAATTCAGCCATGATCTTTTTAGCTTCAATCTTGTCCACACAACGGAGCAGAATAGAATCATGATTGCGCTTGTACAGGATGCCATTGCTTAGGAAAAACTTAGCCGAGAATCTTCTTAAGAACTTTTTATCATTGACTGAAGCTCCTTCTGGGTATTCCTGAGCTTCAAGATACCTTTTGACTTCATGAAACCAAGTCTGGTCCTCTACTTCTTCGGTGTTAATCTCGTGACAATGTGCCGGTTCGTCCATCCATTCAATGGTGATTTGGGGAGCCTCATTATCCCAGTTAAGTTTAAACATGAATGACATTGTAGCTAGATCATCCGCTAGCTGATTCTCTTCTCGCGGGAAGTGCTCAAAGGTAATCTGCTCGAAATATGGTAACAATGTCAAGACATGTTCTTTGTAAGGGATGAGGTTTGGATGCTTAGTATCCCACTCTCCTTTGATCTGACTGATGACCAAATCTGAGTCCCCAAACACATATAAGGATTTGATTCCCAAGTCTATGGCAGCCTTGAGTCCAAAGATGCATACCTCGTACTCTGCCATGTTGTTCGTATAGTTGAAGCAAAGTCTGGCGGTGAAAGGAATATGGAAACCTTCTGGGGAGATGAGTAACGCACCGATACCGTTTCCAAGTGCATTGGATGCCCCATCAAAGTACAAGGTCCATCGGGATCCTTGTTCAGGTCCGTCATATGGTCTGATCTCTTCAATGTTGTCCAATGTCATGATGTCTTTGTCAGGGAAGTCGAACTCCATGGATTGGTAATCTTCGACAGCTTGACGAGCCAGATGGTCAGCTAGCACACTCCCCTTTATAGCTTTTTGGGTCGTGTACTGTATATCGTATTCCGTTAGGATTATCTGCCATCTAGCTATTCTTCCAGATAGAGCAGGCTTCTCAAAGATGTACTTGATCGGATCCATCTTAGATATCAGCAAAGTGGTATGAGTCAACATATACTGCCTTAGCCAGCAAGCAGCCCATACCAAAGCGCAACAAGTTTTCTCGAGCAGTGAGTATCGGGTCTCACAGTCGGTAAACTTTTTGCTAAGGTAATAAATGGCATGCTCTTTTCGGCCAGACTCGTCATGCTGCCCCAGTACGCACCCCATTGAATTCTCTAGGATGGTCAAAATCATGATTAGCGGTCTTCCCTCGACGAGTGGCATCAGGACATGAGGTTCTAGCAAATACTCCTTGATTTTATTGAAAGAAACTTGACAATCATCATTCCATCTAACTACCTGATCTTTCTTCAACAGCTTAAAGATTGGTTCACAAGTAGATGTTAGGTGAGAAATGAACCTAGCAATGTAGTTTAGGCGTCCCAAGAAACCTCTGACCTCCTTCTCAGTGTGGGGAGAAAGCATTTCTTGTATAGGTTTGACTTTGACAGGATCAACCTCGATGCCTTTGTTGCTGACAATGAAACCTAAGAGCTTACCAGACCGGACTCCGAATGTGCACTTGTTTGGGTTCAATCTGAGTTTGTACTCCTTCAACCTGACAAACAGCTTTTGCAAGTGATCAAGGTGTTCTTCTTCAGTTTGTGATCGGGCTATCATGTCATCTACGTAGACCTCTATCTCATGATGTATCATATCATGAAACAAAGCTACCATGGCGCGTTGATAGGTTGCCCCCGCATTCTTCAGTCCGAATGGCATCACTTTGTAGCAGAACGTACCCCACTGTGTGACAAAAGTAGTTTTCTCCATGTCCTTAGGTGCCATTTTGATCTGGTTATAGCCTGAGAATCCGTCCATGAAAGAAAATACTTTATGCTGAGCTGTGTTGTCAACCAGGATGTCGATGTGCGGAAGTGGAAAGTCATCTTTCGGGCTGGCCCTGTTTAAATCTCTATAATCCACGCACATTCTCACTTTACCATCCTTCTTAGGCACGAGCAAAATGTTAGCAACCCATTGTGGATAAGAAGTAACAGCCAGAAATCCAACATTGAACTGTTTCATAACTTCCGCTTTGATCTTCTCTGACATGTCAGGTCTCATACGGCGGACCTTTTGTTTCACTGGTGGACAGTCTTCTCTTGTGGGTATACGGTGTACCACAATGTCTGTATCGAGTCCCAGCATGTCTTCGTATGACTAAGCAAAGATTTCAACATAATCATGCAGTAGCTGAATTAGGCGCTCCTTGACACTCGGCTCTATATTAGCACCTATCTTGATTTCCTTTTTTTCATCCTCAGTACCCAAGTTGATTGTATCCAACTGCTCCTCATGAGGCTGAATTTCTCTTTCCTCTTGCTGTAGTAATCTGGCCAATTCCCCTGGCACCTCACAATCTTCCTCACCTTCGTATTCGGATTGGTAGATCAGATCTTCAGAGTCACTGAAGGCTATAGAAGTATCGTTACCCATGGGTTCCGGAATGGAAGGGTACCTGCATTTGTGAGTGCGGGTGTGTGTAAGGGATAACCATCTTAAAACAACAAAATGTAAAAGAAAGACAATGAGCACAAAAGGTTTAAATATGAAAAGCGTCCATGATTCATTAAAATGACATATGAAAATTAAATAAGAACCCTTACAAATGGACCTATGTGCCTCGGGTAAGACACAAGGTTGAAAAGTACGAATTGTTTGTGAATTATTACAAATCCAACAGAAATGGAAAAGATAAATTACTGCGGTATGAAAGTAATCGGAACAAAGTCTTTTGCTTCCCAGTTGCACAGTCCTCTGCCAACGGTAGGAAAAATCCAGTCTTCTAAGCGGCCCTCTTCTTCACTGTCCTCTAGTGCATTAACCCCTTGGTGGCTGATCTTCACAAGTGGCCCTCCGGCACGGGAGCGGCTCACGGCCTTCTGACCAGTCGAAGTAAACCCCAAGCCGAATTTGTCTGATTTGAAAGGAAAGTCTGGAAGCTGCCCCCAGATTGTGGTTCCGCCTTCTTCCACCACTGCCCTAGCATCCTTGAGAGATGACATCCGAGGCGGAGGTCTGGTAATCCTGGGTACATAGGACACTGTCTTGGTCGCTGCTATCTCCTGAGCTACCTCTTCAAAATGTTGGAAAGGGGTTTCGATGAATTCGCCATCCAATTCTACATAATTGAAAGAATTCAGATGACTGATCATGTATTCCTCTTTGCCATGAACAATTAGGATTTTCCCCTGGACAAGGTACTTGAGCATTTGATGCAGAGTAGAAGTGACAACTCCAGCATGGTGGATCCAAGGTCTTCCCAACAGGCAAGAATAGGAAGGACGGATGTCCATCACATAGAATGTTGAATTGAACGTCTGGGTACCCACCTTGATCGGGATGTCCACCTCTCCATGGACCATCCTTTTAGAGCCGTCAAATGCTCTCACAATTATATTGCTGGGTTTCAGGGTTAGGCCTTCACAATCCAGTCTATCCAAGGCTTTCTTCAACAAGACATTTAAAGACAAACTAGTGTCTACCAGTACGTGTGCTAGGGTTGTTCCTCTATATTCCACCGAGACATGCAAAGCATCATTATGTTTTCTCCCTTTCAAAGTTAAATCTGCATCGGAGAATCCTAGACCATTGTCAGCTGTTAAACTAGCCACACATTCCTAGAACTGATCAACGGAGGTTTCTTGCGGCACGTGGGCCGTCTTCAAAAACTTGACCAAAGCTTTAGCATGTGCCTCAGAGCACAGCAACAGGGCTAACATAGAGATTTTGGAGGTGGTCTGCCCTAGTTGTTCCACCACATCATAATCACTTTTCTTAATGATCCTCAGAATTTCTTCCATCTCTTTCTGGGATGTTTCAGGAATGACTAGTGATTGAGCCTTCGTCAAGACAGGCTCCTCTTAAACATTCTTTCCTTTTTTCTCAGCAGCGGAAATAGGGATGGGAATTGCATTGTCATTGTTGGCGGGTACACTTGCAGGTACAGTTACTGGTATAGGTGTAATCTGCGGAATGGCCGCGGGTCCAAAGACTGTTGTTGGAGGAGCAATCTCTGGAGAAAAGATTCTTCTACTACGGGTAACTTTGCTTGTTTCAGCAATGTTACTGATGTCGAGATTATCTTCTTCAGAGCTTTCTTCTTCAGCAACCTGTTCAATCTATTTGACACCATGGTAGTAGATTTCTCCACCATAGTTCCATGGTACCATTTTATCGGTTTTGTATGGGGTTGGCCCGAGCATTGTTATCTTTAACGGAGTAGTCACTGGAGCAGATGTAATCCTAACGGGTTTTTTAGGAACCCTGGAAGGATTGGCGTATATGGTTATTATTGAAACTTCTAAAACTGGAATGGGTGAAATGGGAGCTTTCTCAAACAAAATTTCCTTGTTATCAATCAGTTGTTGGATTCCTTTCTTCAATAGAGGACAGTCAAACGAGGAGGATAGGCAAGCATGGCAATCTTGGTCACAACCTGGGAACACCCCAGCCTTTAAAAAATTCACCTTGATGGTCAGGAAAGGAGTTGACAGTTCATCCACAGTAGAAACAAACAGATCTTCTTCCACAACATTGGCATTGTGTCCATGCCTAGGGATCAGAGCAGAGATAACATTTGGTTTCTCAGGAGCTTCAAATTCAACTTCCTTTGCATCAATCAGATCTTGAATCTTATTCTTCAGAGCCCAACAGTTGTTGGTGTCGTGCTCTAGACTTTCTGAATGGTACGCGCATCTGGCGTTGGGGTGGTAATGTGGAGAAGCAGTGTTAGGATTTTTAGGGGCCTCCTTTAGCATGGCCAGGTTCAACTTCAAGAGATATGGTAAGACTTGAGAAGGAGTCATGTTTATCTTGGTGAATTGCCGGGCAGGACTTTCCACCCTTTGCTGGTTATTTCTCGGCTGATCATTTCTCGGCTGGTTGTTTCTCGGCTGGTCTGATGCAGTCTTTTGAATCATAACGGCCTCCACTGTTGGTCGTCGCTCGGTTCTTCCCTGATTCCTCTGTGCATAGACAGCAGACACTTCCTTCTTTCCAGTGAAGGACTTTTTTACAGCAGCAAAGGTAGATGCATCTTTCTGAATTTTCCCGCTTCTAATACCAGCTTCCACCCTCTCGCCAGTTAGAATCAACTCAGTGAAACCTGCAGAGGAGCTTCCAATCATGTGATTAAATAAAGGACCTGACAGAGTCCCCAAGAACATGTCCACTAGTTCTCTTTCTGATAAAGGTGGTTGCACCCTTCCGGCTAAATCCCTCCACTTTTGGGCGTAGTCTTTGAAGCCCTCATTGGTAGCCATAGCCATACTCTGTAGCTGAGTACGGGTTGGCGCCAAGTTTGCGTTGTATTGATACTGTTTATAGAAGGCAGCTGCAAAGTCTTCCCAATTATGCACATCAGACTTCTCCAACTGGTAGAACCAATCAAGCTGCGTTCCCAATAGACCGTCCTTGAAAAAGTGGACCCACAGGTCTTTGCCAGAAGAATATGGTTAGATTTTCCTGACATAAGATCGTAGGTGCATCTTAGGGAAAGACACCCCATCATACTTAGCAAACAATGGCAATTTAAACTTAGGGGGGATTACAATTCCAGAAACCAATCCTAACTCCTCAAAATCCAGCCCCGATACTCTCTGTACCTCCATAGCAGCTAGACGTTCTTCCAAGTTTTTGTATTTGTCATCGGCCGAAGGGTATTGCTGTTCAGAGTAGTCCTCATCTTCCTCTTCCTCTACTTTAGAATCCGATGGAACTGCCGTTCCTTTTCCTTTTCCTTCCCCCTCTTCAGATGTTGATGGGAATTCCAAAGTCCGTCTGGCTTGTCCTTCAAACCTTCTGCCCATGATAACCACACCGACTCGCTTCTTCTTCTTTTTCTCTTTCTCTTTCTCTAGCAGAGTTTTTAGTTCCTCCTGCCCCTTGGCCAAGGTTAAGAGTAGCTGTTGAAGTTGTGAATTCTGAGCTTGTAAATCTTTGACCGTTTGTTCAATATCCATCTTGCTGAAATAAACAGTAGAGAGATGAGGGAACTTGGTGTGAAGACCTGTTTATGCATATGATGAATGATATGTATTCATGTAATGCTTTCAAGGATTCAGAAATTCAAATTTGTTTTAAATAAAAAAGAAACACACGTCATATTAATAAGATAGAATTTGTTAGTACATCAATGCCCTTGGGCAAAATAATATAAAATTCTAAGGTAAAAATACGTTGCGCATCCTCTTTGGTGCAATGTAGGTGTTGAGAGTCTGCTCTTCGTGAAGTAGCCGAGTGAGTTCCAAAACCTTCTTCTCGCTTGCGTAGAATTGGGCTTCGAAAGTATCGCGCTCTCCCTTGAGCTGTATCCAACTCCTTTGCAGGTCTTCAAGTGATGTTGGCATGTCAGGATGTAGGAGGATGTATGGAACCTCTCCTTCCGTAACAAGCTCTATAATCACTGGGAGAATGTAGGGATAAGGCATCATAAGACTTTGGGCGGGGGTTCGTACCCACTTGAGGTAAGGCTCAAGAGGGATGTAATTCTTGTGTCCCAGAGTCTTGCTATCCACCTTTTTGGGCATTCTCCAAGCTCGGATGAATCTTTGACAGAGTCCTTGGTCGTCGTTGTCAAAGTCGAAAACCAATCCTTGAATCAGCATGTCATGTGGGTTGTCCCTTCGGGCATAACCTAACTGTCTCAGAGCCAAGCAGGGGTTATAGGTGATGCCTCCCCTAATTCCAAGTAGATGGACATTAGGAAATTCCCCACAACGGTCAATGATAATAACATTCTCTTTTGATCGAGAACACCAATGAATATCTGAATGTGTAAGAGTCATCAATCATTGTGACCACCTCAGACCTTGCTCATTCTTCAAGACTGATTGGGGAAGATGAGAAATAAACCATCTTGCCAGGAGAGGAGTGCAACACATGAGAACACCTCTTTTCCTTATTGTACGAGTGTGAAAAGAGTGGAGGATATCCCCAAGCAATGTAGGCACTGGGTTGCGAGACATGAAGATTTTGACAATGCTCACATCTATAAGTTGGTCAGGATTAGGGAACAAGACCATCCCATAGATGAGAAGAGCTACAATCTCCTCAAAAGCTTGCAAGTCTAGAGAATTCCAACAACTTCGGGCCTTCTCAAACAGAAACTTTGACAAGAAGCCTTTGACACCACTTCTAGTTTTCCAATGTGTTGTGACATCAGATGAGTGCAAGTGTAAGGCTTGAGCAATCTCTTCTGGCTTTGGATCTCTTTTCGTACCATTGAAGGGTAGTTGATTGAGAACAGGAATCATCAAGAGTTGAGAAAATTCCTCCAAAGTAGGCACAAGTTGGTAGTCAGGAAATGTGAAGCAGTGATGTAAGGGGTCAAAGAACTGGAAGAGAACTTTCACCATATCCTCCTCTGTGTTGGAAGTGACCAAGTTGAGTAGACGACCATGTCTCTCAGTGAATGGAGAATTCTCAAGAATCCTTGAAGCTAACTCCTTGAGTTGTGGAGGAATTCTTACAAGGTTGATTTGGATAGTTTTCCTGCGAATTGAATCCATAACCTACAAAACAAGAACAAAGATGAATCTCCAAAATCCTTGAAATGGTTAGTTGATGCATATGATGCTTCATGATGTCCATGATGTTATGCACAAATATATATGTACAAACAAATCACACAAGTTCCTAGTTTAGGCTTGCATGGGGTTTCATAGGTAAATACCCTCTTGAAGTTTAGTTGGCTCAACCTGTCCTAGAAATAGTAATCGGGTTCTAAGGAGCTCAATATCACTGGATTGTTTCCTTGTTCATTGTTTCAATTTAGCCACTTTACTGGCGACCGAAATATTCCAAGGAACCAACCCTCAATGAATGTAGTATCGAGTATCTACCAACTTCGGACTGCACCAAAGCCGATCATCTCACTACATCCTAAAAGGCCAAGTTGGTCAAGTAAAGGTTCTAAAAGTCCATTAGTGCTTCATGACATCACTCAGCGGCCCCATATTCTCTTTGATTGACTCAAAGGCTACCGGTACCCACAAATATGTCGCAATAATATAGCTATTGCTTAGACCATGTCGGTATACCCCGCACAATTTCCATAATGTATTGCTATTTACCTATGAATGTTTCCCAAATCCGGGTAGAGGATTCAAACCCAAACAATAGAACCAAAGTGTAAAGTAAACAAGTCAAACAAGGTAAGCATGTAAAGGTGATCTAAACCCTAAGGTAACCCCACTTTTATAATTTTCCCCAGCAGAGTCACCAATTCTGTGATGCGGTGGGAGAACTGACTTGAGGTTTTGCGTTTGTGTTTGCAAATGTTGCGGTTTAGCAAGAGTCGCCATCGACTTTTCTTTTATCCAAAAGGAAAGGTAAAAAAGCACAGGAAAGACCTTTGAGACGTTTTCTTGAATTCGGGGGGTAGATTATGAAAAAGGAAGGTGCTAGCACCCTTTTCATCCATGGTTTTCCATGGGCTCTTAGTTACTTGTTTAGATCACTTGCTTTACTTTTGCAATTGTTTGAAATGGTGCTTTGTGTGGTTTTGAAAGTATTTTGAAAAGAGGCCATCGTTTAGGCAATCTTTGTAATGATTCTCGTTCGTGAGAATGTATACAAAGATGTTTGTCTTTTGAAAAATGTTTCAATGTTTGGAAAGTTGTTTGGAAATGGGCCATCGTTTAGGAAATCTTTGTAATGATTCTCGTTCGTGAGAATGTATACAAAGATGTTTGTCTTTTGAAAAATGTTTCAATGTTTGGAAAGTTGTTTGGAAATGTTTTGAAATGTGTATGTGATTGTTTGAAAATAACAAGGATTGTTTGCAAATTGATCAAGTAACTAGAAGCTATCTACCTACTCAAAAGTCTTTCTTGTGCATTTTTATTCCTTTGATGTTGTTGATTTACCATTAATTTGGTAAACAACCCTATCTTTGGATGTTAAACGGGACATCGTGGGTCATCGTATGACTATGATAGCAATGGTGCCAAGTATCTTTAGCATTTTGAGGGACAAAGATCATTTGTTTAGGCAACCTTTTGATAACGTCATTGAGGGACTATGATCTTTTGTTTTGTTTTTCTTTTGCCAAGATACTTTGCATGCATACCATGGCCATTTTGTAAGGCAACCAAGTGGGTGAAACCCTAGAGGTGCTTGTGTGTAATGTGTGTCATTTTACATGTATTTATCTTGTATTAGATCTTTGCTATTTGTTTGATTTTTGTCTTATCATGCAAACCCTAGTTTACTAACATGGTATAAATGCGATAAATTGCGTAAAACAAATCTAAGCTATTACAACAATTATTATGGGATGGGGGATACAAGTTTTTGAATGGGGATATTTTCACAAAATAAAACCCTAAAATATTATTACAACCCAATTGAATATTTGCAAATTAAATAAATAAACAAGTATTTAAATATTCAATAAAATGTAAATATGCAAAAAAATGTTTTGTATTTGTTTTATGTGTGAGAGAATAATATTATTGAAGTCCTAAAAATAAGAAAAATAATATTGTTATTTTTGAAAGGGGTAAAACCCTAGTTTTTGATTAAAAGAAATATATGTTTCATTATTATTTATTTGTCCATTTTTTACAAGAAATAATAAATAAAATTATTTACAAGTATTAAAAATTAAAATATATATGGAAATAATATTTTATGTGTACGAATAATAAAAATAAAAATGAATAGTATTTATTTAAATATATTCACAATTTATTTAAGAAAATAAAGTATATTATTACTAATAAACTATTTTTTATGCCAAAAAAAAATAAAAAATAAAAAAAATGCAAAAAATAAAGAAAATATTTTTGTGATTTTTTAATGTTCAGAAAAAAATAATAAAGTCAATAAACATAAAAATGAAAAGAAAATATGAAAAAAAAAAGAAGCCAGGGAGTATGGATAGTAGTCAGGGGGGTATGGGAAGCAAAAACAGAAGCCCAAGGCGCGCCAGGCCCAAGCCAGCCTTCGTCCCTGTCCTCCAGCCAACATCCTGCGCGCATTTTTCCTTCAACCTGTAACTCTCTAATCTTTGCACAAAAACAAAAACTTGCAACATAAAAAAGGTAGCTTGGAATCTCACGATTCCAATGATATAAAATTCATAATCTAACTCTCAAAGACCAGGGAGAATTTCAGTAGCCCTAATTTCTGACCTAGGTTTTCATGAACTTCAAACTTCAAATTCTCACTACTCAGTTAATATAAATGATAACTATGCATATGTACAACTTTAGCAAATTAAGGACTACATCTTTGCTTCACATATCAAAGCTTAAGGATTCCTAAATAGAGAGATAGAGTTTTGAAAAATACCTTGTTCATCTGAGTTTGGATATGGCAATATGGGTACTTTGAGTGAGGCCTGAGGATCGTGTGAGCTTCCTTGAAGTTCCCTCAAGCTATTCCAATGCTTAGCTTTCCTTGAGGATGCTTGAAACTCCCTGTAGAAGTCAAGCTGCAACCTTCCCAAGTGAAAATGGTGATGGCTGAAACAGAGCTTACAAATGCAATGTAAAGGCTTGAACAACTTAGGTAGGATGTATGTAAAGTGTTTGAAGTCTTGAGACAAGAAACGCACGAGCCAAAAATGAAATGGCTAGTGTTTTGCAGAAGCTGCCCTGTTTGGGCAGAAATTTGTGTTTTTTGTGTTTGGGAAGGTTTCAGATGTTGTGCATTCATGTGCTAGCTTGCAACAAGTTTGTGAAGTTGTTTTGAATGATGCCAAGCCCTCCCTTTATCAGATTTACAAGTTCTCTTCACTTTTGTCACTTTTCTTGCTTTTGAAGAAAGTTGAAGTGAGTTAAGCCAAAAGCTTGCACTTGCTAGTTCATTAGATGATGAGAGTTGGTAAACATGCGTGATATTTGTGGCCAATGCTTGCACAAAAGCAACAAGTCCAATGCTCAAGGCTGATAAAGTTTGCAAAAGTATGCTTTATGAAAATGGCAATGTGCCCTTTATGCCATTTATGGATTAATTATTTGTGCAATGCTTCAAAAGCCAAAACAACGCCATTATCCATTGAGTTAGCATTTAATTATGGAGTGTAGAAGGGATTTAGGACCTGTAATGCACGGTACAAGCATGCTAGGATCTGATTTGCAACTTGAAGTATTGTAAAAATGGCTTGAACAAAAGTGACAAAATGCCATTTTCTCTTCTTCGATTCTCCCTAACCACAAATGATCTTTGAGAGTTCTTGGACATTTTGGAAAGATTGCAAAATGCTCTACAATCCATCTTTGAAATGAATTTTGAGATACCTCTTGGAAATAGGTTAAAATTTTCCATGAAGTTAGGTCAAAAACCTGCCTAAATTAGGGCAAAATTTCACTAAGTTAAAAAGTTTATGGACCCCTATTCACAAATTCATAACTTGAGATTCAAGCATCTTTTGGGAAAACTTTGTGAATCAAACTTGTAGATTTCATGGATTACTACAACTTTAATGTTGGAAGTTTCCTTTGAATCCAATTGCATCATGGTGAAAAAGTTGTGGAAAGTTGGGAAAAAATAAGAAATTTTCCATACTTAGAAAAATTCTAAGTTATGAAAAATTTAAAATTAAAACCCTAATTTGCAATTTTAGGTTTCTTGGTCAACAAGTTTCATATTTTGACATATCTTTATGAATTATGACCCTTGGCACTTGATTTTGACCAAAAAGTCAAAGTTTGACTTTTCAGTGTACAATTGACTTTTGATCAGTTGACTGCAAAATTCATCTGTCAATCTTATGCATTTGAGATATTTTGAACTATGTGATTAGGTAAAAATTATGCTATTGAGTCCTTGAAATCCTTATTGAACCCAATTGGTCATTGGCTAGGTTAAAAATCAGAAATTGCCCTTTCTCAGTCAAAACCCTAATCTTGACCATTTTGCCCTTTTGATGATTTGGTCAAATTTCTTGAGGAGTTGTGATCCAAACTTGATAAAATGGTAAATATGGGGCCTAAAATGTTGTTGTGGATAAAAAATTATGAAGTTTGAATGTAAATTGGCCATGGTTAATTTTTTCCCCAATACAGCTGATTTTTAGATCAACTGTCCAATTGACTGGGCAAAAATATGATTCAAGGCTTGAAACTTGTCATGAGCAATCTTAGGGGTCCAAGATGGTGTATGAAAGTCACATGAAGCATTGATGGTCCAAAAATCCTTGTGCAAACTCAAACCCTAATTTTTAGGTCATCAGTGCAAGATGAGGTCTTGAGCTGAGCAAACCCTAATCCTGTCTAGAGTCCAAGAAGTATTGTGAGGAAAAATCTTGATAAATGAGAGGGAAAATTTTGGGGTACAAAAAAGTACATGATCAAATTTTCCTTGACACAATTGTAATCCTTAGTTATTTATTTGACCACCCACTCAGAGTCTCCTTTTATTTTGACCCTAGTTGCCCCCAATTCCAATAAGATTTCAAGGCCAGTTATCAAAGCCTCTTATTTTGCCTCATTGTTCGAGCAAGGGGAACATGTATCTTGTACTTGAATTTTGTTGGGAGAAATGATGAAAACTCCAACTCCAGTACCATCTTTATGTTTTAAACCATCAAAGTAGAATCTTAGGTGTTCGTGTTCCACCAAATTTTGAGGAATTTCGACCCCAACATGGTCAACCATAAAATCTGCAACCACTTGCCCTTTCGTAGATTTTAAGGGCATGTAAGTCAAAGAATATTCAGTTAAGGCTAATTCCCATTTACAAATTCTACTATGCAAGATGGATTTTGAAAGCATATGTTTAATTATGTCCAAAAGAGATGAAACGTAAACATCAACTGGTTTTTTATAATGCTTCAATTTTGTATAAGAGAAATACAAGCAAAGGCGTAGTTTTTCGACCAGTAAATAATGACCATTGATTAGTTGTTATGGTCTTAAGAATTAAAAAATTGTATATTATATTCCTTTGGATAAACTCGACTACTGCATCTTTTGACCATTAAATATTGTCCCATGATCAGTTGTTATGGTCTCAGGAATTCCATACCTAAATATTATATTCCTTTGGATAAACTCGATTATTGCTTCTTGATATACATTCTCCAAAGGAACAACTTTGATATATTTATTAAAATAATCAACCCTTACTAAAATGTATCATTGAACTTATGAAGATGTTGGTCGAATTTCTCCAACACGATCCAAAGCCCACCAAACAAAGGGCTAAGGCTTTATAATAAAGTGTAGTTTTTTTGTAGGAACATGTCGAATACCTGCATAAACCTAAAATTATTGACAACCCTTAGCAAATTAAATGCAATCATTTAGAATTATTGGACAATACATACCTTGTCTAAAAATTAGCCATTTCATCTTATGTCCCACTTGATGGGCTCCACATGCCCCACTACAGACATTCAAAATACCCAAATATGCCTCACTTTCACAAAGGCATTTGAGTAAAATTCCTCCAGGCATCTTTTTAAACATTTAGTTACCCATAAGAGTATATCTTAAAGTGCCATACCCGATTTTTTGATCTGCAGCTATTAAGGTGTTTTCCAAATAGTCTGCTCTTGGCTTCCACCAATATGCTTCTGTTAGACTGTCAATCGCAAACACTTCAAAATTTTCCTAATCTGCGTAACCTAGATTCGACATATCTATATCGGATGAGGATAGTCTTATTTCGATCATTCTCCCTTGATTTCTGATCAGGTCCTCTACCTTCTCCTTCAACACCTTATACCCAGATTCTATCTGGGCCAAATCATTAGCCTCTGAATTCTTGAGTCGAGGAACGTGTTTGATGTCAATGTACTTAAATTTTCACAGCAACCTGTATACTACAATGAAGTACATGACTAAATTTTCCTTGACACATTTGTACTCCTTAGTTATTTGTTTAACCACTAACTTAGAGTCTACTCTTATTTCGACCCTCGTTGCCCCAATTCCAACAAGATTTCGAGGCCAGTTGTCAAAGCCTCATATTCAACCTAATTGTTCTAGCAAGGGGGACCATCTATGCTATGTTTGAATTTTGTTGGAATTTTGTTAGGAGAAATGATCAAAACTCTAACTCCAGTACCATCTTTATGTGTTGAACCATCAAAGTACAATCTCCAGGATTCGAGTTCCACCGTATTTTAGGGAACATCGACCCTAACACGGTAACCTATAAAATCTGCAACCACTAGCCCTTTCATAGATTTTAAAGGCATGTAAATCAAATAATATTCAGTTAAGGATAATACCCATTTATCAATTCTACTATGTAAGATAGGTTTTGAAAGCACATGTTTAATTATATCAAAATAAGACGAAACGTAAACATAAACTTGTTTTATATAATGCTTCAATTTTGTACAAGAGAAATACAAGCATAAGCATAATTTTCAACCAGTAAATACTAACCCTTGATAAGTTGTTATGGTCTCATGAATTCCAAACATGTATATTATATTCCTTTTGGCAAACTCGATTGCTGCATATTGATCTACATTCTCCAAAGGAAGAACTTCGATCTATTTAGTAAAATAATCAATCCCTACTAAAATGTATCATTGACTTTTGAAGATGTTGGTAGAATTTTTCAAACCAGTTCCAATTCCTATTCTCTAAAGTGCAAAGGCTTGATAATAGTGTGTAGTTTTCTTGCAGGATTGTATTGAATATCGGCATGAAACTAGGATTCTTGATAACCCTTAGCGAATTCAATGTAATATTTTAACATTGTTAGCCAATACAAACCTTGTCTAAAAAGTAGATATTTCATCTTATGTCCCACTTGATGGGCTCCACATGCCCCACTATGGACATTTCAAAGAGCTAAATATGACTCACTTTCACTAAGGCATTTGAGAAAAATTCCTTTAGGTGTCTTTTTGAAAATCTCGTTAACCATAACAGTATAGCTTAAAGCGCAATACCTAATTTTTTGTTCTGCAGCTATTGTGGGGTTTTCCTAATAGTCTGCTATTGGCTTCCTCTAATATGATTCTATTAGACTATCAATCGTAAAAACTTTAAAATTTTCATCATCTATGTAACCCAGCTTCAACATTTCTAGATTACATGGGGATAGTCTTGTTTCCATATTTCTACCTAGAATTTGATCACGTCGTCTAACTTTTCCTTCGACACCTTATATCTAGATGCTATATGGGCCAAATTATTAACCTCTTGATTCTTGAGTCAAGGAACATGTTTGATGTTCACGTACTCGAATTTTCACAGAAAACTCTTTACTATAATGAAGTACATGATTAAATTTTCCTTGACACATTTGTACTCCTTGGTTATTTGTTTAACCACTGAAGCTACCGACAGAAAATACAGAGCTTCCACCGAAGTTTATTTATCCCGAAGGAAGGGGAAATATCGATAAAACCACAAGAGAATGGATAAGATGGTCTTGCGACCAAGAGAAAGGGTAAGGGAGTCGGTTATGCGAGAGGAAGGTATTAGCACCCCTCACATACGTTGTACTCAACGGGATCCCTTTTGTTTGTTTGTCTTTAAGGGTGTATTTATCTACAACTATACTTGCTTAAGGGGAAATGAATGGTTTTTTATTATTACGTTTGTGAGGGTTTCAAGACCCTTTTCCTATGTATCCAATGAAGGAATCAGAACACCGTAGTTCCTCTAGAAAAAGGTTGGTATATTTGTGTTTTTTAGTGGGCGACATTAATGCATGCATTCTAGCAATAGGCACGGCCGGTATCGCGGTAGAATGGAGATAACATGCCCTTTGGGGGAGTTCTGATTTGTTGAGTGTTTTTGCGAGTTTTAAAATAAATTCAAGTAATGATTAAAAGCGTTTTTAGATTTTTGATTAGTAAATGATAAGTTTTATTTACAAAAGAAGAAAAGGGTTAAGAGGGAGACTAAAAAAAATATCCTAATATTTTCATGTACAATGGGGAGCTAAAAAGTCTATCTCAATATAAAGCAATCAAAACAGGATTTAATCTTTTCATGGAGCTACCTAAGGGGGGTATGGTATCAAGGTTTGAACAAAACAAATAAGGAAACTTAACTTTAATATTTTTACCATTTCTTATCGGGTTAAATAAAAAATAAATTTTAAAGTAAATTAGAACCTAATTAAAAAAATTCTAATATTATTTTTTGTGATTTTTAGGAAAAGGAAATATTGAAAGAAAATATAAAAATCTAATTCTAAAAGATGTATTTTTGTGGTTTAATATTATAACTTGATTAAGAAAATAAAGCTTGTTTTGTACCAAATAGATAAAAATATAAAACTAAGAAGTAAAAATACAGAATTGGACTTGGGGGTGCTGCTGGAAAAAAGGGTGGTAAGGTGTAACAATCATTTTTGAAATGGACTGAAGGATAGAAAAATTTAATAAGGCCCATAAATTATATATAAAAAATAGATGATAAAAGAAAATTACAAAAAAATAAAGACATAAAAAACGTGTTGAGCCGGATCGGGTCAGAGAGGTTCGGACCCAGCTTGCCACAAACATGTAGGCTTGAAAAAAAACCCTAAGGGCAACTGCATCCTTCCCTTGTAGAAACACAACATCTTCTCTGCCAAACAACCAACCCTTCTCTTTTTCTCCCTAATTTCTCTCAATCTATACACAAAACCTTTCCCCTATTAATCGCTCCTCAAAAGCAATTCCATCTGAAACCCTTTTTCTCTTCGACATCAAAAACCGTTCACCAATTACCTCTTTAATCACTGCCTCTTGGTTTGAGTTCTCCAAGTTTTATGATCCATACTCGAACTCTCTCTTAAATCCAATTCTCTCTTCTGCTATAGCCGTTCATCAAGCTCTGTGTTGGCTTCCAGATTAGTTCTTCATATTGCAAATTGATATTGGTGTGAATGCTGAGCAATGCGTGACATAGGTTGAAGGGTGCGATGGCGAAGATTAACATTGACGGTTTGTAGACATCTACGAAGATAAAGTTGTGGCTCTGATGCTGTTGTCAATGAGGAAGATTGATGAATATGTGAAGTAGAGATAGTTTAGGTAAATATTCGAACATTTTCGGTGAGTTCTCTGTGAGTTTTCTTTCTATCACTGTGATGTTTTTTGGATAAGGTTCGAGAGTGGGGTGTCGAACTTGAATTCGATTTATGATTTAGACTGGAAGATGGTTGTTCTCTATGAATGATTTGAGCTTTTAAATGATGGATTATTATGATTACAGGATACAAATGTCTTGCAGGGTTTGATGCAACGAATGGTTTGATGAAGTCAATGATGTTATATGCAGAGGAATATAGATTAGAGACGAATATGATGTGATCGAGATTATGGATCCAGGCTGCACTGAGGTTTACAGAGCAATGGGGTATGAAGGCTTAACAGAAACTGTGGTGTGGTTTTGGTATATTTGAGCAAGGTTGCTGGAGAATCTGTTTGAGTGTTGAACTTCTGAATTCAGGGGTTTAAAGTTTAGAAATGTAGGTAGTTTATTCCTCAGTAGGATTGAGGGATGTTAAGGAGCTATTTTTATTGTGTTGGCTATAGAAATTCTCATATGAGATCGAGGGGGATTAGTAGAGGTTTGGTCAGGTTGAAAATTTTGGATAATAGTTTGCAACAAAAAAAATACAGAAGGATTCTTTTTAGAAATTTTTCTATATATAATTTCTCTGTCGAATTTCCTTTCATTTTAACTCATATCACTTTGTTTTCTTTGATTGTTTCTAAGTTCAGTATGAATGCAGCAAATGAAAACACATGCAAGGGAACAAATTCTTTCAAAAAATTTGAACAAAGTAATTAACTAGTGCAGATTGGAATGTCCAAACAACAAGACCAAGCACACATACACATATTAAAGCAAGTATAGTTGAAATGTTGGAAAATAGTACTGAATCTGAAAGTTCTCAGAGGTGAATATATCACATGGTAACTCTGTTTCTACTCTGCTTTTGCTTTACTCTACTTTGCTCTACTCTCCTTCTTTGAAAAGAAATTGGTGTGAACAGTTATTGTGGTGAGTAAGTTCAATCTGAAACTTGAAATTCCTTTTGGTATCCTCTCCCTCTTAGTTTTCTTATGCTGGTTGTATGAAAAAAAACTCTTTTGGTTTTGCTGGCTCTTGTTTTGTTGTTTGTATGCTGTGATCTCTCTTCTATTTTTTTGCTCGATTCTCTCACTTGGTTTTTATGCTGGCTGTGTGAAAAAAATCCCCCCTTTTAATGTAACAAATGGCCCTTCTTATAATGAAACAAAGGTGGAAAAGTGAGGGGAAATTGGTTGAGGTTTTGAACATATTTGGATGTTGTTTTAACACTTTCTTGCTGCAGTTCTATTTTATTTTCCATTTTTGTGCAAGTTTGATGCAGGACAGCATACTTTGTTATGTTATGGATTGGTGTAGTAAGGTTGCAGCATGGACTGATCTTGGACAGTGTTGTTGGGCTTCTTTTTGCTGGTTTGAGACTATTGTTTCTAGGTGACATCTTTTTAAGCCTATTCTTTTTCCTCTTTATTATTCTGTGATCAAAGCCATTTTTCTTTTTACATAATTTTTGAAGGGTTTGCATTTTAGGAACATGATGATGTATAGGGCTTTGGGCATGTGGTAGCTTGCTGTTTTTATATTGGATGATTTTGATTTGTTTTGGATATTGCGCTTGTTGTTTTGTGTTGATGTGCTTGGTAGCTTGGTTGCAAGTCTGTCTTCTGTTTATAGTAGCTGCTTGCCTGTTGTTCTGCTGCTATATACTTTCTAGTTGCTGCTTTGCTAGTTTTAGATTGCTTGCTAGTTTTACTGTTGTTTTGCGTTAAAGGCTGTTGTGCTTACTGTGTTGCAGTTTGCTGCGTTTTTTTTGGTTTGTGTTGCTTGTATAACAGCTTGCTGTTATGGGCTGCTTGTTGTTATGGTTAAAGCTTTGGACTTCTGTGTTGTTTTGCAGTATTGTTATCTTGTTTATGCAGCCTGCTACCCTGTTATGCAGTTTTGATTTTTTTGAGCTGTTGTTTTGCATGTTTGGCAATTCTGACTTTGTTTTTAGCAGTGAAAAATATATACTAATTTCTTTTCCTTTTGTGAACCAAAAAGATCAAAATTTTTGTGATTTTCAAAAGTAGGAGATAGCCCATGATTAAAACAAAACCTTTTAGTTCTGATTCCAAATGCAAATCCTAATGATGAGCTTTCTTGTTTAACAAATAATTCTTGCTTGGATTTTTCACATGTTATTATTTTCTAACTTTTCCTTTTTCTTGTTCCATGACCACATGAGAATTGGACGACCAATACATGATTGAAAGACGAAGAGAAGACCATGGCTAGCAAGGAGTTGACAAGTTTCTTGAAGATGATGTAAAAGAAAATTGAAGAAGAAACATTTTCTTTGTAAACAAAACCTTTGTAGCTTGTATTTCAACACTTGTAACTTGCTTTGTAACTTGTCACAAAAATGTAATGAACATAAAACTTGAATGATATATTTTTTGAATGATGAATTCGTTGTATGAAAACCAAACAACTCTTGAATCTTGATTAAAAAAAAGGAAATTCCAACTTGAATGGTTTAAATAACATTCTTTACTTCGTAACTTGGAATTTATGAAATCAAACATGACTTTAGTAAGTTGTATCTCAAGTAAGCATGCACTTTATCTTTCAATCCTCAATCCTCTTATCATGCCTAAAACAAACTTGAACTCTCAACAAGAACTTTAACTTTGATATCAAAACCACATGTAACATGTAACTTAAGCAACAAAAACACGCCTTGATCGTCATGAACCCCCAACCTCATTTCTTACACCCAAATTCCATTTTCATCCTTTTAAACTTCAAACTCCTGACTCAGTGACTTAGGGATCTTAAAAGAAAACTTAAAATGTGAGGAGATGAAATCCTTGACCAAATGCACTGAACTTTGAGTTATCTTTGAGGCAGACGAAAGAAACATCTTCACAAAGAATTAGGTATCCAAAACCCTAGCATATTGACAGTCAAATAGGGAAATAAACCATAATCCAGGCTCTGATGAATTCGAGCGAGAAACAACCTTGTAACTTGATGAGAAAGAAATCCATGACAAATCAAAACATCATTCCACGATCCACCGCTCAATATCCAGATGAACTTGTCCTTAACTTGATGATGAAAAACCTTAAACCAAAATTAGACATAAAGATGGAACAACCCTAATGTTGTACCCCAAAATTTTCCCTCTCATTCCTCAAAATATTATCATGGACCCTTAGGTCTGCTTCTGTCAAGTTTCAAGTCTTGGATTACAATTTTCTAAGAAAGTCATTCACAATGGCAAAATGTTCAGAAGTTTTAACAATTATATTTCATCAGGACATGAAATTGGTTCATCAAAAATCAGAAGTCAGAATTTACTTTGAAAAAATCAAATTTTCTAAACATTTAGAAAATTTTCTAAGTGTTAAGAGAATATGATACTTCAGAACTTCAGAGCCAGCCTCCACGCGAGTACAATCAGAATTTGAAAACATGGTTCAGAACATGATTCTTCAATCACAACATGACTCTTCAGCATATAGAGGCTACGTTTTATGCTTTAATCAGAGCCTCACCCTTCGCATCTCACTCTGGTATTCTGCAATCAGAACATCACCAAATCCCAAAACCCCGTTTGAGCAGCCCGCTACACTGCTTTAGCACAGTTCTGCATCCAGGTGCCACAACACTCCAAATTGCTGCTGATCCAGTCCATGTCTGCATTTTCTCAAACCCCATAATTACACCAAATTAGCATACAAAAGCTGTGTTTAAAAAGTAATGGAACAGTATGCCAAAAAGGTTTAAAATCCCCTTTGTCCCCCCCCCCCCCCCCAAAAAAAAAACCACAACAAACCCATTTATAAATAAGTTGCTCCATCACACGTTCAAGGGGCTGGCTTTTGGAAAGAGAGAATTATCAAAGAGAGAAAGGAAAATAGTAAAACATTCGTAAACCCAGAATTCCAAAAAAAAAAACCTTTGTTCTTCCCTTTGAATCAAAGAACATAACGTTCTGTTCCGTTCCTTGCTAACCCCAGAACATCTGAAGGCAGCAGCTCAAGTTCCAAACACAGGCTTCCGATTCAAGGTAAGTCTTTGTGAATTTGAATTTTTCATTCAGAACATCATTAAATATGTAAATATCATAGTGTTAATGTTATCTGTATCATTGCATAAGTAGAAAAATTATGGATCAGAACTTCTTGAATAAAGCTAGGCTCAGAATTATGATTAGAACTTCTATAAACTATTTACTTTTATCCTTCTGATTTTCTTTTGTAAAGAACCGAATAAGTTGCAGATGTTCTGACTAATTTAAGGAAGGAGGTGAAGTGTAACACATAACTTCTGGGTTTTTTCTTTCCCATTGTATTAGCACAACACAAAACTTCTGAGTTCTCCTCACTGTTTCAACACACCAGAATTCCTAGGTTTTTACACTGTTATGGAACGGTATCAGAACTTATGATTTTTCTCACTGTTTTAACGCACCAGAATTCCTAGGTTTTTACACTATTATGGCACAGTATCAGAACTTCTAAGATTTTTTCTCACTGCTTTAACACTCAGAACTTCAGCGCGCAGCAACCCAGAACTTCTATTTTTCCCTCTAACGTTTCTTTCAGGACTCCAGCGTGCATCAACCCATAACTTGTGATTTCCTCTGATGTTTCTTTCTGAACCACAACTTGCCTGGCATCAGAACTTCTGGTCCCCTTTATTTTGCTTTCAGCAACATGCTGATCCTATTTCTCTTTTTTTTCTCCTTTTTCTCTCTTATTTTTATTATTTTTCGCATTAGAATTATTTTTATTAATATAAAAAGACATCAAAAATATTTTCTTTTATTAAATAATTATTTTTCTTTTAATTTATTAAGACAAAAATCATTTTCAAAAAACAAATCCTTTCCTTTTCTTGTATTGTACAATTCAATATGGTTGTAATAGATAATTAGGATTTAAAATTCTTGCAACTCCTCATTTGTAAATTTGTACCCCCATCCCTAAATGATTTAATAGCGTAGGACTTTACATTTCCGCAATTTATCGCTTTCAAATATAAATGATAGTAATTAGGGTTTGTATGGCAATACATGAAATCAATATATAGATAACCCTAATCAAGACTAAATGCATGTAAATCAAACACACTTGCACACTAGCAACCTTAAGGTAATCCCGCTTTTCGGAAAATAGTCATGTCCCTCGAATATAGGCATTTTAACAAAGACCCTCGATAAAAGATCATAGTCCCCCGATGACCCTCAATGTTACCTTCGGTAAATGATCTAATCCCTAAACAACATTTCTAAAATGTCCCATAGGTTGCCTTCGATGACTATACAAAACGTCCTGTGCCTGTCCCTTCACATCCAACGATGGGGTTTCTTACCAAAACAATGGTGAGATAAAAACATCTAAAGGAGTAGGAAAATAACATTTAAGACCTTTTGAGTAGGTAGGATACTCCTAGTTTCTTGCTTGCTCACAACAAAAACATTTCATACAACCACACTTTCACTTTGAAACATTTTTCAAAAGACAAAACACTTTGTACGCGTTCTTATAGAGACGAGAACCATTACAAAGGCACTCCTTTTAAAAATACTTTCAAAACTCACATCACAAACACACTTTCAAACAAAAGCAAGTGATCTAGCAAGCAACTAAGAGCCCGTACATAACTACTGATGAAAAGGGTGCTAACACCTTCCCTTTTCATAACCTACCCCCCAAACTCAAGAAATAATCTCGAAAGGTATTTCCTGTTCTTTTTAACCTTTCCTTATTGGATAAAAGAAAAGTTAGTGGCGACTCTTGCTAAACCGCAATAATTACGATCAAACACAAAACACCCAGGTCAGTTCCCCCATCGCGCTACACCTAATACCTTAAACATAGGCGTCTGTTTCCATGAGATATAGGATATGCAAACAGCTTAGTAAGGATGATGCCAATGGGATGCAAAGTTCAAAGCCAGAAAAAAGGTAGGGCAAATTTGGGGTACGACAGCTGCCCCTATTTAATCGTCTTAAACCTGAAGGCGAGCTTGGCGTCAGCCTTTTGAAGGTTCAAGATGGAAGATGATTAAATATCAGGACCCAACATTTGTTCTGGAGAGATGATGTGAGTGTCTGCTGGGGAAAGAAAAATTGGTCTTCTGGTGGACTGGTCATGATGGATAAACATGGTCGAATAATGGTAGCTCGTACTGGGGTAACGGTGCCAATATAAGATTCTTGAGGGAGTGGGCGGTAAAGTGACTGAAAGGATATGGTTGACGATGTCGTGACGACTGAAGGTAGGATTACTAACAACATGATAACTTAAAGATGACAGGTAGAATTTGACGACAACAGAGAATCTATCGTGTGAGATTCACGATCCAAAAAGAAAGGTAAAGACAATGGGTAATGATCGGCGTATGATCTATGACCCAAGAAAGATAACATGAGGGTAAGACCTGCGAGCGACCTACGACCCTATAAATGATAACGCGATGGTAAGACCTACGAGCAACCTACGACCCTAGGAAAAATAATGTGAGGGTAAGACCTACAAGCGACCTACGACCCTATAAATGATAACGTGAGGGTAAGACCTATAGGCGACCTATGAACCTAGGAAAAATAACGTGAGGGTAAGACCTACGAGCGGCCTACGACCCTATCAAAGATAACGTGAGGGTAAGACCTACGACCTTAAAAATAAGATGAGGAGAGGGTAAAGTCTACGGATGACCTACGACCCTAAGAGAGATAAAGTGAAGGTAAGACATGTGGAAGACCTACGACCTTAGAAAAGATAATGTGATGGTAAGATCTACGGACGATCTACGACCCTAAGAAAGATAAGAAGAGGGTAAAGTCTACGGACGACCTACGACCCTAAGAGAGATAAAGTGAAGGTAAGATCTATGGACGACCTACGACCTTAGAAAAGATGAGGTGAGGGTAAAGTCTATGGACGACCTACAACCCTAAGAGAGATAAAGTGAAGGTAAGATATATGGAAAACCTACGACCTTAGAAAAGATAGTGTGATGGTAAGATCTATGGACGATCTACGACCCTAAAAAAGATAAGGAGAGGGTAAAGTCTATGGACGAACTACGACCCTAAGAGAGATAAAGTGAAGGTAATATCTATGGATGATCTACAACCTTAGAAAAGATTAGGAGAGGGTAAAGTCTATGAACGATCGACGACCCTAAGAGAGACAAAGTGAAGGTAAGATCTATGTACGACCTACGAGCTTAGTAAAGATGAGGAGAGGGTAAAGTCTACAGACGACCTATGACCCTAAGAGAGATAAAGTGAAGGTAAGATCTATGGACGACCTACGACCTTAGAAAAGATGAGAGAGGGTAAAGTGAAGGTAAGATCTATGGACGACCTACGACCTACGACCTATGATGATCCATGGATATGCTATGCGTTTGAGTATTCAATGCAATATACAGTGATGATTATTATATGCATAATGCAAGCGATTATGCTCATTGGCGTCTGTTGCCCTTTGTCTTGAGATACCCAAAACGGATTGGTGCTTGAAAACTTCGAGAGTTGAGTTATCCTTATCGAGTTCACTGGGGATTAAAACTTGCTGAGGAAAAGTAGCTTGATCTTACTTTCTTTATATGTTGGACTTCTTGTGAATAACTGAAAAGAGACGTGGATCTTATCAAATGCCCCAAGTTTCTCGGTGTTGGAGAATCCGGTGCTCGGTCGACTGTAAGGAGGTGGCGAGCATGAAAGCTTGGTCAAGGTGACCGTTATGACTTGCTACATGCACAGAAAAACAAACACTTGAACGCCGTGGCATTCCGTTGGGATGTCTTCATATCCTTATAATGTAGTGTTTCACATCTTAGATTGTGATTATTATTGACTTATTGTTTTCAACATAATGCTTAACAAAGAATTTAAATCACAATTCGCATACGAGAATAAAGTAAAAAGGACAAAAACTTTTTGGTGAAAGGGAAAATTTTTATTAATGAGTTTGGCTTGTGAATATGCATTCGTACATGGAAACAAATCCTAAATGAGGAAGTTGCGAGGAAAAATACAAAATACAACGAGTAAAATTGCAATAAGAAAATCTCGAAATTCCGTTAACACTGATATTGCTATAGTTCCCATATCCTGGGTCGTCCTAGTGTCGTGCTACCAAAGGATAATAGCTGAATTGATCCATCCCGTATTAGGAGGGTGTGCGTGAAGAGTCTTCAGACTGCAATCTCTCACTTTTTGTCCCTAATTTTTTCCTGGATCTCCCTTTCGAGTTTTCAATCCACTGGACACCCATTTTTGCCTAAGCCGCCCTTTCGGGTTTTCAACTTAGCGGGTTATTATTATTTTTTATTTTTTAAGCCCTAACTTTTGCCTAAGCCGCCCTTTTGGGTTTTCGACTTAGCGGGTACTTTTATGCGTAGTATTTTTTGACTGAGTCTGAATTGACTGGAAGCAGAACGTCTTCCTTATCCATGTTTGTCAGGATTAGGGCACCTCCTGAGAAAGTTTCTTCACGATGTACGGTCCCTCATAGTTGAGAGTCCACTTGCCTCTTGGATCGGTGTGGATTGGGAGAATCTTCCTTAAGACCAGGTCACCTTTGTGAAACTCTCGAGGTCGAATATTCTTGTCAAATGCTCTCTTGAGATGCTGTTGATATTACTGATTGTGACAAATGGCTTCTAGGAGCTTTTCTTTGATGAGATTGAGTTGTTCGAGTCTCGTTTGAATCCATTCAGCTTCGTCAAGTTTAGTATCCATCAGAACCCTTAAGGAAGGAATCTCCACTTCAACCGGGAGCACCGCGTCCATACCATAGACTAGTGAAAAAGGAGTTTCCCCAGTAGAAGTACGCACCGAAGTTCGATAGCCATGTAGGGAAAAAGGTAACATCTCATGCCAATCTTTGTATATCCTAACCATTTTCTGGATGATCATCTTCTTTATGTTCTTGTTAGCAGCTTCAACTGCCCCATTCATCTTCGGCCGATAAGGTGATGAATAATGGTGCTCAATCTTGAATTCTTCACACATTTCCTTCATCATCTTGTTGTTGAGATTCGACCCGTTATCAGTGATGATCTTGTTAAGAGTTCCATACCGGCATATGATTTCTCTTTTGATGAAGCGGGTAACAACTTGCTTGGTCACATTCTTGTATGAAGCTGCTTCCACCCACTTGGTGAAGTAATCAATAGCAACAAGAATAAACCCGTGTCCATTTGAAGCGATTGGCTCGATGCATCCAATCATATCAATGCCCCACATTGCAAAGGGCTATGGTGAAGTCATCATATTCAAAAGAGTGGGAGGAACATCTATCCTGTCTGCGGAAACCTGACATTTATGGCACATCTTTGCATATACACAACAGTCGCTTTCCATCGTCATCCAGAAATAACCTGCTCATAGGATTTTCTTGGCCATGGAATATCCACTGGCATGAGTCCCAAAAGAGCCCTCGTGTATTTCTTGTATAATGGATTCTAGTTCGTGTCTATCCATACATCTAAGCAGAACCGAATCATAGTTTCTCTTGTACAGAACATCTCCTGACAGTAAAAACTTAGATGCCAACCTTCTAAGAGTCCGCTTATCACAAATTGTAGCACCCTCGGGGTACTCTTGCTTCTCAAGAAATCTCTTGATGTCGAAGTACCATGGCTTTTCTCCCGATACATCTTCAGTTGTGACAACGAGCAGGGAAAATGTGCGTTGACTCCTTGTAACGACAAATCCTTATATTGGGCGCATGATTCGGATAACTGACTTTGAACATTGCTGCTAAAGTGGCCAGAGCATCTTCCAGTTGATTTTCTTCTCTAAGAATGTGCTCAAAGGTGACCTCATCGAAAGCGGGCAATAACTCTAATATGTAATCCCAATATGGAACTAAATTAAGGTGTCGTGTATCCCAA
Organism: Vicia faba; assembly: GCA_948472305.1. Classification (NCBI taxonomy): domain Eukaryota; kingdom Viridiplantae; phylum Streptophyta; class Magnoliopsida; order Fabales; family Fabaceae; genus Vicia; species Vicia faba. Next base: position 287,177,781 of record OX451740.1, on the reverse strand, counting down.
TCACCTTGTACTTGATGTATCACTAAGGAAGAGTCCCCATAAACTTTAAGAATCTTGATCTTCAAATCAATGGCTGCTTCAAGACCCATCACACAAGCTACGTAATCAGAGACATTATTCGTATAATCAAAACATAATCTGGCAGTGAAAGGTATGTGAGTATTGCATGGAGAGGTTAGAACTGCCCCAATGCCGTGGCTCATAGCATTTGATGCAGCATCAAACGTGAGATTCCATCACTCCCTTGGTTCGGGTATTTCATTATCATCAAATTTCATAACGTCCTCATCTGGAAAATCGAACTTCATGGACTAATATTCTTCCAATGGCTAGTGAGCGAGATGGTCAGCAATAATGCTACCTTTGATAGCCTTTTGTGTGACATACTAGATGTCATACTCAGACAAAAGCATTTTCCACCGAGCCAATCTGCTTGTAAGTGCTGGTTTCTTGAAGATGTACTTTATCGGATCCATCTTAGATATCATAAGTGTAGAATGCCTCAACATATACTACCTCAAACATCGAGCTTCCCATGTAAGAGCACAACAAGTCTTCTCAAGTAAGGAATACCTTGATTCGCAATCAGTAAACTTCTTGCTCAGGTAATAAATGGCGTGTTCTTTTCGTCCAGTATCATCATGTTGTCCGAGCACACAACCCATAGATCCTTCAAGCACAGTCAAATACATAATGAGAGGTCTCCCTGGAACTGGTGGTATGAGTATTGGTGGTTCTTGAAGATAATGCTTAATCTTCTCGAAAGCTTCTTGACAACTTTAATCCTAACAGACATCTAGATTCTTGCATAACAATTTAAAGATAGGTTCACATGTAGCAGTAAGGTGAGAAATGAACCTGGCTATGTAATTCAACCTTCCAAGGAAACCTCGTACTTCCTTTTCATTTTTCGATGCTGACATATCCTGTATTTCTCTCACTTTGTCTGGATCTACTTCAATTCCTCGTTGACTCACGATAAAACCGAGTAACTTGCCTGATCAAACCCCAAAGGTGCATTTGTTGGGATTAAGCCTTAACCTGAACTTTCGTAAAGGATCAAACAACTTCTACAAATGGACCAAATGATCTTCCTCAGTTTGTGATTTCGTAATCATGTTGTCCACATACACCTCGATCTCTTTATGAATCATGTCGTGAAATAGAGCCACCATAGCTCGCTGATATGTCGCACCAGTGTTTTTGAGACCAAAGGGCATGACTCTATAGCAAAAGGTACCCAAAGGAGTTGTGAAAGCTATTTTATCCATGTTTTCCGAAGCCATCTTTATCTGATTGTAGCCCGAGAACCCATCCATGAAGGAGAACACCGAAGACTTGGCAGTATTATCAACCAATACATCAATATGAGGCAACGGGAAGTCATCCTTCGGGCTTGCTCTATTCAAGTCTCAGTGGTCAACACACATGTGTACCTTACCATCCTTCTTAGGTATAGGCACAATGTTAGAAATCCAAGGCGGATGATTTATCACAGATAGGAAGCCTGCCTCAAGCTCTTCCTGAACATCTTCTTTGATCTTCAAAGCCATGGCAGGTCTGGTCCTTCTCGGCTTCTACTTTACAGGAAGACATTCTGGCTTGAGTGGCAATCTGTGCATCATTATATCAGTGTCTAAATTGGGCATGTCTTCATACGACCTGGTGGAGATATCAACATACTCTCGAAGCAACTCAATCAACCCCTTATTTTCTTTGCTTTGCAAGGTAGCACCTATTTTGACTTCTCTCTTTACCTCTTCAGTATCGAGATTGACGACTTCTATTTCTTCTGGATATGGCTGGATGACCTTCTCTTCCTGTCTCAATAGCCTGGCTAGTGCTTCAGGGACTTCACAATCTTCCTCACGATCTTCGTTAGCATGATCAACTGGATTCTCAAGGATATAAGGAACCATACCACTATCATTCCCAACGGAGTCCGAGACGGATCTGCATGATCGATGATTTTATGTTTTATTTTTAGAAAGCTCAAGAGAATATTTAGAATATGAAAAGAAACGTATTGCCATTTTTATTTTGAAAAAGTAAAAGTAAAAGAAAAGACATGGAACATAATTGTATGCGAAAGTGAGATTTTTCATTCAATGTTAAACAAAGATTGAAACATAAGGGGCCCCTTCTACAAGTTGTCACTATCTCTTGGGCAGGACATATGAGTTAAATGGAAACATAAAATTACACATCAAGGAAAACAACTTCAGGGATGTCCAAGGCAGTCCAATTGCTGAGCTCCTGGTCCGATGCAACTTGATAGATAAATCTTGAAACATCTTCATTGTCACCTTCATCATCTGTGGAGAGCACTTGTCCTTCTTTGCTTATGAAAATTCTGGCTGCAGATACTCAATGTCACGTCCAATGTTATGACACCGTATCTGACTTACTATATGACAGTAAATACAAAAGCAGTAAATAACACAGTCAATTGTTTACCCAATTCAGTGCAACAACACCTACTCTGGGGGCTACCAAGCCAGGGAGAGAATCCACTATAAGAGATGTTAATTCAGGAATAAACCAACCAGTTTATCTCCTTAACTTAAGACCTACCCAATGCAATTCTAATCTAAGTACAACTTAAACCTGAGTTCCTACTCACTCCCCCTCAATCACAGCAGTGATACATAAACCAATTTGACTTAAGAATTGATGAAGACACTCTTCAAAACACACACTTGATTAAGCTTCACCGCTTTTCAATCAAGTAACACAATCACTCGTGCTTCACAGCTTTGAGTGATGTACACAACTAACTTGACTCTGCTTCACAGCTTTAGTCAAGTAACATTCAAACACTCTTGCTTCAAAGCTTTGAGTGCTACACAACCCTTACAATTGAAACCTATTCCAAGGCACTTATCACAATGATAATTGCTTGGAGTACAATAAACAAATCTATACAGATTACAAAATTGATCTTCTAATCAATCAGCAGGGATCCCTTGAAAAACCGCAGCTCTGATGAATATATAGCAGCTGCAACTTCAGTTAGGGTTTCCAAAAACCTAGGGTTGATTCCGTTTGACCTAAAGACCAGGTCACAGTACTTTATTGATCAGGTTAGGATTGAGCTAGGTTGCTCCTCAGAAAACGCAGGATTCTGTTCAGAAAGGACTGAGTTATTTCCTGAAAAAACTCAGACTTATCCAATCCTGCAATCCTGCTAGTTCAGAACAGGATGTCATAACATCTGTTATGACATCTGAGAAAACCTGTCTACTGATTTAGCAAAATGTGATCATTTTGCAAACATGCTCAGATACACACTTATAAACATCAGTATTTGAATTACAATATTTTTCTGCACATGTACCTAGTGAGTTAGTACATCCTGAACTAGAATGTTATGACATCAGTCATGACATTCACACATACACTTGGGATTTACCAAAAATGCAAGCCAATACCTAAACACCTACAGCTTACACCAGTACTGACGAACACTTCAGAAATTGGGGGAACCTGCTTTCCTTTGAGTGGAACCCAACCAGCTTGCACGGAGGACGATGGCTGATACCCAAGACCAAATAAATCTTTCTTCTCTGGCACTTCAATCAATTTACCCCAACTGTCATGGGGAGGCCTAGCTTCTATGAGGGATTTGGCATCCCTCAAAGAGGCTAGGGGTGCTTCAGACTTCTTACATTCCATAACGGGGAACTCTTCAATAGTAACAATCTCCAGAGCTTGAAAGGGCAACTCTTGCACCTCGCCTTCTACTTCCACATAACGGTAGGTAGTCATATTTTTAATCACTATATCTTCTTCTCCATAAATTACGACAACTTGGTCATTTATAATGAACTTCAAGCGTTGATGAAGAGTAGATGTCACAGCTCCTGCTACATGGATCCATGGACGACCCAAAAGGCAAGTATAGGATGGGCGGATGTCCAGAACATAGAATGACAAATAGAAAGTGTGGGGACCAATCTTGACAGGAAAGTCCACTTCTCCATCCACATATCTTCTTGAACCATCAAACGCTCGAACATTTAGAGTGGAAGGCCTCATCATTACTCTGTCCATATTCAGCTTAAACAAGTAGCCTTCGGCATCACATTGAGTGAAGAACCCGTATCTACCAAAACTCGAGATAAAATGGTGTCCAAACATTTCATAGAAACATGCAGCGCTTTATTGTGGGCTCTACCTTCAACTGGGAGTTCATCATCGCAGAAACCTAAACAATTTCCCACATCAATATTGGTGATGATTCCTTCAAACCGGGCCACAGAGATGTCCTGGGTAACATGAGCGGAATATAAAATCTTCAATAGGGAATTGCGGTGGGTCTTTGAACATAAATGGAGAGACAAGATAGAAATCTTGGACGGTGTCTGGTTGAGTTGATCCAACACTTTGTAATCACTTCGCTTAAGAATCCTTAAAAGCTGCTGCTCTTCTTTTCCTACAGAAGGTTCGGGTTGATTATCCATCACTTGCTTTCCCCCAACCTTGGCTAGAGCTTCACTGTTAGTTTCCTTAGGAGGTGGTGGGGGAGGGGAAAAGATCCAGCCACTGTGAGTCATGTTACAGGTTCCTGCAATGTTGGAAATATTCTTGTCAACCACTGGAGGACACTCGTACTTCTTCCCATGAGTATAGACCATGTTATACTCCCATGGAACTGCCTTCGAGTCGTTACTTGTAGGAGGAATAGGAGCTTGAATCGTTGCGGGGGTAGCGGGAGCTTGAATCATTATTGGGGTAGTAGGAACCTCAATTGTCAATGGAATACTTGGTGTTGCTGAAAAGCTTCTTGGATAGTAGGGGATTTCCAAGACATCAATCTCTTCTTCTCGGAATATATTCTCTATTTGTAGGACACCTTCACCTATCTACTGTTGGATAGCCGTCTTTAAGCCAGTACACTCTTCGGGTTTAGAAGAACATGTTAAGAAGAAATCATGGAGTTCTTGTAGAACCTCATGCTTCAAAAATGTTCTCTAACAGTTCTAAATGATATCTTGATCTCGTCGACCTTGTTTACCAGAATCTGTTCACTACCTTCTTCGATAGCATTGACCATTTCCCCTGGGTGAGGAGGCATGGGATTATTCTGAATATTCGGACCAACAAGGATGAAATTGATGGCCTTTGCATAAAGGAGGTCTTGAACTTTACATTTGAATTCCCTATAATTCTCAATTGAATGGCCTGGGGCACCAGAGTGAAATTCACAATGAGCATTAATGTCATATCCCCTAGGGAGAGGATTTGGTGGTGGACCAAGTTCACGTAGTTGAACCAACTGATTAGCAAGTAACTGTGGGAGAAGCTAAGCATAAGACATAAGAATGAGATCAAATCTTCTTGCAGGCGCTCTTTGTCTTTGAGGAGCTCTCGGACCTTGAGGTTGTTGATTTTGTTGTTGATAAGTTGGAGGAGGTGCAAATTGTTGTTGTGGAATATATTGTGGTTGCAGAGTGAAAGGCCGTTGTTGGGACATCCAGGGTGCTGGAGTTGTAGCAGCATACACTTGAGGAACAAATTGGTTGGGAACAACAGTGGGCGTAGGAAAATAAGGAAATCAGACTTGAGGAAATGCAGGAGCTTTTCCTTGGTTAATGGTGATAGAACTAGTCTCACCTTCTTTCTTCTTGACAAAACCAGAAAATGGCTTTCTACCAATGCCCGTATTATTAGGGACACCTTGGATCGTTCCAGCCTTAATGCAAGTCTCAACATGTTCACCAATAATGACCATATCAGAGAAAGAAGTGGAGGTACTATTGAGCATATGTTGGAGATAAGGGCCTCATAGAGTACCCATAAACATATCAATCAATTCACGATCCAAGAGAGGAGGTTGGACCCTTGCAGCCAATTCACGCCACCTCTGAGCGTGCTCTTTGAATGACTCTTCAGATTTCTATATCATCCCTTGGAGCTGAATACGGCTACGAGCCATGGAAGTATTGTAATGGTAATGTTTTAAAAACTCGTCAACAAGTTCTCCCCAAGTACTGACGTGAGATATTTCCAATTGCATATACCAATCCAATGGTGCCCCAGTCAAGCTATCTTGGAAGAAGTGCATGAGTAACGATTCATTTTCAGCATAGGCAACCATCTTACGATAGTAGGAACAAAGATAAGTCTATGGGAAGGAAGTTCCTTTGTATTTTTCAAAATCTGGAAATTTGAACTTGGAAGGAATAACTACCCCAGGCACGAGGCACATTGCAGCAGTATTGAATCCCGAAGCCTTGATACCCTATATGGATTTAAGACGCTCTTCGAGAGCATGGTACATTTTCGCAGTTTCGGCAACTCCAGCAGAAAGGTTCACTTGGGGTTCATCAAGATCAATAAAATTGTGATGATCATCAACATCATTCATAGGAGCTTCAGTAGGAGTCTCAACATTTGCATTATCATTCCTCCCATTAGCAGAAGTGGAGGGAGCAACAATAGTAAGCTTGGAAACACTTTGATGTAACTCTTCTTGACCCTTGATCACAACATGAAGGGTTTCTATAAGCTAATCCATGTGAGTGCCCATGGTGTCCATATCTCGGCGGAGTGCATTCTAATTTTCTTCAAAAAGATCCATAAGTCTTCGCTGGTTTCCTCTTGTACACTAAGGATGTGGAGAAGTCGTCTTTGCTGTTTACTAAAGTCTGTCGGAAAAGGGACCCAAATGAGTTTTTGTTGTGAAAAATGAATGCATGATAGTATGAATGAATGCTTTATCTTCATTTCTAAGGAAATCCAAAGACTCGTCTATCTTTTAAAATTTCCCTTTTTGAAAAGCTATACCAATGAGACTTGTCTTTGGACTTCCCTAGATATGAGATATATATACATGATGATATGATGTCATGGTATGATATGGCATGAAGTCTCAGCTCCACATATTCTGGATAACCATTGCGTAGTCCGTTGCACAGGCTGAAAGTAACAGTATCAAAAGTCTGACGTCACAGGCATGAAGTCAAAGTAACCACCCATAAGGTATGTACTTAGGGTTTATCACCTGCCGAACATGGTTCTAAAGAGATCTCAGAGTCTACGTTCTTCCTTTGGATATTACTGACGTCCCAATTACTTGGTAATCAATAATATTCGCAGGAAAACTACTTCTAGTTTGCTCTGTTATAGTCTCCGCACTGAACCTAAAAAGGCTAGGATGGGTTAATGGTTCTACGTCCCTCAGCTTCTCGAGTTCCCAGGTCGAAAGCAATGACGTCTTCCCAATTACTCAGTAATCATCACTACTTTCAAGGGGACCTCCACTGAGTAGGGGGTTTTCATGCCTCCTTATTCGGGATTAATCACTCAAAGTTAACATGACTATATCGTCCGTCCTAATCCTAAGTGTAACCCAAGTCCGGGTATAAGACTTATCAAATGTAATCACCCAACCCAACATCACAGTGTTTCCAGAATATGTGAGTAGCAACTATATATGCAATATATACGAATAAAGCAATAATAAAACAACAAAGCAAAATAAAGAAAATAAATAAACACCCAAATAGACAAATGAACAAAACTAGGAAGGACTCGCTAAAAATCCCCAACAGAGTCGCCAGTTGAAGCTACAGGAAGAAAACACAGAGCTGCCACCGAACTTTATTTATCCCGAAGGAAGGGGAAATATCGATAAAACCACAAGAGAATGGATAAGATGGTCTTGCGACCAAGAGAAAGGGTAAGGGAGTCAGTTATGTGAGGGGAAGGTATTATCCCCCCTCACATCCTTTGTACTCAACGGATCCATTTTATTTGTTTGTCTTTAAGGGTGTATTTATCTATAACTATACTTGCTTAAGGGGAAATGAATGGTTTTTTATTATTGCGTTCGTGAGGGTTTTGTGACCCTTTGCCTACGTATCCAATGAAGGAATCAGAACACTGTAGTTCCTCTAGAAAAAGGTTGGTTTGTTTGTGTTTTTTAGTGGGCGACGTTAACGCACACATTCTAGCAATAGGCACGGCCGGTATCACGGTAGAACGGAAATAACATGCCCTTTGGGGGAGTTTTGATTTGTTGAGTGTTTTTGTGAGTTTTAAAATAAATTCAAGTAATGATTAAAAGCATTTTTGGATTTTTGATTTGTGAATGATAAGTTTTATTTACAAAAGAAGAAAAGGGTTAAGAGGGAGACTAAAAAATATATCTGTTGTACCCCAAAATTTGCCCTCCCATATTCTTCAAGAATTGCAAAGAGCATGCTTCAAAATCTCCCCAAGGGTTGCACAGTTCAAGGGCCTCCTAACAGTAAAAAATTAGGGTTTTGGTTCTGACAAAGAAAATGAAATTTCCAAGGGTCCAATCAAGTCCCACATGCTTATAAACATTGTCAAGTATCCTCATACCAAGTTTCAAGACTTACAGCACAAAATTGCACAGTCAAAAACCCTAATTGCCCTACAGTCAACTGCAGGGGCAAAATGGTCATTTGACAGTCAAAAGTTCAAATTTTTGGTCAACATCTCATTTTGAAGCCACAAACATCATTTGATAAATTCTTGATCATGATTTTCAAAGTATGGCTCAAAAAGTCTCAAGATGCAAAAGTTTCCATATTTGGACAGTTGAAAAAGTCAACTGTAACTTGACCAAGGCATAACTTCCACATGGATTATCAGAAAAATTCCATCCAAATCTCATTTTGAAGAGAAAGACATTTCCTACAACTCCTCTTCACACTTAAAGTCCAAGAAATGCCCTCACAAAAAGTTATCAATTTCAACATTATAGGTCATTTTCAAAAGTCAACAAAAAGGGACTTTAAGTCAAAGGCCATAACTTGATATTGGTAAATCAAAATGACATGGGACAAAAGGCATTGGTTAAAGGACTTCAAGACCTTTCCAAAATGTCCAAGAACATGATCAAAGCTTAAATATTGAGCAAGATATGCCTTGTGGAAGTTGGGAAATTTTTGGGTATTTTGAAAAGTCAACTTTGCTTCAAATGCCTTAAAATTGCTAATGGGCCACATTTTCTTCCAAGATGCATCATCCAAAGCATATGCACGACCATTTGGCCCAAAGGGGATTTTTTTTATCATTTTTATTATTTATTTGAATTTTTAATTACAATTAATTCATTTAATTAATTATAATGTGGAAAAAATACTAAACCAATGTAATCAAATCTTTTTATGCAGTACAATCACTCATGATTCACTCAAGATTCGTGCACAACTCAAATGGGGAAGATTTGGACATGATTGGTATCAAATATGCATGGAAAATATTGAAAAATTATGCAAGAAAGTCAAATATTGTTCTCATCAATGCAAAGATCTTTTGATTGAAAACTCAACCATAATACATCCTCATATAAGACTGATCAAAACCCTAGTGCAAGAGAGCTCGAAGCTGCGCCCCATCTGAAGAACAAGGTTGGAATTTTTTCTAAATTTTCAAAAACTGAAATCACGATTTCAAGGCAAAATATTGACTCCATTACATTCCTGAAGCATCAGTGAACATTCCTGGATCAAAGCCACTAGTTTTAACACAAAGAATTGGTAGAAATATGTTTCACTTTTCATGAAAATATGCATATTCGTGTTTCAGTTTTTAAGCATTCTCATTGCATTTTCTTTGTGGATTTATATTCAGTTAACCATTCTAAAGCTAACCGTATGTTTTAATTGAGTTTTCACGCATCGTATGAAGAATCACCATTGGAATATTTTAGGGTTGCAGAGGTTCAAATTTAGGGCTTCTCTGTTATGGAAAAATTGAGACAAAAGGCTGGTACCATTGGAATGAGAAACTTCACACGAACCTAACCATCCTATCGCGCCTAATTTATGACCAAAGAATTTCTATTCGCTATTTTTTCATACAGCATATAGTGGGGGTTTAAAACCCCCGCAATCTTGTTTCTTTATTCAGGTAAAACGCAGAATGGAGGAGGAAGACGCTTAGGTGTCAAGATGTGAAAGGGCAATTCAAAGATTAGCGCGCTTTTTATTTATTCAGGCCACTAACTTTTTTTCTCTTATAATTATTTCCTTCCATTAATATTACAAAGCCAACGCCTAGCGCAGATGGTTGATGTGCTGTCCTATAACCACTGGGACCTGGGTTCGATTCCCAGGTCCCCCCATATTATTAATGTATTTTGTTTCAATATAATCCTATGCAGCTTCAATCCCATGGTTCATCATACGTCCATAATCTCAGCATGCCACATGTCCCAGAATGTCAATCTAAAGGCCCAGATCTGATGAACGTCATACTCACTAGTCAACGCGTACACACGCTCCCAGGAAAAGTCAAAAAGGCCAGGGTCTATTGGGCCAGAATTGCTACAATCTAACCTCCAGTTTGGGGACAGAACCCCCCATTGGTTTGCTTTTGCCTTCTTTTTTCATATTTTTCTATTTTATTTATTTTAATTAGTTTTAATTTAATTCTTGAAATTAATTTATTTTCATAAAATCTAAAAAATAATATAAAAATCAGAAAAGGCAAAATATAAATATATTTCATTTAAACTTTTTTTTGTAAAAAATCTTGTTAATTAATTTAGTTCTTTAATTCTAGGATTAATTTTGACATTTTTTTTTATAAACTTAAAAATTATAGAATTAGGGTTTTAATCACCTTTTATCTTTTTCTTTTCTTTTATCATTATAATTATTAATTACCCTGATTTTGTAAATAAAATTGTATTAATTAATTAGGTTACTTTTAGATTAAATTTTAATGCTTTTCCTTAATAAAATAAAAATAGCTAAAATTAGGTTTTAAATTCCATAAATCTTCTCATTAAAATTCCATAAATACCAAAAACTCAAAAAATCTTTTCTTTTTACTTTAATTTAATTAATTTGTTAATCATAATTTAATTTCATTAAAAAGGGTCCAACGCCCTCGCATTCGATCATAATTCCAATTCGCGTGTTTATTTTATTTCCTCCTTTTATGTAATTCTCCCAAAGCTATGTAAATTCGATATTTATATTTCTCGCACTTTACTTTATGTTATGTCAAATCGGGTCCTGGATTTAATTTGGCGATGTGGACCCGCGCCTTTGTAATAGTTTAGGAACTTTATATTTCTCGCAACTTTTTAACTGCTAATAAATTGCATGCAAGAATGAATGTTAAAATAAAAACAAAAGCGTAGATCACCCATGACATGAACAAGACAAAATATCTGAAAACGACACACAAATCACACACCACCCCTAGGGTACGCCTCGCTGTTGCCTTGCCTCTCGAAAGGTGATCGTCGAGTAGAGGATGTCTTAGTAAGTCCTCATGATCCGGGAACCTGGCATGAGGGTAGCTTCTAAGGTATCTTCCTATTGCTCTGGTGATCACCATGTCCCGAACCTCGAATTGACCCGAACAACTCCAATAGTGGTGCTACCTACCTCTCAATGGTGGGATGGCATTACTTTAAAGGACATTTACACAGACGAATTCCTTAGGGTAGGTAGACGACTCTAGATACTTGCTCTAATTTCAAAAACAAATCAAAAATACTTTTCACACCGACACCTTTTCAAAAAGCTTTCGAAATCAATTTTTCAAACACTCTTGAGGACCGATACAAGAGTCGAACTGGAATTTTCAAGGAGACTTTTTAAAACCCACAGTTGAAAAGAAAACAAACCATTTTTGAAAACACAAATGAGCAAGTATCTAAGAGCCCATGGATAACCATGGATAGAAAGGGTGCTAACACCTTCCCTTTCTATAATCTACCTCCCGAACCGAGAGCAATCTCTATAAGGAATTTTTCTGTGCTTTTGTCCTTTCCATTTGGAGAAAATAAAAGACGGTGGCGACTCTTGCTTCCGCGACATTTCGCGAACCAGCGTTAAACAGTCAGTTCCAGATCCACCGATCACAATATCCTAATATTGTCATGTACAATGGTGAGCTAAAAAGTCTACCTCGACATAAAGCAATCGAAACGGGATTTAATCGCTTCATGGAGCTACATAAGGGGGGCTGTTATCAAGGTTTAAACAAAACAAATAAGGAAACTTAAATTAAATATTTTTACCATTTTGTATCGAGTTAAATAAACAATAAATTTAAAATTAATTAGAACCTAATTAAAAAAATTCTAATATTATTTTTTGTGATTTTTAGGTAAAGGAAATATTGAAAGAAAATATAAAAATGTAATTCTAAAAGATGTATTTTTGTGGTTTAATATTATAATTTGATTAAGAAAATAAAGCCTTTTTTTGTACCAAATAGATAAAAATATAAAACTAAGAAGTAAAAATACAGAATTGGACTTGGGGGTGCTGCTGGCAAAAAGGGTGGTAAGGTGTAACAAGCATTTTTGAAATGGACTGAAGGATAGAACAATTTAATAAGGCCCCGAAATTATATATAAAAAAAAGTTGATAAAATAAAATTACAAAAAAATAAATATATATAAAAAATGTGTTGGGTCGGACTGGGTCAGGGAGGTCCGGACCCAACTTTCCTGAAACATGCAGGCTTGGAAAAAACCCTAAGGGCAACCGCATCCTTCCATTGTAGAAACACAACATCTCCTCTGCCAAACAACCAACCCTTCTCTTTGTCTCCCCAATTTCTCTCAACCTCTTCACAAAACCTTTCCCCTATTAATCGCTCCTCAAAAACAATTCCATCTGAAACCCTTTTTCTCTTCGACAACAAAAACCGTTCACCAATTACCTCTTTAGTCACTGCCTCTTGGTTTGAGTTCTCCAAGTTTCATCATCCATACTCGAACTCTCTCTTAAATCCAATTCTCTCTTCTTCTATAGCCGTTCATTAAGCTCTGTGTTGGCGTCCAGATTAGTTCTGCATATTGCGAATTGATATTGGTGCATATGCTGAGAAATGCGTGACATAGGTTAAAGGGTGCGATGGCGAAGATTAACGTTGACAGTTTATAGAGAACTACGAAGATAAAGCTGTGGATCCGATGTTGTTGTCAATGAGGAAGATTGATGAAGATGTGAAGTATATAAAGTTTATGGAAATTTTCGAACATTTTCGGTGAGTTCTCTCTGTGAGTTTTATTTCTGTCACTGTGATGATTTTTTGGATAAGGTTCGAGAGTGAGGTGTCGAACTTGAATTCGATTTATGATTTATAATGGAAGATGGTTGTTCTCTATGAATGATTTGAGCTTTTAAATGATGGATTGTTATGATTACAAGATGCAAATGGCTTGCGGGGTTTGATGCAGTGAATCGTTTGATGAAGACAATGATGTGATGTGCAGAGGAGTATAGATTAGAGACGAATGTTGTGGGATCGAGATTACGGAGCCAGGTTGCACTGAGGTTTACAGAGCAATGGGGTATGAAGGCTTAACAGAAACTGTGGTGTGGTTTTGGTATATTTGAGCAAGGTTGCTGGAGATTCTATTTGAGTGTTGAACTTTTGAATTCAGGGGTTTGAAGTTTAGAAATGTAGGTAGTTGATTCCTCAGTGGGATTGAGGGATGTTGAGGAGCTGATTTTATGGTGTTGGATGTAGAAATTCTCATATGAGATCGAGGGGATTAGTAGAGGTTTGGTCAAGTTGAAAATTTTGGATAATAGTTTGCAACAAAAAAATACAGAAGGATTCTTTTTAGAAATTTTCTATGTATAATTTCTCTGTAGAATTTCCTTTCATTTTAACTCATCTCACTTTGTTTTCTTTGATTATTTCTAAGTTCAGTATGAATGCAGCAAATGAAAACACACACAAGGGAACAAATGGTTTCAAAAATTTGAACAAAGTAATTAACTAGTGCAGATTGGAATGTCCAAACAACAAGATCAAGCACACATACACATATTAAAGCATGTATAGTTGAAAAGTTGGAAAATAGTACCGAATCTGAAAGTTCTCAGAGGTGAAGATATCCCATGGTAACTCCGTTTCTACTCTGCTCCTGCTTTACTCTACTCTCATTCTTTGAAAAGAAATTGGTGTATTGTTATGGTGAGTAAGTTCAGCTCGAAACTTGAAAGTCCTTTTGGTATCCTCTCCCTCTTAGTTTTCTTATGCTGGTTGTATGAAGAAAACTCTTTTGGTTTTGCTGGCTCTTGTTCTGTTGTTGGTATGCTGTGATCTCTCTTCTGTTTTTTTTTGGCTAGGTTCTCTCACTTGGTCTTTATGCTGGCTGTGTGCAAAAAAATCCCCCCTTTTAATGTAACAAATGGCCCTTCTTATAATGAAATAAAAGTGGAAAAGTGGGGGGGGGGGAATTGGCTGAGGTTTTGATCATATTTGGATGTTGTTTTAACACTTTCTTGCTGTAGTTCTATTTTCTTTTCCATTTTTTTGCAAGTTTGATGAAGGGCAGGATACTTTGTTGTGTTGTTGATTGGTGTAGTAAGGTTGTAGCATGGACTGATCTTGGACAGTGTTGTTGGGATGCTTTTTGATGGTTTAAGACTGTTGTTTCTAGGTGGCATCTTTTCAAGCCTATCCTTTTTACTCTTTATCTTTATGTGATCAAAGCCATTTTTATTTTTACATAATTTCTAAAGGGTTTGCAGTTTAGGAACATGATGATGTATAGGGCTTTGGGCATGTGATAGCTTGTTGTTTTTATATTGGATGATTTTGATTTGTTTTGGCTATTACGGTTGTTGTTTTGTGTTGATGTGCTTGGCAACTTGGCTGCAAGTTTGTCTTTTATTTACAACAGCTGCTTGCCTGCTGTTCTGTTGCTATATACTTTCTAGCTACTACTTTTCTAGTTTTGGATTACTTGCTAGTTTTACTGTTGTTTTGCGTTGAAGGCTGTTGTGCTTGCTGCGTTGAAGTTTACTGCGTTTGTTTTGGTTTGTGATGCTTGTATAGAAGCTTGCTATTATGGGCTGCTTGTTGTTATGGTTGAAGCTTTGGATTGTTGTGCTGTTTTGCAGTATTGCTATCTTGTTTAAGCAGCCTGCTACCCTGTTCTGTAGTTTTGGTTTTTTTGAGTTGTTGTTTTGCATGTTTGGCAATTCTGACTTTGTTTTTGGCAGTGAAAAATATATACTAATTTCTTTTCTTTTTGTGAACCAAAAAGATCAAACTTTTTGTGATTTACAAAAGTATGAGATAGCCTATGATTAAAACAAAACCTTTTAGTTCTGATTCCAAATGCAAATCCTAATGATGAGCTTTCTTATTTAACAAATAATTCTTGCTTGAATTTTTCACATGTTGATTATTTGCTAACTTTTCCTTTTTCTTGTTCCATGACCACATGAAAATTGGAAGACCAATACATGGTTGAAAGAAGAAGAGAAGACCATGGCTAGCAAGGAGTGGACGAGTTTCTTGAAGATGAAGCAAAAGAAAATTGAAGAAGAAACATTTTCTTTGTAAACAAAACCTTTGTAGCTTGTATTTCAACATTTGTAACTTGCTTTGTAACTTGTCCCAAAAATGTAATGAACATAAAACTTGAATGATATATTTTATGAATGATGAATTCGTTGTATGGAAACCAAACAACTCTTGAATCTTCATTAAAAAAATGGAAACTCCCACTTGAATGGTTTAAATAACATTCTTTACTTCGTAACTTGGAATTTAAGAAATCAAACATGACTTTAGTAACTTGTATCTCAAGTAACCATGCACTTTATCTTTCAATCTTCAATCCTCATATCATGCCTAAACCAAACTTGCACTCTTAACAAGAACTTTAACTTTGATATCCAAACCAAAAGTAACTTGTAACTTAAGCAACAAAAACACGCCTTGATCGTCATGAACCCCCAACCTCATATCTTACACCCAGATTCCATGTTCATCCTTTTAAACTTCAAACTCCTGACTCAATGTCTTAGAGATCTTAAAAGAAAACTTGAAATGTAAGGATATGAAATCCTTGACCAAATGCACTGAACTTTGAGTTATCTTTGAGGCATGCAAAAGAAACATCTTCACAAATAACCATGTATCCAAAACCCTAGCATCTTGACAATCAAATAGGGAAATAAACCCTAATCCAGGCTCTGATGAATTCGAGCGAGAAACAACCTTGTAACTTGATGAGAAAGAAATACATGACAAATCATAACTTCATTCCATGATCCAACGCTTAAGACCCAGATGAACTTGTCCTTAACCTGATGAGGGAAAACCTTAAACCAAAATTAGACATAAAGATGGCATAACCCTAATACCTCAAACCTAGGCACCTGTTTCCATGAGATGCGGGATATGCAAACGACTTAGTAAAAATGATGCCAATGGGATGAAAAGTTCAAAGCCAGACAAAAGTAAAAAAAGAAGGTAGGAAAAATTTGGGGTACGACTACTACCAATTCAGAGTCTCCTCTTATTTCGACCCTAGTTTCCCCCTAATTCTATCAAGATTTCAAGGCCAGTTATCAAAGCCTCATATTTAGCCTCATTGCTAAAGCAAGGGGGTCCATTTATCTTATACTTTAATTTTGTTGGGAGGAATGATCAAAAGTCAAACTCTGGTAACATCTTTGTGTGTTGACCCATCAAAGTACAATTTCTAGGTTTCGAGTTCCACCAAATTCTGGGGGACTTCGACCACAACATGGTAAAATATAAAATCTGCAACCACTTGCCATTTCAAAGATTTTAAGGGCATGTAAGTCAAAGAATATTCAATTAAGGATAATTCCAATTTTCCAATTCTAATATGCCAGATAAGTTTTGAAAGCATATGTTTAATTATGTCAAAATGAGACGAAACATAAACTGGTTCTATATAATGCTTCGATTTTGTGCAAGAGAAATACAAGCATAAGCATAGTTTTCTACCAGTAAATACTGACCCTTGATTAGTTGTTATGGTCTCAGGAATTCCAAACGTGTATATTATATTCCTTTGGATAAACTCGAATACTCCATCTTTCAACCATGAATACTGACCCTTGATCAATTGTTATGCTCTTAGAAATTCCTAACCTGTATATTATATTCATTTGGATAAACTCGATTACTTCTTCTTGACTTACATTTTCCAAAGGAACAACTTCGATCCATTTAGTAAAATAATCAATCCCTACTAAAATGTATCATTGACCTTTTGAAGATGTTGTTCGAATTTCTCTAACCAGATCCAAAACCTATCCTCTAAAATGTAAAGGCGTCATAATAAAGTGTGGTTTATTTGCAGGAACATGTTGAATACCTGCATGAACATGGCATTCTTGAAAATCCTTAGAAAATTCAATGTAATATTTTAGCATTGTTATTCAATACACAGCTTGTCTAAAAAGTAGACATTTCATCTTATGTCTCACTTGATGGGCTTCACATGCCCCACTGTGGAAATTGAAAGAGTCAAATATGCCTCACTTTCACTAAGGCATTTGAGCAAAACTCCTTCAGGTGTCTTTTTCAAAATTTTGTTACCCATAAGAGTATAGCTTAAAGCATAATACCTGACTTTTTATTTTGCAGCTATTGTGGGGTTTTCCAAAAATCCACTATTGGTTTCCTCTAATATGCTTCTATTAGGACTGCCAATCGCAAAAACTTCAAAACTTTCAATATCTGCGTAACCAAAGCTTCGACATTTCTATATCAGATGGGGATAGTCTTGCTGCCATCATTCTCCCTAGAACTTTGATCAGGTCCTCTAACTTCTCCTTCGAAACCGTATACCCAGATGCTATATGGGCCAAATCATTATCCTCTTGATTCTTGAGTCAAGGAACACATTTGATGTTCACGTACTCAAATTTTTGCAGTAACTTATTTATTACAATGAAGTACATGATTAATTTTTTCTTGACACATTTGTACTCCACGGTTATTTGTTTAACCACCAATTCAGAGTCTCCTCTTATATCTACCATAGTTTCCTCACAATTCTAACAAGATTTCAAGGCAAATTATCAAAGCCTCATATTCAGCCTAATTGTTCGAGCAAAGGGGTCTATCTATCTTGTACTTTAATTTTGTTAGAATTTTGTTGGGAGAAATGATCAAAACCTGAACTCCAGTACCATCTTTATATGTTGAACCATCAAAGTATAATCTCCAGGGTTCGAGTTCCACCAAATTCCGGGGGACTTCGAACACAACATGGTTAACTATAAAATCCACAACCACTAACCATTTCATATATTTTAAGGGTATTTAAGTCAAAGAATATTCAGTTAAGGCTAATGCCCATTTTCCAATTATACTATGCAAGATAGGTTTTGAAAGCTTATGCTTAGTTATGTCAAAATGAGATGAAACATAAACATCAACTGGTTTTATATAATGCTCTAATTTTGTACAAGAGAAATACAAGCTTCTGCATAGTTTATCGACCAGTAAATACTGGCCCTTGATCAGTTGTTATGGTCTCAGGAATTCCAAACCTGTATATTATATTCATTTGGATAAACATGATTACTACATCTTTCAACCAGTAAATACTGACCCTTGATCAGTTGTTATGGTGTCAGGAATTCCAAACTTGTATATTATATTCCTTTCAATAAACTTGATTACTGCTTCTTGATCTACATTCACCAAAGGAACGACTTTTATCCATTTAGTAAAATAATAAATCCCTACTAAAATGTATCTTTGAACTTATCAAGATGTTGGTCGAATTTCTCAAACCAGATCCAAAGCATATCCTCTAAAGGGAAAAGGCTTGACATTAGAGCGTATTTTGCTTGCAGGAACATGTTGAATACCCGCATAAACCTAGCATTCTTTACAACCCTTAGCTAATTCAATGCAATCTTTTAGCATTGTTGGCCAATACATACCTTGTCTAAAAAGTAGCCATTTCATCTTATGTCCCACTTGATGGGCTCCACATGCCCCACCGTGGACATTCAAAAGAGCCAATAATGCCTCACTTTCACTAAGGCGTTTGATCAAAATTCCTTAAGGTGTCTTTTGAACAGTTCATTACCCATAATAGTATAGCTTTAAGCATGATGCCTAATTTTTAGTTTTGCATCTATTGGGGGGTTTTCCAAATAGTCCCCTATTGGTTTCCTCTAATCTGCTTCTGTTAGACTATCAATCGCAAAAACTTCAAAATTTTCCTCATTTGCGTAACCCAACTTTGACATTTCTAGATCAGACGGGGATAGTCTTGTTGCCATCATTCTCCCTCGAACTTCGGCCAGGTCCTCTAACTTCTCCTTCAACACTTTATACCCAGATTCTATCTGGGCAAAATAATTAGCCTCTGGATTCTTGAGACGAGGAACGTGTTTGATGTTCACGTACTAGAATTTTCACAACAATTTGTTTACTATAATGAAGTACATGGTTAAATTTTCCTTGACACATTTGTACTCATTGGTTATTAGTTTAACAACTAACTCAGATTCTACTCTTATTTCAACCCTAGTTGCCCACAATACCAACAAGATTTCAAGGCCATTTGTTAAAGCCTCATATTCCTTATTGTTCGAGCAAGGGGGACCATCTATCCTATAATTGAATTTTGTTTGGTGAAATTATCAAAACTCCAACTCCAGTACCATCTTTTGTGTTGAACCATCAAAGTACAATCTCCAGGGTTTGAGTTCCACCAAATTCTAGGGAACTTCAACTACAACACAGTCAACTATAAAATCCACAACTACTTTCCCTTTTATAGCTTTTAAGGGTATATAAGTCAAATAATATTCAGTTAAGGCTAATGCCAATTTTCCAATTCTACTATGCAAGATAGGTTTTGAAAGCATATGTTTAATTATGTCAAAATAAGACGAAACATAAACCTCAACTAGTTTTATACAAGCATAAGCATAGTTTTTCGACCAGTAAATACTGACCCTTGACCAGTTGTTATGGTCTCAAGAATTGCAAACTTGTATATTATATTACTTTTGATAAACTTAATTACTACATCTTTCGACCAGTAAATAGTGACCCTTGATCAGTTTTTATGGTCTTAGGAATTCCAAACCTATATATTATATTCCTTTGGATAAACTCGATTACCGCTTCTTGATCTACATTCGCCAAAGGAACAACTTCGATCCATTTAGTAAGACAATCAACCCCTACTAAAATGTACGATTGACCTTTTGAAGATGCTTGTCTAATTTCTCCAACTAGATCCAAAGCATATCCTCTAAAGTGCAAACGCTTGATAATATAGTGTAGTTTGCTTGCAGGAACTTGTTAAGTACCTGCATGAACCTGGCATTCTTGACAATTTAAATTATGGCTATCAGATCCCGAATATCCTAAGAGATGTCGTGACACCGGATCCGAATTCACACACAACAACAAGATGTCTAAACAAAAATAACAGTGCTGAAAGTAAATAACATAGGATAAGTTTACCCAGTTCGGAGCAACCTTCCTACTTTGGGGGCTACCAAGATAAGGACTAAATTAACTAGATAATATCAATTTGCAGACCTTACAGCAAACCTCCAGTTTACAGTCTACGCACTTAATCACTATCCTTTTATTAACTTCTACTTAAGACGCACCTAGGTATGAGGCCCTCCTTAAATCCCTCTTCAACTACACTCAGCAATTGGATCAAATCTAAACACAAGTAGAAAACAAAAACAACCGGAAGTTATACTTCTAAAATACACAAAGACTCAATGCTTAAAAGCTTATGAGAATTGAGACACAATATGTTCAATGCTTAAAAGCTTATGAACATCTCATAGAGAACTTACACCCACAAATACAGATTCTAAAAAAACCTAACACAAATACATCTGTAAGTTCCACCTAAAACTACGTATACACCAGTCTATTTATAACTTTATTCTAGACTAGTTTGGGCTTTAAAATTGCAGCAATGAGGCTGCACAAAGTCTACAAAAACTCTTCCAAGAAAATAGGTCTTCAATAATTAGTTTCCTAAATATCTCCATATTTAGAAACTAATTAAATCTTCGAAAACCAACAAAGAATATTTTGTTTTGTCAATCTTGGATGCCACGTAAGTTAACTGAATATTCCCTGAATATCCAATAGCTAAAAATTAGCTGAACAACAACTGTCATCTTGTTACAGACGCGATGTCCTATCTCCTTGTTGGGACATCTTACTCGACATAATGAAGTCAGAATGTTGGAACATCTTGTTCAACATGTTGCTGCTAAAATGGTTTTACCAAAATGTAAGCCAACCGTAATTTCAGAGAAATACCAATCTCCCCCCCCCCCCCCCCCATTGGCACATTTTGGCTAAAACACTTAAACAACCCTTTCATAATAAAGAATGCTTGAAAATAAATCAAACATACACATCAGAGGCACAAAAGTTGAAAAGGAACATATGCAAGGTTAGCAGCACATAAATTAGCAGCACACACATCAATTAGTTAGTAGTCAATTGATCTACTAACAACTGCAACAAAAATAGAGAACACCTAAGTTCTCACACCTTGATGTCAAGACATCATGTATGACATCTCTTCAAAATAGTAGGAACTCCCCCCTCAATACCTGCTATCAAAAAACAGAGAATCATAAAATTCTCCCCCTCAGCAAGTGCCAGCTCCAGCACCCTAAATATCATACTACTCCCCCTTTGTAGCCATAATGTGACAAAGGTAAGTAGACAATATTAGAAAAAAATTTAATCACCTAAAGTTATAGTAGCAGGGTGCAAAAATTCAAAAATATCATGGGCATTTTACCCTTACATAATCATAAACCAAAATAAACAGAAAAAAAATTAAAAGAAGAAGGCAACAATCATCAAGCAGTAGCAGCACCAGTACCCCCTTCCTCTTTAGAACCAAAAGCATCACTATCTCTACCAACTTGATTACTTGCAAATGTATCGTCAGATGTACTTGCATGATTAGTACCAGAAGCAGTACTTGAATCACTCTTGTCAATAGCGTTATTATCATCATGCTCAGCTTGCCTGACATCCTTTTCTGTTAGAGCTTTGATCCACCCTTCAAGCTTGACTTTTCTATCTATGTTAGTTATAATATAGTCTTCCAACTCTCTTTAAGTTTATTTCAAGTAAGATATTAGTTCCTTCTTTGAGGTTCTAGGAATAGGTGCCTCCAAATATGTTGTAGCAATGTCTAGGACATGTGTTCCACCAAACAATTTATGGTTTAGGGATAAAGGAGTTTCTCTTTTCTTTACATAGTATGCCTTCAATAGAATACCAGGACACTGTTCCAAGATTATGCCATAAATTGGTGAGGGAAAACAAATTGGTATCTTCACAGTAATTGGTGCCCCTTGCTTCACGACTAGTTCAAAAATATAAGATCCAAAACCTAACTTTATCTCTTTACCTACAACATAGATGAACCATCCAAGTCTAGTGGAAATGGTGTAAATATGATGTGTTGGTACCCAATTAATCGTAGAAATTCTATGAAGGATAACATACTTAACACTAAGTCTTCCAGATGACAGTTTTCCATTATTTGGCCAGTGCTTCACTTCACCATCAGTGATCTCGCTGCATATTTGATCATTTGAGTTTTCTAACCCAGTCCGAGGAACTTCACCTCTTCCTAGAAATGTATTGATCACTTTAGGGGAAAATTTCATAGTTTTTCCTCTTACAACCACCTTTGTACTCTTCACTATTCTCAACATTGCATTGATCATGGATGCTCATAAAAAATTCTTTGACTAACCTTTCATAACAAGAACCAAGGTCAGTGACAATTTTCATCAGTCCAACATTCTCTATGAGCTTCACAATAGAAGGATAATTTTTAAAGTCCTTTCTTAACTCTCTCTCCAGAGCTATTCTTCTCTGGTCAACATGCTTCAGTTTTCTAGATTGGATGGATACTTCGTTCATTGAAGAAGACTTCCAATCAGAATAAGTCTTTTTCAGAGTAGATTTCCTATGATGAATGATGTCCTGGACATTTTCTACAACATCATACCCAGAGTCACTAGAGATAGCGTTCCTCTTCTTAGTAGGAATAATTACTTTACTTTGAGACTTTGAAGGACCAATTAGGACTTTTCTTCTCCAACTCTTTTGAAAACTACTCATTATTTCACCAGTCTTTTCTTGCTCTTTCTTAGGAAGAGGATTCTCAGTCAACATAACCTTTTTCTTTCCTTTTCTGAAGCCTACTTGATTTTCTAGGAGATAACTGTTTGGAAATAAACTCATCATTAGCATTTGCAACCACATCAACCTTCTTTTTGCTTCTCCTTTCCTAGAGACTTGTTCTGACATACCATCCTCATGCTTTTCATCAGGGGTCTTGTCATTCCTAGTTTCTTTAGATCTCTGAACATTTGATAAGATACCTTCTTCGTTCAATACCTTGCACACAAATCTTTTATGCTTATTATCATTGTTAATCTTTAGCACTAACAGTTCTAAGAGATTTTATGTTTCCAGATTCTTTTTCTCGATTAATATTTCCCTTATTCTTATCAATCTTAGACTTACCTGAAGTTTTGACTTCTGATGAGGCAAAAGTTCTTGCTTCCTTTTCAGTAGAGGCTGGAATAATAAATAAAGGAGCAATATATAAAGCAAGGTTAGATAGGTTGATCAAGCGACTATTATCACTTGCCCTAAAATTTTCTTGACCCAATCCATGATCACCAGAAGCAGCATGCACAAATTTAGATGAAGGATGTTGAGACATCTTCAGTTTTTACTGAGGAGAATTCGAAACTAAGACACAGAAGAAAAACCAAAAATATGGAGGAAATGTAATAGCCTTGAGATAACCGCATGTTTGATACAGATAGCGAGGCCAAATGATTAACCCTTGGATGAGTGAGCTTAGGTAGACGTTGGAGTCATACAATTTAAAAAAGTGTTTGGCCCACATAAATAGCAGTAATTTCTCCTGCTCGCACACTTTTAATTTTTTTATGTTTTCACATTCAAAAATCAAGTCTTTCTTTTTAGCCTGATCCTTCATACCATGTGACTTATTATTTGTGGAGCTAGTCCAACCTTGTTGTTAGTATAATCACCACCTCTGGTTATTCTCAAGTCGTCACAATATGATGTCTTGACATCTTCTATAACTCTGTAAGAAAACAATTTTTTTTTGACTTCGTACTCCTTTCAATAGCTTCCTTCACCTTCAAATTTTTTTCATAACACTTGGTCTCTTTAGAACATAACAAGTAGCAATTATCCTTTGATCTAATTCCATTCATGATAACCTCATTCTTCTTATTCTTTATCAAGCATTCAGAGTTGGTAAAGTTAACTCTGAGACCTTGGTCGCATAGTTGACTTATCCTTATCAGATTAGCATCTAATCCTTTTACAAATAACATATCATTAAGGCTGGGTTGCCCTGTATAGTCCTGTTTCCCAACCACTATGACTTTTCCTTTAGATAAATCTCCATAAGTCACAGTTTTAATGTAAGATGGTTTTGTTTCCACTAAAAACTTCTTGATACTTGTCATGTCTCTTTAACAACCATTGTCAAAGTACCAAGCTTCTCCAACTGAAGCTTTAAGAGATGTGTGGATCAGTTCTTAAGATGTACTCTTTTTAGGAATCTATCTTTTCTTTGTGTTGTCTATAGTTTGTCTTCTGACAGATGGAAGGTTAGATTTGGGATAACCATGTAATTTGCAGCAGTAGGATTTTTTATGACTAACTCCAGCATAATAATAGCATCTCTATCTCTTATTTCAGCCTCCTTTATGCTTTATCTGATGTCTATGTTGATGTTGGGACATGTGCTCAGACATCTCATGTCCTCGTTTCCCTTTTGGAGTTACAAACTTTACTATATGATCTACATTTTTGTTTATCACACATTGACTGTCATAGCCCAGTCCTCTAACATTCCCAGCATTTCTTCCAGATTCAAGAATCTCATCCAGAGTATCAGAACCATTATTTAACATTCTTATAGTTTTAGTCATATTGTCCAGTTTTTAATTGAGCAATACAACCTTTTCTTCAAGATCAGAGATGATGGATACATGCTTTACTTTCTCAGCCTGTAGATGAGCAATGGTTATCAATTTAATTTCTCCTTGTTGACACACTTCTTCGCTTTTGATACATAACTCCTTGTATGAAGCAACTAGTTCCTCAAACGAGAGCTCTTCATCATTAGAATCATAAACTTCGGTCAAAGCATTCACTTGTTTGACTGACTCTTCTTCATAGTCACTTTTAGAGTCTTTCTCTGACCAAGACACAGATAAACCTTTCTCCTATTTCTTGAGGAAAATGGCACACTCAGATTTGATATGTTCAAATCCTTCACATTCATAACACCAAACTTCTTTTCCTAACTCGGCCTTACTTCAAACTTGGACCTTCCTCTATTGTCCTAGTCTTTGTTAATATCGAAGGACATGTTCTTGGCATTTGACCTGGACTTCCGCAACAACTTGTTGAACTGTCTTCCTAATAGCACAAGTTCTTCAGATACCCCTTCTAAGTTCATCTCATCATAGTCCTCTGAGTCTTCAGTACTAGACGTAAATGCTATACTTTTCTTCTTCTTAGAGCTTTCATTAATATCAGATTCAAAGGTCTTAAGGGAGCTTACAAGTTCATTCACAATCATGATACTTATGTCATGAGATTCTTCAATGGAAATCACCTTCATGTCAAACCTCTTTGGAAGAGATCTGAGCATCTTTCTTATAAGCTTATCCTCTGATATCTTCTCCCCTAGGTCTTTTTATTCATTAGTAATGTCTAGAACCTCTATGTGAAAGTCCTAAATATTCTCACCCTCCTTCATTTTCAAGTTCTCAAATATAGTAAAGAGAAGTTAAAGTTTTGACATCTTCACATTAGAATTTCCTTTATGAACCTTCCTTAAGGTCTCCCGTACAACTTTTTCATGTTTATAGTTCTCTATAAATTTAAAGATATTTCCATCAACACCATTGAATATGGCATTCAACGCTTTGGAGTTTCCTTGAGCTGATAATTCCTCAACATCATTTCATTCCTCTCCAGGCTTCAACACATCAGTAATTTTTCTTTCTGCATGAGTAACCTTTGGTGGTTCCCATCCTTTGACAACATTTTTCCAAGCCTTGTTGCCTAGATATTTTATGAACATTTCTAAATGAGGTTTCCAATGGTCATAGTTGGTACCATCAAGAATGGGTATTTTAACCATAATTCCACCATCCTTATCCATTACACCAGAAAGTATCTTCCATGAATCACACCCAGAGTCAGAGTTGGATGCCTGCTCTCATACCAATTGAAATCATGGCTATCATATCTTGGATGTCCTAAGAGATGTCGAGACACCGGATTCGACGTCACTCACAACAACAACATGTATAAACAAAAATAACAGTGCTGAAAGTAAATAACATAAGATATGTTTACCCAGTCCATAACAACCTTCTTACTCTGAGGGCTACCAAGCCAGGGACAAAATTAACTAGATAGTATCAATTTGCAGGCCTTATAGAAAACCTCCAGTTTACAGTCTATGCACTTAATCGCTACCCTTTTCATAACTTCTACCTAAGACACATCTAGGTATGAGGCCCTCCTCCAATCCCTCTTTAATTACACTCAGCAATTGGATCAAATCTAAACATAAGTAGATAACAAAAACAACTGGAAGCCATACTTCTAAAACACACAAGGCTCAATGCTTAAAAGCTTATGAGAATTGAGGCACAATATGTTCAATGTTTAAAAGCTTATGAACATCTCATAGAGAACTAACACCCACAAATACGGATTCTAAAAAACCCTAACACAAATACATCTGTAAGTTCCACCTAAAACTAGGTATACACCAGCCTATTTATAACTTAATTCTGGACTGGTTTGAGCTTCAAAACCACAACAATGAGGCTACACAAAGTCTTCAAAAACTCCTCCAAGAAAATAGGTCTTCAATCATTATTTTCCTAAAATGTTTTCATAATAAGAAACTAATCAAATCTTCTAAAACCAACAAAGAATATTTTGTTTTGTCAATCATGCACGCCATATCAGCTAACTAAATATTCCCTGAATATCCAATATCTAAAAATCAGCTGACCCACAACTGTCAGTTTGTTGCATACGCGATGTTCTATCTCCTTGTTGGGATCTTACTCGACATGTTGAAGTCACAGTGATAGAACATCTTATTTAACATGTTGCTGCTAAGATGGTTTTACCAAAATGTAAGCCAACCATAATTTCAGAGAAATAACAACAACCTTTGGCGAATTCAATGCAATATTTTAACATTGTTAGCCAATAAATACCTTGTTTAAAAAGTAGCCATTTCATCTTATGTCCCACATAATGGGCTTCACATTCCCCATTGTGGACATTCGAAAGAGCCAAATATGCCTCACTTTAACTAAGGCATTTGAGAAAAATTCCTTCAGGTATCTTTATGAATTATTCGTTACCCATAAGAGTATATCTTAAAGCGCGATACCCGATTTTTCATTCTGCAACTATTATGGGGTTTTCCAAATAGTCTGCTATAGGCATCCTTCAATCTGCTTCTGTTAGACTATCAATCGCAAAAACATAAAAAAATTTCTCATCGGCGTAACCCAGCTTCGACATTTCTAGATTAGATGGGGATAATATTGTTGCCATGATTCTCCGTAGAACTTCTATAGGGTCCTCTAACTTCTCCTTAGACACCATATACCCAAATAATATCTAGGACAAATCATTAGCCTCTTGATTCTTGAGTCAAGGAAGGTGTTTGATGTTCACGTACTTGAATTTTCGCAGCAACCTGTTTACAACAATGAAGTAGATGACAAAATTTTCCTTGACACATTTGTACTCCTTGGTTATTTATTTAACCACCAACTCAGAGTCTCCTCTTATTTCGACCCTAGTTGCCTCCAATTCAGACAAGATTTCATGGCCAGATATCAAATCCTCATATTCAGCCTCATTGTTCGAGCAAGGGGAACCATTTATCTTGTACTTGAGTTTTGTTGGAATTTTATCGAGAGAAATGATTAAAAATCCAACTCCAGTACCATCTTTATGTGTTGAACCATAAAAGTACAATCTCCAGGGTTCGAGTTCCCATAAATTCTAGAGAACTTCGACCACAACATGGTGTACTATAAAATCCACAACCACTTGCCCTTCCATAGCTTTTAAGGGCATCTAAGTCAAAGAATATTCAGTTAAGGAAAATGCCAATTTTCCAATTCTACTAAGCAAGATAGGTTTTGAAATCATATGTTTAATTATGTCAAAATGAGACGAAACGTAAACATCAACTGGTTTTATATAATGCTTCAATATTTTACAAGAGAAATGCAAACATAAGCATAGTTTTTCGACCAGTAAATACTGACCCTTGATCAGTTGTTATGGTCTCAAGAATTCCAAACCTGTATATTATATTCTTTGGATAAACTCGATTACTTCATCTTTCAACCAGTAAAAAGTGACCTTGATCAGTTGTTATGGTTTCAATAATTCCAATCCTGTATATTATATTCCTTTGGATAAACTCGATTACTGCTTCTTGATCTACATTCACAAAAGGAACGACTTCGATCTATTTAGTAAAATATTCAATCCCTACTAAAAGGTATCTTTGACCTTATGAAGACGCGTGTCAAAGTTATCCAACCAGATCTAAAACCTATCTTCTAAAGGGCAAAGGCTTGATAATAAGGTGTAGTTTTCTTGCTAGAACATGTTGAATACATGCATGAACCTGACATTCTTGACAACCCTTAGGAAATTTAAAGAAAACTTCTAGAATTGTTGGCCAATATATAACTTGTCTAAAATGTAGCCATTTCATCTTATGTCCCACTTGATGGGTACCACGTGCTGCACTATGGACATCTGAAAGAGCCAAATATGACTCATTTTTACTAAGGTGTTTGAGCAAAATTCTTTCAGGCGTCTTTTTGAATAGTTCGTTGCCCATAAGAGTATAGCTTAAAGCGCGATACCTGATTTTTTGTTCTTAAACTAATGTTGGATTTTCCAAATATTCCCCATTTTCCTTCTCCAATATGCTTCTATTAGACTGTCAATCGCAAAAACTTCAAAATTTACCTCATTTGTGTAACCCAACTTCGACATTTCTAGATTAGATATGGATAGTCTTGTTTCCATCATTCCCCCTCGAACTTCGATCAAGTCCTCTAACTTCTCCTTCGACACCTTATACCTAGATACCATCTAGGCCAAATCATTAGCCTCTTGACTCTTGAGTCGAGTAACGTGTTTGATGTTCACGTATTCGAGTTTTCGCAATAACCTGTTTACTACAATGAAGTACAAGACTGAATTTTCCTTGACACATTTGTACTCCTTGGTTATTTGTTTAACAACCAACTTAGGGTGTCCTCTTATTTTGACCTTAGTTTCCCCCTAATTCCAACTAGATTTCAAGGCCAGTTATCAAAGCCTCATATTCATCTGTCTAATACTTGAAATTTGTTGGAATTTTGTTGAGAGAAATGATTAAAACTCTAACTCTAGTACCATGTTTATGTGTTGAACAATCAAAGTACAATCTCCAGGATTCGAGTTCCAAAAAAATCTAGAGAACATTTACCACAACACAGTCAACTATAAAATCTGCAACCACTTGCCCTTTCATAGCTTTTTAGGGCATGTATGTCAAAAAATATTCAGTTAAGTCTAATGCCCATTTTCAGAATCTACTATGCAAGATAGGTTTTGAAAGCATATGTTTAATTATGTCAAAATGAGACGAAATATAAACATCAAGTGGTTTTATATATTGCTTAAATTTTGTACAAGAGAAATACAAGCATAAGCATAGTTTTTCGACCACTAAATACTGACCCTTATTCGATTGTTACGTGTTGTACCCCAAAATTTGCCCTCCCATATTCTCCAAAAAATTGCCAAGTCAAGCTGCAAAATTCCCCAAGGGTTGCACAGGGCAAAGGTCTCCTATACAGTCAAGATTAGGGTTTTGAGTCTGATCAAGAAAATGAAGTTTTCAAAGGTCCAATCAAGTCTCACATGCTTACAAAGATGGTCAAGTATTCTCATATCAAGTTTCAAGGCATTCAGCTCAAAATTGCACAGTCAAAACCCTAAATTGCACTACAGTCAACTGTAGGGGCAAAATGGTCATTTGACAGTCAAAAGTTCAAATTTTTGGTCAACATATCATTTTGAAGCCACAAACATCATTTGATCAATGCTTGATCATGATTCTCAAAATTTGGCTCATAAATCATCAAGATGCAAAAGTTTCTTTATTTGGACAGCTGAAAAAGTCAACTGAAATTGACCAGGGCATAACTTTCACATGGATTATCAGAAAAATCCCATCCAAAGCTCATTTTGAAGAGAAAGACATTTCCTACAACTCATCTTCATACTTCAAGTCCAAGAAATGCTCTCACAAAAAGTTATCAATTTCAACATTATAGGTCATTTTTAAAAGTCAACAAAAAGGGACTTTAAGTCAAAGGACATAACTTGAGATTGGTAAATCAAAATGACATGGGACCAAAGACATTGGTTAGAGGACTCAAAGACCTTTCCAAAATGTCCAAGAACATGAGAAAAGCTTAAAAATTGAGCAAGTTATGCCTTGTGGAAGTTGGGAAATTTTTGGATATTTTGAAAAGTCAACATTGATGCAAATGACTTAAAATTGCTAATGGGCCCATTTTTCTTCCATGATTCATCATTCCAAGCATATGCACGACTACTTGGCCCAAAGGGAAGTATTTTCTCATTTTTTATTTATTTATTTGAATTATTATTTATATTAATTCATTTAAATCATTTAAATATATGAAAAATATCTAACTTGACCTAACCAATCTTTTTATACATGTTTTAGACTCAATATTTCGTGCTTAGCTAAATGTGGAAAGATTTGGAGTGATTGGATCCTAATTGACACAAAGAACACATGAAAAAGATATGAAAAAGATCCTTAAAATCAAATTTCCAAAAACCATTATTGCATTGGATTTGATTGAGTTTTGTTAACCTAATAGACTCCATACAAATACCTGATCATAAACCTAATCATGCTAGACAAGAAAGCTGCGCTCAAAGGCCATTGCAAACTTGAATTTTTTCCCTAAAAACTCAAAACTGAAAAGCACTTTTTAGGTCGATTCAAAGCACAAGACTTGTTTCAACAGCTTCCTCAAGGTCCCCTGAACGTATTCCAATCAAGCACAGCCATCAAAACCTCAAGAATTGGTATATTGAATCAAAACTGTACAGAAAAAAACTCATAATCGTATATCATATTCCACGCATTATTTGTGAAATTTATTCATTGATTCATGTTCA
This sequence comes from Vicia faba, assembly GCA_948472305.1. Lineage (NCBI taxonomy): Eukaryota > Viridiplantae > Streptophyta > Magnoliopsida > Fabales > Fabaceae > Vicia > Vicia faba. Next base: position 287,146,674 of record OX451740.1, on the reverse strand, counting down.
TTATGATGTTGTGAAGCTAACCAATGCATTTAATTTGATTATTACGCTGTATACACGAATATGCCATGTTTAACTTTTAGGGTTTACAGAGTTCTAAGTTAGGGGTTTCTTGTTAAAGAAAAATTGGTCCTCCAGACCAAGACCATTCAATTCAGCGCATGGAGACGAAGAAGAATCACCTATCGCGCCCAATTTATGAATGACTGAGACCTATTCGCTATTTTTCCAAAAGCCACCTAACGAAACACATAGAAAACCGTTGCTTTTGTTTTTTGTGTTTCAGGGATGGTGAAGACGATGAAGCCGTGTCACACGCTGATTGGCACGTTTAAATTTCGCGCGTTTTCCAACCATAGACTTTTCTTTCTTTTTATAATATTTGTTGACTATTATATATTAAATACATGCGTAGTGGCTCAGTGGCACAGGTGTTGATTGGTGATGCTAGTGACCTGGGTTCTAGCCCCAGGTCTGTATAATCTCCATATTATTTTTCCATGTGTATTCCCATGCAGCGCAAGCGTTATAGATCACCATACATCCTCCAGATCAGAGCATCCACGCATCCAGCTGCTTCAGATCAAAGGCTCAAGATTGATGAACACCCTAAGTCTGGTCAACGCTTCAGCATGCTAGCAAAAAAGTCCAAACAGGCCAATGCTAAATGGGCCAGAGTTTCTTGGATCATACCTCCTAATTTGGGACTGAACCCCCCCCTGGTTTGCCAATTTCCATATTTTTCTTATATTTTATTTCCAATAATTATTTTATTTTCCTTATTGTTTTACTTTAATTAATTATTTCTATAAAATATAAAAATGCACAAAAAATCAGAAAAGACAAAAAAATATAATAAATAATTTTTATTTCTAATATTTTCATAAACAAAATGCATGTAAATAAATTTAGTTTAAATTAGGGTTTGCAATATTAATTCTTTTTAATAAAAAAATCTAAAAAATATAGAAATAGGTTTAATAAATTTTATTCCTTTTAATTTTTTCTCTTTTACAATAATATTCTTTTATTTATTTTTATAATTAAACTTGTAAATTAATTAGGGTTTCATTTAGGTTAAAAAACTCCAATATTTTTCTTAATAACTTAAAAAATAATTAGAACTAGGTTTAACATTTTATTTTAGTTTTAATTAATTCTTTTTCTATTAAATCTTAAAAAACATAAAAATACCAAAAACAAATTCTTGCTTTCTTTAATTAATTAATTCATATAATTTTAATATTTTGCAAAAGGGTCCAACGCCCTCCTTTCGACTTAATTGTTTAATTTCGCATCTTTATTTTATTTCGCTTGAATAATTATGTACCTCTCCCGAAGCTTTGTAAATTTATATTTCTCGCACTTTTAATTCTTTTAATTCCTTTATTTACTTTTCTGTCAAATCGGGTCCGGTTTAATTTTGGCGATGTGGACCCGCGCCATTTGTAATAGCTTTAGATTTTACCTTTCCTCGCAACTTTTAACTGTTAAACAAAGCATGCAAGAATGAATGGCCTTAAATAAAATCAAGCGTAGAACACCAATCATGTGACAAGACAAATATAAATGAAAACGACACACAAATCACACACCACCCCTAGGGTACGCCTCACTGTTGCCTTGCCTCGAAAGGTGATCGTCGAGTAGAGGATGTCTTAGTAAGTCCTCATGATCCGGGAACCTGGCATGAGGGTAGCTTCTAAGGTATCTTCCTATTGCTCTGGTGATCACCATATCCCGAACCTCGAATTGACCCGAACACCTCCAACGGTGGTGCTACCTACCTCTCAATGGTGGGATGGCACTACTTTAAAGGACATTTACACAGACGAATTCCTTAGGGTAGGTAGACGACTCGTGGATACTTGCTCTAATTCAAAACAAAACAAATCAAAAATACTTTTCACACCAACACATTTTCAAAAAGCTTTCGAAAGCATTTTTCAAACACTCTTGAGGACCGATACAAGAGTCGAACTGAAATTTTCAAAGAAACTTTTTTAAAACCCACACTTGAAAAGCAAACAAACAATTTTGAAAACACAAATGAGCAAGTATCTAAGAGCCCATGGATAACCATGGATAGAAAGGGTGCTAACACCTTCCCTTTCTATAATCTACCTCCCGAACCGAGAGCAATCTCTTTAAGGAATTTTTCTGTGCTTTTGTCCTTTCCATTTGGAGAAAATAAAAGACGGTGGCGACTCTTGCTTCCGCGACATTTTCGCGAACCAGCGTTAAACAGTCAGTTCCAGATCCACCGATCACAGAACTGGCGACTCTGCTGGGGACTAAACTTAAAGTGAGGTGTACCTTAGGACTAAGATCACTTGTGTTTTCAATTGTCTGAATTGCTTGCTTTATTATTGTGGGACTGTCTCGGGAGTTCTATAGATCCTAACCCGGATCTGGGGGGATACCTTCTTAGATAGTAGCAACAAGGCTGTGAGGGAACTGTGCGGGGTATACCGACATGGTTGAAACAGTCTGCTACGTTGATGTGGCACTTTGGTGTGTACCGGTAACCCTTGAGTTCAGTCAAGGAGAGTACGGGGCCTCCGCGTGGTGTCGTGAAGCATCAGCAGACCTTAGGAACCTTAATTGAACTATCTTGGCCTCTTTAGGGTAGTGAGATAACTGACTTTGGTGCAGTCCGAGGTTGGTTGATACTCGATACTACGCTCAATTGAGGGTTGCTTTCCTGGAATATTTCGGTCGCCAGTTCAGTGGCTAAATCGAAACGATGAACAATGAAAGTAATCCCGTGATGTTGGGAACCTTAGAACCCGGTTACTTTGATTAGGACAGGTTGAACCCACCAACTTCAAGAGGGTACTACCCAGACCCCATGCTGGCCTTAAACCTTAAGGGCTTGTCTTGTGTGCCTTGTGTGCCTTACATGTTTGCCTTTGTACATATCTGTGGTGTGTTTAATCATAGCATCATGACATCATCCAGCATCATATGCATTGACTAACCATTTCAGGGGTTCGAATTTTCATCTTTGTTCTTGTTTTGTAGGACATGGAAACTGTTCGTAGAAAGACAATTCAAATCAGTCTTGTAAGGATCCCTCCTCAGCTTAAGGAGCTTATATCCAGGATTCCCGAGAACTCTTCATTCAGTGAAAGGCATGGAAGCCTCATCAGCTTGGTCAACACCAACATTGAGGAAGATATGATAAAGGTCCTGTTCCAATTCTTTGACCCTCTGCATCACTGTTTTACCTTCTTGGACTATCAGTTGGTACCTACATTGGAGGAGTTCTCCCGGCTCCTGAAGATCCCTATCCTTGATCAGCTACCCTTCAACGGTACAGAAAAGGAACCTAAGCTTGAAGAGATTGCTAAAGCCTTGCACCTACAGTCATCTGACCTCAAAGGACATTGGGAAGTTAGAAGTGGTATCAAAGGGTTCTTAGCCAGGTTTCTGTTTGAAAAGGCCCTTGAATGTTGGAACTCCCTTGACTTGTAAGCTTTTGAAGAGGTTGTGGCCCTCCTTGTCTATGGTTTGGTGTTGTTCCCTAACCCAGATCAGCTTATTGATATCAATGCTGTCCAGATCTTTATGTCCAGGAATCCTATACCTACGTTGCTGGGGGACATCCTTCACTCATGTTACACTCGAACCATGAGAAAAAGAGGTGTCCTTATGTGTTGCACTCCTCTCCTGGGAAGGTGGTTTATTTCGCACCTTCCACAATCAGTCCTGAAGAATGAGCGGGGTTTGAGATGGTCACAGCGATTGATGACTCTTACACATGCAGATATACATTGGTGCCCTAGGTCCAGAGAAGATGTCACTATCATTGATCGTTGCGGGAAGTACCCTAATGTTCCTTTACTTGGAATCAGAGGAGGTATTACTTATAGCCCATGCCTGGCTTGGAGACAGTTTAGTTATGCTCGGAGGGATGGTCCTCACGACATGTTAATTCCTGACATAGTTTTTGATTTCGACAACGATACTCAAGGACTTCGCCAGAGATTTATCAGAGCTTGGAGGATGCCCAGTAGGATAGACAGCAAGACACTGGGGCACAGGAATTCCATCCCGTTGGAACCTTATCTCAAGTGGGTACGAGCCCGCTCCCAGAAGTTAGTGATGCCTTATCCTCATATGCTCCCAGTAATCAAAGAACCAGTCTTGGAAGGAGAAACATCCCATACTATTCAACACCCTGATATGCCCACATCCTGGGAAGAGATGCAGAAGAGCTGGATCCAGCTTAAGGAAGAACGGAATTCTCTTGAGACTAGTCTACATGCCAGTGAAAAGAAGGTCTTGGAGCTCACCCGCCTGTTTCATGAGGAGAGGAATCTCAACACCTACATAGCTCCGAAGAGGATGCGCAGTGTATTTTGGGATTGATTTGATTTTTGTACTTTTGCCCATGAGGCCTTGATGTATCAAACAATGATTTCCTTAATGATAATGTGTGTTCCTTTTTTGTCTATAACAAATTTGAACTTTCGAACCCTTGAATGCATTGCATACGCATTTCATACATCATGTGCATAGCAGGTTTTTCCCCTTTTCAGGTTGCTTACAGTTCTTCGCTGTTTATTTCAGCATCATGAATACCGACTCTGCATTAACTGAGACATCGATCAAGGCTCTTCAGGCGCAGAATGCGCAGTTTCAAGAATTAATCAAGGGTCTGGCTCAAGGCCAAGAAGAACTAAAGGCTATGCTCCTGAAGAAAGAGAAGAAGAAAAAGAGAAGAACTGTTCTATTCAACTCGGGCCGAAGGTTTAACAATACTCTGCAACAGGAAGAGGCTGGTTCTTCTGTTGACAAGAATTCTCCTCAGGCAGAAGCAAGGGTTCCTAGTCCGGTAGTCTCCGACAACGAGACAGATTTTGATGAAGAGCAGTACCCTCCTGCAGACGACAGATACAAGCAACTGGAGGATAGGTTGAAGGCTATGGAGGTTCAACAGGTACCTGGGCTGGATTTCGGAGATCTGGGTTTGTCAAGTGGTGTGATCATCCCTCACAAGTTCAAAGCACCCTCCTTCTCTAAGTATGACGGGGCGTCTTGTCCCAAGCTGCATCTGAGGTCCTATGTTCGGAAAATTCAGCCGTACTCTGCGGATAAGAATTTATGGATCCACTTCTTCCAGGAGAGTCTTTCAGGGACTCATCTCGAATGGTTCTATCAGCTGGATGGGACCAAAGTTCGTAACTGGGAGGAGTTGGCTACTGCTTTCTATAAGCAGTATCAATATAATGCCGACCTTGCCCCCACACGTACCCAACTCCAGGGTATGTCGTTAGGTGCAAGTGAAGGCTTTAAAGAGTACGCTCAGAAGTGGAGAGACCTGGCTGGTAGGGTGCAGCCACCATTGACTGATCGGGAATTGGTAGACATGTTCTTGGGGACCCTATCTGGGCCATTTTTCAACCATCTCATTGGGAATTCTTCTACTGGGTTCACTGATTTGATTCTGACTGGAGAGAGAATTGAAGCTGGGTTATAGTCCGGTAAGATTGCGAAGGGTGCATCGTCTAGTTTGGAAAAGAAACCATTCAAAAAGGAGTCTAGTGCCGTATATGGTTCCAGGAGATCAGAGAGATCTGAACACCGCCAATCTGTCAGTGCGGTAATGATCGCTAAGCCTGCTGCCGCTCCCCGGCCAAACAATCCTCAGAAGGTTGAAAGACCCCGGAGAGAATTCACCCGCTTAAGCATGACCCTATCGCAGATCCTGCCACAGTTACTATCCACCAATTTAGTGACTGTCAGGGAGGCGCCGAAGTTTCCAAATACCGCATCTCCCAAGTACAACCCGAATGCTCGTTGTGCCTACCATTCAGATAGTCCGGGGCACTCTACTGATGACTGTTGGGCGTTAAAGAATAAGGTGCAAGACCTTATCGACGCAAAGGAGATACAGTTCGAAGCGCCTGCGAAGCCGAATGTAGTTACTGCCCCTATGCCTCAACATGGGGTAAACGCTGTTGATGAAGACGTTTATGCTGTTTCTGTGGATGATCTAGCTACTCCTCTAAAGATTGTCAAGAAGAACCTACTGCAGGCCGGTTTATTTCCGGGTTGTAGTGAGGGTTGCCTGTTCTGTGCTGTGTCCCCATCTGGTTGTCCCTTGCTAAAGTTAGGCATCCAAAGCTTAATGGATAGCAAGGAGATTCTATTCAAGAAGTCTGCTGTTCGGTTGGTTCCAGTGGAAGAAGTTTCTGTTGTGACTATCTTCAATAATCCGATCCCGGCTCTCCCGAAGAAGCCCGTCCAAATCATGACCGTTGCGCCTGTTATTATCACTGTTCCAGGGCCCCTGCCCTATGTATCTGACAAAGCTGTCCCCTGGCATTATGGGGCAGATGTATATGTAAACGGGATTAAACAAGAGTTCAACGCTGGCGCCAGCATTTGTGACATCACTGGCCCAACCAAAGTTACCCGCAGTGGCAGGCTTTTCTCGCCTGACATTGCACCGCCTGCTGCCCGAAGACCACTTCTCATAACCCCTGCAAGTGTACCTGTTCCTGCTGCTGATCCAATTGTTTCTCCTGCTGCCGAGTCGTCCAATGCTCGGGGCAAAGGAGTTGAAGTTGAGCCTGCCCAGATGGAGGCACCTGTACCTATAACTGCTGAGGCCTCCCAACAAGAGATGGAGGAGATTCTGAAAATCATAAAGAAAAGTGACTTCAATGTTGTGGAACAGCTGGGGCATACGCCCTCTAAAATCTCCATGCTCTCTTTACTGCTGTGTTCTGAGGCCCATGCCAAGGCCTTAATCTCATTCCTCAAGACGGCCCATGTGCCACATGAGACATCTGCAGTCCAGTTCACTGATTGCGTAGCAAATCTGACGGCAGACAATGGCTTGGGTTTCTCAGATGCTGACTTGACCGCAAAGGGGAGAGACCATAATGATGCTCTGCATGTCTCTATTGAATGCAGGGGCACTACCTTGGCACATGTGTTGGTGGATACCGAGTCATCTTTGAATGCGCTACCCAAGAAGGCTTTGGACCGTCTAGATTGTGAAGGACTGGAATTAAAACCCAGCAACATCATCGTCAGGGCCTTCGATGGTTCAAAGAGGATGGTTCATGGAGAGGTTGACATTCCGATTCGTGTGGGCTCTCAGGTGTTCGACTCCACTTTTTATGTGATGGATATCCGTCCATCTTACTCTTGTCTATTGGGTCGACCTTGGATACATAAGGCTGGGGCAGTGACCTCTACCTTGCATCAGAAGCTGAAATACCCCGTCAGAGGGAAGATCGTCACCGTGCAGGGAGAGGAAGAGTATATGGTGAGCCACCTAAACTCCTTCAGGTACATTGAGATGGATGGGGAGTTTATTGAAACCCCCTTCCAGCATTTTGAGGAGGTGCTTCCAATTACAGCAGCGTCAGAAACAGCAGAAGAGTTCATTCCTTTGAAGATGGCCTCCCTAAAGGATGCCCGGGCTGTGGTTCAGAAGAGTGAAAGTGCCAACTGGGGCAGACTTCCAGACTTTACTCAGAAGACTGATAAACTTGGGCTGGGTTTTACCACAGAAGGTCAGAAAGCTATGAGGAAAGCGAAGATCGGAAGGCCTCCGGTATTTATTAAAAGTTCAGGAGTGAATGCTGTTGGGGAAGACCATGAAGTGGACGAAGCTGAATTCAACAGCTGGATCTATCCGACGACCGAAGGCGGACTGAACAACTGGATTGCTAAAGACCATACCCCTGTTACCTTTGTGACGCAGTAATATATTTCTTTGTTTCGTTATTTTGTAATAAACAATAAATAAACTCTATGGCCTGGTGTCTTACCCGAGGCACCGTGGTTCTATTTGTGAGGGCATACAAACTGTCATTTCATATATCATGAATGAAAATCTTGGACGTATTTTTCGCATTGCAAATATTGTGCTCCTTTTCTGTCTTTCTTTTCCTTTACATAATTTTCAAAACAGCTGTATTTACACACACACTCACTCATACAGGTTCCAATCCACTCTGGATCTCACTGATAACAACTCTGCTACTGCCAATTATGACTTCGAAAATCCGATCAACTTAGCCGAAGACGAAGGTGAAGATGATTGCGAAGTGCCTGGAGAGCTTGCGAGACTATTGCTTCAGGAAGAGAGGGAAATTCAACCCCATGAAGAGCCAGTGGAAACAATAAACTTGGGTACTGAAGCAGACAGGAGAGAGGTAAAGATTGGTGCCAACCTAGAGCTCAGTGTGAAGCAATGGTTAACCAAGATGTTACATGATTATATGGAGATCTTTGCCTGGTCCTACGAAGACATGCCCGGGTTGGATACCGATATTGTGGTCCATCATTTGCCAACTAGGGAAGACTGCCCTCCAGTTAAGCAAAAGGTCTGTCGGATGCGTCCAGAGATGTCTGAGAAGATTAAAGCCGAGGTCATGAAACAGTTTGATGTTGGGTTTCTTGCAGTGACTTCTTACCCTCAGTGGGTTGCTAATGTGGTGCCGGTACCTAAGAAGGACGGTAAGGTCAGAATGTGTGTCGACTACAGGGATCTGAACAGGGCCAGCCCCAAGGATGACTTCCCCTTACCTCACATTGATGTCCTTGTTGATAATACAGCTCAGCACAAGGTATTCTCTTTTATGGATGGCTTTTCAGGTTACAATCAGATCAAGATGGCACCTGAAGACATGGAAAAGACTACATTTGTTACTCAGTGGGGGACCTTCTGTTACAAGGTCATGCCATTCGGATTGAAGAACGTTGGGGCAACCTACCAACGTTCCATGGTCGCCTTATTTCATGATATGATCCATCATGAGATAGAAGTGTATGTTGATGACATGATCGCAAGGTCCCAAACTGAGGAAGAGCATCTAGATCATCTGCAGAAGTTGTTTGACCGGTTGAAACTGTACAAGCTGAGATTGAACCCGAACAAGTGCACCTTCGGGGTAAGATCTGGGAAGTTGCTAGGCTTCGTGGTCAGTGATAAGGGAATTCAAGTGGACCCTGCTAAGGTCAAAGCTATTCAAGAGATGCCAGTTCCTAGGACAGAGAAGGAAGTCAGAGGCTTTTTAGGACGCCTGAATTACATCGCTCGATTCATCTCACATCTGACCGCTACCTGTGAGCCAATCTTCAAGCTGCTGAAGAAAGATCAGGTAGTACGTTGGAACGATGAATGTCAGGCTGCTTTTGACAAAATCAAAGAGTATCTCCAAGAACCACCTATCCTTATGCCACCGGTTGAAGGGAGACCTCTGATACTATATCTGACAGTGCTTGACAACTCAATGGGGTGTGTGCTGGGGCAGCATGACGAGTCTGGCCGAAAAGAGCATGCCATTTATTACCTTAGCAAAAAGTTTACCGACTGTGAGACCCGATACTCACTGCTTGAGAAAACTTGCTGCGCTTTGGTATGGGCTGCTCGCCGGCTGAGACAGTATATGCTGACTCACACTACCTTGTTGATCTCAAAGATGGATCCTATAAAGTACATATTCGAAAAGCCGACTCTGTCTGGAAGAATTGCAAGATGGCAAATGATCTTGACGGAATACGACATTCAATATACAACCCAGAAAGCCATAAAGGGAAGTGTATTGGCAGACCACCTGGCACATCAAGCTGTAGATGATTATCAGTCAATGAACTTTGAATTCCCGGATGAAAGCATCATGATCGTGACTGACTGCGAAGTACCTGGACCGGATGAAGGACCTGAACCAGGATCCCGATGGTCTATGCACTTTGATGGAGCCTCCAATGCTTTGGGAAATGGTATCGGCGCCATAATCATATCCCCTCAAGGTACTCATACTCCACTAACTGCCCGGCTATGTTTCAACTGTACCAACAACATGGCGGAGTATGAGGCGTGCATCATGGGTCTTCAAGCTGCGATTGACCTAAGGATCAAATTTCTAAGTGTCTTCGGAGATTCCGCTCTTGTGATCAACCAGATCAAAGGAGAGTGGGATACGAAACATCCAAATTTGATTCCTTACAGAGAATGTGTGTTGACCCTGATTCCCCACTTCACAGAGATAACCTTTGAGCACTTTCCAAGAGAAGAGAATCAGCTAGCGGACGCGTTAGCTACAATGTCTTCTATGTTCAAAGTCAAATGGGATAATGAGGCTCCCCGAATCATCATCTGGAAACTGGACGAACCGGCATACTGTTGTGATCTCGAAACTGAATTGGTGATCGAGAAGCCTTGGTACCACGAAGTGAAGAGATATCTGGAAGCTCAGGAATACCCTGAAGGTGCCTCTATCAATGATAAGAAATTCCTGAGAAGGTTCGCAGCCAAGTTCTTCCTTAGCAACGGCATCTTGTACAAGCGAAACCATGATTCAACCCTACTGCGTTATGTGGATAAGACTGAAGCAGAAAGGATCATGGAAGAGATACATGAAGGGACCTTTGGTACACATTCCAGTGGACACACTATGGCTAAGAAGATCCTACGGGCAGGATATTACTGGTCCACAATGGAAGCTGACTGCTACCAACACTCCAGGACATGCCACAAGTGCCAGATTTATGCAGACAAGGTGCATGTTCCTCCAGTTCCCCTGAATGTTCTGACTGCGCCTTGGCCGTTTGCAATGTGGGGCATAGACATGATCGGCGAGATCAAACCTACGACATCTAATGGACATCGCTTCATCTTAGTGGCGATTGATTATTTTACGAAGTGGGTTGAGGCAGCATCCTATGCTACGGTAACCAAGACTGTTGTGGCACGGTTCATTCGACACAACCTGATTTGTCGGTACGGCGTCCCTGAGAGGATTATTACAGACAACGGTACCAATCTAAACAATAAGATGATCGCTGAGCTCTGCGAACAGTTCAAGATAAAGCACCACAATTCTTCTCCTTACAGACCGAATATGAATGGGGCTGTAGAAGCAGCAAATAAGAACATCAAGAAAATCGTGCAGAAGATGACAGTGACTTACAAAGATTGGCACGAGATGTTACCGTTCGCTCTACATGGGTACCGTACCTCAGCCAGGACGTCAACCGGGGCAACTCCTTTCTCTCTGGTTTATGGCATGGAGGCAGTCTTGCCGATCGAAGTGCAAATACCCTCTCTCCGGATAATGAAGGATGCAAATCTGAACGAAGATGATTGGATCCAGACACGACTTGATCAGCTTAACCTCATTGATGAAAAGAGACTTGCTGCTATCTGCCATGGTCAGACGTATCAGAAACGGATGATCAGGGCATTTAACAAAAAGGTCAAACCACAGGAATATCAAGTTGGGGATCTGGTCATCAAGAGAATCATCCTTCCTCAGAGTGATCCAAGGGGCAAATGGACCCCTACGTACGAAGGGCCATTTGTGGTTAAGCATGTGTTCTCAGGAGGAGCAATGATATTAACCAATATGGATGGTGACGACCTTCCTCACCCCGCCAATGCAGACATAGTAAAAAGATACTACGCATAAAAAAAGACCCGCTAGGCTGACATGCCTAGGCAAAAATTAGGGCTTCCCGTCGAACCAAAAGGGTTCGGGAAAAATGAAGGGATGAAATGAAAAAATCTGTACACCCGGCAAGTCGAAAACCTGAAAAGGCGGCTTGGGCAAAAATGGGTATCCCGGTGGACTGAAAACCCGAAAGGGCGGTCCAGGCAAAAATTAGGGATAAAGCGTAATACTATGTCTCATTGGATCACTTTGCATCCAGAATCCGGTATCTACATCAAGTTCAGACGGCATCGATCAGTCAGCTTCACCTTCAACCAAGGTCATCAAGTGATGAGACGCTCGGAGTTATAAAGGCAATAGCAGAGTTGAAACCCAGTGGGATCATTCACTTCACACAGCTGTTTTATTTCCTCTTGTACAAAATTTTTATAAACTCTTTTGTTCGGCGGCGTTCTCTTACTAGGACGTCAGCCTCTTGTATACAAAACGCCTACTTTCAGGCCATTCAAAAATCAATACAAATATATTTTCAGTTAAACGTGCCAAGTGTTTTTCTTTTTCTGTTTTGTTTTGCGAAGGACGTCCAAGGTTCAATTTGTGATATATGCATTGACAATAGTTTGCTAACTCATAAATATTTGCATACGAAACAAAGGGATTAATTACAGGTGACACTGGAAACAGGGGCAATAAAGAGTTGTCTGAGAAATCTAGTTGTTCTATCCTCCAAGGTACCAAGGTAGGTTCAGCTAAAGAATACGATCAAGTACATATTAATCCCCCAGAGAGTGGTTCAACAAAACAGTGCATTCTTCTCCAAGCAAAATTATCAAATCTTAAGGAAATTGGGTATCCTCCAGCAGATCCCAACATTCCCCAGCAGCATATATTCTTAACAAGCATCCCCGGCAGTCTTGGTCTAAAGATTGTTCCCCGGCGGTATGCCAGCATTCAAAGGGATCACTTCCCCAGCATATCAAAACTTCCCCAGAAGAGTCCAATCCAGTTTCCCCAGGAAAGTTGGACTTCATCTCCCCGAGCAGTAAGCTTATCCCCAGTAGATTCTGGAAGCTCATCTCCTCGCAGAACACGAACACGTCGTCCGGCTTGATTTAAAGAGTTATTTCCTTAACAGGATATAACTGGGTTATCCTCAGCCAAAAGCCACGGAAAGAGCGTCGTCGACAAAGTCTTCCTATCCCCAGCAAACTATTATCAACACTCAGCAAGGCATCCCTCTTCCCACAGAGTATTGCTTCCCAGCATGGTCGCTAGAGTATCTTTTCTCCCCGCAGAATATTCCATTTGCCAAGTTTATTCCGCAACGGAGTCATCTTCTCCTACCGGTATTCTTGCAGTTATCATCCCCAGCGGAAGCAAAATCTATGACTGAATTTTACCTTTCAGGAAAGATGCAGTTTAAATTCTCAATCATATTTCAAGACCTAGACCGGTTCAGTTAAATCGACCCTAAGATTTTCCTGATGCTTATCCAGTCAAAGGCCTTCTCTGGTTCAGTCAGATCGACCCTAAGATCTCCCTGATGCTTATCCAGTTGAAGATATTCCAAGACCTTGTCCGGTTCAGTTAAGTCGACCCTAAGATTTTCCTGATGCTTATCCAGTCAAAGGCCTTCGCTGGTTCAGTCAGATCGACCCTAAGATCTCCATGATGCTTATCCAGTTGAAGATATTCCAAGACCTTGTCCGGTTCAGTTAAATTGACCCTAAGATTTTCCTGATGCTTATCCAGTCAAAGGCCTTCTCTGGTTCAGTCAGATCGACCCTAAGATCTCCCTGATGCTTATCCAGTTGAAGATATTCCAATACCTTGTCCGGTTCAGTTAAATCGATCCTAAGATTTTCCTGATGCTTATCCAGTCTAAGGCCTTCTCTGGTTCAGTCAGATCGACCCTAAGATCTCCCTGATGCTTATCCAGTTGAAGATATTCAAAGGCCTTCTCTGGTTCAGTCAGATCGACCCTAAGATCTCCCTGATTCTTATCCCAGTAGAAGACACCCAAGATTTTTCTCAACGAGCGTTGTTGAAGTTAAAATCACCCAAGATTCTCTTACCATTCATGCTAAGGCAGTAACCATCCCTGGTTCATTCATCGCCGTTTGAAGCTCCAGACTCAGCTCCTGTAACCAGTCAGGACACATCTATACCAAGCATCTGAAAACCAGCTCCTGCAACGTGTCAGGTACTCATTTTCTGTTTTGCAGGTATGCAGGTTCTCGCTAAGGAATCTCCTACGCGATCAACATCCAGATGGCATCTATAAGCCCATCATCCTATCCAGCAATCTCCAAATGGCATCTATAAGCCCATTCTCCCATCATCACTGCTACCATGTGAGCGCAAATTTCTGGGCACTTTAGTGTCCAATCATCTTCTACCCTCGGATTACGAAAGGCACGTCAGCCAATCTGCATCCTCAGGTCTAAGAAGATTGAACAGGGGCAACTGTTGTACCCCAAAATTTTCCCTCCCATATTCTCCAAAAAATTGCCAAGTCAAGCTGCAAAATTCCCCAAGGGTTGCACAGGGCAAAGGTCTCCTATACAGTCAAGATTAGGGTTTTGAGTATGATCAAGAAAATGAAGTTTTCAAAGGTCCAATCAAGTCTCACATGCTTACAAATATGGTCAAGTATTCTCATATCAAGTTTCAAGACATTCAGCTCAAAATTGCACAGTCAAAACCCTAAATTGCACTACAGTCAACTGTAGGGGCAAAATGGTCATTTGACAGTCAAAAGTTCAAATTTTTGGTCAACATATCATTTTGAAGCCACAAACATCATTTGATCAATGCTTGATCATGATTCTCAAAATTTGGCTCAGAAATCATCAAGATGCAAAAGTTTCTTTATTTGGACAGCTGAAAAAGTCAACTGAAATTGACCAGGGCATAACTTTCACATGGATTATCAGAAAAATCCCATCCAAAGATCATTTTGAAGAGAAAGACATTTCCTACAACTCATCTTCATACTTCAAGTCCAAGAAATGCTCTCACAAAAAGTTATCAATTTCAACATTATAGGTCATTTTCAAAAGTCAACAAAAAGGGACTTTAAGTCAAAGGCCATAACTTGAGATTGGTAAATCAAAATGACATGGGACCAAAGACATTGGTTAGAGGACTCAAAGACCTTTCCAAAATGTCCAAGAACATGAGAAAAGCTTACAAATTGAGCAAGTTATGCCTTGTGGAAGTTGGGAAATTTTTGGATATTTTGAAAAGTCAACATTGATGCAAATGACTTAAAATTGCTAATGGGCCCATTTTTCTTCCATGATTCATCATTCCAAGCATATGCACGACTACTTGGCCCAAAGGGAAGTATTTTCTCATTTTTTATTTATTTATTTGAATTATTATTTATATTAATTCATTTAAATCATTTAAATATATGAAAAATATCTAACTTGACCTAACCAATCTTTTTATACATGTTTTAGACTCAATATTTCGTGCTTAGCTAAATGTGGAAAGATTTGGAGTGATTGGATCCTAATTGACACAAAGAACACATGAAAAAGATATGAAAAAGATCCTTAAAATCAAATTTCCAAAAACCATTATTGCATTGGATTTGATTGAGTTTTGTTAACCTAATAGACTCCATACAAATACCTGATCATAAACCTAATCATGCTAGACAAGAAAGCTGCGCTCAAAGGCCATTGCAAACTTGAATTTTTTCCCTAAAAACTCAAAACTGAAAAGCACTTTTTAGGTCGATTCAAAGCACAAGACTTGTTTCAACAGCTTCCTCAAGGTCCCCTGAACGTATTCCAATCAAGCACAGCCATCAAAACCTCAAGAATTGGTATATTGAATCAAAACTGTACAGAAAAAAACTCATAATCGTATATCATATTCCACGCATTATTTGTGAAATTTATTCATTGATTCATGTTCATTATGATGTTGTGAAGCTAACCAATGCATTTAATTTGATTATTACGCTGTATACACGAATATGCCATGTTTAACTTTTAGGGTTTACAGAGTTCTAAGTTAGGGGTTTCTTGTTAAAGAAAAATTGGTCCTCCAGACCAAGACCATTCAATTCAGCGCATGGAGACGAAGAAGAATCACCTATCGCGCCCAATTTATGAATGACTGAGACCTATTCTCTATTTTTCCAAAAGCCACCTAACGAAACACATAGAAAACCGTTGCTTTTGTTTTTTGTGTTTCAGGGATGGTGAAGACGATGAAGCCGTGTCACACGCTGATTGGCACGTTTAAATTTCGCGCGTTTTCCAACCATAGACTTTTCTTTCTTTTTATAATATTTGTTGACTATTATATATTAAATACATGCGTAGTGGCTCAGTGGCACAGGTGTTGATTGGTGATGCTAGTGACCTGGGTTCGAGCCCCAGGTCTGTATAATCTCCATATTATTTTTCCATGTGTATTCCCATGCAGCGCAAGCGTTATAGATCACCATACATCCTCCAGATCAGAGCATCCACGCGTCCAGCTGCTTCAGATCAAAGGCTCAAGATTGATGAACACCCTAAGTCTGGTCAACGCTTCAGCATGCTAGCAAAAAAGTCCAAACAGGCCAATGCTAAATGGGCCAGAGTTTCTTGGATCATACCTCCTAATTTGGGACTGAAACCCCCCCTGGTTTGCCAATTTCCATATTTTTCTTATATTTTATTTCCAATAATTATTTTATTTTCCTTATTGTTTTACTTTAATTAATTATTTCTATAAAATATAAAAATGCACAAAAAATCAGAAAAGACAAAAAAATATAATAAATAATTTTTATTTCTAATATTTTCATAAACAAAATGCATGTAAATAAATTTAGTTTAAATTAGGGTTTGCAATATTAATTCTTTTTAATAAAAAAATCTAAAAAATATAGAAATAAGTTTAATAAATTTTATTCCTTTTAATTTTTTCTCTTTTACAATAATATTCTTTTATTTATTTTTATAATTAAACTTGTAAATTAATTAGGGTTTCATTTAGGTTAAAAAACTCCAATATTTTTCTTAATAACTTAAAAAATAATTAGAACTAGGTTTAACATTTTATTTTAGTTTTAATTAATTCTTTTTCTATTAAATCTTAAAAAACATAAAAATACCAAAAACAAATTCTTGCTTTCTTTAATTAATTAATTAATTCATATAATTTTAATATTTTGCAAAAGGGTCCAACGCCCTCCTTTCGACTTAATTGTTTAATTTCGCATCTTTATTTTATTTCGCTTGAATAATTATGTACCTCTCCCGAAGCTTTGTAAATTTATATTTCTCGCACTTTTAATTCTTTTAATTCCTTTATTTACTTTTCTGTCAAATCGGGTCCGGTTTAATTTTGGCGATGTGGACCCGCGCCATTTGTAATAGCTTTAGATTTTACCTTTCCTCGCAACTTTTAACTGTTAAACAAAGCATGCAAGAATGAATGGCCTTAAATAAAATCAAGCGTAGAACACCAATCATGTGACAAGACAAATATAAATGAAAACGACACACAAATCACACACCACCCCTAGGGTACGCCTCACTGTTGCCTTGCCTCGAAAGGTGATCGTCGAGTAGAGGATGTCTTAGTAAGTCCTCATGATCTGGGAACCTGGCATGAGGGTAGCTTCTAAGGTATCTTCCTATTGCTCTGGTGATCACCATGTCCCGAACCTCGAATTGACCCGAACACCTCCAACGGTGGTGCTACCTACCTCTCAATGGTGGGATGGCACTACTTTAAAGGACATTTACACAGACGAATTCCTTAGGGTAGGTAGACGACTCGTGGATACTTGCTCTAATTCAAAACAAAACAAATCAAAAATACTTTTCACACCAACACATTTTCAAAAAGCTTTCGAAAGCATTTTTCAAACACTCTTGAGGACCGATACAAGAGTCGAACTGAAATTTTCAAAGAAACTTTTTTAAAACCCACACTTGAAAAGCAAACAAACAATTTTGAAAACACAAATGAGCAAGTATCTAAGAGCCCATGGATAACCATGGATAGAAAGGGTGATAACACCTTCCCTTTCTATAATCTACCTCCCGAACCGAGAGCAATCTCTTTAAGGAATTTTTCTGTGCTTTTGTCCTTTCCATTTGGAGAAAATAAAAGACGGTGGCGACTCTTGCTTCCGCGACATTTTCGCGAACCAGCGTTAAACAGTCAGTTCCAGATCCACCGATCACATTACGGTCTCAGGAATTCCAAACCTATATATTATATTCCTTTGGATAAACTCAATTACTGTATCTTTCGGCCAGTAAATAGTGACCCTTGATCAGCTGTTATGGTTACAGGAATTCCAAACTTGTATATTATATTCCTTTGGATAAACTCGATTACTTCTTCTTGATCTACATTCACCATAGGAACGACTTCGATCCATTTAGTAATATAATCAATCCCTACTAAAATGTATCTTTGACCTTATGAAGATGCGTGTCGAATTTCTCCAACCAGATCAAAAGCCCATATTCTAAAGGGCAAAGGCTTGATAATAAAGTGTAGTTTGCTTCCCGGAGCGTTGTGAATTCATGCATGAACCTGACATTCTTGAAAAACTTAGCAAATTCAATGCAAACTTTTAGCATTATTGGCCAATACATACCTTGTCTAAAATGTAGCCATATCATCTTATGTCCAAGTTGATGGGCTCCACGTGCCCTACTATGGACATTCGAAAGAGCCAAATATGCCTCACTTTCACTAAGGTATGTGAGCAAAATTCCTTTAGGCGTCTTTTTGAACAGTTTGTTACCCATATGAGTAAAGCTTAAAGCGCGATACCTGATTTTTTTTTTTAGTTATTGTTGGGTTTTCCAAATAGTTTGCTATTGGCTTCCTCCAATCTACTTCTGTTAGACTATCAATCGCAAAAGCATCAAAATTTTCCTCATATGCGTAACCCAGCTTCGAGATTTTTTAATTAGATGGGGATAGGCTTGTTGCCATCATTCTATATCGAACTTCGATTAGGTCTTATAAATTCTCCTTTGACACCTTATACCTAGATGCTATTTGGGCCAAATCATTAGCCACTTGATTCTTGAGTCAAGGAACATGTTTGATGTTCAGGTACTCGAATTTTTGCAACAACCTATTTACAACAACGAATTACATGATTAAATTTTCCTTGACACATTTGTACTCCTTGGTTATTTATTTAAGTAACAACTCAGAGTCTCATCTTATTTCGAACCTAGTTTCCCCTAATTCCAACAAGATTTCAAGGCCAGTTATCAAAGCCTCATATTCAGCCTCATTGTTCGAGCAAGGGGGTTCATCTATCTTGTACTTGAATTTTATTGGGATTTTATTAAGAGAAATGATCAAAAATCCAACTCCAGTATGATCTTAATGTGTTTAACTATTAAAGTACAATCTCCTGGGTTCAATTTCATCAAATACTAGGGAACTTCGACCAAAGCATGGTTAACTATAAAATCTGTAACTACTTGCCCTTTCATAGCTTTTAAGGGAATGTAAGTCAATGAATATTCGTTAAGGATAATGCTAATTTTCAAATTCTAATATGCAAGATAGGTTTTGAAAACATATGTTTAATTATGTCAAAATGAGATGAAATATAAATTGGTTTGATATAATGCTTCAACTATGTACAAGAGAATTACAAGCATATGCATAGTTTTTCGACCATTAAATACTCACCTTTAATCAGTTGTTATGGTCTCAAGAATTCCAAACTTTCATATTATATTCCTTTGGATAAAATACATTATTGCATCTTTCAACCAATAAATAGTGACCCTTGATAAGTTGTTATGGTCTCAGGAATTCCAAACTTGTTTATTATATTCCTTTGGATAAACTTCCTTCAGGCGTCTTTTTGAACAGATTGTTACCCATAAGAGTATATCTTAAAGCGATGTTGTACCCCAAAAATTTTACTCCCATTTTCTCCAAGACATTCTTCTAAAGATTCTAAAAATACTCAAGGGTTCTCAAGAGTTAATCAGACAGGCTCACCTCTTAAGAATTGGCCTATAACTAGGGTTTTAGTTTTCTCAAGAAAAATTAGAATCCTAATACCTCAAATTACTTTCATGGTTCATCATATTTCCTCAACAATGCTCATGTCAAGTTTCAAGCCTTGCATCATAAATTTACCCAGTCAATTGCTCATATGACTGAAAATCAACTACATTGGGTAAAAAGTCAACTGTGGTCAATCATGCAGTCAAAACTTCAAGATTTTTTTGTCAACATCAATAATTTGAGGTGATATTCATCATTTTATCAAGGGTTAGCCATGATTTCTCAAGGAAAGCTCTCAAATCATCAATAGTAAAAAATTGCCAAAATTTGGGTTTTGAAGGAAGATGATTGATCATTGACTTTTGGCCTAGTGCATGACCTAATGGCTTGAAGCATGATCTCAAGGATTAAAATACAACATCTTGACCTAATTACATGGCTCAAGACATTTAAAAAGATACAAGTGATTGATAGTTGAAAATTTGAATCTGTTAAAAACTATCAAACTTAATCATCAAGAAATCAAAAAGTCAACAAATGTCAAATTTGGAAAATTTTCTAACATTTAAAAAAATTCTAAGTGTTTTTGTTCTTAACAGAAACCCTAACTTCACAAGAAAGTTTCCTCAAGATGCAAGCTGATTCAAAGAAAACTTTCAACATGAAAGTTGTAGGGATTGATGAATTTTATAACTTTGTCAATGAGGGTTGATTTCCAAAAAGTTCTTGGATTAAGAGATATAAGCTCATGAAGTTAGGATATTTTTTATCCAATACTTAGAAATTTTTTACAAGTTTTGATCATTTTTTTATTCTAACTTCTTGGCCAATTTTCACCAAGATCCCAATTGAATTATAGGCCATTTTGTGACATGTTCATAACCCAATCTTCAAGCCATGCTGCATAATTCCACTTTTCAGGCCTCTAACATCAAAATCTATCCATAATCAAAAGATTACACAAGCTTTCGAGCTATGATCCAAGTGATTAAAGCTTTGTCCAATACATTTTGCCACTAAGGGAAGAAAGTTCACACTTCCATTCTTGTAAAGTCACTTTATACACAAAGTCAACTTCTTGAGCCTCTAACTTGTTTTATTTAATCACACTTAACCTAAGAAACTCAGAGGAACATGTTTAAAGTGTCTAACCACTCTAAGAGACAAGGTACAAGGCATTGGAACCATGATCTTCAAGTTTGCTTCATAACTAAGCAACCAAGCCATTACTTGTTATCTTGCAAACCTGGTTACTTCAGCTCCTCAAACCCTTTTCCTATAAATATAAGGGTCATTAGCAAGCCATAGCACGAATGAACAACCTCAAAAAACCTCTCAAACTCAAAATTGGTCAAAAAACTCCATTTGTTGCAACTTCTGACCTTGAACACCAAAAACTCAATCCACTCAGCTATGCAACTTGACTTGTCCATAATAATTATGGCACTCTCAATCCAAGGTAAGAATTGCAAAATATTCCTAGGAGTTTATTGAAGCTATCCAGATCATCCTAACACCTCCAGAAATGCTATAACTTCAAACTCGATTCTCACTTTTGAGGTAAGTTTTCTAAACTTTGAAGTCTCTGTACAAGCATCATTTGCATTTATTTTCTAAAGCCAAATGTAGATATCAATGCCCTGAAGCTAACCATGTCCTTAGTTTTCATTTATATTGACCGTCTGATGAGAATTTTGGAATTAAAATTTCTGAAATATTAGGGTTCAGTTTGGTACCAACAGAAATTCACTTTAATCTTTGGGTTTTAGCTTAAGTTAATGGCATGGTTGAATTCATGGTGAAATTTGGAACAACTTTGATGTTTACATTTCTCAAAATGGTTGAGAAATGGAAGAGTTTGAAAAATAAAAAAATGTTGGTCTTGTTGTTCTGGCGCGAGGAAGAAGATGAAGTCATATTCAAATTTCAAGGATTGAGTTTATAATATATTTATTGATTGTTGTTTTACAACCGGATGTAACAGTCACCCAAGCGGCAGCGCGCACGTGTTTAAGTCCTACCTATGCCTGGTCACGAGTTCAAACTAGGCATGGGACATTTTCTTTTTTCACATTTGTTTCTTACAGATTCAATGCAAACGAGTCCAACGTGCCTATCATGAGCCTCACATCAACACCATTAGATGTCCATCAAGTCAATTCAAATGCTTCAGATTCGCATATGCATCATGGACCCTTTGAAGACAGCTACATTGGATTCAGCACAGCGCCTGGACCTTCTTGTTGTTGGGCCTGGATTTTTTTGGGTCTCTCACCCCCCATTTTTTCTTTTGCAGTTCCGGCCCATTTTATATCTTTTTATTTTTAATTAACTTTTTTATTTTTTTAAATCATTTGACAAAAATTAGATTTAGTCTTTTAAATCAATTAATTTAATTTTTGACAAATAAAAATTATTTTATTTTAACCATCTTGATTTTATTTTATTAAGACTAGGTTTTTAGGACTTCATTTATTTTTCTAAACAAATACATAAATATTTTCTAAATACTTAGATTTCTTTAGGCCTTAATTAATTAATTAATTTAATTTTCATAAATAAAAAATTATTTTAATTACACCTTATTTTATTTTGTATATTTAATTTTGTAAATAAAATTAGAATTAGGTCTAAATTTTCTATCTCACATTGCAAATATTTTGCAAACAAAGAAATAACAAAATATTTTTTTTAAATACTTAGAACTTTTTTAGGGTTTTTACATATTTCCCCTTCTCACCACCTTCGCACACTTTATTTTTCGCATTAATATTTACCAATATTATAAATGCTCAAAGCTTGTAAAAGAAAAATTAGGGTTTATTGTTTTCCTCCCCCATTCATAAACTTGTAACCCCCATCCCTGAAGCGTTGTGATAATGTGGGACATTTAATTTCCGCAATTTACAGTTTTTCTTATTACTGTTAGTAATTAGGAGTTGTATACCAAGATTAAAATCAATCATTAGAAAACCTAATCTCAAATACAAATACTTGAAATCAAAACACTTCACACACATGCAGCTCTAGGGTTAACCTCACTTGTTGCCTCGGATATAAACAGTCGCGTCCCTCAAACATGAGATGATTTAGCAAAGACCCTCAATTAAAAGATCGTAGTCCCTCGATGACCCTTTGATATTGCCTTCAGTAAACGATCTTAGTCTCTTATGACAATTGCTAGAGTATCTTACAATTTTTCTTCTACGACTGTGCGATGACCCACGCCTGTCCCACACATCCAACGATAGGGCTTCCTACTAACTAATGGTAGGATAGCACTATCTAAAGGAGGAGGAAAAGAACAAAGACCTTTTGAGTAGGTAGATCGCTCGTAATCGCTTGCTCACAAACTAAAACAATATTTACACCTCACACATTTAAAATAAATACTTTCAAAACACTTTATAAACACTCTTGAGGATTGATACAAGGGTTATTATAAAGAAAATTGCCTTACATTGGCATTTTCTAAACATATTTCCAAAACAAACACTGTCATCCAATAAATATTTTCAAAATAAACATTTTGTATAGATTCTCAATGATACGAGAATCATTACAAAATTGCCGCACTTAGGCATTTTTCAAAATACTTTCAAACATACACAAACACGAAGCATTATTTTCAAAGTGACCTAGCAATTAAGAGCCCGTAGATGACTACGAGTGAAAAGGGTGTTAACACCTTCCCTTTTCATAACCTACCCCCTGAACTCAAGAAAAATTCTCAAAGGTCTTTCCTGTTCTTTTCACCCTTTCCTTTATTAGATAAAAGAAAAGTCGGTTGCGACTTTTGCTATCTACAACATTTGCGATAAAACGCAAAAACCAAGTCAGTTCTCTGACTGCATTACAGAACTAGAGACTCTGCTGGGGAATTAACTAAAAGTGGGGTTACCTTAAGAGCTAGATCGTGTTTTTTGCTTTACTTGTTTGCCTTGTATGCTTTATATTTCGGGATATGCTTGGGTTTATATCTTGTATAATTTTAGGTAAGTAGCACTAGATCGTGGAAAGTGTACGTCGTAGACCGATATGGTTGAAACGATGGCTACGCTAGTGTAACACATTGGTTTGTATTGGTGTCCCTTGAGTAAGTCAAGGAGAATGTTGGGCTACCGCGTGGTTTCATAAAGCACTAACTGACCGTAGAACCTTAGTTGACACAACTTAGCCATTAGAAAGTAGTGAGATAGTTGGCTTTGGTGTAGACTGAAGTTGGTTGGTACTCAATACTACACTCATTGAGATTGGACTTTTCGGATATTTCGGTCGCAATTTAGAAGTTTCTGCTGAAACAATGTCCGAGTGAAAGATCAGTGATATTGAGGCTCTTAGAACTCAGTTACTTCTTTTAGGATAGGTTTAGTCAACTAAAACTTCAAGAGGGTACTTACCTATAAACTCCATGCAAGCTTAAACCTAAGGCTTTGTGTGTCTTGTTTGTGTTTGATTAATTGTTCGAACATGACATCATAACATCATGACATCATACCATATCATTTTTACTAACCATTTCAAGGACCTATGGATTTATCTATGTTCTGTTTTGTAGGTTATGGCTTTCGTTCGCAGAAACACTATCCGAATCAGTTTTGCAAGGATACTTTCTCAACTTAAGGAGTTAGTCTCAAGGGTTCCCGAAAGTTCTCCATTCACTAAAAGGCATGGTCGACTACTCATTTTGGTTACTTCGGGTTTTGAAGAAGACATGATGAGTGTTTTATTTCAGTTCTTTGATCTCGCACATCACTGCTTCACTTTTCATGACTACCAATTGGTACCCACAATTGAGGAGTTTTCTAAATTACTGGGAGTGCCTGTTATAAATCAAATACCTTTCACTAGTTTAGAGAAAGATCCACAACCTGAAGAAATTGTTGCAGCCTTACATCTGAAGCGTCTGACATTGTATCAAATTGGGAAATAAAGAGTGGAGTCAAGGGTTTTATTCCTAAATTTCTGTTAGAGAAGGCTCGACTGTTTTTGGATGCTCTGAGTTTTCAAGCTTTTGAGGAAATATTGGCTCTTCTAATCTATGGGTTGGTGCTATTTCCTAATCCATACCAACTCATAGATGTGAACTCCATCAAGATATTTCTTTCTCGTAACCCCGTGCTTACTTTGCTCGGAGACATTATGCATTCTCTTCACACTCGTACTATGAGGAAGCGAGGGACCCTTATGTTTTTCATACCTCTACTGTCAAGGTGGTTTATTTTGCACCTTCCCCGATTAATATTGAAGAATGAACAAGATTTTAGGTGGTCTCAAAGGATGATGTCGCTCCCTCATTCAAATATATATTGGTGTTCCCGATCTCTGGAAGATGTTACTATCATTGACCATTGTGGGGAATTCCCTAATGTTCCACTCCTTGGCATTATGGGAGGTATTACTTATAACCCTTCTCTGGTTCCATGACAATTTGGTTATGCTTAAAGAGATGGTCCTCATGACGCACTTATCCAAGGTATCGTGTTCGACTACGAGAACAATTTTCAAGGTTATCGTTAAAGGTTCATACGCGCTTGGGGCATGATAAACAATATTGATAGAGAAACTTTAGGACAAAAGAATTCTATCCCTTTGGAGCCATATCTTATGTGGGTACTATCTTGCACTCAAAACCTTATGATGCCATATCTCGCTGTCTTACCAATAACTATGGAGCCTATTGCTGGGGGTGATATTCCTTATACCATTCTCCATCTGGACATGCCTACTGACCTCGAAGAATTGCAGAAGTCTTGGATTCAAATCAAGGAAGAATGAGACACCTTTGAAGCTCAATTCTACGCAAGCGAGAAGAAAGTGTTGGAGCTCACAAAGAAACTTCACGAGGAGAAAAGTCTTAATGCGTACATCGACCCGAAGAGGAAGTGTCCATGGGAGACATGAGTCTTAGGTTTTAGGAGTTTATATTTGTCTTCTTAAAACCCTTTTACTTTTCATTGTAAGCCTAGAAGGTAGTTTAGAATTTTAAACTTATTAATGAAATCTTTGTTTCTATTTTTGGATAGCAAATTTAAATCTCCTAAGGTCCCTGAAAACATTGCATCCACATATCATGCATCATTTCATAAGCAGGTTTCCTAATACAGGTTTCCTTATCTATTTACTATTTATTTCAGTACAAGATGGATCTCGAACAAACTATCAAGGATCTCCAAACTCAACATGCACAAATTCAAGAGACTCTTCGGAATCTGGCCAAAGGGAAACAAGAGATGATGGTGCTCCTCACCACGGAAAAAAAAACTAAGAAGCAGATTGTTATGCTCCACATGGGAAGAAGATTCAAAGGTCCTGCTCAACCAATTTAATATGTTTCCTCTGAGGAAGACGAAAACCAAGAGGGGGATGATAGAAGTGTCAGGGGTGAAGGTAAAAACAACCAGGGTTCCGAAGATGAAGACTACTCCAACGAACAGTATCCTCCTGAAGATGACAAATACAAGAAGTCGAAAGACCGACTCAAAGCTGTGGAAATCTAGAAAGTGTCTGGATTAGATTTTGGAGAGCTAGGTATGATCCCGGGGGTGGTTATCCCTCATAAATTCAAGGCCCCTATCTTTGCTAAATATGATGGGGTCTCCTATCCCAAACTTCATCTGAGGTCGTATGTTCGAAAAATCCATCCCCATACTGCTGACCGAATATCATGGGTCCATTTCTTTCAAGAAAGCTTGTCTGGTACTCAACTTGAATGGCTCTATCATTTGGAAGGAACCAACATTCACACTTGGGAAGACTTGGCTGCTGCTTTCTACAAACATTATCAATATAATACTGACCTGGCGTTGACTCGTGTGTAACTACAAAACATGACAATTGCTCAAATGAAGGGTTCAAGGCGTATGCACAAAAGTGGAGATACTTAGCTGGAAGAGTTCAACCTCCTTTAATTGACCAGGAATTGGTGGATATGTTCATGGGCACTCAGACGGGTCCATTCTTTAATCTGCTGATTAGGAGTTCTTCATCAGGGTTTAGTGAGCTAATTTTGACTGGCAAAAGAGTTGAAAGTGGTATTAAGAGCGAGAAGATTCTTATGGCTACATCTTCTAATTATGTGAAGAAGCCTTTTGTTGGAAAGAAAGAAACCAACACTTTCTATGGCCAGAAAAGTCGTAGTAAGAATGATCTTCTTCACTCTGTGGGGCGGTATTGATTTCTAATTCAGCGTTTCTTCAACAATCACAACAAGGCAACCAACGAAGGTCAGGCGCTCCGAGAAGGAAATTCGCTAGAATTAATATGTCATTGGCTCAAGCATTACTACATTTGTTAAAGGCTGACCTCATAACACTCCGAGATCCTCCTCCTAATCCCAACACATCCTCTCTGAAGTACAACCCAAATGCAAGATGTACCTATCATTCAAACAATCTTGGTCATGACACCAACAACTGTTGGGCTTTAAAAAACAAAATCAAAGATATGATTGATGAAAAAGAAATTGAATTTGATCCTCCCGAGAACCCTAATGTGATTATTGCGCCCATGCCCAATCATGGTAAAGGTGTTAATGTTATTGACAATGTTTCATATGTCTCCACCGTAAGTGCCTTGACCACTCCCTTGATGATTGTTAAGAAGAATTTTTGGCGAGCCGGTTTATTTCCGGGTGTCCTGAAAATTGTTACCATTGTGTGTCCCAAACTAATGGTTGTATGTGGCTGAAGAAGGGTATTCATTGCTCGATTGATAGCCATGAAATTCTATTCGGTAAGACTGCGTCCATGAAGAGTTTGCATGAAAGTATGTCTCAAGAACTGAGACTTAAAGATGTTTCAATAATCAAAATTTCCAATACTCCTGTCAGGATCACCTCTAGAGGTCCTATAAAGATTCCTTCCGAGCCGAGGATGGCTCCCCTGATCATTACCGCATCAGGACCAATCCCCTATTCCTCTGACAAGGTTGTAACCTAGAACTTTGGAGCAGAAGTTTATTACCATGGTGTTAGGAAAGAGCCATGGATTACTGAAGATGAAGATTATGAAGTTACCAATCTCAATGTTTAAAATATTGTCATAACTAGTAAAGTTACTCGAACGGGAAGGATCTTCTCCCCAGAGATCTCTCCTCCAAAAATTATTACAACACATGTTCATATTCCTGCTGCTGGGTCAACTGCTGACATCCGAGGCAAAGAGGAAGTGACTGAGCCTGCCCAGATGGAGGCACCCTCAAAAGATGTTTCAATTGAAGACTCATCTAAATAAGATATGGAAGAAATACTTAAGATAATTCGTAAAAGTTACTACAAAATAGTTGAACAACTGGGGAAGACACCATCCAAAATATCCATGATGTCCTTGTTATTGTGCTCCGAAGCCCATGCTCAGGATTTTTTGAAATTTATGAAGAAAGCTCATGTACAACAAGAGACCTCATCTGATCAGTTTGAGAATTGTGTTGCAAGCCTAACAATTGATAATGGTTTAGGTTTTTCTTATACTAACTTAACTCCTGCAGGAAAGAATCATAATAAGGCTCTGTACGTCTCTATTGACTGTAGGGGAACTACCTTGGCACATGTGTTAGTATATACAGGCTCCTCCCTAAATGTATTACCAAAAGGTGCTCTGGATAGACTAGACAATAGGGGGGTTGGTTGTGAAACCTAGCGATATTGTGGTAAGAGCCTTTGATGGATAAAAAAGAATGGTACACGGAGAGGTTGATCTTCCAATCAAAGTGGAATCTCTGGTCTTTAACTCCACCTTCTATGTAATGGATATTCGTCTAGCCTATTCATGTTTTCTTAAACGCCCCTGGATTCATGGGGCAGACGCTGTTACCTCTATCTTACATCAAAAATTGAAGTATTCGGTGAAAGGGAAGATTGTTACAGTTTATGGAGAAGAATAATATATGGTCAGCCATTTGAATTCTTTCAAATATGTTGAAATGGATGGTGAATCCATTGAAACTCCTTGCCAATATTTTTAAGTAATCCCTCTTATGATTTCCATTTCTAAAGCTACATTTGCCACTCCTAAGTTCATCAAGGAACCACCAAGAATGGCTTCTCAGAAGGATGCTAGAGCTGTGGTAGAAGAGGGTTGTTGCACTATCTGGGGTCAGGTTCCCGATATTCCTTATAATTCCAACAAATTTGGTTTGGGTTTTACTTCAGAAGCTTAGAAGGCGGTTCATCATGCTCGTGCTGGAGGACCACCTTTCTGTATTAGCAATAATAAAGTCAATACTCTAGAAGACACTGATAGTGACGGTGACTTGGACAACTAGATAATCCCTACCATTGGTAGTGGACTCAACAACTGGAAGGCTAAATACTTTGTACCAATATCATTTAGTCAGGAGTAATTTCCATTTCCTATTTTATCGCTTTAAGAAATTCGGTTATTTAATTCCTTTCAAAACGATAACTTTAAACCTTGTGTCTGGCCCGGGGCACAATGGTTCATTTGTTAAGGGTTGTCATTTCATATGTCATTTTTTCATTTAATGAAAAAACATTGGACGTTTTGAATTCAAATTTTATGCTCTTTGTCTTTATTTTACTTTATTGTACTTTCAAATTGCTATGTGTTCTTACACACACCCACACACTACATTGCAGATCCACATCCACTCTGGATCTCGTTGATAATGATTATGCTATTGCCACTTATGACTTTGAAAATCAAATCTATGATACCGAAGATGAAGGTGAGAAAGATTGTGAAATACCTAGAGAACTCGCCATACTCTTAATACAAGAAGAAAAGGCTATTCAACTGCACGAAGAGCCAGTCGAAGTGGTAAACTTGGGTTCTGAGACAGATAAGAAAGAGGGCAAGATTGGCGCCAACTTAAGGGACATTGTCAAAAACAGATTGATTCAGATGTTGCACGACTATGTTGAGGTATTTTCTTGGTCATACGAAGACATGATAGGGCTCGATAGTGATATTGTGGTTCATTGTCTGCCAATGAAAGAGGGTTGTTCTTCGATTAAGCAGAAAGTTTGTCGCATGCATCCCGAGATGTCCGAAAAGATCAAGGTCGAGGTTATGAAAAAATTTAATGTAGGGTTCTTAGTAGTGACTTCATATCCTCAATGGGTTTCTAATGTTGTTCCAGTACCAAAGAAATATGGCAAGGTACGTATGTGTGTAGATTATAGGGATTTGAACAGGGAGAGCCCCAAAGATGACTTCCCACTACCATATATTGATGTTCTGGTCGACAAGACTACTCAACATAAGGTGTTCTCTTTCATGGATGGTTTCTCAGGTTATAATCAAATGAAGATGGCGCTTGAAGATATGGAGAAAACTATCTTCGTCTCAGAGTGGGGCACTTTCTGATACAAGGTCATACCTTTTGGGTTGAAGAACATTGGGGCAACTTATCAACGTGCCATGGTAGCCTTATTCCATGACATGATTCATCATGAGATAGAAGTCTACATCGATGACATGATAGAAAAATAACAGACTAAAGAAGAAGATCTGAATCATCTACATAAGTTAATTGAAAGGCTGAAGAAGTACAAGCTGAGGCTAAATCCAAACAAATGCATTTTTGGGGTGGGATCTGGAAAACTCCTTGGTTTCGTTGTCAGTGGTAAAGGTATTGACTTTGATCCTACGAAAGTCAAAGCTATTCAAGAAATGTTAGTTCCTCGTACTGAGAAGGAATTTAGAGGTTTCTTAGGAAAATTGAATTACATTGCCCGATTCATTTCTCATTTGACTGCAACCTGTGAGCCAATCTTCAAGCTACTGAAGAAAGATCAAGTAGTAAATTATAATGACGACTGTCAAATAGCCTTTGATAAAATTAAGGAGTACCTATAAGAACCTCCAATTCTGATGCCACCAGTTGAAGGAAGACCTTTAATCATGTACCTAACTGTGTTAGAGAATTCAATAGGGTGTGTGCTGGGGAAACATGACGAGTCTGATCGAAAAGAGAATGCAATATACTACCTTAGCAAAAAATTTACCGACTATGAAACAAGATATTCACTTCTTAAGAAAACTTGCTGCACTTTGGCATGGGCTACTCGCCGACTAAGACAATATATGTTGACTCATACCACTTTGTTGATCTCTAAAATGGATCCCATCAAGTACATATTCGAGAAACCAACTCTCTCCGGAAGAATAGCTCGATGGAAAAATGATCTTAATAGAATGCGACATTCAGTACACCACTTAAAAGGCAATCGAAGAAAGTGTAATGGCGTATCATTTGGCACATCAAGTTGTAGACAATTACCAATCTATGAACTTCGAGTTCTCGGATGAGAACATCATGCTAATTACAGATCGTGAAGAACCTGGACTGTATGAAGGACCTGAGCTAGGATCCCGATGGACTATGGTTTTCGACGGAGCTTCCAACGCACTTGGCAACATAATTAGTGTTGTAGTTATCTCTCCTCAAGGTTGCCATACACCCTTCACTGCCAGACTTTGCATTAACTTCCGAATAATATGGATGAATATGAAGCATGTATCATGGGTATTAAGGCTGCTATTAACCTAAGAATCAAATTCTTGAGCATATATGAGGATTAAAACTTGGTAGTCAGTCAAGTCAAGGGAGAATAGGATACAAAGAATCTGAATCTTATCCCTTATCGAGAACATGTGCTTACTTTGATTATGTACTTCGAAGAGATTACTTTTGATCATATACCAAGAGAAGAGAATCAGTTGGCAGACGCATTAGCTACCATGTCATCCATGTTCAAGCTCAGGTGGGACAACGAGGGTCCCAGAATTACCAATAAAATATTCGACAAACCAGCACACTGCTATGAACTTGACACAAATGGAGTAGAAGAAAAACCTCGATTTTATGAAGTGAAAAGATACCTTGAAGCTTAAGAATACCCTGGAGGGGCATCGATCAATGACAAGAAATTCCTACGAAGGTTCTCAGCCAAGTTCTTCTTGAGCAATAGAATTTTGTACAAGAGAAATCATGATTCAACTTTGGTCCATTGTGTGGACAAGAAGGAAGCAGAGAAAATTATGGAGGATATGCATGAAGGCATCTTTGGTACTCATTCTAGTGGACATGCTATGGCTAAGAAGATTTTGAGATCAGTTTACTAATGGTCGACTATGGAAACCGACTGTCGCCACTATTCAAGAACTTGTCATAAGTGCCAGATCTATGCTGATAAAGTTCATCTGCCTCCAGTACCTTTGAACTTCATGACTTCTCCTTGGCCATTCATAATGTGGGGAATTTATATGATCAGAGAAATCAAACCTACTGCTTCTAACGAACATCGCTTCATTCTCGTCGCCATTGACTACTTTACAAAATGGGTTGAAGCGGCCTCATTTTCCTCTGTTACCAAGAATGTGGTAGCTAGGTCCATTAAGCATAACCTTATCTATTGGTATGGTATCCCTGGGAGAATCATTCCAGACAATGACACTAACCTCAACAATACTATGATCACTGAACTCTGCACGCAGTTCAAGATCAAGCACCACAACTCTTCTCTGTATCGACCAAAGATGAATGGCGCAGTGGAATCCGCCAACAAGAACATTAAGAAGATAATATGAAAGATGGTTGTGACTTACAAAGACTAGCATGAGATATTACTATTTTTTCTTCATGGATATCGCACTTCAACGAGAACATCAACTAGGGCAACCCCTTTCTCTCTGGTCTATGGTATGGAAGTTGTTTTACCTGTCGAAGTTCAGATCCCTTCTCTGAGAATTATGAAGGATGCAGACTTAGACGGAGGCGAGTGGATTCAGACCAGGCTAGACCAATTGAATATGATTGATGAAAAGAGGCTTGCGGCTGTCAGTTACGGTCAGATGTATCAGAAACGTATGATCAAGGCGTTCAACAAGAAAATCAAGCATCAGGTATATCAGGCTGGTGATTTGGTAATAAAGTGCATCATTCTACAACAAGGTGATCCCAAGGAAAAATGGACTCCCACCTACAAAGGGCCATTTGTTGTCAAAAAAGTATTTTCGGGCGGTGCCATAATACTAACCACCATGAATGGTGAAGATTTCTCACACCCTATGAATGCGTACATAGTCAAAAGATACTAAGCATAAAAACGACCCGCTAAGTTGACTGGCCTAGGCAAAAATAAGGGCATCCCGGCGAACCAAAAAGGTTCAGGCAAAAATTAGGGATATATATAAAAGATTGTACACCCGGAAAGTCGAAACCTGAAAAGGCGGCTTGGGCAAAAAAGGGTATCCTGGTGGACTGAAAACCAGAAAGGGCGGTCCTGGAAAAAGTTAAGGATTAAAGCGTAAAACTATGTCTAGTTGGATCACTTACTACAATCCTTATTACCAAAGTCAAAAGTTCAAACAGCGCAGATTAGTTCAGTCAACTTCTTACGACAACAAGGGATGAGATGATCGAAGACATAGGGGAAATAGTGGAGTTGGAACCCAATGAGATCATTTCCACATAGCTATATGTTTTGTTTTCACTTTGTACTCTTTTCATTTCACGACAATTTCCTCTTACTAGGGTTTATGTCTCGTTCTACAAAACCACATGTTTATAGGCAAATTATCAATACAAATACAATTTCACTATTCGAATTTAGTTTTACTTTCTCTATTTTGTTTGAAAAAACATCCAATGACTAAAATTGAATGAACATATGCATATGAACATGATTGACTGTTAACAAATATATGCATAAGAATAGGAATATGCATTTAATCAACACTCTAGCAGTTGGAATAACGTCCAAGTCATTCACAAATTCCCACACAGTCACTTCCATGAGATTATCCCCTTAAATTAATCTTCACAAATTCATATTCAATAAAAATACATTCCCCATTTGAGTTTCCTCAAGCAGCAAGCAGGAATCCCCAGCCAAAGCACTCTAGTCAAATTTGAAGATTACACATGTTCTTCATCCCTAGCACCAGTCAGGGATACATTTTCCCCAGCAAGATACTATACGAAATTGTTGATACACTAATAATTCACATTCATACATCATTACCAATATCATAGCATTTGCATACGAAATGCATATAGCACGGTCTCATTTATTTTGAGAACATCATTACGCAATTCATTTCATACATCATGACATTGCATAAAGCTAACTATTTACCTTTTCAGGAAAGATCGGTCAACATATTAATATCATCAACAAATCTCAAATAAGTCCAAGATTAATTCACGAAACAAAATGGGGAAACTATCTACGTGACCAGGTCAGAGATTAATTCCTGAAACAAGACAGGGCAACTATCTCTACGGCCAACAAAAAGAAGGTTCTAGATTAACTCCCGAAACAAGACGGGAAAACTATCTATACAACCAAGCAAAGATTAACTCCCAAAAACAGGACGGGGAAACTATATTTCTTTATTTATGGTCAGATGAAGATCAATTCCTGAAACAGGACGGGGCGACTATCTTTATCACCAAGTGGTATAAACTCCTGAAACAGGACAAGTTTACCAACAAAAACAGGTTGTAGATCAATTCCAGAAACAGGACGGGGCAACTATCTACATGACGAACAGTTCCTTCAAAGACTTTCTCTAGCTTAGATTAAATCAACCATAGATTTATTCTGATACTTTTCCCAGTTAAAGACAGACAAAGACACCTTCTGGCTCAGATTAAATTGACCATGGATTTACTCTGATACTTCTTCCAGTAGACATTTTTTTGGCTCAGATTAAATTGACCATATATTTATTCTGATACTTCTTCCAGTTAAAAACATGCGTAGACATCCTCTGGCTCAGTCTAAATCAAGCGTAGATTTATTATGATACTTTTTTCAGTTGAATTCGAGCGCGGACTTAGTCTAAATTCTACCCACAGTTACTTTGGATGGCATCTATAAGCTCATCTCTGACAACTCTCCATCATATCTCCAAATTTCATCTTTAAGCCCATTCCCGATATAATCAACCAACATTGTTACTTCGGGCACATGCAAGTGCAAATTTCTGGGCACTTATGTGTTCAATAATCTTCCACCTTCAAGTCACGAATGGCGGACATGCCAATCTAACTCTTCAGGTTTAAGAAGATTGAACATGGGCATCTGTTGTACCCCAAAATTTCCCCTCCCATTTTCTCCAAGACATTATTCTAAAGATTCTCAAAATACTCAAGGGTTCTCAAGAGTTAATTCAACATGCTCACCTCTTAAGCTTTGTCCTATAACTAGGGTTTTTATTTTCTCAAGGGAAATTGGACTTCTAATGCCTAAAATGACTTTCATGGTTCATCATAGGTCCTCAAAAATACTCATGTCAAGTTTCAAGCCTTGCATCACAAATTTGCCCAGTCAATTGCTCAGATGACTGAAAATCAACTGTATTGGGTAAAAAGTCAATTGTGGTCAAACATGCAGTCAAAACTTAAATATTTTTTGTCAACATCAATATTTTGAGGTGATATTCATCATTTTATCAAGGGTTTTCCATGATTGCTCAAGGAAAACCCTCAAATCATCAATGGTCAAAAATTGCCAAAATTAGGGTTTTTACTGAAGATGACTGATCATTGACTTTTGGCCTAGTGAATGACCTAATGGCTTGAAGCATGACATCAAGGTTTCAAATACAACATATTGACCTAATTACATGGCTCAATATATTTCAAAATATGCAAGTGATTAATAGTTGAAAATTTGAATCAATTGATGAAAAGTCAACAGTCACTCAAAAGTCAAACTTTTACTTTTTGGTCAACATTGGAATTCGAAAGTCAAGAATCATCAAGATATTCAAAAATATCAAACTTGATCATCAATAAATCAAAAAGTCAACAAAAGTCAAATTTGGAAAATTTTCTAACACTTAGAAAAATTCTAAGTGTTTTTGTTCTTAACAAAAACCCTAACTTCACAAGCAAGTTTCCTCAAGATGCAAGCTAATTCAAAGAAAAATTTCAACATGAAAGTTGTAGGGATTTATGAATTTTACAACTTTGTCAATGAGGGTTGATTTCCATAAAGTGCATGGATTAAGAGATATAAGCTCATGAAGTTAAGATGTTTTTTATCCAACACTTAGAAATTTTTTTACAAGTTTTGATAAGTTTTTTTGTCCTAACTTCTTGGCTAATTCTCACCAAGATCCCAATTGAGTTAGCCAAAACTCAAAACATGAAAGTTGTTGATAATGTTTCAAGCTTTGAAAAATATCCAAGGACACAATTTTATCATGCTTGAGCTAGGAGATTCAAAGATATGAAGTTGGGCATCCATTTTTGAATTATAGGCCATTTTGTGACAAGTTCATAACCCAATATTCAAGCCATGCTGCATAATCCCACCTTTCAGGCCTCTAAACTCCAAATCTATTAATAATCATAAGATTATACAAACTTTTGAGCTATGATCCAAGTGATTAAAGCTTTGTTCAATCCATTTTGCCATTAAGGGAAGAAAGATCACGCTTCCGTTCTTGTAAGGTCACTTTATACCCAAAGTCAACTTTTTGAGCCTCTAACTTATTTATTCTAATCACACTCAATCTAAGAAACTCAACTCTACGAGACAAGGTACAAGGCATTAGAAACATGATCTTCAAGTTTGCTTCATAACTAAGCGACCAAACTATTACTTGTTATCTTGCAAACCTGGTTACTTCAACTCCTCAAACCACTTGCCTATAAATATAAGGCTCATTAGCAAGCCATAGCACGAATGAACAACCTCAAAAAACCTCTCAAACTCAGAATTGCTCAAAAAACTCCATTTGTTGCAACTTCTGACCTTGAACACCAAACACTCAATCCACTCAGCTCTACAACTTGACTTGTCCAAAAGAATTGAGGCACTCTCAATCCAAGGTAAGAATTGCAAAAGGTTTCTAGGAGTTTAGTGAAGCTATCCAGGTCATCCTAACACCTCTAGAAGTACTCTAACTTCAAACTCAATTCTCACTTTTGAGGTAAGTTTTCTAAACTTTGAAATCTCTGTACAAGCATCATTTGAATTTATTTTCTAAAGAAAAAGTGAATATATCAATGCCCTGAAGCTAACCATATCCTTAGTTTTCATTTATATTGATCGTGTGATGAGAATTTTGGATTTGAAATTTCTAAAATATTAGGGTTCAATTTGGTACCAATAGAAATTCACTTTATTCTTTGAGTTTTAGCTTAAGTTAATGGCAAGGTTGAGTTCGTGGTGAAATTTGGAACAACTTTGATGTTTACATTTTTCAAAATGGTTGAGAAATGGAAGAGTTTGAAAAATAAAAAATGTTGGTGTTGTTGTTTTGACGCGAGGAAGAAGATGAAGTCATATTCAAATTTCCAGGATTGAGTTTATAATATATTTATTGATTGTTGTTTACAACCGGGTGTAATCGCCACCCCAGTGGTAGCGCGCATGTGTTTAAGTCATACCGATGCCTGGTCATGGGTTCGTGCAGGCACGGGAAATTTTCTTTTTTCACATTTGTTTCTTACAGATTCGATGTAAATGAGCCCTGCGCGCCTATCATGAGCCTCATATCAACACCATTAGATGTTCATCAAGTCAAATAAAATGCTTCAGATTCACATATGCATCATGGACCCTTTGAAGCCAGCAGCACGTCGCCTGGACCTTCTTGTTGTTGGGCCTGTATTTTTTTTGGTCTCTCACCCTCCATATTTTCTTTTGCAGTTCAGGACCATTTTATTTCTTTTTATTTTTAATTAACTTTTTCTTTTTTTAAATCATTTTTATTTAATCGGAAAAAAAATAATAAAAAATGACGATAATTAGATATAGTCTTTTAAATCAATTAATTTAATTTTTGACAAATAAAAATTATTTTATTTTACCATCTTGATTTTATTTTATTAAGACTAGGATTTTTAGATTTCATTTATTTTTCTAAACAAATACATAAATATTTTCTAAATACTTAGATTTCTTTATTCCTTAATTAATTAATTTAATCTTCTTAAATAAAAATAAATAAATTTATTTACACCTTATTTTATTTTGTATAATTAATTTGTAAATAAAATTAGAATTAGGTCTAACTATTCTATCTCACATTGCAAATATTTTCCAAACAAAGAAACAACAAAATATTTTTTTAAATACTTAGAACTTTTTTAGGGTTTTTACATCTTTCCCCTTCTCACCACCTTCGCGCACTTTATTTTTCACATTAATATTTCCCAATATTGTAAATGCTCAAAGCTTGTAAAAGACAAATTAGGGTTCATTGGTTTCCTCCTTCATTCTTAATTTTGTAACCCCCATCCCCGAAGCGTTGTGATAGCATAGAACATTTAATTTCCATAATTTACAATTTTCCTTATTAGAAAATCTAATCTCAAAGACAAATACTTGAAATTAAAACACTTCGCACACATGCACCTCTAGGGTTAACCTCACTTGTTTCCTCGGATATAAACAATCACGTCCCTCGAATGTGAGATGCTTTAGCAAAGACCCTCAATTAAAAGATCATAGTCCCTCGACGACCCTTTGATATAGCATTCAGTAAATGATCTTAGTCCCTTATGGGAATTGCTAGACCATCTTACAAGTTGCCTTCCACGACTGTGCAATGACCCACGCCTGTCCCACACATCCAATGATAGGCCTTCTCCCAACATATTACAAGCGCGAGACCTGATTTTTCATTCTTAAGCTATTGATGGGTTTTCCAAATAGTTTGATATTTTCATCTTCCAATCTGCTTCTGTTAGTTAGTTAATCGCAAAAACTTCAAAATTTTCCTCATCTGCGTAACCCATCTTTGACATTTCTAGATTAGCTGGGGATTATCTTGTTTCTATCATTCTTCCTCGAACTTCAATTAGGTCCTCTAACTTATCTTTCGACACCTTATATCCAGATGCTATCTGGGCCAAATTATTAGCCTCCTGATTCTTAAGGTGAGGAACGTGTTTGATGTTCATGTGCTTAAATTTTAGCCACAACATGTTTACTACAATGAAGTACATGATTAATTTTTCCTTGACACAATTGTACTCCTTAGTTATCTGTTTAAACACCAACTCATAGCTTCCTCTTATTTCGACCTTAGTTGCCCCCAATTCCAACAAGATTTTAAGGCCAGTTATCAAAGCCTCATATTTAGCCTCATTGTTCGAACAAGGGGGACCATCTATCTTGTACTTGTATTTTTGTTGGAATTTTATTAAGAAAAATGATCAAAACTCTAACTCCGGTACCATCTTTATGTATTGAACCATGAAGTACAATCTCCATGGTTCTAATTCCACGAAATTCTAGAGAACTTCGACCACAACATGGTAAATTATAAAATCCACAACCGCTTGCCCTTTCATAGCTTTTAAGGGCATAAAAGTCAAAAAATATTCGGTTAAGGGTAATTCCCATTTTCAAATTCTACTATGGAAGATAGGTTTTTAAAGCATATGTTTAATTAAGTCAAAATGAGACGAAACATCAACATCAACTATTTTTATATAATACTTCAATTTTGTATAAGAGAAATTCAAACATAGGAGTAGTTTTTCGACCAGTAAATACTGAACCTTGATAAGTTTTTATGGTCTCAGGAATTTCAAACCTGTATATTATATTCCTCTGAATAAAATTGATTACTACATCTTTCAACCAATAAATAGTGACCCTCGATAAGTTGTTATGGTCTCAGGAAGTCCAAACATGTATATTATATTTCTTTGGATAAACTCGATTACTGCTTCTTGATCTACATTCGGCAAAGGAACAACTTCTATCTATTTAGTACGATAATAAATACATAGTAAAATGTATCTTTGACCTTATGAAGATGCGTGTCGAATTTCTCCAACCAGATCCAAAGCCCATCCTCTAAAGGGCAAAGGCTTGATAATAATATGTAGTTTGCTTGGAGGAATGTGTTGAATACCTGCATGAATAAGGGATTCTTGACAACCCTTATCAAAATCAATGCAAAATTTTATCATTGTTGGCCAATGCATACCTTGTCTAAAAGTTAGACATTTCATCTTATTTCCCACTTGACGGGCTCCACGTGCCCCACTATGGACATTAATAAGAGAAAATTATACCTCACTTTCACTAAGTTATTTGAGAAAAATTCCTTCAGATGTATTTTTTAACAAATCGTTACCCATAAGCGTATAGCTTAAAGCGCGATACTTGATTTTTTGTTATTCATCTATTGTTGAATTTTCCAAATAGTCCGCTACTGGATTCCTCCAATCTACTTCTATTAGACTGTCAATCGCAAAAACTTCAAAATTTTCTCATATGCGTAATGCATCTTAGACATTTGTAGATTAGATGGGGATAGTCTTGTTGCAATCATTCTCCGAAAAAATTTGATCATATCCTCTAACTTCTCCTTCCACAAATTATACCCAGATGATATATGGCCAAAATCATAAGCCTCTTTATTCTTGAGTCAAGGAACGTTTTGATGTTCACGTCTCGAATTTTTGCAACAATCTGTTTACTACATCGAAGTACATGATTAAATTTTCCTTGGAACATTTGTACTTCTTGGTTATTTATTTAACCACCAACTCAGAGTCTCCTCTTATTTCGAACCTAGTTTTCCCCAATTCCAACAAGATTTCAAGGCTAGAAAACAAAACCTCATATCAGCCCCATTGTGCGAGAAAGGGGGACCATCTATCTTGTACTTGATTTTTGTTGGATTGTTTTTGGGAGATATGATCAAAACTCATACTCCAATACCATCTTTATGTGTTTAACCATCAAAGTACAATATGGTCAACTATAAAATCTGCAACCACTTTCCCTTTCATAGCTTTTAGGGGCATGTAAGTCAAAGAATATTTGGTTAAGGCTAATGCCCATTTTCTAATTCTACTATGAAATAAAGGTTTAAAAGCATATGTTTAGTTATGTCAAAGTGAGATGAAACATAAACATCATCTGGTTTCATATAATGCTTCAACTTTGTACAAGAGAAATACAAGCATAAGCATAGTTCTTCGACCAGTAAATACTGACCCTTGAATAGTTGTCATGGTCTTAGGAATTCCAAACTTGTATGTTATATTCCTTTGGATAAACTCGATTAGTGCATCTTTAGACCATTAAATAATGACCCTTGATGAGTTTTTATGGTCTCAGGAATTCCAAACATGTATATTATATTCCTTTGGATAAACTCAATTACTGCTTCTTGATCTAAATTCACCATAGGAACGAATTCGATCCATTTACTAAAATAATCAATCCATACTAAAATGTATCTTCGACCTTATGAAGATGCGTGTCGAATTTCTCCAACCAGATCTAAAGCCCATCCTATAAAGGAAAAAAGGCTTGGTAAAAGAGTATAGTTTGCTTGCAGGAACTTGTTGAATATCTGCATGAACCTGGAATTCTTGACAACCCATAGCAAATTCAGTGCAATCTTTTAGCATTGTTGACCAATACATACCTTGTCTAAAACATAGCCATTTCATCTTATACCCCCACTTGATGGGCTCCATGTGCCCCACTATGGACATTAGAAAGAGCAAATATGCCTCACTTTCACAAAGGTATTTGAGCAAAATTCCTTCAGGTGTCTTTTTGAACAGTCTGTTACCCATAAGAGTATAGCATAAAGCGCGATACCTGATTTTTCATTCTTCAGCTATTGTTGGGTTTACCAAATAGTGCGCTATTGGCTTCCTTCAATCTGCTTCTGTTAGACGATCAATCGTAAAAACTTTAAAATTTTCCTCATCTGTGTAACCCAACTTCGACATTTCTAGATTAGACGGGAATTGTCTTATTGCCATCATTCTCCCTCAAACTTTGATTAGGTCCTCTGAATTATCCTTCGAAACCTTATACCTAGATGCTATCGGGGTCAAATTATTAGCCTCTTGATTCTTGGAACGTGTTTTATGTTCACGTACTCGAATTTTCTAAACATCCTGTTTACTAAAACGAAGTACATGATTAAATCCTCCTTGACACATATGTTTTCCTTGGTTTTTATTTAACCACCAACTCAGAGTCTCCTCTTATTTCGACCCTAGTTTCCCCCAATTCTAACAAGATTTCAAGGCCAGTTATCAAATCCTAATATTCAGCCTCAATGATTGAGCAAAGGGGACCATCTATCTTGTACTTGAATTTTCTTGGAATTTTCTTGGGAGAAATAATCAAAACTCCAATTCCAATACCATATTTATGTGTTGAACCATTGAAGTACAATCTTCAGTGTTCGAGTTCCCTAAATTTCTAGGGAACTTCGACCATAATATGGTCAACTATAAAATTTGTAACCAATTGCCCTTTCATAGCTTTTAAGGCCATGTAAGTCAAAGAATATTCAGTTAAGGATAATGCCCATTTTCCAATTTTACTATGCAAGAAAGGTTTTAAAAGCATATATTTAGTCATGTCAAAGTAAGACGAAACATAAACATCAAGTGGTTTCGTATAATGCTTAAACTTTGTACAAGAGAAATACAAGTATAAGCATAGTTTTTCGACCAGTAAATACTGACCCTTGAATACTTGTTATGGTCTTAGGAATTCCAAACCTGTATATTATATTCTTTTGGATAAACTTGATT
The DNA here is from genome assembly GCA_948472305.1 of Vicia faba. Lineage (NCBI taxonomy): Eukaryota > Viridiplantae > Streptophyta > Magnoliopsida > Fabales > Fabaceae > Vicia > Vicia faba. The sequence goes on along the minus strand of OX451740.1, from coordinate 287,104,729 downwards.
AATGCATCTTTCAACCATTAAATAATGACCCTTGATCCGTTGTTATTGTCTCAGGAATTCCAAACATGTATATTATATTCCTTTGGATAAACTCGATTACTGCTTCTTGATCTAAATTCGCCAAAGGAATAACTTCGATCCATTTAGTAAAATATTCAATCTGTACTAAAATGTATCTTTGAACTTATAAAGATGCATGTCGAATTTCTCCAACCAGATCCAAAGCCCATCCTATAAAGGGAAAAGGCTTGATAATAGAGTATATTTTGCTTTCAAGAACATGTTGAATACCTGCATGAACCTACCATTCTTGACAACCCTTAGAGAATTCAATGCAATCTTTTAGCATTGTTGGCTAATACATACCCTGTCTAAAATGTAGCCATTTCATATTATGTCTCATTTAATGGGCTCCACGTGCCCCACCTTGGAAATTCGAAAGAGCAAATATGCCTCACTTTCACTAAGGTATTTGAGCAAAATTTCTTCAGGCGTCGTTTTGAGTAGTTCGTTACCCTTAAGAGTATAATGTAAAGCACGATACCTGATTATCCGTTCTTCAGCTATTGTTGGGTTTTCCAAATAGTGTGCTATTGGCTTCCTTCAATTTTCTTCTGTTATACTATCAATCGCAAAAACTTCAAAATTTTCTTCATCAACATGACCCAACATCGACATTTATAGATTAGGTGGGGATTATCTTGTTGCCATCATTCCCCCTTGAACTTCGATAAGGTCCTCTAAGTTATCCTTCGACACCTTGTACCCAGATGCTATCTAGGACAAATCATTAGCCTCTTGATTCTTGAGTCTAGGAACATGTTTGATGTTCACGTACTCGAATCTTCACAATAACTTGTTTACTACAATAAAGTACATGATTAATTTTTCCATGACACATTTGTACTTCTTGGTTATTTATTTAACCACCAACTCAAAGTCTCCTCTTGTTTCGACCCTAGTTGCCCCCTATTTCAACAAGATTTCAAGGCCAATCATCAAAGCCTTATATTCAGCCTCATTGTTCGAGCAAGGGGGGCCATCTATCTTGTACTTAAATTTTGTTGGAATTTTATTGGGAGAAATGATCAAAACTACAACTCCAATACCATATTTATGTGTTGAACCATCGAAGTACAATCTCCAGGGTTTTAGATCCCCCAAATTCTACGGAACTTCTACCACAATATGGTTAACTATAAAATCTTCAACCACTTTCCCTTTCATAGCCATTAAGGGAATGTAAGTCAAAGAATATTAAGTTAAGGCTAATGCTAATTTTAAAATTCTACTATGCAATAAAGGTTTTAAAAGCATATGATTAATCATGTCAAAGTGAGACAAAACATAAACATCAAATGGTTTCATATAATGCTTCAACTTTGTACAAGAGAAATACAAGCATAGTCATAGTTTTTTGACAAGTAAATACTGACCCTTGAATAGTTGTTATGGTCTTTGGAATTCCAAACATGTATACTATATTCCTTTGGATAAACTCGATTACTTCATCTTTCGACCAATAAACAGTGACCCTTGATCAACTGTTATGGTCTCAGTAATTCCAAACATGTATGTTGTATTACTTTGGATAAACTCGATAACTGCTTCTTGATCTAAATTCACCAAAGGAACAACTTCAATCCATTTAGTAAAATAATTAATCCATACCAAAATATATCTTTGACCTTATGAATATTTGTGTCGAATTTCTCCAACCAGATCCAAACCACATCCTATAATGGGAAAGGCTTGATAATAGAGTATAGTTTGCTTGCTGGAACATGTTAAATACCTACGTGGACCTGCCATTCTTGACAACCCTTAGAAAATTCAATGCAATCTTTTAGCATAGTTGTCCAATACATACCTTTTCCCACTTAATGGGCTCCACGTGCCCCACTATGGATATTCGAAAGAGAAAAATATGCCTCACGTTCACTAAGGCATTTGAGAAACTTTAGGCGTCTTTTTTAACAATTCGTTACCCATAAGAGTATAGCTTAAAGCGCGATACCTGATTTTCCGTTCTTCAGCTATTGTGGGGTTTTCCAAATAGTCTAATATTGGATTCCTCCAATCTACTTCTGTTAGATTGTCAATCGCAAAAACATTAATATTTTCCGCATCTGCGTAATCTAGCTTCGACATTTCTAGATCAGGTGGAGATAGTCTTGTTTCCATTATTTTCCCTCAAACTTTGATCAGGTCCTCTAACCTCTCATTCCACATCTTATACACATATGCTATCTAGGCCAATCATTAGCCTCTTGATTCTTGAGTCGAGGAACGTGTTTGTTGTTCACGTAAACGAATTTTTGAAGCAACCTGTTTAGTTCAACGAAGTACATGATTAAATTTTCCTTGACACATTTGTACTCCTTGTTTATTTATTTAACCACCAACTCAGAGTCTCTTCTTATTTTGACCCTAGTTGCCTCCAATTCCAACAAGATTTCAAGGCCAATTATCAAACCCTCGTACTCAGCGTCATTATTCGAACAAGGGGGACCATATATCTTGTACCTGATTTTTGTTTGAATTTTGTTATGAGAAATGTCAAAACTCCTACTCCAGTACCATCTTTATGTGTTGAACCATCAAAGTATAATCTCCAGGGTTCGACCAAATTCTGGGGAACTTCAACCACAACATGGTCAACTATAAAATCCACACCCACTTTCCCTTTCATGGTTGTTAATGGCATGTAAGTCAAAGAATATTCAGTTAAGGCTAATGCCCAATTTCCAAATATATTATGCAATTTAGGTTTTGAAAGCATATGTTTAATTATGTCAAAAGGAGACAAAACATAAACATCAACTGGTTTTATATAATGCTTCAATTTTGTACAAGAGAAATATAAGCATAAGCATAGTTTTTCGACCAGTAAATACTGACCCTTGATCAATTGTTATGGTCTCAGGAATTCCAAACATGTATATTAAATTCCTTTGGATAAACTCAATTACTGCATCTTTCAACCAGTAAATACTGGCCCTTTATTAATTGTTACGGTCTTAGAAATTTCAAACATGTATATTATATTCCTTTAGATAAACTGGATCAGTGCTTCTTGATCTACATTCGCCAAAGGGACGGTTTGAATCAATTTAGTAAAATAATATATCCCTACTAAAATGTATCTTTGACGTTATGAAGATGTGTGTCGAATTTCTCCAACCAGATCCAAATCCCTTCCTCTAAATGGAAAATGCTTCATAATAGAGTGTAGTTTACTTGCAGGAACATGTTGAATACCTGTATGAACCTGGAATTCTTGACAACCCTTAACGAATTGAATGAAATCTTTTAGCATTATTGGAAAATAAATACCTTTTCTAAAAACTAGCCATTTCATGTTTAGACCCACTTGATGGGCTCCACATGTCCCACTATGGACATTCGAAAGAGCCAAATATGCCTCTCTTTTACTAAGCCATTTCAGCAAAATTCCCCTTCAAGCGACTTTTTGAACATTTCAGTACCCATAAGAGTATAACTTAAAGTGTGATGCCCAATTTTTTGTTCTGTAGATATTGTGGGGTATTGGCTTCTTCCAATATTCTTTTGTTAAACTGCCAATTGCAAAAACCTAAAAATTTTCCTCATATGTGTAACCCACCTTTGACATTCCTAGATCAGATGGGAATAGTCTTGTTTCCATCATTCTCCCACGAACTTCGACCAGGTCCTCTAACTTCTACTTCGACACCTTATATACACAGATGCTATCGAGGGACATGTTTGATGTTCATGTACTCGAATTTTCGCAGCAACCTATTTACTACAACGAAGTACATGATTAAATTTTCCTTGACACATTTTCACTCCTTCATTATTTATTTAACCACCAACTCAGAGTCTCATCTTATTTCAACCCTAGTTTCCCCTAATTCCAACAAGATTTCAAGGCTAGTTATCAAATCCTCATATTCAGCCTCATTGTTCGAGCAAGGATGACCATTCATCTTATACTTGAATTTTGTTGCAATTTTGTTAGGAGAAATGATCAAAACTCCAACTCCAATACCATCTTTATGTGTTGAACAATCGAAGTACAATCTCCAAGGTTTGAGTTTCACCAAATTCTGGGGAACTTCAACCACGACATGTTCAACTATAAAATCTGAAACCACTTGCCCTTTTAAAACTTTTAAGGACATGTAAGTAAAAGAATAACCAGTTAAGGCTAATGCCCTTTTTCCAATTCTACTATGAAAAGTAGGTTTTAAAATCGTTAGTTTAATAATGTCAAAAATAATGTGAAATGTAAATATCAACTGGTTTTATATAATGCTTCAAATTTGTACAAGGGAAATCCAAGCATATACATAGTTATGGTCTCAGGAATTCCGAACATGTATATTATATTCCTTTAGATATACTCGATAACTGCACCTTTTGACCAATAAATAATGACCTTTGATCAGTTTTTATGGCCTCAGGAATTCCAAAACTGTATATTATATTCCTTTGGATAAACTCGATTACTTCTTCTTGTTCTACATTTGCCAAAGGAACTACTTTGATCAATTTAATAAAATAATCAATCACTACTAAAATGTATCTTCGACCTTACGAAGATGTGTGTCGAATTTCTTAAACCAGATCCAAAGCATGTCGTCTAAAGGGCAAAGGCTTTATAATATTGTAGTTTTCTTGCAGGAACATGTTGAATACCTGCATGAACCTGACATTCTTGACAACCCTTGGCAAGTTCAATGCAAACTTTTAACATTGTTAGCAATACATACCTTGTCTAAAAGGTAGCCATTTCATCTTATGTCCCACTAGATGGGCTCCACATGCCCCACTATGGAGATTCAAAAGAGCCAAATATGCCTCACTTTCACTAAGGCATTTGAGCAAAATTCCTTCAAGGTCTTTTTGAATAGTTCACTACCCATAAGAGTATAGCTTAAAGTGCGATACCTGAATTTTCATTCTTCAGCTATTGTTTGGTTTTCCAAATAGTCCGCCATTGGCTTCCTCTAATCTGCTTCTGTTAGACTGTCAATCGCAAAAACATTAAAATTTTCCTCATCTGTGTAACCCAGCTTCGACATTTCTAGAATAGACGGGGATTGTCTTGTTGCCATCATTCTACGAAGAACTTCGATAAGGTCCTATAAGTTATCCTTCGACACCTTATACCCAGATGCTATCTAGGCCAAATCATTAGCCTTTTGATTCTTGAGTCTAGGAACATGTTTGATGTTCACGTACTCGAATCTTCACAATAACCTGTTAACTACAATGAAGTACATGATTAAATTTTCCTTGACACATTTGTTCTTCTGGGTTATTTATTTAACCACCAACTCAGAGTCTCCTCTTGTTTCGACCCTAGTTGCCCCTTATTCCAACAAGATTTCAAGGCCAGTTGTCAAAGTCTTTGTAATACGATAGGAGAACTGACTGTTATAATGGTTTTACGTTTGTGTTCACAAAATATTGCGGTAAGCAAGAGTTGCCACCGACTTTTCTTTTATCCAACAAAGGAAAGGGTGAAAAGCACAGAAAAAGACCTTTCGAGAGTTTTCTAAGTAAGGGGGTAGATTATGGAAAGGGAAGGTGTTAGAACCCTTTTCATCCATAGTTTTCTACGGGCTCTTAGATGCTTAGCTCATTTTTGAAATACCTTGTGCTTTAGTATGTTTTTGAAAACGTATTTTGAAATGTCTTGGTGTGGCGATTTACTTTATGATAACTCTTGTATCAGTCCTCAAGAGTGTTGATAAAGCATTTTGAAAAAGGTTTTTGAAAATTGTTTTGTGTAAGTGTAAAAAGTTTGTTTTTGTGCATAGTATCTAGGAACTATCTACTTTACTTGAAAAGTTTGTTCTTTTCCTCCTTTTCCTTTAGATAATGCTATCCTACTATTAGTGAGTAGGTAGCCCTAGACATTTGGATGTTTGAGGGACACTCGAAGGGGAGTTTATAGTCATGAAGGGAACTTGGCAAGAAATCTTAGTAACTACCCTAGGGTTTTAAGATCATTTTTACCGAGGCAACATCGAGAGGGTCATGGAGGGACTTATGATCTTTTTAAACCAGAGGGTAGCCACTAAAATCTCTCATGTTTCGAGAGTTGTGACTATTTTCCAAAGACAACCAAAGTGGAAATACCCTAAAGGTGAGCATGTGCAATTGTGTTTGTATTCAGTTATTTTTGTCTTTGCATCAGGTTTGCTAGCATTCACTTTTAGTCTTATCATGCAATCCGATTAATATACATCTAACAGTTAATATCTATATAGGAATTTAAAGTACATAAATTAAAGCTACGCTATTACATGGCTTCATGGAGGGGGATTATTACATGTCCAAAAAATGAGGGGATAAAGCAGTAAATATCCTAGTTTAAATCTATTACATCCAGTAGGCAGATACAAAAAATATGAAAAAAATGCGAAAGGTAGAAACGCGCGTGAATTGGAAATACGTCTAAATCCTAGAAGGAAAAAGTCTTTTGTTTGTTTTTTATTTAATAAAAGAAAAGTAAAAATATAAATCTACTTAATTTTAATTTATAAAAATGTTCAAGTAATTAATTTGTAATTAACGAAATTAATTTTAATAAAAAAAGACTAGAACCTTTTTTTTTTGATTATTTGATTTAATGTTGATTTAAAGAGTAAAGTTAATAAAATAAATGAACAAAACAAAAATAAAAATACAAAAAAGGTCCTTCGACCAGGAAAGGAGATTATCCTTCGATCCAGGAAGGAATGTTGTCCTTCGATCCAGGGAGGGATGTTGTCTTTCGATCCAGGGAGGGATGTTGTCCTTCGATCCAGGCAGGAATGTTGGATCTGCAAGAAAACAAACAAAAGAAAAAATCATTGCAAGAGGAAGGGATTGAAACCCATGCCTTTGCACACTCGCACACCTTATCCTTCCTGCCCCTAATTCGAATCTAGGTGTTTTTGGCTTGAAATTGCCTATATCATGAGCTTCGAAAGGCAAATTCAGATCATGCCCTTCGATGGCACAATCTTATTCCTGCATGTTACCTTATGTATGATATGTTCATATAAACATAAATGACATTAGCAGCGCAGATATGCAAACAACATGTATTTAAAGGGCCTGGAAATACAAGTTTGATGTTGTGAATCCTTACCAACCAAAAGTGCTTTGATCTGTGAACATGGGTGTGGAATTACTCGTGTAAGGGCCTGGTTGACTTCCTGTGTGTAGGCAATACGTGTGCGTGTCTGGATGGTGGTGTGAGTGTGGCAAAAGTGTTTCAATTGGAAATGAATTTGTTTGGATGATCAATGTTTTTTTCCCGCCCTCTGTAATGTGCCTTTAACCATGTATTTGTAGGGGATGATGGTGAATGTAAATGGTAAGAAATAGCCATTAATCAGGATTTGAAGGCAGAATCGAAAGCCTTAAACAGGTTGCCTTTTTTGAGGATTTTCTACCCTTTTGGGTTTTGAATGAAACTAGACATGTTTCACTCCTTGACTCTTTCGAATGCCTTCACGCCTTGTTCTTCGATTGGCTCTGAATTTCTCTTCCGGTTTCATCCTTGTGGCTTCTTCGATTGAGCCCCTACTTTCCTTAGCTACCTAATCTGAAATTGCCCAACTAGCCCAATCAAACACTTCCTTCTGGCCAGCAAAAGCTTCTCCTGTTATTTCCTTTGAATGTAATTATGCTTGAGGCTTGGGCTTGACAGCATGTAGGACTTTGGCCAGCAGGAATCTTGAACCAAACTCATCAAAAGATAAAACAAAATTTGTTTCCAACTATTGTGTGTCTTTCGAATGGACCAAATGTATTTCCTTCGAAGGAACCATTTGTGTGTCCTTCGAATAGCCCACATGCACTCCTTGTGCATTCTTCGACTGGGCCACCAATGCGTGTTCATAATGTAGCAATCATGTGCTGAAGGGTTCAGAGGTGGAGTCAAAGCTAGCACGAGGGAAGCCAAATGCTTAATGAATTGAAACACATATGAAAGTATCCACTGCTTTATGGGCACTAGCATGAAGGGGAGCCATTGCCTTGTGCATTAAAGGCAAGCACAGAGGAAGTCATTTCCTTGTGGGTCGAAGCACACATGAAAGAAGTTCTTGCATTGTGAATCAAAGGCAAGCATGAATAGGAAACATTTTACTTGTGCGTTGAAGGCAAGCACAGAGGTGGCACTTGTCTTGCGGATCAAAGAAGACACGTAAGAGGCCACTGCTTTGTGAATCAAAACAAACTTGTAGGAGGCCATTGCTCAATTAAAGCCTGTATGCTGATGGAAAATGCCTTTGTGAATCGAAAAAAACATGCAGGAGGCCACTGCTTTGTGAATCAAAGCAGGCATATAAGAGGCTACTTCTTGTAAATCGAAGAAAACCTGTAGGGGGCCATATGCCCAAATGAAGCTTGTCGACCAAAGCTTGCTCGAATAGGACCCAATGCCTAATCGAAGCTGGTGGACCACAACTTGATCGAAGGGGGCCAAATACCCAATCAAAGCTTATGAATCAAAGAAAACTTGCTCTTCTTTGATTTGATGCTTGAGAGCCCAATATGATCCATGGAATCTTGTGCAGTCTTGACCCAGTAGAAATTTTGTGAGAAAATCTTGTGAAATAAGAGGGCAAATTTTGGGGTACAACAGCTGCCCCTGTTCAATCTTCTTAAACCTGAATATTTAGATTGGCTTATTTTCCTTTCGTGATCTGAAGGTGGAAGATGATTGAACACTAGAGTGCCCAGAAATTTGCACTCGGTGATATGAAGGTTGATTGTGTAAGGAATGGGCTTAAAGATGAAATTTGGAGAAGATAACTGAGAGTTGTCGGAGATGGGCTTAAAGATGCCATTCAAAGTAGACGTTAACTTCATAAGAGGTCTCTTTGTAGGGGATTCTTGTTCCTATTGTCTGAGGAGGACTCCACTGGGGAAAATTTATTTTTGTTGTTCTCCTGCTTGAGGAAAACTCTGTGGGGAATAGGGTTTAGGAGCTTTAGTTATCCTTGGCTCTACTGAGGAGTTTTCTCTGGACTTGAAATGTATTAGAAGGAGCCTGTGTAGGGCCGTTTCAGAATGAGTCCGTGTTAGACTGCATCTGAAAATATATGAGAAGGAACCCGTGTAAGATTGCTTCAGGATGAGCCCGTGTAAAGCTGCATCTGGAAATTAAGAAGGAATTTGTGTAATATTGCTTCATCTGGTCATGTAGATAGTCACCCCGTCTTGTTTCAGAAATTGATCTACAATCAGCTATTCACATATAGTTGTCCTGTCTTGTTTCAGGTATTAATCTGGAACTTATTTTGGTTGGTCGTTGAGATAGTTGTTATGTCTGGTCTCAGGTATTAATCTTTGACCTAAGAGAAAGAAATATAGTTTTCCCGTCTTCTTTCGGGTATTAATATTCAATCTGCTCGTGTAGATAGTTGTCCTGTCTAGTTCCAGGTATTAATCTACAATCAGTCATCCACAGATAGTAGTCATGTCTTGTTTTAGGTATTAATTTGGAACTTGTTTTTTTTTGTCATTGAGATAGTTGTCATGTCTGGTTTCAGGTATTAATCTCTGACCTAAGAGAAAGAAAGATAGTTTTCCCATCTTGTTTCGGGTATTAATCTTCAATCTGTGTGTGTAAATAGTTGTCCTGTCTTGTTTTAGGTATTAATCTAAAATCAATCATTCACAGATAATTGTCCTGTCTTATTTCAAGTATTAATCTGGAACTTTTGCAAATTTTTTACGATATTCATATGTCAATCTTTCCTGAAAAGTTAAAGAATTAGCTGCATGCAATATCATGATGCATGAAGTGCAGATGATGCTCTCAAAATAAATGAGATTGTGATATATGCATTCGTGATACATATGTTATGACGCATGAAAAATGGTTTATGAATGCAATGTATGAACGTGTCAGTTGTTCTATTGTTGTATTATTAAACTAGGGAAAATAAATCCCTGATTGTTGTTGGGGATGAAGAGTGTAAGTCTTCACATTTTGTTGAAGTTGAGATGCTGGTAGATGGATTTCTGTTGTTAGAGACATAAATTCTTTTGAGGAGGGGAAACTCCATGAACTGCTTGAGGATTTTTTATGAAATACTGTTGAGGAATCCTGAAAGGCTTGTGAACCAAGTTAGGGAATTCTTTAAAATTCCGGGGAAGTAATTGGAGATTCTTGCTTCGTTGGGTATATAAGAACACCTGACATCATTAGGCTGTATGCTGAGGATATGACAATGACTTTATAGTAGGATGCCCCTGCCTTTGTACCTACTGGAGAAAGTATCTGCGGGGATTTTGTGGATGGCCTTTAGACATTGTCCGGTTTCTTAAAGACATTAGAAATTGTCTTTCTGCTTTTTTATGCGTGTATTTGTAAATGGTAATCACATTCAAATGCATATGTTCAAAAATAATCACTTGACGTTTTTGCAAACAAAACAGAAAGATAAAAACAAATAGTTTTGCACTTTCAAAGAGGTAGCTTTGTATTAATTCGAATAAGCATTTTTGTACAAGGAGACGAACATCCTAGTAAGAGAATGTTGTCGTAAGAATGAAAACTATACAAAAATAGTATACAAATAAAAACAGCTATGTGAAGTGATCCCAAAGGGTTCCCATTCTTCTATTGCCTTTATGTCTTTGAGCGTCTCATCTCTTTTGTTGCTTGTCCGAAGATGACTGGATTGATTAGTACCACTTGAGCTTGATAGTTGTTACCAAAGATTGGCTGTAAGGTGATCCAACGGGACATAGTTATATGCTTTAAATCCCTAATTTTTTCCTGGACCGCCCTTTTCGGGTTTTCAGTCCATCGGGATACCCTTTTTTGCCCAAGCCGCCTTTTCAGGTTTTCGAATTGTTGGGTGTACAGATTTTTTCATGTGTATATGCCTAATTTTTGCCCGAACCCTTTTAGTTCGTCGGGATGCCCTTATTTTTTCTTAGGCTAGTCAACCTAGCGGGTCTTTGTTCATGTGTAGTATCTTTTAACTATGTCTGTGTTTACACGGTGCGGAAGGTCGTCACCATCCATAGTTGTTAAGATCATGGCTCCACCAAAAAATATGTTCTTGATCACAAATGGTCCTTCGTATGTAGGAGTCCATTTTCCCCTGGGATCACCTTGTGGAAGTATGATGCGCTTGATTACTAGGTCACCAGCCTAATATACCTGACGTATGACTTTCTTGTTAAAAGCTTTAATCATACCTTTTTGATACATTTGACCATGGAAAACAGCCGCGAGCCTATTCTCATCAATCAGGTTTAATTGATCAAGTCGAGTCTAAACCTAATCGTCTTCATTCAAACCTGCATACTTCATGATTCTCAAGGAAGGGATCTGGACTTCGATGGGTAGGACAACTTCCATATCGTATACCAGAGAGAAAGGAGTTACCCATGTTGATATGCGCATTATGGTACAGTAACCATGAAGAGCAAATGGTAACATCTCGTGTCAGTCTTTATATGTCACCATCATCTTCTGTATGATCTTTCTTATATTTTTATTAGCAGCTTCCACAACACCAATTATCTTCGGCCGGTAAGGAGAAGAGTTATGATGATGGATCTTGAATTATGTGCAGAGCTCGGTGATCATAGTATTATTGAGATTGGTACCATTATCCGTGATAATTATTTCTAAAATACCATACTGATGGATAAGGTTATGTCTAATGAATCGGGCCACAATGTTCTTTGTAATAGAAGCAAATGAAGCAGCCTCGACCCATTTTGTGAAGTAATCAAAGGCGACGAGGATGAAGCGGTGCCCATTAGAAGTTGTAGGTCTAATCTCCCCAATCATATCGATTCCATGACATTGCAAATGGCCAGGGAGCAGTCAAGACGTTTAGAGGAACTAGAGGTACAAGTACTTTATCAGCATAGATCTGGCATTTGTCACAAGTTTGTGAATGCTGATAACAGTCTGCTTCCATAGTGGACCAATAGTATCCTTCCCGTAGGATCTTTCTAGCCATTGTGTGCCACTAGAATGGGTGCCAAAGGTACCTTCGTGCAAATCTGCCATAATCTTCTCTGCTTCACTCTTGTCCATACACCGAAGCAAAGTAGAATCGTGGTTACTGTGATACGGTCGGAGAACTGACTTAGGTGTTTTGCATTTTATCGCAAATGTTACGGTTAGCAAGATTCGCCACCGACTTTTCTTTTATCCAAAAGGAAAGGTGAAAAGCACAGGAAAGACCTTTAGAGATGTTTTCTTGAGTTAGGGGGTAGATTATGAAAAGGGAAGGTGTTAGCACCCCTTTCATCCATGGTTTTCCATAGGCTCTTAGTTACTTGCTATATCACTTGCTTTGTTTGAAAATTATGCTTTTGTGTTGTGATTTTTGAAAGTATTTTAAAGACGTCTTTGTAATGGTTCTCGTCTCTAAAAGAACACGTACAAAGTGTTTTTTCTTTTGAAAATGTTTCAAATGAGTGTGTTGGTGTATGAAATGTTTTTGTTGTGAGCAAGCGAGCTACTAGGAGCGAATCTACCTACTCAAAAGGTCTTTAAAGTTCTCTTCCTCCTCCTTTAGATGTTGCTATCTTACCATTGATTTGGTAAGAAGCCCCATCGTTGAATGTGAAGGGACGGGCACGGGATGTTTTTCTATAGTCATAGAAGGAAACTTATGGGACGTTTAAGCAATTTCGTTTTAGGGGCTAGATTGTTTACCGAAAGCAACATCGAGGGTCATTGAGGGACTACATTCTTTTATCGAGGGTCTTTTGCTAAAAACGCCCATGTTCGAGGGACATGACTAATTTCCGATAGGCAATAAGTGAGATTTCTCTAAGGGTGTGTGTGTGCAAAGTGTGTTTGATTGCATGCATTTAGTCTTGATTAGGGTGATCTATTTGTTGATTTCATGTCTTGCTATACACACCCTAATTACTAGCATTATATTTGAAAAGCGATAAATTGCGGAAATATAAAAGTCCTACGCTATTACAATATTGTAGGGATGGGGGTACATATTTACAAATGGGGGTTGCAAGAATTTAAATCCTATTTAAATATTACAACCATATTGAAATGTACAATGCGAGAAAGAAAAAGGACTTTGTTTAGAAAATGGTTTTTTGTCTTAATGAGTTAAGAAAAAAAAGAAATAAATTAGTTAGTAAAAAGAAAATATTTTTATGTCCTTTTTTTTATATTAATAAAAAGAGTATTAATATTGAAAATGATAAAAAGGAAAATAAATGAGATAGGCTCAATATGCTGCTTGAAAGTAAAATAAAGGGGATAAGAAGTTCTGATGCCAGGCGTGCTGTGACTCAGAAAGAAACGTCAGTGAGAGTCAGAAGTTCTGGATTGATACACTCTGAGGTCCCGCAAGAAACGTTAGAGGGAAAAGAAACAAAGGTTCTGGGTGGTATTCAGACAACAAGCCAAAAGTCAGAAGTTCTGTGTTGTGCTAACCAGTGAGTGAAAATCAGATGTTCTGCACGTCAAAACAGTAGGAAAACCTAGAAGTTCTGCGTGTTTAACGTGTAAGGAGAACTCAGAAGTTATGTGCTTTGCTAAAACAGTGAGTGAAAACAGAGGTTTTGTGCCACATTTCAACTCTTTCCTCATATTAATCAACACTTCAGCAATTTATTCAGTTCTTAACAGCAAATCAAAAGGATAAAAGCACAACAGTTTATAGAAATTCTAATCCTAATTTTGAGGCTAGCCTTTATCAAGAAGTTCTAATCCACGGTTTTTCTAATTATAAACTCATATGGACAACATCAACACTATGATATTTACATATTTAATGATGTTCTAAATGAAAAATGCAAAGTCAGAAAGACTTACCTTGAATCTGGAGCGTGTGCTTGGGACTTGAACTGCTGCCTTTAGATGTTCTGGAGTCAACAAGAACAACGGAAGAGAAAATGCTACGTTCTTTTGATTCAAAGGGAAGAACAAAGGTTTGGTTATCTGTTTGGGATTTCTGGATTTTTACGAAGGGCTTCATAATTTTCTTTTCTCTCTTTTGATGATTCTCTCTCTCCGAAAGTCAGCCCCCTGAACGTGTGATGGAGCCAATTATTTATAGATGGGTTTGTTGTGTTTTTTAGGGGAAAAACAAATGGGATTTAAACCCTTTTAGTATACTGTTCCATTGCTTTTTAATCACAGTTTTTGTATGCTACTTTGGTGCAAATATAGGGTTTGAGAAAAATACAGGCATGGACTAGATCAACAGCAATTTGGAATATTGTGGCAGCTGATTACAGGACTGTGCTATAGCAGTGCAGCATGCTGTTCAAACAAGGTTTTGGGGCTTTATGATGTTCTGATCGAAGAGGACCAGAATGAAACTCGAAGGGTGATGCTCTGATCGAAGCATATGCTGGAGAGTCATGTTCTGATTGAAGAACTATGTTATGAACCATGTTTGCAACTTCTGACTGCACTTACATGGAGGTTGGTTCAGAAGTTCTGAAGTATCATATTCTCTTAACACTTAGAAAATTTTCTAAATGTTTAGAAATTTGATTTTTTCAAAGTAATTTCTGACTTCTGATTTCTTGATGGACCAATTTCATGTCTTGATGAAATATAATTATTGAAACTTAATTTTTGATCTAAAAGTAAAAGTTTGACTTTTCAGTGTGCTTTTGACCATTTTGCCCTTGTGAATGATTTTCTTGAAAAGTTGTAATTCAAGACTTGAAACTGATAGAAGCAAACCTGAGGGTTCAGGATGATCCTTTGAGAATATGAGAGGGCAAGTTTTGGGGTACAACAGCTGCCCCTGTTCAATCTTCTTAAGCCTGGAGATGTAGATTGGTTGGTCTGCCTTTCGTGATCTGAAGGTGGAACATGATTGAACACTAGAGTACCCAGAAATTTGCACTCGCATGAAGTAATATTGATTGGTGATATCTGTAATGGGCTTACAGATGCCATTTGGAAGGCGACGGAGAATCTTCGGAGATGGGCTTAAAGATTCCATCCAGAAAAGATCGATTGCATAAGAGATTCCTTGGCGAGAATTCTTGTACCTGCTGTTGAGGAGGACTTCGCTGGGGAATGTTAATTTATGTTCTAAGAAGTAGAGTCTAGGAGCTTCGGTTGTCCATTACTCTACTGGGGAATTAACTCTTGGTTGAGGAGGTGAAAGTAGAATGCATATCTGGTTAGGGTCCAGGATGTACAACGACTTATTGGGGAAAATCGAAATCGACTGTCTCTGGTCGGGTCCAGGCCTTACAGTGTTGTAAACTGTTGTCTGGAGATAAGGGAGAAGGAACCTGGATAGTAGGGTTACTTCGAGATGAAATCTTGGAGAGTAGGGCCATGATAAGGAACCTGGGTAGTAGGGTTATTTCGAAATGAAAGCCTAGATAGTAGGGCTATGAGAAGGAACTTGGGTAGTAGGGTTACTTCGAGATAAAAAGCCTGGATAATAGGGCTTTGAGAAGGAACCTGGGTTGTAGGGTTACTTCGAGATGCAAGCCTGGATAGTAGGGCTATGAGAAGAAACCTGGGTCATAGGGTTACTTCGATTGATCATGTAGATTAGTTGACCGATTTGGTTGATTTTTTTCATTAGTTGTATGCAAATATGGCATGTATAACTGCTGGAATCGTTGGTGATAATTGTCTTCCCTAAAAAGATAACAGGGTTAATTATATGTGATGCATGAAATACATTGTATGATGATGTTCTCAAAATAAATGAGATTATGCTATATGCAATATATATGCGCACGTTATGATGTATGAACATGAAATGTTATTGTGACATGTCCGAGTCTGGGAAAATAAATCCCTAAATGTTGTTGGAGAGTATAAAATTCCTGACTGTTGTAGAGAACTGTGATTCTTCTATTTTCGTTGGGAATGGTGAACGAGAATGACTGTTCCTGAGATTTTCTCTTTGTTGTTTGTGAATATTCTGCCAGGGAGAGACTCTGTATGAGAATAGCTCTGCGGGGGAATGACTATGTTGGAAGGTGGACTTCCGTAGCTGAAGTAACAAGCTTTGTTGAGGATTGAGCTTCTGTATCCAGAGAAATAAACTCTGCTTGGGGAGATAAAAATTTATGATGATCCGCTCGCGATTATGAAATTCTGCTGGGGGATATAGATGTCAAGTTTCTGGACGACCCTGGCTAGGGAGGTTACTTCCCATTCTGAGAGAACTGATATCAATGCTTTGATTACCATTACTCTGTGGGGAATACAGATGTTACGAGGTCGTGTGTGCTGATGATTATGTTTCAAAGTTGTCTCTGCCCTGGTATCAGCTGGACAGAGTAACTGTCGGGTTTTGATGTTTCTGGTTTTTTGCCCCTGTTTCTTAAGCTCCGAGCAATTGTCTTTTCGTTTCTTATGCAAACATTTGTGATTAGAAATCATATTCGAATACATATGTCAAGAATAAACCAATGGACGTTCTTGCAAAACAAAACAGAAATGGAACAAAACTAAAAGTTTTTTTTTGTAAAAATGATTTGTATTGATTTTTCGATGTTGGCCTATAATAGGCATTTTTGTACAAGGAAGATGATGCTCTAGTAAGAGAACGCCGCTGTAAAAATGGAAACTATACAATATTGTGTACAACGAAAAGAAAGCAAGTATATGCAATAATCCCATTGAGTTTCAATTCTTCTATTGCCGTTATGCCTTTGAACGTCTCATCACTTTGCTGCTTGTCTGAAGCTGATTAGATTGATTGGTGTCGTTCGAGCTTGATAATTGATACTGAGGTCAGGTCGCAAGGTGATCCAATGGGACATAGTGATACGCTTTTCATCCCTAACTTTTTCCTGTACTTCCCTTTCACGTTTTCAATCCACCAGGATACCCTTTTTTTCCAAAGCCGCCTTTTCAGGTTTTCGGCTCGCCGGGTGTACAAATTTTCATTTTCATCCCTTATTTTTGCCCGAACCCTTTTGGTTTGTCGGGAAACCCTTATTTTTGCCTAGGTCATTCAACCTAGCGGGTATTTTATCATGCATAGTATCTTTTCATTATGTCTTCATTGACAGGGTGAGGGAGGTCATCACCATCCATGGTGGTTAGAATCACGGCTCCACCCGAGAAAATGTTTTTAATCACAAATGGCCCTTCGTAGGTGGGAGTCCATTTTCCCCTTGGATCACCTTGCGACAATATGATGCGCTTGATTACTAGATCCCCGAATTGATACTCTTGACGTCTGACTTTTTTATTGAAAGCCTTAATCATTCACTTTTGATACGTCTGACCATGAAAGACAACAATAAGTCTCTTCTCGTCGATCAGATTTAGTTAATCAAGTCGAGTCTAGATCCAATCGTCTTTGTTCAAACCCGTGTCCTTCATAATCCTTAAATAAGGAATTTGGACTTCAATGGGTAGGATTGCCTCCATGCCATATACTAGAGAGTAAGGTGTTGCCCATGTCGATGTCCATGTTGAGGCACGGTACCCATGAAGAGCGAATGGTAACATCTCATTCCAATCTTTGTATGTCACTGTCATCTTCTGTATAATCTTCTTGATGTTCTTGTTAGCCGCTTCAACAACGCCATTCATCTTCGGTCGGTAGGGAGAAGAGTTATGATGTTGTATCTTGAATTGCTTACAGAGCTTGGTGATCATTGTGTTATTGATATTTGTACCATTGTCAGTGATAAACCTCTCTAGCCCACCATACCGACAAATTAGGTTATGCCTGATGAATCGCACCACGAAGTTCTTGGTCACAGTAGCAAAGGAGGCTGCCTCAACCCATTTTGTGAAGTAATCAATGGCCACTAGGATGAAGCGATGCCCATTGGAAGCGGTAGGTCTGATTTCTCCGATCATATCAATTCCCCATATTGCAAAGGGCCACGGAGATGTCAATACATTCAAAGGAACCAGAGGCACATGCACCTTATCAGCATAGATTTGGCACTTATGATAGGTTCGGCAGTGCTGATAAAAATCTTCTTCCATAGTTGACCAATAATATCCTGCTCGTAGGATCTTCTTAGACATGGTATGTCCACTAGAATGGGTTCCGAAGGTACCTTCATGTAGATCTGTCATAATCCTCTCTGCTTCGCTCTTCTCTACACGCTACAGTAAGGTAGAGTCATGATTACGCTTGTAGAGGATTCCATTACTGAGGAAGAATTTCGCAGTAAACCTTCTCATAAACTTCTTATCATTGACAGATGCTCCTTCAGGATATTCTTGAGCCTCGAGATACCTTTTCACTTCGTGAAACCAGGGTTTGTTTGCTACCTCTTTAATATCAATCTTGTAGCAGTGTGCTGGTTCATCCAATGATTCAATGGTGATTCGGGGAGCTTCGTTGTCCCACCGGACATTAAACATAGAAGACATGGTGGCTAGCGCGTCCGCTAACTGATTCTCCTCTCGTGGGAAATGTTCAAAGGTTACCTCCTCAAAGCGTGGGAGCAACGTCAATACATGCTCTTTGTATGGAATGTGATCCGGATGCTTCGTATCCCATTCGCCTTTGATCTGACTTATCACCAAGGCTGAATCCCCGAAGATATTTAAGAACTTGATCTTGAGGTCAATAACGACTTTGAGACCCATGATGCAGGCTTCATACTCCGCCATATTGTTAGTGCAGTTGAAACATAGTTAGGCAGTGAAAGGAGTATGACAATCCTCAGGAGATATGATTACGGTGCCAATTCCATTACCGAGTGCGTTCGAAGCTCCTTCAAAAAACATGGTCCATCGAGATCCTTCCTCAGGTCCTTCATCCGGTCCGGGTTCTTCGTAGTCAGTCACTAGCATGATATTCTCATCCTGGAAATCAAAATTCATGGATTGGTAGTCATCCACGGCCTGATAAGCCAAATGATCATCCAATACACTTCCCTTGATTTCGTTCTGGGTTGTATATTGTATATCTTATTCAGTTAAGATCATCTTCTATCTCGCTATTCTTCCGGAGAGAGCGGCCTTCTCAAAGATGTATTTAATTGGATTCATATTAGATATTAACAGAGTAGTGTGGGTCAGCATATACTGTCTTAGTCGGCGAGCAGCCCATGCCAAAGCGCGGCAACTTTTCTCGAGTAATGAGTATCTTGTCTCACAATCGGTAAACTTTTTGCTAAGGTAGTATATTGCGTACTCTTTTCGACCAGACTCGTCATGCTGCCCCAGCACACATACCATTGAATTGTCTAGCACTGTTAAGTACAAAATCAAAGGTCTTCCTACAACCGGAGGCATCAGAATTGGTGGTTCTTGAAGGTATTCCTTGATTCTTTCGAAAGCAGTATGGCATTCGTCATTCCACTTTACCACTTGATCTTTCTTCAGAAGCTTGAAGATGGGCTCACAAGTAGCAGTTAGATGTGAAATGAACCTGGAGATATAATTTAGGCGTCCCAAGAAACCTCTAACCCCCTTCTATGTGCGGGGATCCGGCATCTCTTGTATGGCATTTACCTTTGCGGGGTCTACTTAAATACCCTTGTCACTGGCAACGAAACCCAGAAGCTTACCAGACCTTATCCCGAAGGTGCACTTGATTGGATTTAACCTCAGCTTGTATGTCTTCAACCTGTCGAACAACTTTTGTAGATGATCAAGGTGATCCTCTTCGGTTTGAAACATGGATATCATGTCATCAACATAGATTTCGATCTCATGGTGAATCATATAATGGAACAAAGAGACCATGGCTCGCTGATAAGTTTCCCCAGCATTCTTCAACCCAAAAGGCATCACCTTGTAACAGAAGGTGCCCTACTGTGTGACGAAGGTTATCTTCTCCATGTCTTCAGGAGCCATCTTGATCTGGTTGTAGCCAGAGAAACCATCCATGAAGGAGAAGATTTTATGCTACGCGGTGTTGTCGACCAGAACATCAATGTGAGGAAGCGGGAAGTCATCCTTGGGGCTTGCCCGATTCATATCTTTGTAATCCATGCACATTCTTACCTTGTCGTCCTTCTTAGGTACCAGAACAACGTTAGCAACCCACTGCAGATAGGAGGTAACATCTAAGAACCCTATGTTGAACTGCTTCATGACCTCTACCTTGATCTTCTCTGACATTTCAGGGTGCATACGACGGACGTTCTGTTTAACCAGAGGATAATCCTCTTTAGTCGGCAGTCGGTGTACCACGATGTCAGTGTCTAAACCAGGCATGTCTTCATATGACCAGGTGAAGATCTCAATGTAGTCGTGCAACATCTGTATCAACCGCTGTTTGATCTTATCTTCTAGATTTGTGCCGGTCTTGACTTCTTTCATGTCTATCTTCGTGCCCAAGTTTATTGTCTCAGCTAGCTCTTCATGGGGTTGTATGGCCCTTTCTTCCTGTCGTAATAGTCTAGCCAGTTCTCCAGGCACTTCACAATCATCCTCACCTTCGTTCTCAGCTTGGTTGATCGGATTTTCGAAATCATAACTGGAAGTAGTAGAATTGTTATCAATGGGATCCATAGTGGATATGGATCTGCAGTTTGATACGTGAGTGTGTGTAAGATCATAGCTGTATTGATAAAGTAAAGGCAAAAAAGAAAAACAGAGAGCGCAAAATTTGTATGCAAAGAAACGTCCAATGCTTCATTGATGATATATGAGATGACATATAATAACCCTCACAGATAGAACCATTGTGCCTCGGGTAAGACACAAGGCCAAAAAGTTTAAATTGTTCATTACAAACTCAGAAAACAAGTAAGACAATTACTGCGGAATAACATAAACTATTATAAAATCTCTGGTTGTCCAATTACTCGGTCCACCGTTGGTAGTCGGGTAAATCCAGTTATCAATATCAGAGTCTTCCTCACTGTCTTCAATAGCGTTGACCCCATGATTACTGATGCGTAGGGGAGGTCCTTCGGCCCGAGCGCGTCAAACAGCCCTTTGAGCCCTTGAAGTAAAGCCCAGACCAAATTTGTCAATTTTGTGAGTAAAATCATGGAGTTGTCCCCAATTGTTACACCCACCTTCTTCAACCACTGCTCTGGCGTCTTTGAGAGAAGCCATCTTCAGAGGAGGTTTGGTGCTGGTGGTAGTCTCGGTTGACGCCAAAATCTGGGGAACCTCTTCAAAGTTTTGACAAGGAGTCTCTATGAATTCCTTGTCCATCTTTACATACCTGAAGGAGTTCAGGTGACTCACCATATACTCCTCTTCGCCATGCATAGTGACAATTTCCCCTTTACCGGATATTTCAGGATTTGGTGTAGTGTAGAAGTAACAGCCCCAGCTTCATGGATCCAAGGACGACCCAACAAACAAGAGTACAATAGCCTGATCTCCATCACATAGAAAGTGGACTCAAAGGTATGAGAGCCTACCTTTACAGGGATGTCTACCTCTTCATGCATCGTTCTCTTTGACCCATCAAAAGTCCTTACCACAATGTTACTAGGCTTTAAGGTCAAGCCTTCACAATCCAACCGATCAAGAGCCTTCTTAGGCAGAACATTCAGCGAAGACCCAATATCCACCAGCACATGAGCCATAGTGGTGCCCCTGTATTCGATTGAGACATGCAGAGCATCATTATTCTTCCTCCCTTTTGGTGTCAAGTCGGCATCTAAAAAACCCAGCCCATTATCAGCAATCAAGTTGGCTACACAGTCTTTGAATTGATCAGTCGAGGTCTCTTGCGGCACATGCGCAGTCTTGAGGAATGTGATCAAATCCTTCACATGGGCCTCGGAACACAACAAAAGAGACAACATGGATATCTTCAAGGGGGTTCGCCCTAGCTGCTCGACCACATTGTAGTCGCTCTTTTTAATTATTTTTAATATTTCCTCTATCTCTTGCTTAGAGGTTTCTACGACAATCTTTCTAGGTGCCTTCGTCTGAGCAGGCTCACCTATTTCTTCTTTGCCTCGAGTCCCAGATGAATCGACGGCAGGAGTAACAATTGGAGTAAGAACAGGAGTAGTAGCTAAAGTACCGGTAGGAAAAGCAGGTGGAATAACAACATGCTTATTGACAGTCTTCAGGGGAATCTCGGGAGAGAACACCCTTCCACTTCTGGTAATCTTACTTGTCCCGACAATGTTACTGATATCGGGATCATCCTCTTCATTCTTCAGATCTTGTTTAACACTATGATAGTAAACATCAGTTCCATAATGCCAAGGGACAGCTTTGTCCGAGGCGTACGAGACAGGACCAGGAAAGGTGATTATTGACGGAGCAACTCTCGGAGCGGGTGTAATCCTAACGGGCCTTCTCGAGGAGACCTTGGAAGGATTGGAGGAAATGGTTATAATAACAACATCTTCGAATGGAACAACTGCAATCAAAGTTTTTTCGAACATAATTTCTCTACTGTCCATCAGGTGCTGGACACCTGTCTTCAGCAAATAGAAAATAGAAGGCAGAGATGAACACATACGGAAATCTTCACCACAACCCGGAAATAAACCGGCCAGCAACAAATTCTTCTTAACAATCATAAGGGGAGTAGAAACTTCATCAACTGAGGTCACAAATAGGTCGGTATCAATGGCATTAACTCCACGGTTGTGCTTAGGCATGGGAGCAGTTATGATATTGGGATTCTCCGGAGCATCGAACTCAATCTCCTTGGCTTCAATCAGATCTTGTATCTTATTTCTCAGAGCCCAGCAGTCATTTATATCATGACCAGGACTCTCAGAATGATAGGCGCACTGGGCGTTCGGATCGTACCGAGGAGACGTGGTATTAGGATTCTTGGGAGCCTCCTTCAAGGTTTCCAAATTGGATCTCAGCAGATGGGGTAGAACCTCTGTCAATGTCATGTTAATCCGAGTGAACTACCTTTGTGGTCTTTCTACCCTTTGCTGATTGTTGCATTGTGGGGCAGCTGCAGGCCTAGGTATCATTACAGCACTTACCTTTGGACGGTATTCAACTCTGCTCTGACCTCTTGGGTTATAGATGGCGCTGACTTCCTTCTTACCTGTGAAAGGCTTCTTCATAGTACTTGAAGAGGTGTCAAATCTCTCCACTTCTGCGCATAGTCCTTAAAGCCTTCATCTGCATCCATGGACGTACTCTGAAGCTGAGTATGGGTAAGGGAAAGGTCTGCGTTGTATTGGTATTGTTTGTAAAAGGCAGCGGCCAAATCCTCCCAATTATGGACATTGGCTCTTTCTAACTGATAAAACCAATCAAGTTGAGTTCCAGACAGATTGTCTTGGAAGAAGTGTACCCATAAATCTTTGTCAGCGGTATGAGGCTGGATTTTCCTCACATAGGAACAGAGATGCATTTTGGTACATAAAACTCCATCATATTTGGCGAACATCGGTGCTTTGAATTTTAGAGGAATCACAATCCCGGATACTAACCCCAACTCCTCAAAGTTCAATCTAGGCACTTTTTGGATTTCCATTGCACTTAACCGTTTTTCCAGATGCTTATACTTATCGTCAGTTGGAGGATATTGTTCTTCAAAATAGTCTTCTTCTTCCTCTTCCTCTTCTGACTCTGGCTGGACAACTGTTTCTTTGCCTTTCCCATCTTGATTGTATTTCTCACCAGATGACGTTGCATAGTCTAAGGTCCTTGTCCGCCCTTGGAATCTTCTTCACATGTTTAGAACTCTGGTTATTTTCTTTGTTTTCTTCTTTTTCTTTTCAACCAACAAGGTCTTCAAATCTTCTTGTCCTTTGGCTAGAGTTAAGAACATTTGTTGAAACTGAGCATTTTGTGCTTTGAGGTCCTTCACCGTCTACTTGAGATTCATCTTACTGAAATAAATAGTAGAAAGATGAGAAGACTTGTTGCATGAAACCTGCTTATGTTATGATGAATGGTAAATACATATGCAATGATTTCAAGGAACTTAGAGATTCAAATTCATTTTAGACAAAGAGGAAACACACGTTATATTAATAAATTAAAGCTTGAGTACAATAATTCCTCCTTGGGCAAAACAAATACAAAAAACTCTAAGATAAAAAGGTAGTACGCATCCTCTTTGGTGCGATGTAGGCATTCAGAGTCTGCTCCTCATGAAGTTGTTTAGTGAGTTCCAAAATCTTCTTCTCTCTTGCGTAGAATTGGGCTTCAAAAGTGTCTCGCTCCCCTTTGAGTTGTATTCGATCCCTTTGTAGGTCTTCAAGAGAGGTGGGCATGTCAGGATGTAGAATAGTGTATGGAACGTCTCCTTCCATGACAGGCTCAATGATTACCGGGAGAATGGAGGGATAAGGCATCATAAGACTCTGAGCACGAGTTCGTACCCATTTGAGGTAAGGCTCAAGAGGGGTGGAATTTTTATGCCCTAATGTCTTGCTATCTACCATGTTCAACATCCTCCAAGCTCGGATAAATCTCTGGCGAAGACCTTGATCGTCGCTCTCGTAGTCAAATATCAAACCTTGAATCAGCATCTCATGCGGGTCATCCTTTCGGGCGTAACCAAATTGTCTTAAGGCTAAGCAGGGGTTGTAGTTGATACCTCCCCTAATTCCAAGTAAAGGGACATTAGGGAACTCTCCACAACGGTCGACGATGATAACATTCTCTATAGATCGGGAGCACCAATGGATGTCTGAATGTTTGGGCGTCATTAACCTTTGTGACCACCTTGAACTATGTTCGTTCTTCAATACAAATTGGGGTAGATGCGAAATAAGCCATCTTTCCAAGAGAGGAGTGCAACACATAAGGATACCTCTTTTCCTCATAGTGCGAGTGTGAAAGGAATGTAGGATGTCCCCTAGCAAGGTAGGCACCGGGTTGCGAGATATGAAGATTTTGACGGTGTTCACATCTATGAGTTGGTCAGGATTTGGAAACAAAACCATCCCATAGATGAGAAGAGCCACAATTTCCTCAAAAGTTTATAGATCCAAAGAGTTCCAACATTTTTGGGCTTTCTCAAACAAGAACCTAGCTAAGAAGCCTTTGACACCACTCTTTGTTTCCCAATTAGTTGTGACATCAGATGGTTGCAAGTGTAGAGCTTGAGCAATATCTTCTGGTTTTGGATCTCTTTCCGTACCGTGAAAGGTAGTTAATTGAGAATGGGAATCCTCAAGAGTTGGTAGAATTCTTCCAAAGTTGGCACAAGTTGATAATCGGGGAACGTGAAGCAATGGTGTAGAGGATCAAAGAATTGTAAGAGCACCTTCAACATATCTTCATCAGTTTTGGAGGTAACCAAGTTTAGTAGACGACCATGTCTTTCGGTGAAAGGAGAATTCTCAGGAATCCTTGATGCTAACTCTTTGAATTAAGGAGGAATCCTTACGAGGTTGACTTGAATAGTTTTCCTGCAAAGAGAATCCATGTCCTACGAAACAAAAACAAAGATAAATCCCAGAACTCCTTGAAATGGTTAGTGAGTATGAGTATGATGTTATGATGCTCATGATGTTATGTACAAGTAAAATATACACAAATAAAGCAAACAAGTCCTTAGGTTTAGGCTTGCACGGAGTCTCATAGGTAAGTACCCTCTTGAAGTTTAGTTGGCTTAAAACCTGTCCTAGTAATAGTAATCGGGTTCTAAGGAGCTCAATATCACTGGTTTGTTTCCTTGGGCATTGTTTCAGCGCAAGCCTCTTTAATGGCAACCGAAATATCCCAAAAAAACTAAACCTCAATGAGTGTAGTATCGAGTATCTACCAACTTCAGACTGCACCAAAGCCGGTCATCTCACTATGTCCTAATGGCCAAGTTGGTCAAGTAAAGGTTCTAAATGTTCGTTAGTGCTTCATGACATCACTCAGCGGTCCCATATTCTCCTTGACTACTCAAGGGCTACCGGTACCCACAAATATGTCGCACTGATGTAGCTATTGCTTAGACAGTGTCGGTATACCCCGCACAGTTACCATAATGTATTACTACTTACCTATAAGGTATCCCAAATCCGGGTAGAGGATTTAAACCCAAACAAAGAACCATAATGTAAAGCATACAAGTCAAACAATGAAAGCAAGTAAATATGATCTAGCCCTAAGGTAACCCCACTTTTAGAACAATCCCCAACAGAGTCTCCAGTTCTGTGATATGGTGGGAGAACTGACTTGGGTGTTTTGCGTTTTATCGCAAATGTTGCGGTTAGCAAGAGTCGCCACCGACTTTTCTTTTATCCAAAAGGAAAGGTGAAAAGCACAGGAAAGACCGTTAGAGATGTTTTCTTGAGTTCGGGGGGTAGATTATGAAAAGGGAAGGTGTTATCACCCCTTTCATCCATGGTTTTCCATGGGCTCTTAGTTACTTGCTAGATCACTTGCTTTGTTTGAAAATTATGCTTTTATGTTGTGAGTTTTGAAAGTATTTTGAAGATTTCTTTGTAATGGTTCTCGTCTCTATAAGAACGCGTACAAAGTGTTTTTGTCTTTTGAAAATGTTTCAAATGAGTGTGTTGGTGTATGAAATGTTTTTGTTGTGAGCAAGCGAGCTACTAGGAGCGAATCTACCTACTCAAAAGGTCTTTAAAGTTCTCTTCCTCCTCCTTTAGATGTTGCTATCTTACCATTGATTTGGTAAGAAGCCCCATTGTTGGATGTGAATGGATGGGCACAAGATGTTTTTGTATAGTTATAGAAGGCAACTTATGGGACGTTTTAGCAATGTCGTTTTAGGGACTAGATCATTTATCGAAAGCAACATCGAGGGTTATCGAGGGACTACGATCTTTTATCGAGGGTCTTTTGCTAAAAATGCCCATGTTCGTGGGACATGACTAATTTCTGATAGGAAACAAGTTTGATTTCCCAAAGGGTGCGTGTATGTAAAGTGTGTTTGATTGGATGCATTTAGTCTTGATTAGGGTTATCTATTTATTGATTTCATGTCTTGCTATACACAACCTAGTTACTAGCATTATATTTGAAAAGCGATAAATTGCATAAATATAAAAGTCCTACGCTATTACAATATTTTAGGGATGGGGGGTATATATTTACAAATGGGGGGTTGCAAGAATTTAAATCATATTTAACTATTACAACCATATTGAAATGTACAATGCGAGAAAGAAAAAGGACTTTGTTTAGAAAATAGTTTTTAATCTTAATGAGTTAAGAAAAAAAATTAGTTAGTAAAAAGAAAATATTTTAATGTCCTTTTTTTATATTAATAAAAAGAGTATTAATATTGAAAATGATAAAAAGGAAAATAAATGAGATAGGGTTAATATGCTGCTTGAAAGTAAAACAAAGGGGATCAGAAATTCTGATGCCAGGCATGCTGTGACTCAGAAAGAAACGTCAGTGAGAGTCAGAAATTCTGGATTGATACACTCTGAGGTCCTACAAGAAAAGTTAGAGGGAAAAGAAACAGAGGTTCTGGGTGGTATTCAGACAGCGAGCCAAAAGTATAAGTTATGTGTTGTGCTAAGCAGTGAGTGAAAATCAGAAGTTCTGCGCATTAAAAAAGTAGGAAAACATAGAAGTTCTATGTGTTTAACGTGTGAGGAGAACTCATAAGTTCTGTGTTGTGCTAAAACAGTGAGTGAAAATCAGAGGTTTTGTGCCACATTTCAACTCTTTCCTCATACTAATCTGCACTTCAGCGATTTATTCAGTTCTTAACAGCAAATCAAAGGATAACAGCACAACAATTTATAGAAATTATAATCCTAGTTCTGAGCCTAGCCTTAATAAAGAAGTTTTGATCCACAATTTTTTTAATTATGCAATGATATGGACAATATCAACACTATGATATTTAATTATTTTATGATGTTCTGAATGAAAGATATGAAGTCAGAAAGACTTACCTTGAATCTGGAGCGTGTGCTTCGGACTTGAACTGCTTCCTTCAGATGTTCTGGAGTCAACAAGAACAACAGAAGAGAAAATGATACGTTCTTTTGATTCAAAGGGAATAACAAAGGTTTGTTTTATGTTTGGGATTTATGGATTTTTACGAAGGGCTTCACAGTTTTCTTTTCTCTCATTCATGATTCTCTCTCTCTCTCCAAAAGCCAGTCCCCTGAACGTATGATGGAGCCAATTATTTATAGATGGGTTTGTTGTGTTTTTTTTTGGGGGGGGGGGGGGGGGGGGAAACAAATGGGATTTAAACCATTTTTGTATACTGTTCCATTGCTTTTTAATCATAGTTTTTGTATGCTACTTTGGTGCAAATATAGGGTTTGATAAAAATGCAGGCGTGGACTAGATCAGCAGCAATTTGGAGTGTTGTGGCAGCTGGTTGCAGGACTGTGCTATAGCAGTGCAACAGGTTGTTCAAAAAAGGTTTTGGGGCTTGGTGATGTTCTGATCGAAGAGGACCAGAATGAAACTCGAAGGGTGATACTCTGATCGAAGCATATTTTGGAGAGTCATGTTCTGATGGAAGAACTATGTTCTGAACCATGTTTGCAACTTCTGACTGCACTTACATGGAGGCTGGCTCAGAAGTTCTGAAGTATCATATTCTCTTAACACTTAGAAAATTTTCTAAATGTTTAGAAATTTGATTTTTTCAAAGTAATTTCTGACTTCTGATTTCTGGATGAACCAACTTCATGTATTGATGAAATATAATTGTTGAAACTTGATTTTTGATCTAAAAGTCAAAGTTTGACTTTTCAGTGTGCTTTGGACCATTTTTCCCTTGTGAATGATTTTCTTGAAAAGTTGTAATTCAAGACTTGAAACTGATAGAAGCAAACTTGAGGTTCCAGGATGATCCTTTGATAATATGAGAGGGCAAATTTTGGGGTACAACAGTTACGCTTGTAGAGTATTCTGTTACTGAGGAAGAACTTGGCATAGAAACTTCTTAGGAATTTCTTATCATTGACTGAAGCTTCCTCGGGATACTATTGGGCTTCGAGGTATCTTTTGACTTCATGGAACCGGGGTTTGTCCACTACTTCTTCAGTATCAACCTCGTAACAGTATGTGGGTTCGTCCCTTCTCTCAATAGTGATCTGAGGAGCCTCATTATCCCATCTGACTTTGAACATGGATGACATAGTAGCTAGCGTGTTCGCTAGTTGATTTTCCTCTCGTGGAAAATGATCAAAGGTAACTTCTTAAAAATGTGGAATCAATGTCAACACATTCTCTCAGTAAGGGATGAGATTAGGTTGCTCCGTGTCCCATTATCCTTTGATGTGACTGATTACTAAGGCCGAATCTCCCAATACACTCAAGAATTTGATCCTCAAGTCGATAGCAGCTTTGAGACCCATGATGCATGCTTCATATTCAGCCATATTGTTGGTAAAATTGAAACATAGCCTGGCAGCGAAAGGAGTATGACAACCTTCGGGAGATATGATCACATCACTGATGCCATTGCCAAGTGCGTTAGAAGCTCAGTCAAAAACCATAGTCCGTAGGGATCCTCTTTCAGGTCCTTCATCTGGTCCAGGTTCTTCACAATTGGTCACTAACATGATGTTCTCATCCGGGAACTCAAACTTCATGGATTGGTAGCCGTCCACAGCCCGTTGAGCTAAATGATCAGCTAGTATACTTCCTTTAATTGCTTTCTGGGTTGTGTACTGAATAACATATTCGGTCAGGATCATTTGCCATCTGGCTATTCTTCCAGAGAGAGAGGGCTTCTCAAAAATGTATTTGATAGGATCCATTTTAGATATCAAAAAGGTAGTGTGAGTCAACATATACTATCTTAGTCGGCGAGCAGGCCATCCTAAAGTGTAGCAAGTTTTCTCGAGCAGTAAGTATCTTGTTTCATAGTCAGTAAACTTTTTTCTAAGGTAGTATATTTCATGTTCTTTTTGACCAGACTTGTCATGATGCCCCAGCACACACCCCATTGAATTCTCTAATACCGTTAAGTACATGATCAGAGGTCATCCTTCAACCAGTGACATCAAAATTGGAGGTTCTTGAAGATATTCCTTGATTTTGTCAAAGGCGGTCTGGCAATCATCATTCCACTTCATTGTTTGATCTTTTTTCAGTAATTTAAAGATTAGCTCACAAGTAGCGGTTAGATGGGAAATGAATCTGACAATGTAGTTTAGACGTCCCAAGAATCCCCTAACCTCCTTCTCAGTGTGATGAGTTGGCATTTCTTGTATAGATTTAACCTTTTCATGGTCTACTTCAATACCTTTTCCACTGACAACGAAGCCTAAGAGCTTACCGGATCTTACTCCAAAGGTACACTTATTTGGGTTCAGTCTCAGTTTGTACTTTTCCAATGTTTCAAACAGCTTCTGTAGGTGATCGAGGTGCTCCTCTTCAGTCTGAGACCTGGATATCATATCATCAATGTAGACCTCTATCTCGTGATGGATCATATGATGAAACAACGCTACCATGGCACATTGATAAGTTGCCCCAGCGTTCTTTAACCAAAATGGCATAACTTTGTAGCAGAAAGTACCCTATTGCGTGACGAAGGTTGTTTTCTCCATGTCCTCAGGTGCCATTTTGATCTGATTGTACCTGGAGAAACCATCCATGAAGGAGAATACCTTAGGTTGTGCGATGTTGTCAACCAGAACATCAATATGGGGAAGCGAAAAGTCGTCCTTGGGGCTTTCCCTACTCAGGTCTCTAATCCACACACATACGTACTTTGCCGTCCTTCTTAGGTACCAGAACAACATTAGTAACCCATTATGGATAAGAGGTGGCGGCTAAGAAACCGGTCTTGAACTATTTCATGACTTCACCCTTGATCTTTTCTGATATCTCTGGCCACATGCGGTGAACCTTCTGTTTCACTGGAGGGAAGTCCTCTTTTGTCGGTAGGTGATGAACCACAATATTAGTGTCAAGTCCCGGCATGTCCTGGTATGACCAGGAAAAGATCTCAACGTAGTCATGTAACATCTAAATTAACCGTTTTTTGACACTATGCTCTAGATCGGCACTTATCTTGACTTCTTTCTTATCCTTTTCAGTACCCAAGTTCATTGTCTTAACCGGATCTTCATGAGGCTGTATTACCCTTTCTTCCTGTTGTAACAATCTGGCAAGTTCTCTTGGTACTTCACAATCTTCCTCACCTTCGTCCTCAACTTGGTAGATCGGATTTTCAAAGTCATAATTGGTAATAGCATAACTGTTATCAATGGGATCCATAGTGGATGTGGATCTGCAGTTTTGATACGTGGGTGTGTGTAAGAGAGCATGGCTATTTTTTTTGCTAAAGTAAAAAGTAGAAAAGAAAAACAAAGAACATAAAATTTTCATGCACAACGTCCAATGATTTAATAATGACATATGAAAATGAAGTAATAACCCTCACAAATAGACCATTGTGCCTCAGGTAAGACAAAAGGCTTTAGAGTTTCGATTGTTCAAATATTACATGTCCAAAAAAAAACTAAAAGATAATTACTCAGAAGTTCGTTGTGAAACCTGGAATCAGACCAGATAACAACTAGGTTCCAAACAAGTTACTGTAAATCCATGACCCGATCAGATACCAGTTTAACTCTATCTCTTCAGACAAGTTTATTTGAAGCCTGGACCTGAGCATATGGTAATTAACCTCATCCACCTCAAAAATCTGCAAAGCCTGGAATCTGACCAGATAGCAGTTTAATGTTATTAAGTTACTGTAAAGCCTTGATCTGACTAGATATCAGTTCAACTTCGTCTATTCAAGCAAGTTATTATGAAGCCTGGAATCCGACCAGAAAACAACTAGCTACATTCGCCAGCAAGACACTATGAAGCCTGGACCCGACCAGATAATAGTATAACATTTTAAAACCTATGAAGCTTGGACCTGACCAGATAGTAGTTACCACTTCAAGTTACTATGAAGCCTGGACCCGAACAGATATCAGTTCAACTTCATCCTTTCTAGCAAGTTATTACAAAGCTTGGAATACAACTAGATAATAGTTAACATCCTTATCCCGAGCAAGTAGTTGTGAAACCGGAAATCCAAACAGATAACAGCCTAACTTCACTCTCCCCAAGAAATTTTCTGCAAAGCCTAGATCCGACTAGATAATAGTTAATTCATTCTTCCCCAGTAAGTTACCGTGAAACCTAGAATCTGACCAGATAGCAGTTGACTTCCTCATCCTCGGCAAGTTGTGAAGCCTGGATCCGACCAGATAACATCTTACATTCAAGAGATATTCCCCAGCGGAAGCATCCTTTCAAAAAGGTTTGAAGATATGTATACTCTTCATCCCCAACAGCGATCCGGGATTCATCTTCCCAAAATTCCTCAGCAACAGTCAGGGATTTATTTTCCCAGACAAATATGCATCCCACATTCATACATTATAGCATATACATACAAAATGCATTTAGCATAATACCACATCTGGTGAACATCATGCATACATCTGCATTTTACTAATCCTTTTTCCACAGGTAAAAAAAATCAAGTTTTAGCATAAATCGACCAAATATTTATGCCGGTACTTCTTCCAGTATTTACCATCATCCTTCCAAATGGCATTTATAAGCCCATTCCCAATACATCTTCGAGTGAAAATTTCTGGGCACTTTAGTGTTCAATCATCTTCCAGCTTAGAGTCACGAATGACAGATCCTCCAATCTAACTCTCCGGGTTTAAGAAGATTGAACAGGGGCAGCTGTTGTACCCCCAAATTTAGCCTCTCATTTCTCAAGTAATCTCTCACAAGATCTCCTTTGGTTCAAGACTACACAAGGATTGATCAGCTCAAGACACCTCTTTAAGCACTAATAACTGGAAATTAGGGTTTGAGTTTTCCCAAGGACAAATGGACTTTTAATGCCCCATATGACTCTCATGGATCATTTTGGACCCTCAAGATTTCTCATGTCAAATTTCAAGTTTTGGATCACATTTTTGCTCAGTCAATTGATCAGTTGACCTAAAATAAGCTGTATTGGGGGAAAGTCCACTGGTTAATTTATAGTCAAACTTCATAATTTTTGACTCATATCAACATTATGAACTCATATATGTCATTTTATTAAGTTTGGATCACAATTCCACAAGAAATTTGGTCAGATCATCAAAAGGGAAAAATGCTCAAATTAGGGTTTTGACTGAGAAGGTGCAATTTCTGATTTTTGACCTAGCAAATGACTAGTTGTTTTGAGGCATGATCTCAAGGATTGAAATGCATCATTTTTACCTAATGGCATGGCTCAAAATATTCCTCAAGATCAATTGGTTGACAGATAAATTTAAGTCAACTGATGAAAAGTCAATTGTACACTGAAAAGTCAAACTTTGACTTTTTGATCAAAATCAAGTATCAAAGATCATAATTCATCAAGACATGTCAATATATGAAGCTTGTTCATCAAGAAATCAAAAAGTCAAAATTTCATTTTGAAAAGTCAAAATTTCTAAACTTAGAAATTTTTCTAAGTGTTGGAAATTCACATTTTTTTTCATAACTTTGAGCCAAATTTCCACCATAATGCAAGATTATTCAAAGAAAACTTCACGCATGAAAGTTGTATATCTAAATGAGATCTAAAACATTGTAGAACACAATTTTTCCTAGAAATGCATAGATCTCAAATTATGATTTTAAGAAGACATGTTCGTGAAACTTGAAAAACTTAGTGAAATTTTGCCCTAGTTTAGGCAGGATTTTGACCTAACTTCATGGAAATTTTTCACATGGTTACAAAATGAATTTCAAAATATGTCACACATATAGGTTTTATATGATATTACAAGCTTTCCAAAATGTCCAAGAACTCATTAAGATCATACTTGAGCAAGGAGAATCGAAGGCATGAAGTTAAGGTTTCATTCTTGAATTACAAGTCACTTCTTGATGAACACATAGTTCAATCTCAATGTTAGGATGCATAATCTTGCTTTGCAGGCCTTCTAACTTGTGTATCTATCCATCATTAATGGATTACATAAACTTTTGAGCTATAATCCAAGTGGTTTAAGCATTATCCAACTTAAATTGCCATTTTGGGAAGAAAGTGAAGAATGTCATTCTTGAAAAGGAAGCTTTATGCACATAGTCAATTCTTGAGCCTCTAACTTGTTTCTTCTGATCACACTCCATCCATAAAGTCAGAAGAAAGTTTGTTTAAAGCATAACCAATATACATTAGTGTGATTCAGTGGGAGAACTAACTTGAGGTTTTGTGTTTTATCGCAAATGTTGCGGTTAGCAAGAGTCGCCACCGACTTTTCTTTTATCCAAAAGGAAAGGTGAAAAAGCACAGGAAAGACCTTTGATATGTTTTCTTGAGTTCAGGGGGTAGATTATGTAAAGGGAAGGTATTATCACCCTTTGCATCCATGGTTTTCCACGGGCTCTTAGTTACTTGCTTTAGATCACTTGCTTTTGTTTGTTTGAAATTGTGTTTAGTGTGATTTTGAAAGTATTTTGTAAAAGAGGCCATTCATTTAGGCAATCTTTGTAATGATTCTCGTTCGTAAGAATGTATACAAAGATGTTTGTCTTCTTGAAAATTTTTTCAATACTTGTAAGATGTTTTGAAATGTGTGTGTGTTTGTTTTGCAAAATAGCAAGGATTTGTTGTTTGAAAGGGAGCAAGTAACTAGAACCTATCTACCTACTCAAATGTCTTTCTTGTGTATTTCTATTCCTTTGACATTGTTGTCTTACCACTGATTTGGTAAGCAACCCTATCTTTGGATGTAAACGGGACGGGCGTGGGTCATCGTATAACCCTGATTAGCAATGTTTGTAAAATATCTTGGCATTTTTTGAGGGACCAAGATCATTTGGTAAGGCAACTTTTGAATAGCGTCATCGAGGGACTATGATCTTATATTTGTTTTATTTTGCCAAGATACTTCACATGCATAACATGGCCATTTTGTTTTAGGCAACCAAGTGAGGAAACCCTAAGGGTGCTTGTGTGCAAGTGCATCATTTTCATGCTTTTGATTTTTGTCTTGTATTTAAGGTGTTCTATTTTGCTTTGTTTGGTTCTTGTCATGCAAACTCTAATTACTAATCATGGCATATGAAAGCGATAAATTGCGTAATGTAAATATACTAAGCTATTACAACAATTTTATGGGAGGGGGAATACAAGTTTGAATGGGGATTTTGCAAGAATATAAGGCTAAATAAATTATTACAACCAAATCGAATTTGTGTGAATTAAGATAAATATAATACAATATTTAAAATATAATGCAATGTAATGTACATGTAAAGAGATTTTTTTGATGTCTTATTTTCATGTAAAAGAATATTTAATTTAAGCCCAAAAATATAAAGAAAAAGATTTAATTTTTGAAAGGGGTTTAACCCTAATTTTATTTAAGAGAAAATAAAGTTTCTATATTATTATTTTTGTATATTTTCTATAAAAATAATAAATAATATTATATAATAAAAATATAAAAATTAAATATATACAAGAATAAGTATTTATAAGTATTAAAATAAAAACAATTTGAAATAAATATGTTTAATTATTTTCCAAGTTTATTAAGAAAATAAGTTATATCCTATTTAAAATAAACTATATTTTATGTGAGGAATAATAAAAAAATAAAATAAAAGTGTAATATGATCAAATTATTTTTTAGAATTTTTAATCATTAAAGAAAATAATTAAAATATAAAATATGGAAGCAAAACAATAAATAAAAAAAATAAAATATGAAATAAGTTGGCAGGGGTAAGATAGTAGAACTGATGGTAATGTTAGTAAAAACTATGGCCCAAAGAAAGAAGCCCAAACCTGTAAAAAAATATCAAAACTGAAAAATGGTAAAAATGCAAAACAAAAGTAGCGCGCCCAGGTTCGAACCTAGGACAAGGGTCTCACCAGCGCGCTACTTTGCCACTAGGGTGGCTATACTTCCATTGTCTTCAGTGAAACAAAAACAATATAACACAAAACGCGCCCTATGCCCTGTTTCATCTTCTTCCTCAAGCCTTGGCCGGATCCCTTGTAACTTCCTCATGCTTCCATAAAAATGAAAACTTATAACATGAAAAATGTAGCATTTGAACTCGCGAATCCAACCATATAAGTTATGTAATCTAACTATCAAAGATCAAAGAGAATTTTAAAAGCCCTAATTTCTAACCTAATATTTTCAGAGATTTCAACTTCCAAATTCTCTTAGCACAAGTAAAATCAATGCAAGATAATGATATGTATAGCTTCGTTATGATGAGAACTACATTTTTTTATTCACAGATCGTGGCCTAAGGTTGCCTGTACAAGGAGATAAAGTTTGAAAAATTACCTCCTTCAGCTGGAATCGTGTATGGAAATGTAGTGACTTTAATGGGGGCCTGATGCTTGCTTGAGCTTCCTTGAGCTTCCCTGAATCTATTCCAACCTTTGCCTTGCTCTGAAAGTGGCTAGAACTCCCTGACCAAGTCCAACTGCAAGCTTCAAAGTCAACAATGGCAGATGGTGGAATAGAGGATACAGAACAGGGATGATGGTTTGGATAGGTTTGATATCAAGTATGTAAGGTGTTGGAATGATCTAAACACAAAATGCACGAGCCAAATGGAGGATGAGTGATCTTGTGCAGAATCTGCAGTTTTTGACAGGTTTTGGGTGTTTTTCAGCTTGAGAGAGTTTCAGGTCTTTCCCAAACGTGTTATGTGTTGTATCTTCTTTTCATATTAGTATAGAAATGGTTTTAAGTCAGCTTTCTATCAGTTGTGCAAGCCCTAGCCTATTTGCAACTTTTCTTGTACTTGAAGCAAAGTGACAAGACAAAACTCACATGCTTGTACCAGCTTGCTTAGGGTTGTTATTTCTTCCCTACAAGTTTTCTTTGGTATGTGGTACTTTCATTTATCAAGGGGACAGGTCCAATGCTCAAGATCACAAAGTTTGCAAAAGTTGCTCTTTTTAAAAATGGCAATGGAACCTTTTTGCCATAAATGGATTACAAGTTGTGTAAAGGTTCAAAAGCATGGATAGAGGATTTGTCAACTGAGTAAGCATTTAATTAAGGAGTGTGGAACAAGTTTAGGACCTGTATAGCATGAATTAGCCAGCATAGCATTGATTTGCAACTTGGTTCTTCATGAAATGGCTTGAACAAAAAGTGAGAAAATGCCAACTTCCTCTCTTCGATTCTCCCTACTAAAAAATGACCTTAAGGAGTTCTTGGACATTTTGGAAAGCTTGAAATGTGATCTATAATCCATCTTTGAAATGAATTTTGAGATACCTCTTGGAACTAGGTGAAAAGTAGCCATGAAGTTGGGTCCAAAACTTACCTAAATTAGGGCAAAATTTCACTAAGTTAAGAAGTTCATGACCATGTATTCACAAATTTATATCTTGAGATCCAAGAATCTTTAGGGAAAAATTTGTGAATAAAAGTTGTATATTTAATGGAGATCTACAACTTTCATATTGGGAAGTTTCCTTGAATCATTAGGCATCATGGTGTAAAAGTGGTGTAAAGTTGAGAAAAAATAAGAAAATTTTCATACTAAGAAAATTTCTAAGTTATGAAAATTTTCAAATTCAAACCTTAAATTTCAAATTTGGATTTCTTTATGAACAAGTTTCACATTTGGAAATGTTTTGATGAATTATGACCCTTGGCACTTGATTTTGACCAAAAAGTCAAAGTTTGACTTTTCAGTGTACAGTTGACTTTTGATCAGTTGACTGCAAATTTCATCTATCAATCCAATGCATTTGAGATTGCCTTTCCTCTGTCAAAACCCTAATTTTGACCATTTTGCCCTTTTTGTGATTTGATCAAATTTCTTGAGGAATTGTGATCCAAACTTGACCAAATGGTACATATGAGTCTAAAATGTTAATGTGGATAAAAATTATGAGGTTTGACTGTAAATTGGCCATGGTTGACTTTTTCCCCAATACAGCTGATTTTTAGATCAACTGTCCAATTGACTGATAAAAAATGTGGTTCAAGGCTTGAAACTTGTCATGAGTGACCTTAGGGGTCCATAATGATGTTGGAAAGTCACATGAAGCATTGATAATACAAAAATCCTTGTGCAAACTCAAACCTTAATTTTAGGTCATCAGTGCAAGATGAGATGTCTTGAGCTGATCAAACCCTAATCCAGTCTTGAGTCAAAGAGGTCTTGTGAGAAAAGTCTTGATAAATGAGAGGGAAAATTTTTGGGTACAACAGCTTCCCCTGTTCAATCTTCTTAAACCTGAGGAGTTAGATTGGCGAGCTTTGCCATTCGTGACTCAAAGGTGAAAGATGTTTGGACACTAAAGGTCCCATAAATTTGCACTCGGTGATGTGTAGTTGAGGGAATGGGCTTAAAGATGCCATTTGGAGGTGTGATAGAGTCTTGTTGGAGATGGGCTTGTAGATTCCATCCAAGAATGTTTGTTAAAGTGTAAGTTGTAAGCTGAAAGAATGAGTATCAAAATGGTATTCGTATCTGGAACGTATCCGTACTGTATCTGGACTTGAATATTTGAATGAGTATCAGAATGGCATCCAGACATGGAGCATATCCATACTGTATCTGAAAGTTGAATCTGAATGAGTATCAGAATTGCATCCGTATCTGGAGCGTATCTAAACTGTATCTGAGAGTTGAATCTGAATGAGTTTCAGAATGGCATTCGTATCTGGAGCGTATCTGAACTGTATCTGGACTTGAATATCTGAATGAGTATCAGAATGGCATCCGGGTCTGGAGCGTATCCGTACTGTA
Source organism: Vicia faba (assembly GCA_948472305.1). Classification (NCBI taxonomy): domain Eukaryota; kingdom Viridiplantae; phylum Streptophyta; class Magnoliopsida; order Fabales; family Fabaceae; genus Vicia; species Vicia faba. The sequence continues at coordinate 287,066,220 of OX451740.1, read as the reverse complement.
TCTGAAAGTTGAATCTGAATGAGTATCAGAATGGCATCCGTATCTGGAGCGTATCTGAACTGTATCTGAGAGTTGAATCTGAATGAGTATCAGAATGGCATCCGTATCTGGAGCGTATCTGAACTGAATCTGAAGGTTGAAATCTAAATGAGTATCAGAATGGCATCTGTATCTGGAGCGTATCTGAACCGTATTATGATTGCACATTGTTCTACCCCAAAATTTTCCCTCCCATTTTTCATACAAGATACAACCCTAGGGTTTCTTGGATATTCAAGTTGGCTCAAAAATCGACCAGACAGATTCTCTTCTGGGGAAATAAACCAGCAATTAGGGTTTTTTGCAATTATCAAAAGAAAATGAGTTTTCAAAGATCCAATTGGCCTTCATAGGTCTTCATGCTTCCTCAAGGTTGTAGTTATGTTTTCTTCAAGTTACAAGACTTTGAGACGATTATGTCTGTTCATGGTCACATGTGATGTCGCTCACGGGTTTATCTTCAAAGAATCGGAAGAAATTTGAGTTTGGAAGACTTTAAAATTATCAAGTCATCGCAAGGAATTTGATTGATTTTGAATTTTTCTTAAACACAGTTTACTGAAAGGATAATGTTTGTTCTCAGAGCATGATTTGTTTGGGACAAGAGATGGAGGTTAAGACTGTCATTTAGGACAATCATGATTTTGGGATTCAGGTTGACCAGATGATTTACGTCCTTAAAACATTTATTTTGTTTAGGGAATGGAGTACAAAGTGTGTGTCTGTTTGAAATGCAGTTACAAAGTTATTTGGATTATTTGGAATTCAAGTTACCAGACTGGAGCATTTTATTTCAAATATCCTGATTGGGAATTTCAAAAAAAAAAAATCAATGAGGATACGAAGAGAAATTACAAATTTTTGTTTATAAAGGATTTCAAGTTATAAAATAACACAAGAATACTTTATACTACAATTCAAGTTCTTCTCCAATTTCAAACACACCGTCCAAGATTGTTACAAAACTTCAAATTCTTTTAATACTTTATGTTTTACAACTTATTGTATTTAAAGATAAGTTGGTACTACTATTGGATACAATACATCAAAATACAAGAAGAATTTTTCTAAGTTACAAAGAAAATCAAGTGAGTGTTTGGCCTAAGAGAACTAATCTATGTTTAAGTTGTTTGAAGACTGAAGTTATATCAAATTCCTTTGATTATCTCTAAGAGTTTCATGTTTGCCACAGATTTCTTGCATTCTTTGCTTTGTTATCTCCACTTTTGCTCACATGAAAACAAGAGAAAGAAAGCATGATTAATACAAAAATATATGGGCATGAACAAGGAATTTTCCAAAAGTTATTTCATAAGTTCATCATTAAGGTTTGCAACGTGGAATCAGAATGCTGTTTATTTCATCACAACCTATTTCCCCCAGTTGAAAATCACAAGAAGGTTGCCCTTCTTGGTTCACAAAAAAGAAGAAAAAAGAGAAAGTCGCGAACATGATAGCCCAAGGCTGCACACAATAACAAATGCTACAACAGTCCAAACAAACAACGTCATCACAAACAAACAACATCATCACAAACTGAAACAAACAGTGTCATCATAAATAAACAGCATAATCACAAACTGAAACAAACAGCATCATCATAAACAAACAACATCATCACAAACTGAAACAAACAGCGTCATCACAAACAAGCAGCATCATCACAAATTGAAACAAACAGCATCATCATAAGCTAAAACAAGGCAGCAGTGTGGCAAATATAACAAATAGCTAGATGCTAAATCAAACAAAATAGCAAGTCAACTTGCTCAAGAAACAAAGTATCATCAGTTTCCAAGTGCTGCAAACCTTTCAGAATGGTAAGATAAGCAAAAGAGAAAATTGCTTTTTATTGTCATTGAGAGAGAATATAGGAAAGAGGTCACCTAGGCTACAGAATTGCCCAAAGCACATCCTGCAAAAGCTCTGTTACAAAAAGAAAAGCTGTTGTAAACCCAAAATCAGAATAAAACCTGCTGTAAACCCAAAACCAGAACAAAAACCTGATGTAAACCCAAAATCAGAACAAAACCTGATGTAAACCCAAAATCAGAACAAAACCTGCTGTAAACCCAAAATCAGAACAAAACCTCCTGTAAACCCAAAATCACCAAAACCTGCTAGAATACAAAATCAGAAAGAAAGCCTGCTGTAATGACAGGACCACCAAAACCTGTTGTAAACATCAAAGACAAAGGGGCCACAGCATAAAGGAGGTTAATAAAAACAGAGAGAGGGGCGATGGATTGGACACACAACAAAAACGCAGTAACAGAGCAAGAACAAATCTAATATTCATCAAGATCAAAACCAAATAACCATCACCAAAAATTCCAGAGCCTGATAACCATCATCAAAGAACTCAGAACAAAATAACCATCACAAAAAATTCCAAAGCCTGATAACCATCATCAAAGAACTCAGAACAAAATAACCATCACCAAAAATTCCAAAACCTGATAACCATCATCAAAAACTCAGAACAAAGTAACCACCACCCAAAATGCAGAAACAACACGATCATCATTCAAAAATCTGATAACAAAGAAGACAGAAAAAGTTACCAACAAGCCAGAAAAGCCTCGCTCCCATCCTCATTTCTATCCCTCATAAATCTTCTTCCACCACTGAATACCATCCTCAATCCCGCCTCTCCATTCCTAATTTGCAGAAAATCACAAGAATAACAAGGCAAGGGAGAAGTTATAAAGCTCCAACAAGTATGAGTTCTCCCCCCATTCTCATACTTCCATAGCATAATGTCTGCATCTGTAAAGAACTAATGGGTAGTTAGAAAAAAAAATCAACGAAAATCTGTAAGCTATAAAAATAATGAAAAAATTTTACCTTTTCAAAATCGCTAGGGTTTGAATAGGGAGACGAGAGAGGTATATTCCAGTAACAAAGAGATTGAGGGAGGTCAGGGATGAGACAATTTTGGGTCTCTCTGATCTAAATCTGAATTAAAAAAAAAGGGTTTCAAAAAGATGTTAGCCGCTGTGAGACCAAGAGGCGCAGTTTGTTACTGAAGAGGGCGATTTGTTTGCGAGGTAAGACATGGACGGGGTAGTGAGGAAGTGTAGAAGATTTTAGCTGGTAGAAAGGATGAACAGAATAGCGCCGCATGAAAGGGGAAATAGATCAAACCCTAATTTCTTGTTATCCCTTAATCCGTGAATAAGTATTTGGATTAGGAATTTTGGGTTTTGGGTTGTAGGACTGTGTTGGGTGACCCATTGTTTTGCTCCATAAGCCCAATTCTGTTTACTGCATACACACCACTTCTTTTGTTTAATCTATAATTTTTTGTTTACATTATTTATTTTGAATAATTTGTTTTTGTTCTTAATTTGTTTCTTGATTAAACTTTTTGCTATTAATTTCCCTTTGATTCCTTTTCATGATACAAATATTACAAAAAAATATAGAACATATTTCTATTTTCCATTTTTAATTATTCTCATATTCAAAAAAATATATATAAAATATAAATCTTTCATAGGATTAATTAATTCTTTTCATCATGAAAAATATTAAAAGATAGCAAAAAAATAATACATTTTGATTTAATTTCTTCAGTTAAATATTTTTTTAATAGAATAAATTTTATTTTTTTCTTTCCAAACTTTTCAAGAAAAAACTTAGAATTTTATTTCCATATTTTTACTTTGATTAACCAAATTTTGTTTCGTAGATTTGTGGTAATTTCAATTAATTGCTCGATTCAATATGGTTGCATTGCTTGTTATTTGGACCTTTCTATCGCATTTGACTCATCCCCATTTGTAAAAATTGTACCCCCACTCCCGAACACTTTGTAATAGCGTAGAATTTCAATTCCCGCAATTTACTGTTTTCCTTATACTGTATAGTAATTAGGCGTGTATGGAAAGATTCAAAAATTAATCGCTAGATAACCTAATCAAAGAATAAAATAACTTGAAACAGACACACTTTTTCACACGCGCACCTCTAGGGTAACCTCGCTCTTTGCCTCGGAAATACAGTCATGTCCCTCGAATATGGGATGCTTTAGCAATGACCCTTTCGATAAAAAAAATCGTAGTCCCTCGATGACCCTCGACGTTGCCTTTGATAAAACGATCTCGTCCTTTACAAAAATTGCTAAAGCGTCTCATAAGTTGTCTCCGATGACTGTAAAATTGACCCGCGCCTGTCCCTTCACATCCAACGATGGGGCTTCTTACCAAATTAATGGTAAGATAGCCACATTAAGAGGAGGAAGAAAAGAACAATTTAAGACCTTTCGAGTCGATAGATTCGCTCCTAGTTACTTGCTTGCTCACGATAAAAACATTTTTACACCTACACTTTCATTTCAAAACATTTTCAAAAGACAAAACATTTTGTATACGTTCTTATAGATACGAGAACCATTGCAAAACATCTTTTCAAAACACTTTCCGAAACATAATTCACAAACACATCTTTGAACCACTTTTCGAAATAAAACTTTGTACGCGTTCTTATAGAAACGAGAACCATTACAAAGAGATTTTTCAAAATACTTTCTAAACCCACACCACAAGCACACTGTCAAATGAAAGCAAGTGATCTAAACGAGTAACTAAGAGCCCATGGAAAACCATGGATGAAAAGGGTGCTAGTACCTTCCCTTTTCATAATCTACCCCCCGAACCCGAGAAATAATCTCGAAAGGTCTTTCCTGTGCTTTTTTTACCTTTCCTTTTGGATAAAAGAAAAGTCGGTGGCGACTCTTGCTATCCGCACAAATGCGATCGAAACGCAAAAACATCAAGTCAGTTCTCCCACCGTATCACATAACTGGCGACTTTGCTGCGGACAAGTATAAAAGTGGGTTTACCTTAGGGTTAGATCACCTTTACTCGCTTTCATTATTTTATTTGTGTGCTTTATATTCAGGTCTTCGTATTGGGCTTACTTTGATCCTCCACCCGAATCTGGGACACCTTTTTAGGTAAATAGAAATAGATTGTGGAGATCGTATGGTGTAGACCGATATGGTTGAAACAATGGCTATGTTAGTGTGACGCATTTGTGGATACCAGTATCCCTCGTGGTGAATCGAGGAGAATACGGGGTCACTGAGTTACGTCATGAAGCACTAATTGACCTTAGAACCCTAATTGAACAAACTTGTCCATTAGGACGTAATGAGGTAGTGGGTTTCGGTGTAAAGCTGAAAATTGGTTGATACTCGATACTACACTAATTTAGGCTAGACTTTTGGGATATCTCGGCCGCAAGAAAAGATTGTTGTGCTGAGACAATTCCTAAAAGAAAGGTCGGTGATATTGAGATCCTTTAGAACCTGATCATTATTTTTAAGACAGGTTGAGCCAACTAGACTTCAAGAGGGTACTTACCTATAAAACTCATGCAAGCCTAAAACATAGGATTCTGTTTGTTGTGTGTGTATATGTTTGCTTGTACATAAACATCATAAACATCATCAACATCATATGCATGCTCACTAACCATTTCAAGGATTTAGAAATTTATCTTTGTTTTTGTTTTGTAGGATATGAATTCTCCTCGAAGAAACACCATCCGAATCAGCTTTGTAAAAGCACATCCTCAACTTCAAGAGCTAGCTTCAAGAGTGCCCGGGGATTCTCCTTTTACCAAGAAGTATGGTCGACTCCTCATTTTGGCTACATCCAATTCCCAAGAAGAGATGATGTGTGTACTATTCCAATTCTTTGATCTCGTACATCATTGTTTGACTTTTCCAGACTATCAGTTGGTACCTACACTAGAAGATTTCTCTCTACTCTTAGGGGTTCCCGTGCTTAATCAGATACCGTTCACCGGTCTAGAAGGGATTCCAATACCTGAAGTCATCGCCGAAGCTTTACATGTGAAGAGGGCCGACGTCATAGCCAATTGGGAGACGAGAAGTGGGGTTAAAGGTTTTTTAGCTAAGTTTCTATTGGAAAAAGCTCGTTCATTCTGGGATGACATGGATTTCCAAGATTTCGAAGACGTTCTAGCTCTCCTCATTTATGGTTTGGTTCTGTTTCCCAATTCATAGACGTTAATGCCATCAAAGTCTTTCTCTCTCGCAATCCTATACCCACCTTGTTAGGAGACATCTTGCATTGCCTTCATACCCGTACCATGAATAAAGGAGGTACCCTTTTGTGTTGTATCCCCATACTAGCTAAGTGGTTCACTTCACACCTGCCTCAGTCAACATTGAATAACGAGCAAAGATTGACTTGGTCTCAAAGGATGATGTCTCTAACCCACTCTGATATCCGTTGGTGCTCGAGATCTTTGGAAGATATCTCTATCATTGACCGCTGTGGGGGGTTCCCTAATGTACCTCTGCTAGGTATTAGGGGAGGTATCACCTACAACCCGTGTTTAGCTCTTCGACAGTTTGGGTATGCCCGAAGAGACGGCCCTCATGAGATGCTCGTCCAGGGTTTGGTGTTCGACTACGACAAAGAGGATCAAGGTTATCGCCATAGGATTGCACGTGCTTGGGGAATGGTGAACAAGGTGGACAGTAAGACTTTGGGACGTAAAAACACTATCCCTCTAGAGCCTTACCTTAAGTGGGTACGGGCTCGTGCCCAAAGTCTCTTGATGCCTTACCCTTCCATCCTTCCTGTCATCATTGAGCCTGTTATTGAAGGAGACGTCCCATATACCGTTCTTCATCCTGACATGCCTACTTCTCTCGAAGACCTGCAGAAAGCTTAGATTCAGTTGAAGGAAGAACGAGACACCTTTGAAACCCAGTACTACGCCAGTGAGAAGAAGGTTCTGGAGTTCACCAAACTGCTTTATGAAGAGAAAAACCTGAATACCTACATTGCTCCAAAGAGGATGCGTTGGGTCTTTTTGTCTTAGGAGTTTTTGTTGTATTTTGTTTCTTTCTTTGTAAGCCCAAGAAGGAGTGATGTATTCAAACTTGGTTTTATTTAATATGACGTGTGTTATTTTTTGGTTTGGACAAGTTTAAATCTCTAAATTTCCTTGAAATCATTTGCATATTGCATCTTCATTCATCATGACATCATACAGGTTTCTCATAGCAGGTCGCCTTATCCTTCTACTGTTTATTTTAGTGAGATGGATGTTGAACAGACTGTGAAAGATCTTCAGACGCAGAATACCCAGTTTCAACAAATGCTCATGGCTCTGACAAAAGGATAAGAGGAGTTAAATACTCTATTAGCCAAAGAGAAGAAGAAGAAAATGAAGAAACCAACCGGAGTTGTGATCATGGGAAGAAGGTTTAAAGGACAGACCAGGCGAACTTTAGACTTTGCAACATTATCAGGCGAGGGAGATAATCAAACCCAAGAAGTGAACAACGACCCAGCATCCGAAAGAGAGGAAGAGCATAATTACTCCGAGGAACAATATCCTCCTGCTGATGATAAATACAAATAGCTAGAGGATCGTTTGAATGCCATGGAGATTCAGAGGGTACCCGGTTTGGACTTTGAATAATTAGGACTCTTGGGGGTTGTCATCCCACAGAAATTCAAGGTTTCAACTTTCGCCAAGTATGATGGTGTCTCTTGTCCAAAACTACATCTGAGGTCATATGTCAGAAAGATTCAACCCCACACGGCTGACAAAAATTTGTGGGTGCGTTTCTTCCAGGAGAGCTTATCGGGGACTCAGTTGGATTGGTTCTACCAATTAGAAGGGTCCAATGTTTGCAACTGTGAAGAATTGGATGCCGCTTTCTACAAACAGTATCAGTATAATGCTGATTTGGATCCGACTAGGACACAGTTACAAAGTACGAACAGGTGAGGGTTTCAAAACCTATGCTCAAAAATGGAGGGATCTCGCAGGCATGGTCCATCCCCCTTTATCCGACAGAGAATTAATGGATATGTTCCTTGGCACCTTGTCATGACCATTTTTCAATCACCTGATTGGGAGTTCTTCATCTAGGTTTACCGAATTAATCATGACTGGTGAGCGGGCCGAAGCCGGTATAAAAAGTGGCAAAATTCAAAGAGATGCATCCTCAAGTATGGTGAAGAATCCTTTTATTGGAAAGAAGGAGGTCAGTGCTGCGTATGACCATAGGAATCAAAACAAAACCGAACGTCGTCCAGTAGTAGGGGCTGTCATGATCTCTAATCTTGCGCCAAATCAACAACAAAATTATCAGCGTAAACCAGAAGCGCCTATGAGACGATTTACCCGGATTAACATGACCATGTCAAAGGTTTTGCCACACCTTCTCAAGACCAATCTAGTAACTTTAAAGGAAGCTCCCAAGAATCCCAATACTGTTTCTCCCCGCTACAACCCGAACTCCCGATGTGACTATCATTCTGAAAGCCCGGGGCACGATACAAATGACTGTTGGGCCTTAAAGAATAAGGTGCAAGACCTTATTGATGCGAAGGAGATTGAATTTGAGCCCCCAGAAACGCCTAATGTAATAACGGCACCAATGCCCAGACATGGCCAAGGTATCAACGCCATTGATGATGATCGTTTTGTTTCCTCCGTGAATGACTTAGTTACTCCTCTGTTGACCATTAAACAAAATCTACTGCAAGCCGGCTTGTTCCCAGGTTGCGATGAAAATTGCAACCTTTGCAAATCTCTGCCGAACGGTTGTTTGTTACTAAAGATAGGCGTCCAGCGCCTGATGACTAGTAAAGAAATCCTATTTGAAAAGCTACCTTTTATCAAAAGCTCTTATCAAGATGTTTCGATAATCACCATTTCTGACAATCCTCCCAGGGTCTCCACCAAAAGACCCGTCAGGATTACATCTGCTCCAAGATCTGCACCATTAATCATCACTATGCCAAGACCAATACCATACTCCTTAGATAAAGTTTTTCCCTGGAGTTATGAGGCTAACATTTATTACTACGGCGTCAAGCAAGATCAGTTGACTGTCAAAAATGAAGTTGCGAGAGATATTGATCCCGATATCGGTAACATCACTGGAACCAGCAAAATAACAAGAAGTGGAAGAGTCTTCTCACCTGAGATTTCTTGAAAGACCGTTGCTACTCCTGTAATCATTACTACTGCCACTCCTAACGACACCGCCAGTGGTACTCCTATTGTTTTCCCTACTGCCGATACAAGGGGTAAAGAGGCTTTGGTTGAGCCTGCCCAAGCAAGAGAACATCCCGAAGTCATCTTTGAAGCTTCTAGAAAAGAAATAGAAGAAATCCTGAAGGTAATCAAGAGAAGTGACTACAACATTGTAGAAAAATTGGGGCAGACCCCCTCGAAGATATCATTGTTGTCCTTACTTTTGTGATATGAAACTCACGCCAAAGCCTTGTTAAAGTTTCTTAAGACCGCTCACGTGCCCCAAGAGACCTCCATCGACCAATTTGAAGATTGTGTGGCCAGTCTAACTGCTGATAACGGATTGGGCTTTTCCGATGCTAATTTAACCTCTAAGGGAAGGAAGCACAATGATGCCTTACATATTTCCATTGAATACAGGGGCACCACACTTGCCCATGTTTTGGTGGATACCGGTTCATCATTGAATGTCTTGCCCAAAAATGCCCTTGACCGACTGGATTGCGAGGGACTCATCTTGAAACCTAGCAACATCATAGTAAGGGCCTTTGATGGTTCCAAGAGGACAGTGCACAGAGAAGTTAGTATCCCCATAAAAATTGGGACTCAGACCTTTGACTCAATTTTCTATGTGATGGACATCCGCCCTTCGTACTCTTGTCTATTGGGTCGACCCTAGATCCATGGAGCTGGTGCAGTCACTTCCACCCTACACCAAATGCTAAAATACCTGATCAGAGGGAATATTGTCACAGTTCACGGAGAAGAGGAATACATGGTTAGCCATTTGAACTCTTTCAGGTATGTTAAAATGGATGGTGAATTCATAGAGACTCCCTGTCCGAAATTTGAGGAGGTTCCAGCAATGGTCGTAGTAACCAAGTCTACTCCAAAGGTCCCGAAGATTACCAGACCTCTGCTAAAGATGGCTTCATTGAAAGATGCTTGAGCATTAGTCGAAGAGGGACGATGTACTATCTGGGGTCAGCTTCGGATATTCCCTACAAGTCCGACAAATTTGGGTTGGGATTCACTTTAGAGGCTCAGAAAGCTGTCTGACGTTCTCGTGCGGGGGGGGGGGGGGGGCACCTCTGCGTATCAGCAATCAAGGAGTCAATGCAATAGAATATAGTGATGGCATCTGTGACATGGATGAATGGATTTTTCCAACTATCGGCGGAGGGCTCAATAATTGGGAGGCGAAAGATTTCATTCCTATTACTTTTATTCAAGAGTAATTGTCTTTTAATATTTTCAGGCTTGTAATATTTAAACAATTCGGAATTTTTAAAACCTTGTGTCTTACCCGAGGCACAATGGTCCATCTGTAAGGGTTGTCACTTCATTCTCATATGTCATTAATGAATCATGGATGTTTTTGCATCAAATTTTGTTTTCTTTGTCTTTTCTTTCTTACATTTTTATTTCTTTCAAAGGTAGTTGTGCTCTTACACACACTCACATATTGAAAATGCAGATCTACATCCACTCAGGATCACATGGGTAACAGTTCTGCTATGGCCAATTGTGACTTTGAAAATCCGATCTACCAAGCCGACGATGAAGATGAGGAAGATTATGAAGTTCCAGGAGAGTTGGCCAGGTTGTTGCAACAAGAAGAAAGGAGCATTCAGCCACACGAAGACCCGGTCGAGACAATTAACTTGGGAACTGAAGAAGATAAGAAAGAGGTCAAGGTGGGTGCCAACTTGGAACCTAATGTCAAGGAGCATCTGATTCAGTTATTGCACGATTATGTTGAGATCTTCGCCTGGTCGTACAAAGACATGCCATGACTGGATGCAGACATTGTGCTACATCGTCTGCCTACAAAGGAAGATTGTCCCCCAGTAAAGCAAAAGGTTCGCCGTATGAGGCCTGATATGTCTGAAAAGATCAAAGAAGATGTTATGAAGCAATTCAATGCTGGATTTTTGGCTGTCACCTCTTATCCCCAATGGGTGGCCAATGTTGTCCATGTACCCAAGAAAGACGGTAAGATGCAGATGTGTGTGGATTACAGAGACTTAAACAGGGAAAGCCCCAAAGATGATTTCCCATTTCCCCACATCGACATCTTAGTTGACAATACGGCGCAACACAAAGTTTTTTCCTTCATGGATGGCTTCTCGGGCTACAACCAAATAAAAATGGCGCCCGAGGATATGGAGAAAACGACTTTTGTTACACAGTGGGGAACTTTCTGTTATAAGGTCATGCCATTCGGACTGAAGAATGCTGGGGAAACTTATCAACGCGCCATGGTAGCTTTTTTTCATGACATGTTACATCATGAGATATAGGTCTACATAGACAATATGATAGCCAGATCGCAGACGGAAGAAGAGCACCTTGATCACTTACAGAAGCTGTTTGAGAGGCTGAAGAAGTACAAGTTGAGATTGAATCCAAACAAGTGCACATTCGGAGTACAGTATGGTAAACTCATGGGTTTCGTCGTCAGCAACAAGGGTATCTAAGTTGATCCTGCCAAGGTTAAAGCGATACAAGAAATGCCGTCTCCTTGTACTGAGAAAGAAGTCAGAGGGTTCTTGGGACGTCTGAATTACATAGCCAAGTTTATTTCTCACCTGACAGCTACTTGTGAACCAATCTTCAAACTCTTGAAGAAATATCAAGTAGTCAGATGGTCAGATGGAACAACGAATGCCAAGTTGCTTTTGACAAAATCAAAGAATACCTGCAAGAACCTCCTGTGTTGTTGCCACCTGTCGAGGGAAGGCCATTGATCTTATATCTAACTGTTTTAGAAAACTAAATGGGGTGTGTGCTGGGGCAGCATGACGAGTCTGGTCGAAAAGAGCATGATATTTATTACCTGAGCAAAAAGTTTACTGACTGTGAAACAAGATATTCACTGCTCGAGAAGACTTGCTGCACTCTGGCATGGGCTGCTCGCCGACTGAGACAGTATATGCTGACCCACACTACTTTGTTGATATCTAAAATGGATCCGATAAAGTACATCTTTGAGAAGCCCGCTCTTTCTGGGAGAATAACAAGATGGCAGATGATCCTGACAGAATATGACATACAATATACTACCCAGAAAGCTATAAAGGGCAGTGTATTGGCTGATTATCTTGCTCACCAAGTTGTAGAAGACTATCAGTCCATGAAGTTTGAATTCCCGGACAAGGACATCATAACGTTAGACAACTGTGAAGAGATCAGGCCATATGACGGACCTGAACAAGGATCCCGATGGACCCTGTTATTTAATGTGGCATCCATCGCACTTGGCAATGGTATCAACGTCGTACTCATATCTCCTAAAGGATGTCATACTCCCTTTACTGCCAGACTTTGCTTCAACTGTACAAACAACATGGTAGAATACAAAGCGTGCATCTTTGGTCTCAAGGCTGCCATAGACTTAAGGATCAAACACTTGGATGTATTTGGAGATTCAACCTTGGTCGTCAGTCAAGTAAAAGGGGAATGGGATACCAAGAACCCCAACCTTATCCCTTATAAAGAACATGTGTTGACATTGTTGCCGCATTTCGAGAAGATTACCTTCGAGCATTTCCCGCGAGAAGAAAATCAGCTAGCAGACGCATTAGCTACAATGTCATCTATGTTTAAACTTAATTGGGATAACGAGGCTCCTCGAATCACCATTGAGCGGATGGATGAACCAACCTACTGTCACGAGATTAATACTGAAGAAGTAGTGGACCAGCCTTGGTTTCATGAAGTCAAGAGGTATCTCGAGTCTTAGGAATATCCAGAAGGAGCTTCGGTGAATGACAAGAAGTTCATAAGAAGGTTCTCGGCTAAATTCTTCCTTAGTAACGACATTCTGTACAAACGCAGTCATGACTCTGTATTACTGCGGTGCGTAGACAAGGCTGAGGCTGAAAGGATCATGGGTGAACTGCACGAAGGCACTTTTGGTACTCATTCCAGTGGGCATACAATGGCTAAGAAAATCCTATGGGCAGGCTATTATTGGTTTACCTTGGAGGCAGATTGCTATCAACACTCTCGGACTTGCCATAAGTGCCAAATCTATGCTGACAAAGTGCATGTACCTTCGGTTCCTCTGAATGTCTTGACGGCTCCTTGGCCCTTTGCTATGTGGGGAATCGATATGATTGGGGAAATCAAGCCAACAGCCTCCAATGGATACCGCTTTATCTTAGTGGCCATCGACTATTTTACAAAGTGGGTTGAGGCAGCTTCCTTTGCTTCCGTTACTAAGAATGTGGTCGCCCGGTTCATCAAACAAAACCTCATATGTCGGTACGGTATCCCAGAGAGGATCCTCACTGATAATGATACAAATCTGAATAATACTATGATCACCGCCTTGTGCGAGCAATTCAAGATTCAGCATCACAATTCTTCCCCTTACTGGCCAAAGATGAATGGTGTTGTAGAAGCTGCTAACAAAAACATTAAGAAGATCATACAGAAAATGACAGTCACATATAAAGACTGGCATGAGATGCTACCGTTTGCTCTACATGGGTATTGTACCACAACTCGCACATCAACTGGGGCAACACCTTATTCTCTCGTATACGGCATGGAAGCTGTCTTGCCTATTGAGGTACAGATCCCCTCTCTAAGAATCATGAAGGATGCTGGTTTGAATGAAGAAGATTGGATTCAGACTCGGTTTGACCAACTAAACTTGATTGATGAGAAGAAGCTTACAGCTATCTGTCATGGTCAGATGTACCAAAAACGCATGATCAAAGCTTTTAATAAAAAGGTCAAACTTCAGGTATATAGGATCGGTGACCTGGTAATCAAGCGTATCATTTTGCCACAAGGTGATCCCAGGGGAAAATGGACCCCTACATATGAATGGTCGTTTGTAATCAAAAGCATTTTCTCTGGTGGAGCAATGATCTTGACTACTATGGATGGCGACGACCTCCCGCACCCTGTAAATACGAACATAGTTAAAAGATAATACGCATGATCAAAGACCCGCTAGGTTGACTGGTCTAGGCAAAAATAAGGGCTTCCCGGTGAACCATAAGGGTTCGGGCAAAAATAAGGGATGAAAATAAAAAAAATATGTACACCCGGCAAGTCGAAAACCCAAAAGGGCGGCTTTGGAAAAAAAAGGGTATCCCGGTGGACTGAAAACCCGAGAGGGAGGTCCAGGAAAAAGTTAGGGATTAAAGCATATGACTATGTCCCGTTGGATCATCTGGCAAACAATCATCAGCATCAACCAATCAACTCAATTGGCTCTAAATCAATCCAATCGACTTCGCCGAGGTGACCAGCGGACAAGACATTCAGAGACATGAAGGCTATAGCAGAACGGGAACCCTGTGGGATTATTTCACATAGCTATCTTTTCTTTGTATCAGTTTTCGTTTTTTTTTATGACGACATTCTCTTGCTAGAATGCTCGTCTCATTGTACAAAAAGATCACTTGTTCAAGTTAATACAAAGATATCCCTTTTGAAATTGCAAAACCATCTTTTTTTCTTTATTTCTATGTTTTATTTACAAAAATGTCCAATGACTTATTTTTGAACATATGGATTTGAACGTGATTACTGTTACAAATAAAAAAATAAAAAAAGGAAAGACAATTACTAATGACTTTAAGAAATAGAATAATATCTGTAAGCCATTCCATAAAACCCCCGCAGGTGCTTTCTCCAGCCAGAGCAAATATTTCCAACCACTGGTTCAAAATGTCCCCAGCAAGTTTCCCAACTTCTCAGATTTCCCCAGCAGGATATCACAAGCAATGACTGGCTTTTCCCTTTTGCAACAGAGTTTATACTTAGAAATTCACCCATTCGTGCTTCAAAGGGGATTTATTTTCCCCGCTTCCAGCAACGCTACGACACAAACAATCTTTAAATCCATACATTTGTATCCATACGTCATAACATTGACAACTCAAAGTGAATACAGTGAATTCTCATTTATTTTGAGAGGTAAACATCACACCATGCATCGCATACATCATAGCATTGCATACAATTAACTCTTCACCTTTTTACAGGAAAGAAACATTAGGCAGTTATTATCAACAAACTTCTGACAAACACAAATTTTCAAACAAGTCAAATACATATCAGTTTCCGAGAAAACGTTGATTTTACTGGTTCAGATGAATCTCTCATTGGTTTATTCTGATTCATCTCCAGATATTTCACTGGTTCAGATAAATCTCTCAACGGTTTATTCTGATTCGTCTCCGGTTTACTTCACTAGTTCAGATAAATCTCTCAACGGTTTATTCTGATTCGTCTCCAGATTTTTACTGGTTCAGATAAATCTCTCAACGATTTATTCTGATTTGTCTCTAGATTATTTTGCTGGTTCAAATAAATCTCTCAACGGTTTATTCTGATTCATCTCCAGATTATTTCACTGGTTCAGATAAATCTCTCAACGGTTTATTATGATTCGTCTCCATATTATTTGGCTGGTTCAGATAAATCTCTCAATGGTTTATTCTGATTCATCTCTAGATTATTTCACTGGTTCAGATAAATCTCTCAACGGTTTATTCTGATTCGTCTCCAGATTATTTCACTGGTTCAGATAAATCTCTCAACGGTTTATTCTGATTCGTCTCCAGATTATTTCGCTGGTTCAGATAAATCTCTCAACGGTTTATTCTAATTCATCTCCAGATTATTTCACTGGTTCAGATAAATCTCTAAACGGTTTATTCTGATTTGTCTCCAGATTATTTCGCTGGTTCAGATAAATCTCTCAATGATTTATTCTGATTCGTCTCCAGATTATTTCACTGGTTCAGATAAATCTCTCAATGGTTTATTCTAATTCATCTCCAGATTATCTTGCTGGTTCAGATAAATCTCATAACGATTTATTCTGACTCATCTCCAGATTACTTCACTGGCTCAGATAAATCTCTCAACGGTTTATTCTGATTTGTTCTTTGTTAAGATCAAGTTCAAACTTTCCGTTAACATTCACCTTTGGGTGGCATCTATAAGCCCATCTCCGACGATTCTCCTTTGTTTCTCCAAATGGCATCTTTGAGCACATTTCCGCACACAATCAGCTAGCACGTAATCAAGTGCAAATTTCTAGGCACTCGAGTGTTCAATCATCTTCTACTTTCAAGCCACGAACGACAAACATGTCGACCTCGCTTTTCAAGTTTAAGAAGATTGAGCAGGGGCAGCTATTGTACCCCAAAATTTGCCCTCCCATTTTTCATACAAGATACAACCCTAGGGTTTCTTGGATATTCAAGTTGGCTCAGAAATCGACCAGACAGATTCTCTTTTAGGGCAATAAACCAGCAATTAGGGTTTTTTGCAATTCTCAAAAGAAAATGAGTTTTCAAAGATCCAATTGGCCTTCATAGGTCTTCATGCTTCCTCAAGGTTGTAGTTATGTTTTATTCAAGTTACAAGACTTTGAGACGATTATGTCTGTTCATGGACACATGTGATGTCACTCACGGGTTTATCTATAAAGAATCAGAAGAAATTTAAGTTTGGAAGACTTTAAAATTATCAAGTCATCACAAGGCATTTGATTGATTTTTAATTTTTCTTAAACACAGTTTACTGAAAGGATTATGTTTGCTCTCAGAGCATGATTTGTTTGGGACAAGAGATGGAGGTTAAGACTGTCATTTAGGACAATCATGATTTTGGGATTCAGGTTGACCAGATGATTTACGTCCTTAAAACATTTATTTTGTTTAGGGAATGGAGTACAAAGTGTGTGTCTGTTTGAAATGCAGTTATAAAGTTATTTGGATTATTTGGAATTCAAGTTACCAGACTGGAGCATTTTATTTCAAATATCCTGATTGGGAATTTCAAAAAAAAATCAATGAGGATACGAAGAGAAATTACAAATTTTTGTTTATAAAGGATTTCAAGTTATAAAATAACACAAGAATACTTTATACTACAATTCAAGTTCTTCTCCAATTTCAAACACACCGTCCAAGATTGTTACAAAACTTCAAATTCTTTTAATACTTTATGTTTTACAACTTATTGTATTTAAAGATAAATTGGTACAACTATTGGATACAATACATCAAATTACAAGAATAATTTTTCTAAGTTACAAAGAAAATCAAGTGAGTGTTTGGTCTAAGAGAAATAATCTATGTTTAAGTTGTTTGAAGACTGAAGTTATATAAAATTCATTTGATTATCTCCAAGACTTTCATGTTTGCCACGGATTTCTTGTGTTCTTTGTTTTGTCATCTCCACTTTTGCTCACATGAAAACAAGAGAAAGAAAGCATGATTAATACAAAAATATATGGGCATTAACAAGGAATTTTCCAAAAGTTATTTCATAAGTTCATCATTAAGGTTTGCAACGTGGAATCAGAATGTTGTTTATTTCATCACAACCTATTTCCCCCAGTTACAAATCACAAGAAGGTTGCCCTTCTTGGTTCACAAAAAAGAAGAAAAAAGAGAAAGTCGCGAACATGATAGCCCAAGGCTGCACACAATAACAAATGCTACAATAGTCCAAACAAACAGTATCATCACAAACAAACAGCATCATCACAAACTGAAACAAATAGCGTCATCATAAACAAACAACATCATCAAAAACTGAAACAAACAGCGTCATCACAAACAAACAGCATCATCACAAACTGAAACAAACAGCGTCATCACAAACAAGCAGCATCATCACAAACTGAAACAAACAACATCATCACAAACTGAAACAAACAGCATCTTCATAAGCTAAAACAAGGCAGCAGTGTGGCAAATATAACAAATAGCTAGGTGCTAAATCAAACAAAATAGCAAGTCAACTTGCTCAAGAAAACAAAGTATCATCATTTTCCAAGTGCTGCAAACCTTTCAGAATGGTAAAATAAGCAAAAGAGAAAATTGCTTTTTATTGTCATTGAGAGAGAAGAGAGGAAAGAGGTCACCTAGGCTACAAAATTGCCCAAAGAACATCCTGCAAAAGCTCTGTTACAAAAAGAAAAGCTGCTGTAAACCCAAAATCAGAACAAAACCTGTTGTAAACCCAAAACCAGAACAAAACCTGATGTAAACCCAAAATTAGAACAAAACCTGATGTAAACCCAAAATCAGAACAAAACCTGCTGTAAACCCAAAATTAGAACAAAATCTGCTGTAAACCCAAAATCACCAAAACCTGCTAGAATACAAAATCAGAAAGAAAACTTGTTGTAATGACAGGACCACCAAAACCTATTGTAAACATCAAAGACAAAGGGGCCACAGTATAAAGGAGGTTAATAAAAACAGAGAGAGGGGCGATGGATTGGACACACAACAAAACGCAGTAACAGAGAAAGAAAAAATCTGGTATTCATCAAGATCAAAACCAAATAACCATCACCAAAAATTCCAAAGCCTGATAACCATCATCAAAGAACTCAGAACAAAATAACCATCACCAAAAATTCCAAAGCCTGATAACCATCATCAAAGAACTCAGAACAAAATAACCATCACCAAAAATTCCAAAACCTGATAACCATCATCAAAAACTCAGAACAAAGTAACCACCACCCGAAACACAGAAACAACACGATCATCATTCAAAAATATGATAACAAAGAAGACAGAAAAAGTTACCAACAAGCCAGAAAAGCCTCCCTCCCATCCTCATCTCTTTCCCTCATAAATCTTCTGCCACCACTGAATACCATCCTCAATCCCGCCTCTCCATTCCTAATTTGTAGAAAATCACAAGAATAACAAGGCAAGGGAGAAGTTATAAAGCTCCAACAGGTATGAGTTCTCCCCCCGTTCTCATACTTCCATAGCATAATGTCTGCATCTGTAAAGAACTAATGGGTAGTTAGAGAAAAAAATCAATGAAAATCTGTAAGCTATAAAAATAATGAAAAAAATTTACCTTTTCAAAATCGCTAGGGTTTGATTAGGGAGACGAGAGAGGTATATTCCAGTAACAAATAGATTGAGGGAGGTCAAGGATGAGACAATTTTGGGTCTCTCTGATCTAAATCCGAATTAAAAAAAAAGGGGTTTCAAAAAGATGTTAGCCACTGTGAGACAAAGAGGCGCAGTTTGTTACTGAAGAGGGCGATTCATTTACGAGGTAAGACAGGGACGGGGTAGTGAGGAAGTGTAGAAGATTTTAGCTGGTAGAAAGGATGAACAAAATAGCACCACGTGAAAGGGGAAACAGATCAAATCCTAATTTCTTGTTATCCCTTAATCCGTGAATAAGTATTTGGATTAGGAATTTTGGGTTTTGGGTTGGAGGACTGTGTTGGGTGACCCATTGTTTTGCTCCATAAGCCAAATTCTGTTTACTGCATACACACCCCTTCTTTTGTTAAATCTATAATTTTTAGTTTACATTATTTATTTTGAATAATTTGTTTTTGTTCTTAATTTGTTTCTTGATTAAACTTTTTGCTATTAATTTCCCTTTGATTCTCTTTCATGATACAAATATTACAAAAAAATATAGAACATATTTCTATTTTCCTTTTTTAATTATTCTCATATTCAAAAAAAAATATAAAATATAAATCCTTCATAGTATTAATTAATTCTTTTCATCATGAAAAATATTAAAAGATAGCAAAAAAATAATACATTTTGATTAAATTTCTTCAGTTAAATATTTTTTTTAATAGAATAAATTTTATTTTTTTATTTCCAAACTTTTCAAGTAAAAACTTAGAATTTTATTTCCATATTTTTACTTTGATTAACCAAATTTTGTTTCGTAGATTTGTGGTAATTTCAATTAATTGCTCGATTCAATCTGGTTGTATTGCTTGTTATTTGGACCTTTCTATCGCATTTGACTCATCCCCATTTGTAAAAATTGTACCCCCATTCCCAAACACTTTGTAATTGCGTAGAATTTCAATCCCGCAATTTACTGTTTTCCTTATACTGTATAGTAATTAGGCGTGTATGGCAAGATTCAAAAATCAATCGCTAGATAACCTAATCAAAGAATAAAATAACTTGAAACCAACACACTTTTTCACACGCGCACCTCTAGGGTAACCTCGCTTGTTGCCTCGGAAATACAGTCATGTCCCTCGAATATGGGATGCTTTAGCAATGACCCTTTCGATAAAAAAGAATCGTAGTCCCTCGATGACCCTCGACGCTGCCTTCGATAAAACGATCTCATCCTTTACAAAAATTGCTAAAGCGTCTCATAAGTTGCCTTCGATGACTGTAAAATTGACCCGCGCCTGTCCCTTCACATCCAACGATGGGGCTTCTTACCAAATTAATGGTAAGATAGCCACATTAAGAGGAGGAAGAAAAGAACAATTTAAGACCTTTCAAGTAGATAGATTCGCTCCTAGTTACTCGCTTGCTCACGATAAAAACATTTTTACACCTACACTTTCATTTCAAAACATTTTCAAAAGACAAAACGTTTTGTATACGTTCTTATAGAGACGAGAACTATTGCAAAACATCTTTTCAAAACACTTTCCGAAACACAATTCACAAACACATCTTTGAACCACTTTTTGAAACAAAACTTTGTACGCGTTCTTATAGAAACGAGAACCATTACAAAGAGATTTTTCAAAATACTTTCAAAACCCACACCACAAGCACACTGTCAAATGAAAGCAAGTGATCTAAACGAGTAACTAAGAGCCCATGGAAAACCATGGATGAAAAGGGTGCTAATACCTTCCCTTTTCATAATCTACCCCCCGAACCCGAGAAATAATCTCGAAAGGTCTTTACTGTGCTTTTTTACATTTCCTTTTGGATAAAAGAAAAGTCGGTGGCGACTCTTTCTATCCACACAAATGCGATCGAAACGCAAAAACATCAAGTCGGTTCTCCCACCGTATCACACACATTGTTTGACAGTAGCTGTTAATCTTATCCTGAAAAGGGTAAAATATTAGCTGGAAAACAAAATTATGTTGCATGAAATGTATGATGCAATATATGTGTTCTATCAATGTTTATGATATGTGGATGTAATGTATGCGCATGTAAGCTAATTTGTTGTATTGTTGTTTGACTAAGGAAAATAAATCCTTGACTGTTGCTGAGGATATGTGGATTCTTCATGTCTTGAAGTTTGAGTATTAACAAAAATTCTGTTGTGAGAGCAATGTTGTATATTGCTTGAGGAATCTGTTTGGGGAATCAAGAGAATTTTGATGTCTTCTATTGGGGATTAATGGATGGGAGTCTTTTCCGTTGGGGAGTATCAGAAGTCAGCTGCTGTCCGAATAGATTTCAGGTTTCAAATAACTTGTTGGGGGATTTGGAGGAACTGGGTGGTTTCCACCAGGGATTGATAAACTAGAAGCTTCGTTCTGTTGGGTAGTTGGGAGTTTTGTTCTGCTCGGGATTATTGAAAACTTTGTGGGGAATATGGAGTGGTCTAGGAATGTTTTCCTGTTCCTTCAACCTATCAGTAATTATCCTTTTCATTTTGTTTATTTGTAAACAGTAATTATGTTCAAATGCATATGTTCATTAATGAATCATTGGACGTTTTTTGCAAATAAAACACAAGAGTAAAGGAAAAAGACAAACAATTTTATGTACTTTAAAGAGATATCTTTGTATTTACTTTGAATAAGTATTTCGTACAAAAAGAGACCGACATCCTAGTAAGAGGATAGTGCCATAAAAGTAAGAAAAAAAATTTATACAAAGAAAGACAGCTATGTGTGATAATCCCATGGGGTTCCCATTCTGCTATAGCCTCCGTATCTCTGAATATCTTGTCTATTTGTTGCTTCATCCGAAGATGATTGGATTGATCAGAAACCTCGAGTTTGTTCAGTGGAGAGATTGTCTTCAAAGTGATCCAATGGGACATAGTCATACGCTTTAATTCCCTAACTTTTGCCTGGACCGCCCTTTCGGGTTTTCAGTCCACCGGGAAACCCTTTTTTACCCAAGTCGCCCTTTCGGGTTTTCAACTTGTCGGGTGTACAGATTTTTTTTTAATTTTATCCCTAATTTTTGCCCGAACCTTTTTGGTTCGCCGGGATGCCCTTTTTTTCCTAGGTATGTCAACCAGCGGGTCTCTTATGCGTAGTATCTTTTGACTATGTCAGCGTTCGCAGGGTGTGGCAAATCGTCGTCGTCCATGGTGGTTAAGATCATTTCCCCACCGGAGAAGATGTTCTTGATTACAAATGGTCCTTCATAGGTAGGAGTTCATTTTCCCCTGGGATCACTTTGTGGCAAGATAATGCGTTTGATCACTAGATCTTCAACTTGATATACTTGGCGTCTAACTTTCTTGTTGAAAGCCTTGATCATCCGTTTTTGATACATCTGACCATGGCAAATAGCAGCGAGTCTCTTTTCATCAATTAAGTTCAGTTGATCAAGTCGAGTCTGGATCCAATCGTCCTCATTCAAACCTGCATCCTTCATAATTCTCAAAGAGGGGATCTGAACCTCAATAGGCAAGACAGCCTCCATGCCATAAACCAAAGAATAGGGTGTTGCCCCAGTTGATGTGCGAGCCATGGTACGGTACCTGTGGAAAGCAAATGGTAGCATCTCATGCCAGTCCTTGTAGGTGACTGTCATTTTTTGTATGATCTTTTTAATGTTTTTATTAGCAGTTTCGACTGCACCATTCATCTTTGGCCGATAGGGGATGAATTATGATGTTGAATCTTGAATTGCTCGCACAAGGCGGTGATCATAGTATTGTTAAGTTTTGTACCATTATCAGTGATGATCCTTTCTGGGATACTGTACCGGCAAATGATATTCTGCTTGATGAAGCGGGCAACAACATTCTTAGTAACAGATGTGAAGGAAGCTGCTTAGACCCACTTTGTGAAATAGTCAATGGCCATCAGAATGAAGCGGTGTCCATTGGAGGTTGTAGGCTTGATTTCCACAATCATATCGATTCCCCACATAGCAGAGGGCCATGGATCCATCAATACAATTAGAGGAACCGGAGGCACATGCACCTTGTCTGCATAGATTTGACACTTATGATAAGTCCGGGAGCGTTGATAGCAGTCTACTTCCATGGTAGACCAAAAATAGCCTGCTCGTAGGATTTTCTTCGCTATCGTATGCCCACTAGTGAGTGCCAAAGGTACCTTCATGTAATTTATCCATGATCTTTTCAGGTTCAATCTTATCCACACAACGGAGCAGAATAGAATCATGATTATGTTTGTACAGGATGCCATTACTTAGGAAGAACTTAGCGGAGAATCTCCTTAGGAACTTTTTATCATTGATTGAAGCTCCTTCTGGATATTCTTGAGCCTCGAGATACCTTTTTACTTCATGAAACCAAGGCTGGTCCACTACTTCTTCAGTATTAATCTTGTGACAGTGTGCTGGTTCGTCCATTCGTTCAATGGTGATCTAGGGAGCCTCCTTATCCCAATTAAGTTTAATAATAGATGACATCGTGGCTAGAGCATCTGCAAGCTGATTTTCTTCTCGCGGGAAGTGCTCGAAGGTAATCTGCTCGAAATGTGGTAACAATGTCAAAACATGTTCTTTGTAAGGGATAAGGTTTGGGTGCTTAGTGTCCCACTCTCCTTTGATCTGACTGATGACCATAGCTGAATCTCCAAACACATATAAAGATTTGATTCCCAAGTCTATGGCAGCCTTGAGACCAAAGATGCATGCTTTGTATTCCGCCATGTTGTTCTTACAGTTGAAGCAAATTCTGGCAGTGAAGGGAGTATGGCACCCTTCCGGAGATATGAGTACAACGCTGATACCATTACCAAGTGCATTGGATGCCCCATCAAAGAACAGGGTCCATCGGGATCCTTGTTTAGGTCCGTCATATGGTCTGACTTCTTCATAGTTGTCTAATGTCATGATGTCTTCATCCGGGAATTCAAACTTCATGGACTGATAATCTTCTACAGCTTGATGAGCAAGATGATCAGCTAGCACACTGCCCTTTATAGCTTTATGGGTAGTGTACTATATGTCATATTCTTTTAAGATCATCTGCCATCTAGCTATTCTTCCAGACAGAGAAGGCTTCTCAAAGATGTACTTTATCGGATCCATCTTAGATATCAACAAAGTGGTATGAGTCAACATATACTGTCTTAGCCAGCGAGCAGCCCATGCCAGAGCGCAACAAGTTTTCTCGAGCAGTGAATATCTGGTTTCACAGTCGGTAAACGTTTTTCTCAGGTAGTAAATAGCATGCTCTTTTCGGCCAGACTCGTCATGCTGCCCCAATACACACCCCATTGAATTTTCTAAAACAGTCAGATACATGATCAGTGGTCTTCCCTCGACTAGTGGCATCAAAACAAGAGGCTATTGTAAATACTCTTTGATCTTGTTAAAATCAATTTGGCATTCGTCGTTCCATCTAACTACTTGATCTTTCTTCAACAGTTTGAAGATTGGCTCACAAGTAGCTGTCAAGTGAGAAATGAATCTGGTAATATAGTTCAGGCCTCCCAAGAATCCTCTGACTTCCTTCTCAGTGCGAGGAGCAGGCATTTCTTGTATCGCTTTGACTTTGTCAGGATCAACCTCGATGCCTTTGTTGCTGACGACGGAACCTGAGAGTTTACCGGACCGGACTCCGAATGTACACTTGTTTGGATTTAGTCTTAACTTGTACTCCTTCAACCTCACAAACAACTTTTGCAAGTGATCAAGATGTTCCTCTTCAGTTTGTGATCGTGCTATTATGTCATCTGCATAGACCTCTATCTCATGATGTATCATATCATGAAAAAAAGCTACCATGGCGCGTTGATAGGTTGCCCCAGCATTCTTCAGTCTGAATGGCATCACTTTGTAACCGAATGTGCCCCACTGCGTGACAAATGTAGTTTTCTCCATGTCCTCAGGTGCCATTTTGATTTGGTTATAACTTGAGAATCCGTCCATGAAAGAAAATACTTTGTGTTGGGCTGTATTGTCAACCAGGATGTTGATGTGGGGAAGTGGAAAATCATCTTTAGGGATGGCCCTGTTTAAATCTTTATAATCCATGCACATTCATACTTTGTCGTCCTTTTTAGGCACGGGAACAATGTTGGCAACCCATTGAGGATAGGAAGTGATGGCTAAGATCCAGCATTGAACTGTTTCATGACTTCTGCTTTGATCTTCTCTGACATGTCATGTATCATACGGAGGACTTTTTGCTTCACTGGTGGACAATCTTCTCTTGTGGGTAGACGATGTACCACAATGTCTGTATCAAGTCCCGACATGTCTTCGTATGACCAGGCAAAGATATCAACATAATCATGCAATAGCTGAGTTAGGCGATCCTTGACACTCGGCTCTAGGTTGGCACCCACTTTGATTTCTTTTTTATCTTCCTCGGTACCCAAGTTGATTGTATCCAACAGTTCCTCATGAGGCTGAATAGCTCTTTCCTCTTGTTGTAGTAGTCTGGCCAATTCCCCTGGCACTTCACAACCTTCTTCGCCTTCGTATTCGGCTTGATAGATTGGATCTTCAGAGTCACTGAAGGCTATAGCAGTATAGTTACCCATGGGATCTGGAATGGAAGGGTACCTGCATTTGTGAGTGTGGGTGTGTGTAAGGGTATAGCCATCTTTAAACAATAAAATGTAAAAGAAAGACAATGAGCACAAAAGGTTTGTATGTGAAAAAACGTCCATGATTCATTGAATGTCATATGAAAATGAAATAAAAACCCTTACAAATGGACTATTGTGCCTCGGGTAAGACACAAGGTTTTTTAAAGTGCGAATTGTTCGTGAATATTACAAGTCCAACAGAAATGTAAAAGATAAATTACTGAGAGATGAAAGTTATTGGGACAAAGTCTTTGGCTTCCCAGTTATGAAGTCCTCCGTTGACAGTAGGAAATATACAATCTTCCAAACTGCCATCTTCTTCAACATCTTCCACTGCGTTGACCTCTCGGTTACTAATCTTCAAAGGTGGCCCTCCAACATGGGCACGACGCACAACCTTCTGAGAAGTTGAAGTAAACCCCAAGCCAAACTTGTCTGGTTTATACGGGATGTCTAGAAGTTGCCCCCAGATGGTGCATCCACCCTCTTCCACTACTACCGTAGCGTTCTTTAGAGATGACATCTGAAGCGGAGGTCTTGTGATCTTGGGAATCAAGGATACCGCCTTGGTCACCGGTACTTCTTGAGAGACTTCTTCGAAATGTTGGAAAGGGGTTTCAATGAATTCGCCATCCAACTCCACATATCGGAAGGAATTTAGATGACTAATCATGTACTCCTCCTCTCCATGGACAGTTATGATCTTTCCCTAGACTGGGTACTTCAACATTTGGTGTAGTATGGAGGTGACAGCACCGACATTATGGATCCAGGGGCGTCCTAACAGACAGGAGTAAGAGGGATGGATGTCCATCACATAGAAGGTTGACTTGAAAATCTGGGTTCCCACCTTTATCGGGATGTCCACATCCCCGTGGACCATCCTCTTCGAACGAAATGCTCTCATAACTATGTTACTGGGTTTTAATGTCAGCCATTCACAATCCAATCTATCAAGGGATTTCTTCGGTAAGACGTTTAAAGATGATCCCGTGTCCACCAAGACATGGGCCAGAGTCGTTCCTCTACACTCCATAGAGACATGCAAAGCCTCGTTGTGTTTTCTCCCTCTAGGTTTCAAATCAGCATCAGAGAAGCCTAGGCCGTTATCAGCTGTCAAACTGGCCACACAATCTTGGAATTGGTCAGCAGACGTCTCTTGTGGCACATGGGTTGTCTTCAAAAAATTTACCAGAGCTTTTGCATGTGCCTCAGAGCACAACAACAAGGCTAGCATGGAGATCTTGGAGGGAGTTTGCCCCAACTGTTCAACCACGTCATAATCACTTTTCTTTATTATCCTCAGAATTTCTTCCATTTCCTTCTTGGATGTTTCGGGAATAGCTAGTGATTGAGCCTTCATCTGGACAGGCTCTTCTTGAATGCCTTTCCCTCTATCTTCGGCAATAGAAGTGTTGGTAGGGACAACAGCAGGGATCATGTTATTTTTGTCGGTAGGTACATTTGCAGGTATGATCACTGGTACAAAGGTAATCTTCGGAACGGCCACGAATCCAAAAAATGCCTTTGGAGGGCCAATCTCTGGAGAGAAGATTATACCACTACGGGTAATCTTACTAGTTCCGGCAATATTTCTAATGTCGGAACTTTCTTCTTCGGAGCTTTCTTCTTCAGTGGTCAACCTATCTTGTTTAATACCATGATAGTAGATTTCTCCATCGTAATTCCATGGTACTATTTTATCTGATTCGTATGGGACCGGCCTGGGAATTGTAATTATGAGAGAAGTTGTCTTCGGAGTTGATGTAGTCCTAACGGGCCTTTTAGGGACCCTGGAAGGATTGGCGTAGATGGTTATGATTGAAACTTCTTTAACTGGAACGGGTGAAACAGGAGAATTCTCAAACAGAATTTCTTGGTTGTCAATCAGTCGTTGGATACTTGTCTTCAACAGAGGGCAATCAATTGGAGAGGATAATCAAATATGGCAGTCTTTGTCACAACCTAGGAATATACCAGCTTTCAATAAGTTCATCTTAATGATCGGGAGCGGATTCAAAAGTTCATCTACTGTAGCAACAAACAAATCTTCCTCGATAGCATTGGCGTTATGACCATGCCTAGGCATGGGAGCGGAAATGACATTTGGTTTCTCGGGCGCCTCAAATTCAATTTCCTTGGCATCTATGAGGTCTTGGATCTTGTTTTTCAAAGCCCAACAGTTATTGGTGTCATGGCCTGGACTCTCTGAATGGTATGCGCATCTGGCATTCGGGTGATAATGGGGGGGCGTCATGTTGGGATTCTTTGGAGCTTCTTTTAAGGTCGCTAGATTAGATTTCAGCAGATGTGGAAAAATATGGGCTAGAGTTATATTAAGTCTGGTGAATTGCCGAACTGGCCTTTGCACCCTTGGTTGGTTACTCCTCGGTTGATCAGATGTCAGCTTTGGGATCATAACGGCCCCTACAATTGGTCGGTGCTCAGCCCTCCCTTAGTTTTTTTGTGGATACACAGCAGATACTTCCTTCTTCCCAGTGAATGTTTTGTTGACAACTGTAGAGGCAGACGAGTCTTTCTGAATCTTCCCACTTCTTATACCAGCTTCCACCCTTTCTCCGGTTAAAATTAGCTCAGTAAAACTAGCAGATGAACTTCCAATCAGATGATTGAAGAAAGGGCCCGATAGAGTTCCCAAGAACATGTCCACCAAATCCCTTTTGGACAGAGGGGGTTGCACTCTTCCAGCTAGATCTCTCCACTTTTGCGCGTAATCTTTGAAGACCTCATTGGAAGCCATAGCCATACTCTGAAGTTGAGTACGGGTAGGCGCCAAATCGGTGTTGTACTGGTATTGTTTATAGAAAGTTACGTCCAGGTCTTCCCAATTATGGGCGTCAGTCCTTTCTAATTGGTAAAACCAATCGAGTTGCGTTCCTGATAAACTGTCTTGGAAAAAGTGTACCCACAAGTCTTTATCAGTAGAGTGTGGTTGAATCTTCCTGACATATGATCGGAGGTGCATTTTAGGACATGACACCCCATCATATTTAGCAAATAATGGCACTTTACACTTTGGCGGGATTACAATTCCTGACACCAGCCCCAACGCTTCAAAACCTAGACCCGGTACTCTCTGGATTTCCATAGCGCTTAAACGCTCTTCAAGATGTTTGTACTTGTCATTAGCCGGCGGATACTACTCCTCAGAGTAGTCTTCTTCTTCCTCCTATTCTTCAGATTCTGATGGTACTGCCGTTTCTTTTCCTTTTCCTTCTCCTTCCCCGGAAGTGGTCGCAAAATTCAGAGTCCTTCTAGTCTGTCCCTGGAATCTTCTCCCCATATTCAGAACCCCAGTGGATTTCTTTGGTTTCTTCCTTCTCTCTTCAGCTAACAGAGTCTTCAATTCATCCTACCCCTTGGCTAGGGTCATGATCAACTGTTGAAACTGCGTGTTTTGATCTTGAAGATATTTGACCGTCTATTCGAGATCCATCTTACTGAAATAAACAGTAGAGAGATGAGGAAACTTGTTGCAAAGACCTGCTTATGTTTATGATGAATGATATGTATACATGCAATGCTTTCAAGGATTTAAGAATTCAAATTTGTTTTAAACAAAAAGAAACACACGTTATATTAATAAGATAGAATTTGAGTACATCAATGCCCCTTGGGCAAAATAATACAAAATTCTAAGATAAAAAGACATTGCGCATCCTCTTTGGTGTAATGTAGGTATGCAGAGCCTGCTCCTCATGAAGTAGCCTAGTGAGTTCCAAAACCTTCTTCTCGCTTGCGTAGAATTGGGCTTCGAAAGTATCTCGCTCTCCTTTGAGTTGGATCCAATCCCTTTGTAGATCTTCGAGTGATGTGGGCATCTCAGCATGTAGGATAATGTATGGAACTTCTCCTTCCTTAACAGGCTCAATAATCACTGGGAGAATGGAAGGATAAGGCATCATAAAACTTTAAGCGCGGGTTCGTACCCACTTGAGGTAAGGCTCAAGAGGGATGGAATTCTTGTGTCCCAAAGTCTTGCTATCCACCTTGTTTAGCATCCTCCAAGCTCGGATGAATCTCTAGCAAAGTCCTTGATCATCGTTGTCGTAGTCGAATACCAGGCATTGAATTAGCATATCATGTGGGCCATCCCTTCGGGCATAACCAAATTGTCTTAGAGGCAATAAAGGGTTGTAGGTGATGCCTCCCCTAATTCAAAGTACATGGACATTAGGGAATTCCCCACAACGGTCAACAATGATAACATTCTCTTTGGATCGAGAGCACCAATGAATATCTGAATGTTTAAGTGTCATTAACCTTTGTGACCACCTCAAACCTTGCTCATTCTTTAAGGATGATTGGGGAAGATGAGAAATAAACCATCTTGCCAGGAGAGGAGTGCAACACATAAGAATACCTCTTTTCCTCATTGTACGAGTGTGAAAAGAGTGTAAGATATCCCCAAGCAATGTAGGCACCGGGTTGCGTGACATAAAGATTTTGACAGCACTTACATCTATGAGTTGGTCAGGATTGGGGAACAAGACCATCCCATAAATAAGAAGAGCCACAATCTCCTCAAAAGCTTGCAAGTCTAGGGATTTCAAACAGCTTTGGGCTTTCTCAAACAGAAACATTGCTAAGAAGCCTTTGACACCACTTCTAGTTTCTCAATGAGTTGTGACATCAGACGAGTGCAAGTGCAGGGCTTGAGAAATCTCTTCTGGATTTGGATCTCTTTCCGTACCTTTGAAAGGTATTTGATTGAGAATAGGAATCCTCAAGAGTTGAGAGAATTCTTCCAAAGTAGGCATAAGTTGATAGTCAGGAAATGTGAAGCAATGATGCAAAGGGTCAAAGAACTGGCAGAGAACCTTCATCATATCCTCCTTTGTGTTGGAGGTGACCAAGTTGAGTAGGCGACCATGCCTCTCGGTGAATGGAGAGTTCCCAGGGATCCTTTAAGCTAACTCCTTGAGTTGTGGAGGAATTCTTACAAGGTTGATTTGGATAGTTTTCATGCGAAGTGAATCCATATCTTACAAAACAAGAACAAAGATGAATCTCCAAAATCCTTGAAATGGTTAGTGAATGCATATGATGTTCATGATGTCCATGATGTTATGTACAAGTATGCATATACAAGAAGATCAAACAAGTTCTTAGTTTAGGCTTGCATGGGATTTTATAGGTAAGTACCCACTTGAAGTTTAGTTGGCTCAACCTGTCCTAACAATAGTTATTGGGTTCTAAGGAGCTCAATATCACTGGATTGTTTCCTTGGTCATTGTTTCATCTCAAGCCTCTTTAATGGCGACCAAAATATCCCAAGAAACCAACCCTCAATGAGTGTAGTATCGAGTATCTACCAACTTCAGACTGCATCAAAGTCGGTCATCTCACTACATCCTAAAGGCCAAGTTGGTCAAGTAAAGGGTTCTAGAAGTTCATTAGTGCTTCATGACATCACTCAGCGGCCCCGTATTCTCTTTGATTAACTCAAAGGCTACCGGTACCCACAAATATGTCACACTAACATAGTTATTGCTTAGACCATGTCGGTATTCCCTGCACAGTTTCCACAACGTATTGCTATTTACCTATAATGTTTCCCAAATCCCGATAGAGGATTCAAACCCAAACAAAGAACCATAATGTAAAGCAAACAAGTCAAACAATGTAAGCAAATAAATGTGATCTAAAACCCTAAGGTAACCCCAATTCTATAATTTCCCCAGCAGAGTCGCCAGTTCTGTGATGCGGTGGGAGAATTGACTTGAGGTTTTGCGTTTTATCGCAAATGTTGCATTTAGCAAGAGTCGTCACCGACTTTTCTTTTATCCAAAAGGAAAGGTGAAAAAGCACAGGAAAGACCTTTGAGATGTTTTCTTGAGTTCGGGGGGTAGATTATGAAAAGGGAAGGTATTAGCACCCTTTTCATCCATGGTTTTCCATGGGCTCTTCGTTACTTGCTTTAGATCACTTGCTTTTGTTTGTTTGAAATTGTGTTTGGTGTGATTTTGAAAGTATTTTGTAAAAGAGGCCATTCGTTTAGGCAATCTTTGTAATGATTCTCGTTTGTAAGAATGTATACAAAGATGTTTGTCTGCTTGAAAATGTTTTCAATACTTGTAAGATGTTTTGAAATGTGTGTGTGTTTGTTTTGCAAAATAGCAAGGATTTCTTGTTTAAAAGAGAGAAAGTAACTAGAAGTTATCTACCTACTCAAATGTCTTTCTTGTGTATTTCTATTCCTTTGACATTGTTGTCTTACCACTGATTTGGTAAGCAACCCTATCTTTAGATGTAAACGGGACGGGCGTGGGTCATCGTATAACCATGATTAGCAATGTTTGCAAAATATCTTGGCTATTTTTGAGGGACCAAGATCATTTGGTAAGGCAACTTTTGAATAGCGTCATCGAGGGAATATGATCTTATATTTGTTTCGTTTTGCCAAGATACTTCGCATGCATAACATGGCCATTTTGTTTTAGGCAACCAAGTGAGGAAACCCTAAGGGTGATTGTGTACAAGTGCATCATTTTCATGCTTTTGATTTTTGTCTTGCACTATGCCAAAATTGACTTTAGACAGCGCCACATAGACAACGCTTATGCCTAAAGTGCTGCTATAGGTTTTCAGAAAAATTAATAATTAAAAATTAAAGGAGAAGTGCTGCTAAAGGTATACTATAGACATCGCTTATTATAAGCGCTGCTATAGGCCTTACCATAGACAACACTTTCTTTCCCTAAGCGCTGCTATAGGTTTTCAGTAAAAAAAATTAAAAAATTAGAAAAAGCTCTGCTAAAGGTTATACTTTAGACATCGCTTACTAAAAGCGCTGCTAAAGGTGTTATTCTAGGAAGCGTTGCTAAAGCCTAAAGCGCTGCTAAAGGGTATACCTTAGACAGCGCTTTCCATAAGCGCTGCTAAAGGGTATACCTTAGACAGCGCTTTCCAGAAGCGCTGCTAAAGGCATTACTCTAAAAGCACTGCTAAAGCCTAAAGCGCTGCTAAAGGTAATACCTTTAGCAGCGCTTCTTGAAAGCGCTGTCTAAGGTAATTAAATAGTGTCTTAATCCCTAAATTGGTTATCAGATTTCCAGAAATCCCAAATCGTACAAACGAAACCCCACACCCAGAAATCGCTCATGTTCATCTTCTTCTCCAACTCGTCTCCTCCCATTCACCGTCCAACCGTGGTTCTTCCTCTAACTCTTCTCCAACTCGTCTCCTCACTGTCCAACTGTGGTTCATGCCAGAAAGCTTCTGATTTGTTGTCTTGTTACATGAATTACAATGTGTTTGGAAATTGTCAAGATGATTGGAGTTTAGCAGAGAAGCTGATTCAAAAACAATGTGAGCCTTTACCTAGAAGAAGAGTTTCGCAAAATCGGTTTCATCTAAGGTAAAATTTCTTCATCCTTTTTCGGTTTCACTATGGAAGCCTGTTAGTAATAAAACTGTGAATTGGAATGGTTTTAACTGCAAGAGTTTCAAATAGATTGTGTTCATTGCTTTGATTTGGTTAATGGATATGAGAATCAAAGATTTGTTAAGTCTAAGAGTAATAATGATTTTCTTGTTTATGATGTTTTGCAATTAGGAAATGGTGGGATTAGAATAGGTTTTGATATTGGAATTGGTTCGAGGTCTTTTGCGGCGGTTATGGCTGAGAGGAATGTTATTGTGATTACTAATACTCTTAATGTTAATGGTCTTTTCAATGAGTTTATCGCAGCGAGAGGACTTTTTTCGGTTTACTTGAGTTTGGATCATAGGTTTCCGTTTGTTCAATCTAGTATTCAACTTAGTAATAGTAATAAAATAACACAAATCATGAATCTTCGAATGAGTTCACAACTAAGCTAATGTCTCTAAAATTGTAACATTGACGATCATTAATTGAATATGTTATAGGACAACAACAGTAACATGAACTAGGCCTCTAAGGTTGGACCACATTCGTGGCTATGCTCCTTTCACTCACACGTTACAATCCTCATGTTTGATTTTTGTTGACAACACACACTCTTTAAATTCATTGTACTCCCACCACATTGCTTATAATCCAAGTTAGTAATAATCAACGCAAGAGGTTCACGTAACAATGACATATTCACTTGAATAATAAAATCATACACTATAGATTAAAATGAAAATCTAATGTGTAGTGAGATTCGTGAACATGTGGTTATGGTATTGATAATGTGAAGAAAAAATAAGTCATAATTAGGGGTGTTCAAAAAATCCACAGAACTGAACTGAACCACAAAACCGAACTGAACCGTTTTTAAATAACCGAACCGTTATTCATGGTTTATGAACCGAACCACATGTCATCAAACAGTTCAATAACCGAATTGAAACCATAGTTAACCAAACCATAACTTGCTGAACCGAACCGTAATTAACTACCCTTACTTATGATATGGTATTCCTTAGTTATGTTGGAACTTTAGATCAATTTTTATATTTTCTCCGAATTGATTTTTTAGAACTCAAATTTATTTTAAATCCGTGTATACTTTGTGTTTTGACTGAAATGCATTATACTGTTTTGTGCCCTAATTAGTGTTTTTATTTAACTTAGATATTAGTTAAAACCATGGATAAAAAATGGATGTGTGCCGATCGATTGTCAAAAGAGTACGAGAATGGGGTATTAGAGTTCGTTAAGTTTGCTGTTGAACACGCTGAAGACCCGAATAGAGTGAAATGTCCTTGCTTGGGTTGTTGTTATATGGGTCGGGTTGACGCAGATGGATTGAAATCGCATTTACTAATGCGCGGAATTGATCAAAGTTATACGTGTTGGATATTTCATGGTGAGAAAAGCATCGAGAATGTTAAACCGGGGGTGAAAAGTAATGCGACCAATGTTTCATACGACAATGCCACAGATACATATGATTGTGATCGAGTCGAAGAGATTGCAGAAGCACTTGACGAAGATCTTCAAGATTGTCCCAAAATGTTTGAGAGGTTGGTAAGCGATGCGGAGAAACTGTTGTATAAACATTGCCCCAAATTCACAAGATTGTCTGCGGTATTAAAATTGTACAACTTAAAGGCGCGCAACGGATGGTCGGATAAAATTTTCACACAGTTATTAGCCCTTTTGAGAGATATGCTTCCTGAGGATAATGTTCTTCCTAATCGAACCTACGAGGCCAAAAAATGTTGTGCTCTATTGGCATGAGCTATGATAAGATACATGCATGTCTAAATGATTGTATTTTGTTTCGAAACGAATATACATCGTTGAATGAGTGCCCAAAGTGCGGTTTATCTCGATATAAGAAAAAATTATCTCCAGCGAAAGTCTTATGGTATTTTCCTATTATTCCGAGATTTAGATGCATGTTTCGTAGTGAAACCGATGCTAGACACTTGACTTGGCATGCATATGAAAGAATTATCGATGGAAAGTTTCGACATCCGGAAGATGCACCACAGTGGAAGAAAGTTGATAATGATTATCCTGATTTTGGAGGAGAACAAGAAACCTTCGCTTGGCATTATCTACGGATGGAATGAACCCGCATGGTCTTCAAAGTATCTCACATTCCACATGGTCTGTGATTCTTATGATTTATAACCTACCTCCATGGCTATGTATGAAGCGCAAGTACATGATGTTATCTATGTTAATTTCTGGGCCTAAACAACCAGGGAATGACATAGATGTATACTTGAAACCTTTAATCGAAGATTTGAATATTTTGTGGGAGAACGGTGTGGAGGTTTATGATGGATATAGGAAAGAAAGTTTCAATTTGAGGGCGATGTTGTTTGGCATAATTAACTATTTTCCAGCATATGGAAATCTATTCGGGTATAGCATTAAAGGTGAAAAAGTGTGTCCTGTCTGTGAAGATGGAACCAATACGACACGATTGAAACTTTGTCAGAAAAATGTCTTTCTCGGTCTCGTAGATTCTTAAATTCAAAACATCAATATCGTGGATGGAGAAAAGCGTTCAATGGAAATACCGAACAACGTAGAGCTCCACCTGGATTGACAGGTGATCAAATTTGTGAAAAGGTGAAAGATGTGAGTATTCAGTTTGGCAAGCCTTTTGCACATAAAGTTATCACATGTGGGTGGAAGAAGAGGTCAATTTTTTTGAATTGCCATATTGGAAATCTTTGTACGTAAGACATTTTCTTGATGTTATGCATATTGAAAAAAATGTATTTGAAAGTGTTATTGGTACGTTACTCAATATAAAAGGAAAGTCTAAGGATGGCCTTAAATCAAGAGAGGACATCGTAGAGATGGGAATAAGAACTGAATTAGGACCCGTGAAGAAAGGAAGACGAACATATCTACCACCTGCTACTTATACTCTATCTAGAAAGGAAAAGAAAATATTGTGTAAGTTTCTGAGTGAAGTTAAAGTTGCAGAAGGTTACTCCTCAGACATTAGAAGACTCGTGTCCATGAAAGACCTCAAGTTAAAGAGTCTGAAGACACATGATTGCCATGTCATAATGGAACATTTTCTACCAATAGGTATACATTCTATTTTTCCAGAAAAAGTAAGAAGCGCTATAATTAAATTGTGTTTTTTTTCCAGGTCAATTTGTAGTATGGTGATCGATCCTAAGATCTTACCAGTATTACAAAAAGAAATCGTTATTACTCTGTGTGACCTTGAAATGTATCTTCCTCCATCATTTTTTGACATTATGGTACATCTTTTTGTTCATCTTGTGAAAGATACACAATTGTGTGGACCAACTTATATGAGATGGATGTACCCTGTTGAACGTTATATGAAAATATTAAAAGGGTACGTGAAAAACCGAAGTCGTCCAGAGGGTTGTATCATTGAGCGATACGTTGTTGAAGAAGCGGTTGAGTTTTGTACTGATTTTTTGTTCAATGTGCAATCCATTGGACTCCCCAAATCTCATTTTTTCGAAAAAAAAAAGAAGGTAAAAAATTAATTGGAAATGAAATTATGACAGTATCAAGGGATGAACGGGATCAAGTGCATTTGTATGTTCTGCACAATGACACTGAGGTTGAGTCATTTGTTGAAATGCACAAGGCTATACTCCGAGGTGAGAATCAAAGTAGAAATGAAAATTGGATAGTACGAGAGCATAATCAAAGTTTTATACAGTGGTTTAAGGATTATATATATTCAAAGTTTCATTCAGATCCCGCTTCAATATCAGACAGGTTGAGATGTTTGGCATATGGTCCAAGTTCGATTGTGTTCTCTTATAGAGGATACAAAATTAATGGATACACATTTTATACCAAAGAACAAGATGAGAAAAGTACTATGCAAAATAGTGGTGTCACGATGGTATGTGAAGCAATGCACATTTCTAGTATGAAGGACTTAAACCCCAAATATGAAAATTTGTCATATTTTGGGGTTATCAATCACATCTGGGTGTTTGATTACGAGAAGTTTCAGATTCCTATCTTTGGTTGCAAGTGGGTACATACTAGTGGCATACGAATGGATAATTCAGGGTTTTTGCAAGTGGATCTTAGTAGGGTGGGGTACAAAGATGAGCCTTTTATTCTAGCCTCTCAAGCTAAACAAGTGTTCTATGTCACAGACCTGAAGAGTACGAAATGCTCTATAGTGCTTTTATCTAACAAAGTGATTGATGATAAAAGTGTGGATCAAGGTGATGTTGATGTTGAGAATGAGTCGTATATTAGAAACGATCGAGATGAAAATACTACAGCGGATGAATCATATATCAGAAAAGATCATGATGAGGGAATTTGGATCAATCCCTCCGTCCGCATTCTTAAGAGACAAGTAATTCGGAATCCAACCAAGAAAAGAAAGAGATGTTAGTGAAAGAGGTAATATATATTCCTCCATACCTGTTAACACTTAGCAAACTTCTAATAAATGATATATTTGTTATTTTATATACTCAATTGATATTTGTCATTTTATATACTGAATAGATATTTGGAATTATATATTTGGAATTATATATTTGGAATTAAATATTTGTCATTAGATACTAATGTTTTTCTTTATTACAGGTTACATGGCTAGTAACGAGGAGCACCCACACGATGATTCTATTAATGATGGAGACAATGATGGAGGAAAATCCAGTAAGGGAGTGGAAAAAGAAATTAAAAGAGGAAAAACTATTATGAAGAATATCATTCGTGATAGAGATAGAGGTATAAAATACTATGTGCATTGGAGTCCAAATGGCCAATTAATTGAGCCTAACAGTTCTAAATTGACAAGTTACATTGGTACAATTGTAAGGAGAAAAATTCCAATAACTTGTGATGAGTGGAGAGATGATAAGTTGGATGATGCTAAAAACAAAATCTGGAGTGAGATACATGTACTTTAAATTATGTCTTTAAATTACGATTATGTACTTTAAATTCTGTCTTTAAATTACTTATACTAACGCACTTTGTGTATGTTTTTTGTAGAGGTCTTTCAACATTGATGACACAAGAAAAGATTATTGTCTTGGATTGGCCGGCAAAATACTAAGAGGGTTTAGAACATATTTAAACAGAAAATATCTTAGAGATGCCGGAAAAAAATTTGTTGATGCAGAGCGTCCAGCAGAATATGCAGATGTGATTTCAGTTAAAGAATGGGATGTTTTTAAAGCCAAATGGAAAACCCCAAAATTTCAGAGTGTAAGTGACGTAAATCGTCAAAGAGCATCATCTCCCGCATATCCATACAAAAAAGGGCGTTTGAGATATGCACGATTAGAACAAAAAATAGTAAGTATTTACAAATTGCAATGATATACTTGTTCATCAAGAGTTATAACTGAGCTTGTTCTTTGTGTTAATGTGTAGTTAAAAGAGGAGAGTAGTTCTGAAACATCTCTTCTAGAGCATGTTTTATGGAAGGCTGCCCATGTGGGTAAGGATGGAGTTCTTAAAGAAGATGTACAACAAATTTTTGAAAAATGCGTAAGTATAACATTAATTCTAATTAAATCAAAATTTTATTAACATATAGTATTCATGTTTTTCCAATATTCATATGAATTTCAGGAGAGTCTGTCTCAGTCTACATCTCCACCAGATGATTGCAGGAGCATACTTAGTCGAGCATTAGATGTTCGTGAGTATTCTGGTCGGGTGAGGGGTAAAGAACATGGGGTTACTCCAAGCTCCTTGAAAAAGAAATACCCAAAGACAAAATCTGCTAGCAATAAAGAACTGCGGGCAAGGTTGGATGCATTAGAAGCTGAAGTTCTTGAATTGAGGAAGGAAAAAGCAAGACAGTACCAATCAGAAAGGGAAGCTTCGGGTGTTAAATAAACTAGTGACATAGATAGTGTCAATTGTGCAGCTCAACCGAGTATTCCCGAGGTACTTATATATATTATTATGAAATTAAATTAGTGTAATTTATTTAACTGACATATATACACATTAACGATGTCATATTTATTATTGATTTTAGGGCATTTCTCCTTATCAACTCTTTTTAGAGACACCAACTTATCGCATGGTTGGCAAGGGAAAAGTCCATAACACTCTGGGAGAAGTACCTCATCATAAACCGCTCCCTTCTGGATATTTGAAAGTGTCGATTGATATTGCTTTAGAGGAGCGTGCGTTATTACCAATCCCAGATGAAGTTTCAGATGCAACATTGGTGGGAGAGGCAATAGGAGCGTTTATTGCATGGCCGTCAAGACTCGTTCGCATAGATGATAAGGTGTGTTGTACCCCAAAATTTTCCCTCCCATATTTCTCAAGACATGTCAAGAATAATCTCCAAGTGGTTCAAGTTAGCTCAAGAGTTGGACAGTCAAATCATCTCCTAAGGAAGTCAATTCAAAATTAGGGTTTTGTGTTGCATCATGTTCCTCACATCCAATTGGCCTCAAGTGCTCCCCAATGTCCTAATATGTTCTCAAGTTCATCCATGTCAAATTTCAAGCCTTGTAGAGGAAGTTTGGTCAGTCAATTGCTCAAGAAGTCCAAAAATCGATTGTGCTAGGGCAAAAGTCAACTGTGACCTACAAATAGTCAAAACCTCAAGTGTTTTGTCAATTTTGAAGGATAATTCATCATTTGATCAAGGGTTGATCATGATTCATCAAGTATTGCTCAAAATTCATCAAGATTCAAAAGTTGCTAA
Source organism: Vicia faba (assembly GCA_948472305.1). Classification (NCBI taxonomy): domain Eukaryota; kingdom Viridiplantae; phylum Streptophyta; class Magnoliopsida; order Fabales; family Fabaceae; genus Vicia; species Vicia faba. Next base: position 287,026,527 of record OX451740.1, on the reverse strand, counting down.
ATTAGGGTTTTGTAGGAAAAGTCAACTCAACTTTGACCAAGCATAACTTTCTCATACTTTATGAGAAATGACCCATCCAAATCTCATTTTGAAGAGGATGCAATTTCCTACAATCCATATTCACACCCCAATAACAAGAAATTCACTCACAAGAAGTTACAAATTTGGACATTATAGGTCATTTTTGAAAGTCAACAAAAACACCTTTTTTGCCAAAGCTTATAACTTTAGAATGGAATATCCAAATGAGATGAGACCAAAAGGGTTGGTTAAGGGACATCTCAAGGTTTCTAAAAAGTCAAAGAAAACCTCCAAAAGTTCCAAATTGTAGAAGTTATGCATTGTTGAAGTTGGGTATTTTTCCAAAAGTGCCAAAAGTCAACTATCCTCAAAACTCTAATTTTTGACAAAATGGCCCACTTTTTTCCACTTTATTTGATCTTGTCACACCACACACGTGTCCTATCTTCAATTTCATGACCAATTATTAATTTTTCTATTTTATTTGATTTTTATTGATTTAATTCATTTTTAATCAATTTAAATTAAAATAAAATCCAAATCTTAATAGCTTGATATCTTTTTGATCATTACAGCTTTCAATTATCATGATTCACCCAATCAAATTCGTGCCAAGCCATATCATGCACAAAATCTTGGATTTGGAAAGAACTTGAAAGCCTTTAATGGAGGAATCATATCATATCCAAAGTCATCAATTCACATGGATTGAAGCCCAAAATTTTAACCTAATTGCTTCTAATATACACACACAACATGAAGCACACAAGAACACGACCTAAAAGTGGCAGAAATCACAAAACCAAACTTGGAAAAAAGCTTGAAAATCTTGAAACTGAAATCATACTTAGAGCTCGATTCAAAGCAAAATCTCCACATAGACCTCTTGCTGGAGATCCATTGAAGTTGTTGCAACCATTCACAAGCTCTGAAACCTCCTAAAACTCACTGTAAGTCGTCCTGAACATAACATGTACATGAGATCGTGATTCTGTATTTTGGCATCTTTTGGACAAATCGTTGGTATAATCATGCTTTCCATTCAATTTCCAGTCTTTCTGCATCATTTAATTTTGTTTTCATGAGCTATATCACCATACCCGAACCTAGGGTTTTGGAGGTTTGCATTTAGGCGTTTGTTTTGCAGGAACAATTGGGACAAATAACGGCCATGGTTGTGTTCAGGGAAGAGAGACGATCATGATGATGTTCTTAAAACTCATTTCCATGGCCTACAGTTGATTTTATAAGGCAGCTAGGGATTTTGCTAGGGATTTTGCTAGGGATTTTGCTACGGATTTAAATCCGCAGGAAATAAACCAGAAACCTGTGGAGAAGACGACTAGGTGTCTTCCTCTGATTGGTCCATTTAAATTATTCTCCCTATTTTTTTATTCCATGCATAATATTTTGTTTTCACATATGTTATTCTTTTCTTATCATTATAACAAATACGCATGATGGTGGAGATGGTAAGCACGCTAGTGGATTGTCTCATGGGACCTGGGTTCGAATCCCAGGTCCCCCAAAAACTTTGTTGCATTTTATTTACAGGCGATCCCATGTAATATCCAAAGTGTGATCCACCATACGCTTGCAAATCTCAATGTGCCAGATGGCCTTCAGGCCAAATCTGGTGGCCAGGAATGAAGGACCATCATGTTCCTTGGTCAAAGGCGCGCACTGGATTGGAGAAGTCAACAAAGCTTGCTCATAATTGGGCCTGGAGATTGCTGATCTCACCTTCAAATCAGGCCCAGCACCCCCATTGGGTTATTTCTTTTCTTTATATTTCTTATTATTTATTTGATTTTAATTATAATTTTTATTGTTTAAATTAACCAATTAACATTTTTCATAATAAAATCAAAAAACACAAAAAAATATTATTTTATTTATTAAAATTGATTTCATCATTTTATTTTATTTTGTAAATAATATTAACCTAATTAATTTAGTTTTAAATAGGTTTAACATTAATATTTTTGCAATAAATTAAAATTAATTTAGAATAACTAGGTTTTACTAACTTTTAATCATTTTTATTTTATTTCCTTAAATATTCAAAAACCCAAAAATATTTTAATTAATTAATTAATTAATTTTGACCTAATTTAACTTCCATTTAATTCAAAAATAAACAAAAAAAGTGCTTTCTTTCAAAAAGGGTCAAAACCCTAAAAAATGCACCGATTTAATTTTCTCGCACGCGATCCATATTTCCAATATTGTAATTGCTTCCGGTATGTAATATCTTTTAATTAGGACTTTAATTATTTATCGCTTTATTTTACTTTCCGCAATTTAAATTAAAGGGTTTGTTTTTGGCGATGTAAATACCCGACGCCTTGTAATAGTTTAGATTTACTTTCCGCAATTTAAATTCCGCAAACTATTAACTGTTAGATGTTTGATAATAGGGAATGCATGACAAGATCCAATGTATGAACTTAAAATCAACATAGCTCACCCATGACATGTACAAAGATAAAATTAACCGAAATAACACACTTGCACATGCCACTCTTAGGGTACACCTCACTTGGTTGCCTTCGAACGTGGTCATTGAGTATAGGAAGTTTTAGAGGTCGCCCTCTTGTCCAAAGATCATAAGTTGCCTCGAAACGGTTGCCTCGGATAAAATGATCTAAGACATTAGGGTTACCTCTAAGGCGTCCTAACATTGCTTTAGTGACCACACGTCCCTTAATCGAATTGACCCGAAAACTCCAACGACGATGCTACCTACTCATCAATAGTGGGATAGCATTGTCTAAAAGACATTTGCATAAACTGTGAGGGAACTGTCCAGCATAGACCGACACCCATGAAGCAGTAGCTACGTTGGTATGGCACTTTAGTCTGTACCGATATCCCTTGTGTTGGAATGAGGAGAATATGGGTCTTCTAAGGGGTCATTAAGCACCAACTGACCTTAGAACTTTAAATTGACCAACTTGGCCATAGAACAATAGTAGTATGCTACACTCATTGATACAAAACTCTCGCGATGATTCCGGCCGCAAGAAAAGGTTGCTAAACTGGAATTATGACCGATTGAGGGTAGTCAGTGATATTAAGATCCTCTAGAACCCGGTTACTATTTTTAGGACATGTTTAAACCAACTGAACTGAAAGAAGGTAGTACCTAAGCTCCTTGCCGGCCTGAAATCTAAGGGCTCTTTGTGTGACTTGTGTGCCTTTATCATGTTTTCTATTTATGGATACTTGTGGTGTGCTTACTATCATGACATCATGACATCATAACATTGCATATATCTCGCATTGGACTAACCTATTTCAAAGACAGGAGGGATTCATCTTTGTTCTATTTTGTAGGTCATCATGATGCCCATGCGTAAGAATACCATTCGGATCAACTTTGTCCAAGTACCTACCTTGCTTAAAGAGTTGGTTGCCAAGATGCCTGACACTACTTCCTTCATCAGGAGGCATGGTTCTCTTCTCAGTTTGGTCACCTCCAAATTGGACGAGCAGATGATGAGTGTCCTGGTTCAGTTTTATGATCCGCTATACCATTTCTTTACTTTCCAGGACTTCCAGCTGGTTCCTACCCTAGAAGATTTCTTTAAGCTGCTCGGTATCTCTGTTCTGGAGCAGACTCCGTTTACTGGGTGGGAAAAGACCCTTAGGCCCGAAGAAATTGCTGCAGCCCTTCATTTGACTAAAGAAGAGGTAATGGCTAATTGGGAGACTAGGAGTGGAGCAAAAGGATTTCTGACTAAGTTCTTGGTTGGCAAGGCTAACTACTTCTGGGTTAGCCTATACTTTAAGGCGTTCGAGGATATTCTGGCTCTTCTGATTTATGGCTTGGTATTGTTTCTGAATCTTGACACTTTTTTGATGTGAATGCGATAAAGATCTTCATCTCTCAGAATCCTGTACCCACTCTCTTGGGTGACATTCTTCATCAGCTCTATGCTCGTACTGCCCGAAAGCGGGGAACCTTGATATGTTGTGCTCCTTTATTGTCGAGGTGGTTTATTTCGCACCTCCCTAAGTCAGTGCTGAAGAACAAAGAAGGAATGGGATGGGCTTATAGGGTGATGTCTCTTTCTCATAATGACATCATTTGGACTCTCAAGGGTATGGACGAGGTGACTATCATTGATCGTTGTGGAGAGTATCCTAATGTTCCATTGATAGGAACCCATGGAGGAATTTCTTATAACCCATGCTTAGCTCTCTGTCAGTTTGGAAGAGCCAGAAGAGAAGGACCTCATGAGATGCTAATGCCTCATATCATCTTTGATTTTCAAGGGGATAGCGACGAGCAGTGTCGCAGATTCATAAGGGCTTGGGATAGAGTTCACCAATCTGATCCACATGAGCTGGGCCCAAAGAATTCTCTGCCGATGGAGCCATATCTCAGATGGGTCTGTATACGCGCCCAGAAGCTAGGTATGCCATATGAAGCTGTCCGGCCTGTCACTCTTGAAGTTGCTAATGAAGAAGGGGTTCTTCCAACCATTATCCATCCTTATATGCCCACTGACATTGGGGCACTGAAGAGATCTTGGATGCAACTGCAGGAAGAACGGGATTCTTACCGAGAGAAGTTCAACGAGCAAGAGCAGAAGATCCAGAGGTTGACTAGACAGTTAGAGAACGAGCGAATTCTCAACGACTATGTCCGCACTGATAAGAAGAGGCCATGGGAGCATTGATTGACTTTTGATGATTTCCTTTCCAGTTTTTATTTACTTTTCAGTATTTCCATTCTTGTAACGCCTTAAGGGAAATTTGTTGAACAATTTGAATTACAAAGTTTATCTAATAAAGTGTGTTTCCTTTCTTGTTTACAAATTTGAATCTCTCAATTGTCTTTGAAATCATAGTCATACGCATTTCATCCCATGCACTTCATAAACAGGTACTCATCACAGGTCTCTTATCTTCTTCGCTGTTTATTTCAGCGCTCGCTCATCATGTCTACTGAACCTTCAACTGAGCAAGCCATCAAGGCCCTCCAGGACCAGAATGCCCAATTTCAAAAGCTGTTCATGAATCTAGCTAAGGGTCAGCAAGACCTGAAGACCCTGATTCTGAAAGAGAAGAAGAAGAAGAAGAAGAAGATGACTATCCTATTTAGCACGGGGCACAGGTTTGGCAACAGGCTACAGAAAGAAGTTGATCTAACCACCTCATCTAGAGGGAAAGATAGTCCACAAGAAAGGAGGGTTGCTAGCCCTGTGGTCTCTGACAACGAGACGGACTACGATGAAGAATAGTATCCTCCGGCTGAGGATAGATACAAGCAACTGGAGGACCGGTTGAGCACTATGGAAATTCAGAAGGTGCCTGGTCTGGACTTCGGAGATCTAGGTCTATCATCTGGGGTAGTGATTCCCCACAAATTCAAGGCACCAACCTTTGCTAAGTATGACGGAGTTTCTTGTCCGAAGCTGCACCTCCGGTCATATGTGAGGAAGATTCAGCCGTACACAGCTGATAAGAACCTATGGATCCACTTCTTCCAAGACAGTCTCTCAGGGACTCAGCTTGAGTGGTTCTATCAATTGGACGGAGCCAGTATCCGCAGTTGGGAAGATTTGGCTACTGCATTCTACAGGTAGTATCAGTACAACTCCAACCTCGATCCTACGCGTACCCAACTCTAGGGTATATTAATGGGAACGAGTGAAGGATTCAAGTATTATGCTCAGAAGTGGAGGGACCTCGCCGGTAGGGTGCAACCGCCTTTGGCTGATCGGGAGCTTGTTGACATGTTTCTGGGGACCCTGTCTGATCCATTTTTAAACCACTTAATTATAAGCTCTTCATTTGGGTTTACAGACCTTATTTTGACTGGTGAGAGGATTGAGGCTGGTATTAAGGCTGGTAAGATACAGAAGGGTGCTTCATCAAGCACCGAGAAGAAGCCATTTAAGAAAGAATCTAGTGCTGTCTACATTTCGAGAAGACAGAATAGACCTAAACACTGCCAAGCTGTTAACGCGATTGTTATTTCAAAACCTGCTGGTGCTCCGCAGCACAACAATCAATAGAAGGATGAGAGACCTCGAAGGAAATTCACCCGTCTCAGCATGACCTTATCTCAGATTCTGCCACAGTTGCTGAAGACATATCTGGTGATTCTAAAGGAAGCCCCGAAGAATCCAAATACCACATCACCAAAGTATAACCCTAATGCCCGTTGTGCTTTTCACTCCGATAGCCCGGGGCATAATACAGATGATTGTTGGGTTTTGAAGAACAAGGTACAAGACCTAATTGATGTGAAGGAGATTGAGTTTGAGGCGCCCGAGAGGCCTAATGTTGTGACTGCTCCCACGCCCAAGCATGGAGTGAATGCTCTAGAAGAAGACTTGTTTATAGTTTCTGTGGATGAAATTGTTACCCCTTTGATGACTGTAAAGAAAAACCTTTTGCTATCCGGTTTATTTCCGGGCTGTGACAAAGGTTGCCATATGTGTTCTTTTTCACCTACCGGTTGCCCATTCCTGAAGTCAGGTATCCAAAACCTGATGGATAGTAAGGAGATCTTGTTTGAGAAGATTGTTGTTCCCTCCGCTCCTACTGAAGAAGTTGCCATTATTACCATTTTCGACAATTCTTCCAAGGCTCCCTCGAGGAAGCCTGCTAGAATTACATCTGTTCCGAGAACCGCACCTGTAATCATCACTGTTCCGGGGCCCATCCCTTACACCTCTGATAAAGTTGTCCCTTGGCACTATGGGGCTGATGTTTATTTTCATGGAGTTAAGCAAGAGTTGGATGCTGATACTGACATTAGCAACATTATCGGACCTGCTAAAGTCACCCGCAGCGGAAGACTTTTATCACCTGATATTGCTCCACCAACTGCCCGAAGACCTGTTGTTATTACACCTTCCAGTGTACCTGCTACTATTCCTGATCAAGTTCCTATTCTTACCCCTGTCGCCGAGTCATCTGACACTCGGGGCAAAGGGATCACCATTGATGCGCCTGCCCAGACGGAGGCACCGAAGACAATTACTGTTGAAGCTTCTAAGCAAGAGATGGAAGAGATTCTGAAAATTATCAAGAAGAGTGACTACAATGTAGTTGAACAGCTGCGGCAAACCCCGTCTAAAATTTCTATGTTGTCACTATTGCTGTGCTCAGAGGCCCATGCCAAGGCTCTGATTACCTTTTTGAAAACTTCCCACGTGCCACAAGAGACATCAGTTGATCAGTTTACAGATTGTATGGCTAATTTGACCGCTGATAATGGGTTGGGTTTCTCGGACACCGACTTCACTACTAAGGGGAAGAATCACAACGATGCCCTGCATGTCTCCATTAAATGCAGGGGCACTACTCTTGCACATGTATTGGTGGATACTAGTTCCTCATTGAACGTAATGCCTAAAAAAGCTCTAGACCAGTTGGATTGTGAAGGGTTGGAGCTGAAACCAAGTAACATTGTTGTCAGGGCCTTTGATGGGTCTAAAAGGATGGTGCATGGAGAGGTTGATATCCCGATCAAGGTTGGTTCTCAGGTCTTCAACTCTACGTTCTATGTGATGGACATTCGTCCATCTTATTCTTGTTTGCTGGGTCGTCCATGGATCCATAAAGCTGGGGCCGTAACCTCAACGCTCCACCAGAAGTTGAAGTACCCGGTCAAAGGGAAGATTGTGACAGTACAAGGGGAGGAAGAGTACATGGTCAGCCACCTCAACTCCTTCCGATATGTATAAATGGATGTGGAGTTCATTGAGACCCCGTTCCAGCATTTTGAAGAGGTTCCCCAGACACTGGCATCAGCTGAGAATGTGGTTGAAGATTCTCCTATGAAAATGGCTTCCTTAAAGGATGCCCGGGCTGTTATTGAGAAGGGTGAGTGTGCAAATTGGGGCCGACTTCCTGATTTTACACAGAAGACTAACAAGTTTGGTTTGGGTTTCACTGCAGAAGCTCAAAGGGCTGTTCGGAATGCACGAATCGGAAGACCTCCCGTGTTCATCAGCAGCTCGGGAGTGAATGCCATTGAAGATGATGCGGAAGAGCCTGAATTCGACAGCTGGATCTATCCTACGACCGACGGTGGACCAAGCAACTGGACAGCAAAGGACTTCATCCCTATTACTTTTGTTACCCAGTAATGAAACTTTTGTTTTGAATTTGTAACAGACAATGTTTGAAACTTTACGTCTCGGTGTCTTACCCGGGGCACCGTGGCTTCATTTGTGAGGGCTTTTGTGTGTCATCTACATATATCATTAATAAAATCATTGGACATTTTTTGCATTTCAAATCTTGCGCTCCTTGTTTTTCTTTATTATATATTGCAAAAACAACTATTTTACATACACTCACATATACAGGTCCACATCCACTGTGGATCTTACTGGTAACGACTCTGCTACTGCCAGTTATGACTTCGAAAATCCGATCAACTTAGCCGAAGACGAAGGTGAAGATGATTGCGAAGTTCCTGGTGAACTTGCAAGACTGTTACTCCAAGAAGAGAGGGCCATTCAGCCGCACGAAGAGCCGGTGGAATCAGTGAATCTGGGTACTAAGACAAACAAGAAGGAAGTCAAGGTTGGTGAAAATCTGGAGCTTAGTGTGAAGCAACTGTTGATTCAGATGCTGCGTGACTACGTTGAAATCTTTACCTGGTCTTATAAAGATATGCCTGGTTTGGATACTGGCATTGTGGTTCATCGCCTACCTACCAAGGAAGACTGTCCTCCGGTAAAACAGAAGGTCTGCCGAATGCGCCCAGAGATGTCTGATAAAATCAAGGCTGAAGTTATGAAACAGTTTGACTCCGGTTTTCTAGCAGTTACTTCTTACCCTCAGTGGGTGGCCAATGTGGTTCCTGTGCCGAAGAAGGATGGTAAGGTCTGAATGTGTGTTGATTACATGGATTTGAACAGGGCAAGCCCCAAGGATGATTTCCCTCTACCCCATATGGACGTTCTGGTTGACAACACCACTCAGCACAAGGTATTCTCCTTTATGGATGGTTTCTCCAGTTATAATCAGATGAAGATGGCTCCCGAAGACATGGAGAAGACGACCATTGTTACTCAGTGGGGTACCTTTTGCTACAAGGTCATGCCTTTTGGGTTGAAGAATACTGGGGCAACATATCAGCGTGCCATAGTTGCTTTGTTTCATGACATGATCCATCATGAGATTTGAAGTATATGTCGACGATATGATTGCAAGGTCCCAAACTGAGGAGGAACAACTCGATCATCTGCAGAAGCTGTTTGACTGGTTGAAGTCGTACAAGTTGAGGTTGAACCCGAACAAGTGCACCTTCGGGGTGAGATCTGGTAAACTGCTGGGTTTCTTCGTGAGCGACAAAGGTATTCAAGTGGACCCTTCCAAGGTGAAAGCTATACAAGAGATGCCAGCTCCCAGAACAGAGAAAGAGGTCAGAGGCTTTCTGGGACGACTGAACTACATTGCATGATTCATCTCGCACCTAACTGCTACTTGTGAGCCAATCTTCAAGCTGCTGAAGAAAGATCAAGTAGTACGTTGGAACGATGAATGCCAGGCCGCTTTCGAAAGGATCAAAGAGTATCTCCAAGAGCCATTTATTCTAATGCCACCAGTTGAAGGGAGACCTCTGATCGTATACTTGACAGTACTCGATAATTCAATGGGGTGTGTGCCGGGTCAGCATGACGAGTCTGGCCGAAAAGAGCATGCTATTTATTACCTTAGCAAAAAGTTTACCGACTGCGAGACCCGATACTCGTTGCTCGAGAAAACTTGCTGCGCTTTGGCATGGGCTGCTCGTCGGCTGAGACAGTATATGTTGACTGACACTACTCTGATTATATCAAAGATGGATCCAATCAAGTATATCTTCGAAAAGCCTGCTTTGTCCAGAAGAATAGCAAGATGGCAGATGATCTTGACTGAGTATGACATCCAGTACACGACTCAAAAGGCAGTTAAGGGAAATGTGTTGGCAGACCATTTGGCACATCAGGTAGTGGATGATTACCAGTCTATGAACTATGAATTCCCGGACGAGAATATCATGTTGGTAACTGATTGTGAGACACCTGGACCGGATGAAGGACCTGAGGAAGGATCCCGATGGTCTATGTACTTTGATGGAGCTTCAAACGCTTCGGGTAATGGCATTGGCGCCGTGATCATACCTCCTAAAGGCTCTCATACTCCATTCACCGCCCGACTATGTTTCAACTGCACCAACAATATGGCGGAGTATAAAACATGCATTATGGGTCTTATAGCAGCAATTGACCTAAGGATTAAGTTTCTAAGTGTCTTCGGAGATTCCGCTCTCGTGATCAGTCAGATCAAAGGCGAGTGGGATACGAAACACCCAAATCTTATTCCTTACAAGGAGTATGTGTTGATATTGCTTCCCCATTTTGAGGAGATCACCTTTGAACACTTCCCCAGAGAGGAGAATCAGTTAGCGGACGCGCTGGCTACGATGTCTTCTATGTTCAAATTCAATTGGGACAACGAAGCTCCCCGGATTATCATTGAAAGGTTGGACGAACCGGAACACTGCTGTGATCTTGAGACTGAAGAGGTAACAGAAAAGCCCTGGTATCATAAAGTGAAGAGGTATCTTGAAGCTCAGGAGTACCCCGAGGGTGCATCTGTTAATGACAAGAAGTTTCTGAGGAGGTTCGCGGCGAAGTTCTTCATCAGCAATGACATCCTTTACAAGCGTAACCATGATTCAACTTTACTGCGTTGTGTGGAAAAGAATTAAGCAGAAAGGATTATGACGGAGTTACATGAAGGTACTTTCGGAACTCATTCCAGTGGACATACCATGGCAAAGAAGATCCTACGGGCAGGATATTATTGGTCCACAATGGAAGCCGACTGTTATCAGCATTCTCGGACATGTCACAAGTGTCAAGTCTATGCTGATAAGGTGCACATACCTCCAGTACCTCTGAATGTCTTGACGACACCTTGGTCATTTGCAATGTGGGGCATTGATATGATCGGCGAGATCAGACCTACGGCATCTAACGGGCATCGTTTCATCCTGGTAGCGATTGATTACTTTACGAAATGGGTTGAAGAAGCTTCCTTTGCTACTGTAACCAAGAACGTCGTAGCACGGTTCATTCGGCACAATCTGATCTGTCGGTACGGTGTACCCGAGAGGATCATTACGGACAATGGTACCAATCTTAACAACAAGATGATCACTGATCTCTGCGAGAAATTCAAGATACAGCATCACAACTCTTCTCCCTACCGGCCGAAGATGAATGGGGTTGTCGAAGCAGCTAATAAGAACATTAAGAAGATTGTGCAGAAAATGACAGTGATGAAGATGTGAAAAACACAAGAAGGGGGGTTGAATTGTAAAACTTGAATCAAAAGCTTAAACAACACTGTATTTTTATCCTGGTTCGTTTGATCTCAAACTACTCCAGTCCACCCGTCAAGGTGATTTCACCTCTCTCTAACGAGGTCTTAATCCACTATATTCAATGGGATTACAACAGTCTACTTTAACAACTGTTAAAGCCTTCTTGAGTATAACCACATACCAGTTTGTCTCAAGGAAATCTCTTACAAAGAATGAACAAGAATGTGTTTAATGTTTTCTAACAAAACTATATATCACAACTGTGATAATACACAAATTTAAGCTTGGAAAGAAAACTGAATTGCTAATGCTTTTGCGTAGGCGTGGTTTGAAGTCTTAGCAAAATGTATGAGTGCGTGCGTGAAGATTAGCTTTTTCTTTTCTCACACAGACTTGTTTATATAGCCAAGGTAAAGATACGTTGTTGTCCATAAAGCACTTTCAATGATAATAACGTTCTTTCCTTTTTGAGAAGATCTTGTCTTGAATAAAGCTGTTGGTAATTAATCTGTCTTGAATGCTTAGTAACTCTTCAGAGTGTTCTATGCTTATGGTAATCAGAGTGTTCTTTTGCTTTAACTGATGTTGACGCTTTTGAGTGCTGATGACTTGGTACGGATCTTGATCAGAGTCAGAGTGTTTTATGCACAGATTCTGTTCATCAAGCTTCAGCGTATGATCTGGTAGCTTCAGCGTGTAGCACATGTTATTGATCTTCTGATGCTGATATGATCTTCTGATGCTGACTCCATCAGAACTTCTGTAAACACAAACCATAATTTTAAGTAGCATATATGTCTTATATATAAATCTTACAATTTATTTATTCTTGTATTTTTTTATCATCAAAACTCTAATTGAGGGTTGTAGAATCAAATTGTGTTCTAACAATCTCCCCCTTTTTGATGATGACAAAAACCAGATTTTTGTCAATTAAAATTAAGGAATAAAAGGTATCAGAGATTAAAAATAAAGAATAAAAGGTATCAGAGCTAAGAAGAGAAAAACTCCCCCTGAGTTGATTACTTCCCTTTAATTCCATGAGTCTTTGAGCATCAGAACTTTACTGTATTTTACTGTATCTTTTGTCAGAATTTTGTACCTGTTCAAGCTTTTTAGAAGAAAGAAATTCAAAATAGATCAGAATGTCAGAATGTTTGAGACTTATGTCTCAGTAATCCGTTATTGAAAAATATCATTCTTTCTCCCCCTTTTTGTCAGTTATCAAAAAGCACAAATAATCATAGCTAAAATGATAAGAGCTTTAAATGCGTTTATATTAAAAACAGAAGCAATGATAAGTTCATAACATGTAAAAATATTACAGATAAACAAGTTATAAAAACAACAAGGAAATTTCTAAGAAGGAGGAGGAAGTCGTGTGAACAGAGCTTCCAACATGCTCTTGATTTGGGTGCTGGTTTCCTGTTGCTGAGTTTACATGTTCGATATTGCATCAATTTTGATGTCCTGCTTATCCATTCTTTCATTCATCAGCATATCAGATATTTTCAAGTCTTCCAGAGTCTGCCTGTCAAGAGAGGAAGCTTGAGGATCTTCAGAAACATGATGCTTCTCAGAGCTTTCAGCAATATCTTCTTCTTGACCCTGTTCTTCAGCTGAAATCATCTGTTCTTCTGACTCTGGTTTACGATGTTCAGACCAAGGAGCATTGTCCAGCGGGAGAACTTCTTCCTTAAGCAGCTTGCTCAGAACTGGACCTTCAATTTCTTTCAGCAGATTGCTGAAGTTCTGTTGAGCTTGTCCGTAGCTCTGTTCTTGCAGCTTAAAGGTTTCATAGCATACCCATTTTCTGAACTTTGTCCATAGGTAGTCTGATGCAGCAGGATCAACCAGTTCCAGACTTGCTTGTTTCAGAGAAGTGATCCACTTCTGTACTTCTGTTTCAAAGTTCAATATGCTGGAACCAACATCTGGATGTTTTGGTTTTGGGATAGCAGTTTTGTTGTTATTGCAGCAAGGCGTTCAAGGACTGTTAAATCAATGACAGTCTTGCTGTGGTCATCGGAATTGTCTTTTGGTGAGGGAGTGGGAGAGTCAGGAATTATGATTGGACTTGACGGGGAATTTGGTGGAGTTAATTCTGGTGAAGAGGGAAGTTGAGGAATATTCACAATGGTACCAAGGGGCAAACGAATGGCCAGAGGTACTGGTTCAGGGGATTCATAGGGTTGAGCCTCAGAGGTTTGAATCTCAGGTTGTGGAGATTTTTCAGGTTGAGGAGAGGGTGGATTAATTTCAGGTTGAGGAGATGAAGGTAGTGGGATTTCTGGTTCTGGAGAGAGTGGAATTTCTGGTATTGGTGAGAGGGGAATTTATGGTTGTGCTTCTGTGTGGGTTTCAGGATTTGGATTATCTGGTATGGGAGCATAAGTGTGTTGGTCTATATCAGAAAGAACTTTTTCAAGTTCTTGTTGGGTTTCAACAATATTTGGATTTTGAGGTTGGGAGCGAGATCTTCTTAGAGTTAATGATTCAGAGGGATCAAAGTCAAGGTCAAAATCATCAAAAGTTTGAGGTGTTGGGTTTTCAGATTGAGTGGGTATTGGGATAGATGTTGATACAGCAGTTGAATCTAAAACAGTTACAGAAGAAGGATTACCTCTCTTCTTAGGAGTCTGCTGAGATGATCCTTCTGCTGCAGCTTTTCTTTTCTTTGACTTCTTCAGAACAACCTCTGGAGCCTTCTGCTGAAGGTCTTGAATATTCAGATTTGGTGTTGTACCATCAGCCTTGCAAGCATCCAGATATCTGAGTATGATTTCAGGTTTAGAGTCAATTTCTGAGAACAGTGGGAAGTCATCCAGAGGGACTCTTCTGCTGGAGATTGCAGCAAAAGGAGTGACGCTGGGCTCTTTCTTGATGTTCTCTATCAACTTCATTTTCTTTAGATTTTTGGCATTCAGCTGTTTGCCAACAGTAGCTTCCAGAGTGCTGATTTCTTGAGCCTCTATCAGATGATCAATCAGCTTATTCTCTGTTAGAATATCTGATATCAGTCTTCCTAAGGGTATCCAATCCCTTTTTGTACGTTCCTCTTCTCTTGTTTCTTTAACACTTGTTCTGAGATGGTTGAATAAAAGATGAGCCAGATTTATCTTGACCTTCTGAGAGATGAAATAGATCAGAAATTGCTGATCAATATTAATGTAATCAGGAGAGCTGGTAGGCTTCCTGTGGTTGAAGCACCCCAGAATGATCTTGGCCCAAATTCTATGTTTGTCTTTCAAATCCCTAATCTTGCTGGAGGGAAGCCCCAGAGTGAAGATTTCCCTTGCAATTAGGGCAGCATCTGCACACCTTTCTGCCATGTCAATGCAACGAACACCACCACCAATGTACCCTATTAAACGTGCAATGAGGTCTTCAGTGATAACAATCTTCTTCCCCATGATGTAAGACGTGACTTGATGATTGGAAGAAGAAGCGTGAATCCAAAATTCCTTTACCAGAATAGGAAATGTTGGACCCACCAGTCTGTCAAAATACTTTTCCCAGCCTTGAGCTTTAACCTCTTCAGATAGATCAAACCCATTCTCTTGAAGGCTGTTGAAATCCACGATTAATTCTGACAGAACTTTAAGATTTTTGATTGGAGTTAGAAGCGTTATGTAAGGTTCTTCGTATTGTTCAGATGAAATAGTTTTTTGGGAACCTGAAGTAGGAATGCTGGAAGAAGCCATGTTCACACGAAGGTTTTTGTGAAAAAGATTGAAAGGGTTTTTCTTGAGAAAGTAAGAACGCTGAAATCAGTAAGTTTGAGAGAAAATGAAAGTGAAGGTAAAACGTGTAAATGGTGTGAAGTGTGTTTAAATAGATTTCTAAAAAGGTTTTGAAAACATAAACGTTAAGAGAGAGAAATTAATAATGATTATTAGCATTTAATGATAGCTGATTTTAGGGGATTCAGAAAGATATTTGGAACTGTTACCCATGACATGTGTCTCAATGCATCCAATCAGCGCTTTGCCTTTTTCAGAAACGTGAATGCGTGTTCAGCCTCAGAAAATGGCTGATGACTGGATGACACTTGTTTGCTTGAGTGAACAACACATTTCTATCCTTGAAATGAAGCGCTCAGATCTTCATGGATAGATTCTGATACAATCTGCACTTCTAAAATTCTGAAAGAAGATTGATCAGTAGTTCACAGAAAAATAAACAAAGTTCTGAAGGTTAAGATATGGAATCAAAACAATTTTATTCTGGGCAGAGCTTCATGCTGAGATGTTTCAGAATGAAGTTGAACCTATCTTCAGAAAGAGGCTTTGTAAAAATATCAGCCCATTGATGGTCTGTGTTAATAAATTTTAAATTTAAAATCCCTTTCTGAATATAGTCCCTAATAAAATGATGCTTTATTTCTATATGCTTAGCCCTAGAATGTAAAATTGGATTTTTGTTGAGACAAATAGCAGAAGTATTGTCACAGAGGATAGGAATGTTACTCTCAAATATCTGGAAGTCCTCAAGTTGACTTTTCATCCAGAGCATTTGTGTGCTGCATCCAGCTGCTGCTATGTATTCAGCTTCTGTTGTTGATAAAGTAATTGTGGATTGTCTTTTGCTGGACCAAGAGATCAGATTTTCTCCCAAAAACTGGCAGCTTCCAGAAGTGCTTTTATGTTCTACTCTGTCTCCAGCAAAATCAGCATCACAGTATCCTACTAAGCTGTAATCACTTGATTTTCTATAAAACAAACCCAGATTAGTAGTACCTTTCAGATACTTGAAAATTCTCTTAACTGTTGTTAAGTGAGATTCTCTAGGATCTGATTGGAATCTATCACAAATGCATACA
Source organism: Vicia faba (assembly GCA_948472305.1). NCBI lineage: Eukaryota > Viridiplantae > Streptophyta > Magnoliopsida > Fabales > Fabaceae > Vicia > Vicia faba. The sequence goes on along the minus strand of OX451740.1, from coordinate 287,010,334 downwards.
CTGAATAAAATGTCAGGCCTTGAAGCCGTCAGATATAGAAGAGAACCAATCATACCTCTATAGACCTTTTGTTCTACCTTTTTGCTTACCTCTTCTCTTTCCATAATGCATGTGGGATGCATTGGAATCTTTGATGGCTTACATTCTGAGAGATCAAATTTCTTCAGAAGTTCTATGACATATTTGCTCTGATGAATGTAAGTTCCTTCTGGGGTTTGATTAATCTGGATGCCCAGAAAGAATTTTAGTTCCCCCATTAGGCTCATCTCAAATTCTGCCTGCATACACTTAGCAAACTTTCTTCCCAGAGAAGGTTTAGTAGATCCAAATATGATGTCATCAACATAAATCTGACATACTAAAATATCATTCTTAACTGTCTTACAGAACAAGGTTGTGTCCACTTTCCCTCTGGTGAATTCCTTTTCTAACAGGAAGTTACTTAGTCTTTCATACCAAGCTCTGGGAGCTTGTTTCAGACCATAGAGTGACTTCTTTAGTTTGAAAACATATTCTGGATTTTTGGAACTTTCAAAACCAGGGGGTTGGTGCACATATACCTCTTCTTCTATATAGCCATTTAAGAATGCACTCTTGACATCCATCTGATACAGAGTGATGCCTTTATTAACAGCAAATGAAATTAAGAGTCTGATAGATTCTAACCTGGCGACTGGAGCAAAGGTTTCTGTATAGTCTATCCCCTCTTGATGACTATAACCTTGTGCTACCAATCGTGCTTTGTTTCTGATGACTTCACCTTGTTCATTCAGTTTGTTTCTGAACACCCATTTTGTTCCAATGACGTTGAATCCTTTTGGTTTGGGAACTAGGTCCCATACGTCATTTTTTGTGAATTGATTTAGATCCTCTTGCATTGCTAGAATCCAGTCATTGTCCAGAAGTACTTCATCAATTGTTGATGGTTCAATTAGAGAAACAAGTCCCATGAGGGATTCTTCAGAGTTTCTGAAGCTAGATCTTGTTCTGATTGGATCTTCCTTTCTTCCTAAGATTGTTTCTTCTGGGTGATCCAAGCTGCTTCTGGATGGTCTTTTCTGAAGTTGATCAACAGAAGGTGCTGGATTGCTTGCAATGCATCTTTCTGATGTTGAGGGAGTGTCTCTGTTAAGAGCTTCTGATGACTTGTCTTCAGTACCTGTGAATTCAACTTCCATACCTGCAAGTAATTCATTCTGCTTTGACTTTTGAGAGTCAAGCTTATCATCAAAACAAACACTGATTCATTCTTCCACAATTTGTGTTTCTGTATTGTATACTCTGTACCCTCTTGAGCGTTCAAAGTATCCTAACATAATACACTTTTGTGCTTTAGAGTCAAACTTGTTCAAATAATTTTTTGTATTCAGAATAAAACAAGTACATCCAAATGGATGAAAATAGGAAATGTTGGGCTTTCTGTTCTTCCATAATTCATATGGAGTCTTTTCCAGAATAGGTCTTATGGAGATTCTATTCTGAATGTAACACGCTGTGTTTATTGCCTCTGCCCAGAAGATCTTAGCAACGTTAGTCTCGTTGATCATGGTTCTGGCCATTTCTTGCAATGTTCTGTTCTTTCGTTCTACAACTCCATTTTGCTGGGGAGTTCTAGGACAAGAGAAATCATGCAGAATGCCTTTGTCATTAAAGAATGACTCAAAATCTTTGTTTTCAAATTCTCCACCATGATCACTTCTGACTTTGACGATTCTAAGATCCTTTTCATTCTGAACTTGGTTGTAGAAGGTGACAAACACAGAGTGTGACTCGTCCTTGTGTCTTAAGAACTTTACCCATGTCCATCTGCTATAGTCATCTACGATTACTAACCCATACTTCTTTCCACTGACTGAAGCAGTTTTAACTGGTCCAAATAAGTCAATGTGCAGAAGTTCTAATGGCTTAGAGGTGGAAACAACATTTTTGGATTTGAAAGTTGGTTTTGCAAACTTGCCTTTCTGACATGCTTCACACAGAGCATCTGAATTGAACTTCAGGTTAGGAAGTCCTCTGACCATATTGAGTTTGTTAATCTGAGATATTCTTCTCATACTAACATGTCTCGATCTTCTGTGCCAGTTCCATTGCTCGTTGTTAACATACATAAGACACTTTACATTCTGACTTTTTAGTTCAGAAAGTTTTATTTTATAAATGTTGTTTCTCCTCTTTCCATTAAATAGGATAGTCCCATCTTTCTGACTAACAGCTTTGCATGAATTTTGATTAAAGATTATATCATAACCGTTATCACTTAATTGACTTATGGATAACAGGTTATGCATTAATCCATCTACTAATAACACATTACTTATAGAGGGAAGATTTCCATTACCTACTGTTCCAGAGCCAATGATCTTTCCTCTCTGATTGCCTCCAAAACCTACGTGGCCTCCAGACTTAAGTTCCGGGATTTGGAACATATGCCTTCTTCCCGTCATGTGTCGTGAGCAGCCAGAGTCCAGGTACCATGATTGGTGTTTCTGCTTTGCTGCTAAAGATATTTGCCACATGTATTATTTTATCCTTAGGTACCCATATTTTCTTGGGTCCTGATTTGTTAGTTTTATCAAAACTCTGGTTGAATTTTGGTTTGACAGAATAATTACTACTAGTATATTTGATGTCATGTGTGTGCCCATATATAAAGTGTGAATCAAGTGAAGTGCGTTTTATAACTAAATCCATGGCATTCTTTGGTGTAGGTACCATACCTTGATATCCTATCCCTTTTCTGCCATTTCTGCTAACTCCATAGATCATTGAAGCCATTTTGCTTCTATCTATGTTTTTAGCTAGAAACTTATGAAAGCTGTGATCATACTCCTTGATGATCTCATCAGCACTGCTGGGAGTTTCAGGGATTGTTTCCTTCTGAGAGTTTTGCAATAGATTTTCTAATTTTGAAATTTTATCTTTTAACTCAGAATTCTCCAATATAAGACTCTCAGTCTTATCAGAGTCAGAAGCAAGATTCCTTTTCAGGTTTCTGAATTTGACTCTGATCTGCTGATATCTTTCCAGAATTTCATTAAGGCTTTCAGCTAGTTCAGCCTTAGTAAAGTTTATAGCAAAGTCAGGGAATACCTCTTCTGTATCTGATTCAGAGTCTGACTCAGAAGCTTCACTGTCTTCTGTTATGTTTGCCATGAGAGCTATGTTTGCTCTTTCATCATCTGATTATGAGTCAGCTTCAGATGTATCAGAATCATCCCATGTAGCCATGAGACTTTTCTTCTTTTCCTTACCAAAGTTCTTTTTGGGCTTTTCCTTCTGAAGCTTTGGGCAATCACTTTTGTAGTGCCCTTACTTGTTACATTCATAGCAGATGATGTCTTTGTTGTTTGGCTTTCTGTTTCCTGAAGAACCTTCAGATCTTCTGTGTCCAGAGGAGGATTTTGACCTTCTGTATCTGGAGAAAGATTCATTCTGATTTTCTGATCTTCTGGGATTCCTGAACTTTCTTTGCCTATGCTTCCATAGTTGGTTCACCCTTCTGGAGAGGAGAGACAGTTCATCTTCTTCTAATGAGGATCCATCAGAGGTTTCTTCTACAGCCTGCAAAACTTTGGAGTCATATTTTCTGTTAGATTTTAAAGCTAATGGCTTACCTTGGTTTTGAGGTTCATCTGCTTCTAGCTCTATCTCGTGACTTCTGAGGGAGCTGACAAGTTCCTCCAGAGAGATTTTGTTGAGATCCTTGGCTAGCTTAAGCGTTGTGACCATTGGCCTCCACTGTTTTGGCAAGCTTCTGATGATCTTCTTAACATGATCAGCAGTGGAATACCCTTTGTCAAGAACTTTTAGACCAGCAACAAGAATTTGAAATCTTGAAAACATAGTCTCTATTGATTCACTCTCTTCCATCCTGAATGCCTCATACTTCTGAATGAGCGCAAGAGCTTTGGTTTCTTTGACTTGAATGTTGCCTTCATGCGTCATTCTCAGAGAGTCAAACATATTCTTTGCAGTGTCTCTGTTTGATATCTTTTCATATTCTGAATAAGAGATGGCGCTGAGAAGAATTGTTCTGGCCTTGTGATGATTTCTGAAATCACGCTTTTGCTGATCAGACATTGTTTTCCTGTCAATCTTCTGACCACTTCCATCCACTGGGTGCGTGTATCCATCAGTTACCATGTCCCACAGATCAGCATCATGGGCCAGAAAGAAACTTTCAATTCTGTCTTTCCAGTAGTCAAAGTTCTCTCCATCAAAGACTGGAGGTTTGCCACTGAATTTGTCTCTTTCTTCATTGTTGTCATTGCTGATGTTTTGATGTGGTCCTGCCATTGTGTTTTTCTGACGCTGGATCTTGTACTGACACGGTTAAGTGTTATAAGCTCAGAATCAGGCGCTCTGATGCCAATTGAAGATGTGAAAAACACAAGAAGGGGGGTTGAATTGTAAAACTTGAATCAAAAGCTTAAACAACACTGTATTTTTATCCTAGTTCGTTTGATCTCAAACTACTCTAGTCCACCCATCAAGGTGATTTCTCCTCTCTCTAACGAGGTCTTAATCCACTATATTCAATAGGATTACAACAGTCTACTTTAACAACTGTTAAAGCCTTCTTGAGTATAACCACATACTGGTTTGTCTCAAGGAAATCTCTTACAAAGAATGAACAAGAATGTGTTTAATGTTTTCTAACAAAACTATATATCACAAATGTGATAATACACAAATTTAAGCTTGGAATGAAACCTGAATTGCTAATGCTTTTGCGTAGGCGTGGTTTGAAGTCTTAGCAAAATGTATGAGTGCGTGCGTGAAGATTAGTTTTTTCTTTTCTCACACAGACTTGTTTATATAGCCAAGGTAAAAATACGTTGTTGTCCATAAAGCACTTTCAATGATAATAACGTTCTTTCCTTTTTGAGAAGATATTGTCTTGAATAAAGCCGTTGGTAATTAATCTGTCTTGAATGCTTAGTAACGTTTCAGAGTGTTCTCTGCTTATGGTAATCAGAGTGTTCTTTTGCTTTAACTGATGTTGACGCTTTTGAGTGCTGATGACTTGGTACGGATCTTGATCAGATTCAGAGTGTTTTATGCGCAGATTCTGTTCATCAAGCTTCAGCGTATGATCTGGTAGCTTCAGCGTGTAGCACATGTTATTGATCTTCTGATGCTGATATGATCTTCTGATGCTGACTCCATCAGAACTTCTGTAAACACAAACCATAATTTTAAGTAGCATATATGTCTTATATATAAATATTACAATTTATTTATTCTTGTATTTTGTTATCATCAAAACTATAATTGAGGGTTGTAGAATCAAACTGTGTTCTAACAAGTGACATACAAAGACTGGCACGAGATGCTACCATTTTCTCTTCACGGGTACCGTACCTCAGCGCGGACGTCAACAGCAACAACACCCTATTCTTTGGTATATGGCATGGAGGCAGTCTTGCCCATTGAAGTTCAGATACCCTCTCTTCGAATCATGAAGGATGCAGGTTTGAGTGAAGATGACTGGATTCAGACCCGGCTTGATCATCTGAGCCTAATTGATGAAAAGAGACTTACTGCTATTTGTCATGGTCAAACATACCAAAAACGAATGATCAAGGCATTTAACAAGAAAGTCAGACGACAAGAGTATCAAGTTGGGGATCTGGTAATCAAGCGCATTATCCGACCTCAAGGTGATCCCAGGGGAAAGTGGACCCCTACTTAGGAAGGGCCATTTGTGGTTAAGAACATTTTCTCAGGAGGAGCAATGATTCTAATCACCATGGATGGTGACGACCTCCCTCACCCCGTCAATACAGACATAGTGAAAAGATACTACGCATAATCAAAGACCCGCTAGGTTGACTGGCCTAGGCAAAAATAAGGGCTTCCCGGTGAACCAAAAGGGTTCGGGCAAAAATAAGGGATGAAAATGAAAAAAAATCTTTACACCCGGCAAGTCGAAAACCTGAAAAGGCGGCTTGGGCAAAAATGGGTACCCCGGTGGATTGAAAACCCGAAAGGGCGGTCTAGGCAAAAATCAGGGATCAAAGCGTAACACTATGTCTCATTGGATCACCTTGCATCCAGACTTCGGTATCAACTTTCAAGCTCAGACGACACTAATCAATCAGATTCACTGTCAGCTAGTAGCAAAGTGACGAGATGCTCGAGGGTATAAAAGCAATAGCAGAGTTGGAACCCAGTGGGGTTGTTCACATAGCTGTTTTGTTTTGTTTTTACAAATTGTATAAATTCTATTTATTCGGCGGCGTTCTCTTACTAGGACGTCAGCCTCTTGTACAAAAAACGCCTATTTACAGGCCAAACTTCAAAATCAATACAAATTCATTTTCAGAAATTTCAAACTATTTTTCCTTTATCTGTTTTGTTTTGCAAAGAACGTCCAATGTTCATTTCTGATATATGCATTTGACATTAATTGTTGCTCATAAATATCTACATGCGAAACAAAAGATGAATTACTGGTAATATCAGAAGCAGGGGCAATAAGAATTGTCCGAACTGTGCAGTTACTCTATCCACCAGGTACCAAGGTAAATTCAGCTAAGAATATGACCAAGATACCTTCACTCCCCGCAGAATAAGACAGTAATGGTAGCTCTCCCAGCGGAGACTTGCAGCTATGTACAAATCAGCAATACTCTCCCCAAGCAGAGTTAGTCTACCATCAGCCCTAGAAAGGTCTGGTATCCCTAGAAGGTCTTAATATTCCCCAGCGGAGCATAAGAATATTCTCCAGTAAGTATCAGAGTATCCTCGGCAGTCTTAATATTCCTCAACAGAGTATAAGAATGTTCCCCGGTAGAATACAAGATACCCCCAGTGGAGCCATTTCCCCAGCATGGTCTGAAAAGAGCTTCCCCAACAGAGTTGAATCATCATCCCCAGTAGACTTTGGAAGCTTACCCCCAACGGAGTACAAAATAAATCTCCCCAGCCAAATTCAGAGGATTATCCCCACAAGAGTCTAACAGGGTTATCCCTAGCAAGTTGCAGCTGAAAGATCATCCCCAGCGAAGTTCTTTCCTTTCCCCAGGCAGGAATTCAATCCTCAACAGATTCAATATCACCAGCAACGGTAATCCATCCCCAGCGGAGTTTATCATTGATAGCCCCAGTAGAGTTTATCAGCGTAATCACCAGTGGAGTTTATCGTTAAAATCCTCAGCAGAACATCAATTCCCCACAGAGTAATCCCCCACAGAGTAATTCCCCACAGAGTAATCTCTTCATCAGTTTATTCCCCAACGGAGTTCTTTTCTCCTGCAGGTTTATTCTCACAATCATCTTCGTTCATCATCCCCAGCGGAAACAAAGAACTCAACTCTATTCTCCAGCAGCTCCGGGATTTATTTTCCCCAGCTCAAACATTATATTCCCATACATCATGATACATGCATATACACATCATACGAATACAATCTCATTTATTTTGAGAACATCATTTCCTGATCCATATCATGCATCGCATATGACTGACCTTTACCTTTCAGGAAAGATACAGTTAAAGTTCTCAGTTACGTCGAAGACCTGGCCGCTTCTTAAATCTCAAATGAATTATCCTCGGTTGAATTTCAGATAAGGTTCTCAATCTCGACAGTTTCCCTACATCATAGTGTGGACGAGTGCTATAACCTCAACGGTATACTACGTTGAGCACTAGTCAATTCCTAGATCTTGATGTTTTCCTCTGTCATAGTGTGGACGAGTTCTCTAATTTCAACGGTATACTACGTTGAAGACTAGACAGTTCCTAGATCTTGATGAAGATGTTTCCCTATGACATAGTGTGGACGAGTGCTATAACCTCAATGGTATACTATGTTGAGCACTAGTTAGTTCCTAGATCTTGATGTTTTCCTCCGTCAAAGTGTGGACGAGTTCTATAATCTCAACGGTATACTACGTTGAAGACCAGACAGTTCCTAGATCTTGATGAAGATGTTTCCCTACGTCATAGTATGGACGAGTGCTATAACCTCAACGGTATGCTACGTTGAGCACTAGTCAGTTCCTAGATCTTGATGTTTTCCTCCGTCATAGTGTGGACGAGTTCTCTAATTTCAACGGTATACTACGTTGAAGACCAGACAGTTCCTAGATCTTGATGAAGATGTTTCCCAACGTCATAGTGTGGACGAGTTCTATAACCTCAGCGGTATACTACGTTGAGCACTAGTCAGTTCCTAGATCTTGATGTTTTCCTCCGTCATAGTGTGGACGAGTTCTCTAATTTCAACGGTATACTACGTTGAAGACCAGACAGTTTCTAGATCTTGATGAAGATGTTTCCCTACGTCATAGTGTGGACGAGTGCTATAACCTCAACGGTATACTACGTTGAGCACTAGTCAGTTCCTAGATCTTGATGTTTTCCTCCGTCATAGTGTGGATGAGTTCTCTAATTTCAACGGTATACTACGTTGAAGACCAGACAGTTCCTAGATCTTGATGAAGATGTTTCCCTACGTCATGGTATGGACGAGTGCTATAACCTCAACGGTATACTACTTTGAGCACTAGTCAGTTCCTAGATCTTGATGTTTTCCTCCGTCATAGTGTGGACGAGTTCTCTAATTTCAACTGTATACTACGTTGAAGACCAGACAGTTCCTATATCTTGATGAAGATGTTTCCCTATGTCATAGTATGGACGAGTGCTATAACCTCAACGGTATACTACGTTGAGCACTAGTCAGTTCCTAAATCTTGATGTTTTCCTCCGTCATAGTGTGGACGAGTTCTACAATCTCTATGGTATACTACGTTGAAGACCAGACAGTTCCTAGATCTTGATGAAGATGTTTCCCCCCAATTTAATTATGGACAAGTTCTTAAGACTCAATCGAGTCATTCTCTCAGTTGAAGTACATGCAAGTTCCTAAATCGCAACAAAAGTTAGGCTTCCCCAGCGGAATCTTCTACAACAACAGGTATCCAAGTTCTCGCTAAGGAATCTCTTATGCGATCGACACTCCTGCAGATGGCATCTGTAAGCCCATCCTCCTACCAACAATCTCCAAATGGCATATGTAAGCCCATTCCCGACATCACAATGCTGATACTACACCATGCGAGTGCAAATTTCTGGGCACTCTAGTGTTCAATTATCTTCCACCTTCGGATCACGAAAGGCTCGAAAGCCAATCTATATCCTCAGGTTTAATAAAATTGAACAGGGGCAACTGTTGTACCCCAAAATTTTCCCTCCCATATTTCTCAAGACATGTCAAGAATAATCTCCAAGTGGTTCAAGTTAGCTCAAGAGTTGGACAGTCAAATCATCTCCTAAGGCAATCAATTCAAAATTAGGGTTTTGTATTGCATCAAGGTCCTTACATCCAAATGGCCTCAAGTTATCCCCAATGTCCTAATATGTTCTCAAGTTCATCCATGTCAAATTTCAAGCCTTGCAGAGGAAGTTTGGTCAGTCAATTGCTCAAGAAGTCCAAAAATCGACTGTGCTAGGGCAAAAGTCAACTGTGACCTATAAATAGTCAAAACCTCATGATTTTTTGTCAACATTCTCATTTTGAAGTATAATTATTCATTTGATCAAGGGTTGATCATGATTCATCAAGGATTGCTCAAAATTCATCAAGATTCAAAAGTTGCTAAATTAGGGTTTTGTAGGAAAAGTCAACTCAACTTTGACCAAGCATACCTTTCTCATACTTTATGAGAAATGACCCATCCAAAGCTAATTTTGAAGAGGATTCAATTTCCTACAATCCATCTTCACACCCCAATATAGAGAAATTCACTCACAAGAATTTACAAATTTGGACATTATAGGTCATTTTTGAAAGTCAACAAAAACACCTTTTTTGCCAAAGCTTATAACTTGCGCATGGTATATCAAAATGAGATGAGACTAAATGGGTTGGTTAGAGGACATCTCAAGATTTCTAAAACGTCCAAGAACACCTCTAAAAGTTCAAAATTGAAGAAGTTATGCTTTGTTGAAGTTGGGCATTTTTCCAAAAGTGCCAAAAGTCAACTATCATCAAAACTCCTATTTTTGACAAAAGGGCCCACTTTTTTCCCCTTGATTTGATCTTGTCACACCACACACGTGTCCTATCTTCAATTTCATGACCAATTATTAATTTTTCTATTTTATTTGATTTTTATTGATTTAATTCATTTTTAATCAATTTAAATCAAAATAAAATCCAAATCTTAATAGCTTGATATCTTTTTGATCATTACAGCTTTCAATTATCATGATACACCCAATCAAATTCGTGCCAAGCCATACCATGCACAAAATCTTGGATTTGGAAAGAACTTGAAAGCCTTTAATGGAGGAATCATATAATATCCAAAGTCATCAATTCACATGGATTGAAGCCCAAATTTTTAACCTAATTGCTTCTAATATACACACACAACATGAAGCACACAAGAACACGGCCTAAAAGTGGTAGAAATCACAAAACCAAACTTGGAAAAAAGCTTGAAAATCTTGAAACTGAAATCATACTTAGAGTTCGATTCAAAGCAAAATCTCCACATAGACCTCTTGCTGGAGATCCACTGAAGCTGTTGCAATCATTCACAAGCTCTGAAACCTCCTAAAACTCACTGTAAGTCATCCTGAACATAACCCTGTACGTGAGATCGTGATTCTGTATTTTGGCATCTTTTGGACAAATCGTTGGTATAATCATGCTTGCCATTCAATTTCCAGTCTTTCTGCATCATTTAATTTTGTTTTCATGAGCTATATCACCATACCCGAACCTAGGGTTTTGGAGGTTTGCATTTAGGCGTTTGTTTTGCAGGAACAATTGGGACAAATAACGGCCATGGTTGTGTTCAGGGAAGAGATACGATCATGATGATGTTCTTAAAACTCGTTTCCATGGCCTACAGATGATTTTATAAGGCAGCTAGGGATTTTGCTACGGATTCAAATCCGCGAGAAAAAAACCAGAAACCTGTGGAGAAGACGACTAGGTGTCTTCCCCTGATTAGTCCATTTAAATTATTCGCGCTATTTTTTTATTCCAGGCATAATATTTTGTTTTCACATATGTTATTCTTTTCTTATCATTATAACAAATAAGCATGATGGTGGAGATGGTAAGCGCGCTAGTGGATTGTCTCATGGGACCTGGGTTCGAATCCCAGGTCCCCTAAAAACTTTGTTGCATTTTATTTACAGGCGATCCCATGCAATATCCAAAGTGTGATCCACCATACGCTTGCAAATCTCAACGTGCCAGATGGCCTTCAGGCCAAATCTGGTGGCCAGGAATGAAGGACCATCATGTTCCCTGGTCAAAGGCGCGCACTGGATTGGAGAAGTCAACAAAGCTTGCTCATAATTGGGCCTGGAGATTGCTGATCTCACCTTCAAATCAGGCCCAGCACCCCCATTGGGTTATTTCTTTTCTTTATATTTCTTATTATTTATTTGATTTTAATTATAATTTTTATTGTTTAAATTAACCAATTAACATTTTTCGTAATAAAATCAGAAAATACAAAAAAATATTATTTTATTTATTAAGATTGATTTCATCATTTTATTTTATTTTGTAAATAATATTAACCTAATTAATTTAGTTTTAAATAGGTTTAACATTAATATTTTTGCAATAAATTAAAATTAATTTAGAATAACTAGGTTTTACTAACTTTTAATCATTTTTATTTTATTTCCTTAAATATTCAAAAACCCAAAAATATTTTTATTAATTAATTAATTAATTTTGACCTAATTTAACTTCCATTTAATTCAAAAATAAACAAAAAAAGTGCTTTCTTTCAAAAAGGGTCAAAACCCTAAAAAATGCGCTGATTTAATTTTCTCGCACGCGATCCATATTTCCAATATTGTAATTGCTTCCGGTATGTAATAGCTTTTAATTAGGACTTTAATTATGTATCGCTTTATTTTACTTTCCACAATTTAAATTAAAGGGTTTGTTTTTGGCGATGTAAATACCTGACGCCTTGTAATAGTTTAGATTTACTTTCCGCAATTTAAATTCCGCAAACTATTAACTGTTAGATGTTTGATAATAGGGAATGCATGACAAGATCCAATGTATGAACTTAAAATCAACATAACTCACCCATGACATGTACAAAGATAAAATTAATCGAAATAACACACTTGCACATGCCACTCTTAGGGTACACCTCACTTGGTTGCCTTTGAACGTGGTCATTGAGTATAGGAAGTTTTAGAGGTCGCCCTCTTGTCCAAAGATCATAAGTTGCCTCGAAACGGTTGCCTCAGATAAAATGATCTAAGACATTAGGGTTACCGCTAAGGCGTCCTAACATTACTTTAGTGACCACACGTCCCTTAATCGAATTGACCCGAAAACTCCAACGACGATGCTACCTACTCATCAATAGTGGGCTAGCATTGTCTAAAGGACATTTGCATAATTTAATTCCCTTTTCGAGTAGGTAGATGGTTCTTAAGTACTTTCTCCTTTTAAAACAAAATAAAAAAACTTTTCGCACTTACACTCTCTTCAAAACAAAAACCCCTTTCAAACCCACAAACACAAAGAAAAGCAAATTTTGAAAACACAATGAGCAAGTACCTAAGAGCCTGTGGATAACCACGGATAAAAAGGGTGCTAACACCTTCCCTTTCTATAATCTACCTCCCGAACCCGAGAAACATCTCAAAAAGGAATTTTTCTGTGCTTTTGTCCTTTCCTGGTTAGATAAAATAAAAGACGGTGGCGACTCTTGCTTACCGTGACATTTTTGCAAAAACAAACGCAAATCACGAACCAGCATTCCAAAATAGTCAGTTCTCTTTCCCACCGTATCACAGAACTGGCGACTCTGCTGGGGATAAATAAGTGGGGTGTATCTTAGGATTAGATCATTGTGTTTTCAATTGTATGCTTTGTATGATTTATCTTTGTGGGCTTGTATCGGAGTTTCTATAGATCCTAACTCAGATCTGGGGGTACCCTTTAGGTAAGTAGCAATAAACTGTGAGGGAACTGTCCGGCATAGACCGACATGGTTGAAGAAGTAGCTATGTTGGTATGGCACTTTAGTCTGTACCGATATCCCTTGTGTTGGAATGAGGAGAATATGGGTCTTCTAAGGGGTCATTAAGCATCAACTGACCTTAGAACCTTAAATTGACCAACTTGGCCATAGAACAGTAGCAGTATGCTACACTCATTGATACTAAACTCTCGCGATGATTCCGGCCGCAAGAAAAGGTTACTAAACTAGAATTATGACCGATTGAGGGTAGTCAGTGATATTAAGATCCTCTAGAACCCGGTTACTATTTTTAGGACAGGTTTAAACCAACTGAATTGAAAGAGGGTAGTACCTAAGCTCCTTGCCGGCCTGAAATCTAAGGGCTCTTTGTGTGACTTGTCTGCCTTTATCATGTTTGTTATTTATGGATACTTGTGGTGTGCTTACTATCATGACATCATGACATCATAACATTGCATACATCTCGCATAGGACTAACCTATTTCAAAGACATGAGGGATTCATCTTTGTTCTGTTTTGTAGGTCATCATGATGCCCATGCGTAAGAATACCATTCGGATCAACTTTGTCCAAGTCCCTACCTTGCTTAAAGAGTTGGTTGCCAAGATGCCTGACACTACTTCCTTCATCAGGAGGCATGGTTCTCTTCTCAGTTTGGTCACCTCCAAATTGGACGAGCAGATGATGAGTGTCCTGGTTCAGTTTTATGATCCGTTATACCATTGCTTTACTTTCCAGGACTTCCAGCTGGTTCCTACCCTAGAAGAGTTCTCTGAGCTGCTGGGTATCTCTGTTCTGGAGCAGACTCCGTTTACTGGGTGGGAAAAGACCCTTAGGCCCGAAGAAATTGCTGCAGCCCTTCATTTGACTAAAGAAGAGGTAATGGCTAATTGGGAGACTAGGAGTGGAGCAAAAGGATTTCTGACTAAGTTCTTGGTTGGCAAGGCTAACTACTTCTGGGATAGCCTAGACTTTAAGGCGTTCGAGGATATTCTGGCTCTTCTGATTTATGGCTTGGTATTGTTTCCGAATCCTGACACTTTTTTTGATGTAAATGCGATAAAGATCTTCATCTCTCAGAATCCTGTACCCACTCTCTTGGGTGACATTCTTCATCAGCTTTATGCTCGTACTGCCCGAAAGCGGGGAACCTTGATGTGTTGTGCTCCTTTATTGTCGAGGTGGTTTATTTTGCACCTCCCTAAGTCAGTGCTGAAGAACAAAGAAGAAATGGGTTGGGCTTATAGGGTGATGTCTCTCTCTCTCATAATGACATCATTTGGACTCTCAAGGGTATGGACGAGGTGACTATCATTGATCGTTATGGAGAGTATCCTAATGTTCCATTGATAGGAACCCATGGAGGAATTTCTTATAACCCATGCTTCGCTCTCTGTCAGTTTGGAAGGGCCAGAAGAGAAGGACCTCATGAGATGCTAATGCCTCATATCATCTTTGATTTTCAAGGGGATAGCGACGAGCAGTGTCGCAGATTCATAAGGGCTTGGGATAGAGTTCACCAATCTGATCCACATGAGCTGGGCCCAAAGAATTCTCTGCCGATGGAGCCATATCTCAGATGGGTCTGTATCCGTGCCCAGAAGCTAGGTATGACATATGAAGCTGTCTGGCCTGTCACTCTTGAAGTTGCTAATGAAGAAGGGGTTCTTCCAACCATTCTCCATCCTTATATGCCCACTGACGTTGGGGCACTGAAGAGATCTTGGATGCAACTACGGGAAGAACGAGATTCTTACCGAGAGAAGTTCAACGAGCAAGAGCAGAAGATCTAGAGGTTGACTAGACAGTTAGAGAACGAGCGGATTCTCAACGACTATGTCCGCACTGATAAGAAGAGTCCATGGGAGCATTGATTGACTTTTGATGATTTCCTTTCCAATTTTTATTTACTTTTCAGTATTTCCATTCTTGTAACGCCTTAAGGGAAATTTGTTGAACAATTTGAATTACAAAGTTTATCTAATAAAGTGTGTTTCCTTTCTTGTTTACAAATTTGAATCTCTCAATTGTCTTTGAAATCATAGTCATACGCATTTCATCCCATGCACTTCATAAACAGGTACTCATTACAGGTCTCTTATCTTCTTCGCTGTTTATTTCAGCGCTCGCTTATCATGTCTACTGAACCTTCAACTGAGCAAGCCATCAAGGCCCTCCAGGCCCAGAATGCCCAATTTCAAGAGTTGTTCATGAATCTAGCTAAGGGTCAGCAAGACCTGAAGACCCTGATTCTGAAAGAGAAGAAGAAGAAGAAGAAGAAGAAGAAAAGGACTATCCTGTTTATCACAGGGCACAGGTTTGGCAACAGGCTACAGAAATAAGTTGATCTAACCACCTAATCTGGAGGGAAAGATAGTCCACAAGAAAGGAGGGCTGCTAGCCCTGTGGTCTCTGACAACGAGACGGACTACGATGAAGAACAGTATCCTCCGGCTGAGGATAGATACAAGCAACTGGAGGACCGATTGAGCGCTATGGAAATTCAGAAGGTGTCTGGTCTGGACTTCGGAGATCTAGGTCTATCATCTGGGGTAGTGATTCCCCACAAATTCAAGGCACCAACCTTTGCTAAGTATGACGAAGTTTCTTGTCCGAAGCTGCACCTCCGGTCATATGTGAGGAAGATTCAGCCGTACACAGCTGATAAGAACCTATGGATCCACTTCTTCCAAGACAGTCTCTCAGGGACTCAGCTTGAGTGGTTCTATCAGTTGGACGGAGCCAGTATCCGCAGTTGGGAAGATTTGGCTACTGCATTCTACAGGCAGTATCAGTACAACTCCGACCTCGATCCTATGCGTACCCAACTCCAGGGTATGTCAATGGGAATGGGTGAAGGATTCAAATATTATGCTCAGCAGTGGAGGGACCTCGCCGGTAGGGTGCAACCGCCTTTGGCTGATCGGGAGCTTGTTGACATGTTTCTGGGGACCCTGTCTGGTCCATTTTTAAACCACTTAATTGGAAGCTCTTCATTTGGGTTTACAGACCTTATTTTGACTGGTGAGAGGATTGAGGCTGGTATTAAGGCTGGTAAGATACAGAAGGGTGCTTCATCAAGCACCGAGAAGAAGCCATTTAAGAAAGAATCCAGTGCCGTTTACAGTTCGAGAAGACAGAATAGACCTGAACACTGCCAAGCTGTTAACACGGTTGTTATTTCAAAACCTGCTGGTGCTCCGCAGCACAACAATCAACAGAAGGACGAGAGACCTCGAAGGCAATTCACCCGTCTCAGCATGACCTTATCTCAGATTCTGCCACAGTTGCTGAAGACCAATCTGGTGATTCTAAAGGAAGCCCCAAAGAATCCAAATATCACATCACCAAAGTATAACCCTAATGCCCGCTGTGCTTTTCACTCTGATAGCCCGGGGCATAATACATATGATTGTTGGGTTTTGAAGAACAAGGTACAAGACCTAATTTATGTGAAGGAGATTGAGTTTGAGGCGCCCGAGAGGCCTAATGTTGTGACTGCTCCCATGCCCAAGCATGGAGTGAATGCTCTAGAAGAAGACTTGTTTGTAGTTTCTGTGGATGAAATTGTTACCCCTTTGATGACTGTAAAGAAAAACCTTTTGCTAGCCGGTTTATTTCCGGGCTGTGACAAAGGTTGCCATATGTGTTCTGTTTCACCTACCGGTTGCCCATTCCTGAAGTCAGGTATCCAAAACCTGATGGATAGTAAGGAGATCCTGTTTGAGAAGACTGTTGTTCCCTCCACTCCTACTGAAGAAGTTGCCATTATTACCATTTTCGAAAATTCTTCCAAGGCTCCCTCGAGGAAGCCTGTTATAATTACATCTGTTCTGAGAACCGCACCTGTAACCATCACTGTTCCGGAGCCCATCCCTTACACCTCTGATAAAGCTGTCCCTTGGCAATATGGGGCTGATGTTTATTTTCATGGAGTTAAGCAAGAGTTGGATGCTGATACTGACATCAGCAACATTACCGGACCTGTTAAAGTCACCCACAGCGGAAGACTTTTATCACCTGATATTGCTCCACCAACTTCCCGAAGACCTGTTGTTATTACACCTGCCAGTGTACCTTCTACTATTCCTGATCAAGTTCCTATTCTTACCCCTGTCACCGAGTCATCTGACACCCGGGGCAAAGGGATCACCATTGATGCGCCTGCCCAGACGGAGGCACCAAAGACAATTACTGTTGAAGCTTCTAAGCAAGAGATGGAAGAGATTCTGAAAATTATCAAGAAGAGTGACTACAATGTAGTTAAACAGCAGCGGCAAACCCCGTCTAAAATTTTTATGTTGTCACTATTGCTGTGCTCAGAGGCCCATGCTAAGGCTCTGATTACCTTTTTGAAAACTTCCCACGTGCCACAAGAGACATCAGCTGATCAGTTTACAGATTGTGCGGCTAATTTGACCACTGATAATGGGTTGGGTTTCTCGGACACCGACTTGACTACTAAGGGGAAGAATCACAACGATGCCCTGCATGTCTCCATTAAATGCAGGGGCACTACTCTTGCACATGTATTGGTGGATATTGTTTCCTCATTGAACGTATTGCCTAAAAAAGCTCTAGACCGGTTGGATTGTGAAGGGTTGGAGCTGAAACCAAGTAACATTGTTGTCAGGGCCTTTGATGGGTCTAAAAGGATGGTGCATGGAGAGGTTGATATCCCGATCAAGGTTGGTTCTTAGGTCTTCAACTCTACGTTCTATGTGATGGACATTAGGCCATCTTATTCTTGTTTGCTGGGCCGTCCATGGATCCATAAAGCTGGGGCCGTAACCTCAACGCTCCACTAGAAGTTGAAGTACCCGGTCAAAGGGAAGATTGTGACAGTACAAGGGGAGGAAGAGTACATGGTCAGCCACCTCAACTCGTTTCGATATGTAGAAATGGATGGGGAGTTCATTGAGACCCCGTTCCAGAATTTTGAAGAGGTTCCCCAGACACTGGCATCAGCTGAGACTGTGGTTGAAGATTCTCCTATGAAAATGGCTTCCTTAAAGGATGCCCGGGCTGTTATTGAGAAGGGTGAGTGTGCAAATTGGGGCCGACTTCCTGATTTTACACAGAAGACTAACAAGTTTGGTTTGGGTTTCACTGCAGAAGCTCAAAGGGCTGTTCGGAATGCACGAATCGGAAGACCTCCCGTGTTCATCAGCAGCTCGGGAGTGAATGCCATTGAAGATGATGCGGAAGAGCCTGAATTCGACAGCTGGATCTATCCTACAACCGACGGTGGACCAAGCAACTGGACAGCAAAGGACTTCATCCATATTACTTTTGTTACCCAGTAATGAAACTTTTGTTTTGAATTTGTAACAGACAATGTTTGAAACTTTACGGCTCGGTGTCTTACCCGGGGCACCGTGACTTCATTTGTGAGGGCTTTTGTTTGTCATCTACATATATCATTAATAAAAGCATTGGACGTTTTTTGCATTTCAAATCTTGCGCTCCTTGTTTTTCTTTATTATATATTGCAAAAACAGCTATTTTACACACACTCACATATACAGGTCCACATCCACTCTGGATCTTACTGGTAACGACTCTGCTACTGCCAGTTATGACTTCGAAAATCTGATCAACTTAGCCGAAGACGAAGGTGAAGATGATTGCGAAGTGCCTGATGAACTTGTAAGACTGTTACTCCAAGAAGAGAGGGCCATCCAGCCGCACGAAGAGCCGGTGGAATCAGTGAATCTGGGTACTGAGACAGACAAGAAGGAAGTCAAGGTTGGTGCAAATCTGGAGCTTAGTGTGAAGCAACGGTTGATTCAGATGTTGCGTGACTACGTTGAAATCATTGCCTGGTCTTATAAAGATATGCCTGGTTTGGATACTGGCATTGTGGTTCATCGCCTGCCTACCAAGGAAGATTGTCCTCTGGTAAAACAGAAGGTCCGCCGAATGCGCCCAGAGATGTCTGAGAAAATCAAGGCTGAAGTTATGAAACAGTTTGACGCCGGTTTTCTAGCAGTTACTTCTTACCCTCAGTGGGTGGCCAATGTGGTTCCTGTGCCGAAGAAGGATGGTAAGGTTTGAATGTGTGTTGATTACATGGATTTGAACAGGGCAAGCCCTAATCAATTTCATGACCAATTATTAATTTTTCTATTTTATTTGATTTTTATTGATTTAATTCATTTTTAATCAATTTAAATCAAAATAAAATCCAAATCTTAATAGCTTGATATCTTTTTGATCATTACAGCTTTCAATTATCATGATACACCCAATCAAATTCGTGCCAAGCCATATCATGCATAAAATCTTGGATTTGGAAAGAACTTGAAAGCCTTTAATGGAGGAATCATATCATATCCAAAGTCATCAATTCACATGGATTGAAGCCCAAATTTTTAACCTAATTGCTTCTAATATACACACACAACATGAAGCACACAAAAAGACGGCCTAAAAGTGGTAGAAATCACAAAACCAAACTTGGAAAAAAGCTTGAAAATCTTGAAACTGAAATCATACTTAGAGCTCGATTCAAAGCAAAATATCCACATAGACCTCTTGCTGGAGATCCACTGAAGCTGTTGCAACCATTCACAAGCTCTGAAACCTCCTAAAACTCACTGTAAGTTATCCTGAACATAACCCTGTACATGAGATCGTGATTCTGTATTTTGGCATCTTTTGGACAAATCGTTGGTATAATCATGCTTGCCATTCAATTTCCAGTCTTTCTGCATCATTTAATTTTGTTTTCATGAGCTATATCACCATACCCGAACCTAGGGTTTTGGAGGTTTGCATTTAGGCGTTTGTTTTGCAGGAACAATTGGGATAAATAACCGCCATGGTTGTGTTCAGGGAAGAGAGACGATCATGATGATGTTCTTAAAACTCGTTTCCATGGCCTACATATGATTTTATAAGGCAACTAGGGATTTTGCTACGGATTCAAATCTGCAAGAAAAAAACCAGAAACCTGTGGAGAAGACGACTAGATGTCTTCCCCTGATTGGTCCATTTAAATTATTCGCGCTATTTTTTTATTCCAGGCATAATATTTTGTTTTCACATATCTTATTCTTTTCTCATCATTATAACAAATAAGCATGATGGTGGAGATGGTAAGCGCGCTAGTGGATTGTCTCATGGGACCTGGGTTCGAATCTCAGGTCCCCCAAAAACTTTGTTGCATTTTATTTACAAGCGATCCCATGCAATATCCAAAGTGTGATCCACCATACGCTTGCAAATCTCAACGTGCCAAATGGCCTTCAGGCCAAATCTGGTGGCCAGGAATGAAGGACCATCATGTTCCCTGGTCAAAGGCGCGCACTGGATTGGAGAAGTCAACAAAGCTTGCTCATAATTGGGCCTGGAGATTGCTGATCTCACCTTCAAATCAGGCCCAGCACCCCCATTGGGTTATTTCTTTTCTTTATATTTCTTATTATTTATTTGATTTTAATTATAATTTTTATTGTTTAAATTAACCAATTAACATTTTTCATAATAAAATCAGAAAACACAAAAAAATATTATTTTATTTATTAAAATTGATTTCATCATTTTATTTTATTTTGTAAATAATATTAACCTAATTAATTTAGTTTTAAATAGGTTTAACATTAATATTTTTGCAATAAATTAAAATTAATTTAGAATAACTAGGTTTTACTAACTTTTAATCATTTTTATTTTATTTCCTTAAATATTCAAAAACCCAAAAATATTTTTATTAATTAATTAATTAATTTTGACCTAATTTAACTTCCATTTAATTCAAAAATAAACAAAAAAAGTGCTTTCTTTCAAAAAGGGTCAAAACCCTAAAAAATGCGCCGAATTAATTTTCTCGCACGCGATCCGTATTTCCAATATTGTAATTGCTTTCGGTATGTAATAGCTTTTAATTAGGACTTTAATTATTTATCGCTTTATTTTACTTTCTGCAATTTAAATTAAAGGGTTTGTTTTTGGCGATGTAAATACCTGACGCCTTGTAATAGTTTAGATTTACTTTCCGCAATTTAAATTCCGCAAACTATTAACTGTTATATGTTTGATAATAGGGAATGCATGACAAGATCCAATGTATGAACTTAAAATCAACATAGCTCACCCATGACATGTACAAAGATAAAATTAACCGAAATAACACACTTGCACATGCCACTCTTAGGGTACACCTCACTTGGTTGCATTCGAACGTGGTCATTGAGTATAGGAAGTTTTAGAGGTCGCCCTCATATCCAAAGATCATATGTTGCCTCGAAACGGTAGCCTTGGATAAAATGATCTAAGACATTAGGGTTACCACTAAGGCGTCCTAACATTTCTTTAGTGACCACACGTCCCTTAATCGAATTAACTCGAAAACTCCAACGACGATGCTACCTACTCATCAATAGTGGGCTAGCATTGTCTAAATGACATTTGCACAGTTTAATTCCCTTTTCGAGTAGGTAGATGGTTCTTAAGTACTTGCTCCTTTTAAAACAAAACAAAAAAACTTTTCGCACTTACACTCTCTTCAAAACAAAAACCCCTTCCAAACCCACAAACACAAAGAAAATCAAATTTTGAAAACACAATGAGCAAGTACCTAAGAGCCCGTGGATAACCACGGATAGAAAGGGTGCTAACACCTTCCCTTTCTATAATCTACCTCCCGAACCCGAGAAACATCTCAAAAAGGAATTTTTCTGTGCTTTTGTCCTTTCCTGGTTGGATAAAATAAAAGACGGTGACGACTTTTGCTTACCGCGACTTTTTTGAAAAAACAAGCGCAAAACGCGAACCATCATTCCAAAACAATTATTTCTCTTTCCCACCGTATCACAAGGTATAATTAAAACCGTTATGAACCTTTTAGTACTCAAATTTTTTACGTTCGTTTTACTTACATTTTTTTTGCATGGTAATGTTAGACTCCTACAAAACCCAAACCAAAAGATAAAGGGATTACGCGGCCAAAGGAGTCAGTGACAACAAAAAAACAGGTACAACACAATTATATGATATTTATGCTTAGATAATGTTAATTTGTCGTCCTATACTTGACCACTCTAATTTTATGATATTTAGATTATTCCTGCTAAAGATATTGAAGTTGTAAGTAGGGGTAAGGAGCCTGTAATTAGCAACATTCCCACAGAAACAAAGAGTGTTGCTAAGAGGACCGGGGCTAGAAAGAAAACTACTTCACAATATAGGTCGTGCCTTCAGACATATATAAGCTTCACAACTATTTCGCAAGGTGGTACTTCTCTTATACCCCTGGATGAAGGGATTTATGGTTCTGAAGGCATGACAATAATTGGTAAGGAGGATTTGGAAGAAGTTTTTGGACACTTGACATTAGGCATGGCTGTTATCAATACATACATCAGGTATACTCCAATCAACTTTGTTTAATTAATTGTAGAATTTATTTACTCATTTCAATGAATAATTAATGTTAATGATGTTTTTATTTAAGGTTTCTGTATGACAAGTTGATTCGCCCGCGTGGATTGGAGTCCGGATTTGCTTTCATAAATCCCAACATTGTCCACGCAGGGTCAATCATCTCAAAACCAGATGAAGTAATAGCATTTGTGCTCAGTTTATTTATGGCCAGCAAAGATACAGAAAAATTGTTCTTTTTACCATATAATACTGGCCCCAAGTAAGATTTTCATTCTAAATTTCCTCTATTATAATTTTTCATTTTTTAACGTTGTGCCGAAAATTTCCATCTAACCTTTGTTTAATATTCCAGTGGACACTGATTATTAGTTGCAATTAATCCTGTGAGAGAAATTGTATATTATCTGGATTCATTGGGCAATGATTGGACAATATACCCAGATATGAAGAAGACGATTGACACGTAAGTGAGATTGTTCCAAAATATTACTGTGTATATTTAATTATTTATGTGCGATAATTCTAAATATTCGTTATTATTTTATTATATAATTCTACAAAGTTTTCGAGCACAAATAGATATTCAAGTACCAAGGTGTAGAGTCAACAATATTTATTGGATCAAAGTGGAGGTATAGATTTTCACTATTTTGATTATATAGCGATGATACTTGATAAAACAAGTTAAGGTGTATATCTTGATGTATATCCGTATTTTCTTTCCATGTGTAGTGTCCTCGTCAGCGTAATGGTGTAGATTACGGTTATTTTATGTTGAGGTTTATGAAAGAAACTATTCTTTTGGACCGATTAGATATTCCATCCACGGTATGAATTTCTAACTTAGGAATTATTTTAATATTTCTCATAAAATGACTTAGTATTTTAATTAAATCATACTATGTTATATTATTATGTAGTACTTTGATGAATTCAATTGTGCTTCATACTTAAAAGATCAATTGGATGAACTTATGGAGGATTGGTGCCAATTTGTTATGGAGTTGAGAGTTTTATTATAAGGTATAACTTTGAGTTTTGAGAATATAATATATGTCGTTATAGTTGTGTTACAATATTATTGTTTTTGTTGTTGTTATTTGGTAACTTGTATGAATTTTGATTTTTTGATTTTGTTTTAGGTTATATAGGTGCAGCTCGATGTAGAAGATAGAGTTATTTTGTAATTCATTGTTGATTTTGTTTCATTGTTGTATATACTAATATTGTTGTTGTGTATATTGTGCAAAAAGGATTGAAGAGATGAATATTGATGTTGTTATAATATTGTTTCATTGTGGTATATTAATGTTGTTGTTGTTTAAAATGTTATAATGAAGCTATAAATTCTGGTGCAAAAATGGTGAGATTAAATTTGATAGGCAGCGTTTTGTTTTAAATGAAAAAATAATTATATTTAAAAAAATAATAAGGAAAAGCGCTGCTAAAGGGGGGAATAAACAGCGCTTTTAATGAGAAGCACTGTCTAAAGTGTTAGAAAAAAATTATATTAAAAAATAATAAGGAAAAGCGCTGCTAAAGGGTGGGGGGGGGGGGGGGGGGGAATAGACAACGCTTTTAATGAAAGCACTGTCTAAAGTGATTGAAAAAAAAATATATTAAAAAATAATAAGGAAAAGCGCTGCTAAAGGGGGGGGGGGATAGACAACACTTTTAATGAAAGCGCTGTCTAAAGTGATTGAAAAAAAATATTAAAAAATAATAAGGAAAAGCGCTGCTAAAGATGGGGAATAGACAGCGCTTTTACCAAGTGCTGTCTAAAGTTCCACATTAAAAGCGCTGTCTAAAGTGTAAGCGCTGCTAAAGGGGCTGCTAAAGGGGGTACCTATAGCAGCGCTTTTGAAATTACATAAGCATTGTCTATACCTTTAGCAGCGGAGGTTTTAGCAGCGCTTTTAAGCGTTGTTAAAGGCCTAAAAAAGCGTTGTCTAATCCCTTGTTTGGCATAGTGTTGTATTTAAGGTGTTCTTTTTACTTTGTTTGGTTCTTGTCATGCAAACCCTAATTACTAATCATGGCATATGAAAGTGATAAATTGTGTAATGTAAATATACTAAGCTATTACAAAAAATTTATGGGAGGGGGGAATACAAGTTTGAATGGGGATTTTGCAAGAATATAAGGCTAAATAAATGATTACAACCAAATCGAATTTGTGCGAATTAAGATAAATATAATACAATATTTAAAATATAATGCAATTTAATGTACATATAAAGAGATTTTTTTAATGTCTTATTTTCATGTAAAAGAATATTTAATTTAAGCCTAAAAATATAAAGAAAAAGATTTAATTTTTGAAAGGGGTTTAACCCTAATTTTATTTAATAGAAAATAAAGTTTATATATTATTATTTTTGTATATTTTCTATAAAAATAATAAATAATATTATATAAGAAAAATATAAAAATTAAATATATATACAAGAATAAGTATTTATAAGTATGAAAATAAAAATAATTTGAAATAAATATGTTTAATTATTTTTACAAGTTTATTAAGAAAATAAGTTATATCCTATTTAAAATAAACTATATTTTATGTGAGAAATAACAAAAAAATAAAATAAAAGTGTAATATGATCAAATTATTTTTTAGGATTTTTAATCATTAAAGAAAATAATTAAAATATAAAATATGGAAGCAAAACAATAAATAAAAAAAATAAAATATGAAATAAGTTGGCAGGGGTAAGATAGTAGAAGTGGTGGTAATGTTAGTAAAAACTATGGCCCAAAGCAAGAAGCCCAAACCTGAAAAAAAATGTCAAAACTGAAAAATGGTAAAAATGCAAAACAAAAGTAGCGCGCCCAAGTTTGAACCCAGGACAAGGGTCTCACCAGCGCGCTACTTTGCCACTGGGATGGCTATACTTCCATTGTCTTCAGTGAAACAAAAACAATATAACACAAAACACGCCCTATGCCCTAATTCATCTTCTTCCTCAAGCCTTGGCCGGATCCCTTGTAACTTCCTCATGCTTCCATAAAAATGAAAACTTATAACATGAAAAATGTAGAATTTGAACTCACGAATCCAACCATATAAGTTATGTAATCTAACTATCAAAGATCAAAGAGAATTTTAAAAGCCATAATTTCTAACCTAATATTTCCAGAGATTTTAACTTCCAAATTCTCTTAGCACAAGTAAAATCAATGCAAGATAATGATATGTATAGCTTCGTTATGATGAGAACTACATTTTTTATTCACAGATCGTGCCCTAAGGTTGCCTGTACAAGGAGATAGAGTTTGAAAAACTACCTCCTTCAGCTGGAATCGTGTATGGAAATGTAGTGACTTTAATGGGGGCCTGATGCTTGCTTGAGCTTCCTTGAGCTTCCCTGAATCTATTCCAACCTTTGCCTTGCTCTGAAAGTGGCTAGAACTCCCTGACCAAGTCCAACTGCAAGCTTCAAAGTCAACAATGGCAGATGGTGGAAAAGAGGATACATAACAGGGATGATGGTTTGGATAGGTTTGATATCAAGTATGTAAGGTGTTGGAATGATCTAAACACAAAATGCACGAGCCAAATGGAGGATGAGTGATCTTGTGCAGAATCTGCAGTTTTTGACAGGTTTTGGGTGTTTTTCAGCTTGAGAGAGTTTCAGGTCTTTTCCAAACGTGTTATATGTTGTATCTTCTTTGCGTATTAGTATAGAAATGGTTTTAAGTTAGCTCTCTATCAACTGTGCAAGCCCTAGCCTTTTTGCAACTTTTCTTGTACTTGAAGCAAAGTGACAAGACAAAACTCACATGCTTGTACCAGCTTGTTTAGGGTTGGTATTTCTTCCCTACAAGTTGTCTTTGGTCTGTGGTACTTGCATGTATCAAGGGGACAGGTCCAATGCTCAAGATCACAAAGTTTGCAAAAGTTGCTCTTTTTCAAAATGGCAATGGAACCTTTTTGCCATAAATGGAATTACAAGTTGTGTAAAGGTTCAAAAGCATGGATATAGGCTTTGTCAACTGAGTAAGCATTTAATTAAGGAGTGTGGAACAAGTTTAGGACCTGTATAGCATAAATTAGCCAGCATAGCATTGATTTTCAACTTGGTTCTTCATGAAATGACTTGAACAAGAAGTGAGAAAATGCCAACTACCTCTCTTCGATTCTCCCTACTCAAAAATGACCTTAAGGATTTCTTGGACATTTTGGAAAACTTGAAATGTGCTCTATAATCCATCTTTGAAATGAATTTTGAGATAACTCTTGGAACTAGGTGAAAAGTAGTCATGAAGTTGGGTCCAAAACTTGCCTAAATTAGGGCAAAATTTCACTAAGTTAAGAAGTTCATGACCATGTATTCACAAATTTATATCTTAAGATCCAAGCATAATTAGGGAAAAGTTTGTGAGGAAAAGTTGTAGATTTCATGGAGATCTACAACTTTCATGTTGGGAAGTTTCCTTGAATCATGAGGCATCATGGTGTAAAAGTGGTGTAAAGTTGAGAAAAAATAAGAAAATTTTCATACTTAGATAATTTCTAAGTTATGAAAATTTTCAAATTCAAACCCTAAATTTCAAATTTGGATTTCTTGATGAACAAGTTTCACATTTGGAAATTTTTTGATGAATTATGACCTTCGGCACTTGATTTTGACCAAAAAGTCAAAGTTTGACTTTTCAGCGTACAATTGACTTTTGATCAGTTGACTGCAAATTTCATTTGTCAATCCAATGCATTTGAGATGCTTTGAGCCATGTGATTAAGTCAAGATGATGCCATTGAATCCTTGAAATCATGCTTGAACTCAATTGGTCATTTGCTAGGTTAAAAAGTCAAAGATTGCCTTTCCTCAGTCAAAACCCTAATTTTAACCATTTTGCCTTTTTTGTGATTTGATCAAATTTCTTGAGGAATTGTGAACCAAACTTGACCAAATGGTACATATGAGTCTAAAATGTTGATGTGGATAAAAAATTATGAAGTTTGACTGTAAATTGGCCATGGTTGACTTTTTCCCCAATACAGCTGATTTTTAGGTCAATTGTCCAATTGACTGATCAAAAATGTGGTTCAAGGCTTGAAACGTGTCATGAGTGATCTTAGGGGTCCATAATGATGTTTGAAAGTCACATGAAGTATTGATAGTCCAAAAATCCTTGTGAAAACTCAAACCCTAATTTTGGGTCATCAGTGCAAGATGAGATGTCTTGAGCTGATCAAACCCTAATCCAGTCTTAAGTCAAAGAGGTCTTGTGAGAAAAGTCTTGATAAATGAGAGGGAAAATTTTGGGGTACAACAATTAGCAAGTACACAAGGCATTTAAACTTGGATTTCTCAAAAAATCACATGTTGAGCTTAAGCATCTGTTTTTTAATTCTGATCATCTACAAGTCTCCAAACTTATTGCTTATAAATAGAGGCGCTATTTGTGAGCTAAGGTACGAGCTTGAACACCCTGAAACTCCCTCAAACCGAGAATTATCCAAAAACACAATTGTTGCACAGTTTCTGACTTTGATTTTGAAATTCAGAATCTACTCGTGTGTTTCTTGGCCTTTTGGTTCCTAAAGCTCCTACACATCAAATATAACCTATCTATGTCCCTGTTTCATAACTGTAACACCATTTGCATCAAACTCCATAACCAAAAACAGAGCACTGCAAGTTGACTTCTCCATACCATTCCAGCCATCCATTGCTCAAGTTAAGCATTGTATTAGCTTCTTGGGAACTTAAGGAAGCTAACTTGATCATTGTAGCACATTGAATCAAGCTCATTTGCATTTCACGATTTCCATTTTTGAGGTACATTTTCTGAACTTCTATCTTTTCATTTAGGCATTGTTAGGCTTGCATTTGTGAAGATAAAATGTAGACATCATTGCCCTGAAATTGTACATGTCCATCGATTTCATTTATATTGATTGAGCTTAGAGAATTTTAGGTTTGAATCTCTGAAAATAATTAGGTCATAATTTGGTACTTTTAGAAATTCTCATTCATCTTTGATTTATAGCTTATGATATTTATATGGTTAGATTCGTATGGAAAAATGGAGCACCTTTCAAGTTTGCAAATTTCATTTTTGTTGAAAAATTATGAAGTTACAGATGTTCAGGCTGGAGGTTGAAGATGAAGTCACATTCAGGACATAACTTATGTTATGTATTTTTTATTTCATCAATGTTACCGGATATACAGACCCCAGTGGCAAAGGTAACGCGCATGTGTGTTAGAGGTCAGGGGTTCAACACCCAGCGCTACCTTTTATTTTATTTTTTCACATTTTTCCTCTTTTTCGTTCCAAACAGCGTGATGGGCCTCCAAGTGGTGGGCTTTGGATTTTTTGTTGATTTCTAACCCCCCTATTTACTTTTGCCTGCTGGTCCAACTCTCTTTTATTATTTCATTTTTATTTATTTTCTTTTTCTTATTTTATTTTTATTTTCAATTTTCTTTTATTATTTTTTATTACTATTATTATTATCATTATTATTATTTTGATTAACAAAAAATCCAAAAGAATATTTTATTTGTTTATTTACATATTTAAAAGAACTCATTTATATGTTTATTTTCTTTATAAAACAAAAAAGAACAAAACATTTTCTTAAAAAAATTAATTTCTTAAATAATTAATATTTAGATTTAGGTTTAATTATTAATTTATTTTCTTTTAAATTAAAATTAACATAGAATTTAGGTTTCTTTTAATTATTCATTTTTTATATTATTATTATTAATTTAAAACCTTTTTTCATAAAAAAAACCTAAAAATGCTTTTTTAACTTAATTTCTTTCCTTAATTAATTTAGGTTTAATTTTATTTAATTTTTATTAATCATTTTCTTAATTAGGTCAAGATTAAACCCTTTTATTAAAAACAAAACAAAATCATTTCTTTTTCCATTTATATTCTTGCATTATTTTATCTTCAATTCTTGTACATTATTCAATATGGTTATAATAGATAATTAGGTTTAATTTTCTTGTAAATCCCCATTTGTAAATTTGTATACCCCTTCCCCTAATGATGTAATAGCTTAGTAATTTTACTTTCCGTAATCTATCGCTTTATATAAATGTTAGTAATTAGGGTTTGTATGGAAAGACAAAAATCAACAATTAGCAAACCCTGATTCAAGATAAACAATGCATGTAAATCAAACACACTTGCACACTTACACCCTTAGGATAATTCCACTTTTTTGCCTTACAAAAATGACCATGTTATGCATGTGGGGTACCTTAGCAAAAACAATCAAAAAATACAAGATCATAGTCCCTCGATGATGCTATCAATGTTGCCTTTCAAAATGATCTTAGTCCCTCAAAGAAAAATTCTAAGATATATCACAACATTGCTATCATGACTATACTATGACCCATGTCTGTCCCTTTACATTCAAAGATAAGGCTTATTACCAATCAATGGTAAGATAGCAATATCAAAGGAAAGGAAGAAATGAACAAAGACTTTTGAGTAGGTAGATTGTTCCTAGTTGCTTGCTCATTTTCAAATCAGACATCCTTGCTTATTTTCAAAACAAACACCAAACACTTTCAAAAACACTTTCAAAAACACTTTCAAAACATTTTCCAAACATGAAATATTTTCAAAAGCCCAACACTTTGTATACGCTCTTACGAACGAGAACTATTACAAAGTTTTCCTAAACGAATGCCCTTTTTCAAAATACTTTCAAATACCACACAAAGCACATTTTCAAACAAAAAGTAAGTGATCTAGCAAGCAACTAAGAGCCCATAGATAACTATGGATGAAAAGGGTGCTAACACCTTCCCTTTTCATAATCTACCCCCCGAACTCAAGAAATAATTTCAAAGGTCTTTCTTGTTCTTTTCAGTCTTTCCTTTTGGATAAAAGAAAAGTCGGTGGTGACTCTTTCTAACCGCAACATTTGTGATAAAATGCAAAAGACCTAAGTCAGTTCTCCCACCGTATCACAGAACTAGCGACTCTGTTGGGGAAAACTTAAAAGTGGGGTTACCTTAGGGCTAGATCACCTTTATTTGCTTTCATTGTTTGATTTGTTTGATTTACATTTTGGTTCCTTGTTTGGGCTTGTTTTAAATCCTCTACCCGGATTTGGGATACCTTATAGGTAAGTAGCAATACGTTATGGAAACTGTGCGGGGTATACCGATATGGTCTAAGAAATAGATACATTAGTGTGACACATTTGTGGGTACCAGTAGCCCTTGAGTAGTCAAGGAGAATATGGGGCCGTTGTGTGGTGTCATGAAGCACTAACTGACTTTTAGAACCTTTACTTGACCAACTTGGCCATTAGGACGTAGTGAGATAAACGACTTTGGTGCAGTCCAAAGTTGGTTGATACTCGATACTACACTCATTGAGTTTTGACTTCTCGAGATATTTCGGTCGCCGTAAAAGAGGCTTGTGATGAAACAATGCTCGATAAGACAGATCAGTGATATTGAGATCCCTTAGAACCCTGTTACTATTTCTAGGACAGGTTTGAGCCAACTAAACTTCAAGAGGGTACTTACCTATGAGACTCCATGCAAGCCAAAACCTAAGGACTTGTTTTCCTTGTTTGTATATACTTAATTTTACATAACATCATAAACATCATAACATCATACTCATTCTCACTAACCATTTCAAGGATTATTGGGATTTATCTTTGTACTGTTTTGTAGGATATGGCTTCTATCCGCAGCAATACTATCCAAGTCAATCTTGTAAGAATTCCTCCTCAACTCAAAGAGTTAGCATCAAGGGTTCCTGAGATTTCTTAATTCACCGAAATACATGGTCGCCTCCTAAACTTGGTTACCTCTAACACTGATGAAAATATGATGAAGGTGCTTTTCCAGTTCTTTGATCCTCTACACAATTGCTTCACTTTTCCTGATTATCAGCTTGTACCAACTTTGAAAGAATTCTCTCAACTCTTGAGGATTCCCATTCTCAATCAACTACCCTTCAACGGTACAGAAAGAGATCCAAAACCTGAAGAGATTTCCCAAGCATTACACTTGCAACAATCTGATATCACAACTAATTGGGAAACAAGGAGTGGTGTTAAAGATTTCTTAGCCAAGTTCTTTTACGAGAAAGCTCAAGATTATTGGAACTCTTTGGACTTACAATATTTTGAAGAAATCTTGGCCCTTCTCATCTATGGTATGGTTTTGTTTCCAAACCCTGACCAACTTACAGATGTAAATGCTGTCAAAATATTCATGTCACGCAATCCAGTGCCTACTTTATTGGGGGATATCCTACATTCTTTTCACTCTCGCACTATGAGGAAGAGAGGGATCCTCATGTGTTCACTCCTCTCTTGGAAAGATGGTTTATTTCGCATCTTCCCCTATATGTATTGAATAACGAGCAAGGTTTGAGGTGGTCCCATAGGTTGATGACGCTCAGACATTCAGATGTTCATCGGTGTTCTCGATCCTTGGAGAATGCTACTATCATCGACCGTTGTGGGGAATTCCCTAATGTCCCTTTGCTTGGTATTAAAGGAGGTATCACTTACAACCCTTGCTTACGACAGTTTGGTTACGCCTGAAGGGATGGTACCCATGAGATGCTCATCCAAGAAGTGCTATTCGACTACGAGAGCAACGATCAAAGTTAACGCTAGAAGTTTATACGAGCTTGGAGGATGGTAAGCAAAGTGGATAGCAAGACACTGGGAAGCAATAATTCCATTCCCCTTGAGCCTTACCTTAGGTGGGTACGAGCTCCTTCTCAGGAACTTGTGATGCCTGATCCCTCCATCTTACCAGTCATCATGGAACCTGTGGTTGAAGGAGATGTCCCGTACACTGTCCTCCATCCTGACATACCTACCTCTCTTGAAGACTTGCAAAAGGGTTGGATTCAGCTAAAGGATGAATGAGATACTCTCGAAGCTCAATTATATGCTAGTGAGTAAAGGGTCTTGGAGCTTATAGAACAACTACAAGAAAAGTAAAGTGTGAACGCTTATCTCGTGCCAAAGAGGATGCGTTCAGTCTTTTTATCTTAGAGAGTTATTTTGTAAGCCCAAGAGGCATGATGTATTCATTTTGAACTAATTAATGAAAATTGACGTTTGTTAATTCTTTTGTCTATACAAATTTAAATTTCATAAATCCTTGAAATCATTTGCATATACATCTTCCATGCATCATAACATGACAGGTTTTCCCACAACATGTTTCCTTATCTTTCTGCTGTTTATTTCAGCAAGATGGATCTAGAGAAAACTGTAAAGGATCTTCAGGCACAAAACTCTCAATTCCAAGAGACTCTACTAGCCCTAGCCAAGGGGCAACAAGATATGATGGCATTGCTGGAAGTTAAGAAGAAACCCAAGAGGAAAGCTCTGGTCAACATGGGTAGAAGGTTCTTAGAGCAAGGTCGTCAGATCCCGGTAGTGGAAGACTCATCTGAGGAAGACGAGGATCTGATTGGTGAGACTAAGAGTGTCTAGGCTGACTGTATTAATGATCAAGCGTTTGATGATGATGATTATTTCGATGAGCAGTATTCACCCGTCGATGTCAAGTATAAGCAGTTAAAAGACAGATTAAAAGTCGTTGAGATCTAAGCCATCCCCGATTTAGATTTTGATGATTTGGGTTTGATCTCTGGGGTTGTTATTCCCCACAAATTCAAAATACCAGTCTTTGCAAAGTATGATAGAGTTTCTTGTCCAAAACTTCACTTGAAATCTTATGTGCGTAAGATACAGTCGCACACCGCTGATAAGAAACTCTGGGTTCACTTTTCCAAGAGAGCTTGACCGTAAAACAACTAGAGAGGTTCAATTAGATGGTTCTTGTATCAATACTTGGGAGGACTTAGCTACCGCCTTCTACCATCAGTACCAGTATAATACCGAATTGGCGCCGACGAGAGTGCAGTTGCAAGATATGACAAAAGGAAGGAATGAAGGATTCAAGGAATATGCACAAAAGTGGAGACCTGGCCAGTAGGGTTCAACCACCTTTGACTGATAGGGAGAACATTGACATGTTTATGGGCACTTTATTTGGTCCATTCTTTAACTTGTTGGTTGGCTACTCTTCTTCTGGTTTCATCGAGCTAATCTTAACCGGTGAAAGAGTTGAAAGCGGCACCAAAAGCGGAAAGATTCCCATGGCATCTGCCTCCACTTCAAATCCTGTAATGAAACCTTTTACTGCAAAGAAGTAAATCAATGTTGTGCACGGTGCAAGGGCCCGTACCAAGAAGAATGATCATTTATTTGTTAATAATGTCTGAATCTCCAATCCAACTCCTACTCAAAAACCATCTGCTAATCACCAATGGTTTAAAACTCCGAGAAGACAATTTACAAGGTTAGTCATGTCATTATCTCAAGCCTTACAACACTTGCTCAAGTATAATTTGGTGACATTGTGCGATCCTCCTGCCAATCCAGATACCTCTTCACCAAAGTAAAACCCAAACGCCAAATGTGCTTACCACTCAAGTATCCCTGGGCATGAGACTGAGTAATGATGGGCCTTGAGGAATAAAATTCAGGACTTGATCGATAACAAGACTATTGAGTTTGATCCTTCTCCAACTCCGAATGTAATCACCGCGCCTATGCCGAAGCATGGTGAGGATGTCAATGAAGTCAATATTTAGGTGATTCTGATGAAGAATCTGCATTTGAAGATTGGGTGTATCCTACTACAACGGAGCTTAAGAATTGTCATGCAAAGGACTTTGTGCCAATCTCCTTCATTGAGGGGTAATCACTTGTTTTTTTCTTTCTTATTAATTCAAGAACATTTTGTCTGTAATATTTAACAATGACTTTTATGCCATGTGCCTAGCCTGGGGAAATTTGGTCCATTTGGCAAGGGTTTTATTTATGTTCATCTAATCAGATGATCATTTAATACAAATCATTGGACTCTTTTGCATTCAAATATTTGTTCTCATTGTCTTTCTTTTCTTCAAATACATTTTTCAAAATAGCCATGTATCTTACATGCACACACACACACACACTCTTGCAGGTCCTCACCCACTCTGGATCTTATTGCTAATGACTCTACTATTGCTGACTATGACTTCGAATGTCCAATTAACCAAGCCGAAGACAAAAACAAAAAAGAATGTGAAATACCGGGAGAACTAGCCATACTTCTATTATAAGAGGAAAAAGTTATTTAGCTGCACGAAGAGTCAGTTGAATTCATCAATCTGGGTACCGAGACGGACAAGAAAGAGGTTAAGATCGGTTCTAATTTAGAAGACAGTGTCAAGAGTTGGTTGGTTCAAATGTTGCATGATTATGTGGAAGTGTTTGCTTGGTCATATGAAGATATGTCAAGGTTGGATACCGACATCTTAGTTCATTGTCTACCGACAAGGGAAGATTCTCCTCTTGTAAAACAAAAAGTTTGTCGCATGAGACCTGACATGTCTGAAAAGATAAAAGTTGAAGTGATGAAACAATTTGATGCAGGGTTCCTAGACGTGACATCTTATCCCCAATGGGTTGCAAATGTGGTGCGAGTGCCAAAGAAGGACGAAAAAGTCCGTATGTGCGTAGACTATATGGATCTGAACAGGGCAATCCCCAAGGATGACTTCCCTCTACCATACATTGACGTCTTGGTCGATAATACTGCTCAGCATAAAGTCTTCTTTTTCATGGATGGCTTCTCTTGCTATAATCAAATAAGGATGGCTCCCGAAGACATGGAGAAGACAACTTTCATACATAATGGGGCACCTTTTGCTATAAGGTCATGCCGTTCAGACTAAAGAATGCAGGGGCAACATATCAAAGGGCTATGGTAGCTTTGTTTCATGACATGATACATCATGAAATAGAGGTATATGTGGATGATATGATTGCCAGATCACAAACTGAAGAGGAACATCTCGATCACCTGTACAAGCTATTCGAAAGGTTGAAAAAATAAAAGTTGAGGTTGAACCCTAACAAATGCACATTTGGAGTACGATCTGGAAAGCTTCTAGGTTTTGTTGTCAGCGGTAAAGGCATTCAAGTTGATCCTGCCAAGGTAAAGGCCATCCAAGAAATGCCAGTCCCCCATTCTGAAAAGGAATTTAGATGATTCTTGGGTCGTCTCAATTACATTGCCCGCTTCATATCTCACTTGACTGCTACTTGCGAGCCAATCTTCAAACTCTTGAAGAAAGATCAAGTAGTCAGATGGAATGATGAATGCCAAGCTGCCTTTGACAAATTCAAAGAATATCTACAAGAGCCTCATATTCTCATGCCTCCAGTTGAAGGAAGACCCTTGATCATGTACTTGACAGTACTAGAGAACTCTATGGGGTGTGTTTTGGGCCAACATGACGAGTCTGGCCAAAAAGAAAATGCTATTTATTACCTGAGCAAAAAGTTTACTGACTGTAAAACCAGATATTCACTGCTCGAGAAAACTTGTTGCGCCCTGTCATGGGCTGCTCACCGGCTAAAACAGTATATGTTGACTCATACCACTCGGTTCATTTCTAAGATGGACCCAATTAAGTACATCTTTGAGAAACCTGCTCTCTCCTGACGGATAGCCAGATGGCAAATGATCTTGACTGAGTACGACATTCAATACACAATGCAGAAAGCCATCAAAGGAAGTGTGCTAGCAGATCATTTGGCCCATCGAGATATGGATAATTATCAGTCCATGAACTTGACTTCCCAGATGAGACCATTATGCTAGTGACCGACTGTGTGAAACCTGGACCGTATGACGGACCTGAACAAGGATCTCGATGGATTATGGTCTTCGATGGGGCTTACAACGCCTTGGGTAATGGATATGGTGTTGTGATCATCTCCCCTGAAGGTTGCCACACTCTTTTCACTGCCAGATTATGCTTCGATTGCACGAACAACATGGCCGAATACGAAGCGTGCATTTTGGATATGAAAGCTGCCATTGATTTGAGGATCAAGCATTTGAATGTGTTTGGGGATTCCACTCTAGTGATTAGCCAAGTAAAAGGAGATTTGGACACTAAGCATCCTAATCTCATCCCTTACAAGGAACTTGTGCTATCTCTGATTCCTTACTTTGAAGAGATCACCTTTGAACACCTCCCTAAGGAAGAAAATCAGTTGGTTGACGCCTTGGCAACCATGTCTTCAATGTTCAAGGTCAGATGGGACAACGAAGCCCCTATGATTACAATTGAGATATTCGACGAGCCTGTACACTGCTATAAGCTTGACACTGACACGGAAAAGCCATGGTACTATGAGGTGATGAGATATCTTGAAACACAAGAGTACCCCGAGGGAGCATCCATCAATGGCAGAAAGTTCTTACGAAGATTTTCAGCCAAATTCTTCCTAAGTAACGGAATATTGTACAAGTGCAAACATGACTCTACTCTACCCCGATGTGTGGGCAAGAAGGAGGCAGTGGAAATTATAGAAGACATGCACGATGGTCTCTTTGGCACTCACTCAAGCGGACATATGATGGTTGAGAAAATCCTGAAAGCTGGTTACTATTGGTCAACAATAGAGATTGATTGCCATCTACACTCTAGAACTTGTCACAAATGCCAAATCTATGCTGATAAGATCCATGTGCCTCCTACCCTCTGAACATCATGGCCGCTTCGTGGCCATTTGTAACATAGGGCATTGACATGATTGGAGAGATCAAGCCCATTGCTTCTAATGGACATTGCTTCATTCTGGTCGCTATTGATTATTTCACCAAATGGGTCAAAGCCGCCTCGTTTGCCTCAGTCACAAAGGATGTGATAGCCAGATTCATCAAACATAACCTCATCTTCCGCTATGGTATCCCCGAAAGGATCGTCACCGACAATGGGACTAACCTCAACAATGTTATGATTACCGAGCTTTGCACTCAGTTCAAGATCAAGCATCACCATTCTTCTCCTTATAGACCTAAATGAATGGCGCAGTCGAAGCAGCCAACAAAAAAATTAAGAAGATGGTAGTAACCTATAAGGATTGGCATGAGATGTTACCGTTTGCTCTACATGGCTACCTGTAGCGATAAAAAATGTAGCGGGGTAAATCGGAGATCGAATTATTGATTAATTCTTCTCACAAAAGCAAGAGTCGCCACCACGCTTTATTATTTCCAAGGGAAAAGGGAAAAGAGCGAAATAAAACCCTAAAGTATGCAATGTAAAATAATACTTTTAAAAGTAATGAAAATACAAGGCGTTTTTGAAAAGAGATCTATGATTCGGGGGTTGGTTATACAGTGGGAAGGTATTAGCACCCAATGTATCTATAGTATTCTATAGGAACCTTTTGAAATATCTGTTTATTAAAATGTTCGTTTGATTAAAAATAAATTGTTTTGGCCGAAAAGGGGTACGGACGGGTTTTTTGAAGGTACGACGACCTAATGTCGAAGTTTTGGCTTAAAAGGTATAAATTTTGAAAAGATTGAATATTTGGGGAAAAATTGTCTTAAGTTTTAATGAAATGCAGATGTTCGCGTGATTGGACTTGAGGACATGAAGTCAACAAATTTAATCATTTCTCTCTTGGATTTAGAAGTAAACAGAATAACCATGTAAATACAAAATAATTAAACAGAAAATTATGCAGATAATGATTAAGTAGCTAAGTGATATATGATCATAACAACGATTGAATAAACAGACCTAAATGGCGTGAACATGCATTTTATATTTTTATTTTTTATATGGATAAAGCAAGAGAATAAATTAAAGAAAACAAAAACATTTTAATTAAGTTTCTATTTTTATATGTTTTTTAATATTAATATAAAGTATTATTTTTAAGAGTTATTAAATAATTAAACTAAATTAAAACTTAAAAGTTATTAATTTAAATCTAATTAAAAAAAGAAAACTAACAATTACTAAATTAATCTTAAAGTTAAACTTAATAAAAATGGTCAAATTATTTAAAATTTGTTTTAATTAAATTATCTCTATTTGATTAAGTTTAATAATTAAACTAAATTAATAATAATTCTAAAAAAGGGGCTAAGGAAATCAAAAATAGAAAAAAAAAGTATCAAGAATCAAAAGGGGGGTAAACAATAAATCATTGCATGGGCTAAATGGTTTCTAAAGGGCCTAATCAGGGGTAATCAAAAAAGGATGGGGGGTGTTCTAAGGAATTCGCTGGGCTTTAGGTAGGAAATGGGTTTAGTCCAATACTCTGAACAACATTTTGGCTTAGGGTTCTTGCATTTTCGTTCACTTGGATAACGCCTAGGGTTTACACAGAAGCAGCGCTCGTTCGTTCATTTCGTTCGTCTTCTTCGCTGCTCCCACGCCCTCGCCTCTGAGTTCCTTACCCATGGCCACCGGCATCTCCAAGCTTCTTCTTCCCTCCAACCAAACGTTAGGGCGACAGACTCAAGGTACAAATCTTCATTTATTTCATTAGGGTTTTTTGTTACTGCATGTTATAATCTTTAATCCATGTTGATTCTGACTTCGAATTATTAATGGTTATTTGAGGTATATGACAGAAAAAGAGGGGGAAATGTTACCTTTGGAGACGGAGGAGGAAGGTTGGGGATGTGCGTAGGAGGCCAAGGCGAGGGGATGGCGCGACGAACCTGGTGCTAGATTTGCTTTTACTAGAACCTGGTACTCTGTCTCTTTCCTCTTCTTGCTCGCTTGCTGTGTTTCAGTTGCCTTTGCCCAGTGATGATACTGTCTGAGGGCTTTTGATGCTTGAATGAGTTGCCTTCGTTTGTATGTTTTTTCCTCTTCTTCTTCTCGCCTTACTTCTGTTGCCTTTTTTTTATATTAGCCTATGATGACGTAATTCTGAGGCTTGATGGGTTTGGACATTGGTTTGATAAAAGTTTGCATTGTTCTGGTTTTTTGCTTTGGTTGGATTGGCCGTGGTTTAAGGTTGATGGTTTATGCTGGTTTTTGTGTGGATTGACAGTGGTTTAAGGTTGATGGTGTTGATGCTGGTTTTGCTTCAGGTTTGGCCTGGTTTTTGGTTTGTGGCCATAAGGTTTTACTGGTTTATGCAGGTTATGGAAACAGGTTGAACTGGTTTTATGGTTTTTAGGCCATATTGGTTGTGTTTTGGTGAGGTTTTACTGGTTTATGCAGGTTATAGCCTTGGTTTCAGGTTTGTGGCCTTGGTTTATGTTACTATGGCTTAGGCTTTGAAATGGCTATGGTTTTGCTGTCTTGAATGCAGGTTCTTGTATGTTTTGGTTTATGAGAATTGGCTTAGTATATTTTTTTGACAGTTTTGAGTTTTGGAGGTTTTTAAAACAGGTTGAACTCTCTCCACTTTTGAAGGGGT
This sequence comes from Vicia faba, assembly GCA_948472305.1. Classification (NCBI taxonomy): domain Eukaryota; kingdom Viridiplantae; phylum Streptophyta; class Magnoliopsida; order Fabales; family Fabaceae; genus Vicia; species Vicia faba. The sequence continues at coordinate 286,970,688 of OX451740.1, read as the reverse complement.
TTGTTGTTGTTATATCAGTTTTTCGGCCTTGAGGTTTATGTTACAGGTTATGTATATTTTACTATTTCCTGGCCTTTGACACCTCTGCACTCTATACTGCTACATTCAGTTTTGTTTGGTATCATTTTTCATGCTTTCCTCTTCTTATTGTGTTACTGCTATTCTGCTTTCCATCCCTTTTCTGCCTAAGGCCAAAACCTGTAAACCCACACTCTTTCTCTCTTCTCTCTCCTTAGTACAGTTTGACATTAAAAAAGTGATGTTATGTACTTGTTCTGAAAAAGTGAAAGCTGGAAAATGATGTAATTAGGAAATATATTTGCTTGCATATTTGGTTTTAAACTGCACATTTCCTCTTTGTCAACTGCATTGTATAGTAGAGGAGCCTTGTGTTTTTGGCCTCTTCCCATACATGACAGTTTATGTTGGACTTTTGTCTTTGAAAATGTATATGCTGTTGAACTATGCATATGATGTTTTGCTTTTGAAATATGCAGTGGATTTTGGCAAAAATGAATTTGTGCAATTGGTTTTGAACTATGCAGTTTACTTTGAAATATTGAATTTGTGCATAATTTTAACTTGTGCATTCATATTTATCAAAAAAATTCATCCCTTTTTGTGAACCGGGAGAAATCCCGTGATTTGCAAAGAGGGTAAAAACTGATTCCAGCCGTTTGCTTTTAATGATGAACGCTAAATTAATTTTCTGCTTTTAATTATATATTCATTTCTGACTTTTTCTTTTAATTCTTTGCAGGTAGAATCAAATGAGTATTAAAGAATTATTGGATAGAAGATGAAAATTTAGAAACTTAGGAAAATTAAAATAGTTTTTTATTTTACTTTAAACATTTTATATAATTGTCATTGTAAATACTTTGTACATAATACAGTATTTAAACAACAATTGTAATAATTAGAATAAAGATGAATAAAATTCTATTATTTTACCAGTTAATTCTTTTCCTCTTTCCAATTATTTATTTTATCATTTATAATTCTTTAAATTATATAATAACTGAAAATCAATTCCAATTATTTAAATTTAGAATGATAAATAATCAAATAAACATCATTGATCAATTAACTTCTCTTCAATTATTTATTTCATTATTTATAATTCTTCTAAATTATAATAACTGAAAATAAAATTTCAATTATTTAAACTTAGAATAATAAATAATTCAATAAACATTGTTTGATCAATTAATAACCTCCTTTTCAAATATTTACTTTACTATTTATAATTCTTTAATTTATATAATAACTGAAAATAAGTTCCAATTATTTAAATTCAGAATAATAAATAGTTAAATAAACATTATTTTAGCATTGATCGATTAATAAATTTAGCGTTCAAAAAATAAACAGCTCTTGACTTGAAAAAGTTATGAATTTAAAAACTGCCTTGAAAGTTGATAAAGATAGGTCAAAACCCTTGCAATGTAATGATGCAGATGGGAGATGGTATCTTAGGTCAAAATTTGGGGTACAACAGCTGCCCCTATTTAAGTTTCTTCTATCCGGAGATATGAAGATTAAAATCTTCGTCTCGACAAGATTGAAGGTACTTAAATACATAATACGCAAATTTTTGCCCTAAGATACCGCCATTATGTTTGATATGAATGTAATGATTGAATTCACAGAGAAAGATTTTGTATGAAACAAGACAATGCTGGAGAAATCAAACACCCACAAAACACAGGGATAAGAATTATACAATACTGGGGAAATAAACCATCGACTTCAAGTAATAGACTCTTGACGGCGAATAAAAATTTGAGGGAATACGACCTCTGACCCTAACAAAGAGGGAATCTTGCATAGGCCATAAAACAGATTACTGACCCAAAAATATCAGTGAGCTCACAACTCAAGGTCAAAGATAGACAGAGAGTATCAAATTTTGCTGATGATGGACTACCAACTTCTGAAGGTAAAGATTCATAACAAACTTCTCTGCGAGATTTCCGGAGATATACTCATTAATGCTGAAATAATAAGATTGTAGATACACAAGTTGCCTCAAATAAAGAAGCTGCCACTTGCTGTCTTCCAAGGATGTCAATAACATACAAGTTGTTCAAATAAAGAAGCCGCCACTTGCTGTCTTCCAAAAATAAATACCAATAACATACAAGCTGCTCAAATAAAGAAGCTGCCACTTGTTGTATTCCAGAAAATAAATACCAACAACATACAAGCTGCTCAAATAAAGAAGCTGCCACTTGCTGTATTCCAGAAAATAATAATGTACAAGTTGCTCAAATAAAGAGACTGCCGCTTGCCGTTTTCCAAAAATAATAACGTACAAGTTGCTCATGAAGAGACCGCCGCTTGTCGTTTTCCAAAATAATAACGTACAAGTTGCTCATGAAGAGACCGCCACTTGTCGTTTTCCAAAATAATAACGTACAAGTTGCTCATGAAGAGACCGCCGCTTGTCGTTTTCCAAAATAATAACGTACAAGTTGCTCATGAAGAGACCGCCGCTTGTCGTTTTCCACAATAATAACGTACAAGTTGCTCATGAAGAGACCGCCGCTTGCCGTTTTCCAAAAGGTAATAACGTACAAGTTGCTCGTGAAGAGCTGCCGCTTGTCGTTTTCCAAAAATAATTCAGAAGGAAATTATGATGATACTGGCAGAGAATAAAATCTTCGTCAAAGAGAAACATGAATCAATCCTTCCCGAGGAGATCACATACTTAAATGTGCAAAATAAATGCACCATTCGTCTAGGTCGCGACTTCACTGGGGCAATCATGAGATAGCCTATGCAAGAGACAAAAAACTCCCTCCAGGAATAACCAGAGAGAAGACAGTCAACAAGACTCCGCCCAATGAGAAAGTAATTTGATTGGGGGATTCGTCCTATCTAGAAATGGACAAGGTAAGCTAAATCAAAAATCATCCACGAGGATTAGCTCAGTTGGGGAATTTAGAAAGGAAGCACATTTTCTGCCTAAGCTAACTTTCTACTTGGAAAGAAACTGTACCTTGTATTAAAAACAAAGTATACAACCCAAAATCAACGGCAAATGTGAATATGCATGCGTGATATAAGTGTAAATGAATAAATGAATGTTATGCTGACGAAACGAACAGACGGAATATCTTGAAGACAATAAGATGTCACGACATAATAGATACTCGGCCAATCTTAAAAAGACGGAAAATAACTGGAACTGGAACCCCAAAGCAACGTCGGAGCGTAACACGCCACAAGGCTCAAGTCTTCTGAGTAGAAAAGTATTCAAATCCAAGCTTCTAATACCAATAAACCACTGGCACGAGACAAAGTGTACCACACTACGGAAATCTGCTCGAATGATAACCAAAACAACGCTTAACTGGAACAGCTGGGGAATCACCAAACTTAGTACCACGAGAAACGCAAGTTTACACAACCAACACCTCATGACGATTTTGAAATAAAACATGTTCATCATGCAAGGATAAATTACCGTATTGTTTTGCATTTCATGGCTTGACCATCCTCAGAACAAATGTTAATATTCCTTTCATTATTCACGACACATTTTAAAAATAAGAATACTTTAAATACTTTGTTTCAAATATTGTCGTAAAATTAAAATTTTGCCCACAAAAGGTAAATGCTCAAATTTCATTAATAAGATGGTAGTTCGCTAACAACGCGACTCCAACGGTTTACAAAAGTTTGGGAAATAGTACATGAAAGAAAAGGGTTACACAAAAACAATGATCACTATTCTCCCTAACAACTTCAAATTCCAAAATGTGTTCAAATGCCAAGACTGGTCTGACCAAAAACATGCCTAAGCCGCCCCTTCGGGTTTTCAACTTAGCAAACTGTCACCTCAAACCTAAGCGAAATACTTCTTGACTGCATCGGCGTTCATGGAGCGCGGGAGCTCTTCACCGTCCATATTGGTGAGAATCAAGGCACCTCCAGAGAAAACTTTCTTAACGACATACGGTCCTTCATAATTCGGAGCCCACTTGCCCCTAGAATCAGGTTGGAAAGATAATATCTTTTTGAGCACAAGGTCACATTCTCTGAACTCGCGTGGTCGAACCTTCTTATCAAAAGCCTTCTTCATTCTTTGCTGATATAACTGACCGTGACACAATGCTGTCAATCTCTTTTCTTCAATTAAATTCAACTGATCATATCTACTTTGACACCATTCAGCCTCAGAAAGTTTAGCTTCCATCAACACTCTCATAGACGGAATCTCAACCTCCACGGGGAGTACTACTTCCATACCATAAACCAGGGAAAATGGGGTTGCGCCCGTTGAAGTTCGAACTGAAGTACGGTATCCATGTAAAGCAAACGGAAGCATTTCATGCCAATCTTTATAAGTTACCACCATCTTCTGGACAATCTTCTTGATATTCTTGTTAGAAGCTTCAACAACCCCATTCATCTTCGGTCTGTAAGGAGAAGAATTATGATGTTCGATCTTGAACTCTTCACAAAGCTCTCTCATCATCTTGTTATTCAAATTCGAACCATTATCAGTGATGATCTTGCTCGGGATACCGTATCGACAAATGATTTGATTCTTGATAAATCTGACTACCACCTGTCTGGTTACATTAGCATAAGATGCGGCTTCCACCCATTTAGTAAAATAATCGATCGCTACCAAGATGAAATGATGACCATTTGAAGCTTTGGGTTCAATCATTCCAATCATATCAATGCCCCACATAGAGAAAGGCCAAGGTGAAGAGATAACGTTTTGGAAAGTCAGTGGCACATGTATCTTGTCCGCATAAATCTGGCATTTATGACATTTCTTCACATATTTGCCGCAATCAGATTCCATTGTCATCCAATAGTAACCAGCTCTCAACATCTTTTTAGCCATTGCATGTCCGTTGGCATGAGTGCCAAAGGATCCTTCATGTACTTCTTGCATCAGCATGTCTGATTCACGTCTGTCTACACATCTGAGCAAGACCATGTCATAATTTATCTTATACAAAAATTCTTCATTGAGGAAGAAACTGCTTGCTAATCTTCTCAACGTCTTCCTATCTTTATTGGATGCCCCAGGCGGGTACTCTTGAGTTTGAAGAACACGTTTAATGTCATAGAACCACGGTTTGTCGTCGGTGACCTCTTCTACCGAGAACACATGAGCAGGTCTATCAAGACGCATAACTCGGATTGTAGGCACATCATTCCAACCATTCACTTGAAACATTGAAGACTAAGTAGCTAAAGCATCAGCCATTTGGTTTTCATCTCTAGGGATATGATGTAATTCCACTTTGTTGAAGAAAGTTAATAATCTTCTAGCATAGTCTCTGTAAGGGATTAAACCAGGATGACGAGTCTCCCATTCCCCTTTGATTTGATTAATTACCAATGCCGAATCTCCGTAAATATCAAGAATCTTAATCCTTAAATCTGCTGCTTCTTCGAGACCCATAATACATGCCTCATATTCAACCATGTTGTTCGTGCAGTCAAACTTCAATCTCGCCGTGAACGGGATATGAGTACCTCGGGGAGTGACGATGATTGCCCCAATTCCATTTCCATAAGAATTCACAGCTCCGTCAAATATTAAACCCCAATGCGATTCAGGATCAGGTCCTTCTTCAGGTAACAGCTCTTCACAATCTTTAGCTTTCAAGTACATAACGTCTTCATCTGGGAAATCAAACTTGATGGATTGATAATCGTCAATTGGTTGGTGAGCCAAATGATCGGCTAAAATACTCCCTTTGATTGCTTTCTGAGTGTGATACTCAATGTCATATTCAGATAACAACATCTGCTAACGGGCTATTCTTCCAGATAAGGCAGGCTTCTCAAAGATATACTTGATCGGATCCATTTTGGAGATCAACCAAGTGGTGTGGTTAATCATATACTGGCCCAGACGGCGAGCAGCCCAAGCTAAAGCACAACAGGTTTTCTCAAGCAATGAGTATCGAGACTCACAGTCTGTGAATTTCTTACTCAGATAATATACGGCATGTTCCTTTCTTCCAGTCTCATCTTGTTGACCAAGCACACAACCCATGGAATCTTCCAATATGGTCAGGTACATAATCAAAGGTCTTCCTTCCACTGGAGGAATCAAAATGGGAGGTTCAAGCAAATATTCTTTGATGCTATCAAAAGCTCTCTGACAATCTTCTGTCCACACACATCCTTGGTTCTTTCGGAGAAGCTTGAAAATCGGCCCACAGGTAGCAGTCATATGAGATATAAATCTAGAAATATAGTTCAGTCTCCCAAGGAATCCTCTTACTTGTTTTTCCGTCTTGGGTGCGGGCATTTCCCGAATAGCTTTGACTTTATCAGGATCTACCTCAATACCTTTCTGACTGACAATGAAACCCAGAAGTCTTCCAGAACGAACACCAAAAGTGCACTTGTTGGGATTCAGACGGAGTTTATACTTTCTCAAACGCTGGAATAGCTTCAATAAATGTTCCAAATGATCTTCTTCAGTTTGTGATTTGGCAATCATGTCATCAACATACACTTCTATCTCTTTATGCATCATATCATGGAACAAAGCAATCATGGCTCTTTGGTATGTTGCACCAGCATTCCTCAAACCAAACGGCATAACCCGATAACAAAATGTTCCCCACGGTGTAATGAAAGTTGTCTTCTCCATATCTTCGGGTGCCATCTTGATTTGATTGTAACCAGAGAAACCATCCATGAGAGAAAAGACTTTGAACTTTGCGGTACTGTCGACCAATACGTCAATGTGCGGTAATGGGAAGTCATCCTTTCGGCTAGCTCTATTCAGATCTCTATAGTCTACACACATTCGAACTTTGCCATCTTTCTTAGCAACAGGAACTATATTGGCTAACCATTGAGGATAGACCGATGTAACAAGGAAACCTGCATTAATTTGTTTTTGAACTTCTTCTTTGATCTTGTCAGCCATATCGGGACGAGTCCATCTCAACTTCTGCTTAATCGGCGGACATTCAGGTCTCAACGGTAAACGATGCTCCACAGTATTGTTGTCCAAACCTGGCATATCTTGGTAGGACCAAGCAAACACATCAACATACTCTTTGAGAAGCTCCAACATTTTCTCTTTGACCTCTGGGATGAGCAATGCTCCGACCTTGACTTCCTTTCTATCTTCTTCATCACCCAAATTGATCAACTCTAAAGGTTCTTCAAATGGCTGAATAATCTTTTCATCATGCTCAAGTAAACGGGAAATTTCATCAGGAATCTCTTCACTATCCTCTTCTTCGGCTCTGAACACAGGGAATTCAAAGTTGGGAGAGGGCATAGGATCATTGTTTTCAATGGTTAAGTCATGGATTAATCTGCACATATGATTATGCTTTATTTTAGAAATCGATTAATATGAATGTTGTACAAATGAAACAAAATATTATTATATTTTCCTATTACTACCAATTAATTTTCATTACTATTTCCCAGAAAAAGTGAAAAATAAAACAGTAGTGGACAAAATAACATTTTTATTCATGACGGGAAATACTTGAAACAAAGAGCCCAGACATTTCTCTTTTGCCTTGGGCAGAGCAAAAGGGTTTATTTTCAACATAGCCCGACACAAATACTTTTCGCCTTGGGAAGAGCGAAAATTTTTTAAAAATAAAACAAAACATTACTCAGAAATATGCATCACAACAGGAACATCAACAGCAATCCAGTTCTGGCAAGCCACTCCATGCGTTACGAAATCGGGTAAATCCTCTTCAGAATCGTCTCCTATTATAGCATCAACTTCAGGAGGAGTCGGATGGATAAAACCTGCGCTTCCGAAAACCTCTTGTATCAGACGAGTAACTACTTCCTGCTTGACTCTTGCAGACACGGGATGAAAACCAAGACCTTCTCCAGACTTGTTCTCGGGCAAAGTCAACACCTGGCCCCAACCTTCAACCGAACCACTTTCAACCACGCGTCGCGCATCCTCAAAAGAAGAAATAGATGTCCCTTGCTTCTTCACTTCATTATTAGCAACAGATAGAGCTTGGAATTGGGTTCCAACATCCTCATCAGCATCGATAAAAGAGAAAGATGACAAATGGCTTACCACCATAGCCTGCTCTCCACCAATCATTACCAGTTTTCCATGCCTTACAAACTTCAATCTTTGATGGAGCGTGGAAGTGACTGCCCCTGCATCATGGATCCATGGACGACCCAATAGGCAACTGTAGGCGGCACGAATATCCATTACTTGAAAAGTGATCTGAAAAGCATGAGGACCAATTACTATAGGAAGATCTACTTCACCAATGACAGTCTTCCTAGAACCATCAAACGCTTTAACAGTTACTCCACTAGGTCTCATGGGAGCACCTTGATATGAGAGTCGAGACAATGTAGTTTTGGGCATTACATTTAACGAAGAACCTGTATCTACCAACACACTTGATAAAGTATCATTTCCACAACTTATTGAGATATGCAAATGCATATTATGGTTCCTTCCCTCCTCCGGAAGCTCTTCATCACTGAAACCAAGATTGTTACACGAAGTAATATTTCCCACATTTCCATCAAATTGGTCAACCGTCACATCATGATCCACGAATGCCTGGTCCAAGACCTTCATCAAAGCTTCTCTATGGGCACCAGAATATCTCAGTAAAGCAAGCAAAGAAATCTTGGAAGGAGTTTGCAAAAGTTGGTCCACAATCTTATATTCACTTCTCTTGATAAGCTTCAGAATCTCATCATCATCAGGATGTGGGATAGGTTCATTGGATCGGCCTATCTCAACCCTTGGTTCAACATTTCTCGCTGGAATTTCTGTCGGTATGGGCCTCCTGACTTGAACTTCTGGTCTCTTCAAAGGTACTGCTGCAAAGACACGTCCGCTTCTCGTAACTCTACTCACATCAGCAATGTTAACAAAAGACGGCCTTGTTGGTATAGGGACTTCTACCCCATTCTCAATCATTGTGGCATTATACTTATACGGTATAGCTTGGTCTGAGTTGTAAGGCACAAGATCAGATGGATAAATGGTCTGTAAGTGCCCTGGCTGGAGAGTTGGCTTCATTTGTAAAACAAATAAGAAAGCAAGTTTACCCAGATCCCCTCTGTTGTTTTAATATGTGGTGTTGAAGAAGTTCAACATCTGGACCAACATGTTATGTAAGATGTCACAACATCAGCATGTGACATCGCGCCTGAAACTAAGTACTGATTAAGTAACTATGTTATATGTGTATAACAGCTGTGACTTATAACCTAACTATTCTAAGTGATCTAAATTATGGAAGAGGTTATTTGTTGTGTTGAAAAAGTTCAACATCTAGGAAAACATGTTAGATGTAATGTCATGACATCTGACCTGACATCACGTCAACATAATTGATAATCCAGTTACAGTTCTGGTACTTAAATATTCTGAGAATATATGTGGCGTTTCTTGTGGAGAATCTGAAGATCAATCAAGAATCAATCAGAATATTTGAAGAAAATACTGTTTCTAAATATGGAGATATTTTAGGAACTAGAAGATTGAAGACCTTGATTATAGGAGAAGTTTGCTGCTGAGTTGTAACAGCAAGGAGAAAAACTTGCTGAGTTAGGTAATAGGTTATAAATAGCAGATTGTAACCTAGGGTTTGAAATATACACAATGTAACATTGGGGGTGTTTTGTTAGGAAAACCTGTCGGTCTGTGGCAAGGTTACCATGTATGTAACTCGAAACCTGTAGGTAAGAGTTTGAATGTTCTTGGATGAAGCTGTGAAGCAAGTCTAAGTATTTCTGCATTACTTCATATTCATTGTAATGTAGTAAACCAAGTGGGAGGGCACTGCTTCTTGAGTAGGAGTAAGACTTCTGTTGTTGCGACAATAGGAATGGAAACTGGTAGGTTTCTATCTAGGAGTTCCTAGGTATAGGTTGCACTGGGTAGATGATTAAGTGAAGGATGGGAACTTGTGAAGTTTAGTCCTGAATTAATATTGCTAATAGTGGATCTTCTTCCTGGCTTGGTATGCCCCCAGAGTAGGTGTATTTCACCGAACTGGGTCAACAACTGATTTGTGTTTTTACCTTCAACACTTTATAATTCTGTCTGTTATATATCAAGGTAAAATTGTAATGTTGTAACAGATGATGTCTCAGAACTTGTTAAGACTTCATGCTGATATCTGTGTAAAAGAAACAGAACTACAAAGACTGTTTTCTCTCTGCTGATCATGTACCACAGATGAGCAGAACTAGGCACATCGGTGTTCTATCCTCTGGATCTTCAAAGTAGATCTGGCACAGCTTGGTTAAACTGTGCTTCTGTTACTCTTCAGTACCGAATCATAAAAATTGGGTATCTACCTTGCAGTGTATTTATTATGTCATATCAGATGTTTAGACATTGAGTATAACATCTGATGACTGGCATACACCAGAATTTCAATTGGTATCAGAGCAGGTATCCTGGTCTGTTTCTGGATGAGATCCATGGGTGATACTTTCTGGTATTTGCAAGGTCAATTTTAGTACTGAAGATTGTAACCTGGAATGGTTTGTTATTTCCTTGAATGGTCCCTTGAAGTGAGAGGATGGACTATTCTTGACAGGAACTGTGTGTACCTGTCTTTGGTTATTGGCATTTGGCCTGGCTATGTGGTAGCTGCTCTAGGTTTGATTTATGTTCAAACCCAGGATGTGTGTACGCCCGAAGTTGTGTATAGGAGTCATGCTAGGTTTATACCATAGTCTAAATTGATCTATTTTTGAAGACTAGTATGGTGGAGTGTGTGTGCAAAGATTGAGCTGTATTATGTTCTTCCGCTGCATAATACTTGGCAAAACTCAAGCTCTGATGTGTTTCCCCTCTTATGGATTGAAGACTACTGTATTCAAGATAATCTATTGAAGATGTCACAAATACTTGAGTCCTCTCAAGCCCACTCATGAAGACAGTCTTCGTTCAGGATGGTAAGAATCACATAATCACGGATTAGTGTTATACGAAGACCTTGAAGAATTTGAAAGAAGGCCTTGTTCCAAGGTGATGGAACTAATGTTCTATGTGATGGTGGAACAAGGATGCAGCTACTAACTGAAGAGCATATGTTTTGGGTGTCAAACAAAGGAATACCTTTGTTTGGAACCTACTCCTGACCTGGAAGAGGAGACATCTGTGTGTGCAAAGTTGACAATGGTAAAGTCAACTATGTCTGTGTACTCCCGAAGGTTACTTTAGAAGTCAGAACTCTAGAAGTAAAGCTGGTTGAGATATGACTTTGATCAGGGCTGAGCAGTTGTTCCCTGGAGTACTATGGTGTGAAGTAAAGACCAGCTCATTGGTTAATAAAAGCCAATGATGGTACATCATTATTGCTTCTTCATAGAAGTAAATTGGGATCATGAGTCTTGTCATTTAACCATCGTGATTAGAGGTGGAAGACCTTTCAAGAATATGAAGACTCAGAGTTTGGTTAAGGTATAACTCTTGGAGTTCGTAAAATCTGGTAGGGAAGTCATATGTCATGTCGAGACATTTGTGCACAATGCATGGATATTCTGTGTGGAGCTTCTATGTCTGATAGCTTGAGGGGAAGATTTGGTTCACCTCCTCACATTAGTTCAGCCTGGTGTTTAGCTGGCTGTTGACCTATGTCACATGGGTTCTGGGTGTTATGTGACATATTTGCAGGAAAGGATTCATCTCTCTCATTCCTAAGGATGAATCTGATCTGGTAGGAGTCTCAAATCGGTTGAAGTAAGTAGAGTTTGTTCAGAGAAAATTCTATTTACTTGAGTCAAGGGTGGCAACCTAGATATCTCAACTCTTTGGTCTCTCAAAGAAAGAGCTTGCAAGAAGAAGATATTAACACACGAAGAGTATGTCAAAGTATTCAAATGGTGAAAGTATCTTACTGGATAATGGGAAGGATTTATGATCAATTGCTATTTGTGACAAGTACAAGTATTTAATTGACTATCCTTGGAGTTCAAGATAACTGATGTCCTTAAAGATGGGGGAACATTCCTTCTTCTAGACCCTGTGAAGAATCACAGGAAGAGTGATACCTTAGAGCTATCTCCTTGGTGACAGCAAAATCATTTGATCCTTGAAAAGGTTTCCTGGAAACATGTTTAGACTTAAAGCCCCAAGAAGAAGAAGACATCATAATCTTGATGAGGGTCACTTGGATCAGTCTGGAGCTGAATTCAACAACTAGATGATATAACATAATGCTGTGACATTTGGTTCAACATCAGATTCTTGGTTGGTAAAGTGGCACATCAACTTAAGATAGGATGATCTACGAAGTTGAAAATTAGATCCTTCAAAAAGATCGTCTCCTTGCAGCTCTTTGGAGTTGTTACATGTTCCTGACTCGGTGTATCTAAGCCTTTTGTGATAACTTGTAGCTTGAAGTTCAAATTTCAATTGGAAGATCAAAATATCTTTGGGAAAAGTCTGATAAACATGGAGAAGTCAAAAGGTGGCAGTTGATTTTTTAAGATTCATGAAGGAGATAATCAAACAGTGGCATTTGGTCTATCTCAGCAGTGGACTCTAAGAATCAAGATAATCAACATATGACAGCTGATTATTATCGAGAAAGTTTGATTCACAGTATGAATGCGTTCAACCAACATTATTGAACAGAGGGTGCGCTCTTGAAGACATGAAGATGCGTCTTATGTTTTCCATTCATCAAGGGGTCCTATTTACCTTGAATCAGAAACCACCTTGAAGGTCCAACTAAGTATTGAATGTGTCCTACTTGTTTCCATGAGGAGAAGTGATTGTCCCTAATAGGGGGAGTATTGGGTTGTACAAAAGGTCTCCATCAAACTCGTAGGATATAAAGTGTGGCACCTTATTAACTATTGGAATGATGTGTTCAAAACTGAAAAAGACTATGTCTGACAATGGTCAAAGGGTCAAACCCAAGGGTAGGTACCTGTATTAAAACCAGTCCTAGGGTACTGAAACTGTCAGAGTAAAGTACCAAGATCGTTACTATCTATGCCAAAATTGCATTATTTATGAAGACTCTCTCTATTCTTTCTCTTCATCAGAGGGTTTCAGCAATATGAAGTTTGTTAGCATCTGGGAAAACTGTGCATGGGTATGGATCTGTATGGGCAGTCTTTGTCAAATTCTGGCCAAAAAGGGGGAGAAAGATAGGGACCCAGTAGTCTCAGGCAAGACTCAGGTGAAAGCAACACACGGCAATGTCCAGCAAGACTCAGGTGAAAGCAACATGATCCTTAAGTAAGTGACTTTGTTTGTGTCTTGTGTTCTGAGTTAAGAGGATAGTTGTGACTTGTGATCTGAGTTACATGATCACAAGTAATAATCTTGAGAAAAGAAATCCTCTTGGGGCATCGATGGTTTGGAGTTGCTCACAGTTGAAGATAGAGGTTTGTTGTTTGCTCAAAGGACATCAGCCTCTACAAAAGAAGATGTTAGACAAGATGTTGTAACATCTCAACTGTGTTGTGGCCTGGTCCCAAAATACAACTTGCACTTATTTGTTTTAGCCAAAATTTGCCAAAGGGGGAGATTGTAAGTGCCCTGGCTGGAGAGTTGGCTTCATTTGTAAAACAAATAAGAAAGCAAGTTTACCCAGATCCCCTCTGTTGTTTTAATATGTGGTGTTGAAGAAGTTCAACATCTGGACCAACATGTTATGTAAGATGTCACAACATCAGCATGTGACATCGCGCCTGGAACTAAGTACTGATTAAGTAACTATGTTATATGTGTATAACAGCTGTGACTTATAACCTAACTATTCTAAGTGATCTAAATTATGGAAGAGGTTATTTGTTGTGTTGAAAAAGTTCAACATCTAGGAAAACATGTTAGATGTAATGTCATGACATCTGACCTGACATCACGTCAACAGAATTGATAATCCAGTTACAGTTCTGGTACTTAAATATTCTGAGAATATATGTGGCGTTTCTTGTGGAGAATCTGAAGATCAATCAAGAATCAATCAGAATATTTGAAGAAAATACTGTTTCTAAATATGGAGATATTTTAGGAACTAGAAGATTGAAGACCTTGATTATAGGAGAAGTTTGCTGCTGAGTTGTAACAGCAAGGAGAAAAACTTGATGAGTTAGGTAATAGGTTATAAATAGCAGATTGTAACCTAGGGTTTGAAATATACACAATGTAACATTGGGGGTGTTTTGTTAGGAAAACCTGTCGGTCTGTGGCAAGGTTACCATGTATGTAACTCGAAACCTGTAGGTAAGAGTTTGAATGTTCTTGGATGAAGCTGTGAAGCAAGTCTAAGTATTTCTGCATTACTTCATATTCATTGTAATGTAGTAAACCAAGTGGGAGGGCACTGCTTCTTGAGTAGGAGTAAGACTTCTGTTGTTGCGACAATAGGAATGGAAACTGGTAGGTTTCTATCTAGGAGTTCCTAGGTATAGGTTGCACTGGGTAGATGATTAAGTGAAGGATGGGAACTTGTGAAGTTTAGTCCTGAATTAATATTACTAATAGTGGATCTTCTTCCTGGCTTGGTATGCCCCCAGAGTAGGTGTATTTCACCGAACTGGGTCAACAACTGATTTGTGTTTTTACCTTCAACACTTTATAATTATGTCTATTATATATCAAGGTAAAACTGTAATGTTGTAACAGATGATGTCTCAGAACTTGTTAAGACTTCATGCTGATATCTGTGCAGAAGAAACAGAACTGCAAAGACTGTTTGCTCTCTGCTGATCATGTACCACAGATGAGCAGAACTAGGCACATCGGTGTTCTATCCTCTGGATCTTCAAAGTAGATCTGGCACAGCTTGGTTAAACTGTGCTTCTGTTACTCTTCAGTACCGAATCATAAAAATTGGGTATCTACCTTGCAGTGTATTTATTATGTCATATCAGATGTTTAGACATTGAGTATAACATCTGATGACTGGCATACACCAGAATTTCATGGTCAAAGGAGCAACAGGTGCAGTCTGACTGTCGTAAACGATCTCTACTGATTCAGGCAAATTGAATTATGGTATTATAACATTCACTTCATCCTCCGGATCTCTGTCATATGTAATAGTGATAACCCTCTGGTCTAACAACTTTTGAATATCCTCCTCACAATAGGGCAATCAACCTCTCTTGAACAAAATTCACAAACATCATAATCATGCTGATGCCTAACAAAGGCAAGTCTTCTTAAACTCTAATGTAACCTGATTAACGACTCTCTTATGTGTTCAACTTGAAAAACTCGAAACTTTCCCGGACCACCTTCCACCATATTCACTGAGGCTGCCCCATGTCGAGGCAAAGGATTATCTCTAACATTTGGGTTAACATCCTTGAAAGACAAGATACCATTCTTAATCAACCTCTGCACGTCCGCCTTTAGAGTAAAACAATTCTCAATGTTGTGCCCCGGTGACCCTTGATGATATTCACAAAACTGATCTGCCTTGTTACACAGAGAAGTACTATTTGGTGCGACAGGAGGAGGCTTCGTCGTTATGAGGTTCTTTATGATAAGAGCAGGGAACAATTCAGTATAAGTCATAGGAATGGCATCGAATTGCGGTTTTCTTGGTGAAAGGTTCTGGTTGTTGAATGGATAAGTCTGTTGTCGAGGCTGCTGCTGAAATGGCCGTTGTTGAGTTGGTGGGGTTTGATGAGCTGGGGTCATCAAAGCTGGGCGGACAGTCGGAGTGACTGCCGCAACGTGTGAGTAACCTCTCCTTGGTCTCCCTGGGAAGATTGCGCTGACATCCTGCTCTTTTCTTTTTGGGAAAACACTTCCAAACTTCTTGGTACTGCTAGACGGACTTCCTTCTTTAACCAAACGCCCTTCACGAATCCCTTCCTCCAACCGCATGCCCATGCTTACCATTTCGGTGAAGTCACTGGGTGCGCTGGCAATCATTCTTTCATAGTAAAAGGAACCTAAAGTCTTCAAGAATATCTTCGTCATCTCTTTCTCCTCAAGAGGAGGATAGATTTGAGCAGCAATTTCACGCCACCTCTGGGCGTATTCCTTAAAAGATTCTCTGTCTCTCTGGGACATCTCCCGGAGTTGATCCCTGTCTGGCGCCATGTCAACGTTGTACTTATACTGGTGAACAAAAGCTTCGCTAAGATCGTTGAAGTTGCGGATCCGAATGCTGTCTAAACCCATATACCACTTTAGAGCAGCACCCGTCAAACTGTCTTGAAAATAGTGAATCAACAAGTCATGATCATCAGAATACGTAGACATCTTTCTCACGTACATAGTCAAGTGACTCCGAGGACACGAATCACCCTTATATCTCTCAAAGTCTGGCACTTTGAATTTTGCTGGAATCTTGACATTCGGAACTAAACAAAGGTCATGAGTGTTCTTTCCAAACAAATCCTTCCCCTTTAACGCTCTAAGCTCCCTCTGCATTTCTTGGAATTGGTCTTGAAATTCTTCCATTCTATCAAAAAGACCCAAACTTTCAGCAGGCTCGGCAGGATAAGTAGGTTCATTCAAGTATGGCACGGAGTGAACCACAGGAGCGACAGTTTTCATCACCGGTTGCGGGAAAGGTGTTACAGACGGGATTACCGGCGGCATGGCAGTTGTCTCTGGTTGAGGAAGAGACAAAGTAGGTTGAAACAAAGGTTGTACGATAGGCTGATACCCCTCTGGCACAAAGTTGTAAGGCATTCCCCACGGAAAACCTTTTGGCATCTGATGTTGAAGTGGAGTGTTGATTTGAGTCACAGATGTTGGAACGGTGACAATCTCGGAAACCACAGTAGTTGAAGTCTGAATCTCAGCAGCTGTAGTCGATGGCTGATTCTGAGCAGCCATCAAACTTTCCACTAGCGCAGTTAACTTTTCCATACCGACACGAAGGGTAGCGACCTCCTCACGAAGCTCGTGGTTTTCCTGTTCCAGATCTTCCATCTTCCTCTGACGATTGGCTCGAGTATCGTATCGATGAGACAGCTTGACAATCTATCGGAGTGAAAAAAGAAACAAGGATAAGACTCTAGGAAACATGTGAAGTGGAATGTTAGATGATGCATGATATGTGATGCAAATGATGATTCATTTTAATAGTTTTTCAAGGAATTTCAACAATTTTGCACACATCAATGGTAAAGGAATTTGGAACAACAAAAACTCAATCCATTAATCAAAAGCGATAAATTACAACTTACAACTTTGGAACAACAAAACAATAAATTACAACTTTGGGATAACAACCCAATAATAAAAGCAGTAAACTACAACTTTGGAACATGAAGCCCATAATAAAGCAGTAAATTACAACTTTGGAACATGAAGCCCATAATAAAAGCAGTAAATTACAACTTCGGAACATGAAGCCCTTTTACAGAGTTTTACAAAATGACATCAGTAAAATAAAACTAAAAGCTAAAGATCACTCAGAATCGTCAGATGAAGGACCAAATGCCAACTCTAACCGGAGCTTCCTGATCTTCTCTTCATAAAAATCTTCCATCTATTTCTTCTCAGCTACCAGTCGATCAACGATTTCCTTTTGTGGATTGGGAATAAGAGCAACGCTTACCGAACCCTCCTTCTTTCTCTTCCTTTCACTAGCATACTTCTTCAGTAAAGCATCCTTTTGACGAAGTTTCTCATCATGATCAATGAACCAGCCGTCTTGAACAAAGAGTAAATCCTCCTTTTCCTTCAGTTGTTGAGCCAGGACCCGATTCTCATATTCAGACATATTATACTTTTCTTTCCAAGCATCTCTCTCGGACTTCATCCTAGCCAGATTTCCTTGGTATTCTCCCATATTCTCGATAGGGATATCAACAGATGATGATGCAACGGTAAGGAATAAAGGTTTCTCAGGTTTATAGGGCATCTTGAGAGCACAAGCCCTAGCGCGGACCCATTGTAGGTAAGGCTCCAAAGAAACGGCACCCCTATGTCCTAACATATCTCTCCCTTTCCTATGGATGTGGCGCCAAGCTCCTTCGATCTCCCTCTTAGCTGCCTGGTGATCTTGTCCTTCCTGTAGAAAGAAACCACTCACATGGATGTTGTTTGGCTTGTCCCTCATCGGGTATCCAAACTGACGGCGCGTGAGAACAGGGTTATAGTTAATTCCACATTTCGTACCAAGAAGGGGCATGTTAGGAAAAGCACCACAGCTACCGATGATCTTCACGTCATAGTAAGCTCGATTATACCAATCAATGTCGAAATGAGTGAGAGCCATAATTTTTGGCGCCCATCGCGGCTCCTTCTCGAGATCCCAGAAAACATCAGACCTAGGTAAATGAGAAACATACCACTGATACAGCAACGGCGCACAACAAATAATCATCCCTCCTTGATAAGAGTTTCGAAGATGGATGGAGTAGTAGGTATCTCCGAGCAGCGTAGGGACCGGATTTCCAATCAAGAAAATTCTGATGGCGTTGATATCCACAAACTTATCAACGTTAGGGAACAAGAATAGACCATAAGCGAGTAAAGCAAAGACGTCTTCGAAGGCAATAGTATCTTTTATCTCAGCGAAATGACGAGCTTTCCTCAACAGAAACTGCGCAGACAAGCCTCGGATTCCCCCTTTTGTAGTCATGTTCTCCTCTATCTCTGACTTCTTCAAGTGGGTGATGGTCGCTATCTCGTGAGATTTGGGTTCCTCTTCTAAGCCAGAAAAAGGAACACAGTCGGTGATCGGCAAACCCAGTATGTAGGAGTACTCTTCTAAGGTTGGCATTAACTGGTAATCTGGAAAGGTGAAACATCGATACAAAGGATCGTAAAATTGGACCAACGTATTAAGCATGCCTTCCTTCATCTTGCGCTTCATGAGAGGTATCATGGACCCATACTTTTTCTGAAAATCCGTCGGGTTCTTGATCTTAGGAATTAAACTCTTCAGTTCTTCAATCTCGGGCTCCTTAAAACTAAAACTTCGAGTGTTTCTCCTTCCAAATTCCATAATAATAGTACCTGAGATGTCTGCAAAAAATCATTCCTAAGTTCCTTAAAAAACAAGTTTTTTTTTACAAAAATGTTGATGAATGCATGAATGAATGATAATGCAACAGTTACACACAAGTTCACAAGCATGGGGTTCAAAGGTTCAACGTTTCAGCATGGAGTTGAGGGTAATGCCCACCCCAAGGTATGTACTAACGGTTCAATCACACCTGTAAGACAAGGTTCTAAGAGTTCCCAGAGTCTACATTCCTCCTTCGGATATTGCCAACGTCTTGATTACTCAATAATTAGCAATATTCTCAAGAGAAACTCATCCGAGCGTAGCATCGCGTAACAACTACTTCCGAATTACTCCGTTATAGTCTCCGCGCTACACCTAAAGGCCAAGATGGGTCAGGGTTCTACGGTTCTCAATTTCTCTGGCTCCCAGGTCGAAAATAATAATGTCTTCCCGATTACTCGGTAAACAAATATTATGTTCAAGAGGGCCTTCCATTGAGTGGGGGATCTCATTCCTCCTTCTTCGGGATTACTCCCTCAAAGTTAACATGACTGTACCGCCCGTCCTATTCTTAAGTGTAACTTAATCCGGGTATAGGATTCGTCCTTTGCAAAAAAACCCAAACAACCCCAATTTAAACACATAATCAAACAAAACAAATAATAATAAAACAGATAAAACAAACTAGGCTTAACCCACTTAGGGATGGACCAGCAAGAGGTCAATCTTTCCCCAGCAGAGTCGCCAATTCTGTAGCGATAAAAAATGTAGCGGGGTAAATCGGAGATCGAATTATTGATTAATTTGTCTCACAAAAGCAAGAGTCGCCACCGCGCTTTATTATTTCCAAGGGAAAAGGGAAAAGAGCGAAATAAAACCCTAAAGTATGCAATGTAAAATAATACTTTTAAAAGTAATGAAAATACAAGGCGTTTTTGAAAAGAGATCTATGGTTCGAGGGTTGGTTATACAGTGGGAAGGTATTAGCACCCAATGTATCTATAGTATTCTATAGGAACCTTTTGAAATATCTGTTTATTAAAATGTTCGTTTGATTAAAAATAAATTGTTTTGGCCGAAAAGGGGTACGGACGGGTTTTTTGAAGGTACGACGACCTAATGTCGAAGTTTTGGCTTAAAAGGTATAAATTTTGAAAAGATTGAATATTTGGGGAAAAATTGTCTTAAGTTTTAATGAAATGCAGATGTTCGCGTGATTGGACTTGAGGACATGAAGTCAACAAATTTAATCATTTCTCTCTTGGATTTAGAAGTAAACAGAATAACCATGTAAATACAAAATAATTAAACAGAAAATTATGCAGATAATGATTAAGTAGCTAAGTGATATATGATCATAACAACGATTGAATAAACAGACCTAAATGGCGTGAACATGCATTTTATATTTTTATTTTTTATATGGATAAAGCAAGAGAATAAATTAAAGAAAACAAAAACATTTTAATTAAGTTTCTATTTTTATATGTTTTTTAATATTAATATAAAGTATTATTTTTAAGAGTTATTAAATAATTAAACTAAATTAAAACTTAAAAGTTATTAATTTAAATCTAATTAAAAAAAGAAAACTAACAATTACTAAATTAATCTTAAAGTTAAACTTAATAAAAATGGTCAAATTATTTAAAATTTGTTTTAATTAAATTATCTCTATATGATTAAGTTTAATAATTAAACTAAATTAATAATAATTCTAAAAAAGGGGCTAAGGAAATCAAAAATAGAAAAAAAAAGTATCAAGAATCAAAAGGGGGGTAAACAATAAATCATTGCATGGGCTAAATGGTTTCTAAAGGGCCTAATCAGGGGTAATCAAAAAAGGATGGGAGGTGTTCTAAGGAATTCGCTGGGCTTTAGGTAGGAAACAGGTTTAGTCCAATACTCTGAACAACATTTTGGCTTAGGGTTCTTTCATTTTCGTTCACTTGGATAACGCCTAGGGTTTACACAGAAGCAGCGCTCGTTCGTTCATTTCGTTCGTCTTCTTCGCTGCTCCCACGCCCTCGCCTCTGAGTTCCTTACCCATGGCCACCGGCATCTCCAAGCTTCTTCTTCCCTCCAACCAAACGTTAGGGCGACAGACTCAAGGTACAAATCTTCATTTATTTCATTAGGGTTTTTTGTTACTGCATGTTATAATCTTTAATCCATGTTGATTCTGACTTCGAATTATTAATGGTTATTTGAGGTATATGACAGAAAAAGAGGGGGAAATGTTACCTTTGGAGACGGAGGAGGAAGGTTGGGGATGTGCGTAGGAGGCCAAGGCGAGGGGATGGCGCGATGAACCTGGTGCTAGCTTTGCTTTTACTAGAACCTGGTACTCTGTCTCTTTCCTCTTCTTGCTCGCTTGCTGTGTTTCAGTTGCCTTTGCCCAATGATGATACTGTCTGAGGGCTTTTGATGCTTGAATGAGTTGCCTTCGTTTGTATGCTTTTTCCTCTTCTTCTTCTCGCCTTACTTCTGTTGCCTTTTTTTTATATTAGCCTATGATGACGTAATTCTGAGGCTTGATGGGTTTGGACATTGGTTTGATAAAAGTTTGTATTGTTCTAGTTTTTTGCTTTGGTTGGATTGGCCGTGGTTTAAGGTTGATGGTTTATGCTGGTTTTTGTGTGGATTGACAGTGGTTTAAGGTTGATGGTGTTTATGCTGGTTTTGCTTCAGGTTTGGCCTGGTTTTTGGTTTGTGGCCATAAGGTTTTACTGGTTTATGCAGGTTATGGAAACAGGTTGAACTGGTTTTATGGTTTTTAGGCCATATTGGTTGTATTTTGGTGAGGTTTTACTGGTTTATGCAGGTTATAGCCTTGGTTTCAGGTTTGTGGCCTTGGTTTATGTTACTATGGCTTAGGCTTTGAAATGGCTATGGTTTTGCTGTCTTGAATGCAGGTTCTTGTATGTTTTGGTTTATGAGAATTGGCTTAGTATATTTTTTTGACAGTTTTGAGTTTTGGAGGTTTTTAAAACAGGTTGAACTCTCTCCACTTTTGAAGGGGTTTGTTGTTGTTATATCAGTTTTTCGGCCTTGAGGTTTATGTTACAGGTTATGTATATTTTACTATTTCCTGGCCTTTGACACCTCTGCACTCTATACTGCTACATTCAGTTTTGTTTGGTATCCTTTTTCATGCTTTCCTTTTCTTATTGTGTTACTGCTATTCTGCTTTCCATCCCTTTTCTGCCTAAGGCCAAAACCTGTAAACCCACACTCTTTCTCTCTTCTCTCTCCTTAGTACAGTTTGACATTAAAAAAGTGATGTTATGTACTTGTTCTGAAAAAGTGAAAGCTGGAAAATGATGTAATTAGGAAATATATTTGCTTGCATATTTGGTTTTAAACTGCACATTTCCTCTTTGTCAACTGCATTGTATAGTAGATGAGCCTTGTGTTTTTGGCCTCTTCCCATACATGACAGTTTACGTTGGACTTTTGTATTTGAAAATGTATATGTTGTTGAACTATGCATATGATGTTTTGCTTTTGAAATATGCAGTGGATTTTGGCAAAAATGAATTTGTGCAATTGGTTTTGAACTATGCAGTTTACTTTGAAATATTGAATTTGTGCATAATTTTAACTTGTGCATTCATATTTATCAAAAAAATTCATCCCTTTTTGTGAACCAGGAGAAATCCTGTGATTTGCAAAGAGGGTAAAAACTGATTCCAGCCGTTTGCTTTTAATGATGAACGCTAAATTAATTTTCTGCTTTTAATTATATATTAATTTCTGACTTTTTCTTTTAATTCTTTGCAGGTAGAATCAAATGAGTATTAAAGAATTATTGAATAGAAGATGAAGATTTAGAAACTTAGGAAAATTAAAATAGTTTTTTATTTTACTTTAAACATTTTATATAATTGTCATTGTAAATACTTTGTACATAATACAGTATTTAAACAACAATTGTAATAATTAGAATAAAGATGAATAAAATTCTATTATTTTACCAGTTAATTCTTTTCCTCTTTCCAATTATTTATTTTATCATTTATAATTCTTTAAATTATATAATAACTGAAAATCAATTCCAATTATTTAAATTTAGAATGATAAATAATCAAATAAACATCATTGATCAATTAACTTCTCTTCAATTATTTATTTCATTATTTATAATTCTTCTAAATTATAATAACTAAAAATAAAATTTCAATTATTTAAACTTAGAATAATAAATAATTCAATAAACATTGTTTGATCAATTAATAACCTCCTTTTCAAATATTTACTTTACTATTTATAATTCTTTAATTTATATAATAACTGAAAATAAGTTCCAATTATTTAAATTCAGAATAATAAATAGTTAAATAAACATTATTTTAGCATTGATCGATTAATAAATTTAGCGTTCAAAAAATAAACAGCTCTTGACTTGAAAAAGTTATGAATTTAAAAACTGCCTTGAAAGTTGATAAAGATAGGTCAAAACCCTTGCAATGTAATGATGCAGATGGGAGAGGGTATCTTAGGTCAAAATTTGGGGTACAACACTACCGTACTTCAGCTAGAACATCAACTGGGGCAACTCCCTTTTCCTTTGTCTATGGCATGGAAGCTATTTTGCCAATGGAAGTTAAAATCCCCTCACTAAGGATTATGAATGAGGCAGGCCTAGGCGAAGACAAGTGGATTCAGACGAGATTGGATTAGTTGAACTTGACCGACGAAAAGAGACTGGCTGTTGTTTCTCATGGTCGGACGTACAAAAAACGTATGATCAAGGCTTTCAACAAAAAGATCAAGCCTCAAGTATATTAAGCTGGTGACTTGGTGATAAAGCGTATCATTTTGCCACAAGGCGGCCCCAGGGGAAAATGGACTCCCACCTATGAAGGGCCATTTGTTGTCAAAAGAGTGTTCTCTGGAGGTGCCATGATGTTGACTACCATGGATGGTGAAGACTTCCCACATCCTATAAACACGGACATAGTTAAAAAATACTACGCATAAGAGACCCACTAGGTTGACACACCTAGGAAAAATAAGGGCATCCCGGTAAACCAAAAGGTTTGGGCAAAAATTAGGGATATATGCAAAGGATTATTCACCCGGAAAGTTGAAAACCCAAAAGGGAGACTTGGGCAAAAATGGGTATCCTGGTGGGCTAAAAACCCGAAAGGGTGGTCCAGGAAAAAATTAAGGATTGAAAGCGTATGACTATGTCCCGTGGAATCACCACAGTCAACTTTATCACCAAGGTCCAAGTTCAAACGGTCCAAGATCAATCCAAGCAACTTCTGTCAATGGAAAGAGGCGTTTGAAGACATTGGGGAAATAGTAGAGTTGGAATGCAATGGGATCATTTCCACATGGCTATTTGTTTTGTTTTCAATTTTTGTTTTCCTTTCGATGATTTCCTCTTACTAGGATCTCCGTCTCTTTGTACAAAAATTCCTATTCATGGGCAAAATATCAATACAAATATACTTTGAAGTGCAAACTTTCTGTCATTGTTTTGAATGCAAAAATTGTCCAATGAGTAAAATTGAACGAACATATGCATATGAACATAATTAAAACTATTTGGCACATGTGTCCTGCTAAGCAGCAGCAAGCATCTCTTTAATGTATATGGAATATCCCCATAGAGTTATTTCATTAACATTATCCCCACAAGACAATTACAATAAACCAATCTCCAGCCAGAGTCTCAATATCTTGACATCTCACTCCCAACTAAGTTGATCCTACAAGAAGAAGCCTTATGGATCTCTTCCTCAAAGAACTCACCTCATCAGTAGTTCATCGAGTACTCATCAACAGGGTTTATTTCCCCCAACAAACAACGAGTAGCATAACTCCCCAACTGAGTTTGATTTCCCTCGGCATAGTCTATCTTCCACAGCTGAGTCCATCCTCCCCAGTCGAGCCTGTCTTCCCTAGCTGAGTTTATCCTCTCCAGCTTGAGTTTTCCTTTCAGGCTATTGCAAATCATAGGGCCACAACCCCTAATCCCCAATGAAGTCGTCAACAAAACCTTTACTATCTCCAAAAGATACTATGAATCCTGGATTTGACCAGATATTAGTACAATTTTCAAGTTACTATGAAGCCTGGACCCGACCAGATAATAGTCAACTTCTCAAGTCACTATAGAGCCTAGACCCGACCAGATGATAGTGAAAGCCTTTCAGATACTATGAAGCATGGCCTCAACCAGATAATAGTACTACTTTCATAATACTATGAAACCTGGACCCGACCAGATAATAGTTTAACTCTCCAAAGATATAGAAGAACTTGGACTCAACCAGACCAAGGTTTAACTTTTTTTCTCCAGTAGAGTTTGCCTCTACCCCAACAAGTTACTATGAAGCCTGGATCCGACCAGATATTAGTTTTCAACTTCATCTTTTCAAGTAAGTTATTGTGAAGCCTGGATCCGACCAGATAGCAATTCCCCTCAAAAGTTCGTTGTGAAACCTGGAATCCGACCAGATAACAACTAGGTTCCAAACAAGTTATTGTAAATGAAATTCTGACTGCAGATACTCAATGTCACAGTCAATGTTATGACACCGTATCTGACTTTCTATAAGACAGTAAATACAAAAACAGTAAAGAACACAGTCAATTGTTTACCCAGTTCAGTGTGAAATAACACCTACTCTGGGGGCTACCAAGCCAGGGAGGAAATCCACTATAAGAGATATTAATTCAGGAATAAACCAACCAGTTTATCTCCTTCACTTAAGACCTACCCAATGCAACTTCAATCTAAGTTCTACTTAAACCTGAGTTCCTACTCACTCTCCCTCAATCACAACAGTGATACTTAAAACAATTGACTAATGAATTAATGAAGACACTCTTCAAAACATACACTTGATTATGCTTCACAGCTTTTTAATCAAGTAACACAAACACTCTTGCTTCACAGCTTTGAGTGATACATAAACCTAACTTGACTTTGCTTCAAAGCTTTAGTCAAGAGACACAAAACACTCTTGCTTCAAAGCTTTGAGTGGTACAAAAACCCTTACAAAAAAAACCTATTCCAAGTCACTTATCACAATGATAATTGCTTGGATTACAGCAGTTAAAACTATACAATTTCTGATTGATCTTCCGTCCAAAGAGTTATTTTCCAAACAACAGTCCTGTTGAATATATAGCAGCTGTTTCTTCAGTTAGGGTTTCCACAAAAAGCTAGGGTTAATTAGATTTAACCATAAGACTTGGTCACAAGACTTTATCAACCAGTTTAGGGTTGAGCTAGGTTAACCCAAAGACAACGGGAGATTCTGTTCTGGAAGGAATGAGCCAACTTCCTGAAAAATCTCAGAATTAACCAAACTGCACTACTGTTAGATCAGTACAGGATGTCTTAAGATTTGTTATGACATCAGAATTCCTGTTTACTGAGAAGATAATAAATGTGATCTTTTTGCAAAATGCTCAGATACACACTCATAAACAGCAGTACCTGTATGCCACTATTTTTCTGCAAAGGTACCTAATAAACCAGTACCTAATAAATCAGAATGTTATGACATTAGTCATGACATTCACACACCTGGTTTTACCAAAAATGCATGCCAATAACTAAACACCTACAAACTCCCCCTTTGGCAGATTTTTGGCTAAAGCCCCTAAGCAATCAGAGAATAGATAGCAGCAGAATAAATGTGACTGCAGAAAAATATAGTGTCTATCAAGTAATTAACCACAGAATATCTCCCCCTCTTTAGCAACAAATGGGCCAAAGATACATGTACTTAAATGTTTATACAATCATCCAGAAAAAGTAATAAAAACAACAACTAAAATCTGAACACACTTGCAAACTCCACCAGGAACCAGCATCAACTCCACCAACCTTTAAGCACTGTCCCCTTCAGAGGAGCTACTTTCTTCAGTATTGAGTTGATCTTCAGCAGCACCCTCTTCCCTTCTGTTTCCTTCAGCCTCCTCCTGTTCTAACCTGGAAATTAGGTTTTCTAGAGTCTTTTTCCTAGTCTCCAGCTCTTTGCATGTCTCTTTCAATATAGCTATAACATTAGATGTTTTGGACTGAGTTTTTACAGATGATGTCTCAGCTGATGTTATGACAATATCAGGAACATGAGATCCCTGAAAAAGCTTGTAGTGTAACCCAAGAGCAGGAGCTCTTTTGCAAGAAGTATCTCTTGCCACCAGGATATCAGGGTACTGTGCAAGGATAATTCCACAAAGGAGGGAGGGAAAGGCAATAGGGCCTTTGAGAGCAAAGCTACCAGCATGTTTTAAAGTTTGTTCAAAAATATACCTGCATAGTCAAATTCAGTCTTGGTTCCCACAGCATAAATGAATCTCCCCAATCCTGTGGAGATAGTTGATTTGTGGTTGGTAGGGACCCAGTTGGCTGCACCAATCTTGTGCAGGATGGCAAATTTCATGCTTAGTTTGCTGGCATTCAGCTTGCCTTTCAAGGGCCAGCACTTGACTTGTCTTGCTATGATGGTTTGGCATACTTCATTGTCAGTGACTTCCAGTTCAGGGCAATCCTCATTTGATCTTCCAAGAAATTTGTTAATTTCTGATGGAGAGAAATTAACCCTTCTTCCTCTAACATAAACACATTTAAAGTCAGCTGACCTTCCATCAGCACATTCATCAGACAAGTTCACTATAAATTCCTTGACCAGATTTTCAAAGCACTTGGTAAATTTTACCACAGTCTTCATTAGTCCAGCAGCTTTGATCAGGTCCATGATTTCCTTGCAATCCATGGCACCATTGTTTTGTTCTATTTCTAAAGTTATTCTCTTTAAGCAAACATACTTCCATCTATTGGCATTGTCAGGGTGGTGAAAAGAGATGTTGTCTGTTGGGACTTCAGGAACTCTAGCCATTTTGCTGGAAGGGAGTTTCCTTCTGATAGGAATGTCTTCAGCATTAATTTCAAACTCTGATTCCTCATCAGAATCAGAAGACTCAGGTTCTTTTCTCTTCTTTGTAATTGGTTGTCTAGCAGGTTTTGAGAGACTCCAAGTATGCACTTGGGCTTTCACCTTCCCTTTGGACATTCCAGTCTTCACAGTACCGGTCTTCCTTTCAGACCTGGTTTTCTTATCAGCAGGTTTCTCTTTGTTCAGACCTTTTGCAGCATCTTGATTTCCCTTCCTGTTCATCATTCTCCTAGCTATGCTAGGGTGGATATTTGCAATCAGGTCATTGTCTGAGTATTCCTCATCCACGTCAATAACAGGTGGTTTAACATTCTTCTCTGAAGGGTTCTGAATGTCATCCAGGTTTTCAGATGGTTTTTGAATGTTGTCATCTGGTGTCTCAACATTCTCAGAGACATCTGGATTTGCTTCAACATTTGGGCTTGCTGATTCTTGATTTAATGGAACAGAAATCCCCGGTACAGAGTGGTTCTCACTCAGGATTCTTGTAACAAGCCTAGCTATTGCTTGGTGTACATGAGCTGATCCTTCCCTATTAGGTACAGAAGATGAAGGTTGAGAGGGATTACCGGAAGACGTCGCCTGAGACCTTCCTGCATGCCTTGTTCTCAGCTTTTTTGACCTTGGAAGGGTTAGTTGTTATTTCTCTGAGCGGAGTAATCTCCAGGACTTCAGAATCCATGCATGAGGTGATTGCTCGAGAATCTTGATCAGATGATGAAGATGAAACGGTTGTCTTAGATGAGGATGAAGTTTGAGACATTTTGATTGACTTGGAAAACCAGTAGCAACTAGGGAGAAAACTTTGAATGAGAGAAAAAGAGATGTAGCAAAGTCGAGAGTGGAAGGAGTAAAATGTGTGTCTATTCAACTTCTTAGTAATTTTGAAAGAATTTGGGAAATATATGATTAACCCACTTAAAATAGACTTAACAAAAATAACTCCTTCAACCCTTGTTTTGAGCAAAATTAATTGCTATAATTTCTCATGTTGGCAAATGCCCATCTTTCCCCTCAAGTTTTCAAGTTGATTTGCATCAAGAGCCTTGGTAAAAATGTCAGCCAGCTGTAGCTTAATGACACCATGTTCCAGTTTAATTGTCTTCTCCTCTACAAGGTCTCTGATAAAGTAATTTTTAAGGTCAATGTGCTTGGTCCTGCTATGCTGAATAGGGTTTTTGGAAATATTGATTGTATTCAGATTGTCACAATACAATGTCACAACATCTTGTGAGACATTATACTCAGTGAGCATCTGTTTTGTCCAGATAATTTGAGAACAGCTACTACCAGCTGCAACTATTTCCGCACAAGGTTGAAAAGGAATTCTTTTGACATGAATCATAGCTCTGGCAGATTCCTGTATGATCCTATTTTTCCTTCTGTCAACTCCATTTTGTTGAGGAGTTATAGGAGAAGAGAATTCATGACTAATTCCTTCTGAGAAACAGAACTTATTAAACTTGCTGTTTCCAAATTCCTTGTCATGATCACTTCTGATTCTGACAATACACCCTTCTTTTTGAGTTCTTTTGCACAGTTCTTTAACAACTTCAAAGTTATTCACCACATCATAGACATATCTCTTTTCACCAAGCCTTTCCACTTGATGTTCACCACAAACCCTCCCTTTATCAATTTGCAGTCTTGGAATCCTTCTGACTGCTTCCATAGAGATAGTCCTTTTCATTCTTCTTAGATGAAGATGGCCAAGTTTTTGGTGCCACAGTTTCACCTCTTTTTCTTCTTTGGAAATAGAACACATAGTGGAGTTATTAGTGTTCTCAGGTTGCCACAAGTAACAGTTGTCTTTAGATCTGATTCCTTTCATTACAACTTCTTGTTTTTCATTAATTACAAGACATTCAGATTTTGAGAAGTTGACCTTGAATCCTAGATCACATAATTGACTGATACTAATGAGATTAGCAGTCAGGCCTTTTACCAATAGTACTTCATTCAGATTTGGAACTCCAGGGCAGTCCAAATTACCAACTCCTTTGATTTCACCTTTAACACCATCTCCAAAGGTCACATAACTAGTGGTGTGAGGTTTAACATGATTGAGAATGTTCTTGATTCCAGTCATGTGCTTAGAACACCCACTGTCAAAGTACCAGTCTTCTTTTGCAGAGACTCTCAGGGAAGTGTGGGCTATCAGGGCAGTAGCCTTTTTCTTCCATTGAGGAGTATGTGGTACCCTGTTAGCCTTAGGTTTGACACCTGGGTTCTGATTAGGGTATCCATACAATCTGAAGCAGAAAGGCTTTATGTGACCAAACCTCCCACAATGGTGACATCTCCATCTTTGGTACTTTTTCTTCATATTTTTCTGTTCCCGATGTTGAGTGTTATGTTGTGACATCTGCTTTGACCTTTGTTTATCAGACCTGATCTTCTTGTCTGCACCAGGTTTCTTTGCTTCCACAAATCCTAGTCCAGACTTGTTTCCCATATTTTGTCCAACCTGAAGGATTTCTTCCAATTTGTCAGTTCCATTTGTCAGCATCTTGACAGATTTGGTCATCTGGTTCAGTTTTGAGTTCAGCATTTGAACTTCCCCTTCTAGATGACTTATAGTTTCAAGGTCTGCCATTTTTTCAGCCTCCAGCTTTATGATGAGTTTTGTTTGTTTCTCATTCTGCACACAGACTTCAACACTTCTGATACACAATTTCTTGTAAGTATCAGCCAGTTCTTCAAATGTCACTTCCTCATCACTAGTGTCACTTTCAGAGGTACAAACACCAGTTAGTGCAGTAACTAGTTTGGCAGATTCTTCTTCAGAATTACTTTCTGAATCACAGTCAGACCAGGTAACAGTCATTCCTTTCTTTTGTTTCTTAAGAAAGGTAGGACATTCAGCTCGAATATGCCCATATCCTTCACAACCATGGCATTGAATTCCTCTGCCTTGATTTCCCTTCTCTTCTGACCTTGGTCTTCTGCTGGAACTATCAATGTCAGAGGGGATGTTATGAACATTAGACCTTGACTTTGGATCTATTCTTTTGATGAGTTTGTTGAATTGTCTTCCAAGCATGGCTATAGCTTCTGAAATATTTTCTTCTTCATCCTCCTTGTTTTCATCTTCAGTGTTGGATACAAGTGCTATGCTCTTGTTCTTCTTGTCAACATTTTCAGTGATCCCCATCTCAAAAGTCTGAAGAGACCCAATGAGTTCATCCACTTTCAACTTGCTGATATCATGGGCTTCCTCTATAGCAGTTACCTTCATTGCAAATCTTTTAGGCAAGGATCTGAGAATCTTTCTCACCAGTTTTTCTTCTGACATCTTTTCTCCCAATACTCCTGAGGTGTTGGAAATCTCCAAGATGTTCATGTGAAACTCATGAATGGTTTCATCTTCCATCATTTTTAGATTCTCAAACTTGGTAGTCAGCATCTGAAGCCTTGACATTTTTACTTTGGAAGTGCCCTCATGGGTAGTTTTGAGAGTGTCCCAAACTTCCTTGGCCAGTTCATATTGATGTACTAGTCTGAATATGTTTCTATCAATTCCATTGAACAAGGCATTTAAAGCTTTGGAATTTCCCAGGGCTAACTCATCTTCTTCTTTACTCCATTCTTCCTCAGGCTTCAGACTGATTGTCCCATCTTTCTCAGTTATGGTGGGATGGTTCCATCCTTTGTCAACAGCTCTCCAGGCCTTTTTGTCCAGAGATTTTAAGAAGGCAATCATACGAGGTTTCCAGTAGTCATAATTAGTTCCATCCAGAATGGGTGGTCTATTTCCAAAAACTCCTTCTTTGTCCATAGTTCCAGAAAGTGATATCCCTAGATCTCACCCAGTAATACAGGCAGGGTGCCTGCTCTGATGCCAATTGAAATTCTGGCTGCAGATACTCAATGTCACAGTCAATGTTATGACATCGTATCTGACTTTCTATAAGACAGTAAATACAAAAACAGTAAAGAACACGGTCAATTGTTTACCCAGTTCAGTGTGAAACAACACCTACTCTGGGGGCTACCAAGCCAGGGAGAAAATCCACTATAAGAGATATTAATTCAGGAATAAACCAACCAGTTTATCTCCTTCACTTAAGACCTACCCAATGCAACTTCAATCTAAGTTCTACTTAAACCTGAGTTCCTACTCACTCCCCCTCAATCACAGCAGTGATACTTAAAACAATTGACTAATGAATTAATGAAGACACTCTTCAAAACATACACTTGATTATGCTTCACAGCTTTTTAATCAAGTAACACAAACACTCTTGCTTCACAGCTTTGAGTGATACATAAACCTAACTTGACTTTGCTTCAAAGCTTTAGTCAAGAGACATAAAACACTCTTGCTTCAAAGCTTTGAGTGGTACAAAAACCCTTACAAACAAAACCTATTCCAAGTCACTTATCACAATGATAATTGCTTGGATTACAGCAGTTAAAACTATACAATTTCTGATTGATCTTCCGTCCAAAGAGTTATTTTCCAAACAGCAGTCCTGTTGAATATATAGCAGCTGTTTCTTCAGTTAGGGTTTCCACAAAAAGCTAGGGTTAATTAGATTTAACCATAAGACTTGGTCACAAGACTTTATCAACTAGTTTAGGGTTGAGCTAGGTTAACCCAAAGACAACGGGAGATTCTGTTCTGGAAGGAATGAGCCAACTTCCTGAAAAATCTCAGAATTAACCAAACGGCACTACTGTTAGATCAGTACAGGATGTCTTAACATTTGTTATGACATCAGAATTCCTGTTTACTGAGAAGACAATAAATGTGATCTTTTTGCAAAATGCTCAGATACACAGTCATAAACAACAATACCTGTATGCCACTATTTTTCTGTAAAGGTACCTAATAAACCAGTACCTAATAAATCAGAATGTTATGACATTAGTCATGACATTAAAACACCTGGTTTTACCAAAAATGCATGCCAATAACTAAACACCTACAGTAAAGCCTGGACCTGACCAAATACCAGTTCAAATCTATCTCTTTAGACAAGTTTATTATGAAGCCTGGACCCGATCAGATGGCAATTAACCTCATCCACCTCAGAAATCTGCAAAGCCTGGAATCTGACCAGATAGCGGTTTAATGTTATGAAGTTACTGTAAAGCCTGGATCTGACCAGATATCAGTTCAACTTCGTCTATTCAAGCAAGTTATTGTGAAGCCTGGAATCCGACCAGATAACAACTAGCTACATTCGCCAGCAAGACACTATGAAGCATGGACCCGACCAGATAATATTATAACTTTTCAAAAACTATGAAGCTTGGACCCGACTAGATAGTAGTTACCACTTCAAGTTACTATGAAGCCTGGACCTGAGCAGATATCAGTTCAACTTAATCCTTTCTAGCAAGTTACTATAAAGCTTGGAATGTGACCAGATAATAGTTAACTTCCTTATCCCCAGCAAGTTGTTGTGAAACCTGGAATCCAATCAGATAACAGCCTAACTTCACTCTCCCCAAGAAATTTTCTGCAAAGCCTAGATCCGACCAGATAATAGTTAATTCATTCTTCCCCAGTAAGTTACCGTGAAACCTGGAATCCGATCAGATAGCAGTTGACTTCCTCATCCTCGGAAAGTTGTGAAGCCTGGATCCGACCAGATAACAGCTGACATTTAAGAGATATTCCCCAGTGGAAGCATCCTTTCAACAAGGTTTGAAGATATGTATACTCTTCATCCCCAACAACGATCTGGGATTCAACTTCCCAAAATTCCTCAGCAGAAGTCGGGGATTTATTTTCCCGTACAAATATGCATCCCACATTCATACATTATAGCATATACATACAAAATGCATTTACAAAAATACCACATCTGGTGAAATTCATGCATACATCTGCATTTTACTAATCCTTTTTCCACAGGTAAAACATCAAGTTTTAGCATAAATTGACCAACTATTTATGCTAATACTTCTTCCAGTATTTACCATCATCCTTCCAAATGGCATCTATAAGCCCATTCCCAATACATCTTCGAGTGTAAATTTCTGGGCACTTTAGTGTTCAATTATCTTCCACCTTCAAGTCACGAATGACAGATCCTCCAATCTAACTCTTTGGGTTTAAGAAGATTGAATAGGGGCAGCTTTTGTACCCCAAAAGTTGGCCTCTCATTTCTCAAGTAATCTCTCACAAGATCTCCTTTGGTTCAAGACTACACAAGGGTTTATCAACTCAAGACACCTCCTCAAGCACTAATAACTGGAAATTAGGGTTTGAGTTTGCACAAGGACAAATGGACTTTTAATTCCCCATATGAATTTCATGGATCATTTTGGACCCTCAAGATTTATCATGTCAAGTTTCAAGTTTTGGATCACATTTTTGCTCAATCAATTGATCGGTTGACCTAAAATAAGCTATATTGGGGAAAAAGTCAACTATGGTCAATTTACAGTCAAACTTCATAATTTTTTACTTATATCAACATTATGAACTCATATATGTCATTTTATTAAGTTTGGATCATAATTCCTCAAGAAATTTGATCAGATCATCAAAAGGACAAAATGGTCAAAATTAGGGTTTTTACTAAGGTGCAATTTTTGATTTTTGACCTAGCAAATGACTTGTTGGTTTGAAGCATGATCTCAAGGATTCAAATGCATCATTTTGACTAAATGGCATGGCTCAAAACATTCCTCAAGATCAATTGGTTGACAGATGAATTTTAGTCAATTGATGAAAAGTCAATTGTACACTGAAAAGTCAAACTTTGACTTTTTGATCAAAATCAAGTATCAAAGATCATAATTCATCAAGAAATGTCAATATATGAAGCTTGTTCATCAAGAAATCAAAAAGTCAAGATTTCATTTTGAAAAGTAAAAATTTCTAAACTTAGAAATTTTTTTAAGTGTTGGAAATTCACATTTTTTTCATAACTTTGAGCTAAATTTCCACCATGATGCAAGATGATTCAAAGGAAACTTCCAACATGAAAGTTGTAGATCTAAATGATATATAAAACATTGTAGAACACAACTTTTTCTAGAAATTTATGGATCTCAAGTTATGATTTTAAGAAGACATGTTCGTGAAACTTGAAAAACTTCGTGAAACTTTGCCCTAGTTTAGGCAGGATTTTGACCTAACTTTGTGGAAAATTTTCACATAGTTCCAAAATTAATTTTCAAAATTTTAAACATATAGGTTGTAAATGATGTTACAAGCTTTCCAAAATGTCAAAGAATTCATTGAGATCATACTTGAGCAAGGAGAATCGAAGGCATGAAGTTAGGGTTTCATTCTTGAATTACAAGTCATTTCTTGATGAACACATAATTCAATCTCAATGTTAGGCTGCATAATCTTGATTTTCAGGCCTTCTAAATTGTGTATCTATACATTATTAATGGATTACACAAACTTTTGAGCTATAACCCAAGTGGTTTAAGCATTATCCAACTTAAATTGCCATTTTGGGAAGAAAGTGAAGAATGTCATTCTTGAAAAGCAAGCTTTATGCACAAAGTCAATTCTTAAGCCTCTAACTTGTTCCCTCTGATCACACTCCATCTACAAAGTCAGAAGCAAGTTTGTTTAAATCATAACCATTATACATTAGCAAGTACACAAGGCATTGAAACTTGGATTTCTCAAAAAATCACATGTTGAGCTTAAACATTTGTTTTTGAATTCTGATCAACTATAAGTATCCAAACTTTTTGCTTATAAATAGAGGCACTATTTGTGAGATAAGGAACGAGCTTGAACACCCTGAAACTCCCTCAAACCAGAAATTGTCCAAAAACACCATTGTTGCACAGTTTCTGACTTTGAAATTCAAAATCTACTCGTGCATTTCTTGGCCTTTTGGTTCCTAAAGCTCCTATACATCAAATATAACATATCCATGTCCCTGTTTCATAACTGTAACACCATTTGCATCAAAATCTATAACCAAAAGTAGAGCACTGCAAGTTGACTTCTTCAGACCATTCCAGCCATCCATTGCTCAAGCTAAACATTGCATTAGCTTCCTGGGAACTTGAGGAAGGTAACCATATCATTCCAGCACCTTGAATCAAGCTCATTTGCATTTCACGATTTCCATTTTTGAGGTACATTTTCTGAACTTCTATCTTTTCGTTTAGGCATTGTTAGGATTGCATTTATGAAGATAAAATGTAGACATCATTGCCCTGAAACTGTACATGTCCATAGATTTTATTTATATTGATTGAGCTTAGAGAATTTTAGGTTAGAATCTCTGAAAATAATTAGGTCAGAATTTGGTACTTTTAGAAATTCTCATTCATCTTTGATTTATAGCTTATGATATGTATATGGTTGGATTCGTATGGAAAATGGAGCAATTTTCTTGTTTTCATATTTCATTTTTGTTGAGAAATGGTGAAGTTACAGATGTTCAGGTTGGAGGTTAAAGATGAAGTCACATTCAGGACATAACTTATGTTATGTATTTTTTATTTCATCAATGTTACCGGATGTACAGCCACCCCAGTGGCAAAGGTAGCACGCGTGTGTGCTAGAGGTCAGGGGTTCAACACCTAGCGCTACCTTTTGTTTTGTTTTTTCACATTTTTCCTCTTTTTTGTTCCAAAGAGCGCCCTGGGCCTCCAAGTGGTGGGCTTTGGATTTTTTGCTGATTTCTAATCCCCCTGTTTACTTTTGCCTGCTGGCCCAACTATCTTTTATTATTTCATTTTTATTTATTTTCTTTTTCTTATTTTATTTTTATTTTCAGTTTTCTTTTATTCTTTTTTATTACTATTATTATCATTATTATTATTTTGATTAATAAAAATCCAAAAGAATATTTTATTTGTTTATTTACATATTTAAAAATACTCATTTATATGTTTATTTTCCTTATAAAAAAAAGAATAAAACATTTTCTTAAACAAATTAATTTCTTAAATAATTAATATTTAGATTTAGGTTTAATTATTATTTTATTTTCTTTTAAATTAAAATTAACTTAGAATTTAGGTTTCTTTTAATTATTCATTTTTTATATTATTATTATTATTAAGTTAAAACCTTTTTTTCATATAAAAAACCTAAAAATGCTTTTTTAACTTAATTTCTTTCATTAATTAATATAGGTTTAATTTTATTTAATTTTTATTAATCATTTTATTAATTAGGTCAAGATTAAACTCTTTCATTAAAAACCAAACAAAATCATTTCTTTTTCTATTTAGATTCTTGCATTATTTTATCTTCAATTCTTGTACGTTATTCAATATGGTTATAATAGATAATTAGGTTTAATTTTCTTGCAAATCCCCATTTGTAAATTTGTATACCCCTTCCCCTAGTGATGTAATAGCTTAGTAATTTTACTTTCCGCAATTTATCGCTTTATATAAATGTTATTAATTAGGGTTTGTATGGAAAGACAAAAATCAACAATTAGCAAACCCTAATTCATGATAAACAATGCATGTAAATCAAACACACTTGCACACTTACACCCTTAGGGTAATTCCACTTTGTTGCCTTACAAAAATGGTCATGTTATGCATGTGGGGTATCTTAGCAAAAACAATCAAAAAATACAAGATCATAGTCCCTCGATGACGCTATCAATGTTGCCTTTCAAAATGATCTTAGTCCCTCAAAGAAAAATGCTAAGATATCTCACAACATTGCTATCATGATTATACGATGACCCGCGCCCATCCATTTACATCCAAAGATAAGGATTCTTACCAATCAATGGTAAGATAGCAATATCAAAGGAAACGAATAAATGAACAAAGACTTTTGAGTAGGTAGATTGTTCCTAGTTGCTTGCTCATTTTCAAATCAAACATCCTTGTTTATTTTCAAAACAAACACCAAACACTTTCAAAAACACTTTCAAAACATTTTCCAAACATGAAATATTTTCAAAAGCCCAACACTTTGTATACGCTCTTACGAACGAGAACTATTACAAAGTTTTCCTAAATGAAGGCCCCTTTTCAAAATACTTTCAAAAACCACACAAAGCACATTTTCAAACAAAAAGAAAGTGATCTAGAAAGCAACTAAGAGCCCATAGATAACTATGGATGAAAAGGGTGCTAACACCTTTCCTTTTCATAATCTACCCCCCGATCTTAAGAAATAATCTCAAAGGTCTTTCATGTTCTTTTCAGCCTTTCCTTTTGGATAAAAGAAAAGTCAGTGGCGACTCTTGCTAACCGCAACATTTGCAATAAAACGCAAAACACCCAAGTAAGTTCTCCCACGTATCACGGGATGAAAAACAAATAATATCTTCATGAAAGTAGGCCAAAATATAATCCATAAAGATAAGACAGATAAATAAAATTCCTCCATATTTTTCGCAAGTTATAAACCATAAAACCTGAATAAGGTGCGCTTAAAAATAGGAAACATAAAATCTGAAAAACACGTTCAGATCAGAAGGCAAATGTTAAGACATGTGCTTTGACATCATTCAAAATCAGTTGAGATGATTTACTTCAAATGTCAAGACATTAAGCAAAACATTACCAAAGCAGTGTTTTACCACAATTGCTGCTAACAAACACTTACACTCACTTTAAAACATCACCATATATTATAGACTCATGATAAAATTGTGAAACTATCCAGTTTTGAAGTTCTTCAAACTCACTTTCTAACACAATTAATTGCGCCTCAAACAGAGTTAGAAAACTCCAGTTTTATTCGTTTCAGTTTTAAAATATAATAATATTTCATGCATAAACTATAAAATAGAAAGTAACACTTCAAAATAGTACAAAGTATTATATACTTATGATAAAATTATGAAACCCTCTAGTTTAAGATATCATTAAACTCTTTTTCTAACGCATCTGACCGCACCTCAAACAGACTCGCGAAACTCAAGTTACACATGAAACACAATGACCAATGTATGACTAAAATTTGACAATGCATATGGTATAAAACCAGGGAACTGGTAATGTTGTAGTGCTCATAAGCCCAATTTATCCACTTAAAAATAAATATTATTGTGCTAGATTTCTAGCACAACCAATGACATATCAAAGGGCCTTATGAAACTTAATTTACACATGAAAAAAGACAGTCAACCCCTTCTATGTCTACCTTTGATTTTTTGCGTTTTCTCTCTATTGAATATATGCAAAACTCGCCTATTTTGCATATTTGAGTTCTCACCGCCCCAAAAGCATACAGATAAACATAGTCATACACAAATAGGGTATAATTATTCCAATTTTCTATTTTTGCCTTATGGCACCACCACAGTTCATCAATCAACACCAATGTATCAACGGAACAAACTAGTTTACAAATTATACAATTTCTATATTCTCTCCTTATGGCACCACCAAAGTTCATCAATCAACATCAAGACATTAATAGAGAAAACTAGTTTAAAAATTATATAATTTCATATATTCTCGCCTTATGGCACCACCACAGTTCATCAATCAACATCAAGGCATCAACAGGGAAAATTAGTTTACAAATTATACAATTTCATATCACATTAATGTAAGTCTAAGAGTGCCTAAGAGGGGGGGTGAATTAGGTATATAAAAATTTATTCAGTTTTATGAGAATACTTGTAGTAATTTGTGGTTAAGTGTTTGAAGATTTTTGACTATATCTTATCTTTTCTTGATTATGGTGATGAAAACAATAAAAGCGGAAAAGTAAAGAACACGGCGATATATCTTGGTTCCCCTCACAATCCGAGAGTACTCCAGTCCCCTTTCCAACACGAAAGAGATTTCACTATAGTTTAGAATGATTGTACAGCCTATGCTTACTATCGAACCTATAGGGTGACCAAAGGTTCTTAACACCTTTAAGGTCAAACAAACACTAATGTGAATGAAGAACAATCCTCTTCAAATCACAACACTTACTTCCAACAATCCTGGATGGTAAGGGAATACTTTCTTTTTGTAATACAATGATTTATTTGAAAGAGATGAAGAGCACTATCAATCTTTGATTGATCTTCTTCTTCAAGAAAGAAACAATTCTCAAGAAATGATTATAAATGTTCACAATGAATGTATGAAACTTGTAATGATTTCTTAATGAAAATGTATATGGCAAGTTTCACAAAATTTATGATTTGTAAGAACACTTGAAAGTTTGTAAGAATATGCAAATTTGAATGATGAAAATTGTTAATTGAAGAAGGTAATTTAAATTTGAAAATCTACACAATTTATAATGTCACAAATACCTCTTCATTCATGCCATTTGATATGAAAAGATGCAATGCAATCATGAAATAATACCATTTGAATTATGTTCAAAAAATAAAAGAAAATTTGTACTGGTTCGCTGGGAACCGGTTCCGACCCAGGCAGAACCCGGTTCTTAGTGAACGTTATAACCCAGAATTCAAAAATAACACGCAGGAACCGGTTCCCCTATAGGTACAATCCGGTTCCTGGTACAAATTCCAGGGAAGTGTTTTTTGAACAAGTTTGGAACCTGGTTCCCTGTTAGGTAGGAACCGGTTCCTGAAAGTTTATTTTCAAAAAATCCTTTTGAAAGAGATTTCAAACATAGTTTTTCTTATTGTTAAAAATGTGGGATATGTATATGATTATGAATGCATATTTGTGAACATCTATATTCAAGTTTAAGAATTATTTATACCTTTTGACATTTGTTGTTTCTTTAATAATTCTTCTTCTAATCTTCAAGACTTGTAACAAGGTTTTATATGATATTGATAAACTTTTTGCACATCCTTTGAATGTTGATATCCATGTTGTCTTCATCAAAACCAATGCTTTAAACATGACTTGAGAAGCTTGCAATTACATTCTCCCCCTTTTTGATGATGACAACCAAGTCTTTAAAACAATTCTTGAAATGTTTATGTTGTTTTGTGTAGCAAAAATGTTAAGCAAATGCAAGGCTCCCCCTAAATTGTATGCTCCCCCTAAGTCCATGATTCTTTGAATTTTGGAGTGAGTTTTATGATAGTTATTTTGGCCTGCAATTTCTTTGAAATAAAACAACACATATGCATATTATTCTCCCCCTTTGTTAACATCAAAAAGGATGGGGAAAAAGAGTGAAACAAATTCATTTAAAAAACACAAACAATTTTAAACACAACCACACACTAAAACACGAACATAACGAATTGTACGATACAACATATAAAAGAAGGAGTAGAAGCAGAGTGTACTGAAACATAAATTTTTTGAAGAAAAATTAAGACGTGCACCTTATGAGAAACATTTAGAGATCACCTTCATCCAAAATACCAAGTTCTCTTCGGATTTTGAAGAATGGTTCTCGAGCAAGCGGTTTTGTGAAGATATCTGCGAGTTGGTTATGAGTATCCACAAAAGTGACTTCGACATCTCCTTGAAGTACATGATCACGGAGAAAATAATGTCGAATATCTATATGTTTGGTTCTTGAATGCATGACCAGATTCTTTGTAATATTGATAGCACTTGTATTGTCGCATCGAATAGGAATGTGTGATCGGTGGAAATAGAACTGACTGTTTTAAAGCTGGTTCGCGAAATGTCGCGGTAAGCAAGAGTCGCCACCGTCTTTTATGTTCTACAACATGGAAAGGACAAAAGCACAACAAAATTCCTTTTTCGAGATGTCTCTCGGTTCAGGAGGTAGATTTATAGAAAGGGAAGGTGTTAGCACCCTTTCTATCTGTGGTTATCCACGGGCTCTTAGGTACTTGCTCACTATGTTTTCAAAAATTGTTTGCTTTTCAAGTGTTTGTGGGTTTTGAAAAAGTTTAGTTTGAAAACTTCTAAGTAACTCTTGTATCAGTCCTCAAGAGTGTATGAAGTATTTGTTTGAAAACTTTTGAAAGTGTAGGTACAAAAAGATATTTTTTTGTTTTTTTGAAAGAGCAAGTACCCAGGAGAAATCTACCTACTCTAAGGAATTAGGCTGTGTAAGAGTCCTTAAGACAGTACTATCCCACTATTAAGAAGTAGGTAGCACCGTCGTTGGAGTTATTCGGGTCAATTCGATGATTAGGGACAATGTGGTCACCAAAGCAATAGTAGGACGCTTTAGCGGTAACCCTAATGTCCTAGATCCTTTTTTATCCGAGGCAACCGTTTCGAGGCAACTGGATCTTTAGACAGGAGGGCGACCTCTAAAACACCCTATACTTGACGACCACGTTGAGACAACCAGTGAGGCGTACCCTAGGAGTGGCATGTGCATGTGTGTCCAATTCAGTTTATGTTTATCTTTGAACATGCATCATTGTGAGCTACGGGTTGATTTTATTTGTCATACAAGTCTTGTCATGCATATTAACAGTTAAGAGTGCGGAAAATAAATTGCGGAAAGTTGAATCTACGCTATTACAAGGCGCGGGTCTATACATCGCCAAAAACATAACCCGTTTGGAAAATAAATACGAGAAAGTAAAAGAAAGCGATAAAATCCTAATTAACTATTACATCCTCGGAAACAGTTACATCAATATAATCAAAAGGAATTAAAGCGCGAAAGAAATTAAATCAGGAACGTCTTAGGTTTTTGACCCTTTTTGAGAAAAGAAAGTAATTTGTCCCTTTTTTGCAATTAATTAAATATTAAACCTAATTTACTAATTAATTAATTATTTACAAGAAAAAGTATTTTTTTATGTTTTTTATGTTTTAAATGAAAATAAAAAGAAAAGGTCAAAGTTAGTAAAAAACCCTAAGTATAATTTATTTTATTTATTGTAAAAGAAAATTAAAATTAAACCTAATTAAACTAAATTAATTCATGTTAGTGTTTATTTACAAAATAATTAAAATTAATAAATAAGAATAATAATAATAATTAATAAAAATATTTACATTTTTGGTTCTGAATTTATTATGAAAATAATATTAATTATGTTAGTTAAATAAATAATAATAATAATAGTTAGAAATTAGTAAAAGAAAAATAAAAGAAAGAAAAATTTAACCAGGGGGGTGTTGGACCCAATATGGAGGTGGATTAGTAATTCCTGGCCCATTAAGAATCAAGCCCTATTGACTTTCTGGAATTGCCCACGCTTGCTTTGACTGGGGAGCATGGTGGTCAGCACCTTATGGCCTTTGGATTTGTGATAGTGGACACATGGCGTTTGGATAAGTAAGGCGTATGATGAGCCTATTCTTTGAAGCCTGCACGAGATCATGTTAGAAAAAATAATATGGAGCTTTGGGGGGACCTGGGAATCGAACCCAGGTCCCAATGGTTCTTGGACAGCGCAGCAACCACTACACCATGTTCCTGTATTTGATATCATAATAGCTATAGGATATAATATATGAAACGTATTTATTATGCTGGAAAGAGAAAGCGCGCGTTATTTTTTGAATGGACCACTCCCATGCTTCCACGTCTTGTCTTCTTCGTTGAAACCTGCAAAACAACAAACAGATAGCGGGGGTTTTTAACCCCCATAAAGTAGCTTGAGGAATAATAGTGATTAGGCACATGGTTAATATAAATTCATCGCGAGGGTTCCATCTTGCTCGTCTTGTTCAGACGGTTTCAACCATGGGCATTAGGGGTCCTGATTTTTCCTATATAGCAAAGCCCCAAATCAAGAGCTTGGAAACCCTAGAATTCGTCAATGGTGGATTCTGTTTCAGGGCGTTTCAATGCAATTAAACCACACCAATAGCTTCGTATGAGTCCTATTAACACAAAACAATCCACAAAAAATGTTAAATATGCATGAATGATGATATGTGTTTCTGGAAAAAAATGGTCAAACCGTGAAACTGTTCTTGCGTGTTCCTGGAGCTTTAAGGCTTAATTTTGATTGCAAAATGTTTCTCCCACCTCCAGCAA
Source organism: Vicia faba (assembly GCA_948472305.1). Classification (NCBI taxonomy): domain Eukaryota; kingdom Viridiplantae; phylum Streptophyta; class Magnoliopsida; order Fabales; family Fabaceae; genus Vicia; species Vicia faba. Next base: position 286,927,072 of record OX451740.1, on the reverse strand, counting down.
TGTGTTTGAACCACTATAATGCTTTGAATTGCCCTGGAGTATGAAGATCAGTTTCAAGTTTTCTTTGAATTTTTTCAATATGGTAATGGCTCTTTGCAGCAGTTTTTCACGTGAATAGCATTAGGGTTGACTTGCTTGCATATATGGGAATAGAATTAGGTTAAGTCTTGGCCCAAAGATCCATTGCATTCATGTTTTCAATATTTGATTTCCAATCAAATCTTTTTGCATATTTTTGATTGGGAAAACTTGCCAAAATTGGAGATCTTTGTCCCCTTGATGTGCACACGAATTTTCCAGCTCATATTGGTCATATTTGCTTCATAAAAAGATTTGAAAACCATATATTTGATTTTCCTACATTTTAAATCAATTAAATGAATTAATATTAATAAAAAATTCAATTAATTAATTAAAAATAAGAAAATAAATCAATTTAAGCTCAATGGGTCGTGCATAAGCCTTGTACAATGTTTCAAGAAGAAATTTGAGGCCCATTAGCAAAAATAAGGTATTTTGAGCAAAGTTGACTTTTGCACATTCACAAAAATTCCCCAACTTCTCCAATGCATATCTTGCTCAATTTTGATCATATGAACATGTTCTTGGACATTTTGGAAAGGTCTTGAAGTCCTATAACTAATGCCTTTGGTCCCATGTCATTTGGATTTAACAATCTCAAGTTATGGTCTTTGACTTAAAGTGCATTTTTGTTGACTTTTGAAATTGACCTATAATGTAGAAATTGATAACTTTTTGTGAGAGAATTTCTTGTACTTGGAGTGGTAAGATGAGTTGTAGGAAATGTGATCCCCTTCAAAATGAGCATTGGATGGGATTTTTCTGATGAACCATGAAAAAGTTATGCCCTGGTCAAGATACATTTGACTTTTCAGCTGTCCAAAAATAGCAACTTTTGCTTCTTTGATGATTTTTGAGCCATTCTTGTGGAATCATGATCAAGACATGATCAAATGATGATTGTGGCTTCAAAATAAGATGTTGACCAAAATTTTTGACTTTTGACTGTCAAATGACCATTTTGCCCCTGCAGTTGATTGTGGATCAAATAGGGCTTTTGACTGTGCAAACTGGCATTGTGAGTCTTGAGACTTGACATGTAAGTGCTTGACAATGTATATGGGCATATGGGACTTGATTGGACCACTGAAAACCTCAAATTCATTGAAGGAACCAAAACCCTAATTTTGACTGGCTTTTGAGGCATTTGAACTGTGCAATCCTTGAGAAGTTTTGAACCATTTTGAAGATGATCCTTGACAAACTTGAAGAATATGGGAGGGAAAATTTTTGGGTACAACAGAATGCATCCGAGATCAAGTCCGTAATCACAGAGTTGTTGCTTGAGCCAAAGAATTTGTGCACAACAACTACCCGCTGCTATGTATTCTGCTTCGGCCATGCTAAGAGCAACACATGCTTGCTTTTTACAAGCTCGTGATACTAATGCATTTCCAATAATGTGACAAGTACCACTTGTGCTTTTACGATCAGTTTTACAACCTGCATAATCCGCGTCAGAATAACCAATTAAAGTGCAAATACTACCTTTAGGATACCATAAGCCGACATTGGTTGTTCCTTTAAGATACTTCATGATCCTTTTAACTCGGTATTTTTTAATATCAATTGGAGTACTGAATTCATCTTGATCAACATATGTACCGGAGCCCATTGGAGTATTCATTGCTTTACAATTGTCCATATCAAACTTTTTCAATAATTCTTTGCAATACTTAGATTGGTTGATGAAGATTCCATCTTTTAGTTGCTTGATTTGTAGTCCAAGAAAGTAGTTCATCTTTCCCATCATAGACATCTCGAATTCTCCTTGTATCATCAATGAGAATTCCTCACACATTTCTTTGTTAGGCGATCCAAAAATGATATCATCAACATAGACTTGAACCAATAAAGTGTTACTTTTGATTTTCTTAATGAACAAAGTTTTATCAACCTTACCCTTTTCGAAACCTTTTTCACACAAAAAATTGCTAAGTCTATCATACCATGCTCTTGGTGCTTGCTTTAAGCCATAAAGAGCCTTTCTCAACTTAAAGACATGTGTAGGATGTTTGAAGTCTTCAAATCCCGGAGGTTGTTTGACATAGACTTCTTCATTGATGTATCCATTCAAGAATGCGCTTTTGACGTCCATTTGAAAAAGCTGAAAATTTAATGAACAAGCATAAGCAAGTAAAATACGTATAGCTTCTAACCTTGCAACCGGAGCAAATGTTTCTTCAAAGTCGATTCCTTCCTCTTGATTATAGCCTTGGGCAACCAACCTTGCTTTGTTTCGAACAATTAGACCATTCTCATCAAGTTTGTTCTTAAACACCCATCGGGTACCTATGATGTGTTTACCACTTGGTCTAGGAACAAGTTCCCAAACTTAATTTCTCTCGAATTGATTTAATTCTTCTTGCATAGCAATAATCCATTGATCATCTCCTAAGGCTTCATCAACTTTGGTAGGTTCAATTTGAGAAACAAACGCCATGTTTAAGCAAGCATCTTTTAGATTTAATCTTGTTGATACTCCTTGGCTAATGTCACCAATAATTTTGTCAATAGGATGGTCTCTATGAGTTCTCCATTCTTTTGGTAGATCATTGATGTTTGAATCTTGTTGTTCAATGTCTTCTTGATTTTCCGGTGATTTCACAACTTGATCATTTGAAAGTTCTTCCGGGGGTAAATCTATAGGATCATCATCATCACACACAACTACTTCCTCTTTAGAGGTGTTAGTTTCATCAAAAGATACATGCATAGATTCTTCAATAGTTAAAGTTCTTTTATTATAAATTCTATATGCTTTACTAGAAAGAGAATAACCAAGAAATATACCTTCGTCGGATTTCTCGTCAAACTTACCGAGATTGTCTTTGTCATTGTTAAGAACAAAACACTTGCATCCAAAAATGTGGAAGTGAGCAATATTTGGCTTTCTTCCTTTGAAGAATTCATATGGAGTCTTCTTTATTATAGGTCTAATGATAACTCGATTTCCAACATAACATGCCGTACTAACCGCATCCGCCCAAAAATATTTAGGAAGATTTACATCACTAAGCATTGTTCTTGCAAGTTCCACTAGAAACCTATTCTTTCTTTCAACTACTCCATTTTGTTGTGGAGTTCTAGGTGCTGGAAAATTATGAGAGATACCATGTTCTTCACAAAATTCTTCAAATTGTGCATTTTGGAATTCTCCACCATGATCACTTCTTATGGATACAATCTTTAGTGATTTTTCATTTTGGATTTGCTTAGCATACTTCTTAAAAGCTTTAAAGGCATCACTTTTCTGCACAAGAAACAAAGTCCAAGAATATCTAGAAAAATCATCAACAATAACCAAAGCGTATACATTACCTCCGAAGCTTTTTGTTCTTGATGGACCAAAGAGATCCATGTGTAACAATTGTAGTGGCCTTGTAGTAGACACCACATTCTTAGATTTGAAAGATGATTTTGTTTGTTTCCCTTTTTTGACAAGCATCACAAAGTCTATCTTTGACAAAATTTCTCTTAGGCAAACCAATGACAAGATCACGCTTGATTAGTTTATTCAAGTGTTCCATATGAATATGAGCAATCCTTTTGTGCCAAAGCCATGAATCATCATTGTTTGCCATGAGACATTTTACCTTCAAATATGGATCATCAAAGGAAATCATAAATATATTATTAATTCTTATACCTTTGAGTTTTACCTCATTGATTGCCTCATCCATAATAAGGCATTCTTCTTTGTTGAATTTGATCTTGAACCCTCTATCGCAAAGTTGACTTATGCTAAGAAGGTTGTGCTTTAATCCTTCAACATAGAGAACATCCTCAATTTGAATGAATGGAGGTGTGCCAACTATTCCAACGCCAAGTATCTTTCCTTTGGTGTTGTCTCCATAGGTGACATACCCTTTGGCTTTATGTACTAGATATGAAAATTGGTGTACATCTCCTGTCATATGCTTTGAACATCCACTATCAAGATACCAAACATTTGATGTGGATTTCAAGCATACCTACAAAAACAAATTATTTCTTGTTAGGTACCCAAGTTGCCTTGGGTCCTTCATAGTTAGTTCCCTTTTTCACCCATGCATAATGTCCACTAGCCATACTGAAATTTCTAATATAGCATGCATTGGGTGTGTGTCCAATAATACCATAGTAAAAACAGTTTGGAACAAATTTGCTCTTGTATCTAGGAATTTGTTTTCTCTTAGATACATTAGCCTTTTTCTTTTGATGATTATGAACAACTTGCTTCTTTTCTACTTTCTTGGGATTAGAACTATTACTAGCCTTTACAAAAACAGTGGGATTGTTACTTGGTTTCTTAGTATTCACATAACCAAGACCTCTTTTATCATTTGGATAACGTTGTTGGCTTAGTAATCCTTCCAATCCTATTTGTACTTTTTCATATCGTTCAATGACTCTTTTCAATTGAACAATTTGAAAGACATTTAATTCACACTTGGAGCATGCAAAGTTTTCCTTTTCTTTAATAAAATTCTGTTTTTGAAGATCAAAATCTTTAGTCATGGTGTCAATTTCTGTTTTTGAAAAAGAAGAAAATATTCATTACAAAAAACAATGCGAACGTCACGATCCAGCGGAACAAAAATCCAAGAAAACAAAGAAAAAAAACACCACCTAAAAGATTATAAGTCTATCCAAATGATTCCAAAGCTTAAGATTCATCCAACATCTTTAAATAATAAAATAATAATATTAAACATAATAAAAAATTTACTAATATATAATAAATATATTTCAAAATAAGTATGTTTCATAATATTAAATAATTATGAAACATTTACAAATACAATTATGTTTAATATTATTAATTTATTATTTAAATATTATGAAATATAATTTATTATATTTTGAAATATAATTGTGTTAATAAATGTTTCATAATTATTTAAATATTTATTTCATATTTAATAAATTATTTAGTATATATTTTCAATTTAAATTATATATATATATATATATATATATATATATATATATATATATATATATATATATATATATATATATATATATATATATATATATATATATATATATATATATATATATATATATATATATATATATATATATATATATATATATATATATATATATATATATATATATATATATATATATATATATATATATATATATATATATATATATATATATATATATATATATATATATATATATATATATATATATATATATATATATATATATATATATATATATATATATATATATATATATATATATATATATATATATATATATATATATATATATATATATATATATATATATATATATATATATATATATATATATATATATATATAATAAATTAATTTTAGTTAATTAATATATTTTAATATTGTTTTATTATTTCACTTAAAAATATATTTTAATAATATATATTGTTTATTATATATTATTTATTATATATTATTTATTATTTATAATATAAAATACATGTAATATATTTATTATAAAGAAAGTGTATTATTACATATAAATAAACATGTAATAATGTTAATTAAAAATGTAAGTGTGATAAATATTTAAATGAATAATAGTGTGAATGGCGTGGAATAATATATAATAAATAATTTAATAATATATTTAATAAATAATAGTATAATAATATATAATAAAATAATTTAGTAATATTATTTAAACAATTTAAATTAAATATATATAATAAATAATTTATTAAATATGAATTAAATATTTAAGTAATAAATTAATAATATTAAACATAATGAAATATTTATTAACATATATTAAATATGTTTTAATATATTTATATAATAGAGTTTTTTAAATAATTAACTAATAATATTAGATGAATATCGTGACATATGTATTTGATGTAAAGAAGTAACAGTTAAAATACTTTGGTTTAGTGGCAGGATCCAAAAAAAATTTTATAGGAGTTTTTTCAAAACTCACATATAATAAGGAGTCTCCTGATTCATCGCTGATAAGTTAATATGAATGTTTGATAAATTAATTATTTCATTAATTGGTTGATACAAAATGACATAAAATAACATTTAAATTAATAAGAATAATAATATATTTTATTAAAATAATAAGAGAATAAATAGAAAAAAAATTACAAACTAAAAATTACAAACTCAAAAACTACTTCAAATAACTTTTTAAAAAAAAAAACTAAAAACTAGTAAAAAAACAACAAGCTAAAATTTAAAAGAGAGTTACCAAACATAATTTTTTCATTAATGTAAACTAAAACACTAAAAGTTAAAAACTAAAAACACTTTTTTAGGTCTTACCATTTTTAGGTCTTACCAGACAAACTTTTAAATACTAAATACTATTTTAATATTAATATTTTATTTTTTAATTCTGAATACTGTTTTTAAAAAATAATATTGTGGGAAATAATGGTTTTTATTATTAAAACATAATAAGTTTTCTTACGTATTTTTACTGTTTTTTAATAATTCTTTTTAAAAAAATTATATCTACCTATTTTATAAAACAGTTTCTAAAAATAATATTTATTAAAAAATAATTAAAAAAATACTATTTTTGTACAATATATTTAAACCGTTTTTATACTATTATTTTTAAACTGTTTTCATAATATTATTTAAAAAAATATTATTATTTTGAATAATAATTTTATTTTTAAAAATAATATTATTTTTAATAATAATTTTGTTATTAAAAATTTAACAGTAAAAATAACAACACAACAATTCAATAAATTTAACAACACCACAATAATAACTGTAACAAATTTTAACAAAAAAAATATACAAATACAAAAAATGTATTTTGGATGAACACACAATTTAAATTTAAATTTAAGAATTTGTTTATTAATAACCAAGTATTAAAATAATATTTCGCAAATAACTGCGTTTCGGAAAAAAATACGCAAATAACCATATTTCAGATGACTCCCCAAAGGAGGAGCCATCTGAAGTGGCGCATGCACCTATATTTTAAGGGGAGGCGCCATCTCACTTGGCGCCTATGTGCTTAAGGCATGCCCTAAGCCAAGCGAGATGGCGCCTAGGTGTATTTTTAGGGAAAAAATGATTTTTTTTTCCGGTGCGTTGCGTGTTGGACAGAGATCAACAAAATAGACTTTTTATTAATAAAAAAAAATAATTACATCCAACTGTATTACATTAAAATAACAGTAAAAAAACAGGTTAAAAAAATGGATACAAAAATACTGGAAAAAAAAACGGATACATCAGTGATCCCCCGGAACCCGGTAATGACCCCCGGTTCCGCATCCCCGTCCTCGCCTTTCTCGTGCTGGGTGTCATCGCGTTTCCTGCTGCGGCAAGGTCGATGGCCCAGCGAAGTCAATGCGGTCCGAATCCATAAAATCAGTCAGATCTCCATATCTAGAAGATCCGCTCTGGTACAGTCGGTTACCCATACCCTCAAAGTTTGGTCGTGTTGGCGGTGGGTGCGGTTCCATAGTGGGTCTGTAGCATTGATCGTCTGAGTACGGTGGGTAGAAAGGAAATGGATCTTGGGGTGTTTGGTATTGAGGATGTTGGGTGGTTTGGTGATATTGTGGGTGATGGTAGGTTGGGTCGGCTTGTTCGTAATCTTCCGACATTCCCATATCAGGGCTAAGGCTGGATGTTGAGGGGGCCATATTGGGATATGTGGAAGACTGAAATTGTGTGTGGGGTATGCGGGTGTGTTGGTATTGGGATTGGTATTGTGGTTGGGTTTGAGGCATATCGGGGTATTGGTAGTTTGGTGGTGATTGTGGTTGGTTGTGCGGCATTTGATTGTAGTTGTGTTGTGGTGGGGACTGTGGTTGGGTGTTTGTGGGTCTGTTTCTTCTTGGGGGTTGGTGGGAGGTTGATGGGTTTTGGGTTTGTTGATGGGGAATCGAGGGTTGTGCCCATTGTGTGCGTGGGTCAACCAAGTACCTTGGATGAGACACGTGCATTTCTGGGTTACTAACCGACCTGTACCAAGACAAATATTGATCCGTGTGTCGCATATTACCTTGAGTGAGGAAAACCGGGAATTGCAAGACGTAGCGGTGACGCCTCTGCCACATCTTACACCATTCCGGAGCAAAGTCTTTCCAGTTGGTAAGACCCCACTGGGCGTCGACCCTTTTAAGATGCCATGGGGACAAATAAGTTGGATCACTTGGTATCTCTTGATGCATTCCGAACTGCATCTTCACACGGTCGCTGTGGTGCATCTCCACAATGTTGAACCGAATGATTGCAGTCTTCGCGGTCCAAGTTGCTGCATCCTCCGGGTTTGGAACATGGCCCAAACCCAAATATGGTCTCCAGACGAACTGCGATAAAATGTAAATCAGGTTAATGCAAAAGTAATGTATAAATAATTTAGTAGAACAAAAGTTAAAAGCTACGACGTACGTCATCCGGGCCTAAGTGATCCAACAGGTTGCGGTAGAGTGCGACATTAAATCTTGGATTCTTGCCGTAATCCATACCCCCCACGCAGTACCTAAAGGAAATGAGAAACATTTTATTCTTAGCATATATTTTGGGAAGAGCAGAATAGTTATAAATGATATAACTTGATGACTTACTTTGTTGCGTACGGGAAACCGAAAGTGTTGTTGTTGACGGGGTTTAAGGACTCCATCCTCCACCAACCCCAGGCTTGTAGTAAAAAAACGCACCCATAAAATGTACATTTTTCCTTGACTGCATTTTTGCACAAGGAACTGTATAGGTGGGCTAAAACTGCAGAACCCCAACTATATTTTCTTGTTTTTTCAAAATTTGTTAGTAAATGTAAGTACATAAAATTTACACTATTTCCCGTACTTTCGGGAAATAAAAATGTACCAAAAAGTATCATAAGATAAGTTCTGGCTTTTACTACCCTGTCATTCTCTGAGGAATTTTCATTTAATTCCAAACTTGCATAATGACTTTTCAGCTCAGTGAGTAGTATTCCCTGCCCTCTTGCACCACCATCTTCTACCATATCCCTGCCCAACAGTTCTTCACACTGAGAGTTGGGTTGTTGAACCGACCCGTTCACGGCCTTACCGTCGACATGGAGACCTAGTAGCATGTACACATCCTCTAGCGTGATGGTACATTCACCTATTGGTAGGTGAAATGTATGGGTCTCCGGTCTCCATCTTTCCAACATTGCAAGAATGAACTTCGAGTCAATGGTGCAGTTGGAGATCTTTATGACATGTCCAAAACCTGCGTATTCCAGATATGGGACGATAAATGGGTCGGGAGCCAGGTAGTTGTGCGAACGGATTCTGAATCTTTTTGTGTCCTGAGTTCATAATGTAACATGTGTAAGATTAATTAAGATGAACAACGCGTTATTTGAAGTATGAAAAATGTATAACCAAAAAAGAAACTTACAAATGCGGCAATGTTTTCCCTTGTGCCTCTGTGAGTATCGCCCATTGTTAGAAGAGCCATTATTTAAAATGCTTGAGAGTATGAAAGACTTAGGAAGAGATATAGAGTATGATAGACTTATGAAATATTTCGTAGCAGAGAGTGAGACTTGTGTGGGTGTGAGAGATGTATGATATGGTATGTATTTATAGGCAAATAAGTTTGATATAGTGGTTGCTTGTGCTTGCATGCCTGCGAAGTGTCACATTTGCATGCTTAGGGGGTTACACATATGCATGCATGCATGTACAAAAAATGAAAGGTGTCACTCTTGCAGGCTAGGTAGCAGCCCATGCATGTATCACGATTGGACAGTAAGGGAGGCGTCATTGGACTTGGCGAAAGAGTACAAAAATGAATGGTGTCGCCACCCTAATTGGCGAATAAGAGGTGTCCTTTGTTACAGCCTAGGCTCAGGCTACGTGACAGCCTTTGGGATTCCTTTCATTATTGCATGTAAGCCCATTGGAGTTGATGGGAGGAGTCTTACAAAATACATGTATAGGTGCAGACTAGGGGCAGGCTAGGTGGCAGCCTAGGGGGTTACATAAGCTCATGCATGTATCACGATTGGACAGTAAGGGAGGCGCCATTGGACTTGGCGAAAGAGTACAAAAATGAATGGTGTCGCCACCCCAATTGGCGAATAAGAGGTGTCCTTTGTTACAGCCTAGGCTCAGGCTACGTGACAGCCTTTGGGATTCCTTTCATTATTGCATGTAAGCCCATTGGAGTTGATGGGAGGAGTCTTACAAAATACATGTATAGGTGCAGACTAGGGGCAACCTAGGTGGCAGCCTAGGGGGTTACATAAGCCCATGCATGTATCACGATTGGATAGTAAGGGAGGCGCCATTGGACTTGGCGAAAGAGTACAAAAATGAATGCTGCCACCACCCCAATTGGTGAATAATAGGTGTCCTTTGTTGCAGCCTAGGCTCAGGCTACGTGACAACCTTTGGTATTCCTTTCATTATTGCATGTAAGCCCATTGGAGTTGATGGGAGGAGTCTTACAAAATACATGTATAGGTGCAGACTAGGGGCAGGCTAGGTGGCAGCCTAGGGGGTTACATAAGTCCATGCATGTATCACGATTGGACAGTAAGGGAGGCGCCATTGGACTTGGCGAAAGAGTACAAAAATGAATGGTGTCGCCACCCCAATTGGCGAATAAGAGGTGTCCTTTGTTGCAGCCTAGGCTCAGGCTACGTGACAACCTTTGGGATTCCTTTCATTATTGCATGTAAGCCCATTGGAGTTGATGGGAGGAGTCTTACAAAATACATGTATAGGTGCAGACTAGGGGCATGCTAGGTGGCAGCCTAGGGGGTTACATAAGCCCATGCATGTATCACGATTGGACAGTAAGGGAGGCGCCATTGGACTTGGCGAAAGAGTAAAAAAATGAATGCTGTCACCACCCCAATTGGCGAATAAGAGGTGTCCTTTGTTGCAGCCTAGGCTCAGGCTACGTGACAACCTTTGGTATTCCTTTCATTATTGCATGTAAGCCCATTGGAGTTGATGGGAGGAGTCTTACAAAATACATGTATAGGTGCAGACTAGGGGCAGGCTAGGTGGCAGCCTAGGGGGTTACATAAGCCCATGCATGTATCACGATTGGACAGTAAGGGAGGCGCCATTGGACTTGGCGAAAGAGTACAAAAATGAATGGTGTCGCCACCCCAATTGGCGAATAAGAGGTGTCATTTGTTGCAGCCTAGGCTCAGGCTACGTGACAACCTTTGGGATTCCTTTCATTATTGCATGTAAGCCCATTGGAGTTGATGGGAGGAGTCTTACAAAATACATGTATAGGTGCAGACTAGGGGCAGGCTAGGTGGCAGCCTAGGGGGTTACCTAAGCCCATGCATGTATCACAATTGGACAGTAAGGGAGGCGCCATTGGACTTGGCGAAAGAGTACAAAAAGGAATGGTGTCGCCACCCTAATTAGCGAATAAGAGGTGTCCTTTGTTGCAGCCTAGGCTCAGGCTAGGTGACAACCTTTGGGATTCCTTTCATTATTGCATGTAATATTATTGGCAGCCTTGAGGGGTTGCATCCTTACTTAATTGAAATTTTTAGCCTTACGTTTATCATAACATTGATTCACATAATCTGTCAAATCTTCCAACCTTCAAACGTTCTTACAACCAAACCTTCAAACCTGCAAACAATCAAACATTCCAACCTTCGAATCACTCATAAAATTCAAACATTCCAACCTTCAAACAATACAACATTCAAACCTTCATACAATCAATAAACCTCAAACATTCCAACCTTCAAACCTTAAAACAATTCTACACAATGGCCTCTTCACCATAATTTGTCGTCAAAGCACATTTCAACGGTGAGACATACATTTGTCCCACAACTGGGTTTTTGTTTAGAGACACAGACAACATCTGATTTCTCTTAAACGGGAAAGCCAATTTCTCGTACTTCAAAAAAAGATTGGAGGCCAAACTTGAACGAGGCCCGGTGTCCCAGATATTTTATCAGAATCCAGTTTTCTTTGGAAACAACCAAGTAATTTTTTATAAGGTTGAAGTTAAGGATGACGAGGATCTCCAGAATATGATTTCCAGCCATGTCTATTCTGGATACGACTCTATTGAGTTGTACGTTTTGCTTCAAGAGCCTCAGGTGACACATGAGGTTGATCCTTTGGAGAATGAACAAGATGAGGTAGATGCAGTTGATGATGAAGAAGAAGATAACGAGTTAGAGTTTGATGAAATGGTGAACGATGATTCCGATGATGATTGCATCCCTAGTATTCCTACAGACAAAATCTACACACCACCTCCGCACATGACAAACTTCAACATGGGCGGAGATGAACCTTCTACTGACTTATTTTTCAATCCGTATATGCAGTCGGATGAAAATTTAAAAGAGAAGGACAAGTTTCATAACATAGAGGAATGCATCAGGGCCATTAAAAAATTTCACATGCTCAACTCGGTTGATTTTAAGGTGGATCGTATCAACCCGGAAAGGTACAAGATCAAGTGTGTCCACCCTGACTGTATGTTCAAGCTGACCACATCATACAGATTAAGGGGTGACTGCTGGGTCATAGGTTCCATGACTACCCACACTTGTGTAAGTTCCACTCAATCACAGGACCACCGAAAACTCAACTATGATCTAATCTGTCAAGAAATCCTACCCCTGGTCAGCAACGACCCATCTTTGAAGGTGAAAACAATCATCTCCCACATCACCACGGTTTTTAACTACACTCCATCTTACCGTAAGGCGTGGTTAGCAAAGACTAAGGCGATTGAAAGGGTGTACGGAAACTGGGAGGAGTCATACCGAGAACTTCCCCGTTACCTGAATGCACTCAAGACGTATTCTCCAGGTAGTGTTTACGTTCTGGAAACATTGCCAGCGTACGCCCAAGATGGTAGTCTACTGCATGGCAAAGGAATATTCAGTCGCGTGTTTTGGGCATTTCAACCATGCATCACAGGATTTGCATCATGCAAACCAATTTTACAAATTGATGGGACTTGGTTGTATGGGAAGTACAAAGGCACGCTATTGATGGTAGTTGCACAAGATGGCAACAACAACATTTCCCCCATTGCGTTTGCCCTTGTCGAGGGGGAGACCGGTGGTGCTTGGAGCTTTTTCCTGAAAAATATTCGGACACACGTGGCTCCTCAACCAGATCTCTGTTTGATCTCAGACAGACATGCCTCCATTGAAAGTGCCTACAATAATCCAGCAAATGGTTAGCATGACCCTCCTTCTACGCATGTCTATTGCGTTAGGCATATCGTCCAAAATTTCTCGAGGGAGGTCAAGGACAAAACATTGAGGAAAGCGGTTATGAATGCGGGATATGCATTGACACAACCCACATTCAAATATTACCGCAACGAGATCCGTTTGTCTAATCCGGAAGCCGGTAGGTGGATCGACAATATTCCGGTGGAAAAATGGACTAGGTCATACGACAATGGCCAAAGATGGGGGCATATGACAACGAATCTTATTGAATCAATGAATGGGGTATTCAAGGGCATATGAAACCTTCCAATCACTTCCTTGGTAAAATCTACATATTTTAGGATGGCTGCGTTATTTTCAAAAAGAGGTGAAATGTGGAATGCGGTGTTGCAATCTGAACAACTATGGAGTGAAAGCTGCATGAAATAAATTAAGGCTGAAAGTGCTAAAGCCAACACTCACATGGTTATACGGTTTGACCGATACAGCCACAACTTCATTGTGAAAGAGACAATCGACCATAATGAAGGCCTGCCAAGATAAGAATACATGGTCATTTTACCTTCTCAATGGTGCGATTGTGGTAGGTTTCAAGCATTTCGTATGCCTTGCTCTCATGTCATTGCCGCTTGTGCTCATACCCATCAAGACGCGCTTCAACTTCTGTCAAACGTTTACAAATCTGAAACGTTGCTCAATGTTTACAACAACAACTTTCCTTTGGTAGCAAAACCAGATTATTGGCCTGAATACGACGGCGAAATAGTGTGGCACAATGACCAAATGCGAAGGAACAAGAAGGGTCGTCCCAAAAGTAGGCGCATCACAACAGAAATGGACGATCTTGACAGGTTGGAAAGAAAGTATGGTTTATGCCGTCAGGTCGGACACAATCGCAAAAACTGTCCGAATCGGACGTTTGGCTCGACCACATAAATATTGTAATACATAAAATCTTTTCATAATTGTGTTGTAAACATTTGGGTTTTCCGTTAACAGATTTTGCTACAATTAATAAAACGCGTACAACAATAATTAACGATATTCTATCTAGGAAATTACAACTATTAACACAATTTCATCTGACCCATGCATCATTAACATTACATCACTGTCTGTTTTGACTTCCTCCAACCACACATTAGGTCTTCCTGTCGCATGTGAGGTTGTTGTTCGTCTTCGCTGGATCCTTCGAATTTTCCCCCCTCCGCAATGTCTCCATCTAGCCACCGCATCAACTCCCGCTTCAGACGCTCCATGGAGTGAATGTGCCAGAATTTCCTTTTCATCGCAGGTTTCGTGGCGGAGAAGATAACGTAACCATCTCTGCTAAAAATCATAGGCGACGTCATGACGCAAATAACAGAGTACAAAATAAAAATAAAGTGCGAGAAAGTGTGAGAAATTTCGGAGAAACGGACAAATTATTTATAAAACAGCATTTTGCCCTAGTTTTGCCCTAGGAGCCAAGTGAGATGGCGCCTCCTCTCACTTTTAAGGAGCATGCGCCATCTCACTTGGCTAAAAGCCAAGGGAGGCGCCAAGTAAGATGGAGCCTAGGGAAAAACCCTAGGTGGAGGCGCCAAGTGAGATGGCTCCTCCTTTGGGGAGTCATCTGAAACATGGTTATTTGCGTAATTTTTTCCGAAACCCGGTTATTTGCGAAATATTATTTTAATACATGGTTATTAATAAAAAAATTCTAAATTTAAAGTACATAATTGTTTTGAATGATATAAATGATATCTAAAATCAGAAAACAAAAAATGAATTTTGTTATTAAATATCTTATATGAACTGAAATATGTAAATTAGATAAATAAAAAATGAAATTATTATCTTCAAATGTTGTTGAATTTAATATGATGAATTTTAGAGAAAAGGAGGTTGAAACAATTTTGAAGAAGATGAAGTTGTGGAAAAAGAGAAAGACGAAGCTATTTCATATAAAGCAAATGGTGAGGTTGTTCCCCATGCAATCCAACGGTAACAATTTGTGTGGGAGAGTCTCTTGCATATTGTATACATATTTAACATGCAACAGACCTGAAATGACAAGTGTATAACTTTGCAGAGATTTTCTGAAAAATAGCTAACATTTTGCAAATG
Source organism: Vicia faba (assembly GCA_948472305.1). Taxonomy (NCBI): domain Eukaryota; kingdom Viridiplantae; phylum Streptophyta; class Magnoliopsida; order Fabales; family Fabaceae; genus Vicia; species Vicia faba. The sequence goes on along the minus strand of OX451740.1, from coordinate 286,911,721 downwards.
GATACCCCACGCCATTAGTATAGTCAGATTTTGCAAGGTGCGCACCCCCTCACTAAGTGCACAACAGTAAAAAAAATTGAAATTCAAAAATCCCTCTTTTTTTGTAAGAGACTCCCCCCACCAATTGCTTTTTTATTTATTTTGTTTTTCTATTTGTGTTTTACGACGGGGTTACCCCCAAGTAATGTCAAAATTTAGTGAGGGTTTATCCACCTCATTGACTCCCCTAACTAATCAAACTTTTTCTTGTAGAGATTGAATGTCGATTGACATTAGAAGTTATCATTGGTTTTGCCAACTTGACCTCAAAGTAGAAACAAGTTCATCATCTTGATCAACTTCAGATAAAGATTTCACATCATAATGTTATCATCATCAAAACATTGAGACCGTCTAACTATTGGAGATAGTGTACCTGCATACTCATAGATCTTTATGATGCTTAAATCAATATGTAACTGAAATGGAGTTTTTAGAAGTATGAGTAAAAGTATACATGAGTGTGACTCAGAATAACACATATATAGAGGGGACAATTACAAATGTCTCTGATTTTTTCAATATAGAGCACAAATAACTATTGAATATGGTGGTGACGCATCAGTGAAGAAGGTGAAGCTTCGGTCCCTAAGAAAGCAATATGAGAATCTCAACATGAAGGACAACAAAAAGGTTTCTGAGTACATCTCTAGAGTGATTCTGATCACTAATGAGATGAAATCTTATGGAGAAACCCTTTCTGAACAAGTAATCATAGAGAAGGTATTGAGATCTTTAACTTCTCAGTTTGATTACATTGTGGTAGCAATTGAATATTTCAAAGATCTGAGCACCATAAGAGTTGAAGAGCTGCAAAGTAGTCTAGAGGCGCATGAGTTGCGTATGACTTAGAGAACTTCTGAGAGAGAAGTAGAGCAGAAGGCTCTGAAAGTATTTTCTGGTAAGAAGTATCAAAAGAATACCTGGTCAGAAGCCAGAAAGAAAACTAATGGTGGTCAGAGGTCAGAAGCCTCAACCTCTGATAGGTAGAAGAATGTTCAGAAGGGAAAAGAGAAGTCTGACAAGAAGAATGTTCAGTGTTACTGTTGCAAGAACTTTGGTCACTATGCCAAATATTGATGGTCAAACAAAGAAAGGAAGTCAAAAGAAGAAAATATAGCCAGAGAAGAGTCTGATGATGATGAACCTGTGCTATTGTTGGCTTCTGATTATGATGATATGAATTCATCAGAATGGTGGTATATGGACACAGGATGTTCAAACCATCTTACTGAAAATAAGAAATGGTTGGTTGATTTTGACTCTGGGAAGAGTACAAAGATCAGATGAGCTGATGATAAATACATCAATGCAGAAGGTATGGGAAATGTCAGAGTTATTCTAAACAATGGGAAAGCAGCAATGATTCAGAACTTGTGGTACGCACCTGGAATGAAAAGCAATCTGATGAGTATGGGACAACTGATTGAGAAAGGATTTTCAGTTACCATGAAGGACAATCTTCTGAAGCTGTATGAATGTAATCAGAAGCTGATTATGGATTTAGAACAGGGAAGGAACAGAACATTCAAGGTGAATGTTAGAACTGCAGATTCTGAATGTCTTAGTGCAATAATTGTTGTCAAGGAGAGTGAGTTGTGGCACAGAAAATTTAGTTATCTGAATTTCAGAAGCTTAGGGTATCTGAAATCAAAGAAGTTGGTACATGGAATTCCTACAATCAAGAAGCCTAAGAAGTCATGCAGGGTGTGCATGGATTGGAAGAAACCAAGATTATCAATTGTTTCATAAGTATCTCTAAGAGCAAAGTATGCCTTGAGAGTAGTGCATTCTGATGTGTGTGGTTCATTTCCAGTAGCATCGATTGGAGGGAATAAATAGTTTGTGTCATTTATTGATGAGTTCACCAAAATGACATGGGTATATCTCATCAAGTTTAAAGACGGGGTGTTTGCTGAACTCAAGAAGTTCAAATTGAAGGTTGAGAATCAGAGTGGCCAGACTCTGAAGATTCTTAGAACTGATGGTGGTGGTGAGTATAACTCCATAGAATTCAGAAGGTTATGTGAGGAGAATGGAATTGAGCATGAGGTTACTTCTCCCTATACTCCTAAGTACAATGGTCTTGCTGAAAGAAGAAACTGTACTTTGCTTGATATGGTGAGAAACATGCTGAAAGAGAAGAAGCTTTCTCAGACTTTGTAGTGATAAGTTGTTGCCACTGCATGTTATGTGCTCAACAGATGTCCAACGAAGAAGCTGAAGGAAATAGTTCCTATTCAGAAGTGGTCTGGAGAAAAGAAAAGTGTTAGTCATTTAAAGGTGTTTGGTTATGTATATTACAAACATGTCCCAGAAGCCAGAAGATAGAAGTTGGATCATATAAGTAAAGTAATGTTACTGGTGGGGTACTATAGTACAAGTTCGTACAAACTTTATTGTCCAGAAACTAACAAAGTTGAGTTCACCAGAGACGTCATTGTAAAATAATCAGAAGTCTGGAATTGGGAAAAGTCTCGTTCTGACTCTGATGAGAGAACTTCTGAAGAAAAGTCATAAACACATGTTTTTGAAGCTGGTAAAGATTTTGACTTTGAAGACGAGTCTGGTGGTAACTATGACTCTGAAGTAGATTCAGAAGGTGAAGATGATCCAGACTTTGACTCTGATGGTAATTCAGACTCTGGGAATTTTCCGGACTGTGAAGATAATCACGGTTTTAGTGAAAGTCAAATTTCTGAAGCAAGAGCTTCTGAAGGGGAAAGTTCTTGTGTTCGAGGATCTTAAGTTCAAGTTCAGAGGCAACAAAGGGCCAGAAGCATCCCCAGAAGATTTGCAGAGTTTAACATGCTGCAAGATACTGAAGTAGACTCCGAAGGAGAAGTTATTCAGTGTGCAATGTTAGTAGACTCTAAACCCGTGAGTATAAAAGAGGCTCTTAAGAAGCAAGTCTGGTTGTAGGCCATGAAAGAAGAACTTCATTCCATAGAAAAAAACAAGACTTGGAAGTTGATAGAACTTCCAAAAGGCTAGAAAACCATCAGCGTCAGATGGGTTTTCAAGTAGAAGCTAAAGCCAAATGGATTAATTGGAAAACACAAAGCAAGATTATTAGCAAGATGTTTTCTATAGAAGCATGGGCTGGATTACTCTAACATGTTTGCACCTGTAGCGAGACATGAAACAATCAGACTAGTGATTGCAAAAACTGCTAACAGGAATTGGCCTATAATGCATTTAGATGTAAAATATGCATTTCTGAATGGTCTATTATAAGAAAAGGTGTATGTGTCACAACCTCCTGGATTTAAGAAAAAGAATCAGGAAGGGATGGTGTTCAGATTACACAAAGCCTTGTATAGATTGAAGCAAGCGCCTAGAGCCTGGAATCTGAAGATTGATTCATTTTTTAATGAATAGGGGTTTCAGAATTATGAGATAGAGTATGGTGTTTATGTTTGTGATACGGTGGGAGAACTGACTTGAGTTTTGCGTTTGTATTCGCACTTGTTCGGTTTAGCAAGAGTCGCCATCGACTTTTTATTTTATCCTAAAGGAAAGGTTAAAAAGCACAGGAAAAACCTTTTGAGATGTTTTGTGGGTTCGGGGGGTAGATTATGAAAAGGGAAGGTATTAGCACCCTTTTCATCCATGGTTATCCATGGGCTCTTAGTTACTTGGTTTTAGATCACTTGCCTTTGATTTTCAATTGCTTGAAATGGTGTGTGTGTGTGTGTGTGTTTTGAAAATGTTTTTGAAGAAGATGCCTTGTCTTAGGCAACCATTGTAATGACTCGTGTTTGAGTGTTTTACAAAGGTGTGTATCTTTTCGAAAAGATGTTTCAAATGTTTTTGAAAGTTTTGTTTTGTTTGTGGAGTGTGGTTTTGAAAAGTAGGCAAGCGTTTTTGCAAGTTTGTCAAGTAACTAAGAGTTTGTTTACCCCTAAATTTACTCAAAGGTTTTTTCTCATGTTTTAACCCTTTTTAACAATTTTGTTCCACCATTGTATTTGGTGGACAATCTTGCATTAGGATGTTTAACGGGACAGGCGCGGGTCATCGTATGGACCACGAATGCAATGGTGCCAAGTGTCTTTAGCAATTTGCTTGAAGGGACTATGATCATTTTGATAGGCAACTTTCGAAAGCGTCATCGAGGGACTTATGATCATTTTGATTTATTTTGTTTTGCCAAAGACACTCAACGTGCAAGCATGGCCCATTTTGGAAGGCAACAAGTGGGATTACCCTAGGGGTGCAAGTGTGATTGGTGTATTGATTTCATGTATTTGTCTTTGTATTAGGTTATCTAGCGTTTGATTTTTATGTACATACAAACCCTAGGTCTAACCATGGTATATTTGAAAGCGATAAATTGCGGGAATTTAAAGTCTACGCTATTACAAATAAGTATCCGGGAGTGGGGGTACAAATGTTTACAAATGGGATGAGACTTTAAAAGGAGAGTAGTGTCCAAATAATTTACAACCAAATCGAATCGATCGCAAATGTAATATGTATCAAATGTACAAGAATAAGCGAATGCATAATGTGTCAATGTATTTATGTAAGTGTATGTGATTTATTTACAAGTGCGAAATGTGAACTTAATATTAAGTATTGTTTATTTATTGTTATCATTTTGTATTTTTTTGTTAACTATGTACAAATAAAAGGTTGTAAGAAAAGAAAAGGAAATATCTTTAAGTATTCTATTTTTTGATGTATCTATATTTTTATGTTTTATATACAAAAGTTCAAAAAAGAAATGTTTTAAGAACAATTAATGTTTTATGTATTAAAAAGATTTATTAAAAGTTTTAAGATCCAAAATCTATTAACCTAATTAATCCCCTATTTATACATTTTGGTATAAGAAAAAAAAATTGTTAAAATAAATTATTATGGAAGATTAAGGTACTAATTATTTATAAACAAAACAAATTATGTTAAAAAAAACAAAAAAAAGTGTTAGTATACAAAACAAAACAAAGAGCCAATGGGCTTCAATATTCATTATGGGCCCAAACAAAACAGGCAGGATTAAGGAAAATGGGGGTATGTGCGCTGGCTTTATGATGGGCCTAGGCAGAAAATGGGACAGGGCCCAAGCGCGTTTCACAAATTGATTAGGGTTACTTGATTTTTGTTTCATTTGGATTAGGGTTTAGGCAAGAACACAGAGGCGCGGCGCCGTTCGTCCTCTTCATTCCTTCCTCTTCATTTTTCTCAACAGAATGGTCACTGAACGAGACCCTCCGCCTAGGGCCACTGCGCCATCATCCGTCTTCCTCCCTCCATGGACCGCTCCAGTAGAGATAAGCAAAGGTAACGGCTTCTCCGTTTCGTCCTAGTGGTTTCGTGTTTTGTCTTGCTCATGCATGTTTTAGTTTCGTTTTCTGATTTTTAAGTGTTGTTGTTGTTTGAGGTGCGCGAAAGAAAAAAAAAGGGGAGGGATACTACCTTTTGGAGACGGAGGAGGAGATGGAATTGGAGGCGCTTTGGACGGCTGGAGGCGAGGGCTTGGTGATGATGTGCGCTTTGGAATTCCTGGTACTTTTGTATTTGTTTTTTAGTTTGATGATGAAGGTACTGAAAACCCTAGCTTTGACACTTCTTTCTCTCTTCTGTTTGCTTCGTATACTAGTTGAAATGTTGGTTTCGTTGCTTGAGGATGAACTTTACAGTTCTGAGAGCTCGTTTGGCTTGATTGAATCTGAGTTGCTTGGCTTCATCTGTTTCACTCCTTTTCCTCTCTTTTACTTTCCCCTGAGATGCTTGTATGCTAGCCCTTCTGATATGCTTGCTTGATGAAATGCTGATATTGATTTGAATATTTCTCTTCCTCGCTTCTGTATGCTGGCTTTGATGATTTTTGCCCAGTGATGAATCACAGTTCTGAGGGCTTGGTTGCTTCAGTATGCTTATGTGTTGATATGCTGAGATATTTGGTATGTTGTGTTGGATTGATTCTGGTTTTGGAAAGGGCTTGAGGTTTGATGGTTCTGTTTGGTTGTTTGTTGATACAACTTGTATGTTTAAGGCTATGGCTTCATGTTTGGTTCAAGGCTTATGCAGGTTAGCAGGGGCTTTGTGTTATGACAGGTTTTTCTTGATACAATTAAGGCTTTAAGGCTTTGAATGCAGGTTTAAGGTTTGTGGTGTTTTGGTTGAGATTACAGGTTAGGCTTGAAGTTTTGAAAGGCTTCAGGCTTTTTGATATTTGATACAGTTTGGCTTTTGTTTCTGGTTTTTGGGGCTTGATGAACTTGGAGGCTATTAGGCTTTGTGTGGCTTCTGAGATATATATTATGCAGGTTGATGGCTTTTTTGTTTTATATCTTCCAGGGTCTTGGCTTTGTATCTTTTGAAAGGCAGGATGGGTTATTATTCTTTATGTAGTTTCGTTCTCTTTTGAAATTGGTCAATGCTTGGACAGGTTTGCAAGGCTCGAGGTTTTCACTCTTTATGATTTCTTCTGCTGTATGCTTTCTGCTTCCTTTTTCTATGTGTTCTGATACATCCTGTTTATATCTTCCTTTTAGCCTTTAGCCTGCTGTACTGTAAGCTCCTTTCTTCTCTCCTTCTCTCTCCAGATTAAAGAAAGCATTTTTATTGCTTAATTTTGTCTTTTCTGAAAAAGCAATTGGCCTAGGAAGATGATGTATTCTGAACATTGTTTGCACTTGTCCCTTTTCCTCTGCATATTTTCCATGTTTCTTGCATACTTTGTGTACTTTATTGACAGCTTTTTGGAGTTTGATATCTTTTGGTAACCTTGGACAATTTTTGACAGCTTTTGGCTTAGTTTGAAATTGTGATCCAGTTTGCCTTTATACTTGTACATGCTGTTTGGAAACTTGGTTGACAATTTTTGGATTTATGCAGTATGTTTGAAAATTTGAATTTGTGCATTTCACATTTTTGCAAGACCTTCTATCCCTCTTTGTGAACCGAGAGCAATCTCGTGATTTGCAGAGAGGGCAAACTGATTCCGGCCAGTTGCTTTTAATGATGAATCCAATTTTTATCTGTCTGCTCTTTAATTATTTTATCTGCTTTTGACTTTTTTTCTTTTTCTTTGTTTTGCAGATGAAAAATAATTGAGCAACAAGGGAGCATTGGATAGAAGATGAAGACTTAGGAATTTTAGGACATAGTTTTATTTTCCTTTTAATCATTGTAACATTATTATTGTAAATACTTTGTAAACAATTACTGTATTTAAATAAAAATTGTACAAATAATTAAAGATAAATAAAAAAAGTCTTTTTATTGACATTCATTTTTAATTCTTTTTCAAATGTTTATCTAATTGTTTATAATTCTTAAATTATAATAAAATGGAAATAAATTCCAATTATTCTAACTTAAAATAAATAAACCATTGATAAACACTGTGGTCTTAGCATCAATCAGTAATAAACCCGGCGCTCCAATTATCCAAAGCAATACACAGTTAATCTCAACAAATATCCATATTCCTTTTATTTTAACGATTCAATCAAACACTGTAAGCTCCCAATCAGAAACCTCAGTCCATATTCCAGAGTAAATTGAAAAGCACTGTAGAGTTGATTCTTTCTGCGCGCACAAAAACCCTAATTCTTGACTTAACACCAAAGAAATGCCTGTCTGATCAAACTTTGAGCCAAACTCAACCAAACCCTAGCAATCTGCTTGAACTGCTTTAAAATCAAAGAAAACCCTAAATTTTGTTTGACTGACGAGAAAAGTCTGTTTGACCGATTCTTGAGCCAGTCTGAAAAATCAGGAAAAGCCCGAAGCCGTGATTTCTTGTGGAAAAAGAGGAGGGCAAATTTTGGGGTACAACAGTTGCCCCTGTTCAATCTTCTTGAACCTGAAGAGTTAGATTGGCAAGTTTGCCTTTCGCGACTCGAGGGTAAAAGGAGATTGGACACTAGAGTGCCCAAAAAATTTGAACTCGGTGATGTGATGGTAGAGGGAATGGGCTTAAAGATGCCATTTGGTGATGGGCTTAAAGATGCCATCTGGGGATGTGACAGAACCTTGTCGGGAATGGGCTTATAGATTCCATTTGGAAGTGTAATGGATAGTTGTGGAGATGGGCTTACAGATGCCATCGGGAGGTGATAAACTGTATGTCATTGGTGTTTGGACGAGTATCAGAAAGGTATCCATGTTTTGGAACATCTCTGAACTGGGGGTCTGGACAAGTAATAGATTGACATCCATGTTTGGAGAATCTGTAAACTGTTTTCAGGAGTTGAAGTTGAATAAGCAATAGATCAGCATCCATGTTGGAAGGCGTCTGTGAACTGTTTTCAAAAGTTGAGAAGAATCTGAACAAGCGATAAGTTAACATCCGTTACTGGAGAACTCGTGAACTGTTTTTAGAAGTCTTGAATCAGAAGCTTACTAATCCTTATCCTGAAAAAGGGTAAGATATTAGCTGAAACACAAAGTCATGTTGCATGAAATGTATGATGCAATGTATGTTATATCAATGTTTATGATGTGAATGTGATGAATGCGCATGTAAGCTGATGAGTTGTCCTGCTGAGGATAGATGAATCCTGGATGGTTGGAGATAAAAGAATCTTGACTGCTGCCGGGGAAAATAATTCTTTGACTGCTGCCGGGGAGGGCAAGAATCTTTTGATCATTGAAAATGAGAAGTCCTGGGACCACTGTTGAGGGATCAGGAGTTTGGATTGTATGCCAATCTACTGGGGATTCCTGTCTTGAGGAGATCTTCACTGGAGAATATTCGAATATTCTGTGAGGAACTGAGAATGAGTCTTCATTCTATTAATGCTTAACTGTTATCTGGTCGATCTCCAGGCTTTCACAGAGGCTTGTATTGTCATCTGGTCGTAATCCAGGCTTCTCAATAGCTCGCTAAGCTGCTATCCAGTCAAATCCGGGCTTCACGGCTTGTGTTAAAGATATACCACTATCTGGTCGACTCCAGGCTTCGTAGTATTCTTGACTGCTGTCTGGTTGTAGTCCAGGCTTCACAGAAATTTGTATTGTCATCTGGTCGTAATCCAGGCTTCACAATAGCTTGGTAAGCTGCTATCCAGTCAAATCCGGGCTTCACGGCTTGTGTTAAAGATATACCACTATCTGGTCGACTCCAGGCTTCGTAGTATTCTTGACTACTGTCTGGTCGTAATCCAGGCTCCACAGAAATTTGTATTGTCATCTGATCATAATCCATGCTTCACAATAGCTTGGTTAGGGATTAAATTATTATCCGGTCGAATCCGGACTTCATAGCTTGCCCTGAGGGGACATCACTATCTGGTTGTAATCCAGGCTTGGTGGTTGTCTGGCATTGTTATTCGGTCGTACTCCGGGCTTCAAAATATGCTGTAGGGATTAAGATACTATCCGGTCAAATCCGGGCTTTGTAACTTGAATCTTGTGAGAATTTGATCTTTGACGACTGTAGCTTCCAACAAATGATGAAAGAGCTTTTGAACGACCGATTAATCCGAAATGTAATTTGTTTTAGAGAATAAATCCTGAACAAATGTTGGGGAAATAAACCCATAACTAAAGTTGGGGATAGAAAGACTCTTGGGTTACTGAGGATGAGAAATCCTTGTTGTCTGCTAACTGCTTGGGGAACAAGATCTTCACTTGTTGAGGGATCTTAGGACCACTGCTGGGGATTGGAACTCCTTGGTGACTAGCGTGGTGAGAGAATTCTGATGATATCTGCTGGGGAGTTCAGAACCCGACAGACTTATGCTGGAGAGGTATGGCTGAGAATCTTCAGTCTGGTGGGAAGTATCTCTGTGGGGAGAATGTTCACTGGTCTGGTTCCAATGGGGGATTGATAGTTGGAAGTTTTAGCTCCGCTGGGGATAGGATTTTCAGATTTTAGGGCTCCACTGGGGGTGCTGAAACTTAACTCTGAGGGGGACTAAGTTCTGGAAGGTTCTCCGCTGGGGAAATCAGCTTTGAGAAAGCTCCTGTTCTGCTGAGGATCCTGGAGTTTAACTCTGTTTGGGGAATCCTTCTGAAAGGGCATCGATATATCTATCCGTACCTTCAACCTATCAGTAATCATCCTTTCCTGATTTGTAAGGAAATGACTATGTTCAAATGCATATGCCTACTTAACAAAACATTGGACGTTTCTCAAGTAAACATAAGTGCAAAAAGAGAAAAAAGGAAGACAAAGCAAATTTGTGTATTTGGAAAAGTATTTGTATTAACTTTCTATGAGCATCTTTGTACAAAGGAGACAGGCATCCTTGTAAGAGGATGTCGCCGTAAAAATTGAAAGTTTTATACAAAAGAAAGATGGCTATGTGAAACAACTCCATGGGATTCCATTCTGTTATAGCCTTCACAACTTTGAATATCTGCCCATTCAATGCTTTGCCTGCCGGTGACAGAATTGACTAGAAGCTTGGAGCTGGTTGATGAAGAGATTGTCTTTAAAGTGATCCGACGAGACATAGTCATACGCTTTAATTCCCTAACTTTTGCCTGAATCGCCCTTTCGGGTTTTCGATCCACCGGGAAACCCCTTTTTTGCCCAAGCCGCCCTTTCGGGTTTTCGACTTGCCGGGTGTATAGATTTTTTTTTTATCCCTAATTTTTGCCTGAACCGCCCTTTCGGGTTTTTGGTTCACCGGGATGCCCATTCTTGCCCAAGTCGCCCTTTCGGGTTTTCGACTTGTCGGGTTGTTTTATGCGTAGTATCTTTTGACTATGTCTGCGTTCGTGGGGTGCGGCAAATCATCGCCGTCCATGGTGGTCAAAATCATCGCACCACCAGAAAATATGCTCTTGATCACAAATGGTCCTTCATAAGTAGGAGTCCATTTGCCCCTGGGGTCACTTTGTGGTAAGATAATCCGCTTGATCACGAGATCTCCGACTTGATATACTTGACGTCTGACTTTCTTGTTGAAAGCCTTGATCATCCGTTTTTGGTACGTCTGACCATGGCAAACAGCAGCGAGTCGCTTCTTGTCGATCAAATTGAGTTGATCAAGTCGGGTCTGAATCCAATCATCTTCATTCAAACCTGCATTTTTCATAATCCTTAAGGAAGGAATCTGAACTTCCATGGGCAGGACAGCTTCCATGCCGTAAACCAAAGAAAATGGGGTTGCCCCAGTTGAAGTACGTGCTGTGGTACGGTATCCGTGCAGAGCAAATGGTAACATTTCATGCCAGTCCTTGTAAGTGACTGTCATTTTCTGAATGATCTTAATGTTTTTGTTCGCAGCTTCAACAGCACCGTTCATCTTCGGCCGATAGGGAGATGAATTGTGATGATAAATCCTGAACTGTTCACATAGAGCGGTGATCATAGTATTATTCAGATTGGTTCCGTTGTATGTGATGATCCTATCGGGGACACCGTACCGACATATGAGGTTTTGCTTGATGAAGCGGGCAACCACATTTTTTGTAACAGAGGCGAAGGAAGCCGCTTCGATCCATTTGGTGAAATAGTCAATGGTAACCAGGATGAAGCGATGTCCGTTGGATGCCGTGGGCTTGATCTCTCCAATCATGTCAATGCCCCACATTGCAAATGGCCAAGGAGCTGTCAGCACGTTGAGAGGAACCAGAGGAATGTGCACCTTATCGGCGTAGATTTGGCATTTATGGCAGGTACGGGAATGTTGATAGCAATCAGCTTCCATGGTAGACCAGTAATATCCTGCCCTTAGGATCTTCTTAGCCATAGTATGCCCACTCAAGTGGGTGCCGAACGTACCGCTGTGTATCTCAGTCATGATCAACTCTGCCTCAGCTTTGTCCACACATCAGAGTAAAACAAAATCATGGCTGCGTTTATAGAGGATGTCGTTGCTCAGGAAGAACTTGGCAGCCAACTTCCTTAGGAACTTCTTGTCATTTACTGAAGCTCCTTCGGGATATTCTCTAGTCTGGAGATACCTTTTGATTTCATGAAACCAGGGTTGTTCCACTACTTCTTCGGTATTAATCTCTTAATAATGCGCAGGTTCATCCATTCGCTCGATGGTTATTCGGGGAGCCTCGTTATCCCAATTAGGTTTAAACATGGAGGATATTGTAGCCAGAGCATCTGCTAGCTGATTCTCTTCTCGCGGGAAATGCTCGAAGGTGATTTGCTCGAAATGAGACAACAATGTCAAAACATGTTCCTTGTATGGGATAAGATTAGGATGTTTGGTATCCCACTGTCCTTTGATTTGACTGATAACCAAAGCCGAGTCCCCAAATACGATCAAAGATTTGATCCCCAAGTCTATAGCAGCCTTGAGACCAAAAATGCAAGCTTCATATTCAGCCATGTTGTTGGTACAACTGAAGCAAAGTCGGGCCGTGAAAGGTGTGTGGCAACCTTCCGGGGAAATGAGTACCGCGCCGATACCGTTTCCAAGTGCATTTGAAGCACCATCAAAGTACAGGGTCCATCGGGATCCCTTTTCAGGTCCGTCATACGGTCCGTTACCTTCAATGTTGTCCAAATTCATGATGTCCTCGTCTGGGAAGTCAAATCTCATGGATTGGTAATCTTCGATAGCTTGATGAGCTAGATGGTCAGCTAGTACACTCCCTTTTATAGCTTTTTGGGTGGTGTACTGGATGTCATACTCAGTTAGGATCATTTGCCATCTAGCGATTCTTCCAGATAAAGCAGGCTTTTCGAAGATATACTTGATAGGATCCATTTTGGAAATCAACAAGGTGGTATGAGTCAGCATATACTGTCTTAGTCGGCGAGCAGCCCATACCAAAGCGCAACAAGTTTTCTCGAGCAGTGAGTAGCGAGTCTCACAGTCGGTAAACTTTTTGCTAAGGTAATAAATAGCATGCTCTTTTTGACCAGACTCGTCATGCTGGCCCAAAACACACCCCATTGAGTTATCCAAGATGGTCAGATACATGATCAATGGTCTTCCCTCGACGGGTGGCATCAGAATAGGAGGTTCTAGAAAATACTCCTTGATCTTATCAAAAGAAGCTTGGCAATCGTCGTTCCATTCGACTACCTGATCTTTCTTTAATAATTTGAAAATTGGCTCATAGGTAGAAGTCAGATGAGAGATGAATCTGGCAATATAGTTCAAGCGCCCCAAGAATCCTCTAACCTCCTTTTCAGTACGGGGAGCAGGCATCTCTTGTATTGCTTTCACTTTTGCTGGATCGACTTCAATGCCTTTGTTGCTGACAATAAACCCTAGAAGTTTACCAGACCTAACTCCAAAAGTACACTTACTTGGATTCAGTCTGAGTTTGTATTCTTTCAATCTGGCAAACAGCTTCTGCAAATGCTCAAGGTGTTCCCCCTCTGTTTGTGACCGAGCTATCATGTCGTCTACGTAGACTTCGATCTCATGATGTATCGTATCATGAAATAAAGCTACCATGGCGCGTTGATAAGTTGCCCCTGCGTTCTTCAGTCCGAACAGCATCACCTTGTAACAGAAAGTACCCCATTGTGTAACAAAGGTTGTTTTCTCCATGTCCTCGGGGGCCATTTTAATTTGGTTGTAGCCCGAGAAGCCATCCATGAAGGAAAACACTTTATGCTGAGTTGTGTTGCCAATCAAAATGTCGATATGGGGTAGCGGAAAATCATCTTTAGGGCTAGCCCTATTCAAATCCCGGTAGTCCACACACATTCTGACCTTGCCATCTTTTTTAGGAACTGGAACAATGTTAGCAACCCATTGTGGATAGGATGTAACAGCCAGAAAGCCCGCGTTGAATTGCTTCATTACTTCTGCTTTAATCTTCTCAGACATGTCGGGCCTCATTCGGCGGACCTTTTGCTTGATCGGTGGACAATCCTCTCTTGTCGGGAGACGGTGAACCACTATATCTGTGTCTAAACCCGACATGTCTTCATAAGACCAGGCGAAGATTTCAACGTATTCATTTAACAGCTGTATCAAGCGTTCCTTGACACTTGGCTCCAGATTGGAACCCACTTGTACTTCCTTCCGGTCTTCCTCTGTTCCTAAGTTGACAGTTTCCAACAACTCTTCGTGAGGCAAGATGGCCCTTTCTTCTTGTTGTAGAAGTCTGGCTAGCTCTCCCGGTACTTCACAATCTTCGTCATCTTCATACTCAGCCTGATTGACCAGATCTTCAGAGTTATTGAAGGACATAGCAGAATAGTCACCCATAGAATCCATAGTGGATGGGTACCTGCATTTGTGAGTGTGGGTGTGTGTAAGGGATAGCCATCCTTAAACAAGCAAAATGCAAAAAGGAAAGAAAATGAACACAGTAGTTTATCAATGAAAAACGTCCGATGAATCATTAAACATGGCATATGGATATGAAGATAATCAAAACCCTTACAAATGGACCTACATGCCCCGGGCAAGGCATGAGGTGAAAAAGTAGTGTACGGATTGTTCAAAAGTAACTATTACAAACCAACAGGAGATGTTTGACAGATAATTACTGATTAATAAAAGTAATGGGGACAAAGTCTTTTGCCTCCCAGTTGCGTAGTCCTCCTTCGAAGGTTGGGTAGATCCAATCTTCAATGTTGGCCTCTTTGTCTTCACTCTCCAAAGCGTTGATTCCAAAAGGAGAAATCTTGATGGGCGTTCTTTCAACCTTTGAGCGGCGCATAGCTTTCTGCCCCGCAGCAGTGAATCCTAATCCAAACTTGTCTGTCTTGTGAGGAATATCAGGCAACTGACCCCATGTTGAGCTCTTCCCTTCCTTCATTGCAGCTTTCGTGTCTTTTAGAGATGCCATCCTGGCCATCTGCTTTGGTACCTCAACTACCACTTTTGCTACTGCCACTTCAGGAGAGACTTCCTCGAAGTGCTGGAATGGTGTTTCAATGAATTCTCCTTCCACCTCTACATACCGAAAGGAGTTCAAGTGGCTGATCATATATTCCTCTTCACCGTGCACGGTTATGATCTTTCCTTTGACAGGGTACTTCAACATTTGATGTAAGGAGGAGGTAACCGCCCCAGCGTTATGTATCCATGGCCTTCCCAGTAAGCAGGAGTATGACGGACGAATGTCCATCACATAGAAGGTTGAGGGGAACACTTCTGTACCTACTTTAATGGGAATGTCTACCTCCCCGTGTACCATTCTCTTTGACCCGTCAAATGCCCTTACAATGATATTACTTGGCCTTAACTCCAATCCTTCACAGTCTAATCGGTCGAGAGCCTTCTTAGGCAGCACGTTCAGAGAAGAACCAGTGTCGACCAGAACATGGGCCAGAGTAGTTCCTTGGCATTCCACTGACACATGTAATGCGCCTTTGTGCTTTCTTCCTTTTGAGGTTAGGTCAGCATCAGAGAACCCTAAACCGTTGTCCACGGTAAGGCTGGCCACGCAATCTTGGAATTGGTCTGCCGAGGTTTCCTGGGGCACATGGGCTGTCTTCAGGAATTTTATCAGTGCTTTGGCGTGCGCCTCAGAGCAAAGCAGTAATACTAACATGGAGATCTTCGAGGGGGTTTCCCCAAGTTGATCTACCACGTCATAATCACTCTTTTTAATTATCTTCAGGATCTCCTCCATCTCTTTCTTAGAGGTCTCCAGGATGGCCAAAGGTTGAGCCCTCGTCCTGACGAGCTCATCTTGGGTCCCTTTACCTTTATCAGCAGAAGTAGGAGGGACAACAACGGGAATAACAGTTTCTTCAATCAACAGAGTTTCGGCGGAAAGTTTTATTGGTGCAGGGTTAACTTTGGTAGCAACTGAGGGTCCAAAGATTGCCTTTGGGGGGGCAATCTCTGGAGAAAATATTCTCCCACTTCGGGTGATCTTGCTTGTACCAGCAATGTTTCCAATGCTGGCCTCTTCTTCATCAGAGCTTCCTTCGGTTACTTCAACTTGTTTAACACCATGGTAGTAGATTTCTCCACCATAATTCCATGGTATTGACTTGTCAGAACTGTAGGGGGCAGGCCCAGACATAGTTATTTTCAAGGGAACAATCTTTGTAGCTGATGTAATCTTAACAGGCTTTCTGACGGTCTTGGAAAGATTGGCGGAAATGGTGATAATTGAAACATCTTCAGTAGGGGTTGGAATAGCAGGAACCTTTTCAAACAAAATTTGTTGACTGTCCATCAGGCCTTGGATGCCTTTCTTCAGTAATGGGCAGTCAAATGGCAGAGAGTAACAACAGTAGCAGTCTTCTTTGCATCTCGGGAATATCCCAGCCTTCAACAGATTTAACTTGATTGTTAACAGTGGAGTCATCAGGTCACTGACATCAGACACATACATATCTTCTTCAATAGCATGGACATTTCGACCATGCTTCGGCATCTGAGCGGATATTACGTTTGGCTTCTCTGGAGCATCGAACTCAACCTCTTTTGCATCTATCAAGTCTTGAATTTTATTCTTAAGCGCCCAGCAATCATTGGTGTCATGTCCGGCGCTGTCAGAATGATAGGCACATTTAGCATTGGGATGATAGTGCGGTGAAGCAGTATTCACAATCTTCGGTGCTTCCCTAATCTTGGTGAGATTCAAATTCAACAAATGTGGAAGAACCTGCGCAGGTGTCATATTGATGCGGGTAAACTGCCGCGGTGGTCGTTCTCCCCATTGTTGTTTAGGTCTGGACTGGTTATTGCGAGGCTGATCGTTTGATGGATTCTGGATCATCACGGCCCATACAGTCGGCCGGCGCTCATTTCTTCCTGCTCCTCTCTGAGAATACACAACAACCATTTCCTTCTTCACCGGAAATGATTTCTTAACAGTTGTAGATGCAAAGGCATCCTTCTGAATCTTCCCATTCTTGATACCGGCTTCTACCCGCTTGCCAGTCAGAATTAATTCGGTAAACCCTGCGGAAGAGCTACCGATCAGATGGTTAAAGAATGGACCAGACAGGGTCCCCATAAACATATCAACAAGCTCTCTATCAGAAAGAGGTGGCTGCACTCTTCCGGCCAGATCACGCCGTTTTTGGGCATATTCCTTGAATCCCTCACCTGAGGTCATCCCCATATTCTGTAGCCGAGTACGGGTTGGTGCCAGGTCAGAGTTATACTGATATTGGCGATAAAAAGCAGCTGCCAGATCCTCCCAACTATGTACCTCTGATCTCTCAAGATTGTAGAACCAATCCAGTTGTGTGCCAAACAGGCTATCTTGAAAGAAGTGTACCCAAAGGTTTCTGTCAGATGTGTGAGGTTGGATTCTTTGGACATACGACCTTAGGTGCATCTTCGGGCAAGACAGCCCGTCATATCTTGCAAAAACTGGCACTTTAAACTTCGGGGGGATCACAATTCCAGTAATTAATCCCAAATCTTCGAAATCTAAGCCGAGAACTCTCTGCAGCTCCATAGCTGCTAACCTGTCCTCCAAACTCTTGTATTTGTCATCGGCCAGCGGGTATTGTTGTTCTGAGTAGTCTTCATCTTCTTCAGCCTCTTCCTCTTCAGCTTCGAATTCAGAAGGTACCGCAACCCCTTTTCCTTTACTGGTTCCTTCTTCAGATGTAGGGGGAAATTCAAGAACTCTTCTGGCTTCACCCTCAAACCTTCTTCCCAGGGTAGCCACCCCGACTCTTTTCTTCTTCTTTTTCACTTGCTCTTTGTTCCCAAGCAGAGCTTTTAGATCCTCCTGACCCTTTGCCAAGGTCATCAGGAGATGTTGAAACTGTGAGTTTTGAGACTGCAAATCTTTGACCGTCTGTTTGAGATCCATCTTACTGAAATAAACAGCAGAAAGATAAGGAAACCTGGTGTGGAGACCTGCTTATGCACATGATGAATGATATGTTTATTTATGCAATGCATTCAAGGATTTAGAAATTCACAATTGTTGCAGACAAAAAGAACACACGTCATATTAATAAGAAGAAATTTTGTTAGTACATAAATGCCCCATGGGCCAAATATTACAAAAACTTCTCATGGTAAAAAGACGTTGCGCATCCTCTTTGGCGTGATGTAGGTGTTGAGGGTCTCTTCCTCATGGAGTCGGCGGGTAAGCTCCAAAACCTTCTTCTCACTGGCGTAGAAGCTGGCTTCAAAAGTATTCCGTTCCTCCTTGAGTTGGATCCAACTCTTCTGCATCTCCTCCCATGACGTTGGCATGTCAGGATATAAGATGGTGTAGGGAACCTCACCTTCCTTAACGGGCTCTTTAATCACAGGGAGAACATGAGGGTAAGGCATCATTAGACTCCGGGCTCGGGTCCTTACCCACTTGAGATAAGGCTCAAGAGGAATGGAGTTCTTGTGCCCCAGTGTCTTGCTGTCTACCTTGTTAGGCATCCTCCAAGCTCTGATGAATCTTTGGCGAAGTCCTTGCACATCATTGTCGAAGTCAAAAACTATGTCAGGAATCAACATGTCATGAGGGCCATCCCTCCGTGCATATCCAAATTGTCTCAAAGCCAGACAAGGGTTATAGGTAATGCCCCCTCTAATGCCAAGCAATGGAACATTAGGGAACTCTCCACAACGATCGACGATGATGACATTTTCTCTGGACCGTGAGCACCAATGTACATCAGAGTGTGTGAGGGTCATCAATCGTTGCGACCACCTTAGGCCTTGGTCATTCTTCAAAACAGATTGTGGAAGGTGCGAAATAAACCACCTTGCGAGGAGAGGAGTACAGCACATGAGAACACCTCTCTTTCTCATTGTTCGTGTGTAAAATGAGTGGAGGATGTCCCCAAGCAATGTTGGTATTGGATTCCTGGATAAGAAGATCTTGACGGTGTTGACATCTATAAGCTGGTCAGGATTTGGGAACAAGACCAACCCATAAATGAGGAGTGTCACAATTTCTTCAAAGGCTTGTAGATCCAAGGAATTCCAACACTCTTGTGCCTTCTCAAACAAGAATTTTGCCAAGAAGCCTTTGACACCGCTTCTAGTTTCCCAATGCCCCTTGATGTCAGATGGTTTCAAGTGTAGTGCTTGAGCAACATCTTCAGGCTTTGGTTCTTTTTCCGTACCGTTGAAAGGTAGTTGATTAAGAATAGGAATTCTCAGGAGTTGAGAAAATTCCTCCAAAGTGGGCACCAATTGGTAGTCGGGGAATGTGAAACAGTGGTGAAGGGGGTCAAAGAACTGGAACAAAACCTTCATCATGTCCTCTTCAATACTGGTGTTGACCAGGATGAGCAGTCTACCATGTCTTTCACTGAAGGGAGAGCTTTCGGGAATTCTGGATGTGAGCTCCTTGAGTTGAGGACAGATCCTCACAAGGTTGACTTTGATAGTTTTCCTGCGAGGGATTTCCATGACCTACAAAACAAGAACAAAGGTGAAGATCCAAACCCTTGAAATGGTTAGCGGATGCATATGATGCTTTATGATGTTTATGATGTATGCAAAAACACATGTACAAGCAATTCACACAAAACCCTAGTTTCAGGCTTGCATGGGGTTTGTAGGTAAGTACCCTCTTGAGTGTAGTTGGCTTAAAAACCTGTCCTATAAATAGTAACCGGGTTCTAAGGAGCTCAATATCATTGGATTGTTTTCTATGTTCATTGTTTTGGTTTAGCCACTTAACTAGCAACCAAAATATTCCAAGAAAACAACCCTCAATGAGTGTAGTATCGAGTATCTACCAACTTTGGACTGCACCAAAGCCGGTCATCTAACTACCCCTAATAAAAGGCCAAGATGGTCAAGTAAGGTTCTAGGTCATTAGTGCTTAGTGACATCACTCAGCGGCCCCGTACTCTCCTTGATTGAACTCAAGGGTTACCGGTACTCACAAATATATCGCACTAATATAGCTATTGCTTCAACCGTGTCGGTATACCCCACACAGTTTCCACAATGTATTGCTATCTATGAATGTTTCCAAAATCCGGGTGTAGGATTTCAAGCCCAAACAAGAGAACCACAAAGGTAAAGCAATCAAAGCAAACAATTAATCATGCAAGAGGGTGATCTAAAACCCTAAGGTAACCCCACTTTTAAATTTATCCCCAGCAGAGTCGCCAGTTCTATGATACGGTGGGAGAACTGACTTGAGTTTTACGTTTGTATTCGCACTTGTTCGGTTTAGCAAGAGTCGCCACCGACTTTTTATTTTATCCTAAAGGAAAGGTTAAAAAGCACAGGAAAAACCTTTTGAGATGTTTCGTGGGTTCGGGGGGTAGATTATGAAAAGGGAAGGTATTAGCACCCTTTTCATCCATGGTTATCCATGGGCTCTTAGTTACTTGGTTTTAGATCACTTACCTTTGATTTTCAATTGCTTGAAATGGTGTGTGTGTGTGTTTTGAAAATGTTTTTGAAGAAGATTCCTTGTCTTAGGCAACCATTGTAATGACTCGTGTTTGAGTGTTTTACAAAGGTGTGTATCTTTTCGAAAAGATGTTTCAAATGTTTTTGAAAGTTTTGTTTTGTTTGTGGAGTGTGGTTTTGAAAAGTAGGCAAGCGTTTTTGCAAGTTTGTCAAGTAACTAAGAGTTTGTTTACCCCTAAATTTACTCAAAGGTTTTTTCTCATGTTTTAACCCTTTTTAACAATTTTGTTCCACCATTGTATTTGGTGGACAATCTTGCATTAGGATGTTTAACGGGACAGGCGCGGGTCATCGTATGGACCATGAATGCAATGGTGCCAAGTGTCTTTAGCAATTTGCTTGAAGGGACTATGATCATTTTGATAGGCAACTTTCGAAAGCGTCATCGAGGGACTTATGATCATTTTGATTTATTTTGTTTTGCCAAAGACACTCAACGTGCAAGCATGACCCATTTTGGAAGGCAACAAGCGGGATTACCCTAGGGGTGCAAGTGTGATTGGTGTATTGATTTCATGTATTTGTCTTTGTATTAGGTTATTTAGCGTTTGATTTTTATGTACATACAAACCCTAGGTCTAACCATGGTATATTTGAAAGCGATAAATTGAGGGAATTTAAAGTCTACGCTATTACAAATAAGTATCCGGGAGTGGGGGTACAAATGTTTACAAATGGGATGAGACTTTAAAAGGAGAGTAGTGTCCAAATAATTTACAACCAAATCGAATCGATCGCAAATGTAATATGTATCAAATGTACAAGAATAAGCGAATGTATAATGTGTCAATGTATTTGTGTAAGTGTATGTGATTTATTTACAAGTGCGAAATGTGAACTTAATATTAAGTATTGTTTATTTATTGTTATCATTTTGTATTTTTTTGTTAACTATGTACAAATAAAAGGTTGTAAGAAAAGAAAAGGAAATATCTTTAAGTATTCTATTTTTTGATGTATCAATATTTTTATGTTTTATATACAAAAGTTCAAAAAAGAAATGTTTTAAGAACAATTAATGTTTTATGTATTAAAAAGATTTATTAAAAGTTTTAAGATCCAAAATCTATTAACCTAATTAATCCCCTATTTACAAATTTTGGTATAAGAAAAAAAATATTGTTAAAATAAATTATTATGGAAGATTAAGGTACTAATTATTTATAAACAAAACAAATTGTGTTAAAAAAAACAAAAAAAAGTGTTAGTATACAAAACAAAAGAAAGAGCCAATGGGCTTCAATATTCATTATGGGCCCAAACAAAATAGGCAGGATTAAGGAAAATGGGGGTATGTGCGCTGGCTTTATGATGGGCCTAGGCAGAAAATGGGACAGGGCCCAAGAGCGTTTCACAAATTGATTAGGGTTACTTAATTTTTGTTTCATTTGGATTAGGGTTTAGGCAAGAACACAGAGGCACGGCGCCGTTCGTCCTCTTCATTCCTTCCTCTTCATTTTTCTCAACAGAATGGTCACTGAACGAGACCCTCCGCCTAGGGCCACCGCGCCATCATCCGTCTTCCTCCCTCCATGGACCGCTCCAGTAGAGATAAGCAAAGGTAACAGCTTCTCCGTTTCGTCCTAGTGGTTTCGTGTTTTGTCTTGCTCATGCATGTTTTAGTTTCGTTTTCTGATTTTTAAGTGTTGTTGTTGTTTGAGGTGCGTGAAAGAAAAAAAAAGGGGAGGGATACTACCTTTTGGAGACGGAGGAGGAGATGGAATTGGAGGCGCTTTAGACGGCCGGAGGCGAGGGCTTGGTGATGATGTGCGCTTTGGAATTCCTGGTACTTTTGTATTTGTTTTTTGGTTTGATGATGAAGGTACTGAAAGCCCTAGCTTTGACACTTCTTTCTCTCTTCTGTTTGCTTCGTATGCTAGTTGAAATGTTGGTTTCGTTGCTTGAGGATGAACTTTACAGTTCTGAGAGCTCGTTTGGCTTGATTGAATCTGAGTTGCTTGGCTTCATCTGTTTCACTCCTTTTCCTCTCTTTTACTTGCCCTTGAGATGCTTGTATGCTAGCCTTTCTGATATGCTTGCTTGATGAAATGCTGATATTGATTTGAATATTTCTCTTCCTCGCTTCTGTATGCTGGCTTTGATGATTTTTGCCCAGTGATGAATCACAGTTCTGAGGGCTTGGTTGCTTCAGTATGCTTATGTGTTGATATGCTGAGATATTTGGTATGTTGTGTTGGATTGATTCTGGTTTTGGAAAGGGCTTGAGGTTTGATGGTTCTGTTTGGTTGTTTGTTGATACAACTTGTATGTTTAAGGCTATGGCTTCATGTTTGGTTCAAGGCTTATGCAGGTTAGCAAGGGCTTTGTGTTATGACAGGTTTTGCTTGATACAGTTAAGGCTTTAAGGCTTTGAATGAAGGTTTAAGGTTTGTGGTGTTTTGGTTGATATTACAGGTTAGGCTTGAAGTTTTGAAAGGCTTCAGGCTTTTTGATATTTGATACAGTTTGGCTTTTGTTTCTGGTTTTTGGGGCTTGATGAACTTGGAGGCTATTAGGCTTTGTGTGGCTTCTGAGATATATATTATACAGGTTGATGGCTTTTTTGTTTTATATCTTCCAGGGTCTTGGCTTTGTATCTTTTGAAAGGCAGGATGGGTTATTATTCTTTATGTAATTTCGTTCTCTTTTGAAATTGGTCAATGCTTGGACAGGTTTGTAAGGCTTGAGGTTTTCACTCTTTATGATTTCTTCTGCTGTATGCTTTCTGCTTCCTTTTTCTATGTGTTCTGATACATCCTGTTTATATCTTCCTTTTAGCCTTTAGCCTGCTGTACTGTAAGCTCCTTTCTTCTCTCCTTCTCTCTCCAGATTAAAGAAAGCATTTTTATTGCTTAATTTTGTCTTTTCTGAAAAAGCAATTGGCCTAGGAAGATGATGTATTCTGAACATTGCTTGCACTTGTCCCTTTTCCTCTGCATATTTTCCATGTTTCTTGCATACTTTGTGTACTTTATTGACAGCTTTTTGGAGTTTGATATCTTTTGGTAACCTTGGACAATTTTTGACAGCTTTTGGCTTAGTTTGAAATTGTGATCCAGTTTGCCTTTATACTTGTACATGCTGTTTGGAAACTTGGTTGACAATTTTTGGATTTATGCAGTATGTTTGAAAATTTGAATTTGTGCATTTCACATATTTGCAAGACCTTCTATCCCTCTTTGTGAACCGAGAGCAATCTCGTGATTTGCAGAGAGGGCAAACTGATTCCGGCCAGTTGCTTTTAATGATGAATCCAATTTTTATCTGTCTGCTCTTTAATTATTTTATCTGCTTTTGAGTTTTTTTCTTTTTCTTTGTTTTGCAGATGAAAAATAATTGAGCAACAAGGGAGCATTGGATAGAAGATGAAGACTTAGGAATTTTAGGACATAGTTTTATTTTCCTTTTAATCATTGTAACATTATTATTGTAAATACTTTGTAAACAATTACTGTATTTAAATAACAATTGTACAAATAATTAAAGATAAATAAAAAAAGTCTTTTTATTGACATTCATTTTTAATTCTTTTTCAAATGTTTATCTAATTGTTTATAATTCTTAAATTATAATAAAATGGAAATAAATTCCAATTATTCTAACTTAAAATAAATAAACCATTGATAAACACTATGGTCTTAGCATCAATCAGTAATAAAACCGGCGCTCCAATTATCCAAAGCAATACACAGTTAATCTCAACAAATGTCCATATTCCTTTTCTTTTAACGATTCAATCAAACACTGTAAGCTCCCAATCAGAAACCTCAGTCCATATTCCAGAGTAAATTGAAAAGCACTGTAGACTTGATTCTTTCTGCGCGCACAAAAACCCTAATTCTTGACTTAACACCAAAGAAATGCTTGTCTGATCAAACTTTGAGCCAAACTCAACCAAACCCTAGCAATCTGCTTGAACTTCTTTAAAATCAAAGAAAACCCTAAATTTTGTCTGACTGACGAGAAAAGTCTGTTTGACCGATTCTTGAGCCAGTCTGAAAAATCAGGAAAAGCCCGAAGCCGTGATTTCTTGTGGAAAAAGAGGAGGGAAAATTTTGGGGTACAACAGTTGCCCCTGTTCAATCTTCTTGAACCTGAAGAGTTAGATTGGCAAGTTTGCCTTTCGCGACTCGAGGGTAAAAGGAGATTGGACACTAGAGTGCCCAAAAAATTTGCACTCGGTGATGTGATGGTAGAGGGAATGGGCTTAAAGAGGCCATTTGGTGATGGGCTTAAAGATGCCATCTGGGGATGTGACAGAACCTTATCGGGAATGGACTTATAGATGCCATTTGGAAGTGTAATGGATAGTTGTGGAGATGGGCTTACAGATGCCATCTGGAGGTGATGAACTGTATGTCATTGGTGAGTGGACGAGTATCAGAATGGTATCCATGTTTTGGAACATCTATGAACTGGGGGTCTGAACAAGCAATAGATTGACATCCATGTTTGAAGAATCCGTAAACTATTTTCAGGAGTTGAAGTTGAATAAGCAATAGATCAGCATCCATGTTGGAAGGCGTCCGTGAACTGTTTTCAAAAGTTGAGAAGAATCTGAACAAGCGATAAGTTAACATCCGTTACTGGAGAACCCGTGAACTGATTTTAGAAGTCTTGAATCAGAAGCTTACTAATCCTTATCCTGAAAAAGGGTAAGATATTAGCTGAAACACAAAGTCATGTTGCATGAAATGTATGATGCAATGTATGTTATATCAATGTTTATGATGTGAATGTGATGAATGCGCATGTAAGCTGATGAGTTGTCCTGCTGAGGATAGATGAATCATGGATGGTTGGAGATAAAAGAATCTTGACTGCTGCCGGGGAAAATAATTCTTTGACTACTGCCGGGGAGGGCAAGAATCTTTTGATTGTTGAAAATGAGAAGTCCTGGGACCACTGTTGAGGGATCAGGAGTTTGGATTGTATGCCAATCTACTGGGGATTCCTGTCTTGAGGAGATCTTCACTGGAGAATATTCGAATATTCTGTGAGGAACTGAGAATGAGTCTTCATTCTGCTAATGCTTAACTGTTATCTGGTCGATCTCCAGGCTTTCACAGAGGCTTGTATTGTCATCTGGTCGTAATCCAAGCTTCTCAATAGCTCGCTAAGCTGCTATCCGGTCAAATCCGGGCTTCACGGCTTGTGTTAAAGATATACCACTATCTGGTCGACTCCAGGCTTCGTAGTATTCTTGACTGTTGTCTGGTCGTAGTCCAGGCTTCACAGAAATTTGTATTGTCATCTGGTCGTAATCCAGGCTTCACAATAGCTTGGTAAGCTGCTATCCGGTCAAATCCGGGCTTCACGACTTGTGTTAAAGATATACCACTATCTGGTCGACTCTAGGCTTCGTAGTATTCTTGACTACTGTCTGGTTGTAATCCAGGCTCCACAGAAATTTGTATTGTCATCTGGTCATAATCCAGGCTTCACAATAGCTTGGTAAGCTGCTATCCGGTCAAATCCGGGCTTCACAGCTTGTGTTAAAGATATACCACTATCTGGTCGACTCCAGGCTTCGTAGTATTCTTGACTGCTGTCTGGTCGTAATCCAGGCTCCACAGAAATTTTTATTGTCATCTGATCATAATCCAGGCTTCACAATAGCTTGGTTAGGGATTAAATTATTATCCTGTTGAATCCGGACTTCATAGCTTGCCCTGAGGGGACATCACTATCTGGTCGTAATCCAGGCTTGGTGGTTGTCTGGCATTGTTATCCGGTCGTACTCCGGGCTTCACAATATGCTGTAGGGATTAAGATACTATCCGGTCAAATCCGGGCTTTGTAACTTGAATCTTGTGAGAATTTGATCTTTGACGACTGTAGCTTCCAACAGATGATGAAAGAGCTTTTGAACGACCGATCAATCCGAAATGTAATTTGTTTTGGAGAATAAATCCTGGACAAATGTTGGGGAAATAAACCCATAACTAAAGATAGGGATAGAAAGACTCTTGGGTTACTGAGGATGAGAAATCCTTGTTGTCTGCTAACTGCTTGGGGAACAAGATCTTCACTTGTTGAGGGATCTTAGGACCACTGTTGGGGATTGGAACTCCTTGGTGACTAGCGGGGTGAGAGAATTCTGATGATCTCTGCCGGGGAGTTCAAAACCTGGCAGACTTATGCTGGAGAGGTATGGCTGAGAATCTTCAGTCTGGTGGGAAGTATCTCTGTGGGGAGAATGTTCACTGGTCTGGTTCCAATGGGGGATTGATAGTTGTAAGTTTTAGCTCCACTGGGGATAGGATTTTCAGATTTTAGGGCTCCACTGGGGGTGCTGAAACTTAACTCTGAGGGGGACTAAGTTCTGGAAGGTTCTCCAGCTGGGGAAATCAGCTTTGAGAAAGCTCCTGTTCTGCTGAGGATCTTGGAGTTTAACTCTGTTTGGGGAATCCTTCTGAAAGGGCATCGAGATATCTATCCGTACCTTCAACCTATCAGTAATCATCCTTTCCTGATTTGTAAGGAAATGACTATGTTCAAATGCATATGCCTACTTAACAAAACATTGGACGTTTCTCAAGTAAACATAAGTGCAAAAAGAGAAAAAAGGAAGACAAAGCAAATTTGTGATTTGGAAAAGTATTTGTATTAACTTTCTATGAGCATCTTTGTACAAAGGAGACAGACATCCTTGTAAGAGGATGTCGCCGTAAAAATTGAAAGTTTTATACAAAAGAAAGATGGCTATGTGAAACAACTCCATGGGATTCCATTCTGCTATAGCCTTCACAACTCTGAATATCTGCCCATTAAATGCTTTGCCTGCCGATGACAGCATTGACTAGAAGCTTGGAGCTGGTTGATGAAGAGATTGTCTTTAAAGTGATCCGACGAGACATAGTCATACGCTTTAATTCCCTAACTTTTGCCTGAATCGCCCTTTCGGGTTTTCGATCCACCGGGAAACCCCTTTTTTGCCCAAGCCGCCCTTTCGGGTTTTCGACTTGCCGGGTGTATAGATTTTTTTTTTTGTTTTATCCCTAATTTTTGCCTGAACCGCCCTTTCGGGTTTTCGGTTCACCGGGATGCCCATTCTTGCCCAAGTCGCCCTTTCGGGTTTTCGACTTGTCGGGTTGTTTTATGCGTAGTATCTTTTGACTATGTCTGCGTTCGTGGGGTGCGGCAAATCATCGCCGTCCATGGTGGTCAAAATCATCGCACCACCAGAAAATATGCTCTTGATCACAAATGGTCCTTCGTAAGTAGGAGTCCATTTGCCCCTGGGGTCACTTTGTGGTAAGATAATCCGCTTGATCACGAGATCTCCGACTTGATATACTTGACGTCTGACTTTCTTGTTGAAAGCCTTGATCATCCGTTTTTGGTACGTCTGACCATGGCAAACAGCAGCGAGTCGCTTCTCGTTGATCAAATTGAGTTGATCAAGTCGGGTCTGAATCCAATCATCTTCATTCAAACCTGCGTCTTTCATAATCCTTAAGGAAGGAATCTGAACTTCCATGGGCAGGACAACTTACATGCCGTATACCAAAGAAATGGGATTGCCCTGGTTGAAGTACGTGCTGTGGTACGGTATCCGTGCAGAGAAAACGGTAACATTTCATGCCAGTCCTTGTAAGTGACTGTCATTTTCTGAATGATCTTAATGTTTTTGTTCGCAGCTTCAATAGCATCGTTCATCTTCGGCCGATAGGGAGATGAATTATGATGATAAATCCTGAACTGTTCGCATAGAGCGGTGATCATAGTATTATTCAGATTGGTTCCGTTGTTTGTGATGATCCTGTCGGGGACACCGTACCGACATATGAGGTTTTGCTTGATGAAGCGGGCAACCATATTTTTTGTAACAGAGGCGAAGGAAGCCGCTTCGACCCATTTGGTGAAATAGTAAATGGCAACCAGGATGAAGCGATGTCCGTTGGATGCCGTGGGCTTGATCTCTCCAATCATGTCAATGCCCCACATTGCAAATGGCCAAGGAGCTGTCAGCACGTTGAGAGGAACCAGAGGAATGTGCACCTTATCGGTGTAGATTTGGCATTTATGGCAGGTACGGGAATGTTGATAGCAATCAGCTTCCATGGTAGACCAGTAATAGCCTGCCCTTAGGATCTTCTTAGCCATAGTATGCCCACTCAAGTGGGTGCCGAACGTACCGCTGTGTATCTCAGTCATGATCAACTCTGCCTCAGCTTTGTCCGCACATCGCAGTAAAACACAATCATGGCTGCGTTTATAGAGGATGCCGTTGCTCAGGAAGAACTTGGCAGCCAACTTCCTTAGGAACTTCTTGTCATTTACTGAAGCTCCTTCGGGATATTCTCTAGTCTGGAGATACCTTTTGATTTCATGAAACCAGGGTTGTTCCACTACTTCTTCGGTATTAATCTCGTGACAATGTGCAGGTTCATCCATTCGCTCGATGGTTATTCGGGGAGCCTCGTTATCCCAATTAAGTTTAAACATGGAGGACATTGTAGCCAGAGCATCTGCTAGCTGATTCTCTTCTCGCGGGAAATGCTCGAAGGTGATTTGCTCGAAAGAGACAACAATGTCAAGACATGTTCCTTGTATGGGATAAGATTAGGATGTTTGGTATCCCACTCTCTTTTTATTTGATTGATAACCAAAGCCGAGTCCCCAAATACGATCAAAGATTTGATCCCCAAGTCTATAGCAGCCTTGAGACCAAAAATGCAAGCTTCATATTCAGCCATGTTGTTGGTACAGCTGAAGCAAAGTCGGGCCGTGAAAGGTGTGTGGCAACCTTCCGGGGAAATGAGTACCGCGCCGATACCATTTCCAAGTGCATTTGAAGCACCATCAAAGTACAGGGTCCATCGGGATCCCTTTTCAGGTCCGTCATACGGTCCGTTACCTTCAATGTTGTCCAAATTCATGATGTCCTCGTCTGGGAAGTCAAATCTCATGGATTGGTAATCTTCGATAGCTTGATGAGCTAGATGGTCAGCTAGTACACTCCCTTTTATAGCTTTTTGGGTGGTGTACTGGATGTCATACTCAGTTAGGATCATTTGCCATCTAGCGATTCTTCCAGATAAAGCAGGCTTTTCGAAGATATACTTGATAGGATCCATTTTGGAAATCACCAAGATGGTATGAGTCAGCATATACTGTCTTAGTCGGCGAGCAGCCCATACCAAAGCGCAACAAGTTTTCTCGAGTAGTGAGTAGCGAGTCTCACAGTCGGTAAACTTTTTGCTAAGGTAATAAATAGCATGCTCTTTTCGACCAGACTCGTCATGCTGGCCCAAACCACACCCCATTGAGTTATCCAAGACGGTCAGATACATGATCAATGGTCTTCCCTCGACGGGTGGCATCAGAATAGGAGGTTCTAGCAAATACTCCTTGATCTTATCAAAAGCAGCTTGGCAATCGTCGTTCCATTCGACTACCTGATCTTTCTTTAATAATTTGAAAATTGGCTCACAGGTAGAAGTCAGATGAGAGATGAATCTGGCAATATAGTTCAAGCGCCCCAAGAATCCTCTAACCTCCTTTTCAGTACGGGGAGCAGGCATCTCTTGTATTGCTTTCACTTTTGCTGGATCGACTTCAATGCCTTTGTTGCTGACAATAAACTCTAGAAGTTTACCAGACCTAACTCCAAAATTACACTTACTTGGATTCAGTCTGAGTTTGTATTCTTTCAATCTGGAAAACAGCTTCTGCAAATGCTCAAGGTGTTCCCCCTCTGTTTGTGACCGAGCTATCATGTCGTCTACGTAAACTTCGATCTCATGATGTATCATATCATGAAATAAAGCTACCATGGCGCGTTGATAAGTTGCCCCTGTGTTCTTCAGTCCGAACGGCATCACCTTGTAACAGAAAGTAACCCATTGTGTAACAAAGGTTGTTTTCTCCATGTCCTCGGGGGCCATTTTAATTTGGTTGTAGCCCGAGAAGCCATCCATGAAGGAAAACACTTTGTGCTAAGCTGTGTTGCCAATCAAAATGTCGATATGGGGTAGTGGAAAATCATCTTTAGGGCTATCCCTATTCAAATCCCGGTAGTCCACACACATTCTGACCTTGCCATCTTTTTTAGGAACTGGCACAATGTTAGCAACCCATTGTGGATAGGATGTAACAGCCAGAAAGCCCGCGTTGAATTGCTTCATTACTTCTGCTTTAATCTTCTCAGACATGTCGGGCCTCATTCGGCGGACCTTTTGCTTGATCGGTGGACAATCCTCTCTTGTCGGGAGACGGTGAACCACTATATCTGTGTCTAAACCCTGCATGTCTTCATAAGACCAGGCGAAGATTTCAACGTATTCATTTAACAGCTGTATCAAGCGTTCCTTGACACTTGGCTCCAGATTGGCACCCACTTGTACTTCCTTCTGGTCTTCCTCTGTTCCTAAGTTGATAGTTTCCAACAACTCTTTGTGAGGCAATTTATATTTTAGGAATGTCTTATTAACTAAGTCTGTGAGAGGGTATTTTAATAATTTATTATACCCTAATATTGTGTATAAATATCCTAGTAGTAGATAAATTAATATATTCATCACTCCTTATTTTATAGCCGTTATTTAATATTTTTTGTCTTTTATCTTGTGCACCAACAATAAATGTGAGTTTATTTATGTCAATAATAAATTAGTGTTGATTGCATTCGACTTACGAATTGATTTTGTATTTATTGTTGGAATAATATAGCAAGTGTGAGTAAGTGGGGAAATAGTCCCACATTGGATAGGAATGTGGAGACTTAAGCATATATAAGTGGGAGAACCCACTCACCTATCACCTTAAAGTTTTAGGTGGATAAGTGGTGTGCCTCTCACAAAGGTGCTTATTCCTACACTATGTATCAATGCTCCTAGTATCTTCCCCCAATATGGTATCATGAGCCTTTGGTTCGTGAAAGGGACCGAAAGAGACTTGTATCGAAATGTGCCCAGGAAGTGGTGTTCCGTTGCGAGATGCATTATTCCAAAGAAGGGATTAGACAACACTTTTTTGGGCTTAGACAACGCTTAAAAGCGCTGCCTATTTCAGCGCTGCTATAACTAAAGCCAGCGCTTTGGTTAAATGAGAAAGCGTTGTCTAAAGCACCCCTTTAGGCAGCACTTTACTTTAGACAACACTTTTAGTTATCTTTTAGGCATCACTTTAGACATCACTTTGTCTGTAAAAGCGTTGTCTAAAGCCCCCCTTTAGGCAGCACTTTCACTTTAGACAGCGCTTTTGGTTATCTTTTAGGCAGCACTTTAGACAACGCTTTAAAAGGGCTGTCTAAAGCTCCCATTTAGGCAACACTTTCACTTTAGACAGCGCTTTTGGCAACTCTTTAGACAATGTTTTTCCTTCAAAGCGCTGTGTATTCCCTACTCTAAGCAACACTTTTTATTTGAAGCGCTGTCTAATGTCCACAAACTTTTTTATATATAAAACTTAAAAAAAGCGTTGCCTGATTTATACAATAAATATTTTGGCCAGATTTTCACCATATTTTGCACCAGGTTTTCACCAATTTTGCACCAGATTTGGTAGCTTCAATCCAATATATATATATATATATATATATATATATATATATATATATATACAACAACAACTTGAAAATTGATGATACAACTTGAAAGTTCTAAAAATTCTAAATATTGGTGTTTAATCTACATATTACTATCTTCGAGAATTTCTAAAAAACACAACAAAGAACTTGTTAGCTTTATCTTCTACATCTTCACCTATAACATGAAACAAAATCAAAATATCGAAATTCATACCATGATAAAACAAAACTTTATTCCAATTTATACTTAAAACTCAAAAGTTGTACTCAAAATTCTCATCAATCAAAGAAAGACAATATACTTTATAAAATTCTCAACTCTATAATGAATTGACACCATTCCTCTATAAGTTCATCCAATTGATCTTTTGAGCAATGAGCACAATTGAATTCGTCAAGTACTACATAGTAAAATAACATAGTATATGATTTAGTTAAAAAACTATGCCATTTTATGAAAAATATTAAAATAATTCCTAAGTTAGAAATTCATACCGTGGATGGAATCTCTATTCGGTCTAAAAGAAGCGTTTCTTTCATAAACCTCAACATGAAATAACCGTAATCTATACCATTACATTAACGAGGACACTACACATGGAAATAAAATACAGATATATATATATCAGAATATACCCCTTAACTTGTTTTATCAGGTATCATCTTTAATATAATCAAAATTGTGAAAATATACATGCACTCTAATCCATGTAATGTTGTTGGCTCTACTCTTTGGTACTTGAATACCTCTTTGTGATCGAAAAGCTTGTAGAATGATATAATAAAATATAAACGACTATTTAGAACAATCTCACATAGATAAATAAATATACACACGAATATTTAGAACAATCTCACTTACGTATCAATCGTCTTCTTCAAATCTGGGTATGTTGTCCAATCATTGTATAACAAATCCAGATAGTATACAATCTCTCTAACAGGATTAATCGCAAGCAACAACCAATGTCCACTGTAAAATTAAACATATGTTTGACAGAAAGTTTCTACACAACGTCAAAAATCGAAAAATTATAATATATGAAGTTAGGATGAAAATCTAACCCGTTGCTAGTATTATATGGTAAAAAGAACAACTTTTCTGTATCTTTGCTGACCATAAATAAATCGAGTACATACGATATGACATCATCTGGTTTTGTTACAATTAACCCCGTGTTGACGGTGTTGGGAGCTAAGAAAGCGAATTTTTCCTCCAATCCACGCGGGCGCATCACTTTGTCATACAAAAACCTTAAATAAAAACATCATTAAAATTAGACTATATTCATTGAAATGAATAAATAAATTGTTCATTTAATTAAACAAAGTTGATCGGTGTATATCTAATGTATGTATCGATAACACCGAGGCCTAAAGTATAATGTTGTAAAACTTGATCAATATCTTCTCTACTAATTGATTCCATGTATTCATAACCAAAAATGTCTTCCTTCATAGGTATAAGACGAGTACCACCAATTGGAATATCTATTATTCCTATATATGTTCAAAGGCACGACCTATACTGAGAAGTAGGTTTTTTGCTAGCCACGGTCTTCTTACCCCTACTTACTTGCTCAATCTCTTTAGAATGCATCTAAATATCATTTAATTAGTTAGGTGAAGTATAAGATCATTCTATGCATAAATATCATACAATTGTGTTATACCTCTTTTTTGATGCAACTGACTCGGTTTGCTTCTTAATCCCCTTATCTTTTGATTTGGATTTTGTGGGAGTCTAACATTACCATGAAAAAAATGTACGTTAAATGGTCTTAAAAAATTTGAATACTCAAAGGTTCATAATGGTTTAAAACATACCTCCTCATCTATGCAAATGAGGTTTGACGGTCATGTAACATACGATCCTATTGCCTCTCCCATCAATATTGCATCTGATATATCGTCAGGAAAAGGTAATGGTGCATTCCTCTCTAAAGAAATATCAATTAATACTTTCATAAATCCAGCAGGGAGCGGTCTATGGTGAAGTACTTCTCCCAAGGTGTTATGCACGTTTCCATTGCCAACCATGCGATAAGTCAGTGTCGATAAATATAGCTGACAAGGTGAAATGCCCTAAACCAATAATAAATATGAAATTGTTAATGTGTATATATGTAAATTAAACAAATTGTACTAATTCATAATAATATATATTACCTCGGGAATTTTCTGTTAGAAATCACAATTGATACTATCTTTGTCACTATTATCCTTAAACCCTGGACCTTGCCTTTCTGACATGTATTTTTCTTTGTCCTTTTCTAGCTCATGAACTTTAGCTTTTAATTTTTCTAACTCTTTCATCACTTCTTTATTTCTATGACCTTTCCTCTTTTGATGGTTACCCAAAGATGTTTGAGTCACTCCGAATCCCTTACCCCTCACACGACCGGTATACTCAGGAACATTTAATACCCAACTAAGTATGCTCTTGTAATCATGGTCTTCAGCTTGAGTTAAAGATTGAGATAGACTCTCCTGAAATTCATATGCATAGCGAAATAAATTAGTGGTGATTAAACTCATAATTTCTTTATTTTAATAAGCCCGATATTTAATTAAAGGAATATTGATATACCTACGCATTGCTCATAAATTTGCTACGCATCTTCCTTAACAACTTCATCCTTACCCACCCGGGCAGCCTTCCACAGAACATGTTCCGGAAGAGATGTTTCTTGACTTTTCTCCTTTTCTAACTACACATTAAGAAAAATAATAAATCAATAATAACACATGATGAACAATTATATCATAGTATTTATATATACTTACCAATCTTTGTTGTAAGCGTGCATATCCCGTACTCCCTTTTCTGTATGAATACGGGGGACTTGATGCTCGTTGGAGATTCACGCCACTCACAT
The DNA here is from genome assembly GCA_948472305.1 of Vicia faba. Lineage (NCBI taxonomy): Eukaryota > Viridiplantae > Streptophyta > Magnoliopsida > Fabales > Fabaceae > Vicia > Vicia faba. The sequence goes on along the minus strand of OX451740.1, from coordinate 286,877,066 downwards.
CCTAAAAATCTGAGGTTCTTCTTTTTTATTTGAAGGTTTCCCATTCTTCAAGTGAAATCAAGCCTGCATACGCTTGTGGATGCTCCGCATTGTTAAAATTGTTATCGGTATCCCTAAGAAACTTGTTTGTCAAAAAATATTGAAACCCTCTTAGTATTTTTCTGGCCAATTGAAGACAATATGATTTTCAATCATCATCAATATTAAAATACCTCTACAAAAAAACACAATATAAAAATCAGTAGTAATTTAAAGACATAAGCGGGAAAAAAAATGAAAGACATCACATATGACACCTGTATTTCAGTCCATAATTTTTCTTTAACGTGTTTCAACTCACGCCTTCTCCAATCATGACAAGTGATTGGAACTTCTCTACTCAAAATGGAACCAATGTAACTTATTAACATTTAACCGTTATGCTCAATTATTTGTTTGTATTCATTCCAATGTATGTGAAATTTGATACCTTTATCTCTTGCACGAATGGTTGACTTCATAATTGTTATTCCTCGTCTAATATCATTCTCCACATCACAAGATAATTCTTTTCCATCATTATTAGAAGCCATTTGACCTATAGTATTAAAGAACATAAACACCATATAAAATTCAAGTAACATAAACACAATATAAAAACATAAACACAATATGAATTACTAGTACCTATTTCACTAACATCTATTTCGTTTCCATCATTATTAGAAGCGGGATGTGATTTTTCCTCATTGGTAGCCATTTGACCTGTAATATTAAAGAAAAACATAAGCACCATATAAAATTCAAGTAACATTGAATTAATAAACACAATATAAAAACATAAACACCATATAAAATTCAAGTAGCATTGAATTAATAAACACAATATAAAAACATATACACAATATGAATTACTAGTAACTTTTTCACTAACATCTCTTTCGTTTCTTGGTTGGAATATGAATTACTTGGCTCTTAACACCTCGGACAGATGGATTGATCCAAATTCCCTCATTATGATCATTTCTAATATATGTTTCATCTGCTATAATATTCTCATCTTGATCATGTCGTACATACGACTCATTTCCTCTAACATATGACTCATTCTCAAAATCAACATCACTTTGGCTTACAGTGTTATCATCAATCACTTTGTTAGATAAAAGCACTATAGACCATTTCGTACTTGTCGGATCAGTGACATAGAATACTTGTTTAGCTTGAGAGGCTAGAACAAAAGGCTCATCTTTGTACCCCACCCTATTAAGACCCACTTGTAAAAATCCCGAATTATCCATTCGTATGTGTTGTACACCAAAATTTTATCTCTCACTTATCAAGAATTTTGCTCACAAGATCTCCTTCGGCTCAAGACTGCACTAGGGTTTGATCAGCTCAAGACACCTCCTTAGGCACTAATGACCAAAGTTAGGGTTTGAGTTTTCACAAATACATTTTAACTTTCAATGCCTCATACTACTTTCATGGATCATTATGGACCTTCAAGATCACTCATATCAAGTTTCAAGCCTTGGATGACATTTTTGCTCAGTCAATTGAGCAGTTGACCTAAAAATCAACTGTATTGGGGAAAAAGTCAACCATGACCAATTTACAGTCAAACTTCATAATTTTGGATCCACCTCAACACTTTAAACTCATATGTATCATTTGACCAAGTTTGGACCACAGCTCCTCAAGAAATTGAATCAAATCTCCAAAAGGGCAAAATGGTCAAAATTAGGGTTTTGATTGGGAAAGGGCAATTTCTTGTTTTTGACCTAACAAATGGTCAATTGGTTTAAGGAATGATCTCAAGAGTCCAATTGCATCATTTTAACCTAATGACAGGGTTCAAAACATTGCAAGTCCATTGGATTGACAGATGAATTTTGCAGTCAACTGATCAAAAGTCAACTGTATACTGAAAAGTCAAACTTTGACTTTTTGGTCAAATTCAAGTGCCAAAGATCACAATTCATCAAAACATGTCAAAATATGAAACTTATTCATTAAGAAATCAAAAAGTTAATATTTCATTTTGAAAAGTCAAAACTTCAAAACTTAGAAAATTTTCTAAGTGTTGAAAATTCATGTTTTTTCATAACTTTGAGCCAAATTTTCACCATGATACAAGATGATTCAAGAGAAAGTTCCAACATGAAAGTTGTATATATCCATGAAATATACAACTTTTCTTTACACAACTCCTTCCAAAAATGCTTGGATCTCAAGTTATAATTTTATGAACATAGGGTCATGAAACTAAACACTTAGTGAAATTTTGCCCTAATTTGGCCAGGATTTTGACCTAACTTCATGGCACTTTTTCATATAGTTCCAAGGGGAATATTCAAAATCAATTCAAAGATGGGTTGTAGAGAACATTTCAAGATTTCCAAAAAGTCCAAGAACTCCTTGAGATCATTCTTGAGTAGGGAGAACCGAAGAGATGAAGTTAGGGTTTTGTCACTTGAATTACAAGTCATTTTTGATGAACACATGAGCCAAATCCATGCTAGGCTGCATAATCCTTGATTTTCAGGCCTCAAACTTGTTTTTCACTCCATAATTAAATGTTTACACAACTTTTAGGGCTTTGATCCAAGCAATTAAGCTATTATCCAAGTTGCATTTCCATTAATGTCACAAAGTTAACATTGTTATTCTTGTAAAGCAAGCTTTTTGCATAAAGTTCACATTGAGCCTCTAACTTGTTCCCTCTGATCACACTCCATCCAAAAAGTCAGAAGAAAACTTGTTTAAAGCATAACCACTCTATCTTAACAAGTACACATGGCTTTGAAACTTGAATTTCTCAAAAATCACATGTTATGCATAAACTTGTGATTTTGAATTCTGATCAACAAGAGGTCTTCAAACTTCTTGCTTATAAATAGAGTCACTATTTGTGAGCTAGAACACGAGCTTAAGCACCCTGAAATACACCAAAACTCTCTCAAATAAAAAATTGCCAAAAAAACTCCATTATTGCACAATTTCTGACCTTGAACATCAAACTCCCATTTCCCTCGTGCGTTTCTTGGCCTTTTAGTTTCTAAAGATTCCTTACATCAAATACAACTCATCCCTATCCTTATTCTAGAACTGTAACACCATTTACCATAACTTCCATAAGCAAAAAACAGAGTCTACAACTTGACTTCTCCAGGCCATTTCAGCCATCCATTGTTCAAGCTAATCATTGCTTTAGCTTCGTAGGACCTCAAGGAAGCTAACCTGATCAACACCATCACTTGAAACAAGCTCAAACTCCAAACACGATTTCCAGTTTTGAGGTAAGTTTTCTCAACTTGGAACTCTTCATACATGCATCATCAATAGTTTATTTGTGAATAAAACATGTAGATATCATTGCCCTGAAGCTAACCATGTCCATAGTTTCCATTAACTTTGCTTGAGATTAGAGAATTTTGAAGCTGAAATTTCTGAAATTTTTAGGGTTCAGATTAGGGCCATTAAAATTCTTACTTATCTTTGATATATAGTTTTAATACTTTACATTTCTGGAATCGTGAGAAAATTTGCTACAAGTTTCATGTTTACAGTTATTATTTTTGATGAGAAATGAGCAAGTTACAGTTGGTCTGGTTGGAGGTTGAAGATGAAGTCTTCAGGACACAATTTGCCTTACATATTTATCGTTTCATTTGTATTAACGAATGTATAGCCACCCCAGTGGTAGAAGCGCGCGCTTTATAACCTATGAGACGTGGGTTCGAGCCCCAATGGTACCCTTTTCATTTTTTTTCCATATTTTTACAATTCTGTCTTTTTTGTTTGGCAGGCGCTGGACCCTTTAGGCCTGATTATTTTTTTGTTTTTGCTCACAAACGTCCACATTGACTCTTAGCACCCCCTGACCCAAATTATTTTATTTATTCATTTATTTATTTTTTTCTTTTCTTAAATATATTTTCTAAATACCAAAAAAATCATAAAATACAAAAAATGATATATTTATATTTTGACTTATTTTATTTTATTTTTCCACAAAGAATATTTTTATTAATTATACTTTATTTATTTTTTACTTATTATATTGTAAATAAATAAAATTAGGTTATTATTTATTTTCTTTCACATTAATTTAAATACATTATTTTTGATATAAAAAAGACTAAAAATATTTTATAATACTATAAATATATGTTAGATAAAAAAATACCAAAAGTACTTTTCTTAAACTTTTTTTCTTTTGATTAATTTTTAGAATTATGGTTTCTCTTAAAATCTTTTCTTAATAAAATTTAAACACAATTAGTTATTTCCTTTATTTAATTAGGTTAAGACAAAATCTTTTCTTTCATGAAAATCAAACAAAATTAACTTTCTTCACATTTTGCATCCTTGTACATTTATTCATTTTTATACTTTGTATTTATTTAATTCCTTGTATATTCATTAACAATTTAATATGATTGTAATAGAATAATTAGGTTTAAATTCTTGCAATCTCCATTTATAAATTGTATACCCCTCCCCACAAATGTTGTAATAGCGTAGTAACTTTAAATTTCGCAATTTATCGCTTTTATATAACATGTTAGTAATTAGGGTTTGTATGGAAAGACTAAAATCAACACTTAGAAAAACCTAATTCAAGACAAAAACAAGCATGAAAACAACACACTTACACACAAGCACCCCTAGGGTTATTTCACTTGGTTGCCTTATACAAAATGACCATATTAGGCATGTGAGGTATCTTAGCAAAAAAAGCCAAAATACAAGATCATAGTCCCTCTATGACACTATCTATGTTTCCTTTTCAAAATGATCTTAGTCCCTAAATAAAAATGCTAAGATACCTTGCAACATTGCTAATAATGGTTATACGATGACCCACACCCGTCCCGTTTATATCCAAAGATAGGGTTACTTACCAAACCAATGGTAAGATAACAATGTCAAAGGAAATGGGAAATGAACAAGAAAGACTTTTGAGTAGGTATAATGCTCCTAATTACTTGCTCAGTTTCAAACAAACATCCTTGCTATTTTCAAAACAAACACATACACTTTCAAAACATCTTATAAACTTGGAAATATTTTCAAAAGATTAACATCTTTGTATACATTCTTACGAACAAGAATCATTACAAAGATTGCCTAAACAATGGCCTCTTTACAAAATACTTTCAAAAACCACACGAAGCACCATTTCAAACAAAAGCAAGTGATCTAGCAAGTAAATAAGAGCCCATGGAAAACCATGGATGAAAAGGGTGCTAATACCTTCCCTTTTTATAATCTACCCCCCGAACTCAAGAAAATAATCTCAAAGGTCTTTCCTGTGCTTTTTCACCTTTCCTTTTAGATAAAAGAAAAGTCAGTGGCGACTCTTGCTAACCGCAACATTTGCGATCAAACACAAAAATTTCAAGTTAGTTCTCCCACCGTATCACAGAACTGGCGACTCTGCTGGGGATTATTATAAAAGTGGGGTTACCTTAGGGCTAGATCATATTTATTTGCTTTCATTGTTTGACTTGTATGATTTACATTATGGTTCTTTGTTTGGGTTTGAATCCTCTACCCGGATTTGGGATACATTATAGGTAAGTAGCAATACATTGTGGAAACTGTGCGGGGTATACCGACATGGTCTAAGCAATAGCTACGTTAGTGCGATATATTTGTGGGTACCAGTAGCCTTTGAGTTAATCAAAGAGAATACGGGGCCGCTGAGTGATGTCACGAAGCACTAGTGAAATTTTAGAATCTTTACTTGACCAATATAGCCTTTAGGATGTAGTGAGATGACCGACTTTGGTGCAGTCCGAAGTTGGTAGATACTCGATACTACACTCATTGAGGTTTGGTTTCTTGGGATATTTCGGTTGCCATTTAAGAGGCTTATGCTGAAACAATGATCAAGGAAACAAACCAGTGATATTGAGCTCCTTAGAACCCGGTTACTATTACTAGGACATGTTTAAGCCAACTAAACTTCAAGAGGGTACTTAGCTATGAGACCCCATGCAAGCCTAAAACTAAGAACTTGTTTGCTTTGCTTGTATATACATACTTGTACATAACATCATGAACATCATAACATCATACATATTCACTAACCATTTCAAGGATTTTGGATTTATCTTTGTTCTTGTTTTGTAGGACATGAATTCTCTTCGCAGGAAAACTATTCAAGTCAACTTTGTAAGGATCCCTCCACAACTTAAGGAGTTAGCTTCAAGGATTCCTGAAAACTCTCGATTCACCGAGAGACATGGTTTCCTACTCAACTTGGTCACTTCCAACACTGATGAGGATATGATGAAGGTGCTCTTTCAATTCTTTGATCCTCTACACCATTGCTTCACGTTTCCCAATTATCAACTTGTGCCAACTTTGGAAGAATTCTCCCAACTCTTGAGGATTCCCATTCTCAATAAACTACCTTTCAATGGTACCGAAAGAGACCCAACGCCAGAAGAGATTTCTCAAGCTCTACACTTGCACTCATCTGATGTCACAACTCATTGGGAAACAAGGAGTGGTGTCAAAGGTTTCCTAGCAAAGTTCCTGTTTGAGAAAGCCCAAAGCTGTTGGGATTCCTTAGATCTGCAAGCCTTTGAGGAAATTCTGGCTCTCCTCATCTATGGGATGGTTTTGTTTCCAAACCTTGACCAACTCATAGATGTAAACACCGTCAAAATCTTCATATCCCGCAACCCGGTGCCTACGTTGATAGGGGATATCCTACACTCTTTTTACACTCGCACTATGAGGAAAAGAGGTATCCTTATATGTTGCACTCTTCTCTTGGAAAGATGGTTTATTTCGCATCTTCCCCGATCTGTATTGAAGAATGAGCAAGGTTCAAGGTGGTCATAAAGGTTGATGACGCTCAAACATTCAGACATTCATTGGTGCTCCCGATCCATAGAGAATGTTACTATTGTCAATCGTTATGGAGAATTTCCTAATGTCCCTTTACTTGGAATTAGGGGAGGTATCACCTACAACCCCTGCTTAGCCTTAAGACAGTTTGGTTATGCCCGAAGGGATGGTCTGCACGAGATGGTGATTTAAGGTTTGGTATTTGACTACAACAACGATGATCAAGGTCTTCACCAGAGATTTATCCGAGCTTGGAGGATGTTGAACAAGGTAGATAGCAAGACTTTGGGGCATAAAAATTCCATCCCTCCCGAGTCTTACCTCAAATGGGTACGAACTCGTGCTCAGAGACTTATAATGCCTTATCCCTCCATTCTCCCAGTAATCATTGAGCCTGTCATGGAAGGAGATGTTCCATACATAATCCTACATCCTGACATTCCCACCTCTCTTGAAGACCTACAAAGAGATTGGATACAACTCAAGGGGGAGCGAGATACTTTCGAAGATTAATTCTACGCAAGCGAGAAGACAGTTTTGGAACTCACTAAGCTACTTCATGAGGAGAGGAACTTGAATGCCTACATTGCACCAAAAAGGATGTGCACTACCTTTTTATCTTAGAGTTTCTTGTATTTTCTTTGCCCAAGGAGGCATTATTGTACTCAAGCTTTAATCTATTAATATAACATGTCTTTCCTTTTTTGTCTAAAACAAATTTGAATCTTAAAATCCTTGAAATCATTGCATGCGCATTTACCATTCATCATAATGTAAGCAGGTTTCTTGCAACAAGTCTCCTCATCTCTCTACTGTTTATTTCAGTAAGATGGATCTCGAGCAAACAGTGAAGGACCTCCAAGCTCAGAATGAACAGTTTCAACCGTTGTTCCTAACTCTAGCCAAAGGACAAGAAGAGTTGAGGACTTTGCTGGATGAGGAGAAGAAAAAGAAGACAAAGAAGGTAACCGAAGTTCTAAACATGGGAAGAAGATTCCACTGGCAGACAAGAAGGACCCTAGACTTTGCAACAAAATCCGGTGAGAGAGACAATCAAGATGTGAAAGGCAAGGAAACGGTTGTCCCGTTAGAATCAGAAGAGGAAGAAGAAGACTATTATGAGGAACAATACCCTCCAGCTGATGACAAGTATAAACGTCTTGAAGAGCGGTTGAGTGCAATGGAAATCCAAAAAGTGTCTGGCTTGGACTTTGAGGAATTGGGTTTAGTGTCGGGGATTGTCATTCCTCCAAAATTCAAAGCACCTGTGTTCGCCAAATATGATGGAGTTTCATGCCCTAAAATGCATCTCCGGTCCTATGTGAGGAAAATCCAGCCCCATACCGCTGACAAAGACTTGTGGGTACACTTCTTCCAAGACAGTCTGTCTGGAACCCAACTTGATTGGTTTTATCAGTTAGAAAGAGCCAATATTCATAACTGGGAAGATCTTGTTGCAGCCTTTTACAAACAATATCAATACAATGCTGATCTTGCGCCTACCCGTACTCAACTCCAGAGTATGGCCATGGTTTCTAATGAAGGTTTCAAGGACTATGCACAAAAATGGAGGGACTTGGCAGGGAGAGTCCAGCCTCCTTTATCTGAAAGAGAGTTAGTTGATATGTTCTTGGGCACCTTGTCTGGTCCCTTCTTCAATCAATTAATTGGGAGTTCATCGGCAAGTTTCACTGAATTGATATTGACTAGAGAAAGGGTAGAATCCGGGATAAAAAGTGGAAAGATTCAAAAAGATGTATCCTCCGCTGCTGTTAGGAAGCCATTCATCAGAAAGAAAGAAGTGGTTGTTGTATATCCTCAGAGAAATCAAGATAGGGCCGAACACCGTCCAATGGTGGGGGCTGTTATGATTCCTAAACTTGCGCCTGATCAACAAAGAAACAACCAACCAAGGATGGAAATACTAGTCAGACAGTTCACCAGAATTAACATGACCCTATCTCAAGTATTTCCATATCTGTTAAGATCCAACCTGGTGACTTTGAAAGAAGCTCCAAAGAACCCTAACACAACATCTCCTCACTATCATCCTAATGCCCGATGTGCATACCACTCTGAGAGTCCCGGCCATGACACTAATAACTGTTGGGCTCTAAAGAACAAAGTACAAGACCTCATTGAAGCCAAAGAGATTGAATTCAATGCACCCGAAAAGCCAAATGTCATTTCTGCCCCTATGCCCAAACATGGCCATAATACCAATGCCATTGAAGAATATATGTTTGTTACTTCAGTTGATGAACTTATGACCCCACTCTTGACTATTAAAGTGAACTTGTTGAATGTTGGTGTTTTCCTGGGCTGTGATGAAGGTTGTTATTTCTGTTTGTCCTTACCAACCAGTTGTCCTTTGTTGAAAGCAGGCGTTCAGTGCCTAATAGATAACAAGGAAATTTTGTTTGAAAAGACTTCTGTTCCACCTGTTCCTTTTAATAATGTTTCTATCATTACCATTTCCGCCAATTCTTCCAGGGTCTCCACCAAAAGACCCGTTAGAATTACATCAGTTCCAAAAGCAGCTCCTTTGATAATTATAATGCCTAGACCAGTCCCGTATTCATTCGACAAAACCATACCATGGAATTATGGAGGGGATGTCTACTACCACGGTATCAAGCAAGATTGGCCAGCCGCCGAAGATTCAAGTTCTGAGAAAGTCGACTCTGATATCAGTAATATTGCAGGGACTAGCAAGATTACCCAAAGCGGAAGGATATTCTCTCCAGAAATTGCTCCCCCAAAAGAAGTTTCTGGACCCGTAATCATTCCTGTTGTTACTCCTCCAAACTCTATTCCCAGTCCTACAATCATCCCTACTAATACTCTAACTGACAAAGCTATTACAATCCCTGCTATCACTCCTACTGACATTCCTGCTGCCGAGTTAACCGAGACTCGAGGTAAAAGTATTTTGATTGAGCCTGCCCAGACGAAGGCACAATCATTGGCTATCCCCGAGACCTTCCGGAAAGAGATGGAGGAAATTCTAAAGATCATAAAAAGAAGTGACTACGATGTAGTTGAGCAACTGGGGAAAACTCTATCCAAAATTTCTATGCTGGCTTTACTACTATATTCCGAGGCGCATGCAAAAGCTTTGGTAAAATTCCTGAAAACTGCCCATGTACCCCAAGAAACATCTGTTGATCAGTTCAAAGACTTTGTAGCCAGCTTTACTGCAGATAATGGTCTAGGTTTCTCGGATGATGATTTAACGCCAAGAGGAAGGAAGCATAATGAGGAATTGCATGTCTCAGTGGAATGTAGGGGCACAACCTTGGCTCATGTTTTAGTGGACACTGGCTCGTCTCTGAATGTATTGCCTAAAAAGGCTCTTGATAGGCTTGACTGTAAGGGGTTGACATTGAAGCCAAGCAACATAGTAGTGAGGGCTTTTGACGACTCAAAAAGAATGGTGCATGGGGAAGTGGATATCCCCATAAAGGTTGGAACCCAAACATTTTATTCAAATTTTTATGTAATGGACATCCGCCCCTCATACTCCTACTTGCTAGGGCGACCATGGATCGACAATGCTGGCGCTGTTACTTCTATGTTGCACCAAATGCTGAAATATCCAATTTAAGGGAAGATTATCACCGTTCACGAAGAAGATGAGTATATGATCAACCATCTCAATTCCATCAGATATGTGGAATTAGATGGTGAATTTATTGAAACTCCATTTCAACACTTTGAAGAAGTCCCGCAAGATGTGGCAGTGACCAAGACTGTGTCTCAAGTTCCCAAGATCACAAGGCCTCCACTCTGAATGTCATCTTTAAAGGATGCCAAAGCAGTGATAGAAGAAGGTGGGTGCACTATTTGGGGACAACTCTCAGATATCCCATACAAGTCTGACAAGTTTGGCCCGGGTTTCACTTTAGGTGCTCAGAAGGATGTACGCCGCGCTCGTGCTGGAAGACCACCCTTGAAGATCAGAAACCGTGAGGTCAACGCCGTAGAGGATGATGAAGATGGTTACAACCTGGAGGATTGGATCTTCCCAACTGTCAGTGAAGGGCTCAACAATTGGGAGGCTAGATATTTTGTCCCGATCACTTTTATCCCACAGTAATTTATCTTTACATTTTGTTGGATCTGTAATATTAAAACAATTCAGACTCTTAAAACCTTGTGTCTTACCCGAGGAAAAATGGTCCATTTGTAAGGGTTATTATCTCATTTCCATATGACATCAATGAATCATGGATGCTTTTGCATACAAACTTTGCGCTCATTATTTTTTTTTATTTATTTCAAAGATAGCTATACCCTTACACACACTCACACTCACAATGCAGGTCTACATCCATTCTGGATCCCATGGGTAACGGTTCTGCTATGGCCTTTTATGACTATGAAAATCTAATCTACCAAGCCGAAGACGAAGGTGAGGAAGATTGTGAAGTATCAGGGGAACTTTCCAGATTGCTACAATAAGAAGAGAGAACCATTCAGCCACACGAGGAATCTGTGGATACAATCAACCTAGGTATCGAGGAAGACAAAAGAGAAATCAAGGTGGGTGCCAACTTGGAACCCATTGTCAAAGAGCGTCTAATTAAGTTGCTACACGAGTATGTTGAGGTCTTTGCCTGGTCGTATAAAGACATGCCAGGACTTGATGCAGATATTGTGGTACATCGTCTTCCTACAAAAGAGGATTGTCCACCAGTAAAACAAAAGGTCCATCGAATGCGACCAGATATATCAGAGAAGATTAAAGCAGAAGTAATGAAACAATTTAATGCTGTATTCTTGGCCATCACCTCTTATCCGCAATGGGTTGTCAATGTTGTTCTCGTGCCCAAAAAGGACGAAAAGGTACGAATGTGCATGGAATACAAAGATTTGAATAAGGCAAGCCCTAAGGATGATTTCCCACTTCCCCACATTGACATCCTAGTTGACAATACGAAACAACACAAAGTGTTTTCCTTCATGGACGGTTTCTCAAGTTACAACCAAATCAAAATGGAACTTGAGGACATGGAGAAAACAACCTTTGTCATACAGTAGGGCATATTCTGCTACAAGATGATGCCATTCGGACTGAAGAATGTTGGGGCAACCTATCAGCGTGCCATGGTAGCTCTATTTCACGACATGATACATCATGAAATAGAGGTCTATATGGACGACATGATAGCTAGATCTCAAACAGAAGAAGGGCATCTTGATCATTTACAAAAACTGTTTGAGAGACTAAAGAAGTACAAGCCAAGGTTGAACCCGAATAAATGCACGTTTGGAGTAAGGTCTGGTAAGCTCATAGGCTTTGTCGTCAGCAATAAGGGTATTGAAGTAGATCCTACCAAGGTGAAAGCAATACAAGAGATACCTTCTCCTCGTACTAAGAAGGAAGTCAGAGGATTCTTGGGACATTTGAACTACATTGCCAGATTCATTTCTCACCTTACAGCTACTTGTGAACCAATCTTCAAGTTACTGAAGAAATATCAAGTGGTCAAATGGAATGACAAATGCCAAACTGCTTTAGACAAGATCAAAGAGTACCTGCAAGAGCCTCCTGTTTTAATGCCACCAGTCGAGGGAAGACCATTGATCATGTATCTGACCATTTTTGGAAAATTCAATGGGGTGTGTGATGGGGCAGCATGACGAGTCTGGCCGAAAAGAGCATGTTATTTATTACCTGAGAAAAAAGTTTACCGGCTGTGAAACAAGATATTCACTGCTCGAGAAAACATGCTGCGCTATGGCTTGGGCTGCTCGCCGGCTAAGACAGTATATGCTGACCCATACTACCTTATTGATATCCAAGATGGATCCAATAAAATACATCTTTGAGAAACCTGCTCTCTCAGGGAGAATATCGAGATGGCAGATGATCCTGACAGAATATGACATACATTATACTACCCAGAAAGCAATAAAGGGCAGTGTACTAGCGGATCACCTTGCTCACCAAGCTGTGGAAGACTACCAGTCCATGAAGTTTGAATTCCCAGATGAGAATATCATGATGGTAAACAACTGTGAAGAATTCAGGCCATATGACGGACCTGAACAAGGATCCCGATGGACCCTGGTTTTTGATGAGGCATCTAACACACTCGGCAATGGTATTGGTGTTGTACTCATATCTCCTGAAGGGTGTCATACTCCTTTTACTGCAAGACTCTGCTTCAATTGTACAAATAACATGGCGGAATACGAAGCGTTCATCTTTGGTCTCAAAGCTGCCATAGACTTGGGGATCAAATCTTTGAATGTATTCAGAGACTCAGCTTTGGTTATCAGCCAAATCAAAGGGGAATGGGACACCGAACACCCTAACCTTATCCCTTATAAAGAACATGTTTTGACATTTCTCCCACACTTTGAAAAGATTACCTTCGAGCATTTCCCGCGAGAACAAAATTAGCTAGCGGACGCACTAGCCACAATGTCATCTATGTTAAAACTTAAATGGGATAATGAGGCTCCCCAAATCACCATTGAACGAATGGATGAACCATCACACTGTCACGAGATTAATACTGAAGAAGTAGTGGACTAGCCTTAGTTTCACGAAGTCAAGAGGTATCTCGAGGCTCAAGAATATCCAGAAGGAGCTTCAGTCAATGATAAGAAGTTCTTAAGAAGATTCTCTGCTAAGTTTTTCCTTAGAAATTGCATTCTTTACAAACGCAACCATGAATCTGTATTACTTCGGTGTATAGACAAGGTTGAAGCTGAAAGGATCATGGCTGAATTACATGAAGGCACTTTTGGCACCCATTCCAGTGGGCATACGATGGCAAAGAAAATCCTACGGGCAGGTTCTTACTGGTCTACCATGGAAGCAGATTGCTATCAACACTCTCGAACCTGCCATAAGTGCTAGATTTATGCTGACAAGGTACACGTACCTCTGGTTCCTCTGAATGTCTTGACGGATCCTTGGCCCTTTCCTATGTGAGGGATTGATATGATTGGGGAAATCAAGCTAACGGCCTCTAATGGACACCGCTTCATCTTAGTGGCCATTGATTATTTTGCAAAGTGGATGGAGGCAGCTTCCTTCGCTTCTGTTACCAAGAATGTTGTCGCCTGGTTCATCAAGAAAAATCTCATTTGTCGTTACGGTATCCCAGAGAGGATCATTACAGACAATGGGACAAACTTGAGTAATAATATAATCACCGCCCTGTGCGAGCAATTCAAGATCCAGCATAATAATTCTTCCCCTTACCGGCCGAATATAAATGGAGCTATCGAAGCTGCAAATAAGAACATTAAAAAGATCATACAGAAAATGACAGCCACATACAAAGACTGGCATGAGATATTACCATTCACTCTCCACGGGTATCGTACCATATCACACATATCAACCGGGGCAACACCCTATTCTCTGGTATACGACATGGAGGATGTCTTGCCTATTGAGGTCCAAATCCCCTCCCTAAGAATTATGAAGGATACATGTCTGAATGAAGATGATTGGATCCAGACTCGACTTGATCAACTGAACTTAATTGATGAGAAAAGACTTACTGCTGTCTGCCATGGTCAAATGTATCAAAAGCAAATGATCAAGGCTTTCAACAAAAAGGTCAGACGACAAGTATATCAAGTTGGAGATCTGGTGATCAAACGTATCATATTGCCGCAAGGTGACCCCAGGGGCAAATGGACTCATGCATATGAAGGACGATTTGTAATCAAAAACAATTTCTCTCGTGGAGCAATGATCTTGACCACCATGGATGGTGACGATCTGCCGCACCCTGCAAACGCAGACATAGTCAAAAGATACTACCCATAAGAGACCAGCTAGGTTGACACACCTAGGAAAAACAAGGGCATCCCTGCGAACCAAAAGGTTCGGGCAAAAATTAGGGATAAAACAGCAAAATCTGTACACCCGGCAAGCTGAAAACCCGAAAGGGAGGCTTGGGCAAAAAAGAGTATCCAGTGGACTGAAAACCTGAAAGGGCGGTCTAGGCAAAAGTTAGGGAATTAAATTGTATGACAATGTCTCATTGGATCACCTTATGAACAACCTGCAAACTCAAAGGTTCTGATCAATTCAATCATCTTCGGACGAGGCAACAAATAGACAAGATACTCAGAGATACAAAGGCTATAGTAGAATGGGAATCCCATGGGATTATTACACATAACTATCTTTTCTTTGTATTAAAATTTTCATTTTTTATTACGGCATTCTCTTACTAGAATGTTTGTCTCATTGTACAAAAATACTTACTCAAAGTCAATACAAAGATACTCCGTTGAAAGTGCAAAACTATCTGTTTTTCTTTACTCTTGTGTTTTGTTTACAAAAACGTCCAAGGATTCATTTTTGAACATATGCATTTGAATATAATTACTGTTTACAAATAAACAAAATAGAAAGATAATGGCTGATGGATTTAAGGGGTAGGGAAATCTCTGCTATTTCCATAAGTCCCCGCAGTATGCAGTTTAATCCCCAGCGGAACAAAGCTCCCAGCTATCAATCCTAAATAAAAGTCACCAAATTTCTCCAAATTCCCCAAGCATAATTCTTCAAGCAGTACATGGAATTTCCTCTACAGCAGAATTTATTTCTCTAAGTGAAAATTCATCAACACTTCAACTTCACAACGTGAAGACTTACATATCCTCAGCAGTGATCAGGGATTTATTTTCCCCAAATCCAACAAAAAGTGCAACAGATTAGCTCACATGCGCATACATTGCATCCATATATCATGAACATTGATAACACAAATGCATTATACCATGCATTTCATGTAACATGACTTTTCATTTTAGCTAACATTTTACCCTTTTCAGGATAAGATTAACAGTTACCATTGACAATATTCAAAGTTTTCAGATACAATTCAGATATGCTCCAGACACGGATGCCATTCTGATACTCATTCAGATTCAACTCTCAGATACAGTTCAGATACACTCCAGACACGGATTCCTTTCTAATACTCATTCAGATTCAACTCTCAAATACAGTTCAGATACGCTCCAGACACGGATGCCATTCTGATACTCATTCAGATTCAACTCTCAGATATAGTTCAGATACACTTCAGAAACGGATGCCATCCTGACACTCATTCAAAATTCAACTTTCAGATACAGTACAGATACGCTCCAGACACGGACGCCATTCTGATACTCATTCTTTCAGCTTACAAATTACAATTCAACAATCACTTCTGGATGGCATATATAAGCCCATCTCCAACAACTTTCTATCACCTCTCTAAATGGCATCTTTAAGCCCATTCCTTCTACCATCACATCACCGAGTGCAAATTTTTGGGCACTTTAGTGTCCAATCATCTTCCACCTTCGAGTCACGAATGGCAGAGCTCGCCAATCTAACTCTTCCAGCTGTTGTACCCTAAAATTTTCCCTCTCACTTATCAAGAATTTTTCTCAAAAGATCTCCTTGGGCTCAAGACTGCACTAGGGTTTGATCAGCTCAAGACACCTCCTTAGGCACTAATGACCAAAATTAGGGTTTGAGATTGCACAAAGACATTTGAAATTTCAATGCCTCATACGAGTTTCATGGATCATTATAGACCTTCAAGATCAGTCATGTCAATTTTCAAGCCTTGGATCACATTTTTGCTCAGTCAATTGAGCAGTTGACCTAAAAGTCGACTGTATTGGAGAAAAAGTCAACCATGACCAATTTACAGTCAAACTTCATAATTTTGGATCCACATCAACATTTTAAACTCATATGTATCATTTGACCAAGTTTGGACCAAAACTCCTCAAGAAATTGGATCAAATCTCCAAAAGGGCAAAATGGTCAAAATTAGAGTTTTGATTGGAAAAGGGAAATTTCTTGTTTTTGACCTAGAAAATGGTCAATTGGTTTAAGGAATGATCTCAAGAGTACAATTGCATCATTTTGACCTAATGACAGGGTTCAAAACATTGCAAGTCTATTAGATTGACAGATGAATTTTGCAGTCAACTGATCAAAAGTCAATTGTATACTGAAAAGTCAAACTTTGACTTTTTGGTCAAATTCAAGTGCCAAAGATCAAAATTCATCAAAAAATGTCAAAATATGAAACTTATTCATCAAGAAATCAAAAAGTCAAGATTTCATTTTGAAAAGTCAAAATTTCAAAACTTAGAAAATTTTCTAAGTGTTGAAAATTCATGTTTTCTCTAAACTTTGAGCCAAATTTTCACCATGATACAAGATGATTCAAGAGAAACTTCCAACATGAAATTTGTAGATCTCCATGAAATCTACAACTTTGATTTACACAACTACTTCCAAAAATGCTTGGATCTAAAGTTATAATTTTATGAATATAGGGTCATGAAACTAAACACTTAGTGAAATTTTGCCAGGATTTTGACCTAACTTCATGGCACTTTTTCATATAGTTCCAAGGGGAATCTTCAAAAGAAATTCAAAGATGGGTTGTATAACACATTTCAAGCTTTTCAAAATGTCAAGGAACTCCTTGAGATCATTCTTGAGTAGGGATAATCGAAGAGATAAAGTTAGGGGTTTGTCACTTGAATTACAAGTCATTTTTGATGAACAGATGAGCCAAATCCATGCTAGGCTGCAAAATCCTTGCTTTTCAGGCCTCAAACTTGTTTGTCACTCCATAATTAAATGTTTACACAGCTGTTAGGGCTTTGATCCAAGCAATTAAACTGTTATCCAAGTTGCATTTCCATTAATGGCACAAAGTTAACATTGTCATTCTTGTAAAGCAAACTTTTTGCATAAAGTTCACATTGAGCCTCTAACTTGTTCCCTCTGACCACACTCCATCCACAAAGTCATAAGCAAGCTTGTTTAAAGCATAACCACTCTATCTTAGCAAGTACGCAAGGCTTTGAAACTTGAATTTCTCAAAAATCACATGTTATGCATAAACTTGTGATTTTGAATTCTGATCAACAAGAGGTCTCCAAACTTGTTGCTTATAAATAGAGTCACTATTTGTGAGCTAGAACACGAGCTTAAGCACCCCAAAATACACCAAAACTTTTTCAAATCAGAAATTGCCCAAAAACTCCATTGTTGCACAATTTCTGACCTTGAACATCAAACTCCCATTTCCCTCGTGCGTTTCTTGGCCTTTTAGTTTCTAAAGCTTCCTTACATCAAATACAACTCATCCCTATCCTTATTCCATAACTGTAACACCATTTACCATAACTTCCATAACCAAAAAACAGAGTCTGCAACTTGACTTATCGAGGCCATTTCAGCCATCCATTGTTCAAGCTAATCATTGCTTTAGCTTCCTAGGACCTCAAGGAAGCCAACCTGATCATCACCATCACTTGAAAAAATCTCAAACTCTAAACACAATTTCCAGTTTTGAGGTAAGTTTTCTCAACTTGGAACTCTTCATACAGGAATCATCAATAGTTTATTTGTGAATAAAATCTGTAGATATCATTGCCCTGAAGCTAACCATGTCCATAGTTTCCATTAATTTTGCTTGAGCTTAGAGAATTTTGTAGCTGAAATTTCTAAAATTTTTAGGATTCAGATTAGGGACATTAAAATTCTTGCTTATCTTTGATCTATAGTTTTAATACTTTACATTTTTGGAATTGTGATAAAATTTTCTACAAGTTTCATGTTTACAGTTTTTATTTTTGATGAGAAATGAGCAAGTTATAGTTGGTCTGGCTGGAGGTTGAAGATTAAGTCTTCAGGACACGTTTTGCCTTACATATTTATTGTTTCATTTGTATTAACGGATGTATAGCCACCCCAGTTGTAGAAGCATGCGCCTGTAACCTATGAGACCTGGGTTCGAGCCCCAGTGGTACCCTTTTCATTTTTTTCTTCATATTTTTATAATTTTGACTTTTTGTTTGGCAGGCGCTGGACCCTTTGGGTCTGGCTTATTTTTTTGTTTTTGCTCACTAACCTGCACATTGACTCTTAGCACCCCCTGGCCCAAATTATTTTATTTATTCATTTATTTCTTTTTTTTCTTAAATATATTTTCTAAATACCAAAAAAATCATAAAATACAAAAAATGATATATTTATATTTTGACTTATTTTATTTTATTTTTCCACAAAGAATATTTTTATTAATTATACTTTATTTATTTTTTACTTATTATATTGTAAATAAATAAAATTAGGTTATTAGTTATTTTCTTTCACATTAATTTAAATACATTATTTTTGATATAAAAAAGACTAAAAATAATTTATAATACTATAAATATATTTTAGATAAAAAAATCACAAATACTTTTCTTAAACTTTTTTTCTTTTGATTAATTTTTAGAATTAGGGTTTCACTTAAAATATTTTCTTACTAAAATTTAAACTCAATTAATTATTTTCTTTATTTAATTAGGTTAAGACAAAATCTTTTCTTTCATGAAAACCAAACAAAATTCATTTTCTTCACATTTTGCATCCTTGTATATTTATTCATTTTTATACTTTGTATTTATTTAATTCCTTGTATATTCATATCAATTCAATATAGTTGTAATAGACTAATTAAGTTTAAATTATTGCAACCCCCATTTACAAATTGTATACCCCCTCCCCACAAATGTTGTAATAGCGTAGTAACTTTAAATTTCATAATTTATCGCTTTTATATAACATGTTAGTAATTAGGGTTTGTATGGAAAGACTAAAATCAACACATAGAAAAACCTAATTCAAGACAAAAACAAACATGAAAACAACACACTTGCACACAAGTACCCCTAGGGTTATTCCACTTGGTTGCCTTATACAAAATGACCATATTATGCATGTGAGGTAGCTTAGCAACAAAAAAAAAGCCAAAATACAAGATCATAGTCCCTCGATGACGCTATCTATGTTGCCTTTTAAAAATGATCTTAGTCCCTAATGAAAAATTCTAAGATACCTTGTAACATTGCTAATCATGGTTATACGATGACCCACACCCATCCCATTTACATCTAAAGATAGGGTTACTTACCAAACCAATGGTAAGATAACAATGTCAAAGGAAATTGGAATTGAACAAGAAATACTTTTGAGTAGGTAGAATGCTCCTAATTACTTGCTCAATTTCAAGCAAACATCATTGCTATTTTAAAAAAAAAAATACAGACACTTTCAAAACATCTTATAAACTTGGAAACATTTTCAAAAGATTAACATCTTTGTATACATTCTTAAGAGCGAGAATCATTACAAAGATTGCCTAAACAATGACCTCTTTACAAAATACTTTCAAAAACCACACGAAGCACCATTTCAAACAAAAGCAAGTGATCTAGCAAGTAACTAAGAGCCCATGGAAAACCATGGATGAAAAGGGTGCTAATACCTTCCCTTTTTATAATCTACCCCCCGAACTCAAGAAAATAATCTAAAATGTCTTTCCTGTGCTTTTTCACCTTTCCTTTTGGATAAAAGAAAAGTTGGTGGTGACTCTTGCTAACCGCAAAATTTGCGATCAAACGCAAAACCTTCAAGTCAGTTCTCCCATCGTATCACAGTATGCCACTATTATGTACCCACTTGCAACCAAAGATAGGAATATGAAACTTCTCATGATCAAACACCCAAATATGCTCGATAACCCCAAAATATGACATATTTTTATATTTGGGGTTTAATTCATTCATACTTAAAATATGCATTGCTTCAGCTACAATAGTGACACCACTATTCTGCATAGTTCTTTTATCATCTTGTCCTTTGGTATAAAACATGTATCCATTAATTGCGTATGTGCTATAAGAAAACACGGGAAAACTTGGACCATATGCTAAACATCTCAACCTTTCTGTTATTGAAGCGGTATCTAAATCAAACTTTGAATAAATATGATATTTGAACCATTGTATAAAACTTTGATTGTGCTCTCGTACAATCCAATTTTCATTTATATTCAGATTTAAACCCCGAAGTACATCCTTGTGCATTTCAACATACGACTCAACCTCATTGTCATTATGCAAAACATATAAATTTACTTGATCCCGTTCAACCCTTGATACCGTCACAATTTTATTTCTGATTAAATTTATTCCTTCCTTCTTCTCTAAAACATGAGATTTGGATATTCCAATGGATTGAAAATTAGTCAAATATTCAGTACAAAACTCAACCGCTTCTTCAACAATGTATCGTTCAACCATACAACCTTCTGGCCGACTTCGATTTTTCACATACCATTTTAATATTTTCATATAACGCTCAACAAGGTACATCCATTTCATATAAGCTGGTCCACACAATTGTGTCTCTTTCACAAGATAAACAACAAGATGCACCATAATGTCAAAAAATGAGGGAGAAAAATATATTTCAAGCTCACACAAAGTGATAACTGTTTCTTTTTGCAATATTGGTAAGATCTCAGGATTGATCTCCTTACTACAAATTGACCGGAAGAAAGAACACAATTTAGTTATGACGCTTCTTACTTTTTTTGGTAAAATAGAACGTATACCTATTGGTAGAAAATGCTCCACTATAACATGGAAATCATGTGTCTTTAAACTCTTTAACTTGAAGTCTTTTATGGACACAAGTCTTCTAATACCTGAAGAGTAAACTTCTGGAGCTTTAACTTCACTTAGAAACTTACACAATATTTTTTTCTCCTTTCTAGATAAACTATAAGCAGCAGACGATAAATATGTTCATGTTCCTTTCTTCATGGGTCCTAATTCAGTTCTTATTCCCATCTCTATCAAGTCCTTTCTTTCTTTAAGGCCATCCTTAAACTTCCCTTGTATATTGAGTAGCGTACCAATAACACTTTCAAATACATTTTTTTTCCAATATGCATAACATCAAGAAAATGTCTTACATACAACGACTTCCAATATGGCAATTCAAAAAAAATTGACCTCTTCTTTCACCCACCTTTGACAAGCGTATTTGCAAGTGACTTTCCAAACTGAGTACTCATATATTTCACCTTCTCAAAAACTTGGTCACCTGTCAACATAGGTGCAGCTCTATCATGTCCTGGATTTCCATTGAATACCTATCTCCACCCACGGTAGTGATGATTATAATTTAAGAATCTACGATGATCGAGAAATACATTCTTTTGACAAAATTCCAATCACTTCCAATTTGTGTGTTCTTCACAAATATGACACACTTTTTGACCTTTAATGCTATACCCTGATAGATTTCTGTATGCCAGAAAATCATTAATTGTGCCAAACAACATATCCCTCAAATTGAAACTTTCTTTCCTATATCCATCATAAACCTCCACACCGTTCTCCCACAAAATCTTTAAATCTTTGATTAACGGTGTCAAGTATACGTCTATGTAACTTCCTGTTTGTTTAGGTCCAGAAATTAACATAGATAACATCATGTACTTGCGCTTCATACATAGCCATGGACGTAGGTTATAAATCATCATAATTACAGGCCATGTGGAATGTGATATACTTTGAAGACCATGTGGGTTCATTCCATCCGTAGATAATTCCAAGCGAAGGTTTCTTGCTTCTCCTCCAAAATCAGGATAATCGTTATCAATTTTCGACCACTGTGGTAAATCTTCCATATGTCGAAACTTTCCATCAATAATTCTTTCATCTGCATGCCAAGTCAAGTGTCTTGCATCAGTTTCACTATGAAACATGCGTCTAAATCTCAGAATTATAGGAAAATACCATAAGACTTTTGCTGGAGACAATTTTTTCTTATATCGAGATAAACCACATTTAGGACACTCATTTAACGATGCATATTCGTTTCGAAACAAAATACAATCATTTGGACAAGCATGTATCTTATCATAGCTCATGCCAATAGAGCACAACATTTTTTTTGGCCGCATATGTTCGATCTGGAAGAACATTATCCTCCGGAAGCATATCTTTCATAAGGGCTAATAACTCTGAAACTTTTATCCGACCATCCATTGCTCGCCTTTAAGTTGTACAACTTTAATACTGTGGACAATCTTATGAATTTAGTGCAACCTTTATACAATGGTTTCTCTGCATCGCTTACCAACCTCTCAAACATTTTGGGACAATCCTGAAGATCTTCTTCAAGTGCTTCTGCAATCTCTTCGACATGATCACAATCGTATGTACCTCTACCATTGTTGTCTGAAGCATATGTTGTACTATCCCCCGGTTCAACACTCCCGTTACTTTTATCACCATGAAATATCCAACATGTATAACTTCGAGCAATTCCATTCCTCAGTAAATGCGATTCCAGTCCAACTGCGTCAACCCGACCCCCATAACAACAACCCAAGAAAGGAAATTTCATTCGACTGGGTTTTTCAGCATGTTCAACAGCAAACTTAACGAATTCTAATACCTCATTCTCGTACTCTTTTGACAATCGATTGGAAGACATCCATTTTTTATCCATGGTTTTACTACTAAATAGCCTAAACAAAAACAATACTTTAAAAAAAAGGATAAAGACTAAAAAGCTTAATACCAATTAGACATATTCATCGAAAATCAAAATACTATAATTATTCAAGCAACAATAGCAAATTTATAAACAACAAACGGTTCTTCAGGATTAGGTAGAATCAAGATCGGAGCTGTTGTCAACCTTTTCTTCAATTCAACAAAACTTTCTTCATACTTGACATCCCACACAAATACAGCTCCTTTACAAGTCAACTTTGTCAAAGGTAGCGCAAAATTAGAAAAACCTTCAATGAACCTTCTATAGTAACCAACCAATCCTAAGAAACATCTAACCTCAGTAACAGACTTAGTAGTTTCCCATCTCAACACAGCATCAACTTTAGAAAGATCAACTGCAATGCCATCACCAGAAATGACATGCCCCAAAAAGCTCACTTCACTTAACCAGAACTCGCACTTTGACAACTTAGCATAAGGCTTCTTCTCTTTCATAACTTCCAACACGATGCACAAATGTTCTGCGTGCTCTTCTTCCTATTTAGAATAAACCAGAATATCATCAATGAAAACAACCACGAAATGATCCAAGTAAGGATGAAAAATACGATTCATGTACTCCATGAATACTCCCGGTGCATTAGTGACACCGAAAGGCATCACCGAATACTCATAATGTCCATACCTGGTCCTGAAAGCAGTTTTCTGAACATCTTCTTCTTTCACCCTTATTTGATGGTAACCCGATCTCAAATCAATCTTACTAAACATGCGAGCGCCAACCAATCGGTCCATCAAATTATCAATTCTAGGAAATGGATACCTATTCTTGATAGTCACTTTATTCAACTGACGATAATCAATACAAAGTCTCATGCTACCGTCTTTCTTCTTCACCAATAACACAGGAGCTCCCCACGGCGACACACTAGGTCTAACAAACTTCTTCTCGAGCAAATGTTCTAATTGGCTCTTCAATTCTGCTAACTCAGATGCGGACATCCTGTATGGTGCCATAGAGATAGGCCTGGTACCAGGGACAAGATCCACAGAAAATTTAACTTCTCTTTCTGGAGGTGCACTAGGAATCTCATCAGGGAATACTTCGGGAAAATCGCACACCACCAGAAAGTTTTCTATCACAGCTTGACTCTCCATAGAAAGAGTCGCCATCAACAAGAAAACCAACGCCTCATCCTTCATGAACTCATTCAACTGCTTCATCGACACCAACATAGATTGTTCTTCTTCTACTAAGGAAGAAAACCTCACAGTGTTGTCATAGCAATTGATATGGACATAATTAGCTTTCAACCAGTCCATACCTAAAACCACATCCAACCCGACAAGCGGTAAACAAATAAGATCCACCACAAAGTCTCTATCAAAGATTGATAAAGGGCAACTTGCACACACAAAAGAAGTAGTAACCATTCCCTTAGCCAAAACTTCTACCACCATATCTCTATCCAGAGAAGACAAAGTGAGACCCAATCTCTTTACAAAATCAACAACAATAAAACAGTGAGTAGCACTAGTATTAATAATAGTAATAAGAGGAAAGATATTAATGAAACTAGTACCTTGAACAAGACCATCCTCGTTTGCCGTCGGAGCACCCGACAAAGCAAACACCTTTCCTGCAACTTGAGTCCTCTTAGGCTTCTTACATTGAGCACTAATGTGACCTCCCTCGCCACAATTAAAATAGACCACATCCTTATGTCTACAATCGCGAGTCATATGGCCCACTTCTCCACATTGGAAACATCTCACCTCATTCTCCTTAGCTCTAACATCGCTTCGATAAACATTACTTTTGTGGCCAGGTTTCCCACACTTGTAACAAACAATACTAGCAGGAGCATCTCCCCCACTAGTTCTTCGCCCTTGAAATGCTTTTTGTTTCCCTTTACCAACTGAAGCATCATACGGTTTTCCACGGCTTTGCTGACCTTTGTTTCTCTTATCAGACATAATCTTATAACGAGC
Source organism: Vicia faba (assembly GCA_948472305.1). Lineage (NCBI taxonomy): Eukaryota > Viridiplantae > Streptophyta > Magnoliopsida > Fabales > Fabaceae > Vicia > Vicia faba. Next base: position 286,851,857 of record OX451740.1, on the reverse strand, counting down.
ATTACTGTCCTCCTCAAAGATCCTAGAACTATCAATCAAATCCAAAAAGACACAGATTTTATGATAACCAACAACTTTCTTAATCTCAGGACACAAACCATTTTCAAACTTGATGCATTTAGAGAACTCGCCATTCGGCCCATCATAATGCGAATAGAACTTGGCCAACATAGTGAACCTTGCATCATAATCAGTGATAGACATGCTTCCTTGCTTTAATTCAAGAAACTCTATCTCCTTCTTTCCATGAACATCTTCCGGGTAATACTTCCTCATGAATTCCCTTCGGAAAACTTCCCATGTCACTTCCTCACCAGCAACCTCAACCCTCTGACGGGTTTCAACCCACCAGTCATCCGCTTCAGCACTTAGTTTATGAGTACCATAATGGATCCTTTGCACAAGAGTGTAATACATCACCGGGAGATTCTTTCAATCTCCTTCAGCCACGCCAAAGCACCTTCGGGATCATACTTTCCTAGGAAAGAAGGAGGATTCTCTCTTTGGAAGGTTGCCAAACTACGAGACCCAGTGTTATCGTTAGCATTCGGCGGGTTTTGGAAAGCCTAAGCCATTGCCTGCATAGCAGCAGCAAAAGCCTCATCATTCCTACCAGCGTTCCTTCCAGCCATAACAACTTCTGCTTAAAAGAAAACAAGGATTAGAATAAACAAATAACAATACTTGATTGATAGACAACAACAAACACAACAACTTGGCCGGATAGACCGACCTGCTCTGATACCACTAATGTAACACCCCAATTCTACCCCTCGTAATTAATAATAAAATCAGAGTTTCAAAATTTCATCCAAACATAAATTGAGGTATCACATATTCGTGTTTTTCATCACTTTGCATTATAATGCACATCACAAAATCAAAAGTCGGATATACTGATTCATAACATAAATCATCATATAAACATATGACTAATCACAACACATTGGATGTGTTCACAAAATGTATGTATCATCATGTTATCATCAATACATAAAGTCATAAGATAGTATACATAAACTATCCTATCAAAATAATAACGTCGCCCAAATTTCGATTATTACTACTATCAGAGCAGAGCGACTCAAAATAAAGAGACTCGAGCTAATCCTCATCGTGGATCACCTACACGTTACCAATATAAAGGCAACGGAGAAACAAGTAAAGGGTGAGATACTCCAAAACATATAATTAAAGGCATGATAAAATATATAAATAGTTTTGGAATCATAAATGATATAGGATTAATAAGAGTATGTCAGCACATATCCAAATCTCACACACTTTAAATCATCATTTAGTGTATAAAATCAACACTTTAATTTCGTCACGTAATCATCATAATCATACCAAAACTAGACATAAACTTCATCACCATAAACTCATATCGTCGCTTTACCGTCATGTTATATTCATCGCTTACTCATCATGAAACTATCGCATCATATTCACTTTATGTTCAACACAAAAATCATCACAAAACAAAGTATCATGTATCATCGCTATTCATCATAAGCCATGAAATAAAACTCAACACCAAAAGACTAAAAAATAAACATAACCGACTCCATGAGACACGACTATGTTATGCATGTGGTACCCGTCGCTTTGTCCATAATTAGGGACATTCGGCATAAAAGCCCATCGTCACTTTGGCATAAAAGCCCTCGTCGCTTGGCATAAAAGGCCTCGTTGCCAATGCAATGTATGTGACTCGACAACATGACATCACAAACACGACACAACAAAACATCATCACTACACATCAAAATTGGTATAAAGCCCACATCTCCATATTTATCCATATCAAGATAAATATATCATCGCATCGCATATCATCAAGTATTCATTATAAATAAATCGTCGCAAACATCATGTTTAATCACACTACATCATTATCAAATAATTCACTAAATTTCAAACAGGAAAAAATAGTCAAACATCAATAATCATCGCGAAAGTCATTCATAATAATCGGCATCAATCATAATCATTAACATCACAATCGGATTGTCCATACGCGACTTAAACCGACTAAAACGCAACCCATTTCAAATTAACCGTAAATTGGCCTATTTCGGGTCGCTTCATAAAAATTAGAAATCTCGAAAAAATAACCTCACCACGATGTTCTACACGTCGAAATTAGCTAGCACGTCAATTTTTGTTCAATTCGGAGCAACTAGCTTCGTCGCTGAAATTGTCAAAATCGGGAAATCGGAACATAATCGGGTTCCAAATTAAATCGGCTAATTTATGTCATATTTATATTTAATTAATATAAATATTTAATATATTAAATTAAGAAAAGAAAAACAAAACATAAACTATTTTTCAAAAAAAAATAGTACATGATTCATGAAACAGCGAAATGGCGACGACATCATGAAACATATTGTTTCCAACTTTCATTTCGTTTCAATACTGCATAGTACATTAGTTTTCTAAACTTAATTTAATTTCTATACTGCTAGTACTTTAGTTTTCTAAACTTCATTCAATTCCTATACTGCTAGTTTTTTTTTTGTTTTTCTAAACTTCATTCAATTCCTATACTGCTAGTTTAGTTTTATAAACTTAATTTAATCCCTATACTGCCTGTTCTTTAGTTTTTCTAAACTTCATTCAATTCCTATACTGCTAGTTTAGTTTTATAAACTTAATTTAATTCCTATACTGCTAGTTCTTTAGTTTTTCTAAACTTCATTCAATTCCTATACTGCTAGTTTAATTTTATAAACTTAATTTAATTAATATAAATTAGTTTTTTCTAATTTAATTTCTATTAACATAACAATAATCCCACAACACTAACACCTAAATTAACTCTCATAATTTATCTCAATAAATCTCAAGAACCCTAACATCAATTTTATCCCAAATCAAAATATACCAAATCAAACCCTAACTATAAGCATTGGAAAATCAAACCCCTTACCTTAGATACTTGAAATGATTCTTGATGATTTCAACCAACCCAAAACCCAAGCTATGTTTTTCTTCTTTCTCTTCTCTCGAAGACCTTCTTGTTCTCTCTAACTCTCACAAAGTGTGTTTTGTATGTTATGTCATAAAACAAGTGTGTTTGGTTTGTTTTGATGCAAGACAAAAGCTAGGCAAAATACCAAAAAGCCCTTCTTAAAATATACTACTAATTAACACTAAATAATATCAAATAATATTATTAACCCAAATAATTAAAATAACTCCAAAAAATTAAATAGCGGTCCGAATAATATTTTACCGAACCGAACGGAATAAAAACCAGACCGAACAAAATAATTACCGGTCCCCCAAAATAAATATCAGACCGAATAAAATAATTACCAGTCTCTCAAAACAAATACCGGACCAAATAAAATAATTATCGGTCCCTCAAAACAAATACGGGACCGAATAAAATAATTACCGGTCTGAATAAAACATCGCCGAATATATTAACAGATATAACGGTTAATTTAAATATTCTCGTTGCAAAAATAAATGTCAAACGATAACTCAAAAATATTAATATAATATAATATTAAATAAAACGGGGCATTACAATCAGCGGGAGCAGTATATGGTTTACCACGATTATGATTGTTTCCCTTCTTCTCATTATAATTCTTATAATAAGAAGCTTTGTCTCTACTATCTTGATCGAAGATTCTACATTTGTTCACCAGTATAAGAAACTGATGAATCTGTAGATATCCAATACCATGCTTGATCTCTGGATGTAGTCCATTCTCAAACTTAATGCACTTCGACACTTCAGCTGCTGGGTCATTATAGTGCAAACAAAATTTCACCAGTTCCTCATACCTAGCCGTATACTCAACAACTATCGAACTTCCTTGATTTAGCTCAAGGAACTCGATCTCCTTCTTTCCACGCACATCTTCTGGAAAGTACTTATCCAGAAAAGAAGTCCTGAACACAGCCCAAGTAATCTTTGTGCCCAGAATCTCCATTCTCTGGAGCGCATTATTCCACCGGTCCTCGGCTTCTTCTTCCAACATGTGCATGTTAAACTGCACCTTCTAATCTTTCGTGTAGACCACAACCCGAAAAATATTTTTAATCCCCTTACCCCATGTTTGTGCACCATCTTCATTGTGTCAGCCTTTGTAGATTGGCGGGTTGTTCTTCTGAAACCTCCTCCATGCACGAGCTTTATCATCATTTCTTACATTCTGGTTCTGGTGACCATGCTGGTTTTTTAGTGCCTGAGTTATAGCTTCCAAAGTGTTAGTAATAGCGTTATCATTTCTCCCTTTAGCCATAACTTGACGCATAGACAATCAACATTAGAAACATCAACATATCGATAGTATTCAAGTACTAATCGACCAATAGGAGGTAGACATCATATAAAACCTAGTCGGACAAACCAAACTACTATGATACCACTAGTGTAACACCCTTCTAAAACCCCTGAAATAATATAAATAAATAATCAGAGTATTTCACCAAAAGGGCGTCACATGCTTCATACAACATCATACATGCATGTCTTACTCCGTAACACGGGTTTTCAAACAATTATAAAACATTAACTGCGCAACATAATTCATAGTTAAAAATGTCTTTATTAAACACATCATTAAAACTTTGTTGTCCATGGTTCATAATTCAAAACAACTTAAATACCATGAAAGGTAGTTCAAGATCTCATAATAAAATAAAGGACCATAAAGTTAAAAATCAAGCGTTCCCGACCCCGGTGTTACATATCAGAGCAAGACCTTCTAAAATCAACCAGAAAAAAACAACACACTCCAAGTTATCTTCAAGCTTCTACGAACTGCTCATGATCACCTGCGCATTACCCGCGTGAAGGCAACATTCAAAAAGAAAGGGTGAGTAATAAAATAGATTGAAAAAGATATAGGGAATAGACATAGTAGTTCAAACAACAAAATCATAGCATCAAAATCCACAACATTGTCAACACATCGTCAATTAGCACAACAACATATACAACATCATCTAGTCAACAATTATGCAATGCCGCATAAGATGTAATGCAATAACGTAGACTCATGTATGTGGAAATAATTAGTTATGAGTACTAGACTCATCATCCTCCAAAGATCCCCACCATAGGATCGATTCCATTTTGGAATCAGAGCACAACATTTACACACTTAATCCACCCAATGGGATTGAGGTTAACACTGAACCAACATCCTAAATCAACATGAGCGGACCAAAGCTGTCCAAACTATACCATGAATGCATGATACACAACAACAGAATACCAAACGACTACATCTACTCTAATCGCATCATTATTCATGAAATCATCAACATCATTCAATATATCATACTCACAACATATAACCATCACAACATTCATAATTAATCATAACAACATACATCATGATAAACTACCTTATTAAGAATATAAATCTACATTAGCCTAGGTACTGGAAATATACATATTTTTACTCATTTTATTCCACCCACATGTAGTTCGTCGTGTTAGCTATTCAACACTTTGAACGACGCCTCAAACAAAGTTATAAAACTCAAGCTACAGCCCTTTAAAAATCCTATTATTGTCCATCGCCTGGTGCTCACCTAGCGAAGCAGTCTGCTTTCCTAAGGTTCTCCTGGAGAAGTGGGAGAGATAGCACCACAACTCTCCTTTGATCTCCATCGTCCCGATGAAGCTTCTTGCTCGCCTGGCGACGCACCTCGCGCTCTTGCATCGCCCGATGATACGCAATCGAGGCGACCTTATCCATAAAAATCTAGAAGCACCACTTTTTCCCCATTCCTTCACTTCTCAGCTCGCCCAGCGATGACCAGAAGTTATTGTATTGCCCGACGACACATTCCTTTGCCTGTCAACACGTAGCAGACATCAACTTCCTGTTGCGATTCTGCACTTGTTCATCCTCAATTCCTCTTGTGATTTCATGTCAATACAATCCAAATTCTCATAGTTCTCAACACATAATAATCATATAACAACCATACAATATTATTGGCATTATGTACACAAACTCTGGAAATTCAACATGTTATTTCTATCAATTTCAACATAATTTCATCACAATATAACATATCATCAAATTATCAAAACCCTAACAAATCCCTACATACCTCTAAACCCCAAATAAATTATAATGACAAATCACCCCCTTACCTTAAATTCCTATATTGGGTCTCTTCTCTTCGTGATATACCAAAATTCCTTTGTGTTCTTCATGCCCTAACTTTCTCCTCTTCTCTTCCAATGTTTTCACAATCGTACCAAATGAAATATTTTCCCTTATTCCTTGTTTAACCTTTGGAACCCTAATATGTTTTGCCCAAATTGTCCACACTTAGCCTTTCACCCATTACCATCTTGCCCTTATCTTTTCTACATCAATTATTCCTCTATTTTATTATTAATAATAGTTCTAACAAATTTTAAATAATTATTAACTAATTATTTAATTACTAGAATACTCTTTACTCATCTAAATTCCCATTATCCCACAACATATCAGCACATCACACATCATACTCAACAAAACATCATATATTCATCAACAATTCATAAATACTCACAATTAATTAATAAATAAGTAATTATGAATTTTGGGGTGTTACACTTACCCTTGTGCATGTTATGGATTTGAGGTATCCAGCAAGATTGATTGCTTTCAAGTCATCTAACTCCTCTTGAGAGAGATAAGCATGAGTGACATTTTATTTATTCTTTATTTTTGAGATTGACATTATGTTGAAATAAGATGTTCTATCAATTGGAGCAACATGTTGGACAAGATGTCATGTGCAGAATCATTCGACATCGCGTCTGTGTACAACTGGAGAGTTGGATGTTTTAGTTTATTTCAGATGTAGAATATTTTGGGAATATTATTTTATCTGTTAGTTCTCTATTTTTAGGTTTGGAATTAATTTTAGTAAAACAAATATAGCAACAATATGTTAAATAGGATGTGATTACTTGCTATGAAGATCAAGTTGAGCAAGAAGTCCTATTTTATGAAGAACGTGTTGAGTTGAAATGTTTCAACATCTGGAGCAACATGTTAGATAAGATGTCTTATGCAGGATCATACGACATCGCATTTGAGCTGGTTTGGACAATTGGATTCTGTTATGTTTTAACACATGCTGAATATTTTTGGAATATTATGTTATCCTATGTGGCGCTATTTTATAGGTATGGAAGATTTAAGTCATAATCAAGAAGAATATTGAAGAATATTGACTTTCTAATTAAGGAGATAAACTAGGAAGAATATGATTAAAGACCTATTTTGTTGAAGAGTCTACTACAAATTTGTAACAACTAATATGTTGTGATTTGAAGCCTGAATTGAGTTGAGAAAAAGGTTATAAATAGAAGCATTGTATCCTAGAAAAAGGTACATGTCATAAATGAAAAGATGTAGTTATTAGGGATGAGGCTGTGCATCACTCTCTCTTGAGAGTTGGTATGTGTTCTCACTCATAAGCCTGTAGGTAATGAGTTGAGTATTGTTCTTAGAGGAAGCTTGTAAGTAACTCTAAGTATTGTTCATAGTCAAGAGTCTTGGCTAGGTATTATTTTAGAAGTGATTCTTATAATATTGTCATGGAAGTGTGCCTTCTGGTTTTGCATCATGGAAGTGTGTCTTCCAGTTGTGTCCAATCATTATCTGTGATTGACGAGGGATTAAGGAGAGCCTCATATCTAAGTAAGTCTTAGATAGAAAGTTAGCATGGCCTCAACCTCTACTGCTGCAAAGAAACCATTTTTGGTAAGAAAGAGACTAATTATATTTATAGACAAAGGTGCCGTATCAAGAATGATCGTCATCAGTCAGTAGGAACAATATTGATTTCAAACCCAACTCCAGTTCAACGACCATAATAATCAAACAATCAACAAAGGTCATATGCCCCGAAGAGACAATTCAATAGGATCAACATGCCACTGTCTCTAACTTTACAACATCTGTTGAAGGCAGGTTTGGTAACTCTGAGGAATCCTCCTCAAAACCCCAATAGTTCATCTCCAAAATACAACCCAAATGCAAAATGTGCCTATCATTCCAAGAGATCTGGACAAGATACCAATAATTTTTGGGCCTTAAAAACAAGATCCAAGATCTGATCGATAACAAGGTGATTGAGTTTGACCCTCGAAAAACCCCTAATGTGATTACCGCACCCATGCCTAGTCATGGTAAGGGTGTCAATGCGATTGAAGATGTTTCATTTGTCTCCACCATCAGTGATTTGAATACTCCCTTATTGACAGTTAAGAAGCATCTGTTAAGAGCCAGTTTATTTTTGGGCTTCCTTGAAAATTGTTACCATTGTGCTTCCCAAATTAATGGTTGTATGTGGCTGAAGAAAGGTATTCAACGCCTGATTGATAGCCATGAAATTATGTTCGAGAAAACTCCATCGATGAAAAGTTTTCCTGAAAGTACACTTGAAGATGTTTCCATAATCACAATCTCCAATACTCCTATTAGGATCACCTCTAAAGGCCCTATAAGGATTCCTGCTGAGCCAAGAGTGGCACCCTTGTTCATTACTACACCGGGGCCAGTCCCCTATTCATCTGACAAAGATGTGCCCTAGAACTATGGGGAAGAAGTTTATTATCATGATGTCAAACAAGAGCCATGGATTACTGAAACTGAAGAGCCTGAAATTACAAACATTTCCGGAACTAGTAGGGTCACTAGGACGAGAAGGATCTTCTCTCTGAAGATCTCTCCTCCAACAACTACTACAACATTTATTTGTATTCCTGCTGCTAGACCAACTGTTGACAACCAAGGTAAAGAGAAAGTAACTGAGCCTGCCTTGACGGAGGCACCCTCAAAAGAAGTGACCATTGAAGACCCATCTATATAAGATATGATATGGAAGAAGTTATGAAGATCATCCAAAAAAGTGACTACAAAATAGTTGAGCAACTGGGGCAGACACGCTCAAAGATATCCATGATGTCCTTTTTGTTATGCTCCAAAGCACATGCCCAAGCTTTTTTGAAATTCCTGAAGAATGCCCATGTACCACAAGAGACCACTACTTATCAATTTGAGAATTATGTAGCAAGCCTAACTGTTGATAATGGCTTGGAATTTTCTGATGCAGATTTAACTCCGGCGGGGAAGAATCACAACAAGCCCTCCACATCTCTATTGAATGCAAAGGCACCACTCTGGCGCATGTGTTAGTAGATACTGGATCCTCCCTCAATGTTTTACCTAAAGGTGCTTTGGATAGACTGGACTGTAAGGGGATGGTTCTAAAACCCTGCGATATTGTGGTGTGAGCCTTCGATGGTTCGAAAAGAATGGTCCACAGAGAGGTTGAACTACCGATCAAGGTGGGATCTCAAGTCTTAAATTCAACATTTTATGTAATGGATATCCGCCCGACCTATTGTTGCTTGCTCGGACGCCCATAGATCCATGGGGCAGGTACGATTACCTCTATATTACATCAAAAGCTGAAATACCCAGTAAAAGGTAAGATTGTCACAGTCTATGGAGAGGAAGAATATATGGTCATTCATTTGAATTCTTTCAAACATATTGAAATGGATGGCTAATTCATTGAAACCCCATGTCAAGCATTTGAAGTAATCCCTCCAATGATTATTGTTGCTAATGTTATGCCTGCTACTCCTAAGACTTGTAAGGATTCACCAACGATGGCCTCCCTGAAGGATGCTCGGGCTGTTATAGAAGATGAAGGTTACACTATTTGGGGACAACTTCCTGATATCCCCTACAAATCCGACACATTTAGGTTGGATTTTTACTTCAAAAGCTCAGAAAGAGGTTCGACGTGCTCGTGCTGTTGGACCACCTCTCTGTATTAGCAACAAAGAAGTCAATGCTCTGGAGAACACTGATAGTGATGAGGACTTGGACGACTGGATATTCCTAACTGCTGATGATGGACTTAACAACTTGAAGGCCAAAGACTTTATCTCCATCTCCTTCAACCAGGAGTAATTGCTATTTCCTATTTTTATTGCTTTAAGAAGTTTTTCTGTATAATTTCTATTAAAATAATGACTTTAAACAATGTGCCTTGCCAGGGGCACAATGGTCCATTTGTTAAGGGTTGTCATGTCATATATCATATGCTCATTTAATGAAAACATTGGACAATTTTGAAATTAAATTTTGTGCTCTTTGTCTTTCTTTTACTTTACTGCATTTTCAAATACCCATGCGACCTTACATGCACACACACACATTTGCAGATCCACATCCACTTCGGATCTCATTGACAACAATTCTACTATTGCCATCTATGACTTCAAGAATCCAATATATCAAGCCGAAGATGAAGGTGAAGAAGATTGTGAGATACCTGGAGAACTCACCAAACTCCTAATAAAAGAGGAAAAGACTATCCAACCGCATGAAAAACCAGTTGAAGTGATAAACTTGGGTACTGAGGCAAATAGGAAAGAAGTCAAGATTGGCGCAACCTAGAAGACAATGTCAAAGGAAGATTGGTTCAGATGATGCATAACTATGTTGAGGTATTCGCTTGGTTATTCAAAGACATGCCAGAGATTGACACTGATATTGTGGTTCATCTTTTGCCAATGAAAGAGGTTTTTATCCGATCAAACAAAAGGTTCATCGCATGCGTCTTGATATGTCCGAGAAAATCAAGACCGAGGTAATGAAACAGTTCAATGCAGGTTTCTTGGCAGTGACGTCGTACCCCAATGGGTTAAAAATGTTGTTCCAATGCCGAAGAAAGACGGTAAGGTCGATATGTGCGTAGACTACATGGATTTAAATAGGGCAAGCCCTAAAGACGACTTCCCACTATCGCATATTGATGTCTTAGTTGACAAAACTGCTCAACACAAGGTATTCTCCGTCATGGATGGCTTCTCGGGTTACAACCAAATCAAAATGGTGCCCGAAGACATGGAGAAAACCACCTTTGTCACACAGTGGGGCGATTTCTGTTATAAGGTCATTCCTTTTGGGCTGAAGAACGCAGGCGCAACTTATCAACGGGCTATGGTGACTTTATTTTATGATATGATTCATCATGAGATAAATTCTATGTTGATGACATGATAGCAAGATCCCAAACTGAGAAAGAGCAGCTTGATCATCTGCATTAGCTGTTTGAAAGGCTAAAGAAATACAAGTTGAGGTTGAATCCCAACAAATGCACCTTCGGGGCAAGGTCTGGTAAGTGTAGCGGTAGAAATGCTCAAGACTAAGCCATTGGATTGACTAGACTTTATACAAATCAAAAATAAAAATCACCACTGTCCTTTATTGTTTCCAAAGGAATGGGAAAAGAGTGAATAACCCAAAAAAGAGGGAAGGATTCAAGGTAAGGGGGTTGGTTATGCAAAGGGAAGGTATTAGCATCCTAAAAATCTACGGTACTCTGCAGGAGCCTCTTTGTAAAATCTGTATATTTTGGCTATAAAAAAAAGTTGTATATAAAATGGATGGTGGAGGTGAGAAAAGATATATATATTTTTTATGATTTTTGCACCCGCCGCGGTCGCAAACCTTTAGTGCCTACGTACCACCTTTCATGCAATAGGGGATCAGGGTACACATAGTTCCTCTTTTAAAAGTTTGAAACACAAGTGTGTTGATTGATTTTAAGAGATAAGACATCATCGTCATTGTCCGTGTGGAAAACATACTTACTACCCATAATCATGAGAAAGGAGAATTTACATCATCTCAAAGTGGAGGATATGGCTTGGATTTTAAAATTAACAATGCCTCACTCAACACTCAAGTGGAAAATATCTCACTTCACTACATATTGTAGAAGTATAGTTGTTTGCATCACTACAAGGATTGATAAGAGTCTAACCTTTTGAGAAAAGTTTAAAGATAAAAACCAAAGTGGCAAAATGGTTTGAAATGAGATTGATTGACTTTTAGTCTTCTCACAAAACATTTCAAGGTATTGTTAAGTTGATTGAAGTTTATTTATGAAAAGATTTTGAAAATGCATGGACCTAGGTCCAAGTTTATTATGAAAATGGTTCAAGTTTAGAAACAAGAAGAGTTTTCAAAAGGAGGGAGAAGATTTTTGAAATTAAAGAAGATGGGAGAAGAAGAAGAGACTATCCTAAAGCATAAGGTAAAAGCTAAGGAGAAGAATCATCTAACCAACAAGAAGCCAATACATGACATTATGAGTCAAGATAGAATTCCCATTCTTTGGATTGAAACAAAGCAAGCAAAGATACTAGACCTCTTGAGAGAACCAAACTTCAAGTGTATTATGTCTTCACAAAATTTGGACAGAGTAACAGCTGTATACGGGTGAATTCCAGATTACAAACAGAGAATGTAATCACAAAAACCTGCACACAAAAGCAAACAAGCAACCCAATGTCTTGAGGTAAACCTCAAGAACTCCAGACAAAAATAAACAAATAAGATCACAAGGTCTCCGAGATAGGCCAAGGTTTCTAATCCTAAGTCCAAGAAAAAGTCCCATGCTCCATAATGCCAAGGATAGTAACCAAATAGTCCAAGTACCATTAGGAGTTTTTTAGGGTTTATGTTGATTATTAAGTATCTTAGGAAAAGAAAAAAGAAAAGCTCAAGTGAGCAAAGTAAAAATGACAAGAAAATAAATGCTCAAATGAGCAAAGATGAAAATGCCATGAAATAAAAATGCTAAAAAAATAAATGGTACATAAAGCATAAAAGAATAAAAGCATAAGATAAACAAGTCAATAATTAGTGGTTAGTTGGATGATCATCTTGAAACTTGCATTTGGAACTCATTAGAGGATTGGTAGAACCAAAGCCTCCACACAACAAGTTGCATTTGCTTTTTGTCAAGTATATCATCCATTTGGAATTCTCATAAGTATCATTTAATGATCAACGATGTTTAAGTGATCCGCGTTGACGAAAGGTATTGTAGATCCATTAGAGGATTGGTAGAACCAAAGCCTCCACACAATGAATCTCAAGTTTATTGGATCAAAGAGATCAAATTAACATACTTGGGCTTGCAATCATAAGTTTGGGCCACGAATGATCATTTATTTGAATCGGGACAAAATTTAGAGCTATGTTAAGCAATCGTAAGTGGACTTATATAGAAGTCACACCTATTTTGAGGCCGATCAATAGTAATCTATGCACCATTTATTTTGAGACATGATATAGAGATCATGCTCCAACAACATTTAGTGCAATGAGAAGGGTATGAGATGAAGAGGAATTAGGGTAAAAAGAGAAACCACATTTGAATTAATATTTAATCAAACTATTATTAAAATTGGTCATCCATTTTTGTGGAGTTAAACTCAACACCATAGATCCAATGATGTTAATAAAGCCATGATCAAAAAATCAACCCAAGACAACCAGAAAATAATCACAAAATAATATCATATTTAATATATACATTAAAAGGTTTAAAAATGTTTAAAAAATGGAAAATAATGAGGAAAATATCAATTATGTTTAAATTAATCAAGAAATAAAAAATAAGACCATAGAAAATCAGAAATGTATCCAAATATTATTGAAAAAAATTTGGTAATTTTTAAAAGTCATAAACTATTTTTAAAAATTAAAATAAATGGATAAAATGAACAAAAATAGTCAAAAATAGTAAAGTCAGAAACAAAAATAAAATAAGGTCACCAATATTTGTCACAATATCATTGGATCATTTCATAATTTTTTCAGAATTTAAAAATGTATAAAAGTATTTTTAAACATTTTAAACAAATCAAATAAGTGCAAAATTTATAAAAAATACCAAAATACAAAATTAAATTGTGAAAAAATAAAAATCAGAAAGAGAATAATCAAAAATATTTTTCATAATTTTTCCAGATTTTTTGGACTAAAAATGAATTTTCTATGATTTTTTGAAATTTAAAACAATTAAAATATAAAAATCAGAAAAAGAAAATAAAAGTAGAATATGTGGACCATTTGATGAGAGTCAAAATGTGTTAGTAATCAAATCCAAGGGATCTGGCGCGCTGTGTATATCATGGTCAGTAGTGAATAATGTACAAAATCAATAATAAATCAGATTTTTGAAAAATACAAATGGCACTCCATCATTGGTTGGAAGATGACACGTATGTCATCTTCAACCTCCAGCCAACGTGATTTGCAGGTCTCTCAAACTGTAAAATCAGAAGCTCAGACCTATGCCAATCGCTTCGTCTCTTCAAGACGAAAACAACCGCACCCTCGCGCCAAATTTATATAAACTGTAGCTCAAGCAATTTGGAAGGAAAGTTTTGAAAAGGGATTTGAAAATTCATGGTCAAAACGTGTTTCCAGTGAAATGTAAGTGTTGCGACTAGAACCAGGGCAATGAGAGCAACACAATGATATCAAAGTTTTGAAGAATTGATGAAGGAATCTACCTATTGAAGTCTAGTTGCAGAGCTCTGAAACTGGACTTTTATGGAACAGTATAGGGCATGATTCTTGAATGTAGCTATATGGTTAGCTTCAGGGAAGATCAAGGAAGGTAAATTGAGGGAAAAAAGGATTGAAAAAGGCTTAAGAATGGATTTCGAAGTTGCTGAATTCTGGGTTGTGAAACAAGTTTGGCAGGGTGATTCTGGCTATCCAAGCTTGGGAAATTGAATGGGGAATGACCCTATATTTATAGGGAATAAAATGGGATCAAAAGGAATAGCAAATGATGCGTTTTGGAGGGAATTCATGTGGGTTTGCATCATGAAGAAAGTGTGACTCAAACTTGATCAAAACTCAGCCAAATCGTGTGTTTCATGATGCTAATCACTTCTGGCAAGTTGCTAAACATGATTAGAAACAAAAACGCATGGAAATCTTGTGATTAGAAGCCAAAACAAAGATTTCAAAATCCTGACTTTGTGAAAAATTCAGTTTCAAACTACCAAATTCAAATCCATGGCATTTCCAACTCAAGGGGTCTTAGGGCATAATTCTTGATGCTTTGGAAAGATGAGGTTACAAGCTTTGAAATGGATAAAGAATGGAATCAAATGGATAATTGAGATGAAAATTACATGGAGTCAAATTTGAAGAAAAAGAGTTGACTTTCCATACTTAGAAATATTTCAAATTCTTCTTTAAAAATGACCTATAATCTTTTGTATCCAAACATGGCCTTCCACTTAGAATTTGCTATTGACCAAAAAAGATGGAATGAAGTAGATCTCTTGAATGACATTTTGAAATTTGAACCACTCAAAATATCCAAAAATTGAGAATGTTATGACTTGTTGAAGTTGGCCAAAAATCATGAAATGACCTATAATCTTTTGCATCCTTAAGGCAACTTACATCCATTTTCTCACTTTGCACATAAAAGAAGGCATGAAGTACACATATTTAAGATCATAATGGAAAAATAATGGGCTCAACGTGATAAAAATTGACCAAGCTATGACCATTTGAAGTCACATATTGGAAATTGGGGATTCATCTGGATGACTTGTAATCTTTCTTCTTCACCAAGTTCCTTCCACATGAAAAATCCTTGGAAATTTTGAAGTGATTTGTTGGTAACTCTTTGAAGAGAAGGATGTTTTTGGAATCACTCAAAAATACCAAAAGATGAGCAAGATATGCTCCTTTGAAGTGCAAAACCCTAGCCTCTATATCAAGAGAATGCTTTGAGGAACTTTGACAAGTTTGAACAAACTTCTTGTGCCAATATTCTTCTCTTGTGAATAGAAGTTGTTGAGGATGATGATGAGGACTCATAACCACCAAAACCACTTCCATATCTTGAAATTTGAGAGAAATATGCTCTTGTGACCAATAGGAACCAGACCTTGTCCAATCATGACAACTTCTTCCCTCAACCCCTTGTACTTTTGAATCAATTTTGATAACTTTGAGATATGTTGAACCAAAATAAGCCTTGTCATGCCATTTCTTCCAAAATTACTCCAATAGTGATGTTTTAATTTCTCAAGCTATTGACTAGGGTATGGAAATAAACTCATGAACCCATGAAGCAACTTGCTACACCTCATTGCCTTTACCTACATTATTAGCAAGTAAGACGAACCAAAATTCCATATCATTAATTAGAGAGAAAATCAAAGAAAAATATTCACGATCACAAAAGAAAACAAGTCCAGGTGCTTGGCAAGTCCTCAAAAGAGCAAAGCTAAAGATAGGGAGAAAAACCAAAAGCCTTAATGTGATCCTGTTGTGATTGAAACAATATGGTATGATGAAGGAATCTTAGGGGGAAAATTAGGGTACAATAGTAAGCTCTTAGGCTTTGTCATCAGTGGCAAAGGTATTGACGTTGATCCCGTAAAGGTTAAAGCTATCCAGTAAATGCCAGCTCCTCGTACCGAGAAATAGGCCAGAGGTTTTCAAGGACGACTAAACTACATTTCCCGATTCATCTCTCACCTGATTGCTAATTGTGAGCCACTCTTCAAGCCGTTGAAGAAAGATCAAGTGGTAAGATGGAATGATGATTGTCAAATGGATTTTGACGAAATCAAGGAGTACTTGCAAGAACCTCTAATCCTGATGCCACCAGTGGAAGGAAGACCTCTGATCAGGTACTTAACCGTGTTAGAGAATTCAATGGGGTGTGTGATGGGGCAGCATGAAGAGTCTGGTCGAAAAGAGCATGCAATATACTAACTTAGCAAAAAGTTTACCGACTATGAAACAAGATATTCACTGCTCGAGAAAACTTGCTGCACTTTTGCATGGGCTGCTTGTCAACTAAGACATTATATGTTGACTCATACCACTCTACTAATCTCTAAGATAGATTTCATCAAGTACATCTTTGAGAAGCCAAATCTCTCTGGAAGCATAGCCTGATGGCAAATGATCTTAACTGAATACGATATCCAGTACATTACACAAAAAACAATCAAAGGAAGTGTGCTGGCAGATCATTTGGCACATCAAGTTGTAGATGACTACCAATCTATGAACTTTGAATTCTCAGACGAGAATATCATGTAGATTGCGAATTGTGAAAAGCCTGGACTGTATGAAGGACCTGAACAAGGATCCCAATGGAGTATGGTTTTTGATGGAGCTTCCAACACACTGGGTAACATAATTGGTGTTGTGATCATTTCCCCTGAAGGTTGCCATACACCTTTCACTGCCAGACTTTGCTTCGATTGTACCAACAATATGACCGAGTATGAAGCATGCATCCTGGGCCTTAAGGCAGTTATTGACCTAAGAATCAAATTCTTAAGTGTATATGGAGACTCGGATTTGGTGATCAGTCAAGTTAAAGGAGATGTGATACAAAAATCTAAATCTTATCCCTTACAAAGAACTTGTGCTAACTTTGATCCCTTACTTTGAAGAAATCACCTTTGAACATATCCCGAGGTAAGAAAATAAGTTCGTAGATGCATTAACTACCATGTCATCCATGTTCAAGGTCAAATGGGATAATGAAGCTCCCCGAATTATTGTCGAAATATTTGACGAACCGGTGCACTTCTATGAGATTAACATTGATGGAGTAGAAGAGAAACCCTAGTTTCATGAGGTGAAAAGGTATCTCTAAGCTCAGGAATATCCTAAAGGAGCATTAATAACAATATGAAATTCCTGTGGAGGTTCTCAGCTAAGTTCTTCCTAAGCAATGGGATCTTATACAAGCATAACCATGATTCAATCCTGCTCTGTTTTATGGACAAGAAGGAATCAGAGAAGATCATGGAGGATATGCATGAAGGTATCTTTGGAACTCACTCCAGTGGACACACTATGACCAAAAAGATTCTGAGAGCTGGTTATTATTGGTCGACCATGGAAACTGATTGTCACCACCACTTGAGGACTTGCCATAAGTTCCAAATTTATGCTGATAAGTTTCACGTGCCTCGAGTTCCCTTGAATTTCATGAATTCTCCTTGGCCATTTGCAATGTAGGGTATTAATATGATCAGAGAAATCAAGCCTAATGCCTCTAATGGACATCATTTCATTCTTGTCGCCATTGACTACTTTACCAAGTGGGTTGAAGCAGCTTCTTTTGCCTCAGTTAATAAGAATGTCGTAGCCCGATTTATCAAGTATAACCTCATCTATCGGTATGGTATCCCTGAGAGAATCATCACTGAAAATGGTACTAATCTCAAAAATGCCATGATCACTGAACTCTACACGCAGTTCAAGATTAAGCATCATAACTCTTCTCCATACAAACCTAAGATAAATGGCACGGTGGAAGCCGCCAACAAGAATATAAATAAGATTGTGTAAAAGATGGTGGTGACCTATAAAGACTAGCATGAGATGTTAACGTTTACTCTTCATGGCTATCGCACTTCGATGCGAACATCAACTGGGGAAACCTCATTCTCCCTAGTCTATGGCATGGACGTTGTCCTGCCTGTCGAAGTTCAAATCCCTTCTCTAAGGATTATGAAAAAAGCAGACTTAGACGAGGATGAATGGAGTCAGACTAGGTTGGATCAGTTAAATTTGGTTGATGAAAAGAGGCTGGCTGTTGTCTGTCATGGTCAGATGTATCAAAAATGTATGATCAAGGCATTCAAGAAGAAGATCAAGCATCGGGTATACCAGGCTGGCGACTTGGTAATAAAGCGCATCATTCTACCATAGGGAGATCCCAGGGGGAAATGGACTCCCACTTACAAAGGGCCATTTATTGTCAAAAAGTATTCTTTGGCGGTGCTATGATGCTAACAACTATGGATGGTGAAGATTTCTTGCACCCTGTGAATGCAGACATAGTAAAAAATATTACACATAAAAATGATCCGCTAGGTTGACATACCTAGGAAAAAATAAGGGCATCTCGGTGAACCAAAAGGTTTTGGGAAAAATAAGGGATATATACAAAAGTTTGTACACCCGGCAAGTCGAAAACCTGAAAAGGCGGCTTGGGAAAAAGGGTATCCTGGTTGTAACGCCCGTAATTTAATTAATTATTTATTTCATTAAATTATTTTTTGATTATTTGTGAAGTTGCGAGATATTGAGAATTATTAGTATAAGTTGTTGGATTATTATTATTTAATTAATCAGTTGATTAATAATAATTATATTGTTGGAATTAAGGGAATATATATATATATATATATATATATATATATATATATATATATATATATATATATATATATATATATATATATAATGTTGGACTTAAGCTATTGGTTGCAAATAGTAAAGTGGGGGTGTAGGTTAGGCCCATTAAGAACTGATATATAAGGAGAAGCTAACATAAGGATTTATTTTAGTTGGAGAATAAGGATTTTGTACGCTGACCGGCAGGGCTGCACGGACGAGGAGCAAGCTGCCTGATGTCGAGCAAGAGCAAATCAAGGATTACGGCTGAAGCTTTGGTCGAGCGACCTTCAATCTAGGTAAGGGTGGGGTTCTAACCTTATAATGGGACTTATGATGTGTATTATGTGGGAATTGGACGTTTGTAAACATGATGTACGTTGATATTTCTGAATTGCTATCGAAGTTTCCCGTTTTATTCATGTTATGGTCGTTGGGAAGAATATTGTATGACTGGTTAATGGAGATGTTATAGGGAGTTGCCTGATTGTGTGTTATAGATATATGGTGTATATGTTTGACTTCCCGGTTAATCGATGTATAGGTTAGGATAATTAATTTCTGTTCGTAGAATGTTAGGTTATTTCGAGCAATTGGCAGGAAAAGTTGATAATTGTTGAAGTGGTCGTTTTAGGGAGGTTCGGTGTGACAGTCTTGTATGTTGATGAATCTGTTGATAGTAATATAGTTGCCCGTTTCTGTGTTATTCTGAGCGGTTGGCCGGATGTTAGGAATTATAGTGGTGTGGTCATTAAGACGTTGTGTTGTGTATGTGATGTTGGCCAAACTAGTGGTCGAGGAGGATGTTGATGGTGTTAAGTACCGAGCGGCATATTAGGCTGCGAGGCGTGTCAGGGAGGGTATGTGCTGCATTGTCGAGTAGTATTAGCTTACAGGACATGTCAAGGAGCATACGTTGGTTGTTACCCTGTTTTTCTCAGTGTGTGTCTAGGAGTATATATTAGTTGTTATGTTGTCCTAGTTGTTATGCATGTCGAGCGGCACATAGTTCCCTATCCCTTTTTCCCGTACATGTTGTGTTTTTGGTCGTTAATCATATTGTGTGAATTATGTTAAGTTGTTGTTTAATTATATTAATTATTGAATCGTTGATTGATGTGATAGGCTTATGGACAATGTTGATTTATGATGAGTTGTTGTGATGTTGTGATTGTTGTTATGAATTCTTTTTGATAATGCAAAGTTGCAGGGAGTTTTACATGATGATGAATTACCTCTATTTACTAGTAATAATGGTGATGTGGGCTTATGCCTTGTAATGATGATGATTGTTTTGATGATGATGATTGTTGTGATGATGATGATTGTTGTGAGTATGTGATAGTGCATTCATATACATTTGCATACTCTGTGATGGCCTGGATTGGTAAACTGCGAAGAAGGCTTATGCCTTGTTGATGCCTCTATTAATTGGCAATTATTAAGATGGGAGTTCTGCTCCGTTTTTAAGATGGGATTTCTGCTCCAATGGTACCACATGCATTCATATAGTATTGAGTCGCATTCCAAGTAGTATGATTGAGCTATTGTGTTGATGAACTAATTGTTGTATTTTGTTGATATCCTGTTGTGATGGTTGTTGTGAAGTGGTGATTTTTGTATGAACTGATTCTAATTTAATATTTATCATACGTTCTATTATAATGTTTGATAACCCACCCCTTTTGTTTGAATGTTACGCTGATATTGGTAACGTGCAGGTAATCCAGAGTGAAGGCGGTTTACCTTTAGTAGTTCGAATCAGTGTCATTGCTCTGATACGTAACACTCGGGGGGATGAATGCTTGATGTTTAGTTGTTGATTATTTCACATGTTTAACTTTAAGATGATTGTGGTTAACTACTTGTTATTCAGAAGTTTCTTAATGTTGGATAAAGATGTTATTATGATTCTTCTGCGTAGTTGTTGATTTAAAAGATTAATTTATTTTGTTATTGGTTCATCCAAAGTTTTAAAGTGTTATGTATCCATGTTGAATGCAATGGTTTTTAAGTTGAATTTGTGACATCTTGATTCAGTTGCATATGAATTTTATAACTTTGATTTTCTCTTATAATTGTTGGGTAGAATTGGGGCGTTACAAAGTTGGTATCAGAGCAAAGTTGGTCCGTCTGACCAAGTTGTCGAGTCGTAGGTTGTTTAACAATCGAGTATTGTTAATTTGAGTTCCTTGAGCTGAAGCAAGGGAGTATGTCGGTTGTAGAGTATGCTGCAAAGTTTTTCGAGTTGGCTAAGTTTTATCCGCACTATAGTGAGGAAAATGCTGAGTTTTCGAAGTGTATCAAGTTTGAGAATGGGTTACGCCCACAAATCAAGAAGGAAGTTGGATACCAGAAGATCTGCGTCTTTGCCGATTTGGTTGATAGTTGCAGGATTTATGAAGAGGATAATAATGCTCATTACAAGATTATCAGTGAGAAGAGAGGTAAGCACCAATAGAATCGTGGTAAGCCTTATGATGCCCCAGTTGGTAAAGGTAAACAGAAAGCTACTCAGGGTCATAAGACTAGTGAGGGATATGCTCCTGCTGGTGTGGTTTGTTTCAAATGTGGAAAACCTGGGCATAAGAGTAATATGTGTACTGCTGAGGTAAATATGTGTTTTTGTTATGGTAAGACTGGACATGTTGTATATGAGTGCAAGCATAAGGAGGTGATTTGTTTCAATTGTGGCAAAGAGGGACACATTGGTAGTCAGTGTCATAAACTGAAGAAGGCGCAAGACAGTGGTAAAGTGTTTGCTTTGGTTGAGGATCAGACGGCTACAGAGGACAGACTCATCTGAGGTACATGTTTCATTAATAGTACTCCTTTAATTACTATTATTGATACTGGTGCTACTCATTGCTTTATTGCTGCTGATTATGTTGAAATATTGGGTCTTATGTTGTCTTCTTTGAATGGTGAGATGGTCGTCGATACTCCAGCAAAGGGGTCGGTCACTACTTCTTTTGTGTGTTTAAGGTGTCATTTGTCGATTTTCGATAGAGACTTTGCTGTTGATTTGGTTTGTTTGCCTTTTAGCGGGTTGGATGTAATTCTGGATATGAATTGGTTAGAGCATAACTATGTTCATATTAACTGTTATAACAAGTCTGTGAGGTTTTCTGCTCCTGAAGAAGAGGAAGATAGTCTATTGTCTGCTAGACAGTTGCGGAAGCTGATGCAAGAAGAAGCTCAAATGTTTTCGTTGATGGAATCGCTATCTATCTAGACTCAAGCTATAATTCAGGAATTGCAGGTGGTGCGTGAATTTCCTAAAGTTTTCCCTGATGAAATTTCTGATGTACTGCCATAGAGGGAAGTTGAATTTGCTATTGATCTTGTACCTGGTACCAGACCTGTGTCTATGGCACCATACAGGATGTCTGCATCTGAATTGTTAGAATTAAAGAAGCAATTGGAAGAGTTACTTGAGAAGAATTTTGTAAGACCAAGTGTATCACCGTGTGGAGCTCCAGTGTTGTTAGTAAAGAAGAAAGATGGAAGTATGAGGATTTGTGTTGATTATAGACAATTGAATAAAGTGATGATTAAGAACAAGTATCCGCTTCCAAGATTAGATGACTTAATGGATCAATTGGTGGATTCTCATGTGTTTAGTAAGATTGATTTGAGGTCGGGTTACCATCAGATTAAGATGAAGGATGAAGATATCCAAAAGACGGCTTTCAAGATGCATTATGGACATTATGAGTATTCAGTGATTCCTTTTGGTGTTACTAATGCGCCGGGAGTATTCATGGAGTATATGAATCGTATCTTTCATACTTATTTGGATCAATTTATGGTGGTGTTCATTGATGACATTTTTATTTACTCTAAGTCAGTAGAAGAGCATGCAAAACACTTAAGAGTAGTATTGCAAGTTTTGAAAGAGAAGAAGTTGTATGAAAAGTTGTCTAAGTGTGAATTCTGGTTAAAGGAGGTTAGTTTTCTTGGTCATGTGATCTCAGGTAATGGCATTGTTGTAGATCTATCGAAGGTTGATGTTGTGTTGCAATGGGAAACTCCGAAGTCAGCTACTGAGATTAGAAGATTTTTGGGATTAGCTGGTTACTATAGAAGGTTTATCGGAGGTTTTTCTAAGTTGGCACTTCTGTTGAATAAGTTGACTTGTAAAGGTATAGCCTTTGTGTGAGATGTTCAGTGCAAAGAGAGTTTTGCAGAGTTCAAGAGGAGATTGACGTTGGCTTCGATTTTGACGTTGCCTAATCCAGGAGAACCTTTCGTGGTATATTGTGATGCTTCTAAGATGGGTTTAGGAGGTGTGCTTATGCAGAATGGTAAGGTAGTTACTTATGCATCAAGGAAGTTGAGGAAACATGAGAAGAACTATCCTAGACATGATTTAGAGCTTGCTGCAGTTGTTTTTGTGTTGAAAATTTGGAGGCATTATCTTTATGGTTCTAGATTTGAAGTGTTTAGTGACCATAAAAGCTTAAAGTATCTATTTGACCAGAAGGAACTGGATATGAGGCAACGAAGATAGTTGGAATTGTTAAAGGATTATGATTTCGGTTTGAATTATAATCCAGGAAAAGTAAATGTGGTAGCTGATGGTTGAGTCGAAAGACTCTGCATATCTCGGCAATGATGGTTAAAGAGTTGGAATTAATTGAACAATTCAGAGATATGAGATTAGTTTGCGAGGTGACACCGCAGAGTGTTATATTGGGTATGTTGAAGATTAATAATGAATTTCTAGATAGTATTAAAGAACCTCAGAAGTTGGATGTGAAACTAGTATATTCCATGGTTGGGATTGATCAGTCTGAGAATAGTGATTTTAAGTTAAATTTGCAAGGTGTGTTGAGATTTCATAATCGAATTTGTATTCTTGATGATGAAGAGATGAAGAAAGTGATTCCTGAGGAGAGCCATAGAAGAAAGTTGAGTGTTCATCCAAGAGCTACAAAGATGTATAAGGATTTGAAGAATTTGTTTTGGTGGCCTTGGCTGAATAGTGATGTGGCTCGGTTTGTGTATGCATGTTTGACTTGTCAGAAGTCGAAAGTTGAACATCAGAAGCCTGCAGGGTTGATGCAACCGTTAGAAGTTCCAGAATGAAAATGGGATAGCATTTCAATGGACTTTGTGACGAGGTTACCTAATACTTTAAGAGGACATGATTTGATTTGGGTGATTGTTGATAGGCTTACAAATTCACTCATTTTATTCCTATTAACATCAATTTTCCAGTGTCAAAGTTGGCTGAGATTTACACTAGTGTAATTGTGAAGCTGCATGGTGTTCCTTTGTGCATTGTGCCGGATAGAGATCTGAGGTTTACTTCTGATTTTTGGAAGAGTTTGCAATAAGCGTTGGGTTCTAAGTTGAGGTTGAGTTCAGCGTATCATCCTCAGGCGGATGGTCAAACTGAACAGACTATTCAATTGTTGGAAGATTTATTGAGGGAATGTGTTCTTTAGCAGGGAGGTTCGTGGGATACTTATCTTCCGTTGATAGGGTTCACTTATAATAACAATTACCATTCTAGTATTAGGATGGAACCTTTTAAGGCATTGTATGGTCGAAGATGTAGAACTCCTTTATGTTGGCATGAATCTGGAGAAAGTGTAGTTCTTGGACCTGAACTTGTTCGAGAGACTACTGAGAAAGTGAAGATGATTCGGGAAAAGATGAAAGCTTCCCAAAGTAGACAGAAGAGTTATCATGATAAGCGCAAGAAGGTTTTGGAATTTCAAGCTGGTGACCATGTGTTTTTTAGAGTTACACCTGTGACTGGTGTTGGGCGAGCATTGAAGTATAAGAAGCTCACTTCTCATTTTATTGGTCCTTATCAGATTTCAGAAAGAGTTAGGAATGTGGCTTATAGAGTGGCCTTACCGCCTAATCTTTCGAATTTGCATGATGTGTTTCATGTGTCACATCTCTGGAAGTATATTTCAGATCCATATAACGTGATTCATATGGATGATGTGCAAGTACGGTATAATCTTACTGTGGAGATGATACCTGTACAAATCGTGGATCGTGAAATGAAGATTCTGAGAGGCAAAGAGATTGCTTTGTTGAAAGTAGTTGTTAGGAGCTGCTGGAGAAAGCATGACTTGGGAGTTGGAAAGCAAGATGCGGGACTCCTATCCTGAGTTGTTCGAATGAGGTAAATTTTAGAGGACGAAAATATTCTAAGTGGGGGAGAGTTGTAACGCCCGTAATTTAATTAATTATTTATTTAATTAAATTATTTTTGGATTATTTGTGAAGTTGCGAGATGTTGAGAATTATTGGTATAAGTTGTTGGATTATTATTAATTAATTAATCATTTTATTAATAATTATTATATTGTTGGTGTTGTACCCCAAAATTTTCCCTCTCATTTTACTTCACACATGCCCATTGAGGTCCCCAACTTGCCCTAGGATGACTAAGAATTGACCAAGCAAACTCTCCCCCTAAAGGCAATGAACCTCAAACTAGGGTTTCAATTTTAAGCAAGATGTGTGAGTATCAAGGATCCCAAATGTTATCCATTGTCCTAATATGTCCTCAAGATCATCCATGATAAATTTCATGCCTTGCACAACAAGTTTGCTCAGTCAACAGCTCAAATGCCTAAAAATCAACTGTACTAGGTCAAAAGTGATTTGTGGCCTAAATACAGTCAAACTTCAAGATTTTTGGTCAAAATCAACATTTTTAAGTGATATCCATCATTGATCAAGGGTTTATCATGATTCCTCAAGAAATGCTCCTAACTCATCAAAAGTGAAAAATGGCTAATTAGGGTTTCTATAGGAAAAGTCAACCAAACTTTGACCAGGCATAACTTTCTCATACTTTATCAAAAAAATTTACACCAAGGCTCATTTTGAATAGAATCCAATTCCATACAACTTCTATTCATCCCTCAAGTTCAAGAAATGCCCCAATCAAAAGATACAAACTCATACATTATTGGTCCTTTCAAAAAGTCAACAAAAACACCTTTTGGGTCAAAGCTCCTTACATGAACATGGAAGATCCAATTGAAATGAAACCAAAAGGCTTGTTTAGAGGACACACTAAGCTCTAAAAAAGTCCAAGAACACCCTCTTAGGGTTAAAAATGAGAGAGATATGCATTTCTAAAGTTGACTAATTTTGGAAAAAATGCATGAAGCCAATATTGACCAAACTTGAATCTTTTCCAAATGGGCCCATGTTTTCATGCTTGAAACTTGTTTCTAACATGTCCCACGACCTCTGAGCTCACTCATACATTATTTCATTATTTTAATTATTTATTTTTATTTTTTATTCGTTAAAATTCAAAATTAAATAAAGAAATAACAGAAATTATGTAAGATTTGATTTGGGATCTTTTTTCATCAAATAAGGGGTAAGCTATGCTGGAAAATCAAAGGAAAATCGTGGAGGGAAGATAAGATTGGATTTAGTCCAAAATAATCCAAAAATCAAATAATTAGAAAGAAAAATATTTCTCATGAAAGGATGGATATTTTTCTACAATTGTTAACCTAATATGATTTACTACATTAGCACTACAACTCAGACCTAATAGGATACGGAAAAAGTTTCCTCCAAACCAAGAACAAAGTTGAAAAACTATTCAAGTGTGGTGAAATTCAAAATCTCACTCTCCAGCCAATCTCAACCAGTTTCAGCCATCCAATCGTATTCCTGGGACTCTCAGCAAGCCAATCTATCCATCTTTGAAGGGAAAATCCTCCCAAAACCAACAAATCAAAATAGCTCATCGTGGGTAACTTATTGAGTTTATATTGATAATTCTATGATGTATTAATTCTTTTCCTAGTTTAATTCATATTCAGGATGTTGTTTAAGGTAGGACCAACGTGAAACATGAGTGGTTTGAGGTGAAACAAAGATTTTACCATGTTTAGGGCAAAAGCTGAATCGTGCTTTGAGTAGGTGATACAGGCATGCTCAATGAAAACTGAGACCGGATTTGAACTCAGGAGCATTTTATGTGTGGGATAGGCTTTTGATTTGAAGTTTAAACTTCCAGAATTTGCAGATCACGATTTAGTGATCCTGGAGAAGATGACTGAAGATCTACTCCGAATCGTGGACTTAGTTGACTCCGTTTAGAGCACGCGTGGCAGTTTGATACATTCTGATTGGTTATAGTTATTGCTGACGCGTGCATTTGATTATTGACTAGGACTAGCGCTTGTTTTCGTTTATAATATTATTATGTTATTATATGTATCAATGAGCATGCAGAGTAGTTGGAAAGGGTATGAATACATGAAGGAAGGGACCTGGGTTCGATCCCAGTTGCAACGCTTTTCTGTTTTCTTGATATTTTCTGCAGATTCCAGTACGTCACATCCCAAGCACGCACCATAGGCCATCACATCTATACCATTGGATCACTCATCCTCCAGATCCAGCGCCCAATAACGCATCCCCATGATGGACCCCGAAGCATCCCTCCCACTGGATCTCACGTAGGCTTTGGGCTTGCACAAGATCTGGGCCTTGAAATTCAGCAGCATAGCCCCACCAAGTTTGGGTTTCTCACCCCTCAGGCCCATCCTTTTTTTTTAATTATTTTATTTTATTTTTTTAATTAGTTTATATTTTTTGTTTATTCATTTTTTTAAAATCATAAAATCATAAAATCATAAAAATAGGACTTAGAGTTTTTTTAAGAAAAATTAATTTTTGCAAATTAATTTAATTTAATTAACTTTAATTTGTTTTCCTTGATTTAAAATTAATTAGAGATTAGGTTAAATTTCAAATCTTTTTTCATAAAAAACATCAAAATATTTCTAATAGACGATTATATTTTTAGGGTTTATAAGTTATTTTCGTCCTAATTTTTACGCGTTATTTTTCATACGATTATTATTTTATTATGTAATTGTGCCTGGTTTGTAATAGTTTAACTAGGGTTTTTAATTTCCGCACTTTACTTTTCAGTCATTATTTATGTGACTACACCAAAGCCTTGTTATAGCTATACAAACTTTATTTCTCGCCTTTATATTTCTTATATGCTTGTATATAAACTCTTAGTAAATTAGGTGTGCATGACAAGAATTAATCAATTGATCATTAGTTTACTAACCTCAAGATAAAACTCCTGAAAAAAGCACATTGTTGCACACTTGCACCCCTAGGGTATTTCCCACTTTGGTTGCCTTCGGAAATGATCATGTCCCTCGAACATAGGGATATCTTAGCAAAGACCCTCAGTTTAAAAGTCTTCATAAAGATCATGGTCCCTTAATGTCCCTCGGGTTGCCTACAAGAAATGATATTGTCCCTCGATGTTGCCTACATGATGACAGTCCCTTCGAGCTGCTAAGGTATCTCTACATGTTGCCTTCAATGACCATAAACGTCCCTTTCGATAGTTCCTCAACATCCAGCGATAGGGATACCTAATCACTAATAGTAGGTTAGTACTATCTAAAGGAAAGGAGGAAAAGAACGCCCTTTTTTCGAGTAGGTAGACAGTTCTTAATTACTCGCTCAAATCTGATTCCTTTTTGCACCTACAGAAAAATATTTTCAAAAACACTTTTAAAAACATTTGCCTTGTCAACACTCTTGAGGACTGATACAACAGTTATCACAAAGCGAATTTCCACACTAAGGCATTTTCAAAACAATTTTCAAAACACACAAAGCACAAGCAATTTTTAAAAGATGAGCTAAGCAATTAAGAGCCCGTAGATAACTACGGATGAAAAGGTTGCTAACACCTTCCCTTTTCATAATCTACCCCCTTACTCAGAAAACTCTCCAAAGATTTTTTTCCTGTTATTTTCACCCTTTCCTTTGTTGGATAAAAGAAAAGTCGGTAGCGACTCTTGCTTACCGCGACATTTGTGAACAAAAAACATAAACCAATATAACAGTCGGTTCTGCCACCGTATCACAGAACTGGCGACTCTGCTGGGGAATATTAATAAAAGTGGGGTTTACCTTAGGGTCTAGTTCATTTCTAAATTATTTTCTTTGTCTGTTTTGATTGCTTTACTTTTAAGGGTACTGTTTGGGTTACTATAGATCCTACACCCGGATCTGGGGGAATATTTTATGTAAGTAGCAATAGATCGTGGAAACTGTATGGGGTATACCGACACGGTTGAAGCAATAGATATGTTGATGCGACACTTTGGTGGGTATCGGTAGCCCTTGAGTTAATCAAGGATAATATGAGGCCTCTTCATGGGGTCATGAGGCGCTAAATGACCTTAGAACCTTAATTGAACAACATGGCTATTAGGACCTAGTGAGATAGCCGTCTTTAGTGTACTCCCAAAGTCGGTTGATACTCGATACTACACTCATTGAGATTTGACTCCCGAGTTTTGTTTGATGGCAAGTCAGTTGTCTAGCAGAACGAAACTTGTGGGAAAGATCAATGATATTGAGATCCCTTAGAACCAGGTTACTATTTATAGGATAGGTTGAACTAATCAAAACTTCAAGAGGGTATTACCTTAAAACCCATGCCAGCCTTAAACCTAAGTTTTTTGTATGATTTGCTTGTGCTTTCTATATCTGTGATTTCTTAGCATAATCATGACATCATAACATGGCATATCATACTAACAATTCAAGTATTTTTAGGGCTTATCTTTGTCTTGTTTTGTAGAACATGACATCCGCTCGCAGGAACACTATCCAAGTCAACCTTGTGAGAGTGCCTCCTTAACTTAAGGAATTAGCATCAAGGATTCCTGAAAGCTCTCCCTTCACTGAAAAACATGGTCAACTTCTCAACTTGGTCACTTCAAACCCTGATGAAGAGATGTTAAAGGTGCTCATTCAGTTCTTTGACCCGTTACATCATTGCTTCACTTTTCATGATTACCAGTTAGTGCCCACTATGTAGGAGTTTTCTTAGCTATTGGGGATACCTATCCTTAATCAGTTACCATTCAACCGTATGGAAAGAGACCCAAAGCCTGAAGAGATTGCTCAAGCTCTGTCGTTACAACGGTCTGATGTAGTGGCAAATTGGGAAACCATAAGAGGTGTCCAAGGATTTCTAGCTAAGTTTTTATTTGAGAAAGCTCACAATTTTTAGGATACCCTGGATTTAAAAGCTTTTGAAGAAGTGTTGGCCCTTCTCATCTATGGGATGATACTATTCCCTAACATAGACCAACTGATAGATGTGAATACGGTTAAGGTATTTCTGTCTCATAATCCAGTGCCTACTTTACTTGGGGATATTCTACACTCTCTGTATACTCGCATTCTAAAAAGAAGAGGGACCCTTCTGTGTTTCACTCCTCTGTTGTCTAGGTGGTTTATTTCGCACCTACCTCGGTCTGTTTTAAAGAATGAGCTGGGTATGAGATGGTCTTATAGGTTGATGTCCCTTAAACATTCGGATATTCATTGGTGTTCTCGATCCTTGGAGAATTTTACCATCATTGATCATTATGGGGAATTCCCTAATATCCCTATCTTAGGCATTAGGGGAGGAATCACTTATAATCCTTGTTTGGCATTGCGACAGTTTGGTTATGCTAGAAGGGATGGTCCTCACAACACACTCGTCCAAGGAATCACATTTGACTATGAGAATGATGTTCAGGGTTATCATAAGAGGTTCATTCGAGCTTGGGGAAGGATAAACAGAGTTGATAGCAAGACACTAGGGCATAAGAATTCCATCCCTCTTGAGCCTTACCTCAAATGGGTACGAGCTCATGCTCAATGTATTATGATGCCTTACCCCGCCATCTTACCTGTGATTATGGATCCGATTGCTGAGGGAGACACTCCTTACATTGTTCTTCATCCTGACATGCCAACTGATTTTGAGGAGCTACAGAAATCCTGGATCCAACTCAAAGAAGAAAGGGATACCTTTGAAACCCAATTCTACGCCAGCGAGAAGAAGGTTTTAGAACTCACCAGGTTACTTCACGAGGAGAAGAGTATAAATGCTTACATTGCACCAAAGATGATGCGCCGATGGGAAGCTTGAGTCTCTTTGCTTAGAGAGTTATTTTTGCTTTGCTACTACCCTTGTAAGCCCAAGAGGCATCACTGTGATCGATAAAACTTCTTAATGCAATTAACGTTTGTTCTCTTTCTGTTTAAGCAAATTTAAGTCTTAGAAATCCTTGAAAACATTGCATACATATATCATACATATCATTGCATAAGTAGGTTTCATAGAAGGTTTCTCATCTTCTTCGCTGTTTATATCAGCAATGGCTCTAGAACAAAAAGTGAAGGATCTACAAACTCAGAATGCTCAGTTTCAATAGATGATCATGGCTCTGGCCAAGGGGCAAGAGGAACTGAAAGCCCTGATTGTTAAAGAGAAGCCCAAGAAGCCAAGAAAGACAGCTGGTGTGGTGAATTTGGGAAGGAGGTTAAAAGGACCGTTAAGCCAAGTGGTAGAACTAACATCTTCGTCAAAAGAAGGAGACAATCAAGAAGAGGAGACAAGAGAGGAAGACCCCAGTTCAAGGGAATCTGATAATGAGGCTGACTATAATGAAGAGCAGTACCCTCCGGCCATAAAAAATACAAACAACTAGAAGAGCGTCTAAGTGCAATGGAAATCTAGAAGGTTCTTGGGCTAGATTTTGAAGAGCTGGTGTAGCGATAAAAATGTAGCGGGGTAAATCGGAGATCGAGCTATTAATTAACTCGTCTCACAAAAGCAAGATTTTCCACCGTGCTTTATTATTTCCAAGGGAAAAGGGAAAAGAGCGAAATAAAACCCTAAGATATGCAATGTAAAATAATACTTAAAAGTAATGAAAATACAAGGCGTTTTGAAAAGAGATCTAGAGTTCGGGGGTTGGTTATACAATGGGAAGGTATTAGCACCCAATGTATCTATAGTATCCTATAGGAACCTTTTGAAATATCTGTTTCTTAAAATTGTTTGTTTGATTAAAAATAGCTTGTTTGGCCAAAAATGGGTATGGGCGAGATTTTGAAGATACGACGACCTAACATCGAAGTTTTAACTTAAAAGGTGTTAGTTTTGAAAATGGAGTCTTTTAGGAAAATTACCTTAGGTTTAGAAAAATAATAAATAGAAGATGAATGAGGGTATTCGCACGATTAGATGAGACGTGTTTGATGACATGAAGTCAACAAAGTTAAAACATTTCCCTTGGATTTGAGACGGACGAAAGATATAAAGATTAAATGATCGATGACAAAATTAATTAAAATGACAATTGAACAATTAAATAATGAAAATTAAATTATACTAGCATGCATTTTAAACTATTAAATAAATAACCAAAAGTACATAAAGATTAAATTACAATATCATGGATTTTTAACATTTAAACAAATAGCAAAATTGAGTAATATAAACTAACTTATGTATTTTTTTTTTTTGAATAATTAAGTAAAAGATTAATAAAATTAAATAAAGATTAGATATAAGAGATGTGGCTTTTTATGTTTTTATAATGAAATAATAATAATACATAAACTAAACTAATTGAAAGAAAAGGGTTAAAAGAGCAAGAAAATAAAAAAAATGCCCCAGCAGGGATCGAGCTTGAGTCTTCAAGGGTAATGGATAGTACACTTTGCCAACTGAGCTATCTTACTAATCGTTATTATTATTAAACTAATAATACAAAAGGGAAAAGTGATAATTGGATCGGGTGATTGGGCCAAAAGGCCCAAAAGGGAGTTGACCCGGTTAGAGAAAAAAACGTGAACCCTAAAAAACAGAAGCGTCGCGGACTGCTTAGCATTGGGAAGGGAAACAAACAATATTATAGAAAACTCTGTTTCCTAAGTTCATCACAAAAAACGAAACAAGACTCTCTTTCTCTCTAAGTTCTTCCAACTTTGTTTCCTTTCGCTTGGCCTTTTCAAACTTATAGCGAATTCTAACTTGTGGATTAGGAGAATACATCTTTTGTTTTGCCTTCAAACGATAGAATTTTAGCTCATTCACTTTGGCCCTTTTAGATTTTTCATATTTTAATTCTGGCTCTTGATTCCAGACCTAATATCGGCAGGATTATACAGAGAGAACCGTACAACATCATTTAGGGTCTTCAGTTTAACTGATGAATTACATGTGTAATTGGAAGGTAGGCGGTTTGGCTGATTACTTTGGCTTCCAATGACACTTGATCCCAGGTGTGAATCAAAAGCTGATGGAGAACATACTGGGGGTAATTTAGAAAGATGTATTGGATGTATGGAATAAGGAGTAAAAGATGGAGAATATGCAATGGTCCGAACATGTTAACCTAAGTATAGCCAGAATGAGCTGTGTCTTACTCCTCTGACTGAAGCTGCAGAAAACGTATAAGTCCACAATCCAGTGATCGGTAAGAAGCCTAAATCTATGAATTTGGCGGCAAAGATGAATGTCAGAAGATTGAAAAGATTTTTACCAAAATCCTTTTGATTAGGAGGCTAAAATCTGAGATTGAAAGACTAGGGTTGAGAGTAAAAGTGAAATCCAGGTGTTTGAGAGGTGAGAGGAATAGATGAATGGATGGGCGGTGGCAGCCGGCATGTTCTTCAGGAGAAGCAGTTTCGTTATCTAAGGTAAGGTTTTATGACAGGTTCTAAGATTTAACAGGTTCTAAGCTGGTTAGCAGGTTCTATGGTTTTTAACAGGTCCTATGGTTTTTAACAAGTCCTATGTTTTGATAGGTTAAGCTTTGTACAAGTTCTATGGTAACAGGTTTTAAGATTGTTAACAGGTTTTACGTTTGTTAACAAGTTTTATCGTTGTTAACAGGTACTAAGCTGGTTAGCAGGTTCTTGATTGGTGGTTGATGGATGTTGGTTGAGGTTTACAGAAGTGTGGTTGCCGCGAGGGTTTGTTTCGGTCAAATAGAGAGTGCAGGCATAGTGTGATCCAGTTTGTGTGGTTAAAGGTGATGATGTATGATAGCTGAGCAGTGAAGGACAGATGAAGCGGTGGACGGATTCGCGAACGAGGGAGGGAAATGGAAATGAATTGAAGGTTATGAGGGTATTGTTTATGTTTTGGAGAATGTTGAAAAAAATATTAATGTATAATTATCTAATTTTCTGGCTATGTGTTTTTATTATTCACTTCTAGTTTTTCTTTTTGTGTCATTATTGTGCACTTCATCTGCACTTATTATTATTATTAATATTCTAAACATCAACAAATGCAGCAGCTCCAGAACACAACAGAAAAGTATGATAAATCAAGCATTCGTATGACATAAAATGGTGCAAAGAAAAGATTCAATCATGTGAATGATGTCACTATGCAAACGAATTCAGCAGGTATTGATGTATGCAGAAAATAATAGGGAGCACAAATACCTATCAGAGTCTCTCAGATGGAGCTTCAAAAATAGTAAGTTCTCCCTCACTCTCTTGTTAATGCTCAAGCTTCTTTGAATCCGATTATTTTTTGTTATTCTTGAACAAACTTCCCTCTTTTCTGTTTTTCCTCTTGCTGAATTTTTGGAACAAAAGCTCTCTTTCTATATTTTATCTCTTGCTGAATTTTTGGATTCCCTTCCTCCTCCTTTTTGTGTTGATGAAAGACTCTATTTATAATGAAATGTGTGGGGTTTTAGGGGGGTGGGGGGGGGGGGGGGGGGAACATTAGAAGTTTGAACTATTCAAGGCCCTATTTTGATGTTTTATGGGATAGCTTTTTGAAGTATCCATTTTAGTGCAATATTTGGAGCTTTGCAAACTGTTTTTGTAACAGCAAAATGTGCATATTTTTGTCTTATGGGCTGCATTCGAGACTGTTTTGCAGGGCAGATTTGGACAGCAGCTTGGCATGATCTTTGTTGACACAAGGTTGAAGAAAATGGATAACACTACACTCAAAAAATGGACTGTTATGGATTAATATAGTGCTGGAAAAATGGGCAGCATTGGGACTGTTTTGTAGCAAGAATAATAGTTTGATTTTCATGTACAAAACTTGTATTTTATTTTGTAACTTTGTAACAATAAGTCCAAATAAATTGTAACATGAATAAACATGTATTATTCAATATATTCTCAATTCCTTTTGTAATTATAAATAAACTTGAATCTTCATATGATCATGAATCTTGATATATCTTGATAAAAATTCAAGGCCTTCCATTTGAATTGGAAAAAAGTTGAACAATACTTGAATAAATTGTTGAATGATGAATAAATAATAATGCAAGTCTTATACTTTAATCTTGCATTTTGTAATAGAGATCCAAATAAATCACATGAATTGATTTTGTAATCAAATAGAAATCCTCATGTAATTAATCTTGTGATGACCGATTAATTGGATCAAATTCCTTTTCCCACTAACTGCTTGAATAAATGCTTCATGTAAGTCCACCAAAATAATCACAAAAATAATCTTGAAAAAAATATTTCATGCGATAAATGATTATTCTTGGATGAGATCTCTTGATAGGACCTCTTTAATTATCACTTGAATTCAAATAAAGAAATATTCCAAATAAATTCTTCTAGAACGGTTTTGAATTTAATTATCCCATTTTGACGAAATTCACCCCACGTCATGAGAAAGTTTACAGATGACTTTGGTCAAAGAAATAAAAAATGACGGCATAACTTGGGTTTCTTGTATTTTAGAACAATGTGAAACACACATGAACCGAAGACAGTAAAACTTCGACTGTTCTTCTGAAAAAATATTCAGAGAAACTGGAGACCATCTGTTGGACAGAGTGTGGAAATAAATGCATAATTCTCTGAAATTCTTTTGATGAATCAACTTTTGGGAATTACCGACCGACCACATTTCTGCCTCGAGAATCGAAACCCTAATTGATGTACGACATCCGATGTTCTTCTTTCATACCTATTTCCTGCACATTAAAATAAAACAACAAAACATACACTTGGTGCTTGATTAGTGGTTAGTCATTCGTAAGATAAAATGCTCACAACACTCGATAATCTCTACACAGTCAAATCTCGAAAGTGAAACGTTTGGAACCTACCATATTTTGTGACCTTGATGTATGTAGAAAAGAAATGCAGATGAAGCAGGGATCTTAGGTCAAAATTGGGGCATGACAGCTGCGCCTATTTAAGTTTCTTCTATCCGGAGATATGAAGATTAAAATCTCCGTCTCGACGAGATTGAAGGTACTTAAATACATAATGCACAATTTTTTCCCTAAGATACCGCCATTATGTTTATGATATGAATGTAGTATTTAACTTTATGGAGAATGATATTGTACGAGACAAAATAATGTTGGATAAACCCATCACAAACAACCCACAGGAACAGAGATTCTACACTACCGGGGAAATGAGCCATCGAATCCGAATGATAGGCTCTTAACGGAGAATAAAATTTGAGAGAAGACAACTTCTGACCCTAACAAAGAAGACGCCTTGCATAGGTCACAAAAAAATGATTATTGACCCAAGATGATGGTGAGTTCACAACTCAAGGTCGAAGATAGACAAAAGATGTGTCAACTTTTGCTGATAGTGAGCTACCGACTTTTACTGAGGGTAGAGATTCACAACAAACTTCTCTATGGGATTTTTCCAGAGAGGTACCATTTGATGCTGAAATAACATATAGTTGTAGATACACAAGCTGCTCAAATAAAGAAGCTACCACTTGCTGTCTTCAAAGGATGTCTATAACATACAAGCTGCTCAAATAAAGAAGCTGCCACTTGCTGTCTTCCAAGAATGCTATAACGCCCAAGTTGCTCAAATAAAGAGATCGTCACTTGTCATCT
The DNA here is from genome assembly GCA_948472305.1 of Vicia faba. Lineage (NCBI taxonomy): Eukaryota > Viridiplantae > Streptophyta > Magnoliopsida > Fabales > Fabaceae > Vicia > Vicia faba. Next base: position 286,815,103 of record OX451740.1, on the reverse strand, counting down.
TCCAAAGATGCCAATAACGCACAAGTTGTTCATGAAGAGACCCGCTTGTCGTTTTCCAAAGAAGTCAATAACGCACAAGTTTCTCATGAAGAGACCATCACTTGTCGTTTTCCAAAGATGTCAATAACGTACAAGTTGCTCGTGAAGAGACAGCCGCTTGTCGTTTTCCAAAGATGTAAATAACGCACAAGTTGCTCATGAAGAGATCGCCGCTTGTAGTTTTCCAAAGATGTCAATAACGCATAAGTTGCTCATGAAGAGACCGCCGCTTGTCGTTTTCCAAAGATGTCAATAACACACAAGTTGCTCATGAAGAGACCGCCGCTTGTCATTTTCCAAAGATGTCAAAAACGCACAAGTTGCTCATGAAGAGACCGCCGCTTTTCGTTTTCCAAAGATGTCAATAATGCACAAGTTGCTCATGAAGAGACCGCCGCTTGTCGTTTTCCAAAGATGTCAATAACGCACAAGTTGCTCATGAAGAGACCGCCGCTTGTCGTTTTCCAAAGATGTTCAGAAGAAAGTTGTGATAACACTGCCAGAGAATAAAATTCTTCTTCATAGGGAGCCATGAATAGATCCTTCCTGAGGAGATCAGATACTCAAATGCGCAAAATAAATGCACCATTCATCTAGGTTGCCTAGCCCGGAGAAAACCACGAGATAGCCTATGCAAGAGACAAAAACTCCATCCAGGAATAAGCCAGAGAGAAAGATAGTCAAACAAGACTCCCCCTAATGAGAAAATAACCCAATTGGGGATTCATCCTATCTAGAGATGGACAAGGAAGGCTAAATAAAAAATTCATCCATGAGGATTAGCTCAACTGGGGAATTAAAAAGGAAGCACATTTTCTGCCTAAGTTAACATTCTACTTGGAATGAACATGTACGTTGTTTGAATAAACACAAACAAGGTATACGACCCAAAATCATCGACAAATGTGAATGTGTATGCATGACGTAAGTGTAAATGAGTAAATGGATATTATGTTGACAAAATAGATAGAGGAAATAACTTGAAGATGATAAGATAACACAAAATAATTAGATACTCGGCCAATCTCAAAGATACGAAAAATAAATGGAACTGGAACAAAGGCAACGTCAGAGCATATCACGCTACAAGGCTCAAGTCTTCTGGGGAGAAAAGTATTCAAATCCAATATTCTAACACTAATAGACCACTGACATGATACAAAATGTACCACACTTAGGGATTTACTCAAATCAGAGATAACGGAAATAAAGCTTAACCAGAATTGTTGGGGAGTCACCAAGCTTAGTACTAATAGAAATGCAAGTTTACACAACCAACACCTCATGACGATTTTAAAAGAAAACATGTTCATCATACAAGGATGAATTACTGTATTGTTTTGCATTTCATGGCTTAACCATCCTCGGAGAAACTGTTAATATTCCTTCCAATATTCACGACACATTTCAAAATAGGAATGCATTAATTAACTTTGTTTCAAATATTGCCATAAAAGCTAAAAATTTTCTCGATAAAACAAAAAGGATAAATGCTCAAACTTCATTAATAAAATGGTAGTTTGATAACAATGCGACTCCAATGGTTTACAAAAATTTGGGAAATAGTACATGAAAGAAAAAGGTTACACAAAAACAATGATCATTATTCTCCCTAACAACTTTGAATTCCGATATGTGCTCAAATGCCATGACCGGTCTGACCAAAAGCCTGCCTAAGCCGCCCCTTCGGGTTTTTAACTTAGCGAACTATCACCTCAGACCTAGGCGAAATACTTCTTGACTGCATCGGCGTTCACGGAGCGCGAGAGTTCTTCACCATCCATATTTATGAGAATCATGGCACCTCCAGAGAAAACCTTCTTAACGACATACGGTCCTTCATAATTAGGAGCCCATTTTCCCCTAGAATCAGGTTGGAAAGATAACATCTTCTTGAGCACGAGGTCACCTTCTCTGAATTTGCATGGTCGAACCTTCTTATCAAAAGCCTTCTTCATTCTTTGTTGATATAGTTGACCGTGACACAGCGTTGTCAATCTCTTTTCTTAAATTAAATTCAACTGGTCATATCTACCTTGACACCATTCAGCCTCAGAAAGTTTAGCTTCCCTCAAAACTCTCATATACGGGATCTCAACCTCCACGGGGAGTACTGCTTCCATGCCATATACTAGGGAAAATGGGGTTGCGCCTGTTGAAGTTCGAACTGAAGTATGGTACCCATGCAGAGCAAACAGAAGCATTTCATGCCAATCTTTATAAGTTACCACCATCTTCTGGATAATCTTTTTGATGTTCTTATTAGCAGCTTCAACATCCCCATTCATCTTTAGCCTGTAGGGAGAAGAATTATGATGTTCGATCTTAAACTCTTCACAAAGCTCTTTCATCATTTTATTATTCAAATTCAAACCATTATCAGTGATGATCTTGCTCGGGATGCCGTATCGACAAATGATCTAATTCTTGATAAATCTAACCACCACCTGTCTGGTTACATTAGCATATGATGCTGCTTCCACCCATTTAGTAAAATAATCGATGGCTACCAAGATGAAATGATGACCATTTGAAGCTTTGGGTTCAATCATTCCAATCATATCAATGCCCTACATAGAGAAAGGCCAAGGTGAAGAGATAACATTGAGGAGGGTCGGTGGCACATGTATCTTGTCCGCATAAATTTGGCATTTATGACATTTCCTCACATATTTGCAGCAATCAGATTCCATCGTCATCCAATAGTAACCAACTCTCAACATCTTTTTAGCCATTGCATGTCCATTGGCATGAGTGCAAAAGGATCCTTCATGTACTTCTTGCATCAGCATGTTTGCTTCATATCTGTCTAAGCATATGAGCAAGACCATGTTATAATTCCTTTTATATAATACTTCTTCATTGAGGAAGAAATTACTTGCCAATCTCCTCAACGTCTTCCTATCTTTACTGGATGCCTCAGATGGGTACTCTTGAGTTTAAAGAACACGTTTAATGTCATAGAACCATAGTTTATCGTCAGTGACCTCCTCTGCTGAGAACACATGAGCAGGTCTGTCGAGGCGCATAACTCTGATTATAGGCACATTGTTCCAATCATTCACTTGGAACATTGAAGATAAAGTATCTAAAGCATCAGCCATTTGGTTTTCATCTCTAGGGATATGATGTGATTCCACTTTGTTGAAGAAAGTTAACAATCTTCTAGCATAATCTCTATAAGGGATCAAACCAGGATGACGAGTCTCCCATTCTCCTTTGATTTGATTAATTACCAATGTCGAGTCTCCGTATATATCGAGAATCTTAACCCTTAGGTCCACTGCTTCTTCGAGACCCATAGTACATGCTTCATATTCAGCCATGTTGTTCGTACAGTCAAACTTCAATCTCGCCGTGAACGGGATATGAGCACCTCGGGGGGTGACGATGATTGCCCCAATTCCATTTCCATAAGAATTTACAGCTCCATCAAATATCAAACCCCAACGGGATTCGGGATCAGGTCCTTCTTCAGGTAATGGCTCTTCACAATCTTTAGCTTTCAAGTACATAACATCTTCATCTGGGAAGTCAAACTTGATGGATTGATAATCGTCAATTGGTTGGTGAGCCAAATGATCGCCTAAAATACTCCTTTTGATTGCTTTCTGAGTGTGATACTCAATGTCATATTCAGATAACAACATCTGCCAACGGGCTATTCTTCCAGATAAGGCGGGCTTCTCGAAGATATACTTGATCGGATCCATTTTCTAGATTAACCAAGTGGTGTGGTTAATCATATAGTGGCGCAGACGGCGAGTAGCCTAAGCTAAATCACAATAGGTTTTCTCAAGCATTGAGTATCAATACTCACAGTCTGTGAATTTCTTACTCAGATAATATATGGCATGCTCCTTTCTTCTAGTTTCATCTTGTTGACCAAGCACACATCCCATGTAATCTTCCAATATAGTCAGGTACATAATCAAAGGTCTTCCTTCCACTGGAGGGATAAATATGGGAGGTTCAAGTAAATATTCTTTGATGCTATCAAAAGCTCTCTGACAATCTTCTGTCCACACACATCCTTGGTTCTTTCGGAGGAGCTTGAAAATAGGCCCACAGGTAGCAGTCATATGAGATATAAACTAGAAATATAGTCCAGTCTCCCAAGGAATCCTCTTACTTATTTTTCCGTCTTGGGTGCGGGCATCTCCCGAATAGCTTTGACTTTATCAGGATCTACCTCAATACCTCTCTGGCTGACAATGAAACCCAGAAGTCTTCCAGAACGAACACCAAAAGTGCACTTGTTAGGATTCAGCCGGAGTTTATACTTTCTCAAACGTTGGAATAATTTCAATAAATGCTCCAAATGATCTTCTTCAGTTTGTGATTCGGCAATCATGTCATCTACATAAACCTCTATCTCTTTATGCATCATATCATGGAACAAGACAGTCATGTCCCTTTGGTATGTTGCACCAGCATTCTTCAAACCAAACGGCATTACTCAATAACAAAATGTTCCCCAAGGTGTAATAAAAGTTGTCTTCTCCATATCTTCTGGTGCCATCTTGATTTGATTGTAACCAGAGAAACCATCCATGAAAGAAAAGACTTTGAACTTTGCGGTGCTGTCGACCAATACATCAATGTGTGGTAATGGAAAATCATCTTTTGGGCTAGCCCTATTCAGATCTCTATAATCTACACACATTGGAACTTTGCCATCCTTCTTAGAAACAAGCACTATATTGGCTAACCATTGAGGATAGACCGATGTAACAAGGAAACCTGCATTAATTTGTTTTTGAACTTCTTCTTTGATCTTGTCAGCCATATCGGGACGAGTCTTTCTCAACTTCTGCTTAATCGGCGGACATTCAGGTCTCAACGGCAAACGATGCTCCACAATATTGTTATCCAAACCTGGCATGTCTTGGTAGGACCAAGCAAATACATCCACATGCTCTCTAAGAAGCTCCAACATTTTCTCTTTGACCTCTGGGATAAGCAACGCTCCGACCCTGACCTCCTTTTTGTCTTTTTCATTACCCAAATTGATCATCTCTATAGGCTCTTCAAACGGAAGAATAGTCTTTTCATCGTGCTGGAGTAGACGGGAAATTTCATAAGGAATCTCTTCACTATATTCTTCCTCGACTCTGAACACAGGGAATTCAAAGTTTGGAGGGGGCATAAGATCATTGTTTGCAATGGTTAAGTCGTGGATTAATCTGCACATATGATTATGCTTTATTTTAGAAATCAATTAATGTGAATGTTGTACAGATATAAAAAAAGGTTATTATATTTTTCTATTACTACCAATTAATTTTCATTACTATTTTCCAGAAAAAGTGAAAAATAAAAACAGTATGGGACAAAATAACATTTTTATTCATGATTGGAAATACTTGAAACAAAAGAGCCCAGACATCTTATCTTTTGCCTTGGGAAGAGCAAAAAGATTTATTTTCAACATATCCCCACACAAATACTTTTTCACCTTGGGCATAGCGAAAGGTTTTTTAAAATAAAACAAATCATTACTCAGAAATATGCATCACAACAAGAATATCAACAGAAGTCCAATTCTGGAAAACCACTCCATGTGTTACAAAGTCGGGTAAATCCTCTTCAGAATCGTCTCCTATTATAGCATCAACTTCAGGCAGAGTCGGATAGATAAAACCTGCGCTTCGGAAAACTTCTTGTATCGGTCGGGTAACTGTATCCTGCTTAACTCTTGTAGACACGGGATGAAAGCCAAGACCCTCTCTAGACTTGTTCTTAGGCAAAGTTAACACATGCCCCCAACCTTCAGCCGAACCACTCTCAACCACTCGTCGCACATCCTCAAAAGAAGAAATAGATGTCCCTTGCTTCTTCACTTCATTATTAGCAACAAATAGAGCTTGGAATTTGGTTCCAACATCCTCATCAGCATCAATAAAAGAGAAATATGACAAGTGGCTTACCACCATAGCCTCCTCTCCACCAATCATTACCAGCTTTCCATTCCTTACAAACTTCAATCTTTGATGGAGCGTGGAAGTGACTTCCCCTGCATCATGGATCCATGGGCGACCCAATAAGCAACTGTAGGCGGAACGAATATCCATTACTTGAAAAGTGATCTGAAAGGTATGAGGACCAATTATTATAGGAAGATCCACTTCACTAATGACAGTTTTCCTAGAACCATCAAACGCTTTGACAATTACCCCACTAGGTATCATGGGAGCACCTTGATATGAAATTCGAGATAATGTAGTTTTGGGCATTACATTTAATGACGAACCTGTATCTACTATCACACTTGATAAAGTATCATTTCCACAACTTATTGAGATATGCAAAGCCATATTATGGTTCCTTCCCTCCTCCGGAAGCTCTTCATCACTGAAACCAAGATTGTTACACGAAGTAATGTTCCCCACAATTCCATCAAATTGGTCAACTGTCACATCATGATCTACGAATGCCTGGTCCAAGACCTTCATTAAAGCTTCCCTATGGGCACCAGAATCTCTTAGTAAAGAAAACACATAAATCTTGGAAGGAGTTTGCAATAGTTGGTCCACAATCTTGTATTCACTTCTCTTGATGAGTTTCAAAATCTCATCATCATCGGGGTGTGGGATAGGTTCATTGGATCGGCCTATCTCAACCCTTGGTTCAACATTCCTCGCCGGAATTTCTGCCGGTATAGGACTTATGACTTGAACTTCAAGTCTTTTCAATGGTACTACTGCGAAGATACGCCCGCTTCTTATGACTCTGCTCACATCATCAATGTTAACAAAAGATGGCATTGGCGGTATAGGAACTTCTACCCGATTCTCAATCATTGTGGAATTATAATTGTATGGTATGGCTTGGTCCGAGTTGTAAGGCACAAGACCAGGTGGACAAATAATCAAGGGAGCAACAGGTGTAGTCTGACTGTCATAAACAATCTCTACTGGTTCAGGCATGTTGAATTGTGGTACTATAACATTCACTTCATCAAATGGATCTCTGTCATGTGTAATAGTGATAACCCTTTGATCTAACAATTTTTGAATATCCTATTTCACAATAGGGCAATCATCCTCTATTGAACAAAATTCACAAACATCATAATCATGCTGATGCTTAAAGAAGGCGAGTCTTCTTAAGCTTTGATGTAACCTGATCAATGAGTCTCTTATGTGCTCAACTTGGAAAACTAAAAACTTTCCCGGACATCCTTCCACCATATTCACCGATGCTGCCCCTAGTCGGGGCAAAGGATTATCTCGAACATTCGGGTTAACATCCTTGAAAGACAAAATACCGTTCTTAATTAACCTTTGGACATCCGCCTTCAAAGCAAAGCAATTTTCAATGTTATGCCCCGGAGAACCTTGGTGATACGCACATACCTGATCTGCCTTATACCAAGGAGAAGTATTATTCGGTGCGATAGGGGGAGGCTTCGTTGTTATGAGGTTTTTCCTGATCAGAGCGGGGAACAACTCAGTGTAAGTCATTGGGATGGCATTAAATTGTGGTTTCCTCGTTGAACGATTCTGGTTATGGAATTGATGAGCCCGTTGTCGAGGCTGTTGTTGAAATTGTTGTTGCTGAATTGGAGGGGCTTGATAATTTAATGTCACCATTATTGGGCGGACAACCGGAGTGACTGCTGCAACATGTGAATAGCCTCTCCTAGGTCTCCCAGGAAATATTACACTGACATCTTGTTATTTCCTCTTGGGGAAGACACTTCCAAACTTCTTTACACTACTAGATGTACTTCCTTCTTTGACCAAACGTCCCTCACGAATTCCTTCTTCCAGCCGCATGCCCATATTCACCATCTCGATGAAGTCACTAGGCGCACTCACAATCATTCTCTCATAATAGAAAGAACCTAGAGTTTTCAGGAAAATCTTTGTCATTTCTTTCTCTTCAAGAGGGGGATAAATCTGAGCGGCAATCTCACGCCACCTCTGGGCATAATCTTTAAAGGACTCTCTATCTTTCTGGGACATAGCCCGGAGTTGATCTCGGTCCGGCGCCATGTCAACATTGTACTTGTATTGGCGAACAAAAGCTTCACTAAGATCATTGAAGTTACAGATCCGGGTGCTATCCAAACCCATGTACCATTTCAGAGCGGCACCAGTCAAACTGTCTTGGAAGTAGTGAATTAACAAATTATGATCATTAGAATAAGTGGACATCTTTCTTACATACATGGTCAAATGACTTCGCAGACACGAGTCACCTTTGTACCTTTCAAAGTCCGGTACTTTGAACTTAGCTGGAATCTTTACATTTGGAACTAAACACAAGTCATGAGAATTCTTTCCAAACAAGTCTTTTCCTTTCAGCGCTCTGATTTCCCTCTGCATTTCTTGAAACTGGTCTTGAAACTCCTCCATCCTATCGAAAAGGCCTAGACTTTCGGCAGGTTCAGCATGATAAATGGGTTCATTTATGTATGGAATAGTATGAACCACATGAGAAGCAGTAGTCATCACTGACTGAGGGAAAGGTACCATAGGCAGGATTACAGGCGGCACAATAGTTGTCTCTAGTTAGGGAAAGGACACAACAGGTTGAATCAATGATTGTACAGCAGGATGGTACCCTTCTGGCATGAAGTTATAAGGCATACCCCACGGAAAACCTTTCGGCATTTGATGTTGGAGCGGAGAGTTGACTTGAGTCACAGATGTTGGAGCGGTGACGATCTCGGAAACCACAGTAGTTGAAGTTTGAATTTCGGCGGCTGAAGTCGATGGCTGATTCTGAGCAGCCATCAAGCTTTCCACTAGAGCAGTTAACTTTTTCATTCCGACACGAAGAGTGGTAACCTCTTCGCGAAGCTCGTGATTTTCCTGTTCCAGATCTTCCATTTTCCTTTGACGATTGGTTCGGGAATCGTACTGGTGAGACTGCTTGACAATCTATCGGAGTGGAAAAAGAAACAAGGATAAGACTCTAGGAAACATGTGAAGTCGAATGTTGGATGATGCATGATATGCGATGCAAATGATCATTTATTTTGATAGTTTTTTCAAGGAACTTTAGAACTTCGATAATTTTGCACACACCAATGGTAAAGGAATTTGGAACAACAAAAACTCATTTCATTAATCAAAGCGGTAAATTACAACATTGGGACAACAAAACAATAAATTACAACTTTGGGACAACAACCCAATAATAAAATCAATTCGCCGGTTAAAATCAATTCGCCAGTTACATCTTATAAATTTTCCCACTTCTTATACCAGCCTCCACTCTTTCGCCGATTAAAATCAATTCGGTAAACCCTGTAGAATAACTTTCAATCAGATGATTGAAGAAAGGGCCTAAAAGAGTTCCCAAGAGCATGTCCACTAACTCCCTCTCAGATAGAGAGGGTTGCACCCTTCCGGCTAGATCCCTCCACTTATGGGCGTAATCTATAAAGCCCTCATTGGAAACCATGGCCATACTCTATAGCTGAGTACGGGTTGGCGCCAAGTCGGCGTTGTATTGATACTGTTTATAGAAGGCTGCTGCCAAGTCTTCCCAATTGTGAACATCTGCCCTCTCCAACTGGTAGAACCAATCAAGTTGCGTTCCTGATAAACTGTCTTGGAAAAAGTGGACCCACAAGTCTTTGTCGGCAGAATGTGGTTGAATCTTCTTGACATAGGATCTGAGGTGCATTTTAGGGCAAGACACCCCATCATACTTGGAAAATAGTGGCACTTTAAACTTTGGCGGGATTACAATTCCTGACACCAGCCCTAACTCCTCAAAATCTAGCCCTGGTACTCTCTGGATTTCCATAGCGCTTAGTCGCTCTTCAAGGTGTTTGTACTTGTCATCAACCGGAGGGTATTATTGTTCAGAGTAGTCCTCTTCTTCCTCTTCTTCTTCTTCAGAATCTGATGGTACTGTCGTTCCTTTTCCTTTTCTTTCCCCCTCATCAGACGTTGTTGGAAAATCTAAGGTCCGTCTGGCTTGTCCCTAAAATCTTCTGCCCATGATAACCACACCAGCTGGCTTCTTCTTCTTTTTCTATTTTTCTTTCTCTAACATAGTCTTCAGCTCCTCCTGCCCCTTGGCTAAGGTCATGAGTAACTGTTGAAATTGTGAGTTCTGAGCTTGTAAATCTTTGACAGTTTGTTCTAGATCCATCGTACTGAAATAAACAGTAGAGATATGAGGAAACTTGTTGCAAAGACCAGTTTATGCTTATGATGAATGATATGTATTCATGCAATGCTTTCAAGGATTTAGAAATTCAAATTTGTTTTAAACAAAAAAGAAACACACGTCATATTAATAAGATAAAATTGTGAGTACATCAATGCCCCTTGGGATAAATAATACAAAATTCTAAGGTAAAAAGACATTGCGCATCCTCTTTGGTGCAATGTAGCTGTTGAGAGTCTGCTCTTCGTGAAGTGGCCGAGTGAGTTCCAAAACCTTCTTCTCGCTTGCGTAGAATTGGGCTTCGAAAGTATCGCGCTCTCCCTTGAGCTGTATCCAACTCCTTTGTAGGTCTTCAAGTGATGTCGGCATGTCAGGATGTAGGATGGTGTATGGAACCTCTCCTTCCTTAACAGGCTCTATAATCACTGGGAGAATGGAGGGATAAGGCATCATAATACTTTGAGCGTGGGTTTGTACCCACTTGAGGCAAGGCTCAAGAGGGATGGAATTCTTATGTCCCAAAGTCCTGCTATCCACCTTGTTGGGAATCCTCCAAGCTCGGATGAATCTCTGACGGAGTCCTTGATCGTTGTTGTCGTAGTCGAAAATCAAACCCTGAATCAGCATGTCATGTGGGCTATCCCTTCGGGCATAACCAAACTGTCTTAGAGCTAAGCAAGGGTTGTAGGTGATGCCTCCCCTAATGCCATGTAGAGGGACATTAGGGAATTCCCACAATGGTCAACAATAATAACATTCTCTTTGGATCGAGAACACCAATGAATATCTGAATGGTTAAGCGTCATTAACCTTTGTGACCACCTCAAACCTTGCTCATTCTTCAAGACTGATTGGGGAAGATGAGAAATAAACCATCTTGTCAGGAGAGGAGTATAACACATAAGAACACTTCTTTTCCTCATTGTACGAGTGTGAAAAGAGTGGAGGATATCCCCAAGCAATGTAGGCACCGGGTTGCGAGTCATGAAGATTTTGACAGCGCTTACATCTATGAGTTGGTAAGGATTAGGGAACAAGACCACCCCATAGATGAGAAAAGCTAAAATCTCCTCAAAATCTTGCAAGTCTAGGGAATTCCAACAGCTTTGGGCCTTCTCAAACAAAAAATTTGACAAGAAGCCTTTGACACCACTTCTAGTTTCCCAATGAGTTGTGACATCAGATGAGTGCAAGTGCAGGGCTTGAGCAATCTCTTCTGGATTCGGATCTCTTTCCGTATCATTGAAAGGTAGTTGATTGAGAATAGGAATCCTCAGAAGTTGAGAGAATTCTTCCAAAGTGGGCACAAGTTGATAGTCAGGAAATGTGAAGCAATGATGCAAAGGGTCAAAGAACTGGAAGAGAACCTTCATCATATCTTCCTCTGTGTTGGAAGTGACCAAGTTGAGTAGACGACCATGTCTCTCGGTGAATGGAGAGTTCTCAGGGATCCTTGAAGCTAGCTCCTTGAGTTGTGGAGGAATTCTTACAAGGTTGATTTGGATAGTTTTCCTGCGGAGTGAATCCATAACCTACAAAACAAGAACAAAGATGAATCTCCAAAATCCTTGAAATGGTTAGTGAATGCATATGATGTTCATGATGTCCATGATGTTATACACAAGTATATGTACAAGCAAATCACACAAGTTCCTAGTTTAGGCTTGCATGGGGTTTCATAGGTAAGTACCCTCTTGAAGTTTAGTAGGCTCAACCTGTCCTATAAATAGTAACCGGGTTCTAAGGAGCTCAATATCATTGGATTGTTTCCTTGTTCATTGTTTCAGTTCAAGCCTCTTTACTGGCGACCAAAATATTCCAAGTAACCAACCCTCAATGAGTGTAGTATCGAGTATCTACCAACTTCGGACTGCACCAAAGTCGGTCATCTCACTACATCCTAAAAGGCCAAGTTGGTCAAGTAAAGGTTCTAGAAGTTCATTAGTGCTTCATGACATCACTCAGCGGCCCCGTATTCTCTTTGATTGACTCAAAGGCTACCGGTACCCACAAATATGTCACACTAATATAGCTATTGCTTAGACCATGTCGGTATACCCCGTACAGTTTCCACAACGTATTGCTATTTACCTATAATGTTTCCCAAATCCGGGTGGAGGATTCAAACCCAAACAAAGAACAATAATTGTAAAGCAAATAAGTCAAACAATTGCAAGCAAATAAAGGTGATCTAAACCCTAAGGTAACCCCACTTTTAGAATTTTCCCCAGCAGAGTCTCCAGTTCTGTGATGCGGTGGGAGAACTGACTTGAGGTTTTGCGTTTTGTGTTTGCAAATGTTGCGGTTAGCAAGAGTCGCCATCGACTTTTATTTTATCCAAAAGGAAAGTAAAAAAGCACAGGAAAGACCTTTGAGATTTTTTCTTGAGTTCGGGGGGTAGATTATGAAAAGGGAAGGTGCTAGCACCCTTTTCATCCATGGTTTTCCATGGGCTCTTAGTTACTTGTTTAGATCACTTGCTTTGCTTTGTTTTGTTTGAAATGGTGCTTGGTGTGGTTTTGAAAGTATTTTGTAAAAGAGGCCATTCGTTTAGGCAATCTTTGTAATGATTCTCGTTCGTGAGAATGTATACAAAGATGTTTGTCTTTTGAAAATGTTTTCAATGTTTTGTCAAATGTTTTGAAATGTGTGTGTGTTTTTGAAAATAGCAAGGATTGTTTTGAAATGTAACAAGTAACTAGAAGCTATCTACCTACTCAAATGTCTTTCTTGTGAATTTTTATTCCTTTGACAATGTTGATTTACCATTGATTTGGTAAACAATCCTATCTTTGGATGTAAACGGGACGGGCGTGGGTCATCGTATGACCATGATAGCAATGTTGCCAAGTATCTTAGCAATTTTTGAGGGACCAAGATCATTTGTTTTAGGAAACCTTGAATAGCGTCATCGAGGGACTATGATCTCATATTTGTTTTGTTTTTCCAAGATACTTCGCGTGTGTAACATGGCCATTTTTATTTAGGCAACCAAGTGGGAGAAACCCTAGGGGTGCTTGTGTGCAATGTGTGTCATTTTTCATGCTTTTTTCTTGCATTAAGGTTTTTCTATTTGTTTTGCTTTTGTTCTTGTCATGCAAACCCTAATTACTAAGCATAGTATATAAAGCAATAAATTGCGTAAAATAAATTAAGCTATTACAACAAATATTATGGGAGGGGGGATACAAGTTTTGAATGGGGATTTTGCACAAATATAAACCTAAAAATATTATTACAACCCAACCGAATAATGTGCGAATTAAATAAATAATACAAGTATTTAAAATGCAATGTAATATATTTATGCAAAATATGTTTTATATTGTTTTTTTTGTATGAGAAATATGATTTAATTTAAACCCTAAAAAGAAAGGAAAAATAATATTATTATTTTTGGAAAGGGGTGAAACCCTAATTTTTAATTAAAAGAAAATAATGTTTCATATTAATATTTTGTCCATTTTTTGTATAAGAAAATAATAATAATATTATATGTGAATATTAAAAATTAAATATGTGTAAAAAATAAATATTTATGTGTATAAATAATATAATAAAAATATGTAGTATTTTTTATTATTTACAAATTATTTTAAGAAAATAAAATCTATTCTATTAAATAAACTACTTTTTATGCAAAAAATAATAAATAAATAAAATAAAAATGTGAAAATAAATAAATTATTTTTGGGTATTTTTTATCATTAAAAAAAATAAATGCAAGTAATAATATAAAAATATGCAAGAAAATGCAAATATAAGAAATAAGTCAGGGGGTGCAGTAGCAATTCAGGAGGTGCAAAAAGCAAAAACAAAAAGCCCAAATGCGCCAAAAAAGCCCAGACTTCACTTCATCCCTGTCCTTGGTCTTCTTGCGCGCGTGTTTCAGTTCAAACCTGCAACTTTCACATGCTTGCACACAAGCAAAAATTCATAACATGAAACTTGTAGCATTTGAGCTCACGATTCCAACCATATAAAATTTGTAAACTAACTCTCAAAGATCAGGGAGAATTTTAGAAGCCCCAATTCGTGACCTAAAAATTTTATGAACTTCAAGCTTCAAATTCTCACATCATAGTTAATATAAATGAAAAGTATGCATATGTACAACTTCACCATGTTATGGACTACATTTTTTCTTCACAAATAGTGGCTTGAGGATGCCTATTCAGAGAGATAGAGTATTGAGAAATACCTCCTTCAGCTGGATTTGGATAGAGCAACGTAGGGACTTTAATGGAGGCCTGAGGATTGATTAAGCTTCCTTGTACTTCCCTCAAGCTATTCCAATGCTTAGCTTGCTCTGAGGATGGCTGAAACTCTTTGCATAAGTCAAGTTGCAAGCTTCCAAAGTGAAAATGGCAATGGCTGAAACAGGGCTTACATGACCAGGGTAAGGACTTGGCTTGCTTTGGTGCGATATGTAGAAGGTGTTTGACGTGTTAAAATGTAAAACGCACGAGTCAAAAATCAGTTGGCTTGGGTTTTGCAGAAATGCTGTGTTTGAACAAAAAAATGGAGTTTTTGAGTTTGAGTGAGTTCTGGATGTTAAGCAATCGTGCTCTGCATTGTGATAAGTTTGTATACTTGTATAGAATGAATACAAAGTCAGCTTCTCAACAGATGTGCAAGCCTTCACCTTTTCACCAACTTTCTTGCTTTTGAAGTAAAGTGAAGTGACTTATGCTAACATGCTTGTACTGGCTAGTTTGAGGGCTGCAAAGGGCTTGTATAAATTGCTTAAGACCTGTGGAAGTTGCTTGCACCAAAGGGACAGGTCCAAGGCTCAAGATTGATAAAGTTACAAAAGCTCACTTTATGAAAATGGCATTGTAACCTTTATGCTTAAAATGGAAATGTAACTTGTACAAAGCCTCAAAAGAAAAGATAAAGCCTTTATCTTATGAGTTTGCATTTAATTATGGAGTGTAGAATTAGTTTAGGACCTGTAAAGCAAGATTCAAACATCAAAGATCTGATTTGCACCTTGATGCTTTGTAAAAATGGCTTGATCAAAAGTGATAAAATGCCAACTTCCCTTCTTCGATTCTCCCTAACCAAAAATGATCTTGAAGAGTTCTTGGACATTATGAAAATATTGCAATATGCTTTATAATACATCTTTGAAATGAATTTTGAGATACCTCTTGGAACTAGGTGAAAAATGTCCATGAAGTTGGATCCAAAAACTGCCTAAATTAGGGCAAAATTTCACTAAGTTATTTAGTTCATGGACCTATATTCACAAATTCATAACTTGAGATCCAAGCATCTTTTGGGAAAAGTTTGTGAAGAAAAGTTGTATATTTCATGGAGGACTACAACTTTCATGTTGGAAGTTTTATTTGAATCAAATTGCATCATGGTGAAAAAGTGGTGGAAAGTTGGGAAAAAATAAGAAAATTTCCATACTTGGAAAAATTCTAAGTTATGAAAATTTTCAAATTCAAAACCCTAATTTTCAAAATTGGTTTTCTTGGTGAACAAGTTTCATATTTTGACATATCTTGATGAATTATGACCCTTGGAACTTGATTTTGACCAAAAAGTCAAAGTTTGACTTTTCAGTGCACAGTTGACTTTTGATTAGTTGACTACAAAATTCATCTGTCAATCCAATGAACTTGAGATCTTTTGAACCATGTAATTAGGTCAAGATGATGCCATTGAACCTTTGAAATCATGTTTTAACTCAATTGGTCATTGGCTAGGTTAAAAATCAGAAATTGCCCTTTCTTAGTAAAAACCCTAATTTTGACCATTTTGCCCTTTTGATGATTTGATCAAATTTCTTGAGGAGTTGTGATCCAAACTTGATCAAATGGTTCATATGAGTCTAAAATGTTGATGTGGATCAAAAATTAAGAATTTTGACTGTAAATTGGCCATGGTTGACTTTTTCCCCAATACAGTTGATTTCTATGTCAAATGTCCAATTGATTGATCAAAAATGTGGTTCAAGGCTTGAAACTTAACATGAGCAATATTAGGGGTCCAAGATGATGTATGAAAGTCACATGAAGCATTGGTGGTACAAAAATCCTTGTGCAAACTCAAACCCTAATTTTGGGTTATCAGTGCAAGATGAGATGTTCTGAGCTGAGCAAACCCTAATCTTGTCTTGAGTCCAAGAAGTCTTGTGAGAAAAATCTTGATAAATGAGAGGGCAAGTTTTTGGGTACAACAATAAGTAATAATAATAAAAAACTAAGAACTAAAGGTCACTTAGAATCATCAGATGAAGGACCAAATGCCAACTGTAACTGGAGCTTCCTAATCTTTTATTCATAGAAGTCTTCCATCTCTTTCTTCTTAGCTACCAGTTGATCAATGATCTCCTTCCGTGGATTAGGAACAAGAGTGAAGCCTCCAAAATATTCCTTCTTTCTCTTCCTTTCATTAGCATATTTCTTGAGTAGTGCATCTTTTTGACGAAGCTTCTCATCATGATCAATAAACCAGCCGTCTTGAATAAATAACAAATCCTCCTTTTCCTTCAACTGTCGAGTCAAGACCCTATTTTTGTATTCAGACATATTATACTTTTCCTTCCAAGCATCTCTTTCGGATTTCATTCTAGCCAGATTTCCTAGGTATTCTCTCATGTTCTCGATAGGGATATCAATAGATGATGATGCAACAACAGGGAATAAAGGTTTCTCTGGATTATAAGGCATCTTGAGAGCATAAGCCCTAGCCTGAACCCATTGTAGGGAAGGCTCCAAAGAAACAACACCTCTATGCCCTAACATGTCTCTCCCCTTTCTATGGATGTGACGCCAAGCTTTTTCAATCTCCTCCTTAGCTGCTTGGTGATCTTTTCCTTCTTGTAGAAAGAAACCACTCACATGAATGTTGCTCGGCTTGTCCCTCATCGGGTATCCAAACTGACAGCGCGCGAGAGCATGATTATATTTAATTCCTCCTTTGGTACCAAGAAGAGGCACGTTGGGAAAAGCATTACAATTATCTATGATCTTCACGTCATAGTATGCTCGATTATACCAATCTATGTCGGAATGAGTGAAAGCCATAATTTTTGGCGCCCATCGTGGCTCCTTCTCGAGATCCCAGAAAACATCAGACCTAGGTAGATAAGAAACATACCACTGATATAGCAATGGTGCACAACAGATAATCATCCCTCCTTGATAGGAGTTTCGAAGATGGATGGAGTAGTAGGTATCTCCTAGCAGCGTAGGGACCGAATTTCCAATCAAGAAGATTCTGATGGCGTTGATATCCACAAACTTATCAATGTTAGGGAACAAGTATAGGCCATAAGCGAGTAAAGCAAAGACACCTTCAAAGGAAATAGTATCTTTTATCTCAGCGAAATGACGAGCTTTCTTCAACAAAAACTGCGCAGGTAAGCCTCGGATTCCCCCTGTGGTAGTCATGTTCTCCTCTATCTCCGACTTCCTCAAGTGGGTGATGGTTGCTATCTCATGAGATTTGGGTTCCTCCTCTAAGCCAGAAAAAGGAACACAGTCGGTGATCAACAAACCATGTATGTAGGAGTACTCCTCTAAGGTGGGCATTAACTGGTAATCAGGAAAGGTGAAGCATCAATACAATGGATCATAGAATTGGACCAACGTGCTAAGGATGCCTTCCTTCATCTTGCGCTTCATGAGAGGTATAATGGACCCATATTTCTTTTGAAACTCCTTAGGGTTCTCGATCTTAGGAATCAAACTCTTCAATTCTTCAATCTCAGGCTCCTTAAAACTATAACTTCGAGTGTTTCTTCTTCCAAAATCCATAATAACGGTACCTGAGATGTATGCAAAAATCATTCATAAGTTCCTTGAAAACATGTTTTACAAAAAATGTTTATGGATGTATGGATGAATGATAATGCAACAATCACACATAAGTTCACAAACATGGGGTTCAAAGGTTCAACGCTTCGAGCATGGAGTCAAAGGTAAAGCCCACCCCCAGGGTATGTACTAAAGGTTTAATCACACCTGCAAGACAAGGTTCTAAGAGTTACCAGAGTCTACATTCCTCCTTTGGATATTACCAACATCTTGATTACTCAATAATTAGCAATATTCTCAAGAGAAACTCATCCGAGCGTAGCATCGCGTGGCAACTACTTCCGGATTACTCCGTTATAGTCTCCGCGCTACACCTAAAAGGCCAAGATGGGTTAGGGTTCTACGATTCTCAGCTTTTCTGGCTCCCATGTCAAAAGCAATAATTCCTTCACGATTACTCGGTAAACAAATACTACGTTCAAAGGGGCTTTCCACTGAGTGGGGGATTTCATGCCTCCTTCTTCAGGATTACTCCCTCAAAGTTAACATGACTATACTACCAGTCCTATTATTAAGTGTAACTTAGTTTGGGTATAGGACTTGTCCTTTGCAAAAACCCAAATAACCACAATATAAACATATAATCAAACAATCAAATAATGATAAAACAGATAAGACAAACTAGGCTTAACTCACTTAGGGATGGACCAGCAAGAGGTCAATTTATCCCCAGCAGAGTTGCAATTTCTGTAGCGATAAAAAATGTAGCGGGGTAAATCAGAGATCTAGCTATTAATTAACTCGTCTCATAAAATCAAGAGTCGCCACCACGCTTTATTATTTCCAAGGGAAAAGGGAAAAGAGCGAAATAAAACCCTAAGATATGCAATGTAAAATAATACTTAAAAGTAATGAAAATACAAGGCGTTTTGAAAAGAGATCTAGAGTTCGGGGGTTGGTTATACAATGGGAAGGTATTAGCACCCAATGTATCTATAGTATCCTATAGGAACCTTTTGAAATATCAGTTTATTAAAATTGTTTGTTTGATTAAAAATAGCTTTTTTGGCCAAAAATGGGTATGGGCGAGATTTTGAAGATACGACGACCTAACGTCGAAGTTATGACTTAAAAGGTGTGAGTTTTGAAAATGGAGTATTTTAGGAAAATTAACTTAGGTTTAGCAAAATAATAAATAGAAGATGAATGAGGGTGTTCGCACGATTAGATGAGACATGTTTGATGACATGAAGTCAACAAAGTTAAAACATTTCCCTTGGATTTGAGACGGACGGAAGATATAAAGATTAAACGATTGATGACAAAATTAATTAAAATGACAATTGAATAATTAAATAATGAAAATTAAATTATACTTGCATGCATTTTAAACTATTAAATAAATAACCAAAAGTACATAAAGATTAAGTTACAATATCATGGATTTTTAACATTTAAACAAATAGCAAAATTGAGTAATAAAAACTAACTTATGTATTTTTTTTGAATAATTAAGTAAAAGATTAATAAAATTAAATAAATATTAGATATAAGAGATGTGGCTTTTTATGTTTTTATAATGAAATAATAATAATACATAAACTAAACTCATTGAAAGAAAAGGTTTAAAAGAGCAAGAAAACAGAAAAAATGCCCCAGCAGGGATCGAGCTTGAGTCTTCAAGGGTAATGGATAGTACACTTTGCCAGCTGAGCTATATTACTAATAGTTATTATTATTAAACTAATAATACAAAAGGGAAAAGTGATAATTGGATCGGGTGATTGGGCCAAAAGGACCAAAAGGGAGTTGACCCGGTTGGAGAAAAAAACGTAAACCCTAAAAAACAGAAGCGCCGCGGACTGCTTAGCATTGGGAAGGGAAACAAACAATATTATTGAAAACTCTGTTTCCTAAGTTCATCAAAAAAAACAAAACAAGACTCTCTTTCTCTCCAAGTTCTTCCAACCTTTGTTTCCTTTCGCTTGGCCTTTTCAAACTTATAGCGAATTCTAACTTGTGGATTAGGAGAATACATCTTTTGTTTTGCCTTCAAACGGTAGAATTTTAGCTCATTCACTTTGGCCCCTTTAGATTTTTCATATTTTGATTCTGGCTCTTGATTCCAGACCTAATATCGACAGTATTATACAGAGAGAACCGTACAACATCATTTAGGGTCTTCAGTTCAACTGATGAATTACATGTGTATCTGGAAGGTAGGCGGTTTGGCTGATTACTTTGGCTTCCAATGACACTTGATCCTAGGTGTGAAACAAAAGCTGATGGAGAACATAATGGGGGTAATTTAGAAAGATGTCTTGAATGTATGGAATAAGGAGTAAAAGATGGAAAATATGCAATGGTCGGAACATGTTCAACTAAGTATATCCAGAATGAGCTGTGTCTTGCTCCTCTGACTGAAGCTGTAGAAAACGTATAAGTCCAGAATCCAGTGATCGGTAAGAAGCCTAAATCTATGAATTTTGCGGCAAAGATGAATGTCAGAAGATTGAAAATATTTTTACCAAAAATCCTTTTTATGAGGAGGCTAAAATCTGAGATTGAAAGACTAGGGTTGAGAGTAAAAGTGAAATCCAAGTGTTTGAGAGGTGAGAGGAATAGATTAATGGATGGGCGGTGGCCGCCGGCATGTTCTTCAAGAGAAGAAGTTTTGTTATTTGGAGAAGATTGGTACTCTGCTTGTGGATTTTAACAGGTTCTAAGGTAAGGTTTTATGACATGTTCTAAGATTTAACAGGTTCTAAGCCGGTTAGCAGGTTCTATGGTTTTTAACAGGTCCTATGGTTTTTAACAGGTCCTATGTTTTGACAGGTTAAGCTTTGTACAGGTTCTATGGTAACAGGTTTTAAGATTGTTAACAGGTTTTACATTTGTTAACAGGTTTTATGGTTGTTAACAGGTACTAAGCTGGTTAGCAGGTTCTCGATTGGTGGTTGATGGATGTCGGTTGAGGTTTACAGAAGTGTGGTGTCCGCGAGGGTTTGTTTCGGTCAAATAGAGAGTGCAGGCATAGTGTGATCCAGTTTGTGTGGTTAAAGGTGATGATGTATGATAGCTGAGTAGTGAAGGACAGATGAAGCGGTGGACGAATTCGCGAACGAGGGAGGGCAATGGAAATGAAGTGAAGGTTAGGAGGGTATTGTTTATGTTTTGGAGAATGTTGAAAAAATATTAATGTATAATTATCTAATTTTCTGGCTATGTGTTTTTATTATTCACTTCTGGTTTTTCTTTTTGTGTCATTATTGTGAACTTCATCTACACTTATTATTATTAATATTCTAAACATCAACAAATGAAGAAGCTCCAGAACACAACAGAAAAGTATGATAAATCAAGCATTCGAATGGCATAAAATGGTGCAAAGAAAAGATTCAATCATGTGAATGATGTCACTATGCAAACGAATTCAACATGTATTGATGTATGCAGAAAATAATAGGGAGCATAAATACCTATCGAAGTCTCTCCGATGGAGCTTCAAAAACAGTAAGTTCTCCCTAACTCTCTTGTTGATGCTCAAGCTTCTTTGACTCCGATTATTTGTTGTTATTCTTGAACAAACTTCCCTCTTTACTGTTTTTCCTCTTGCTGAATTTTTGGAACAAAAGCTCTCTTTCTATATTTTCACTCTTGCTGAATTTTTGGATTCCCTTCCTCCTCCTTTTTGTGTTGATGAAAGCCTCTATTTATAATGAAACGTGTGAGGTTTTAGGGGGGAAAAACAGTAGAAGTTTGAACTATTCTAGGCCCTGTTTTGATGTTTTATAGGATAGCTTTTTGAAGTATCCATTTTAGTGCAATATTTGGAGTTTTGCAAACTGTTTTTGTAACAGCAAAATGTGCAGATTTTTGTCTTATGGGCTGCATTCAGGACTGTTTTGCAGGGCATATTTGGACAGCAACTTGGTATGGTCTTTGTTGACACAAGGTTGAAGAAAATGGACAAAACTACACTCAAAAAATGGACTGTTATGGATTAATATAGTGCTGGAAAAATGGGCAGCATTGGGACTGTTTTGTAGCAAGAATAATAGTTTGATTTTCATGTACAAAACTTGTATTTTATTTTGCAACTTTGTAACAATAAGTCCAAATAAATTGTAACAGGAATAAACATGTATTCTTCAATATATTATCAATTCCTTTTGTAATTATAAATAAACTTGAATCATCATATGATCATGAATCTTGATATATCTTGATAAAAATTCAAGGCCTTCCATTTGAATTGGGAAAAAGTTGAACAATACTTGAATAAATTGTTGAATGATGAATAAATAATAATGCAAGTCTTAGACTTTAATCTTGCATTTTTGTAATAGAGATCCAAATAAATCACATGAATTGATTTTGTAATCAAATAGAAATCCTCATGTAATTAATCTTGTGATGACCGATTAATTGGATCGAATTCCTTTTCCCACTAACTTCTTGAATAAATGCTTCATGTAAGTCCACCAAAATAATCACAAAAATAATCTTAAATAAATATTTCATGCGATAAAGGATTATTCTTGGATGAGATCTCTTGATAGCTCATCTTTAATTATCACTTGAATTCAAATAAAGAAATATTCCAAATAAATTCTTCTAGAACGGTTTTGAATTTAATTATCCCATTTTGATGAAATTCACCCCACGTCATGAGAAAATTTGTAGATGACTTTGGTCAAAGAAATCGAAAATGACGGCATAACTTGGTTTTCTTGTATTTTAGAACAATGTGAAACACACATGAACCGAAGACAGTATAACTTCGATTGTTCTTCTAAAAAAATATTCAGAGAAACTGGAGACCATCTGTTGGACAGAGTGTGGAAATAAACGCATAATTCTCTGAAATTCTTTTGATGAATCAGCTTTTGGGAATTACTGACCGACCGCATTTCTTCCTCGAGACTTGAAACCCTAATTGATGTACGACATCTGATGTTCTTCTTTCAGACCTATTTCCTGCACATGAAAACAAAACAACAAAACATACACTTCGTGCTTGATTAGTGGTTAGTCATTCGTAAGATAAAATGCTCACAACACACGATAATCTCTACACAGTCAAAACTCGAAAGCAAAACGTTCGGAACATACCATATTTTGTGACCTTGATGTATGTAGAAAAGAAATGCAGATGAAGCAGGGATCTAAGGTCAAAAATTGGGGTATGACAGCTGGGTTTGGTTTCTGGGGTTGTCATCCTGCAGAAGTTCAAGGTGCCGGTGTTCGCCAAATATGATGGGGTTTCATGTCCCAAGATGCACCTTCGATCTTATGTGAGGAAGATTCAGCTTCACACTGCTGACAAGGACTTATGGTCCACTTCTTTCAAGATAGTCTATCCGGGACTCAACTAGAGTGGTTCTACCAGCTGGAAGGGACCAACATTCGTAATTGGGAAGACCTAGTTGCTGCTTTCTACAAGCAGTATCAGTATAATGCAGACCTTGCTCCCACCCGTACACAACTCCAAAGTATGTCTATGGGTTCGAGCGAAGGCTTTAAAGACTATGCTCAGAAGTGGAGGGACTGAGCAGGAAGAGTCCAACCCCCCCTGTCTGATAGGGAGTTAGTGGATATGTTTTTGGGTACCCTATCTGGTCCATTTTTCAATCATCTTATTGGAAGCTCCTCAGCTGGTTTTACTGAGCTGATCTTGATGGGAGAAAGAGTGGAAGCTGGGATTAGGAGTTGTAAGATCCAAAAGGATGCATCCCCCAGTACAATAAGGAAGCCATTTTCTGGGAAGAAGGAAGTCAGTGCCACTTATAGCCAAAGGAATCAGGAGAACTCAACATCGTCCAACAGTAGGGGATGTTATGATATCCAAGCCCGCAGCTACTCAAAAACGAAATAATCAGCCTAGAGTAGAAAGGCCTGTAAGTAAATTCACCCAGATAAATATGACTTTGTCTCAAGTTTTGCCTCATCTACTGAAATTCGAGCTGGTTACTTTGAGGGAAGCTCCTAAGAATCCCAACATCGCCTCTGCTCGCTACAACCTAAATGCTCATTGTGCTTACCATTCAGAAAGCCCAAGCCATGATACCAACGATGACTGGGCTTTGAAAAACAAAGTGCAAGACCTTATTGAAGCCAAGGAGATTGAATTTAAGGCTCATGAGATTCCCAATGTTATCACTGCTCATATGCCCAAGCACGGCCGTGGTGTTAATGTTGTTGACAATGATGCATTTATTACTTCTATTGAGGAACTTGTTACTCCTCTCATGATCGTTAAGTGGAACTTGTTGAAAGTCGGTTTATTTCCTGGCTGTGGCAAAGGTTGCCACTCATGTTTAGATTTACCGACTGGTTGTTATTTGTTGAAGGCACGTGTTCAGTGCCTGATGGATGATAGAGAGATTTTGTTTGAAAAGACCCTCGTCCCAACTGTTCCTTGTAAGGATGTTTCAATCATAACCATTTCCGCCAATCCTCCCAGGGTCTCCACCAAAAGACCCGTTAGGATTACATCTGCTCTGAAGTTGGCTCCTCTGATCATCACTATGCCAGGGCCAATCCCATACTCCTTAGACAAGGCTATTCCCTGGAACTATAGGGCTGACGTCTACTACCACGGTGTCAAACAAGACCTGATGGCTGTTGAATACAAAGTTTCTGAAAATACTAATCCCGACATTGGCAACATCGTTGGGACCAGTAAAATAACAAGAAGTGGAAGGGTGTTCTCCCTTGAGATTTCTCCTCTAAAAGACGTTACTAGTCCTGTGATCATTCCTATTGTTGTTCCCGTTGATACTACCACTGCAACTCCTGTGATTACCCCAGTTGCCACCCCTATCACCTAGTCAGATGAGACTCGGGGCAAAGACATATTGATTGAGCCTGTCAAGACGAAGGCGCATTCATTATCTATCCTAGAGGCTTCTAAGAAGGAAATGGAAGAAATCTTGAAAATAATAAAGAAGAGCGACTACAATATGGTCGAACAGCTGGGGCAGACCCCTTACAAGATTTCAATGTTAGCTCTACTATTATGCTCCGAAGCTCATGCAAAGGCTTTGGTGAAATTCCTTAAAACTGCCCATGTGCCACAAGAAACCTCCACAAACCAATTTGAAGATTGTGTGGCCAGTTTGACGGCTGATAACGATTTGGGTTTTTCTGATGTTGATCTCACACCTAGAAGAAGAAAACACAATGATGCGCTGCATGTTTCCATCAAATGTAGGGGCACTAATTTTACCCATGTTCTAGTAGATATTGGTTCATCATTGAACGTTCTTCCCAAGAAGGATATAGACATATTAGACTATTTA
The DNA here is from genome assembly GCA_948472305.1 of Vicia faba. Taxonomy (NCBI): domain Eukaryota; kingdom Viridiplantae; phylum Streptophyta; class Magnoliopsida; order Fabales; family Fabaceae; genus Vicia; species Vicia faba. The sequence goes on along the minus strand of OX451740.1, from coordinate 286,789,854 downwards.
GGTTTGACCCTGAAGCCCAGTAACATTGTAGTGAGGGCTTTCAATGGTTCGAAAAGAATGGTGCACGGGGAGGTGGAAATCCCCATAAAAGTTGGTTCTCAGACCTTTGACTCCACCTTCTACGTGATGGATATCAAGCCATATTATTCTTGTTTGTTGGGTCACCCTTGGATCCATGGGGCGGGAGCTGTCATGTCCATTATGCATAAGATGATGAAATACCCGGTAAAAGGAAAGATTGTCACGGTACATGGTGAAGAAGAATACATGGTAAGTCACCTGAACTCCTTAAGGTATTTGGAAATGGATGGTGAGTTCATCGAGACTCCATGCCTGAACTTTGAAGAGGTGCCTCAGACTATGGCTACAACTGAAATTGTCACTAATCTGCCAAAGATCACCAGACCTCCCTTGAAGATGGATTCTCTCAAAGACGCCAAAGCAGTTGTGTAAGAAGGTGGGTGTACCATTTGGGGCCAAATCCCTGACATTCCATACAAATCTGATAAGTTTGGTTTGGGTGTCTCTTCAGGCGCTCAAAGGGTTGTTCGTCGTGCTCGTGCTGGAGGACCTCCCCTACGCACCAGCAACCATGGGGTCAATGCCTTATAAGACAATGATGGTGACTATGACATGGATAGCTGGATCTTCCTTACTACCAACTGTGGACCCAGTAACTGGACGGAAAAAGACTTTGTACCAATTACTTTTATTCAGAACTAATTGTATTTCTTGTTTTTAGATATGTCATAAACAATATAAACTCTATGGCCATGTGTCTTACCCGGAGCACAATGGTTTATTTGTGAGGGTTATCATGTTTCAATTTCATATGGCATTAATAAAGCATTAGACGTTTTGCATACAAATTTAATGCTCTCTGTTTTTCCTTTCTGCTTTTTACTTTGCCAATACAGCTATACTCTTACACACACTCGCGTATCAAACTGCAGATGCATATCCACTCTGGATCCCCTTGATAACAGCTCTGCTATTTCCAGTTATAACTTTAAAAATACGATTAGGAAGAAAGGGCTATACGGCCTTATGAAAAGGCAGTTGAGACAGTGACCTTGGGCACGGAAGAAGATAGAAAAGAAGTCAAGATAGGTGCAAATTTGGAGTTTAGTGTCAAACAACGGTTGATACAAATGTTGCATGATTATGTCGAGATCTTTGCCTGGTCATATGAAGACATGCCAGGACTAAACCCGAATATTGTGGTCCATCGTCTGCCAACTAAAGAAGATTTCCCTCTGATAAAGTAGAAGGTTCGTCGTATGCGCCCAGAAATGTCAAAGAAAATCAAAGCAGAAGTGATGAAGCAGTTCAATGATGGGTTCTTAGTTGTCACTTCTTATCAATAGTGGGTTGCTAATGTAGTCTCGGTGCCTAAAAAGGACGATAAGGTAAGGATGTGTATGGACTATAGAGATTTGATCAGGGCAAGCCCCAAGGATGACTTACCGCTCCCCCACATTGACGTTCTGGTTGACAACACTGCACAACATAAGATCTTTTCCTTCATGGACAGGTTCCATGGTTACAATTAGATCAAGATGGCACCCGAAGACATGGAGAAAACAACCTTCGTCATGCAATGGGGCACTTTCTGCTACAAAGTGATGTCGTTTGGGTTAAAGAACGCCGGGGCAACCTATCAGCGATCCATGATAGATTTGTTTCATGACATGATTCACCATGAGATAGAGGTCTATGTTGATGACATGATAGCCAGGTATCAAACTGAGGAAGAGCACCTTGATCATCTACAAAAGTTGTTTGATAGGTTGAAGATGTACAAGATGAGGTTAAATCCAAACAAGTGCACCTTCGGGGTAAGGTCTGGTAAACTTCTAGGCTTCATTGTCAGTGACAAGGGTATTCAGGTAGACCCTGCAAAGGTGAAGGCTATACAAGATATGTCAACTCCTCGCACTGAGAAGGAGGTTAGAGGCTTCTTGGGACACCTAAATTACATTGCTAGATTCATTTCCCATTTATTGCTAATTGTGAGCCCATCTACAAACTCCTGAAGAAAGATCAAGTGGTAACGTAGAATGACGAATGCCAGAATGCCTTCAAGAGAATCAAAGAATACCTTTAAGAGCCTCCAATTCTGATGCCTCCAATTGAAGGAAGGCCTTTGATAATGTACTTAACAATGTTAGATAATTCAATGGGGTATATGTTGGGGCAGCATGACGAGTTCGGTTGAAAAGAGCATGCAATATACTACCTTAGCAAAAAGTTTACCGACTGTGAAACAAGATACTCACTACTCGATAAAACTTGTTGCGCTTTGGAATGGGCTGCTCGCCGACTGAGATAATATATGTTGACCCACACTACTTTGTTGATATCTAAGATGGATCCAATCAAGTACATCTTCGAGAAGCCCGCTCTCTCCGAAAGAATAGAAATATGGAAAATGATCCTGACCGAATACGATATCCAATACACGATCTAGAAAGAAATCAAGGGAAGTGTACTAGCTAATCATTTGGCTCATCAAGTTGTGGATGACTACCAGTCCATGAATTTTGAGTTCCCGGACGAGAACATCATGTTAGTAACTGACTATGAAGAACCTAGACCGGATGAAGGACCTAAGGAAGGATCCCGATGGACTATGGTTTTTGACGGAGCTTATAACGCACTCGACAATGACATCTGTGCTGTAATCATATCTTCTGAAGGCTGTCACACTCCCTTCATCGCTAGATTATGTTTCAACTGTACCAACAATATGGCAGAGTATGAAGCATGTAGCATGGGTCTTAAAGCTGCTATGAACCCGAGGATCAAGTTCTTGAGCTTTTTCGGGGATTCAGCCTTGGTAATAAGCCAAATCAAAGGAGAGTGGGACACAAAGCACCCTAATCTCATCCCTTATGAAGAACATGTGTTGACATTGCTTCCACACTTTGAAGAGGTCACCTTTGAACATTTTCCATGAGAAGAGAATCAGTTAGCGGACGTGCTAGCTACTATGTTATCCATGTTTAAGGTCAGATGGGACAACGAGGCTCCTCGGATCACTATTAAGAGGTTGGATGAACCAGCATACTGCTATGAGATCGACATTGAAGAAGCAATAGACAAACCTTGGTTTCATGAAGTGAAAAGGTATCTCGAGGCTCAAGAATATCCCAAGGGAGCATCTGTCAATGATAAGAAGTTTCTGAGAAGGTTCTCTGCAAAGTTCTTCCTCGGTAATGGAATCCCCTACAAGCGTAATCATGACTCTACTTTACTTCGGTGTGTAGACAAGAGTGAAGCAGAAAGGATTATGTCAAATTTACACGAAGGTACTTTTGGCACCCACTCTAGTGGACACACCAAGGATAAAAAGATCCTACGGGAAGGATACTATTGGTCCACTATGGAAGCAGATTATTATCAGCATTCCCGAACTTATCACAAATGCCAGATCTATGCTGATAAAGTACATGTACCTCTGGTTCACTTGAATGTCTTGACGGTTCCCTGGCCCTGTTCAATGTGGGGCATTGACATGATCAGAGAGATTAGACCTACCACTTCCAATGGGCATCTCTTCATCCTAGTGGCTATTGATTACTTCACGAAGTGAGTTGAGGCTGCCTCTTTTTCTACTGTTACCAAAAAATTTATGGCGCGATTTATCAAGCATAACATGATTTTTCGGTATGGTGTGCCAGAGAGAATCATCACAGAAAATGGTACAAATCTCAACAATACGATGATCACCAAACTCTGTAAACAATTCAAGATCCAGCATCATAATTCTTCCCCTTACCGACCGAAGATGAATGGTTCTGTTGAAGCTACTAATAACAATATTAAGAAAATCATACAAAAGATTATGGTGACATACAAAGACTGGCATGAGATGTTACCATTTGCTCTTCATGGTTACTGCATCTTAGCACGTACGTCAACAGGGGCAACACCTTATTCTCTGGTGTATGGTATGGAGGTTGTCCTACCTATTGAGGCTAAATCCCTTCTTTGAGGATCATGAAGGATGCAGGTTTGAACGAAGATGATTGGATCCAGACTCGACTTGATCAATTGAATCTGATTGATGAGAAAAGGCTTACTACTGTCTGTCATGGTCAAATGTATCAAAAACAGATGATCAAGGCTTTCAACAAAAAGGCCAGACGTCAAGTATATCAAATGGGTGATCTAGTAATCAAGCGCATCATACTTCCACAAGGTGATCCCAGGGGAAAATGGACTCCCACATATGAAGGTCCATTTGTAATCAAAAGCATATTTTCCGATGGAGCCATGATTCTGATCACCATGGATGGTGATGACCTTCCTCACCCTGTGAATGTGAACATAGTGAAAATATAATATGCGTGAATAAGGCCCCGCTAGGTTGACTGGCCTAGGAAAAAATAAGGGCATCCCGACGAACCAAAAGGGTTCGGGAAAAAATTAGGGATATACATATGGAAAAAATGTACACCCGGCGAGTCGAAAACCTGAAAAGGCGGCTTAGGCAAAAAAGGGTATCCCGGTGGACTGAAAACCCGAAAGGGTGGTCTAGGAAAAAGTTAGGGATTGGAAGCGTATAACTATGTCCCATTGGATCACCTTGTAATCAGACTTCAGCATCAACTATCAAGCTCAAACAGTACCGATCAATCCAGTCAGCTTCAGACAAATAACAAAGTGACGAGACGCTCAAGGACATAGGGGAAATATCAGAATTGAAACTCAATGGGATTATTACACATAGCTGTTTTCTCTTTATACACTATTTTGCATAGTTTTCATTTTTTACGACAGCGTTCTCCTACTAGAACGTCAGTCTCTTTGTACAAAATTCCTGTTATAGGTGAACTTCAAAAATCAATACAAATCATTTCTTTGAAAGTACAAAACTATTTGTTTTTTATTTTTCTGTTTTGTTTTGCAAAAATGTCCAATGATTATTTTTAACATATGCATCTAAATATGATTACTGTTCACAAATACTTGCATAAAAAAATAGAAAGACAGTTGCTAATGACTTTAAGAAACGTGATAAAGTCTAAAAAAGCTATTGGTAGTCCCGACAGTTACTCTTTCCAGTATGGTACAGGGGCAGAGACATTTTGAGACAAGGTCACCATTACATACGACCCCGTGACGTCTATGTTCCCCACAAAGTAGAAACAACCAAAGTTTTGATCTCTCCTTCCCCAAGCAGGAATTATCTCCTCCAGCAAAGTTCCTTTAGAGAGTTTAAATCTGTATTCCCCAGCTGAGTTTTATAATTTCAAACAGTTTTTAAAACCTCCTCCCAAGTAGAGTTCATTTCTCTAACTGCGGATGTTTATTCCCCAACAGAGTTTATTTCTCTACATCGGAAAAACCTTCCAACAAAGCATTATCTCTCTCCAAAGATTTATTCTCAGGAAGGAGTTAGGAATCCCCGACAGAATATCCTCAAACGGAAAGCGGAAATCCCCAGTGAATCATATTCATTCATCATCCTCAGTGAAAATGAAGGATTCAGCTTCCCAATACTCTTCTGTAGCAGTCAGGGATTTACTTTCCCAGACTAAGAAGTATCACAATAGCGTCCCATATTCATACATCATGGCATGCGCATACACATCGCATACAACATAATCTCATTTATTTTGAGACCATCATTACAATGTATTTCATACATCATGACATTGCATACGACTAACTCTTTACCGTTTTCAGGAAAGATCAAATCAACAAACACCATTGACTACTTACGTGACCTGCTAGTCTTCTCAAAAGCTACGTCTGACGAAACGACCTTCTCTGGTTTAGTTAGATCGATACTAAGATCTCTCTAATTTCTATTCTAGATGAAGATATTCCAAGACTTTTGTCTGGTTCAGTTGAATCGATACTAAGATTTTTCTGATTTCCATTCCAGTCAAAGTTAATTTAAGACCTTCTCTAGTTCAGTTAGATCGATACTAAGATTTCTCTGATTTCTATTCTAGCTGAAGATATTCCAAGACTTTTGTCTGGTTCAGCTGAATCGATACTAAGATTCTTTTGATTTCCATTCCAGTCAAATTTAATTCAATACCTTCTCTGGTTCACTTAGATCGATATTAAGATCTCTCTGATTTCTATTCCAGTTGAAGATATGCCAACATTTTTGTCTGGTTCAGTTAAATCGATACTAAGATTTTCCTGATTTCTATTCCAGTCAAAGTTAATTCAAGACCTTCCTCTGGTTCAACTAAATTGATACTAAGATTTTCTTGATTTCTATTCCAGTTGAAGACAACTCAAGACCTTTCTTTGGTTTAGTAAAATCGACACTAAGATTTTTCTGATTTCTATTCCAGTTAAAGAAACTGCAAAGCATGGAGACTGACCAAATATCAGTTAATTTCACGTTTCCCCAATAAATCATTGTGAAGCCTTAAATACGACTAGATAGCAGTCGGCCTTATTATCCTCAGCAAGTCACTGTGAAGTATGGATCCTGACCAAATAGCAGTTCACTTTCGTCTCTGCAATCAAGAGGTGACTCCCCAATAGAGTAATGGACAACTGAAGCTCCTAAACTCTATTTCCCGAACAAATACCAACATTCTTCAGAGGAGTCCTCCTCGACAACCGGAATATGAATTCCCACAAAGGAATATCTCATTAGATGGCATCTTTAAGCCCATCTCCGACGACTCTCCGTCATATTCTCTGGATGGAATCTTTACGCCCATTTCTGAAGATATGCCGTCATCTTATCCAAATGGCATCTGTAAGCCCATTCCTGATATCATCTATAGTCAAGTATCATTTCAGATGAGTGCAAATTTCTGGACACTTTAGAGTTCATTCATCTTCCACCTTCAGATCACGAAAGACAGACCAGCCAATCTACATCCTCAAGTTTAAGAAGATTGAACAGGGGAAGCTGTTGTACCCCAAAATTTGGCCTCTCATTTTACTTCACACATGTCCATTGAGGTCCCTAACTTTCCCTAGGATGACTAAGAATTGACCAGACAAACTCTCCCCCTAAAGGTAATGAACCTCGAACTAGGGTTTCAATTTTAAGCAAGATGTGTGAGTCCCAAGGATACCAAATGTTCTCCATTGTCCAAATATGTCCTCAAGATCATCCATGACAAATTTCATGCCTTGCACAACAAGTTTTCTCAGTCAACTGCTCAAATGCTTGAAAATCAACTATACTAGGTCAAAAATCAACTGTGGCCCAAATACAGTTAAACTTCAAGATTTTTGGTCAACATCAATATTTTGAAGTGATATCCATCATTTGATCAAGGTTTGATCATGATTCCTCAAGAAATGCTCCTAACTCATCAAAAGTAAAAAATGGCAAATTAGGGTTTCTATAGGAAAAGTCAACCAAACATTGACCAGGCATAACTTTCTCATACTTTATCAGAAATTTTACCACCAAGGCTCATTTTGAAGATAATCCAATTCCCTACAACTTCTCTTCATCCATCAAGTTTAACAAATGCCCCAATCAAAAGATATAAGCTCATACATTATAGGTCCTTTCAAAAAGTCAACAAAAACACCTTTTGGGTCAAAGCTCCTTAAATGAACATGGAAGATACAATTGAAATGAAACCAAAAGGGTTTTTTAGAGGACACACTAAGATCTCCAAAAATTCCAAGAACACCCTCATAGGGTTAAAAATGAGAGAGATATGCATTGCTAAATTTGACCAATTTTGGAAAAAATGCATGAAGCCAATATTGACCAAACTTGAATTTTTTCCAAATGGGCCCATGTTTTCATGCTTGAAACTTGTTTCTAACATGGCCCACGACCTCTGAGCTCACTCATACATTATTTCATTATTTTAATTATTTATTTTTATTTTTTATTCGTTAAAATTCAAAATTAAATAAAGAAATAACGAAAATTATGTAAGATTTGATTTGGGATCTTTTTTCATCAAATAAGGGGTAAGTTATGCTGGAAAATCAAAGGAAAATCATGGAGGGAAGATAAGATTGGCTTTAGTCCAAAATAAGCAAAAAATCAAATAATTAGAAAGAAAATATTTCTCATCAAAGGATGGATCTTTTTCTACAATTGTTAACCTAATATGATTTACTACATAAGCACTACAACTCAGATCTAATAGGTTACAAAAAAAGCTGCCTCCAAACCAAGAACAAAGTTGCAAAATTATTCAAGTGTGGTGGAATTCAAAATCTCACTCTCCAGCCAATCTTAACCAGTTCTAGCCATCCAATCATATTCCTGGGACTCTCAGCAAGCCAATCCATCCATCTTTGAAGGGAAAATCCTCCCAGAACCAACAAATCAGAATAGCTCATCGTGGGTAACTTCTTGAGGTTATATTGATAATTCTATGATGCATTAATTCTTTTCCTAGTTCAATTCGTATTCAAGATGTTGTTTAAGGCAGGACCAACGTGAAACATGAGTGGTTTGAAGTGAAACAAAGATTTTTCCATGTTTAGGGCAAAATATGCATCGTGCTTTGAACCAGGTGATACAGGCATGCTCAATGAAAACTGAGACCGTATTTGAACTCAGGAGCATTTTTAGTGTGGGATAGGCTTTTGATTTAAAGTTTAAACTTCCATAAGTTGCAAATCATGAATTAGTGATCCCGGAGAAGATGACTGGAGATCTACTACGGAATCATGGACTTAGTTAACTCCGTATGGTGCACACGTGGTAGTTTGATACATTATGATTGGTTATAGCTATTGTTGACGCGTGCATCTGATTATTGACTAGGACTAGCGCTTGTTTTCATTTATAATATTATTATGTTATTATATGTATGAATGAGCAGGCAACACAATTGGAAAGGGTATGAATACATGAAAGAAGGGACCTCGGTTCGATCCCAGGTCCAACACTTTTCTGTTTTGGTAATATTTTCTGCAGATTCTAGTACGTCATGTCCCAAGCGTGCATTATAGGCCATCACATCTATACCATTGGATCACTCATCCTCCAGATCCAACGCCCAATAACGCATCCCCATGATGGACCCCCAAGCATGCTTCCCATTGGATCTCACACAGGCTTTGGGCTTGCACAAGATCTGGGCCTTGAAAATCAGTAGCATACCCCCCAGTTTAGGTTTCTCACCCCTCAGGCCCATCCTTTTTTTAATTATTTTATTTTATTTTTTTAATTAGTTTATATTTTTTGTTTATTCATTTTTTTAAAATCAGAAAATCATAAAAATAGGACTTAGAGTTTTTTTAAGAAAAATTAATTTTTGCAAATTAATTTAATTTAATTAACTTTAGTTTGTTTTCCTTGATTTAAAATTAGTTAGAGATTAGGTTAAATTTCAAATCTTTTTTCATAAAAAATATCAAAATAATTCTAATAGACGATTAGATTTTTAGGGTTTAGAATTTATTCTCATCTCAATTTTTGCGCGTTATTTTTCATATGATTATTATTTTATTATGTAACTGTTCCCGGTTTGTAATAGTTTAACTAGGGTTTTTAATTTCCGCACTTTACTTTTCATTCATTATTTATGTAACTACACCAAAGTCTTGTAATATCTATAGAAACTTTATTTCTCGCCTTTATATTTCTTATATTCTTGTATATAAACTGTTAGTAAATTAGGCGTGCATGACAAGAATTAATTAATTGATCATTAGGTCACTAACCTCAAGATAAAATTCCTGAGAAAAGCACATTGATTCACACTTGCATCCTTAGGGTATTTCCCACTTTGGTTGCCTTCGGAAATGATCATGTCCCTCTAACATAGGGATATCTTAGTAAAGACCCTCTGTTTAAAGTTCATCATAAAGATCATGGTCTTTTAATGTCCCTTGAGTTGCCTAAAAGAAATGATCTTGTCCCTCGATGTTGCCTACATGATGACAGTCCCTTCGAGCTGCTAAGGTATCTCTACATGTTGCCTTCATTGACCCTAAACGTCCCTTTTGATCGTCCCTCAACATCCAACGATAGGGATACCTACTCACTAATAGTAGGGTAGTACTATCTAAAGGAAAGGAGGAAAAGAACGCCCTTTTTTTGAGTAGGTAGAAAGTTCTTAAGTACTTGCTCAAATTTGATTCCTTTTTGCACCTACACAAAAATATTTTCAAAAACACTTTCAAAAACATTCTCCTTGTCAACACTCTTGAGGACTGATACAAGAGTTATCACAAAGCGAATCGCCACACTAAGGCATTTTTAAAACAATTTTCAAAACACACAAAGCACAAGCAATTTTCAAAACATGAGCTAAGCAATTAAGAGCCCATAGATAACTACGCATGAAAAGAATGCTAACACCTTCCCTTTTCATAATCTACCCCCCTTACTCAGAAAAATCTCGAAAGGTATTTTTTTCTGTTCTTTTTACCCTTTCCTTTGTTGGATAAAAGAAAAGTCGATGGTGACTATTGCTTACCGCAACATTTGGGAACAAAAATTGCAAACTAGTATAATAGTCGGTTCTGCCACTGTATCACAGTTGGAATTGAGGGAATATATATATATATATATATATATATATATATATATATATATATATATATATATATATATATATATATATATATATATATATATATATATATATATATATATATATATATATATATATATATATATATATATATATATATATATAATGTTGGACTTAAGCTATTGGTTGCAAGTAGTAAAGTGGAGGTGTAGGTTAGGCCCATTAATAACTGATATATAAGGAGAAGCTAACACAAGGATTTATTTTAGTTAGAGAATAAGGATTATGTACGCTGACCGGTAGAGTTGCACGGACAAAGAGAAAGTTTCCTGGTGTCGAGCAAGAGCAAATCAAGGATTACAGTCGAAGCTTTGGTTGAGCGACCTTCAATCCAAGTAAGGGTGGGGTTCTGACCTTATAATGGGACTTATGATGTGTATTATGTGGGATTTGGTCGTTTGTAAACATGATGTGCGTTGATGTTTCTGAATTGCTATCGAAGTTTCCCGTTTTATTCATGTTATGGTCGTTGGGAAGAATACTGTATGACTGGGTAATGGAGATGTTACAGGGAGTTTCCCGATCTGTGTGACTGCCCGGTTAATCAATGGATATGTTAAGATAGTTGATTTCTGGTCATAGGACGTTAGGTTATTCTGAGCGATTGGCAGGAAAAGTTGATAATTGTTGAAATGGTCGTTTTAGGGAGGTTTAGTATGAGTGTCTTATACGTTGATTAATCTGTCGATAGTAATATAGTTGTCTGTTGTTGCGTTATTCCGAGTGGTTGGCCGAATGTTAGGGATTATATTGGTGTGGTCGTTAAGATGCTGTGTTGTGTATGTGATGTTGGCCAAACTAGTGGTAGAGGAAGATGCTGATGGTGTTAAGTACCGAGCAACATATTAGGCTGCGAGGCGTGTCTGGGAGGGTATGTGCTGCATTGTTGAACAATATTAGGTTGTAGGACATGTCGAGGAGCATAAGTTGGTCGTTACCCTGTTTTTCTCAGTGCGTGTCGAGGAGTATATAATATTTGTTATGTTGTCCTAGTTGTTATGCATGTTGAGGGGGCATGTAGTTCCCTATCCCTTTTGCCCGTACATGCTGTGTTTTGGTCGTTAACTGTGATGTGTGAATCATGTTAAGTTGTTGTTTAATTATGTTAATGATTGAATCGTTGATTGGTGTGATAGGCTTATGGATAATGTTGATTTATGATGAGTTATTGTGATGTTGTGATTGCTGTTATGAATTCTTGTTGATAATGCGAAGTTGTAGGGAGTTTTACATGATGATGCATTACCTCTATTTACTGGTAATAATGGTGATGTGGGCTTACGCCTTGTAATGATGAAAATTGTTGTAATGATGATGATTGTTGTGATGATGGTGATTGTTGTGAGTATGTGATAGTGCATTCATATACATTTGCATACTTTGTGATGACCTGGATTGGTAAACTGCGAAGAAGGTTTATGCCTTGTTGATGCCTCTATTAATTGAAAATTATTAAGATGGGAGTTTTTCTCCTTTTTTAAGATGGGAGTTATACTCCAATGGTACCACGTGCATTCGCATAGTATTAAGTCGCATTCCAAGTAGTATGATTGAGATGTTGTGTTGATGAATTAATTGTTGTATTTTGTTGATATCCTGTTGTGATGGTTGTTGTGAAGTGGTGATTTTTGAATGAACTGATTCTAATATAATTTTATCATAAGTTCTATTATAATGTTTGATATCTCACCCCTTCTGTTTGAATGTTACCCTAATGTTGGTAACGTGCAGGTAATCCAGAGTGAAGGCGGTTTACCTTCAGTAGTTTGAGTCGGTGTCATTGCTCTGATACGTAACACTTGGGGGGATGAGCGCTTGATGTTTAGTTGTTGATTAGTTCAATTGTTGAACTTTAAGATGATTGTGGTTAAGTACTTTTTATTTAGAAGTTGCTTTATGTTGGATAAAGATGTTATTATGATTTCGCTGCGTAGTTGTTCAAGTTGTTGATTTAAAAGATTAATTTATTTTGTTGTTGGTTCATCCAAAGTTTTAAAGTTTTATGTATCCATGTTGAATGCAATGGTTTTTAAGTTGAATTTGTGGCATCTTGATTCAGTTGCATATGAATTTTATAACTCTGATTTTCATTTATAATTATCGGGTATAATTGGGGTGTTACACTGGTGGACTGAAAACACGAAAGGGCGGTCCAGGAAAAAGTTAGGGATTTAAAGCATACGACTATGTCCCATTGGATCACCTACAACCAACTTTAATACTAAGATCAAAAGATCAAATGGTACAAGATCAGTGCAATTGACTTCTTCTGACGGTAAGAGAAGAGATGTTCAAAGACATAGGGGCAATAACGGAGTTGGAACCCAATGAGATCACTTCCACATGTCTATATACACTTGTTTTCACTTTGTACTCTTTCATTTCACAATGACTTCCTCTTACTAGGATATCCGTCTCTTTGTACAAAATTTCCTGTTTATAGGAAAATTATCAATACAAATATACTTTGAAGTTCAAACTTTTTGTTTTTTCTGTTTTGCTTGCAAAAACGTCCAATGACTAAAATTGAATGAGCATGTGCATATGAACATGATTAACGGTTAACAAATAAATAAGAATAGTAATAAGCATTTATTCAAAATTCTAGAAGTGGGATGACACTCAAGCTGCCCATAAATCCCTACAGAATCCCTTTCATAAGGTTATCCCCCATGAAGTCGCCAGAGCCACCTCTATAAGATTATCCCCACAGAATAGTCTTCACAAATAAGGGTAACTTCCCCACAATCTCCTCAGAAGATCACTCCAATAAATAAAGGAGTATAATCTTCTCCCCGTTAAATCTCCCCACGGAGTCCCAATCAGTATAATTCATGGAAATTATCTTCCCCGACTGAGCTTGTTCCTCCAAAACTGAAGAAAGAGACCCTGTAAAGTTTCTTCTCTTTAGCAAATTCAATTTCCCCAAGGGATTTAGTTTCCTCAACAGAGAACTTCTCCATCAAAAAGGGTTTATTTCCTCAACATGGTTTATTTCCCCAACAGACTACAAATTCCTTAACTCGAGTCTATTCCTTAGATCACTACAAATCACTGACAAAATTCTTCTCCCCAGTAAAATTGCCACTATCCCCAGAAAGTTGCTACAAAGCTTGTGTTCTGACCAAATACCAGTTAACTTTATTCTCCCCAGACAAGTCGAAATATTGTCTATCTCTTTTATCCCCAGTCAGGGTATATAAGAATTATCTTTCTCAAACGAGTCAAGTTTAACCATCTCTTTTATCCCCAGTCAGGGTATATAACAAATAAATTCCCCAATAGAGCAACAGACGACCAATGTACCTAAACTCTACTCTCCAAATAGAAATCAGCATCCCCTATAGAGTTTCCTCAAACAAGAAAGCAAGAATCCCTAGCGGAAGCATTCTAGACAAGAGTGAAGATACACCTACTCTTCATCCCCAACAATAGTCAGGGATTTATTTTCCTAGACAAAGATACACTTCAACAACATTTCACATTCATACATCATAGCATATGCATACGAAACGCATATAGCACAATCTCATTTATTTTTAGAATATCATTATGAAATGCATTTCATACATCATGACATTTCATACAACTAACTCTTTACCTTTTCAGGAAAGATCAATCAACAGACCGATACCATCAAAATCCTCAAAACAGATTGTAGGTCACTCCCTGAAACAAAAAAAAAGGGAAAATATCTACATGATGGACACTCCCTTCAAACATATGTTGGCTTAGATTAAATCGACCCAATATTTATTCTAATACTTCTATCCGTAGACCTTTTTCTGGCTCAGATTAAATCGACCAAAGATTTATTCTGATACTTCTCTCAGTTAAAGATTTTAAAACATCTGCTGGCTCAGATTAAATCGACTACAGATTTATTCTGATACTTCTGTTGGTGGACCTTTTTCTGGCTCAGATTAAATCGACCAAAGATTTATTTTGATACTTCTCTCAGTTAAATATTTAAAAACATCTGTTGGCTCAGATAAAATCGACTAAAGATTTATTATGATACTTCTCTCAGTAGACCTTTTTCTGGCTCAGATTAAATCGACCAAAGATTTATTCTAATTCTTCTATCAGTTAAAGATTTAAAAACATTTGTTGGCTCATATTAAATCGACTAAAGATTTATTATGATACTTCTCTCAGTAGACCTTTTCTGACTCAGATTAAATCGACCAAAGATTTATTCTGATACGTCTCTCAGTTAATGATTTTCAAACATCTGCTGGCTCAGACTAAATCGACTAAAGATTTATTCTGATACTTCTCTCAGTAGACCTTTTTTTGGCTCAGATTAAATCGACCAAAGATTTATTCTGATATTTCTCTCAGTTAAAGATTTAAAAACATCTACTGGCTCAGATTAAATCGACCAAAGATTTATTCTAATACTTCTCTTAGTAGACCTTTTTATGGATCAGATTAAATCGACCAAAGATTTATTCTGATACTTCTCTCAGTTAAAAATTTAAAAGCATCTGCTGGCTCAGATTAAATCGACCAAAGATTTATTCTGATACTCCTCTTAGTAGACCTTTTTATGGCTCAGATTAAATTGACCAAAGGTTTATTCTGATACTTCTCTTAGTTAAATATTTAAAGACCTTTGCTGGCTCAGATTAAATCGACCAAAGATTTATTTTGATACTTCTCTCAGTAGACCCTTTTCTGACTTGGATTAAATCGACCAAAGATTTATTCTGATACTTCTTCAAGATACAATCGAGCATAGACTCATTCTGATACTTCTATCAACAATTACTTCTGAATGGCATCTATAAGCCCATCTTTGACGATTCTCTGTCACCTCTCTAAATTTCATCTTTAATCCCATTCCCGACATAATCAACAAACAATTTTACTTCATGACCAGACAAGTGAAAATTTCTGGGCACTTAAGTGTTCAATCATCTTCTACCCTCAAGTCACGAATGACGAACAAGCCAATCTAACTCTTCAGGTTTAAGAAGATTGAACAGGGTCAGTTGTTGTACCCCAAAATTTTCCCTCTCTATTCTCGAGACATTTCTCATAAAAGATCTCAAATGCTCAAGGGTTCTCAAGACTTGGATCAGATAAGCTCACCTTAAAAGCACTAAGCCTCCAAATTAGGGTTTTGGTTTTCTCAAGGAAAATTGGATTTTTAAAGCTTCAAATGATTTTCATGGTTCATTATAGGTCTCCATGATTACTCATACCAAGTTTCAAGCCTTGCATCACAAATTTGCTCAGTCAATTGCTCATATGACTGAAAATCGGTTGTATTGCGTAAAAAGTCAATTATGGTCAACATACAGTCAAACTTCATAGTTTTTGGCCACAACAACATTTTGAAGTCATATTCATCAATTGATCAAGGTTTGATCACAATTCCTCGAGAAAAGCACTCAACTCATCAAAGGGGAAAAATTGACCAAAAATAGGGTTTTGACTAAGAATGATTGATCAATGATTCTTAACTCAGTACATGACCTAATGACTTGAAGTATAATATAAAGGACTCAAACATAATATGTTGACCTAATTTCATGACTCAAATCATTTCTCAAGATTATTGGATTGATAGTTGAAATTTGATTAACTGATGAAAAGTTAACTTATCACAAAAAGTCAAATTTTGACTTTTTGGTCAACATTGAATTTCAAAGATCAAGATTCATCAAGACCTTCAAAAAATATCAAAATTGGTCAACAATAATCAAGAAAGTCCAAAAAAATTCAAAGTTTTCAATACTTAGAAAAATTCTAAGTGTTTTTTGACCTTGATAATTTCACTACTTCATGACAATTTTTCACCAAGATGCAAGATGATTCAAGGAAAACTTTCAACATGAAAGTTTTAGATCTTGATGAATTCTACAACTTTATACCTTAGGGTTGATGTCCAAAAAATTCTTAGATTTGAAGATATAGCTTCATGAAGTCATGACATTTTTACCAAAACACTTGGTGAAATTTTCATCAAGTTAGGCAGATTTTTTATCCTAAATTCTTGGCCAATTTTAACCAAGATCCAAGATGATTTAGCCAAAGTGGTAAACATGAAGCTTGTAGACAATGTTTCAATCTTTCCAAAATGTCCAAGAACTTGAAGGGGTCATTCTTGAGCTAAGAGAATCGAAGAGAAGAAGTTGGGCATCCATTCTTGAATTACAAGTCATTTTCTTGATGAACACATAATCCAATCTCAATGATATGATGCATAATCTTGCTTTGCAGGCCTTCTAACTTGTGTATATACCCATAATTAATGGATTACATAAAATTTTTAGCTATGATCCAAGTGGTTTAAGCATTGTCCAAATCAATTTTCCATTTTAAGGAGAAAGTTAACATTGCCATTCTTGAAAAGAAAGCTTTATGAACAAAGTCAATATTGAGCCTCTAACTTGTTCTCTATGATAACACTCCATCTATAAGGTCAGAAGCATTGTGATTAAAGTGTTTAACCACTCTACGATCAAAGGTACAAGGCATTGAAACTTGATTTTTCAAGAATATTACATGTTGAGCTTAACATGTGATTTTGAATTCGGATCAACTTGAGCATTCCACACCTCTTCCCTATAAATAGAGAAACTATTTGGAAGCCAATACACGAATTCAAGAGCCCTCAAACTCCCTAAAACTCAGAATTGCACACAAACCTCCATTGTTGGCATTTCTGACCAAAAACTTCAAACACTCAAATCCCTCGTGCGTTTTCACTTCTAATAATTTACAAAGCATCTATACATCATAAATAACTCATCCCCACCCCTATTTCACAATTTTAACATCATATTCCTCATCTTCTAAACTCAAGAACAAAACTCTACACATTGACTTCTCCAGTACGATTCAGGCACTTTCAGCATAAAGTAAGATTTGCATTTGCTTCCTAGGACTGCAGTGAAGCTATCCAGATCATCACAACACCTCTAGAAGTGCTCAAACTCCATACACGATTTCCAATTTTGAGGTAAGTTTTCTCAACTTTTAACTCTCTCTAAAAGCATCATTAATGGTTACTTTGTGAATGAAAAATGTAGACATCATAGCTCTGAAGCTAACCATGCCTATAGTTTTCATTTATGTTGCCTGAGTGATGCGAATTTTGAGTTTGAACTTTCTGAAAAAGTTAGGTATTATTTGGTATCAACAGAAATTAATGTTCATCTTTGATTTATAGTTTAAGTTGTTTACATGGTTGAGTTCGTATTGAAAAATGGAGCAAGTTTCGTGTTTATACTTTTGCAAATGGTTGAGAAATGAGGAAGTTAAAAAATTCAAAAATGGTGTTGGAGATGATGGCGCGAGGAAGAAGATGAAGCATAATCAGGAATAAGTTCATTACATATTTAATAATTGTGGTCTTAACTACTGGATGTATCACCACCCCAGTGGTTAAAGCGCGCGCCCATGACCTTTGTGACATGGGTTCGAGCCCCAATGGTCCTTTTTTTTTTACATTTTCTTCTTTCATATTTCTTACATACAAGCTATACGCGCCTACCATGCACTTCAAGCCATCACCATCAGATATGTAAGTAGTAAAGATCCAACGCATCACATGTGCAGCCCATGATACACCTCAAGAAACCAGCAACACTGAATCATGAACAAGGCGCCTGGGCCTCCTGATATGGGCCCTTTCTTTTTATTTTTACTTCTTCATACTCCCATTTTACTAACAACACAGACCCACTCATCTTTTTTTATTTTGATTTTTTGAGTTAAACAAAAAAAAACCTTTGGGCCCGGTGCCCCATTTTCCTTTTTTAAACCCCCAATTACTTTTAACACCCAACCCATTTATTTTATTTCTTTTTAATATTTTTATTTATCTATTTATTTTATTTAAACCAAAAATACCAAAATATGTTTTTTCTTAAATAATTAAATTATTAAGTATTTTAATTTAAATCCTTATTTTATTTTTGTTTATATTTAGAACTTGATTTTTGTTTATTTTACACACTTTAAAATATTCTTTCCTAAATCAACATTGGCATTCAAATTATTTTCTAAATCAAATTCATTAGACTTAGGTCTTTTTTATTATTTTTCTCAACTTCAATCAAAATAGATTTCTAGGGTTTTGTCAATTAATTAATTAATTTTTTTTGTAAATAAAATTAATTAGTTAATTAGGTTAAATTATCAAATCTTTTTTCCATCAAAAACGCTAAAAAACAACCTCTCTCTTCATCCTTGCATTTTTGTACATTCTATTATTATTCATATTCAATGGTTTGTAATAGTAGTTAGGGCTTTATTGCTTCTCTCCCCCTATTCACAAACTTTTACCCCCCATTCCCAAAGCGTTGTAATAGCGTATGGCACTTAATTTCCGCAATTTATCACTTTCCTTATGATGGTTAGTAATTAGGGTTTGCATGACAAGACTAAAATAAAACCATAGAAAACCTTAATTCAAAGACAATATATTTGAAACTAAAAAACTTTGCACACTTACACCTCTAGGGTAACCCACACTTGTTTCCTCGGATATAAACATTCATGTCCCTTGAACGTGGGATGCTTTAACAAAGACCCTCAATTAAAAGATCGTAGTCCCTCGAGTACCCTTCGATGTTGCCTTCGGTAAACGATCTTAGCCCCTTACGATAATTGGTAATGCATTTTACAAGTTTCCTTCTATGACTGTACGAAGACCCACCCCTGTCCCTCACATCCAATGATATGGCTTCCTATTAACTAATGGTAGAGAAGCACTATCTAAAGGAGGAGGAAAAGAACAAAGACTTTTTGAGTAGGTAGATTGCTCGTAATTTCTTGCTCACAAATAAACCATTTTCACACCTCACACTTTCAAAAACAAACATCTTCTTAAACACTCTCTTTTCAAAACAAATATTCTCAAAACAAATACTTTGTAAACATTCTCAATGATACGAGAATCATTACAAAGTTTGCCATACTAAGGAATTTTCAAAATATTTCCAAAACAAATATTTTGTATACATTCTCAACGATACGAGAATCATTGTAAAATCACAACTTTCAAAACAACTTCAAAATATCTTTCAATTTACACAAACACAAAGCATTTTTAAAGTGATCAAGCAATTCAGAGCCCGTAGATAACTACAGATGAAAAGGGTGCTAACACCTTCCCTTTTCATAACCTACCCCCCAAACTCAAGAAAATTCTCAAAAAGTCTTTCCTGTTCTTTTCACCCTTTCCTTTATTGGATAAAGAAAAGTCGGTGGAGACTCTTGCTATCCGTAACATTTGCAATAAAACACAAAAGACCAAGTCAGTTCTCCACCGTATCACAGGTACAGATCAATCCAGTCATCTTCTTCCGACGACAAGTGATGATATGCTTGAAGATATAGAGGCAATAACAGAGTTGAAACTCGATAGGATCATTTCCACATAGTTGTTTTTCTTGTTTATCACTTTGTATTTTTTCAATTTCACAACTTCCTCTTACTAGGATTTTTGTCTCGTTGTATAAAACTGTTTGTTCATAGGCAAACTTTCAAAATCAATACAACTCAGTCTATTTCAAAATTCAAAACTATTTGTTTTACTTCCTCTGTTTTGTTTGCGAATACGTCCAATGGTTACTTTGAATGAACATATGCATTTGATATGATCACCATTTAAAAATATATGCATGAAAGCAGGATTAGCATTTATCGAAGATTCTAGGAGTCAGGATAATGTTTAAGTCATTCATAAATCCGCATAGAGAAATCTCCATGAAACTATCTCTATAGAGCTATCCTCGCAAGCTCATCCCCGACAGAGATATATTCCACAACAAATCGAATATGCCCTCAGACAGAAATTGGGGCATCTTCCAGAAGTTCACCTCCATATCCTTAATCATTAGCTTGGCATGATAATCATCCTTAATAGTTCCCATAGCGGATAAAAAAGTTTGATCATTTCCCCAGCATACAGTGGAGACTTCCTCAATGCAACCTATAAAATTCTAATCCCCATCAGAGTTTATTTCCTCGACACAATTTACAGGAGTTTAATTCCCCAGTGGAGTTTATTACTCCAACACCATAAATCCCTAACAAAGTTCTCTTCTCCAGCAGGGTTTAATCAAAGTGGCTATCCCCGGAAGAGTTTCTATGGTATCTGCAACCTGGACAGATAGCACACCGGAGAAATATCCATCTCTTTTATCCCCAGTCAGGGTACATAAGAATCAAATCCTTCAACAAAAGAACGATGAACTACCGACTGTCCTTGAATGCCTCTATCCTCAAGCAGAAGTCGAAGATCCCCAGCGAAGTATCTATAAACAGAAAGCGGGAATCCCCAACAAAATTATTCCCAGCAGAAATTGAAGAATCACTTTCTTCATCCCCAGCAACTGTCCGAGATTTATTTTCCCCAGCTAGACATTGTTCCAAGGAGCTATCGATATGCTTCAACGACATATCGCGTCCATACATAATTTCACAATACATCATAGCATATGCATACCAAAACACATATAACATTCTCATTTATTTTGAGAGAATCATTATGAAATGTATTACATGCATCATGACATTACATATAGCTAATTTTGTCTTTTCATGTAAAGTTCGCAAATAGACGAATATCATCAGCAATTTTCAAACAGGTCAGAGATTAATTCTCGAAACAGGATAGGGAAACTATCTATATGACTAGGCGGTATGAATTCCCGAAATAGGACGGGTTTACCAACAAAAAATAGGTAAGAGATTAATTCCCAAAATAGGACGAGGAAACTATCTATATGACAAGGTGGTATGAATTCCCGAAATCGGACGGGTTTACCAAAAAAAACAGATCAGAGATTAATTCCCAAAACAGGACGAGACAACTATCTATATGACCATGCGGTATGAATTCCCGAAACAGGACAGGTTTACCAACAAAAAACAAGTCATAAATTAATTCCCAAAACAGGACGGGGCAAATATCTATATGACCAGGAAATATGAATTCCCGAAACAGGGCGGATTTACCAACAAAAAACATGTCACAAATTAATTCCCGAAACAGGACGAAGCAACTATCTATATGACCAGGCGATATGAATTCCCGAAAAGGACGTGTTTACCAATGAAAAACAGATTGCAGATCAATTCCTGAAGCAGGACGAGGAGACTATCTGCATGACCAAATGATTTCCTTTAGAGACTGAATCCTGACGAGCATTTTCCCTTATATTTTCTGAAAAGCATTCTTCAGATACAATCAGGCATAGACTCATTTTTATACTCCTATCAATAGTTACTTTAAATGACATCTATAAGCCCATCTCCGATGACACTTTTTCAAATTTTCGAATGGCATCTTTAAATCCCATTCAAGCAATACTATCAACCAACAACGTTACTTTATGCTCCAGCAAGTGCAAATTTCTGGGCACTTAAGTGTTCAATCCTCTTCCACCTTCAGATCACGAATGGCGGACATGCTAATCTAACTCTCCAGGTTTAAAAAGATTGAAAGGGGCAGCTGTTGTACCCTAAAATTTACCCTCCCATTTTTGAATAAAATTGTTTCAAGACACCTCTTCATGCTCCTAGGGTTCTCAATTGCTCAAGAATACTCAAGGGTTTGAGCATACAAGCCCCTCTCCTAAGCAATTGACCTACAACTAGGGTTTTTTTTTTATCAAAGAAAATTAAGCTTCTAATGCCTTAAGTTGATTCCATGACTTCTCATATGCTTCAAGGTACCCTCATGACCAGTTTCAAGCCTTGCATCACAAGTTTGCTTAGGCAATTGCTCAGATGATTGAAAATAAACTATATTGGACAAAAAGTCAAATATGATCAACATACAGTCAAAACTAAAGATTTTTGGTCAACATCAAGATTTTCAAGTCACATTCATCATTTGATCAAGAGTTAACCATGATTCATTAAGAAAATTCAAGATTCATCAAAAGTCAAAAGTTACTAAATTAGGGTTTTCTTAAGGAGAAGTTAATTGAACTTTGACCAAGCATACCTTTCACAATCTTCATAAGAAAATTCTCAACCAAAGCCTATCTTAATGGAAGATCAATTATCTATAACTTTGTCTCTCTAAGCTCAAGGCAAAAAATGCTTCATTTGAGAGATATGAGGCAAAACATTATAGGACATTTTAAAAGTCAACAAAAAGACACTTTTTATCAAAGTAACTTACATCGAGTTAAAATCTTCAAATGGAAAAATGTCCAACATGAAAGTTGTATGAGACATCTTGAGATTTCCAAAAAGTCTAGGATCAACTTCATATGACAAAAATTGAGAGAGTTATGATTGGTGCAAGTTGAGCAATTTTGAGAAAATGCATGAAGTCCACTTTGAGCAAAATTGCATTTTTGGGCTAATGGGCCTAATATTTTAGGTTCAAACGTCTTCATGACATGTTTAAGGACCCATAAGTCCATTCATGAATTATATTTTATATTTATTTTATTTATTTTTATTTTTATTCATTTAAAAGAAAAATAAATCAAATGAATTAGTTAATTAATGGACCAAAGCATGTGGGCTTTTGTTTTGAATCATTTTGAAGCCCAATATTTTGTGACAACCAAGCCAAAAGCGTGTGAGGTATATATGGAAGGATATCTTCATTATTTTGGAAACTATTCAATTGGTTTTTGGAAACAAATCATGCCATGATTCCTCAAGATTCCTTCCATCTTTGTTACCCTAATCTAATCCTCTACATATACTCAGAAGCATCAGATCACAAACCATAGGCAAGATGCCTCCAAACACAAACCCTAGAGTTTCCAAAATTTCTTAAAACTAGGGCGCGAGTAAACCCTATTCTCCTGCAAGTTTTAACCGATTTTGAGCATTCCATTAGCTTCCTGGAAGTCTCAAGATTCCATTCTAGCCTTTACTCAAGTCCACAACATCCCATAACTCCCTCACACTAACTCACTTGTCTTGGTAGTTTCTTCAACTTTGAATTTTCCATTCATGCAATATAAATTAATTTTGTGCATTCATATATGTTCATGGTGTCATTTAGAACAGGTTAATGTGATCACATGTAAAGGTAAATGCCACATGCGCTAGATGTCACTGTTACAGTTTCAAGAAGCAAGTTGATCGTATCTCTGTATACGTTGAGTTTTAGGATAAACCGATGCCACCATTGAACTCGCAGCATGGGATTTAGGGGGGAGGGGAGGGTAGGTCCAAGGATTTGAGCTGTTTTTTTTTCTATTTTGCAGGTTTTTCAAAAAATACATCATCGGAGAAGATGATACTTCTCCTCTGCGTGTGGTGGCCGGCGCGACCAATGGCTGGTGTGGCTCTTCCCTATTCTTCCATTCAAATGACAGGGTCCCACTGACGCTGACTTGCTTTTGAATTCAAACTAAAGGCTTTTTTATTATATAATGATTTGTTTGCATCCTAGTAACAAAAAAACACAACGGCTCTGTTGGTGAAGAAAACGTGCTTGTATTATGAAGGGCATGGGTTCGATCCCAGCCTTTTGGAATTTTTTTGTTTATTTCACAAATTAACACAAGTTTACATTATATTGATTGATTCCTGATTCCTAAACACCAAAGAAACAATGGCCCGGTGGAAGGATAACACGTCTGTGAGACAATGGGGGGCGGGTACAAGTCCCACTCCATGAATTTTCTTTTGTTTTCTTTTTCTAACCTTTTCTTACTTTTTTCTTATTTTATATAACTAATTTTAATTAATTTCTTTTAATCCAATAAAAAATCAGAAAAAAACTTATAAAATCAAAAATCAGGTTTAGTCTTTTTTTATCAACTAATTTAATTAATTTAGAATTAGGATTTTGCAATTTAATTAATTAATTTGTAATTAAAATTAGACATTAGGTTTTTTTTAATTAACATATAAAACAAAACCAAAAATATACAAAAAAAATGATTTATAATATTTTAGACTTTAGGGCTATTTAAAAATAATTTACTAACATTTTATTTTTATTTTGATATTTATTTTATTATACAAATTGTATAGGATGAACAAATTTTGTAATAACCTAGTTTAAATTCCCGCACAATTTCTTTATCTTGTAACCGCCCCAAGACCTTGTAATAGCGTATGACTTTACTTTTCCACACTTATATTTTTTGTATTGTATATATATATATATATATATATATATATATATATATATATATATATATATATATATATATATATATATATATATATATATATATATATATATATATATATATATATATATATATATAACTGTGTAGTAATAGGCTTGTATAGAAAGATAAATTTAATCGGTAGATAACCTTAAACAATTCCAAGATAACGCAACTGTAATTGACTCACTATTCATACTTGCAACTCTAGGGTAACCTCCTCTTGTTGCCTTCAGTTAATTGGTCATGTCCCTCGAAAATAGGGATACTTTAGCAAAAGACCCTCGAACAAAGATCATAGTCTCTCGATGACCCTTCAATGTTTCCTATGAAAAATGATCTAGTCCCTCTGATACAATTGCTAAAGTATCTCTATATGTTGCCTTCAATGACCATTCGATGACCCTTCGCCTATCCCTTCATATCTAATAGATGGGGCTACCTACAAACTAATGGTATGGATAACACTATCTCTAAAGGAGAATGAAAAGAATAAGAACGACCTTTAGTGGGTAAGGAACTTTTAATCGCTTTCTCACAATCTTTTCTAAAATAAACATTTTTTCACATCACACTCTTCAAAACCTTTTCAAACACTTTGTACGCATTCTTGAGGACTAATACAAGAATCATTACAAAGTTGGTCGTACTTTGGCTTTTCAAAATATTTTCAAACAAAACACACACACAAAGAAAAATTTTCAAAGTTAGATAGCGATTAAGAGCCCGTAGATAACTACAGATGAAAAGGGTGCTAACACCTTCCCTTTTCATATCCTACCCCCCGAACTCAAAATCTATCAAGGCCTTTCCTGTTCTTTTCTCCCTTTCCTAAATATTGGATAAAAGAAAAGTCGGTGGCGACTCTTGCTATCCGCAACATTTGTAATAAAAAGCTAAAAAACATCAGTTCACCCACTGTATTACAAGGGGAAACCTTCCAAGATTCAAATGTTGGGGCAGTACATATCAAGTTCATCCAACTGCATGTAGGGTCCAAGTTCCCACTTAAACAACTTCAAGAACAAAACTTTTCAAACTTTGAATACTTGGGGAAATCCATGTCGGGTTCACGTCATGTCATGGTGAGATCCAAACTCTTTCCAAGGTTACTTCCTCCAGATCCTGGAGATTGAGGGGCACATATTTCAAAATTCAAATGTTGGGGAAAACCACTGCGAGACTCGATCAAAAGGGGTTGATTCAAAATAGTTTATCAAAGCCAAACATTTCAAGAGTCTTTTAATCAGGGGCATAGTTCATGATATTAGGGCCATTGATATTATGATCAAAATATTTCCAAGCTCATGTCAATGAGAACCTCCTTAAAGACCCAACATATTCCACATAGGGGCAAGCTCTCTGCGTACTTTCATAATCTTCAGCGGATCTTTTCTCCTACATCAGTAATCTTTGAGTTCAAATCGAGTATTGGAAAATCATGATAGCATAACATTCAACCATCATGTGACACACAACCTTGTTTCATAAGCAACCTCTCTACGTCTTAACAACCTGAATCCGTCAGAAGCATACGAGTCGGCATAAATTGTTGTCATGCATTCATTAGGTTACTTCGATCCAGAATCAAGATATACCTATCATCTCATCCGGTTGACGAATTCTGATAACATGGATGTAAATAAGGGCCCAATCTCACTTGGCGTCAACCCTTAAGCCCAATTGGCACCTCAAAATTCCAACATCCAATGATATATATATATATATATATATATATATATATATATATATATATATATATATATATATATATATATATATATATATATATATATATATATATATATATATATATATATATATATATATATATATATATGAGTTATGCATTACAGGCATTGGCCAGTTATTCTACTTATTAATTCCTACATCTACATGCATACATAACATATCATAAACCAGGAGTTAAGACCTCCCGTAAAAAACCCTGAGTCAATTTATAGGGGAGTCACTATTCTCAATTCAAGTACAATCTCCAGCTAAGTTAGTAACATCTCTCTGACTATTCCTCTAAGTGAGTCTGTCGTACAATCATTCTTCGTCAAATTGAATTGTAAGCAGCCTTACGTACAATCTTCCAAGATGCCTTACATACAACCATCAAAGTCATGAGAAGCCTCACACTTGCCAATCACCTGATCAATGTCTCCGGTGACCTTACCGATGTTAGTAACCCTGCCAACTATTCCACCTTTCCAAACCACCAAGTTGATACTATTCTAATAACCATACTGACATTGGTGTAAACTCCAATTCTCGTCTGGCAGTGTTCCAATTTCCATTTGGAAGCTAATCCTTATCACCAGTTCTCGGCTGGTAGCTTGTCTTAGGAATTGATTATGTAGTTCAAATAAAATGGGCATTACATTTATCAATCATTTCATCATTTCAATTCATAATATTATCATATTAAGCATGCATACCATACATCATGCATACATCAAGCAAAATCATATCAAACATGCATACATGCATTACATTTAATCACATATGCCCATGAAAACTGGAAAAAAATCTCAGGGCATGACTACCAGCTAAGACGAACTCAAATGCAAATCCAAGCTCAGCACTATCCATTTCATCTTTCTATCACTATATTACCTCAGTTGAGAACAGACACAACCATCAAAGGTACCACTATCAAAATTTCACTAGAAAACTTACCTATGATTCATATCCAAGGCATAACCATCACCAGCCTACAGACATTATACTTGCAATTATCAAATTCAAACTTTTCAAGTTCAAACCTTTCAAAAACATTCAATTTCATTTGGTTATCAAGACTTAGTTGAGAACAGACGCAACCAGTAAAACTTTGATCTTATACCTTAGTTGAGAACAAAAACAACTGGTATAAATTTGATCTTATTCAACAAATACCTTGGTAGAGAACAAACACAATCGACATCATCAGTGAAACTTCAGTTTCAATCTTCAAACCTAGAATTCTTCATGCTAAAAAATTACATTGGTTGAGAACAGACACAACCGGTAAAAAAATCTGATCTCGTCTTTGATCTAGTTGTCCAAGATTTGATCATTAAAACACTTTTCAATCATATACCCCCTAGGTTGTGGTAGGTGCGCAAATTGTCGGGTTCATATTATTCATCCCCTAGGTAGTGATGAATAACATAAGCTTACCCATGTTGTCTTTTATCCCCTAGGTTGTGATAAATGTGTTGGTTCTTCCTCGTACTGTTTACTTCTTAGGTTGTAATAAACATGATGAAATTTGCGATATAACTCATTGTGTCAGTCTCCATGCAACAATGTGTTATAAAGCTCTTTCAAATATCTATCCCCCAGGTCGTGATAAATGCACATGCCCATCCTCATACTATTTACTCCCTAGGTTGTAGTAAACATGACGAAATCTACGATATAAACTCATTGTGTCAGTCTCCATGCAGCAATGTATTATCAAACTTTGTTTTATTCATCCCCTAGGCCGTGATGAATATAATTAGAGTCTTAAGCTTACTATGTTATTCTCTATGTGTTGGTAAGATATTTTCATCTCGTATTGTGTACTCTCTAGGTTGTAGTAAATATACGAAATCTACAATATAACTCATTGCGCTAGTGCCGAAGCAACAATAGGTTATCTGTCTCTCTATAATATAATTCATTTTGTTAGTCTCCAAGCAGCAATGGATTATCCAACTTTGTGTTATTCATCCCCTAGGTTGCGATGAATATTAAAAATTTGCGTTGTTAGCTTACTATGTTAGTATCAAAGTGTTAGTGAGTCAAATTTTAAATTAATATTTTTTACTCTGTAACTGCAATATAGTTTGTTACATCAGTCTCAATGCAACAATAAGTTATCAATTTTTTAACTTGTGTTATTTACCTACCAGGTTATGATAAATACACAAAAATATGCAATCTCTCTTCTAGTTATTGGTGAGTTATACACGTCATCATATCTAGGTCAATTTCACTTTTTTCTCTAATTCTGGTAGGATGATACATCATCATCTTTACCTATCTCTTTATCCAAAATCTCGTAGGATGATACATCATCGTTTTTGCCTATTTCTTTGAGCTCTTGGGTATTTTATAACAGTGTATCCTTATTTAATAATCTATGGTCCAAATTTCCGGGTCTTTCATTATTTAATAACCCTCTGATTCGAATGAGCGAGACCTATGCCCTTCGCACACTTCAATCAAAGAGTAATTAAATAGGTGCAACTGTCATATCCCAAATTTATCCTCCTATTTTTCTCGTTATCTATAGCCGAATATCCAGTCATTTAAAAGTCTTTAATTCTAAAAATTTAAAATGTCTCTTTGATATAATAAATAAAATTATTATTTAAAATATAAATAAATTTATTTATTTATCATCTTTCTTCACTTTGTATATGTGCTTAGTTTTATCCAACATTGACTTATTTAGTTTTAATTATTTAAAAGGTATATAATAGTTTATTTTGACATTATTTATATATTTCTTTTAAAATAGAAAATATTATACCATCCTTTTAAATTTTAAATACTACTTTTATTTCAAATAATTAAGATAGCACAATTGGTGTGAGAGCATTGGTAAGAATATTGAGTATAAGTTTGCGGATTTGATTCTCATTGCGCTACCTTTTATATTTTATTATTCTTTTGTTTTTTTTATTTAAAAAGGATAAAAAGGTCATTTTTAGATTATTTTATTATTATTTTCGTTTTCTATTTTTTATTTTTTAAATATTTTATTTTTATGCATTTAATAGTTAAATTTGGAAAAAATAAATAAAATATTTTCAAATCAATCTCAATGTTTGGAATAGTCATAAACAAGGCAAGATTCATAATCTGGTTCACCAAGTTATGGACCAAATTTCAATCAATTTCCAATCTTCAAAATCATATCAAAAATAGATCAATCTCACTTGGTGCACTTTGGATATTTTTTTGTTACTAACTATTTCTATTTTCTAATTATTTTCAAAATCACAAAAATCATATTTTTTATTATTTAAATATTATTTTCGTATTTTTAATTAATGCATTTTCAAAATAATTATTTATTTAATTTGATGCACTTTTTATAAAAATTGAATGCAAAAATTATAATAATTACCAAAAATATTATTAATTGTTTCTTATTGGTCAATGTGTGTCAATTTGTGACATAACTCACTTCTGATTGGTCAGCTTGCTGACCAAGATAAAATCTTAAACTTTGGGTTTTTCTTGGTGTGGACTATTTCCTTTTTGGGGTGTCTTTAACTTAATTTCAAATCTATAAATAAGACTCTCTTCACCCTAAAACTTTCATCAGCAACCATTTCGAGAATCAATAATCATTTGCAGATCAACAACTAACTAGAGTTCTCCTAAAAGTTGTTGCTCTTCACATCGAAGAACAACAACAAAGAAACTCTAAAGTCTCCATCAACAATCTTTTGGTGATCAACAATCTTATCAATAATTATTTTATGATTTTGAACATAACACCTAAAAATTTTCTCACAATTGGAGGGCGAATTTTCTAACAATATCACACTCAACCTCTCTCCAAATGCTTCTTGTTAGGTGCCACCTCTTTTTTTTCTCATTTTTTTGCTTTGATGAAAGAGAAGCTACCTTTGGTTGTTCTTTTAATATAAGTTGTTTATGTTTTTATTATAATATATGTTATTATAATATGTGTTGGTATTATAATACTGGTTGTTATTATAATTAGTGGCCTTTGTAAATCAAATTGTATTGCTACTTCGAAGCAAACAGTACGTCTCCTCTTTCCTTCTTCTATTGCTTTTTTTATTTATTTATTTTTACTAATTAGTTATTGTTACTAATTAATCATTTATTAAAATTAGGATTAATGATGGGCTTTGACCCTCCTCTTTTAATCCACACCCCTCTACGAATTTAGGTCAAGTTTAATTTATGAACTTGGACCCTTAATTTTTTCACCCCTAATTTTACTAAGTCACTGTAAAAGGACACTCCCCTACACTTTGGGTCCAAATTCAACATCTGAATTTAGGGCCTTACTCTTCATACCGCCAATCTTTTACTAACTAACCGAAAATACACCCCCTTGTGTAAATTAATTAAAATTAATTTTTTTACATTTTATTTTATCTATCAATTTATTTATTTATATTTTCATAATTAAAATTTATTTTTATAATAAATTCTAAAATTATTTACTTACTAATTCAAATCTTTTTTAATTGCATTAAAATCATTTTTCCTCATGCATTAAAATAATTTTTTTAGATATTAATATATTAAAAAAATATCTAACCAATTAAATTACCAACAATTTTCACTAACCTAATTCAAACCTTATGTCTATTTTCAAAAAGGATTATGGAGATATTTCTCATTAACTGCGAACTTCGTCTAACAACTCCGCAATTTACAAACCCAAACTTGGTTCAAGGATTAATTCGAGATATTTCTATAATCCATAAAAAACATCAACCGACAACTGCGAACTACGAATTGGGACTATGATTCCTCATAAGAGGATACATATGCATATGACTAAAATCGTGGCGAGTTTCCCTAATAAAAATTAAAACCATATTTCCTAAGCCGAAAATCTAAGCCCCGGTATCCTTGTGAACAAGGTAGATGCGGGGTGCCTAACACCTTCCTTTCGTCTAAGAACGAGTTCAACAATTTAGAATCTCTAACAAAGTTAGAGTTATCCTTTATATTCCCTTCCTAAAGATAAAAACTAAGGCGACTCTTATTTTCAAACCGGTTACAACAATTGGTGACTCTGTTGGGGACTCAACCCTAAGGTCATAAGCCTTTCGTTGGATTTAGGGTTTTGAGGTTTTTCTATTTTTGGTATTTTCTTTACAGTTATTTATTTCGATTTATTTTTATTTTTATTATACTTTTCTAAAATGCTATATTTATTTGTGATGAGATTTTATTATTTTAAATAAAAAATTTCAAAACCCTTAGAAAGAAGGTTCGTCTATTAGCCAAGGGGATACATAACCCCTATGAGTTTATGTGACGACTTCACCTAGAGTCGGTGAAATTCTGCAAAAGGAATATGTCTCAAGAGACATCCTCTTGGGGAGTAGGACTTTAGAATGAAACCTATGACTCTTTGTATAACCCTAAACCAAAATCTCATGGTGAGACTTTGTATGATCTTAGAGACGAAAGTTTTGGTCTACAATGAGGCTCTAGTTAAGGGAGGCCCTTGTTCATTTCCCTCTAGTGTAATCTATGATACCCTCAATGAAGCCACCTCATGAGGAAGGGTAGAAAAACTTAGAACCTTTATAGGAGCTCTCCTATAGGTTATTCTATCAACATCTTATCCTCTTAACCCGTAAGGGTATCCTCATCTCTATATCTATCCCATAACTGGTATAGGGTATTCACATACCCTAAACTCGTATAGGGTATTCACTACCCTAAGCCCATAACAATTTATGTTTGTCAATTACAAATCATAGTTCCATAGGGATTCCATTAAGTATGTTATAATCCTTAGGCCAGTAAGGACTTCCATAGGGTCTGTTACAATCCCTAGCCTGTAGGGGTTCCTTTTTGTGCAGCGCGATCTCTAGCCTGCATGAATCCCCTTTTGTCTGTCACTGCCCTTAGAACCTTAGGATCTTGACCTTCATATGAAACTTTCACACGAAAGACGTCCTTGCTAATGCACACCATGTGGCCTATATCAGGCCACAGGATTTGGTGACTATTGACTGGATACCATGTGCTCTCTTCCATGCTATTCCCTCAAGTCCAACCTTCACCTCATCGTTTGTTGGTCTATCACAATTCCTAGCCATTAGGAATTCTCGTCCCTTTGTACAATCCCTAGCTTGTAGGGATTCCTCTTTGTTTTTCATTGCCCATAATCCTCAAGGAGTTCCTGTGTATCTCAATCTCTGAGTAAGTATAGTTCCATAATCCTTAAGGAGTTCTTCTCAATCTCAATCTCTGAGTCAGTATAGGGTATCCTTATTTCCATGTCTATCATTAAACCTGTATAGGGTACCCTTATATTTACCTTCGTGCTACATTTGTGTCGCATATCCATGAAATTTTTTTTTGCATACCCTTAAAAGCCAAAAAATATTTTTTCATACCCATGCATTCACATACATTCATACATTTGCATCTCATTCATTTCTACCTTCGCACTTATCCAACTATTACCCACATGCTAGCTGATTTCTTGATACCCACAAACGAACTTAAGAAATTATGAAATTATGGAAGAAGGAGATTAACATTGGAGATTCAATGGAGCTTGGTCCTACAAATCTTATTGTGAAGAAAAGGCATCCCTTCACCATGACAATGACATACCTACACAATGCCTCAAATGCCACTACTACTGGTGATTCCACTACATCAAGAACAATTTCCCCATCAACATAATTGGTATGCCCAAGAAGATTCCATGGTCACCCCCATGCTATGACAAGTCCGAGAACTACAAAGCATCTCCTAAAGTAAGTGGATCAAGCTAAAAAACTTATCAATATGATCATTAGACATTATCAATTTCAAATTGTAATTTCCAAGTTGCTAAGTTGTATTTTGTGTGAACTTGTATCTTTTGGTTAGTAATTATAATTAAATAAGCATGCATGTTTTTTAAATCGATCAATTTGTATTCACTCTCCTATCACTTTCCATAAATAATCAACGACTTTCCATTTTCACTCTTCTTTTCTATCTTCCATTACACAACATTAAAAAACTTCGATAGAGAATGATGTAAACTAAATTAACTGAATTATGCTGGTGTATGCTTTCAATGTAAGATCGAGATGACGATGTAAGGCATTGTTTCAATTCCTGAACAATGGAGAAATATGGGAGTTAATCCATAGTCAAACCCCTCAAGCCAGAAGTTGGAGTTTTGTTCTATTTTCTACAAAAAACCCTTAATTTCAACCAGCGACAAGGTATATTTCAATTAATTTAATTATGCATTTAAACCCGAGGGGAATCAGGCCATCTAAGAAAAGGTTCAAGCGTATCTCCTTCCTTGGTAAACCATTGAGGAAAAGATCTGAGCAAAGCATCAATCACATTATCTTCCTCGTACAAAGATTAAGGAAGAAATCAATAAAGACAAAGTTCACAACATCTTCTTCCTCAACACATCATTCAAAATCGAGGAAACGATAAAAACAAAGCTTACAACAATTAGCATGGAAGTCACAAATTTTCAAAGTCAAAAAAATAAATGTTGTACCCTAAAATTTTCCCTCCCATTTTTTTCATTCAAGATGCTATCTTAGGGTTTCTCAAATACATAAAATGGCTTACGGTTCGATCAAATAGATTCTCCTCCTAGGAATTGAGTCAACAGCTAGGGTTTGTTATTTCTTAAGAAAAATTGAGTTTCCAAGGTTTTAAATGGTCTTTATGGTTCTTCATGTAATCTCAAGGATGTTTGTGTCAGTTTTCAAACTTTGCATCATAAGTTTTCTCAGTCAACGGTTCAGATGACTGAAAATGAACTGCATTGACCCAAAAATCGACCTTTTGCAAGATCAAGTTCAAAAGATTGTAACTTCTTCATTATTCGATATTTTTTAGTGTTTATTTTTGCTTATAACTCTCCTTGATGTCATCCCCAATTTCTATTCACAAGTCAAGAGCTGATTACGTGCAAAAGATCATCAGAAATTTCGAATACTTTAGAGGTCATTTTGAAAATTTGACCTAATCACGAGACATTTTTGTCCAATTTTCGAGGTTCATAACTTTTTCAATTTTCAATGTTCTGAAGCGATTCATTTTACGGAGCATCACAAATAGCATTTTCTATGAGATTGCTTCAACGATCAAAGTCAAAATGCGTTTGGAAGACCATGAAATTTATTGAAATTCTATAGGAATTTCTTGACTTTAGAATGTTATTAACTTCTAGATGTTTATCATTATGTTGAGATGATTCATTTAAATAAGAGTTTGAGTTTTAAGGTTCATGGATAGTTTGTCATTCACACTTCAAATTGTTTGCGTTTGAACGATAACGATTATTAGATTGAAGTGGGATTTTGATCAAAATTCTTAAACGCAAGATTCGTAATATTGGCACGTATTTCAATTTACTATGAATTGAAGATATGGATTTTAATGAAGAAGATTTGAGGATCCATTCAAATAATTCTTTTGACTTCGACTCAATTTAAGCATGTGAGGCATAATTCATTCATATGAATTTGTCTTTGTTTCAAGATATTCAAAAGGATCAATATTCTTATGGCGCAAGTTTGATATATTTGAAAAAAATTCATTCATATGAACTGTTTCGAATTCAAGATATTCATCAACTTCATTCATCTTCATTTAAATTTCCAATATTTCTTTCAAATCAATTACAAGTGCAACATCAATTCCAATTCCAAATTTCAAGACATGTTACTAATTATCTTTCAAACTCAAAGTGCTAGTTTCTTTTTGGTTTTCAAAGTTTGTTTTCATCATCAATTTCAAGAGAACCATAGCTTTACTTTGTTTCAATTTCAACTTAATGTCACAAAGAGAATACAAGTGTTATAGCCTAAGTTTTCAAATCACATTCATGTTACAAGAGCAATTTCAAGTTTTATTACTAAATCTTCAAGATTCATCATCAAGTACACATATTAACATCTAAGTTCTAATACTTACACTTTAAACATAAATCCAATACAAGAATCCTCAAGTTTTCCTATGGTCTAAGCTAAATCACAACATCAATTCTACACAAAGGTGCTCAAGATTTCTAAGCCTAAACTCCAAGCTCCAAAGCTTCATGGTCCTTTTGAATTTACTTTGTGCAAGACCTTAATTTCATGGTAGCCTTGAGTTTGTCTTGCTTCAATGATCCATAACAACCATGCTCATCTCATGAAACAAAAAGGAAACAAAACAGAAGAATATGTTAGCAAGAAATTAAGAAGTAAACAATGGATCGTACACAAGAAATTCCCAAAGTTTCATCATAAGGATTTGCGTCGAGAATCAGAAAAAAAGGGGTGTCTTAATCACATTCAAGCAACCCAGCCTCATAGAAAAATCACAATCTAATCATTGGCCCAAAGAAATATTTTCATTGCAAATCACAAAAATATATGTTTTGGGTTCACAAAGAAAATGTTGTAAAAAAATAAGACTGCATTGCAGCCTGCATTACTGTAAAAAAGACAAACACAAAAGGCCAACATGCTGGCAAAATAGGCTGCATTGAAACAGTCCAAAAAACTGTAATACCACCCTTCAAAACCTGTACCAAGACAGGCCAAAAAATGCGCACAAATAGGAAAAACATAAGCTGCATCAAAAAGTGAAGAAACAACATATCCCAATTATTCAAACCTCTCATATTTTCCCCCCATTTTCTCGTTATTATTCAATATAAGAGAAACAGTAACATACAAAAGATGAGATCTTTTTGTCCATCAAAAAAAGAAAGAGCAAAAACAGTTTTCTTTTACAACAAAGCATCAACATCGTCCAACAACAAGTTCATCAATTTTTACATCACTGTATACACAAAACCAAATAGAAAATAGACCACACACAAAAATCATAACAATCTTGAACTTATTCTCATCATCTTCCCAAAAACGCCATTCCCTACAGAAATAAAGAAAATATAAAAGTAGGAATCAACTCCCCTGTCAAACGAAGAGCTGTGAAGTCACCAGCAGCAAAATCAAGCCCAACATTTTCAGAAAAAACAGATCCAGACCGGTAAAATTTTTGTTATTGCTCGACATTCATCATAAATATCAAATCTCCTACATGCATTATTTTAATTTTATAATCAAATAATATAATAAAAATCCAGAAAATAATTATAGAGTGAAACAAAAACATCAACACCTTCAAACAAATTCACTCACTTGTCATCAAAACCGGTCTCAACAACACTTTTTCTGTTCCAACCAAACACATCCAATTTTGTACCATTTCACCTTTCGACGACATCTCCTATGCTCTATCCATCTCACCTGCCAATACTCTCCCCACGAGTTTTATCTCTCTCTCCAACATCCTAGATCGATCATCATCCTTATCAATGTCGCTGCTCCCTTTGATCATGCAATCTTTATGCTCTCCGTTTATATGGGTCCGGGAGACACCATCATCGATGGTGGTAACAAATGGTGCGAAAACACCTAACGGAGGATTCAAGAAATTTCGAAAAAAAGGGTATTCTATATCTCGGTATAGGGGTTTCTGGAGGTGAAGAAGGTGCGAGGAACGGTCCGCCGTTTATGTTGGGTGGATCTTACCAGGCTTATAGTGATACTCGGGATTCTTGTGAAGGTTTCTGCTCAGGTTGAAGATGGGTCTTGTGTTACGTATAGTGTTGAGTTATGAGAAGATGAACAGAGTTAGAGGCAAGGATAGAGGGATGAAGATTTGAATAAGGAAGAGAGAGTGTGATTTTTTTATTTTTTACGTTAAAAATATAGAGATAAGCATTTAAAAATAACAATAATTAATTGTTCTTTTCCCTTCCCAATGCTAGACAACCAGCGGCGCATCCCCTTGTTTCTTTAGGATTTTTCGTAAACTCTTCCTTGCCTTTTCCCAACTAGGTCAGCCTCTTTGGGCCTGTTGGCCCAAATCTTTACCGTTTTCCCCTTTTATATTAATAAAGGTGCCATAATACATGAAGGGTCGAGTGGTGCAATTGTTAAGGCGTTGGTGTTTAGAGGAAAGGTCCCGGATTCGAGACTCCCCGGTACATTTTTTTTCTTTTGATTTCATTTTCTTCTTTATTTTTTTGAACAAAAAAAACCCTCTTGGGCTCCTCATTGTTGGGCCTCAGTGCCTCAGCCCCTTATACACCATACACCATGATTTGGTTTCACACCCCCAGGCCTAATATTTTCTATTTTTGTTTTCTTTTAAATCAATAAAAATCAATAATGATTAGTTTTAGACATGTTGATTTTCTATTCTAATAAATAAATTTTATACAACATTAACATAAAAATGACTAAAATTTAATTTAGGACTTTGTAAATAATTTTGTCAACATTTTTTTTATATATAGTTTAATAAATTTGTTTTAAAATATTTATTTTATACATAATAAAATTCAAATAAGAATAATAGAATAGAAATTTATTTTCAATTTTTCCACACAAACAAAATACCAGGAACTTTATTTTCATACTTTGTTAATTAATTTTTACTTCATAGATTGTTGTAGTTTTAATTAATTGTTCAATTCGATTTGGTTGTATTGATTGCCTATTTGGACTTTTAATAACATTGATCCATCCTCATTTATAAATTTGTACTCCCCATTTCCGAAAGCTCTGTAATAGCGTAGAATTTTAATTTCGGCAATTTACTATTTTTCTTTATACTGTATAGTAATTAGGTGTGTATGGCAAGACATAAAAACAATCGCTAGATAACCTAATTTCAAGACAATCCAATTGAAAACAAATCACTTTGCACATGCACACCTTTAGGGTAACCTCGCTTGTTGCCTTCGGAAAAACAATCATGTCCCTCGAACGTAGGACGTTTTAGCAAAGACCCTTCGATAAAAAAAATCATAGTCCCTCGATGTCCCTCGATGTTGCCTTCGGTAAATGATCTAGCCCCTTATGGAAATTGCTAAAGCGTCTTACAAGTTGCTTTCTTTGGAGCCTTATCTAGATTAGGTTCGAGCTCATGCTCAAAATCTCATGATGCCTTATGAGACCATTCTATCTATCATCATGGAGCCTATTACCGAGGGAGATGTTCCTTACACTATTCTCCATCCTGACATGCCGACTACTCTCGAGGAGTTGCAAAGATCTTAGATTCAACTCAAAGGGGAGTGAGACACCTATGAAACCCATTTCTACACAAGTGAGAAGAAGGTTCTGGAGCTCACAAGACAACTCAATGAAGATTAGAGTTTGAATGCCTATATTGCACTGAAGAGGATGCGCTCGTGGGAGGCTTGATTCTTTTTTGTTTTAGGATTTTATTTTGTATTATCTTTGTTTCTTCCATAGTAAGCCCAAGGGGCATTTGTGTAACCATTTTAACTTATTAATGCAATCAATGTTCACTACCTTTTGTCTAAACAAATTTAAATCTTCTAAATCCTTGAAATCATTCGCATACACACTTTCATGCATCATAACATAAACAGGTTTTCCACAATAAGTTTCCTTATCTTTCTATTGTTTATTTCTGTAAGATGCATAATGAACAAACAGGGAAGGACTTGCAAGCGCAGAATTCCCAGTTCCAAGTGACCTTGTTATCTCTGGCTAAGGGGAAACAAGAGCTGATTATTATGCTAGTAGCCAAGAAGAAAACCAAAAATAAGGCCTTCATAAACATGGGTAAGAGATTCAAAGGTCCGGTT
The DNA here is from genome assembly GCA_948472305.1 of Vicia faba. Lineage (NCBI taxonomy): Eukaryota > Viridiplantae > Streptophyta > Magnoliopsida > Fabales > Fabaceae > Vicia > Vicia faba. The sequence continues at coordinate 286,750,870 of OX451740.1, read as the reverse complement.
CTCCAGGTACAGATATTCGAAGAGTCGTTTGAGGAGGGCGAAAATCAAGACGAAGAGGCAAGGAGCACCAGTGTTGGGGTTGCCAATAATCAAGCTTCTGAAAACGAAGATTACTTTAATGAGCAATATCCTCCGGCTGAGGATAAATACAAGTAGTTGGAGGATAGATTAAAGGTTGCTGAAATTCAAGTCGTGCCTGGTTTGGATTTTAGTGAGTTGGGCTTAGTACATGGGGTCGTTATTCCCCATAAGTTCAAAATACCGGTCTTCGTCAAGTACGACGGGGTTTCCTGCCTGAAACTCCATCTAAGGTCTTACGTGTGCAAGATACAGCTGCACACTACCGACAAAAATATCTGGTTCCATTTCTTCCAAGAGAGACTGGATGGGACTCAACTTGAATGGTTCTATTAATTGGAGGGTTCCCGCATCCACACATGGGAAGATCTAGCCACTGCTTTTTATCATCAGTACCAATATAATACCGATCTGGAACCAACCAGAGTTCAACTTCAAGGAATGATAATGGGGTATAATGAAGGGTTTAAAGAGTACGCACAAAAATGGAGGGATCTTGCTGGTAGGGTCCAACCACCACTAACTGATAAAGAACTAGTTGACATGTTCATGGGTACATTAACTGGCCCAATTTTTAACCTATTGATTGGGAGTTCTTCGTCTGGTTTCACCGAGTTGATACTAACTGGTGAAAGGGTAGAAAGTGGCATTAAGAGTGCAAAAATTCCCATGACATCTGCTTCCGCATCCAATACTGTAAAAAAAGCCCTTCCATCGAAAGAAGGAAACAAATGTTGTGTATGGAGCAAGGGCCTATACCAAGAAGGATCATTGATCCTCTGTTAATTTTAAGTTAATCTCCAACCCACCATCTTCTGAAAGGCAATCATCCAACAATCAACAATCCGAAGTTCCTCAAAGACAGTTCACGAGGATAAGCATGTAACTGTCTCAAGCCTTACAATATTTGTTGAAGGTCAATTTAGTGACATTGCATGATCCACCATCCAATCCAAACATTTCATCACCTAAGTATAATCCAAATACCAAGTGTGCCTATCATTTCAACAGCCATGGGCATGAAACAGATCAATGATGGGCTTTGAAGAATAAGATTCAAGATCTGATAGATAATAAAATAGTTGAATTTGATCCACATTCTACTCCAAATGTGATAAACCAATGCCGAACCATGGCAAAGGTGTTAATGTAATTGATGATACTACTTTTGTTTCCTCCATTAAATATTTAACAACTCCATTAACTACTGTGAAGGATAATTTGCTGAGAGTTGGGGTGTTCCCTGGCTGTTATAAAGATTGTGTTTGCTGTGATCAATAAGTAAATGGGTGCAAGCGGCTGAAGGAAGGTATGCAACGCCAGATAAAAAGTCGCGAGATCCTGTTTGAGAAGATTTCTACCATCAAAAGTTTAATCAACAAAGCCGAAGACTTGTCCATCATAACAATTTACAACAAGCCTTTTAGGATCCCCTCAAAGGGTCCTATTATAATTTCAAATTAACCAACCATTTCTCCTTTAATAATCACTACAGCTGGGCCTATTCCCATCACCTCTGACAAAGAGGTTCCATGGAATTATGGTGCTGATGTTTATTATCATGGGATAAAATAAGATTCTTGGATCAACGAAGACGAAACTAATGTTACTAATATTGTGGGTTCTAGTAAAGTAACAAAAACAGGGAGGATCTTTTCCCCTGTTATCTCACCTCCGACTACTATGATAACTCAAGTCTGCATAAAAAATGACAAGTCTAGTGCCAACACTAGAGGCAAAGAGAAAAAAGGGGAGCCTGCTAGGATAGAGGCACCTACCAAAGATACTAATGCTGAAGGACCCTCGACTCGAGAGATGGAGGAAATCCTGAGAATCATAAAGAAGAGTGACTTTAAAATAGTTGAGAAACTGGGGAAAACCCCTACAAAATTTCCATGCTGTGATTGTTACTCTCTTCGGACGTTCATTCCCAAGCCTTAATCAAGTTCTTGAAGAAAGCCCATGTGCCCCAAGAAACCACAGTTGGCTAGTTCGAGAACTGTGTTGCAAGTTTAACGGCTGACAATGGATTAGGGTTCTCCGACGCTGATTTGACTCCTATGGGAAGGAACCACAACAAAGCCTTGCATGTATCTATTGAATCCAAGGGAACCACCCTGGCACATGTCTTAATTGATACTGGATCATCCCTAAATGTTCTACCCAAAGGTGCTTTGGACCGGCTAGATTGCAAAGGCCTGGTGTTAAAACCAAGTGAGATTGTGGTAAGGGATTTTGATGGGTCTAAAAGGATGGTTCATGGAGAGGTGGATCTCCCAATTAAAGTTGGCTCACAAATTTTCAACTATACCTTCTACGTAATGGACATTTGTCCTGCTTATTCATGTTTTCTAGGGCCCCATTCTATACATGGGGAAGGGGCAGTAACATCCACCCTTCATCAAAAGTTAAAATACCCAGTCAAGGGGAATATTGTCACTGTTTGTGGTGAAGAGGAATTCATGGTTAGCCACCTAAATTCCTTTAAGTATGTAGAAATGGATGGTGAATTCATAGAAACTTCATGCCAGGCTTTCGAAGTTGTTCCTCCTATGGTTGCCACCACCAAAATCTCCTCCAACATATAAAAAGCTGATGAAGTTATACCAATAATGGTATCACTTAAGGATGCTCGTGCCATGGTCGGAGATGGAAACTGTATTGTCTGGGACAACTTGCCAATATTCTGTTTAAAGCATACAAATTTGGGTTGGGTTTCACCATCAAAGCTCAGAAAGAGGTCAGACGCGCTCGTGTGGGAAAGCCACCTCTTCGCATCGGAAATCATGAAGTAAATGTTGTGGAAGACTCTGATGACGAATGTGCTTTTGAAGAATGGAGCTACCCTACTGTCGGAGGAAAGCTCAACAACTGGAATGCAATGGACTTCATTCTCATCTCCTTCCACGAGGAGTAAGTACTGTTTACTGTTTTCTGTCAATTCAAGAACTTTTGTCTGTAATTTTTTCCAAACAATGATTTTTAAGCTAGGTTCCTTTCCCGGGGCACCATGGTCCATTTGTTAAGGGTTTTGTTCATGTTCATTTATCATATGATCATTCAATGAAAATGTTGGACCTTTTGCATTCAAACTTTGCGCTAATTGTCTTTCTTTTTATTTCAATTTTTCAAATAGCCATGTTGTGATACGGTGGGAGAACTGACTTGAGGTTTTGCATTTTATCGCAAATGTCGCGGTTAGCAAGAGTCGCCACCGACTTTTCTTTTATCCAAAAAGGAAAGGTGAAAAAGCACATGAAAGACCTTTGAGATGTTTTCTTGAGTTTGGGGGGGTAGATTATGAAAAGGGAAGGTGCTAGCACCCTTTTCATCCATGGTTTTCCATGGGCTCTTAGTTACTTGCTTAGATCACTTGCTTTGGTTTGTTTGAAATGGTGCTTGATGTGGTTTTGAAAGTATTTTGTAAAAGAGGCCATTCTTTTAGGCAATCTTTGTAATGATTCTCATTCGTAAGAATGTATACAAAGATGTTTGTCTTTTGAAAATGTTTTCAATGTTTGTAAGTTGTTTTTGAAATGTGTATGTGTTTGTTTTGAAAATAGCAAGGATTGTTGTTTGAAATGGAGCAAGTAACTAGAAGCTATCTACCTACTCAAATGTCTTTCTTGTGCATTTTCTATTCCTTTGACATTGTTGAATTACCATTGATTTTGGTAAGCAAACCTATCTTTGGATGTAAACGGGACGGGCGTGGGTCATCGTATAACCATGATAGTAATGTTGCCAAGTATCTTAGCATTTTTGAGGGACCAAGATCATTTTGTAAGGCAACTTTTGAATAGCGTCATCGAGGGGCTATGATCTTATATTTGTTTTGTTTTGCCAAGATACTTCACATGCGTAACATGACCATTTTATTTTAGGCAACCAAGTTGGAGAAACCCTAAGGGTGTTTGTATGCAAAGTGTATCATTTTCATGCTTTTGATTTTGTCTTGTATTTAGGGTTTTTTATTTTTCTTTGTTTTGTTCTTGTCATGCAAACCCTAATTACTAATCATGGTATATAAAGCGATAAATTGCATAATGTAAATATACTAAGCTATTACAACAATTTATGGGAGGGGGAAATACAAGCTTGAATGGGGATTTGCACAAATATAAAGCTAAATATATTATTACAACCAAATCGAATATGCGCGAATTAAATAAATATAATACAGATATTTAAAATGCAATGTTCATGTTAGAAAAAATGTTTTATGTCTTGTTTTTGTGTAAGAAAAATATTTAATTTAAACCTAAAAAAGGGAAAAAATAATATTTAATTTTGAAAGGGGATTTAACCCTAGTTTTTATTAAAAAGAAAATAATGTTCTATGTTATTATTTTGTGCATTTTTTTGTATAAAAAATAATAAATAATATTGTATATGAATATTAAAAATTAAATATGTGCAAAAATTGGTATTTATAAGTATAAAATGTATAATAAAAATATTAAGTATTTTTAATTAAATTTGTAAGTTTATTAAGAAAATAAATTCTATTCTATCAAAATAAATTAAATTTTATGTGTGAAAATGATTAAGAATAAATAAATAAAAGGGTGAAAATAAATAAATCATTTTTTAGTATTTTTTATCATTAAGAAAAGTAAATAAAAGTATTAAATAAAAAAATATGAAAAAAATACAAAAATATAAAATAGTTAGCAAGGGGGGTGCAATAGTAGATCAAGGGGGGTGTTTAGAAAAAACAAAAAGACCACGCAGCAAAAAAAGTCCAATGACTTCATCCCTGTCCTTCGTTCATGTTGGGAGTTTTCTTTGAATCAAAATGCATCATGGTGAAAAAGTGGTGCAAAGTTGAGAAAAAATAAGAAAATTTGTATACTTAGAAAAATTCTAAGTTATGAAAATTTTCAAATTCAAACCCTAATTTTCAAATTTGGTTTTCTTGATCAACAAGTTTCACATTTTGACATATCTTGATGAATTATGACCCTTGGTACTTGATTTTGGCCAAAAAGTCAAAGTTTGACTTTTCAGTGTACAGTTGACTGCAAATTTCATCTGTCAATCCAATGAACTTGAGATCTTTCGAGCCATGTAATTAAATCAAGATGGTCCCATTGAACCCTTGAAATCATTCTTAAACTCAATTGGTCATTGGCTAGGTTAAAAATCAGAAATTTCCCTTTCTCAGTCAAAAACCCTAATTTTAACCATTTTGCCCTTTTGATGATTTGATCAAATTTCTTGAGGAGTTGTGATCCAAACTTGATCAAATGGTACATATGAGTCTAAAATGTTGATGTGGATAAAAAATTATGAAGTTTGACTTTAGATTGGCCATGGTTGACTTTTTCCCCAATATAGTTGATTTTTAGGTCAAATGTCCAATTGACTGATCCAAAATGTGGTTCAAGGCTTGAAACTTATCATGAGAAATCTTAGGGGTCCAAAATGATATATGAAATTCAAATGAAGCATTGGTGGTCCAAAAATCCTTGTGCAAACTCAAACCCTAATTTTGGGTTATCAGTGCAAGATGAGATGTCTTGAGCTAAACAAACCATAATCTTGTCTTGAGTCAAAGAAGTCTTATGAAAAAACATCTTGATATATGAGAGGGAAAATTTTGGGGTACAACAGCTTCCCCTGTTCAATCTTCTTGAACCTGAAGAGTTATATTGGCGAGATTTTATGTTCGTGTCTCGAAGGTAAAAGATGATTGGACACTAGAGTGCCCATAAATTTGCACTCGATAAAGTGTAGTTGAGGGAATGGGCTTAAAGATGCCATTTGGAGAGGTGATAGAATCTTGTTGGAGATGGGCTTGTAGATGCCATCCAAGAATGTTTGTTGAATTGTAAATTGCAAGTCAAAAAAATAAGTATCAGAATGGTGTCCGTATCTGGAACGTATCTGAGCTATATTTGGAGACTGAATCTGTATGAGCGACAGAATAACATCCGTGTCTGGAGCGTATCCGAGCTGTATCTGAACTTGAATCTGAATAAGTGTTAGAATGGAATTCATGTCTGGAGTGTATCTGAACTGTATCTAAAAGGTGAATCTGAGTGAGCAACAGAATGTGTTCCGTGTCTGAAGCGTATCTGGACTGTATCCTGAACTTGAATCTGAATAAGTATCAGAATGGCAACCGTGTCTGGAGCGTATCTGGACTGTATCCTGAACTTTAATCTGAATAAGTTTCAAAATGGCATCCGTGTCTGGAGCGTATCTGAACTGTATCTGAAAGGTGAATCTGAGTGAGCAACAAAATGGCTTCCGTGTCTGGAGCGTATCTAGACTGCATCATGAACCTGAGTCTGAATAAGTGTCTGAATGGCATCCGTGTCTGGAGCGTATCTGAATGTTGAAGTCTGAATAAGTAACAGAACGGCGTCTGTGTCTGGAGTGTATCTGTACTGTATCTGAAAGCTTAATCTGAATGAGTAACGTAATGACTTCCGTGTCTGGAGTGTATCTGAACTGTATCATGATTGCATGTTGTTAATGGTAACTCGTTAATCTTATCCTGAAAAGGGTAAAATGTTAGCTGAAACATAAAGTTATGTTGCATGAAATATATGATGCAATATATGCGTTTTATCAATGTTTATGATATGTGGATGTAATGCATATGCATGTAAGCTGATTCGCTGTATTATGGAGGAAAATAAATCCTTGACTGGTGTTGTGGATATGTGGATTCTTCATGTCTTGAAGTTGGAGTATTGACAAAAAATTCCGTTGTGAGAGTAATGCCATGTACTACTTGAGGAATCTGCTTGGAGAATCCAGGGAATTTTGATGACTTCTACTGGGGAATTATCCTATGAATCCTCATTCTATTGGGGAATAATGAAAACTCTGTAGGGAAAAGCTTATTCCTGTTTGGAAAAAGTTCAAGAGTTTCGGTCACCTGCCACTCTACTGGGGAATTATCCTAGGTTAGGGAGTAACAGAAGTTAGCCGTTATCCGGTTGATTTTCAGGCTTCAAGACAACCTGCTGGGGAACTTGGAGAAATAGATGGTTTCCATCGGGGATTAATAGTTTGAAGTTTCAGCCCCGCTGGGGATCTTAATGACGTACTGTAGGGATTGTTCATGGAATAGCTTAAAATACGTTTTCCTAATCTTTCAACCTGTCAGTAATTGTTCTTTTCCATTTTATTTATTTGTAAACAATAATTATGTTCAAATGCATATGTTCATTAATGAATCATTGGACTTTTTTGCAAATAAAAACACAAGTGTAAAGAAAAAAGCAAATAGTTTTCTATACTTTGAAAGAGATATCTTTGTATTTACTTTGAATAAGTATTTTGTAAAAAGGAGACGGGCATCATAGTGAGAGGACGGTGTCATAAAAATAAGAAAAAATTATACACAGAAAGATAGCTATATGTGATAATCCCATGGGGTTCCCATTCTTCTATAGCCTCCGTATCTCTGAATATATTGTCTATTCGTTGCTTCGTTCGAAGATGATTGAACCGATCATAACTTCGAGTTTGGCAGTGAAGAGGTTGAAGTTGTCCTCAAAGTGATCCAATGAGACGTAGTCATACGCTTTAAATCCCTAATTTTTGCCTGGACTGCCCTTTCGGGTTTTCAGTCCACTGGGAAACCCTTTTTTGCCCAAGTCGCCCTTTCGGGTTTTCAACTTGTCGGGTGTACAGATTTTTTTATTTTATCCCTAATTTTTTCCCGAATCTTTTGGTTCGCCGGGATGCCCTTGTTTTGCCTAGGTGTGTCAACCTAGCGAGTCTCTTATGCGTAGTATCTTTTGACAATGTCTATGTTCGCAGGGTGTTGCAGGTCGTCACCGTCCATGGTGGTTAAGATCATTGCCCCTCCGGAAAAGATGTTCTTGATTACAAATGGTCCTTCATAGGTAAGAGTCCATTTGCCCCTGTGATCACTTTGAGGCAAGATGATGCGCTTGATCACCAGATCTCCAACTTGATATACTTGGCGTCTGAGTTTCTTGTTGAAGGCCTTGATCATTCGTTTTTTATACATCTGACCATGGCAAACAACAGTAAGCCTTTTTTCATTAATTAAATTCAGTTGATCAAGTCGAGTCTGGATCCAATCGTCCTCATTCAAACATGCATCCTTCATAATTCTCAAAGAGGGGATCTGAACCTCAATAAGCAATACAACCTCCATGCCATAAACCAAAGAATAGGGTGTTGCCCCAGTTGATGTGTGAGCCGTGGTACGGTACCCGTGGAGAGCAAACGGTAGTATCTCATGCCAGTCTTTATAGGTGACTGTCATCTTCTGTATGATCTTTTTAATGTTTTTATTAGCAGCTTCGACTGCACCATTCATCTTTGGCCGATAGGGGGATGAATTGTGATGTTGAATCTTGAACTGCTCGCACAAGGCGATGATCATAGTATTGTTAAGGTTTGTACCGTTATCAGTGATGATCTTTTCTGGGATACCGTATCGGCAAATAATATTTTGCTTGATGAAGCGGGCAACAACATTCTTAGTAACGGATGCGAAGGAAGCTGCTTCGACCCACTTAGTGAAATAGTCAATGGCCACTAGAATGAAATGGTGTCCATTGGAGGCTATCAGCTTGATCTCCCCAATCATATCGATTCCCTACATAGCGAAGGGCCAAGGAGCTGTTAATACATTTAGAGGAATCGGAGGCACGTGCACCTTATCTGCATAGATTTGACACTTATGACAGGTCCGGGAGTGTTGATAGCAATCTGCTTCCATGGTAGACCAATAATAGCCTGCCCGTAGGATTTTCTTCGCCATCGTATGCCCACTAGAGTGAGTGCCAAAGGTACCTTCATGCAATTCATCCATAATCTTTTCAGCTTCAATCTTATCCACACAACGGAGCAGAATAGAATCATGATTACATTTGTAGAGGATGACATTACTTAGGAAGAACTTAGCGGAGAATCTCCTTAGGAACTTTTTATCATTGATAAAGCTCCTTCTGGATATTCTTGAGCCTCGAGATACCTTTTGACTTCATGAAACCAAGGTTGGTCCACTACTTCTTCAGTATTAATCTTGTGACAGTGTGCTGGTTCGTCCATTCGTTCAATGGTGATCTGGGGAGCCTCATTATCCCAATTAAGTTTAAACATAGATGACATTGTGGCTAGAGCATCTGCTAGCTGATTTTCTTCTCGCGGGAAGTGCTCGAAGGTAATCTGCTCAAAATGTGGTAGCAATGTCAAAACATGTTCTTTGTAAGGGATAAGGTTTGGATGCTTAGTGTCCCATTCTCCTTTGATCTGACTGATGACCAAAGCTGAATCTCCAAACACAAATAAAGATTTGATCCCCAAGTCTATGGCAGCCTTGAGACCAAAGATGCATGCTTCATATTCCGCCATGTTGTTCGTACAGTTGAAGCAAAGTCTGGCGGTAAAAGGAGTATGGCATCCTTCCAGAGATATGAGTACAACACCGATACCATTACCAAGTGCATTGGATGCCCCATCAAAGAACAGGGTCCATCGGGATCCTTGTTCAGGTCCGTCATATGGCCTGATTTCTTCACTGTTGTCTAATGTCATGATGTCTTCATCAGGGAATTCAAACTTCATGGACTGATAATATTCTACAGCTTGATGAGCAAGATGATCCGCTAGCATACTGCCCTTTCACTACGCCAAAAAAGACTTACGAAAGCGCTTTTTTTGGCCTTTAAAAGCGCTTAAAAGAGCTTTCGTAGGTGGCGCTGCTATAGGTTTTAGCAGTGCTTTTTGTTTAATGAAAAGCGCTCTCATAAGTTTTCTTTTAGCAGCGCTTTTTTCTGGAAAAGCGCTGTCTTAGGTAGGGTTTTAGCAACGCTTTTTTTTGTAAAAGCGCTTTCATAGGTGGTCTTTTAGAAGCGCTTTTGCCTGGAAAAGCGCTGTCATATGTTTACCTTAGACAACGCTTTTTGTGAAAAAGCGCTTTCATAGGTTACCTAAGGCAGCGTTTTTCTTGAAAAAGCGCTTTCATAGGGTGTTTTTTTTAGAGGTATAATTTATATAATTCATATACCTGCATTGTTTGCAACATATTATTTATATAAACCAATTGCCATAACCTGTAATTCATAAACCGCAGTAATGCATTGTATACCATTGTAATCCAAAATATATATACACCATTTTTGTACCTCAAAATATATAAAAACCATTGTTATCAGCATTGTAACTCAAAAAGAAGATGTGGCTTAAACTAAATAGTACTCAATAATTTAAAGATAACTGATACACTTACAAAACCTTCCTCAAATATCCAAATCAAATATAACAATTATTAAGGACGTACAAGAGTTTCTGCAATAACTTTGAAAACAAAAAATAACAAAATTGTAATACTGCTTCCTTTCTAACTCTCAGTCTGCTCCCTCATCCTTCGGATGGTACTCCGAACAGTCACAGCACTGAGAGTACTATCAAAATAATAAGCACAAAGAAAATCACAAGGTTAGCAACTATATACAAGCAATTAATCAATTGAGAAAACATGTTTTTTGAGCAAGATTCTTACTTCAAAGTGTAAGCACCACCAGCCTTGACCTTCCCACAATCTTTGCAGCCCCAAATACCAACAACCTTTCTCTTAACAGCATACTACATACAACAAATTAAGAACATAATCAACCAATGCAGATCGAAAAAACTCGTCACAAAACACCTTAAAAAAAACTACCTTTCCATAAAACTCGCAGAAGAATTTACTGTGCTGACTGACTTCCATCTTCTTAATTTGCTTCCTCAAACTAGCACCATATCGAGTGCCTGAAATTAGAACACAAACCTATCAGTTATCACCATTTACGAAACAAAAACCATAAACTCATCTTAGCTAAGAATTTCATTTGAATTAGAAGCAAATAAATCTAAGCTAAACCTAATTGAAATTAAAAAACCCACAAAGTTTTTAGGGTTAGAACAAACACATTTATAGTGAATTGAAATGAGATAAATATCTACAAAAAAACAAATCTGAAACCGAAAAGCACAACAAACAAGACAAAATGTTGAAAAGTAAGAAAATTGATAGAACGTACCGTATTTGCCAACAATACCGGCCTTCTTGGTTCTCTTAGTCTGTAACCAAAATCACAAACAATAATCACATAAGAATGAAATTAGAATAACAGTTTAAAATTCAACAAGCTGTGAAAACGAACGAACCATTTTGGAGCGGCTTCACGGGATGCTGTGAGAAACGAAGATGAGCGGCTATACTGCAAATGGTTTCCAACAAGGGTTTCTGTTAAATAACTTATAATAATAATTCGGGTATGGGCTTAACTAATGGGCTTAGAAAAGTGATACAAATTGTGTTTTGATATTTTTTATAAAACTACCTACGAAAGCGCTTTTAAAAGCGCTTTCTAAAGGTCATCTATAATAGCGCTTTTACATCAAAAAGCGCTTTCGTAGCATATCCAATAGCAGCGCTTTTAAAAGCGCTTTCTAAAGGTCAGCTTTAGTAGCACTTTGGAAAAGCGCTTTCTAAGGCTGACCTTTAGCAGCGCTTTTGAAAAGCGCTTTCTTAAGGTACCCTCTGAAAGGCCAGCTTTAGCAGCGCTTCCCAAAAATCGCTTTCTAAGGGTGACCTTTAGAAGCGCTTTTGAAAAGCGCTTTCTTAAGGCACCCTTTGAAAGCGCTTTTTTAAGCAAATTTTTTTAAAAACCTACAGCAGCGCTTTTTTTCAAAAGCGCTTTCTTTTATGTGCTGCTAAAACTTATTTTTGGCGTAGTGTTTATAGATTTTTGGGTAGTGTATTGTATGTCATATTCTGTTAAGATCATCTGCCATCTAGCTATTCTTCCAGACAGAGCAGGCTTTTCGAAGATGTACTTTATCGGATCCATCTTAGATATCAACAAAGTGGTATGAGTCAACATATATTGTCTTAGCCGGCGAGCAGCCCATACCAAAGCACAACAAGTTTTCTAGAGCAGTGAATATCTGGTTTCACAGTCGGTAAACATTTTGCTCAAGTAGTAAATAGCGTGCTCTGTTCGGCCAAACTCGTCATGTTGCCCCAATACACACCCCATTGAGTTCTCTAAAACGGTCAGATACATGATCAGTGGTCTTCCCTCGACTGGTGGCATCAAGACAGGAGGCTCTTGTAAATACTCTTTGATTTTGTCAAAAGCAATCTGACATTCATCATTCCATCTGACTACTTGATCTTTCTTCAACAGCTTAAAGATTGGTTCACAAGTAGATGTTAGGTGAGAAATGAATCTGGCAATATAGTTCAGGCGTCCCAAGAATCCTTTGACTTCCTTCTCAGTGCGAGGAGCAGGCATTTCTTATATTGCTTTAACCTTGGCAGGATCAACCTCGATGCCTTTGTTGCTGACAATGAAACCTAAGAGTTTACCAGACCGGACTCCAAATGTGCACTTGTTTGGATTCAATCTTAACTTGTACTCCTTCAATCCCACAAACATATTTTTCAAGTGATCAAAGTGTTCTTCTTCAGTTTGTGATCGGGCTATCATGTCATCTACGTAGACCTCTATCTCATGATGTATCATATCATGAAACAAAGCTACCATGGCGCATTGGTAGGTTTCCCCGACATTCTTCAGTCTGAATGGCATCACTTTGTAGCAGAACGTGCCCCACTGTGTGACAAATGTAGTTTTCTCCATGTCCTCAGGTGCCATTTTGATCTGGTTATAGCCTGAGAATCCGTCCATGAAAGAAAATACTTTGTACTGGGCTGTATTGTCAACCAAGATGCCAATGTGTGGAAGTGGAAAATCATCTTTAGGGCTGGCCCTGTTTAAATATCCATAATCCATGCATATTCTCACTTTTCCGTCCTTTTTAGGCACGGGAAAATGTTGGCCACCCATTGAGGATAAGAAGTAACAGCCAGAAATCAAGCATTGAACTGTTTCATAACTTCTGCTTTGATCTTCTCTGACATGTCAGGTCTCATGCGGCGGACTTTTTGCTTCACTGGTGGACAATCTTCTCTTGTGGGTAGACGGTGTACCATAATGTCTGTATCGAGTCTCGGCATGTCTTCGTATGACCAGGCAAAGATCTCAACATAATCATGCAATAGATAAATTAGACGCTCCTTGACACTCGGCTCTAGATTGAAACCCACTTTGATTTCCTTTTTATCTTCCTCGGTACCCAAATTTATTGTATCCAACAGCTCCTCATGAGGCTTAATAGCTCTTTCCTCTTGTTGTAGTAGTCTGGCCAATTCCCCTGGCACCTCACAATCTTTCTCACCTTCGTATTCGGCTTGGTAGATCAGATCTTCAGAGTCACTGAAGGCTATAGCAGTATCGTTACCCATAGGATCCGGAATGGAAGGGTACTTGCATTTGTGAGTGTGTGTGTGTGTGTGTGTAAGGGTATAGCCATCTTAAAACAATAAAATGTAAAAGAAAGACAATGAGCACAAAAGGTTTATATATGAAAAAGCGTCCATGATTCATTGAATGTCATATGAAGATGAAATAAAAACCCTTACAAATGGACCATTGTGCCTCGGTTAAGACACAAGGTTTTTATAGTGCGAATTGTTCGTGAATATTAGAATATTACAAGTCCAACAAAAATGTAAAAGATAAATTACTGAAAGATGAAAGTTATTGGGAAAAAGTCTCTGGCTTCCCAGTTGCGAAGTCCTGCGCTGACAGTAAGAAATATCCAATCTTCCAAGCTGCCATACTCTTCATTGTCTTCTACTGCATTGACCCCTTGGTTGCTAATCTTCACAGGTGGCCCCCCAGCACGGGCACAACGCACAACCTTCTGAGCAGTTGAAGTAAACCCCAAGCCAAACTTGTACGAAATGTCTGGAAGCTGCCCCCAGAAGGTGCATCCACCCTCTTCCACTACTGCCTTTGCATCCTTTAGAGATGACATCCGAAGTGGAGGTCTTGTGATCTTAGGAATCGAGGATACCGCCTTGGTCGCTGCTACTTATTGAGAGACTTCTTCAAAATGTTGGAAAGGGGTTTCAATGAACTCGCCATCCAACTCTACATATCGGAAAGAATTTAGATGACTAATCATGTACTCCTCCTCCCTGTGGATAGTTGTGATCTTTCCTTGGACCGGGTGCTTCAGCATCTGATGCAATGTGGAGGTGACAACACCGGCATTGTGGATCCAGGGGCGTCCTAACAGACATGAATAAGAAGGACGGATGTGCATCACATAAAAGGTTGAGTTGAAAATCTGAGTTCCCACCTCTATTGGGATGTCCACATCCCAGTAGACCATCCTCTTCGAACCATCAAATGCTCTCACCACTTTGTTACTGGGTTTTAAAGTCAACCCTTTGCAATCTAATCTGTCAAGGGCTTTTTCGGTAAGACGTTCAAAGATGATCTCGTGTCCACCAAGACATGGGCTAGGGTTGTTCCTCTACACTCCACTGAGACATGTAATGCCTCGTTGTGTTTTCTCCCTCTGGGTGTCAAATCAGCATTGGAGAAGCCCAAGCCATTATCAGTTGTCAAACTGGCCACACAATCCTGGAATTGGTCAGCAGACGTCTCTTGCGGCACATGAGCTGTCTTCAGAAATTTTACCAGAGATTTTGCATGTGCTTCAGAGCACAACAACAGAGCTAGCATGGAGATCTTGGAAGGGGTTTGCCCCAACTATTCAACCACATCATAATCACTCTTTTTTATTATCCTCAGGATTTCTTCCATCTCCTTCTTGGATGTTTTGGGAATAGCTAGTGATTGAGCCTTTGTCCGGACAGGATCTTCTTGAACGCTTTTTCCTTTATTCTCAGTAGTGGAAATAGGGACGGGGATTGCGTCGTCTTTATTGGTAGGTACACTTGTAGGTATAATCACTGGTGCAGAGGTAATCTTCGGAACGGCCACGGGTCCAAAGACTGCCTTTGGAGAGGCAATCTCTGGAGAGAAGATTCTACCACTACGGGTAATCTTGCTAGTTCCGGAAATATTGCTAATGTCGGAATTGTCCTCTTCAGAGCTCTCTTCTTCGGCAATCAGTTTATCCTGTTTGATACCATGGTAGTAGATTTCTCCACCATAATTCCACGGTACTGTTTTATCTGACTGGTATGGGACCGGCCCGGGCATTGTAATCTTAAGTGGAGTAGTCTTTGGAGTATATGTAATCCTAACGGGCCTTTTGGGGACCCTGGAAGGATTGGCGTAGATGTTTATAATTGAAATGTCTTTAACTGGAACGGGTGAAACAGGAGCATTCTCGAACAGAATTTCTTGGTTATCAATCAGTCATTGGATACCTTTTTTTAACAGAGGGAAATCAAATGATGAGGATAGGCAAACATGGCAGTCTTTGTAACAAACTGGGAATATACCAGCTTTCAACAAATTCAACTTAATAATCGGGAGTGGACTCAACAGTTCATCCATGGTGGCAACAAATAAATCTTCCTCGACAGCATTGGCATTGTGACCATACCTAGGCATCAGAGCGGAAATGACGTTCGGTTTCTCAGGCGCTTAAAACTCAACTTCCTTCGCGTCTATTAGGTCTTGAATTTTGTTCTTCAGAGCCCAACAATTGTTAGTGTCATGCCCTGGACTTTCAGAATGGTATGCGTATCTGGCATTTAGATGGTAATGAGGAGACGCAGTATTGGGATTCTTTGAGGCCTCTTTTAAAGTCGCCAGATTCAATTTTAGAAGATGTTGTAGAACCTGGGCTAGAGTCATGTTAATCTTGGTGAATTGTCAGATTGGCCTTTCCACCCTTTGCTGGTTATTTCTTGGTTGGCCTGATGCAGGCTTTGGAATCATAATGGCCCCCACCGTTGGTCGGTGTTCAGTTCTTCCTTGATTTCTGTGTGAATAAACAACATATACTTCCTTCTTCCCAGTGAAGGGCTTTTTCACAGCTGTAGAGGCAGACGCGTCCTTCTGAATCTTCCCACTTATTATACCATCTTCCACCCTCTCGCCGGTTAAAATAAATTCAGTAAACCCTGCCGAGGAGCTCCCAATCAGGTGATTGAAGAAAGGGCCTGATAGAGTTCCCAAGAACATGTCCACCAACTCCCTTTCAGACAGAGGGGGTTGCACCATTCCTGCTAAATCTCTCCACTTTTACGCGTAATCTTTGAAGCCCTCATTTGAAACCATAGCCATACTCTAAAGTTGAGTACGGGTAGGCGCCAAATCGGTGTTGTACTGGTATTTTTTATAGAAAGTTGCTACCAGGTCTTCCTAATTATGGACATCGACCCTTTCTAATTGGTAAAACCAATCAAGTTGCGTTCCTGATAAATTGTCTTGGAAGAAATGGACCCACAAGTCTTTGTCGGCAGAGTGCGGCTGAATCTTCCTGACATATGATCGGAGGTGCATTTTAGGACAAGACACCCCATCATACTTGGCAAATAATGGCACTTTAAATTTTGGTGGGATCAAAATTCCTGACACCAGCCCCAACTCTTCAAAATCTAGCCCAGGTACTATCTGTATTTCCATAGCGCTTAAATCCTCTTCAAGGTGTTTGTACTTCTCATCAGCCGGAGGGTATTGCTGTTCAGAGTAGTCCTCCTCTTCCTCCTCTTCTTCAAAATCTAATGGTACTGCCATTTCTTTTCCTTTTCTTTCCCCTTCATCAGATGTTGATGGAAAATCTAAGGTCCTTCTGGCTTGTCCCTGAAACCTTCTGCCCATGATTATCACACCAGATGGCTTCTTCTCTTTCTTCTTTTTCTCTTTCTCTAGAAGAGTCTTTAGCTCCTCTTTCCCCTTGGCTAAGGTCATGAGTAACTGTTGGAATTGTGTATTTTGAGCTTGAAGGTCTTTAACCGTCTGTTCGAGATCCATCTTGCTGAAATAAACAGTAGAGGGATGAGGAAACTTGTTGCAAAAGATCTGTTTATGTTTATCATGAATGATATGTATTCATGCAATGCTTTCAAGGATTTAAAAATTCAAATTTATTTAAAACAAAAAGAAACACACGTTATATTAATAAGATAGAATTTGAGTACATCAATGCCCCTAGGGCAAAATAATACAAAATTCTAAGATAAAAAGACATTGCGCATCCTCTTTGGTGCAATGTAGGTATTGAGAGTCTGCTCTTCATGAAGTAACCGAGTGAGTTCCAAAACCTTCTTCTAGCTTGCGTAGAATTGGGCTTTGAAAGTATCGCGCTCTCCTTTGAGCTGTATCCAATCCCTTTGTAGGTCTTCGAGTGATGTAGGCATGTCAGGATGTAGGATAGTGTATGGAACTTCTCCTTCCTTAACAGGCTCTATAATCACTGGGAGAATGGACAGATAATGCATCACAAGACTTTGAGTGCGGGTTCGTACCCACATGAGGTAAGGCTCAAGAGGGATGGAATTCTTGTGTCCCAAAGTCTTGCTATCTACCTTGTTTAGCATCCTCCAAGCTTGGACGAATCTCTGGCGAAGTCCTTGATCATTGTTGTCATAGTCGAATACTAAGCCTTGAATCAACATATCATGTGGGCCATCCCTTCGGGCATAACCAAACTGTCTTAGAGCTAAGCACGGGTTGTAGGTGATGCCTTCCCTAATGCCAAGTAGAGGGACATTAGTGAATTCCCCATAACGGTTAACAATGATAACATTCTCTTTGGATCGAGAATACCAATGAATATCTGAATGTTTAAGTGTCATCAACCTTTGTGACTGCCTCAAACCTTACTCATTCTTTAAGACTGATTGGGGAAGATGAGAAATAAACCATCTTTCTAGGAGAGGAGTGCAATACATAATAACACCTCTTTTCCTCATTGTACGAGTGTGAAAAGAGTGTAAGATATCTCCAAGCAATGTAGGCACCAGATTGCGTGACATGAAGATTTTGACAGCACTCACATCTATGAGTTGGTCAGGGTTGGGAAACAAGACCATCCCATAGATAAGAAGAGCCACAATCTCCTCAAAAGCTTGCAAGTCTAGAGAATTCTAACAGCTTTGGGCTTTCTCAAACAGAAACTTTGCCAAGAATCCTTTGACACCACTTCTAGTTTCCCAATGAGTTGTGACATCAGATGAGTGCAAGTGCAAGGCTTGAGCAATCTCTTCTGGCTTTGGATCTCTTTCCGTACCGTTGAAGGGTAGTTGATTGCGAATAGGGATCCTCAAGAGTTGAGAGAATTCTTCCAAAGTAGGCATAAGCTGATAGTCAGGAAATGTGAAGCAATGATGTAAAGGGTCAAAGAACTGGAAGAGAACCTTCACCATATCCTCCTCTGTGTTGGAGGTGAGCAAGTTGAGTAGGCGGCCATGTCTCTCGGTGAATGGAGATTTCTCAGGAATCCTTAAATCTATCTCCTTGAGTTATGGAGGAATTCTTACAAGGTTGATTTGGATAGTTTTCCTGCGAAGTGAATCCATAACCTACAAAACAAGAACAAAGATGAATCTCCAAAATCCTTGAA
Organism: Vicia faba; assembly: GCA_948472305.1. Lineage (NCBI taxonomy): Eukaryota > Viridiplantae > Streptophyta > Magnoliopsida > Fabales > Fabaceae > Vicia > Vicia faba. The sequence goes on along the minus strand of OX451740.1, from coordinate 286,732,405 downwards.
ATGGTTAGTGAATGCATATGATGTTCATGATGTCCATGATGTTTATGTACAAGCATGCATATACAAACCAATCAAGCAAGTTCTTATTTTAGGCTTGCATGGGGTTTCATAGGTAAGTACCCTCTTGAAGTTTAGTTGGATCAACCTGTCCTAACAATAGTAACCGAGTTCTAAGGAGCTCAATATCACTGGATTGTTTCCTTGTTCATTGTTTCAGTTCAAGCCTCTTTACTGGTGACCGAAATATCCCAAGAAACCAACCCTCAATGAGTGTAGTATCGAGTATCTACCAACTTCGGACTGCACCAAAGCCGGTCATCTCACTACATCCTAAAAGGCCAAGTTGGTCAAGAAACGGGTTCTAGAAGTTCATTACTGCTTCATGACATCACTCAGCGGCCCCGTATTCTCTTTGATTGACTCAAAGGCTACCGGTACCCACAAATATGTCACACTAACATAGCTATTGCTTAGACCATGTCGGTATACCCTGCACAGTTTCCACAATGTATTTCTATTTACCTATAATGTTTCCCAAATCCGGGTGGAGGATTCAAACCCAAACAATAGAACCAAAATGTAAAGCAAACAAGTCAAACAAGGTAAGAAAATAAATGTGATCTAAACCCTAAGGTAAGCCCACTTTTACAATATTCCCCAGCAGAGTCGCCAGTTCTGTGATACGGTGGGAGAACTGACTTGAGGTTTTGCGTTTTATCGCAAATGTCGCGGTTAGCAAGAGTCGCCACCGACTTTTCTTTTATCCAAAAAGGAAAGGTGAAAAAGCACAGGAAAGACCTTTGAGATGTTTTCTTGAGTTCGGGGGGTAGATTATGAAAAGGGAAGGTGCTAGCACCCTTTTCATCCATGGTTTTCCATGGGCTCTTAGTTACTTTCTTAGATCACTTGCTTTGGTTTGTTTGAAATGGTGCTTGATGTGGTTTTGAAAGTATTTTGTAAAAGATGCCATTCATTTAGGCAATCTTTGTAATGATTCTCGTTCGTAAGAATGTATACAAAGATGTTTGTCTTTTGAAAATGTTTTTAATGTTTGTAAGTTGTTTTTGAAATGTGTATGTGTTTGTTTTGAAAATAGCAAGGATTGTTGTTTGAAATGGAGCAAATAACTAGAAGTTATCTACCTACTCAAATATCTTTCATGTGCATTTTCTATTCCTTTGACATTGTTGACTGACCATTGATTTTGGTAAGCAACCCTATCTTTGGATGTAAACGGGACGGGCGTGGGTAATCGTATAACCATGATAGCAATGTTGCTAAGTATCTTAGCATTTTTGAGGGACCAAGATCATTTTGTAAGGCAACTTTTGAATAGCGTCATCGAGGGGCTATGATCTTATATTTGTTTTGTTTTGCCAAGATACTTCGCATGCTTAACATGGCCATTTTATTTTAGGCAACCAAGTGGGAGAAACCCTAAGGGTGCTTGTGTGCAAAGTGTATCATTTTCATGCTTTTGATTTTGTCTTGTATTTAGGGTTTTCTATTTTGCTTTGTTTTGTTCTTGTCATGCAAAATCTAATTACTAATCATGGTATATAAAGCGATAAATTGCGTAATGTAAATATACTAAGCTATTACAACAATTTATGGGAGGGGGGAATACAAGCTTGAATGGGGATTTGCACAAATATAAAGCTAAATATTTTATTACAACCAAATCGAATATGCGCGAATTAAATAATTAAAATACAAATATTTAAAATGCAATGCAATGTTCATGTTAGAAAAAATGTTTTATGTCTTGTTTTTGTGTAAGAAAAATATTTAATTTAAACCTAAAAAAGGGAAAAAATAATATTTAATTTTGAAAGGGGATTTAACCCTAGTTTTTATTCAAAAGAAAATAATGTTCTATGTTATTATTTTGTGCATTTTTTTGTATACAAAATAATAAATAATATTGTATATGAATATTAAAAATTAAATATGTACAAAAATTGGTATTTATAAGTATAAAATGTATAATAAAAATATTAAGTATTTTTAATTAAATTTGTAAGTTTATTAAGAAAATAAATTCTATTCTATCAAAATAAATTAATTTTTATGTATGAAAATAATAAATAAAAAAATAAAAGGGTGAAAATAAATAAATCATTTTTTAGTATTTTTTATCATTAGGAAAAATAAATAAAAGTATTAAATAAAAAAATATGATTAAAAATACAAAAATATAAAATAGTTAGCAAGGGGGTGCAATAGCAGATCAAGGGGGGGGGGGGGGTGTTTAACAAAAACAAAAAGGCCACGTAGCAAAAAAAGCCCAATGACTTCATCCCTGTCCTTCGTTCATCTTCTTTGCGCCATTCGCAGCTCAACCTGTATCTTCCTTATGCTTGCATAAAAATGAAAACTCATAACATGAAAAATGTGGCATTTGAGCTCACGATTCCAACCATATAAATTATGCAACCTAACTATCAAAGATCAGAGAGAATTTTGGAATCCCTAAATCGTGACCTAATTTTTTCAGAGATTTCAAGCTTCAAATTCTCTTAGCACAAGTAATATAATTGCAAAGTAAGGATATGTACAACTTCGTTATGTTGAGAACTACATGTTTCCTTCACAAATCGTGGCTTGAGGTTGCTTGTATAAAGAGATAGAGTTTGAGAAAATACCTCCTTCAGCTGGAATCGTGTATGGTAATGTAGGGACTTTAATGGAGGCTTGATGATTGTTTGAGCTTCCCTGAACCTATTCCAATCCTTATCTTGCTCTGAAGATGGCTGGAACTCCATGACCAAGTCCAACTGCAAGCTTCCAAGTTGAAAATGGCAGATGGTGAAACAGAGGTTACATAACCAGGGTGATGGTTTGGATTGACTAGGTATTAAGTATGTAAGATGTTTGGATCAGTTAAACACAAAACGCACGAGCCAAATGAGAGTTGGATGAGTTTTTACAGGAACTATATGCTTGGGCAGATTTTTGGTGTTTTTCAGTTTGAGAGAGTTCTAGGTTCAAGCCAAGCGTGTAATCTCTTGTACATTGTTTGCATATTAGTATAGAAGTGATCCAAAGTCAGCTCTCTACTAGCTGTGCAAGCCTTAGCCCTTTTGCAACTTTTCTTGTACTTGAAGCAAAGTTGACAAGACCAAACCCACATGCTTGTACCAGCTTGCTTTTGAGTTGATATAAGTTTGTACCAATTGCTTGAGACCTGTGTAGTTTTCTTGTATCAAGGGGATAGGTTCAATTCTCCAAGTTGACAAAATTGCAAAAGTGCATCTTTATGAAAATGGCAATGAAGCCTTTTTACCCAAAATGGAATTACAACTTGTGTAAAAGTTCAAAAGCAAAGATAAAGGCTTTGTCAACTGAGTACGAATTTAATTAAGGAGTGTGTAGCAAGCTTAGGACCTGTAAAGAAATAAATAGCCAACATAGATTTGGTTTGCAACTTGATTCTTCATGAAAATGGCTTGAACAAAAAGTGAGAACATGCCAACTTCCTCTCTTCGATTCTCCCTGCTCAAAAATGATTTTGGAGAGTTCTTGGACATTTTGGAAAGCTTGAAATGTGCTCTATAATCCATATTTGAAATGAAGTTTGAGATACCTCTTGGACCTAGGTGAAAACTTATTATGAAGTTGGGTCCAAAACCTGCCTATATTAGGGCAAAAATTTACTAAGTTAAGAAGTTCATGACCATGTATTCACAAATACATAACTTGAGATCCAAGCATCTTTAGGAAAAATTTTGTGAAGAAAAGTTGTAGATTTCATGGGGATCTACAACTTTCATGTTGGGCGTTTTCTTTGAATAAAAATGCATCATGGTGAAAAAGTGGTGCAAAATTGAGAAAAAATAAGAAAAATTTTATACTTAGAAAAATTCAAAGTTATGAAAATTTTCAAATTCAAATCCTAATTTTCAAATTTGGTTTTCTTGATCAACAAGTTTCACATTTTGACATATCTTGATGAATTATGACCCTTGGTACTTGATTTTGGCCCAAAAGTCAAAGTTTGACTTTTTAGTGTACAGTTGACTTTTGATCAGTTGACTGCAAATTTCATCTGTCAATCCAATGAACTTGAGATCACTTGAGCCATGTAATTAAATCAAGATGGTGCCATTGAACCCTTGAAATCATGCTTGAACTCAATTGGTCATTGGCTATGTTAAAAAAATCAGAAATTGCCCTTTCTCAGTTAAAAACCCTAATTTTGATCATTTTGCCCTTTTGATGATTTGATCAAATTTATTGAGGAGTTGTGATCCAAACTTGATCAAATGGTACATATGAGTCTAAAATGTTGATATGGATCAAAAATTATGAAGTTTGACTCTAAATTGGCCATGGTTGACTTTTCCCCCAATATAGTTGATTTTTAGGTCAACTGTCCAATTGACTAATCCAAAATGTGGTTCAAGGCTTGAAACTCATCATGAGCAATCTTAGGGGTCCAAAATGATGTATGAAAGTCAAATGAAGCATTGGTGGTCTAAAAATCCTTGTGCAAACTCAAACCCTAATTTTGGGTTATTAGTGCAAGATGAGATGTATTGAGTTAAACAACCCCTAATCTTGTCTTGAGTCAAAGAAGTCTTGTGAAAAGAAATCTTGATAAATGAGAGGGCAAATTTTTGAGTACAACACATGTATCTTATATGCATACACACACACACACACACACACACACACACACACACACACACACACACACACACACACACACACACACACACTTATAGATCCATATCCACTATGGATCTCATTGCCAATGACTCTGCTATTTCCAGCTATGACTTTGAACATCCAATCAACCAAGTCGAAGACGAAGGCGAAGAAGATTGTGAAATACCAGGGGAACTAGCCAGACTTCTGATGCAAGAGGAGAAAGCCATTCAACCTCATGGGGAGCCAGTTGAAGTGATCAACCTAGGTACTGAGGAAGATAAGAAAGAGGTCAAGATCGGTGCTAACTTGGAAGACAACGTCAAAGGCACATTGGTACAAATTATACATGACTATGTTGAAGTGTTTGCTTGGTCATATGAAGATATGTCGGGTTTGGATACTGATATAGTGGTCCACTGCCTACCAACAAAGGAAGATTTCCCTTCAATCAAGCAAAAAATGCATCGTATATGGCCAGACATGTCTGAAAAGATAAAAGTTGAGGTAATGAAGCAATTCAATGCAGGTTTCCTAACAGTGACATCGTATCCTCAGTGGGTGGAAAATGTGGTCCATGTGCCGAAGAAGGATGGGAAGGTTTGTATGTGCATAGACTATAGGGATTTGAATAGGGAAAGCCCCAAAGATGATTTCCCATTACCATATATTGACGTCCTGGTCGACAACACAGCTCAACACAAAGTATTCTCCTTCATGGATGGTTTCTCCGGCTATAATAAAATCAAGATGTCTCCCGAAGATATGGAGAAGACCACATTTTTCACACAATGGGGCACCTTTTGTTACAAGGTAGTGTCGTTCGGTTTATAGAATGCAGGGGCAACATATTAACGAGCTATGGTGGCCTTATTTCATGATATGATCCGTCATGAAATATAGGTCTATGTGGATGATATGATTGCAAGGTCGCAGACTGAAGAAGAACATCTTAATCATTTACACAAGCTATTTGAAAGGCAGAAAGAATACAAGCTGAGGCTGAATCCCAGCAAGTGTACCTTTGGGGTAAGGTCTAGAAAACTCCTAGGGTTTGTCGTTAGTGGAAAAGGTATTGAAGTCGATCCTGCGAAGGTCAAAGCTATCTAAGAAATGCTAGCTCCACGTACTGAGAAGGAGGTCAGAGGTTTCTTAGGCCAACTCAATTACATCGCCCGATTCATATCTCATTTAACTGCCACTTGTGAGGCACTATTCAAGCTGCTGAAGAAAGATCAAGTAATCAGATGGAATAACGACTGCCAAGTAGCTTTTGAAAAAATCAAGGAGTACCTACAAGAACCTCCAATCCTGATTCTTCTAGTTGAAGGAAGACCTCTGATTATGTACTTGACAGTATTAGATAACTCAATTGGGTTTGTACTGGGCCAACATGACGAGTCTGGCCGAAAAGACCATGCAATATACTACCTGAGCAAAAAGTTTACCGACTGTGAAATAAGATATTCATTGCTCAAGAAAACTTGATACGCTCTGGCATGGGCTGCTTGCCAACTAAGACAGTATATGCTGACTTATACCACTTTGTTGATTTCTAAAATAGACCCTATCAAGTATATTTTCGAAAAGCCAGCTCTCTCCGGACGAATAGCTAGACGGAAAATGATTTTGACTAAATATGATATCCAATACATTACACAAATGGCCATCAAAGAAAGTGTATTGACAGATCATTTGGCACATCAAGCTGTTGACGACTACCAATCTATGAACTTTAAATTCCCGGACGAGAACACCATGCTGATAACTAACTGCGAAAAGCCTGGACCATATGACAGACCTGAACAACGACCCCGATGGACTATGGTTTTCGATGGGGCTTCCAACGCTTTGGGTAACGTAATTGGCACTACGATTATTTCTCCAGAAGGTTTCCATACACCATTCCTTGCTAGATTGTGCTTCGACTATAAGAACAACATGGATGAGTATGAGGCATGCATTTTGGGTCTAAAGGCCGCCATTGACTTAAGAATCAAGTTCTTCGACGTATACGGAGATTATGCTCTAGTAATTAGTCAAGTCAAGGGAGAGCGGAACACTAAGCATTTTAACCTTATTCCCTACAAAGAGTTTGTGTTAACCCTGATCCCATACTTTGAGGAGGTCACCTTAGAGCACTTCCCTAGAGAAGAGAATCAGTTGGCTGATGCTTTAGTAACAATGTCGTCCATGTTCAAGGTCGATTAGGACAACGAGGCTATTAGAATCACAATTTAAATATTTTACAAACCATCACACTGTTGCGATCTTGACATAGACGAAGAGAAACCTTGGTACCATGAGGTGAAGAGATATCTTGAAACACAAGAGTATCCTGAAGGAGCTTCCATCAATGATAATAAATTTTTGCGAAGATTTTCAGCCAAATTCTTCCTAAGCAATGGAATCCTGTACAAACACAACCATGATTCTACTCTACTCCGGTGTGTGGACAAGAAGGAGGCAGAGGAGGTCATGGAAGACATGCATGCTGGTATCTTTGGGACTCACTCTAGTGGACACACTATGGCCAAGAATATTCTGAGGGCTGGGTACTATTGGTCGACTATGGAAACTAATTGTCACCATCACTCGAGGACTTGTCATATGTGTCAAATCTATGCCGACAAGTTTCATGTACCTCCAATTCCTTTGAATGTCAGGACTGCTTTGTGGCCGTTTATAATATGGGGCATTGACATGATTGGAGAGATCAAACCTACTGCTTCTAATGGACACCGCTTCATCCTTGTTACTATTGATTACTTCACCAAATGGGTCAAAGCTTCCTCATTTGCCTCAGTTACAAAGAACATTAAAGCCTGGTTTATCAAGCATAACCTCATCTGCCGGTATGATATCCTTGAAAGGATTATCGTCGACAATGGAACCAATCTCAATAATGCTATGATTACGGAACTCTGCATGCAGTTCAAAATCAAGCATCATAATTCTTCTCCATACAGACCCAAAATGAATGGCGCAGTGGAAGTTGCCAATAAAAATATTAAGAAGATTGTGCAAAAGACGGTGGTGACCCACAAAGACTGGCATGAGAAGTTATAGTTTGCTCTTCATGGCTACCGTACTTCAGCTCAAACGTCAACTGGGGAAACTCCCTTCTCTTTGGTCTATGGCATGGAAGTTGTCTTGCCTGTAGAATTTAAGATTCCTTCCCTAAGGATTATGAAAGAAGCGGGTCTAGGCGAAGACGGATGGATTCAGACTAGATTGGATCAGCTAAACTTGATTGACGAGAAGCGGCTGACTGCTATTTTTCATGGTCAGATGTACCAAAAGCGTATGATCAAGGCTTTCAACAAAAATATCAAGCCTCGAGTGTATCAGACTGAAGACATGGTAATAAAGCACATCATTCTTCCACAAGGCGATCCAAGGGGCAAATGGACTCCCACATACGATGGGCCATTTGTTATCAAGAAAGTATTCTCTGGCGGTGCTATGATGCTAACTACCATGGACGGAGAAGACTTCCCACATCTCGTGAACGCAGACATAGTTAAAAAATACTACGCATAAAACGACCTTTTAGGTTGACATACCTAGACAAAAATAAGGGCATCCTTGAGAACCAAAGAGGTTCGGGAAAAAAAATTAAGAATATATGCAAAAGATTGTACACCCAGCAAGTCAAAAACCCGAAAGGGCGGCTTGGGAAAAAATGGGTATCTTGGTGGACTGAAAACCCGAAAGGGTGGTCCAGGAAAAAGTTAGGGATTAAAGCGTACGACTATGTCCTATTGGATCTCTGCAACAAGCTTTTATTACCGAGGTACAAATTCCATGGTACAAGACCAATCCAATCAACTTCTTTCAACGGTAGGGGATGATGTTTGAAGACATAGGGGCAATAGCAGAGTTGGAACACAATGAGATCACTTCCACATGGCTATTTATTTTTGTTTTCACTTTGTACTATTTTCATTCTTTCGATGATTTCTTATTACTAGGATTTCTGTCTCCTTGTACAAAAACGCCTATTTTTGGGCAAAGTATCAATACAAATACAATTTGAAGTGCAAAACTATTTGTTTTTTCTGTTTTAAGTGCAAAAGTGTCCAATGGCTAAAATTGAATGAACATATGCATATGAACATGATTAACTATTAACAAAAGTGTGCGTAAAAACAATAATAAGTTTTTACTTAAAAACTTGGGATATCCCTACAGAGTTACTTCAATCAAATTACCCGCACAGAGTTGGATTCATGCAACCCACTAGCCAGAGTTTCAATCTCCTGAAACCCTCTCCCAAGCTGAGTACGAAACCTTGTGGAGTTTCTGTCTAGAAAATTTACCTCCCCTGCAGATCGTCAAAATATTCTCTTCAATAGGGTTTATTTCCCCAACAAAACTACAAATTTTCCAGCATGAGTTTACTTCTCAAACTATTGCAAATCAATGGACGAAACCCCTTAACCCCCGTTAAAGCCATTTCGATCCTCAACAGAGTCGTTACTATCCCCGAAAGTTGTTGTGAAGCCTGGAATTTGACCAGATAACAGTTGACTCATTTCTCTTCAAAGAAAGTTACTATGAAGCCTGGACCCGACTAGATACTAGTTCAACTTCATCTCTTTCAAAGCAAGTTACTACGAAGCCTAGACCCGACCAGATACTAGTTCAACTTCATCTCTTTCAAGCAAGTTACTACGAAGCCTGAACCCGACCAGATACTAGTTCAACTTCATCTCTCTAAGAACGAATTACTGTGAAGACTAGACCCAACCAGATAACAGTTCGAGTTGTTGAAACCTGGACCCGACCAGATACCAGTTAATCTCAAGATCAAATTGCTGAAACCTGGAACCAACCAGATAACCGTTCGGGTTACTACGAAACCTAGACCCGACCAGAATTAATGAAAAAGTAAGACTTTGCTTAGCGAAGTATAGTTCACTTAGCGAACTCGGGCGGCCAGAACTGCTATAAATAGGATATATACTCATTTTAGCAGAATCATTCACTTTTTAAACTTGTAATACAGTTTAGAATTGTAACATGAATAAGACTAGAAGAGGTTTTAGGTAGAAGGGCTGGATATGCATCAAGAGTCGGGAAATCGTCATTAATGTCGTTTCAACTCAAATCTTCCATTGTGCTTCGAACTACCATGAGTATCTAAATTCCTCTCTTGTCGGGATTGATCATAGTTTATAAAAATAGTATGTATTTTTTTAATCATGGCGTTATATGCAATTTATGTTTGAAACATTACGTTTTTATCTTAGTTTTACCGTTTATTTCATGGATTGAATTGATATTGACAAATACGGTTCTAATCTCGATCCAAGATAACAACTATTAAACTCTAAATTCTAGACATAGATTTAGGTTTAGTATACACTAAAAGTATCGAATCTTAATGCTACCATATTTTTTAATAGGCTGAGAAATTGTCGATTAAACCATAAGGTAAGAAATCTCATCATAGTTTAGACATGAACTTTATTTCTGTGTGATACATGATGATAATGAAACATGATTAAATTGTGTATAAGTGATTTATAAGTTGCATATTGAATCAGAGAATTAAAACCAATTCCCAACAAGTGTATTCCTCTAAATCGTATCTTTCGCTATTTTACGCATTTACTTTTAGTCACTTAAAAACCAAAAAAATCCTGAAACTTATGCTTAGAATAATAGAAACTGTTGAATGGTATTGATATCTCTCCAATCCATGGGGATACGATAAAAAAAATACTTTCATTTGATTATACACAACAACAAATTGGTGTTGTTTTTTGGGATTTGCGTTTAAGGTATTAAAACATCGCAATCGTTTATATACTTATAAGTTTTGTGAATTTGTTATATATTGTATATATTTGTTTTTTCACAGTTGTTTGTTCAAGTGTTTGGATATGTGAAAATTTTGTTTATGCTCCGAGGAAAAAGTTCGGAACAAAAACTTCTTTTTGATCTCGAGATCGACAGAACAATCCAAAAAAACAAGAGAAAAACGAAGAAACAGAAACAACTATCTAAAAAGAAAAGTCACAAAGGAGTTTCTACATCAACTTCCTCAACAAATCATCCTATCAACAAAATAATGGATGAAGTTGTCAATGGTCTGTGCACAAGCAGTCCAAGGGGACTGGCTCGTCTTAACAAAATTCCAGCTGCAAGACGATCTGAAATGAAAATAGGGTTGCTACAAATTATTTATGCTAACCCTTTTGCAAGTTTGAATCATGAGGATCCATACTACCATCTCACAAAATTCTATGAGTTGGCCGGTACGTTAGGTGTAAGAACAAGATTTGGTTCTGCAATATTATCTCTTAGTTTTGATGATAATAAATGAGTATGATTGTATGAACAATTTTGTTGTACTAATTTTTGTTATTGTTGAGTACTTAACAAACATATTCTGCTTCTGATGGATGGTGTGGCCAAGACATTAGAAGAGAATTAATTTTGCTTCGATGCTACACAAGTTCTCTTAAACAGTAGCAAGACACTCTAGAAGACTCTGAAGTCTAAACTCTTATGTTTGTCTAAATGAAACCAGTCAAAAGATCTAAAGATAGAAGTCTCTACTTATGTCCAGATGCTGAAGACTCAAGCTTCTAAAGACAACATGTTCCCAAGAAACAAAGTAGAAGATCTGAAGACAATCTTTCTATTGAAGTCCATATGATAAAAGCTTGTGTCTCTATTAATGAAGTTCTAAAGATAAAGGTTCTGAAGACCAAGTGATGAAGACTCTAAAAGACAGCAGGTCTAAAGATTCTAAAGACTTGAAGTTATAAAGACCCAAGGTTCCAATAAAAGGTTCTAATAACCAAGTGCTGAAGACTCTAAAGATGCAGTTCTGAAGACTCTGAAGACTTGAAGTTCTGATAACTTGATGTTATATTCTTGCTTCTAAACTCATGCTCGCAGAAGCCTCTAAAGTGAAGAAGGAAAGAAGATAACATTAATATGGTACAAATAGCACATGGTACAATCAACATTTAATTCCACTATCATGAAAGGACAAATGGGTCGCACGATCTTATCCCCCACGTTACTGTTCAAGCTGACAATGCTCATGGAAATTCCAAGAGTATCTCTCAATGGATACATTATGTTAATGGATATATAAAGGCTTGAAGTCTAAGAAAGAAATTAAATAATTCTCTGAATATTCACACGCAAACGTTGTTCGTTGCTTTCACATTCTTAAGTCACTGTTCATAAAATAGTTTACATACTCAACTTTTTAGAAGCAACATTCTTGTAAATAAAACTTGTATTCAAATAGTTGTTTGATATTCCTTAAGGGACCGGATAGGTTTGTATCCTTCAGAAGCCTAGAGATTGTGAGTTTTAGAAGTTGTTAGTCACTTGCGGGTAGCTTGTGCATTGTAATAATCAAGTTGATTATTAGTTGAAATTTCTTAACGGATCGAGTAGGTCTGAATCCTTAAGAAGTATAGGGCTTGTGAGTCTTAGAGGTTATTAGTCACTTGTGGGTAGCTTGTGAAAATTGTAATCAGTTTGTTTATAGTGAATTAAGTCCTCGATTGAGTGAGGCGAAATCACCTTGGCGGGTGGACTAGAGTAGCTTGATAATTTCAAGTGAACTAGTATAAACATACATTGTTCTTTACTTCTTGTTCTTACTTATTGTTATTATCAAGAGTGAAGGAGAAAGCATTTTAACTTAAAGTGGAATATTTTTAAAAGAATAGTCTTGTTTTAAAAACCCAATTCAAACCCCCATTTCTTGTGTTTTTCACACCTTCAATTGTTATCAGAGCTCCGGTTTTAAGAAGATAAAAAGTTTGAATTTTTATCAACACTTAACAGTGTCCAGTACCGATCCAATGTGTGTGAAAAGCTAATGTCTACATATACTTCCACTGTTGATAATAGGGATAATGATATAGATCACTATAGTTTAAAACCTTTTATGTTTGATGGGGAGAAATTTGACTATTGGAAGGATAGAATAGAAAGTTACTTTCTAGCATATGACTTGGATACATGGGACTTGGTAGTTGAGGGTTACACTGACCAAGTAGATTATAAAGGTCATAATATTGTTAGAAATGCAATGAGGGAAGCACATAAGAAAGTATGGAGAAATCACTACAAAGAAAGAACCATTCTTCTAAGTGATATCTCATATAATGAATATGAGAAAATCACAGATAGAGAGACTGCAAAGTCTATTTTTGATTCTCTTAAGATGACACATGAAGGAAACTAAAAAGTAAAAACAAAGGCTTTGGCCTTAATTCAAAAGTATGAAGCCTTCAAGATGGAAGATGACGAATCTGTGGAAACAATATTTTCAAGATTTCATACTCTTGTGGCAGGACTTAAGGTTTTGAAAAAAGGTTACTCAACTGCAGATCACGTTAAAAAAATTATCAGAAGTCTATCTGTTAAATAAAGACCAATGGTAACTACCTTAAAATTTGCAAAGGATCTGAACAACACCTCTCTTGAGGAGTTGATTAGCTCTTTAAGAAGTCATAAAATAGAGATCGAACAAGATGAACGTCCGAAGAGGGTAAAATCATTTGCTCTAAAGTATACTTATGAGAAAACCAAGGCTTATCAAGCTAAGGAAGAATCTGAAGAAGAGTCAAATGATGATGAACTCTCCTTAATATCCAGAAGAATAAGTCAAATCTGGAAGCACAAACAAAGCAAGTTCAGAGGTCAAAGAAGGACATATGGAAGAGGTGAATCCACTTCTGGTCAGAGAAATGCTTATGGAAAAGAAGTTACTTCTTAAGAATGCAACGAGCCTAGACATTACAAAAATGATTGTCCAAAGCTTAAGAAAGATAAGAAGCCTAAAAAGTCTTACAAAGCCAAAAGGGTCGCATGGAAACATGTGATGGTTCAAAATTAGAAGATGAAGATTCTGATGAAGAACATGCAAACATGGCATTCATGGTCAGGACTAGAAGGGGAGAAACAACATCAGAAGACGAACTGAAAATTAATTATGAGTCAGACTCTGATGACGAGAAAGAGGTACTTTCTTCTTTATCTCGTTCTGAACTTGATATTGGCTTAACTGAATTAATGAAAAGTTATAAATCTCTTCTAAGTAAACACAAAATCTTGAAAAAGATTATTGTGGCTACTTCAGAGAACACGACTATAAATGAGCAAAGTAATTCTATCTTAAATGAAAAACTATTTGTTTTACAAAAATCAAACATTTCTCTGAAAAGTAAAGTGTCTAGATTAGAAGAAGAAATTCTATCTAACACATCTGTTACTGATGAAGTAATCAGTTATGATAGAGATTTTCAACACTTCCTTGCTTAAAGCATATTGTTGTACCCCAAAATTTTCCCTCCCATATTTCTCAATACATGTCAAGAATAATCTCCAAGTGACTCAAGTTAGCTCAAGAGTTGGACAGTCAAATCACCTCCTAAGGCAGTCAATTCAAAATTAGGGTTTTGTGTTGCATCAAGGTCCTTACATCAAAATGGCATTAAATGCTCCCAAATGTCCTGATATCTCAAGTTCATCCATGTCAAATTTCAAGCCTTGTAGAGAAAGTTTGGTCAGTCAATTGCTCAAGAGGTCCAAAAATCGACTGTGCTAGGGCAAAAGTCAACTGTGACCTACAAACAGTCAAACCTCAATATTTTTTGCCAACATTCTCATTTTGAAGGATAATTAATCATTTGATCAAGGGTTGATCATGATTCATCAAGGATTGCTCAAGATTCATCAAGATTCAAAAGTTGCTAAATTAGGGTTTTGTAGGAAAAGTCAACTCAACTTTGACCAAGCATAACTTTCTCATACTTTATGGGAAATGAACCATCCAAAGATCATTTTGAATAAGATGCAATTTCCTACAATCCATATTCACACCCCAATATCAAGAAATGCATTCACAAAAAGTTACAAATTTGGACATTATAGGTCATTTTTGAAAGTCAACAAAAACACCTATTTTGCCAAAGCTTATAACTTGAGCATGGAATATCAAAATGAGATGAGACCAAAAGGGTTGGTTAGAGGACATCTCAAGGTTTCTAAAAAAAGTCCAAGAACACCTCCAAAAGTTCAAAATTGAAGAAGTTATGCATTGTTGAAGTTGGGCATTTTTCCAAAATTGCCAAAAGCCAACAATCCCCAAAACTCCAATTTTTGACAAAAGGGCCCACTTTTTTCCACTTGATTTGATCTTGTCACACCACACAGGTGTCCTATCTTCAATTTCATGACCAATTATTAATTTGTCTATTTTATTTGATTTTTATTGATTTAATTCATTTTTAATCAATTTAAATCAAAATAAAATCTCAATATTAATAACTTGTGATCTTTTTGATTGATACAGCTTTCAATTAACATCATGAACACAATCAAATTCGTGCCAAGCCATATCATGCACAAAATCTTGGATTTGGAAAGAATTTGAAGGCCTTTAATGGAGGAATCATATCATATCCAAAGTCATCAATTCACAGGGATTCAAGGCCCAATTTTTAACCTAATTGCTTCTAATATACTCACACAAGCTAGAGCACACAAGAACACGACCTAGAACCTGCAAAATCTCAGAATACAAAACTTGAAAAAAGCTTAAAAAGTGTGGGATCAAAATCTTGGTTGCAGGCCAATTCAATCCAAAATCTCAATGTGGTTCAATTGCCAGGAGTCCACTGAAGCTATAGCAATCAGAACCAAGCCCTCTCGTCGCCTAAAACGCACTATAAGTACTCATGAAGGTGGCCCTGAACACGAAATCACATCCTCTGATTCTTGCATTCTTTCACCAAAATGTTTGCATATTTGTGTTTGTCGCTTCATTTAGAACATGTTTGCAATATTTGATTTTGTTTTGGTAGCCTGTACAGCCATGCCCGAAGCTAGGGTTTTGGTTCTTGTTTTTTAGGCGTTTTGATTTCAGGAAAAATTAAGGCAAACCATGGATATGGTTGAGTTCAGGGAGGAGAGACAAGCATGGTGATGGTCTCCGTTTGCGTTTATATGGCCCATAGTCAATTTTAGGAGAAAGCCACGAATTTAGTTGCGGATTAAAATCCGCAGGAAAAATAACCAGAACCCTGTGAAAAAGACGACCACGTGCCTCTTCCTCATTGGATCGTTTATATTTTCGCGATTATTTTTATAATTTCTGGCATTTGTTTAGTTTGTTAATATATTAATTCTCACTTATTCCGCTAACAATATGAACACGTTGGCTGAGTGGTAGTGGAAGGCGTGCATAGTCCAACAGGACCTGGGTTCGAATCCCAGGTCCCCAATATATTTGTTGCTATTTTCTTTCAGGCATTCCAGTAAGTCTCACGCCTTGCAGTGCATCATACGCCCTCATTCAGATATTGTCCAGATGGCCTGTAGACCAAATCCAATGGCCAAAATTGAATACTCACCATACTCTCAAGTCAAAGGTGTGCATGGAATTGGGAAAAGTAAAAGCAGGCTTGCAGTAAATGGGCTTGGAATTTCTATTCTCACATTCAGAATCAGGCCCACACCCCCTGGGTTATTTCTTTTCTCTTTTATATTTATTTTTATTTAATTGTTTTATTAATTATTTTTATTACCATTAACCAAATAATTTATTTCTCATAAAAATCAAAATCACAAAAATATTATTTTTATTTATTAAAATTAAATTTGACTTTATTTTTGTAAATAAATATTAATCAATTTATTTATTTTTTTTAATTAGGTATAATTTTAATATTTTTTGCAAATAATTAAAATCAATTTAGAATAATTAGGTTTTATTAACATTAACCCATTTTATTTTATTTCCTTAAATATTCAAAAAAACCAAAAATATTTTAATTAATTAATTAATTAATTTTGACCTAATTTAATTTCTTTCTAAATTCAAAAATAACAAAAAAAATAATTTCTTTTCAAAAAGGGTCAAAACCCTAAAAAATGCGCCGATTTAATTTCTTGCACGCTTATCATTTGATCCAATATTGTAATTGCTTCTGGTATGTAATAGATTTTAATTAGGACTTTAATTATTTATCGCTTTATTTTACTTCCCGCAATTTAAATTAAAGGGTTTGTCTTTGGCGATGTAAATACCTGACGCCTTGTAATAGCTTAGATTTAATTTCCGCAAATTTAAATTCTGCAAATTATTAACTGCTAGATGTTTGACAATAGGGAATGCATGACAAGATCCAATGTATGAACTTAAAATCAACGTAGATAACCCATGACATGCACAAAGATAAAAATAATTGAAAAACAATACACTCGCACATGCGCACTCTTAGGGTACACCTCACTTGGTTGCCTTTGAACGTGGTCATTGAGTATAGGAAGTTTTAGAGGTCGCCCTCTTGTCCAAAAATCATAAGTTGCCTCAAAACGGTTGCCTCTGATGAAATGATCTAAGACATTAGGGTTACCGCTAAGGCGTCCTAACATTGCTTTAGTGACCACACGTCCCTTAATCGAATTGACCCGAAAACTCCAACGACGATACTACCTACTCATCAATAGTGGGATAGCATTGTCTAAAGGACATTTACACAAATTAATTCCTTTTTCGAGTAGGTAGATGGTTCTTAAGTACTTTCTCCTTTTAAAAACAAAACAAAACTACAAAAATTCTTTCGAACCCACAAACACAAAGAAAAGCAAAATTTTGAAAACACTTTGAGCAAGTACCTAAGAGCCCGTGGATAACCACGGATAGAAAGGGTGCTAACACCTTCCATTTCTATAATCTACCTCCCGAACCCGAGAAACATCTCGAAAAAGGAATTTTTCTGTGCTTTTTTCCTTTCCTTGTTGGATAAAATAAAAGACGGTGGCAACTCTTGCTTACCGCGACATTTTGTGAAAACAAACACAAAATGCGAACCAGCATATCCAAAACAGTCAGTTCTATTCCCACCGATCACAGAACTGGCGACTCTGCTGGGGATGGATCTATAAGTGAGGTGTACCTTAGGATTAGATCATTGTGTTTTCAATTGTATGCTTTGTATGATTTATATTTGTGGGCTTGTATCGGAGTTCTATAGATCCTAACCCAGATCTGGGGATACCCTTTAGGTAAGTAGCAATAAACTGTGAGGGAATTGTCCGGCGTAGATCGACACGGTTGAAGCAGTAGCTACATTGGTGTGGCACTTTAGTCTGTACCGATATCCCTTGTGTTGGAACGAGGAGAATATGGGTCTTTTAAGGGGTCATTAAGCACCAACTGACCTTAGAACCTTAAATTGACCAACTTGGCCATAGAACAGTAGTAGTATGCTACACTCATTGGGACTAAACTCTCGCGATGATTCCGGCCGCAAGAAAAGGTTGCTAAAATGGAATTATGACCGATCTAGGATAGTCAGTGATATTGAGATCCTCTAGAACCCGATGACTATTTTTAGGACAAGTTTAAACCAACTGAACTGAAAGAGGGTAGTGCCTAAGCTCCATGCCAGCCTGAAATCTAAGGGATCTCAGTGTGACTTGTGTACCTTTACCATGTTTACTATTTATGGATACTTGTGGTGTGCCTACTATCATGACATCATGACATCATAACATTGCATACATCTTGCATTGGACTAACCTATTTCAAAGACAGGAGGGATTCATCTTTATTCTGTTTTGTAGGTCATTATGATGCCCATGCGTAAGAATACCATCCGGATCAAATTTGTCCAAGTCCCTACCTTGCTTAAAGAGTTGGTTGCCAAGATGCCTGACACTACTTCCTTCATCAGGAGGCATGGTTCTCTTCTCAGTTTGCTCACCTCCAAATTGGACGAGCAGATGATGAGTGTCCTGGTCCAATTCTATGATCCGATGTACCATTGTTTTACTTTTCAAGACTATCAGCTGGTTCCCACCCTAGAAGAGTTCTCTGAGCTGCTCGGTATCTCTATTCTGGAGCAGACCCCGTTTACTGGTTGAGAGAAGACCCTTAGGCCCGAAGAAATTGTTGCAGCCCTTCATTTGACCAAAGAGGAGGTAATGGCTAATTGGGAGACTAGAAGTGGAGCAAAGGGCTTTCTGACTAAGTTTTTGGTTGGTAAGGATAACTATTTCTAGGATGGTTTAGACTTCAAGGCCTTTGAGGATATTCTGGCTCTTCTGATTTATGGCTTGGTATTGTTTCCGAATCCTGACACTTTTGTTGATGTGAATGCAATAAAGATCTTCATCTCTTAGAATCCTGTACCCACTCTCTTGGGTGACATTCTTCATCAGCTTTATGCTCGTACTGCCCGAAAGTGGGGAACCTTAATGTGTTGTGCTCCATTATTGTCGAGGTGGTTTATTTTGCACCTCCCCAAGTCAGTGCTAAAGAACAAAGAAGGAATGGGATGGGCTTATAGGGTGATGTCTCTTTCTCATAATGACATTATCTGGACTCTCAAGGGTATGGACGAGGTGACTATCATTGATCGCTGTAGGGAGTACCCTAATGTTCCACTGCTAGGAACCCATGGAGGAATTTCTTACAACCCATGCTTAGCTATCGGTCAGTTTGGAAGAGCCAGAAGAGAAGGACCTCACGAGCTGTTAATGCCTCATATCATCTTTGATTTTCAGGGGGATAGCGACGAGCTACGCCGCAGATTCATAAGGGCTTGGGACAGAGTTCACCAATCTGATTCACATGAGCTGGGTCCAAAGACTTCTCTGCCGATGAAGCCATATCTCATATGGGTCCGCATCCGTGCCCAAAAGCTAGGTATGCCATATGAAGTTGTCCGGCCTGTCACTCTTGAAGTTGCTAATGAAGAAGGGGTTCTTCCAACCATTCTCCATCCTTATATGCCCACTGACATTGGGGCACTAAAGAGATCTTAGATGCAGCTGTGGGAAGAACTGGATTCTTATCGGGAGAAGTTCAACGAGCAAGAGCAGAAGATCCAGAGGTTGACCAGACAGATAGAGTATGAGTGGATTCTCAATGATTATGTCTGCATTGATAAGAAGAGACCATGGGAGCATTGATTGACTTTTGATGATTTCCTTTCCAGTTTTTATTTACTTTTCAGTATTTCCATTTTTGTAACGCCCTGGGGGCATTAGTTGAACAATTTAAATTTCAAAGTTTATCTAATAAAGTGTGTTTCCTTTCTGGTTTACAAATTTGAATCTCCCGATTGTCTTTGAAATCATAAATCATACGCATTTCATCTCATGCACGTCATAAATAGGTACCCTTTACAGGTCTCTTATCTTCTTCGCTGTTTATTTTAGCAATCATCATGTATACTGAACCTTCAACTGAGCAAGCTATCAAGGCCCTTCAGGCCCAGAATGCCCAATTTCAAGAGTTGTTCATGAATCTAGCTAAGGGTCAGCAGGACCTGAAGACCCTGATTCTGAAAGAGAAGAAGAAGAAGGAGAAGAAGAAGAGGACCATCCTGTTCAACACTGGACACCGGTTTGGAAACAGGCTACAAAATGAAGTTGATCTGACCACCTCATCTGGAGGGAAAGGTAGTCAAGAGGAAAGGAGGGCTCCTAGCCCTGCGGTCTCCGACAACGAGACAGACTACGATGAAGAATAGTATCCTCCGGCTGAGGATAGATACAAGCAACTGGAGGACCGGTTGAACGCTATGGAAATTCAGAAGGTGCCTGGTCTGGACTTCAGAGATCTTGGTCTATCATCTGGGGTGGTGATTCCCCATAAATTCAAGGCACCAGCCTTCGCTAAGTATGACGGAGTTTCTTGTCCGAAGCTGCACCTCCGGTCATATGTGAGGAAGATTCAGCCTTACACCACTGATAAGAACATATGGATCTATTTCTTTCAAGATAGTCTCTCAGGGACTCAGCTTGAGTGGTTCTATCAGTTGGACGGAGCCAGTATCCGTAGCTGGGAAGATTTGGCTACTGCATTCTACAGGAAGTATCAGTACAACTCCGACCTTGCTCCTACGCGTACCCAACTCCAGGGTATATCAATGGGAACGGGTGAAGGATTCAAGGATTATGCTCAAAAGTGGAGGGACCTCGCCGGGAGAGTATAACCACCCTTGGCTGACTGGGAGCTTGTTGACATGTTTCTGGGGACCTTGTCTGGTCCATTCTTTAATCATCTGATTGGAAGCTCTTCATCTGGGTTTACAGAGCTTATTTTGACTGGTGAAAGGATAGAAGCTTGTATTAAGGCTGGTAATATACAGAAGGGTGCCTCGTCAAGCACCGAGAAGAAGCCATTCAAGAAAGAGTCCAGTGCTGTCTACAGTTCAAGAAACCAGAATAGACCTGAACGTCGCTAAGCTGTGAATGCGTTTGTTATTTCGAAACCTGTTGGTGCTCCGCAGCACAACAATCAACAAAAAGAGGAGAGACCTCGAAGGCAATTTACTCATCTTAGCATGACCTTATCTCAGATTCTGCCACAGTTGCTGAAGACTAATCTGGTAGTTCTAAAGGAAGCCCCGAAGAATCCAAATACCACATCACCGAAGTACAACCCTAATGCCCGCTGTGCTTATCACTCTGATAGCCCGGGGCATAATACATATGATTGTTGGGTTTTGAAGAACAGGGTACAGGACTTGATCGATGCGAAGGAGATTGAGTTCGGAGCACCAGAGAAGCCTAAACAAGATGCAGGGGTGAATGCTACCAGGGATGACGATGATGAAGAGTTTAATATCGACAGTTGGATCTACCCGACTACCAATGGTTGATTAAGCAACTGGACAGCGAAAGATTCTATGACAGTTTCCGTTATTACCCAGTAATGAACTCTTTGTTTTGAATTTGTAACAGACAATGTTTTGAACTTTATGGCCTGGTGTCTTACCCGGGGCACTATGGTTTCATTTTTGAGGGCTCTATGTGTGTCATTTTCATATATCATTAATAAAAGAATTGGACGTTCTTGCATTTCAAATCTTGCGCTCCTTGTTTTTATTTATTATATATTGCAAAACAGCTATTTTACACACACTCACATATACAGGTCCACATCCACTCTGGATCTCACTGGTAACGACTTTGCTACTGCCAGTTATGACTTCGAAAATCCGATCAACTTGGCCGAAGACGAAGGTGAAGATGATTGAGAAGTGCCTGGTGAACTTGCAAGACTGCTACTCCAAGAAGAGTGGGCTATTCAACCACACGAAGAACCGGTAGAATCAGTGAATCTGGGTACAGAGACAGATAAGAAGGAAGTCAAGATCGGTGCAAATTTGGAGCTTAGTGTGAAACAACGGTTGATTCATATGCTACATGACTATGTTGAGATCTTTGCTTGGTCTTACGAAGATATTCCTGGTTTGGACACCGATATTTTGGTTCATCGCCTGCCTACCAAGGAAGACTGTCCTCCCGTGAAACAGAAGGTCCACCGAATGCGCCCAAAGATGTTTGAGAAAATCAAGGCTGAAGTTATGAAACAATTTGACGCCGGTTTTCTAGCAGTTACTTCCTACCCTCAGTGGGTTGCCAATGTGGTTCCAGTGCCGAAGAAAGATGGTAAGGTCCGAATGTGTGTTGACTACAGGGATTTGAACAGGGCAAGCTCCAAGGATGATTTCCCTTTACCTCACATAGACATTCTGGTTGACAACACCGCTTAGCATAAGGTATTCTCCTTTATGGATGGTTTCTCCGGTTATAATCAAATAAAGATGGCTCCCGAAGACATGGAGAAGACGACCTTTGTTACTCAGTGGGGCACCTTTTTCTACAAGGTCATGCCTTTTGGACTGAAGAATGTTGGGGCAACATATCAGTGTGCCATGGTTGCTTTGTTTCATGACATGATCCATCATGAGATTGAAGTATACATCGATGATATGATTGCAAGGTCCCAGACTGAGGAAGAACACCTGGACCATCTACAGAAGCTGTTTGACAAGTTAAAGTTGTACAAATTGAGGTTGAACCCGAACAAGTGCACCTTCGGGGTGAGGTCTGGTAAATTACTGGGCTTCTTCGTAAGCGACAAGGGTATTCAAGTGGACCCTGCCAAGGTGAAAGCTGTACAAGAGATGCCAGCTCCCAAAACAGAGAAAGAAGTCAGAGGCTTCTTGGGACGACTGAACTACATTGCCCGATTCATCTCGCACCTAACTGCTACTTGTGAGCCAATATTCAAGCTGCTGAAGAAAGATCAAGTAGTACGTTGGAACGATGAATTCCAGGCCGCTTTCGAAATGATCAAAGAGTATCTCCAAGAGCCACCTATTCTAATGCCACCAGTTGAAGGGAGACCTCTGATCTTATATCTAACAATACTCGATAATTCAATGGGGTGTGTGCTGGGTCAGCATGACGAGTCTGGCCAAAAAGAGCATTCTATTTATTACCTTAGCAAAAAGTTTACCGACTGTGAGACCCGATACTCACTGCTCGAGAAAACTTGATGCGCTTTGGTATGGGTTGCTTGTCGGCTGAGACAGTATATGTTGACTCACACTACTCTGTTGATATCAAAGATGGACCCAATCAAGTATATCTTCGAAAAGCCTTCCTTGTCCGGAAGAATAGCAAGATGGCAGATGATCTGGACTGAGTATGATATCCAGTACACAACTCAGAAGGCAATCAAGGGAAGTGTATTGACAGACCATTTGGCACATCAGGCAGTGGATGATTACCAGTCTATGAACTTTGAATTTCCGGACGAGAATATCATGTTGGTAACTGATTGTGAGACACCTGGACCGGATGAAGGACCTGAGGAAGGATCCTGATGGTCTATGTACTTTGATGGAGCTTCGAACGCTTTGGGTAATGGCATTGGTGCCGTGATCATATCTCCTAAAGGCTCTCATACTCCATTCACCGCTCGATTATGTTTCAACTGCACCAACAACATGGCGGAGTATGAAGCATGCATTATGGGTCTTCGAGCAGCAACTGACCTAAGGATTAAGTTTCTAAGTATCTTCGGAGATTCCGCTCTCGTGATCAGTCAGATCAAAGGCGAGTGGGATACGAAACACCCAAATCTTATTCCTTACAAAGAGTATGTATTGAAGTTTCTTCCCCATTCCAAGGAGATAACCTTTGAACACTTCCCTAGAGAGGAGAATCAGTTGGTGGACGCGTTGGCTACGGTGTCTTCTATGTTCAAAGTCAATTGGGACAACGAAGCTCCCCGAATTATCATTGAAAGATTGGACGAACCTGCACATTGCTGCGACTTTGAGACTGAAGAGGTAGCAGATAAACCCTGGTTTCATGAGGTGAAGAGGTATCTTGAAGCTCATGAGTACCCCGAGGATGCATCTGTTAATGATAAGAAGTTTCTGAGGAGGTTCGCGGCGAAGTTCTTCATCAGCAATGGCATTCTTTACAAGCGTAACCATGATTCAACCTTACTGCGATGTGTGGATAAGACTGAAGCAGAAAGGATCATGACGGAGTTACATGAAGGTACTTTCGGAACTCATTCCAGTGGACATACCATGGCAAAGAAGATCCTACAGGAAGGATATTATTGGTCCAAAATGGAAGCCGACTGTTATCAGCATTCTCGGACATGTCACAAGTGCCAAGTCTATGTTGATAAGGTGCACATACCTCTAGTACCTCTAAACATCTTGAAAGCACCTTGGCCTTTCGCAATGTGGGGCATTGATATGATCGGCGAGATCAGACCTACGGCATCCAAAGGGCATCGTTTCATCCTGGTAGAAATTGATTATTTTACGAAGTGGGTTGAAGCTGCTTCTTTTTCTACTGTAACCAAGAACGTCGTGGCACGGTTTATTCGGCATAACCTGATCTGTCGGTATGGTGTACCAGAGAGGATCATTACGGACAATGGTACCAATATTAACAACAAGATGATCACTGAGCTCTGCAAGCAGTTCAAGATATAGCATCACAACTCTTCTCCCTACCGGCCGAAGATGAATGGGGCTGTAGAAGCGGCTAATAAGAACATTAAGAAAATCGTGCAGAAAATGACAGTGGCATACAAAGACTGGCATGAGATGTTACCATTTGCTCTTCATGGGTACCGTACCTCAGCACGGACGTCAACAGGGGCAACACCCTATTCCTTGGTTTATGGCATGGAGGCAGTCTTGCCTATTGAAGTTCAGATACCCTCTCTTCGGATCATGAAAGATGTAGGTTTGAGTGAAGATGACTGGATTCAAACCCGGCTTGATCAGCTAAACCTAATCGACGAAAAGAGACTTACTGATATTTGTCATGGGAAGAGGTACCAAAAACGGATGATCAAGGCATTTAACAAGGAAGTCAGACGACAAGAGTATCAAGTTAGGGACCTGGTAATCAAGCGTATTATCTTACCTCAAGGTGATCCTAGGGGAAAATGGACCCCTACTTATGAAGGGCCATTCGTGGTTAAGAACATTTTCTCAGGAGGAGCAATGATTCTAACCACCATGGATGGTGACGACCTTCCTCACCCCGTCAATGCAGACATAGTGAAAAGATACTACACATAATCAAAGACCCACTAGGTTGATTGGCCTAGGAAAAAATAAGGGCTTCCCGGCGAACCAAAAGGGTTCGGGCAAAAATAAGGGATGAAAATGAAAAATCTGTACACCCGGCAAGTCGAAAACCTGAAAAGGCGACTTGGGCAAAAAAGGGTATCCCAGTGGACTAAAAACCCAAAAGGGCAGTCCAGGAAAAAATTAGGGATTAAAGAGTAACACTATGTCTCATTGGATCACCTTGCATCCAGACTTTGGTATCGACTATCAAGCTCAGACGGCACTAATCAATCTGATCTACCTTCAACCAGCACCAAGGTGATGAGATGCTCGAAGACATAAAGGCAATAGCAGAGTTGGAACCCAGTGGGATTATTCACATAGATGTTTTGTTTTCTTCTTACAAATTGTATAAATTCTATTTGTTCGGCGGCGTTCTCTTACTAGGACGTCAACCTCTTGTACAAAAACGCCTATTTACAGGCCAAACTTCAAAATCAATACAAATTCATTTTCAGACAAATTTCAAACTGTTTTCCTTTATCTATTTTATTTTGCAAAGAACGTCCAAAGTTAATTTTTGATATATGCATTTGACATTAATTGCTGATCATAAATATTTACATGCAAAACGAAAGATGAATTACTGGTAATAGTAGAAACATGGGCAAATAAGAATTGTCCGAACTGTACAGTTGCTTTGTCCGCCAGGTACCAAGGTAGATTCAGCTGAAGAATATGACCAAGATACCTTCACTCCCCGCAGAGTAAGACAGTAATGATAGCTCTCTCAGCTGAGACTTGCAACTATGGACGAATCAGCAACACTCTTCCCAAGCAGAGTTAGTCTACCATCAACCCTAAAAAGGCTTGGTATCCCCAGAAGGTCTTAATATTCCCCAACGGAGTATAAGAATATTCTCCAGCAAGTATAAGAGTATCCCCGACAATCTTAATGTTCCTCAACGGAGTATAAGAATGTTCCCCGGCAGAATACAAGATACCCCAGTGGAGTCAATTTTCCCAGCACGGTCTGAAAAAAGCTTCCCCAACAGAGTCGAAGCATCATCCCCAGTAAACTCTGGAAGTTTACCCCCAGTGGAGTACAATAAATCTCCCCAGCCAAATTCAGAGGGTTATCCCCACAAGAGTCTAACAGGGTTATCCCTAGAAAGTCGCAACTGAAAGATCATCCCCAATGAAGTTCTTCCTTTCCCCGAACAGGAGTTCAATCCTCAACAGATTCAATATCACCAGCAATAGTAATCCATCCCCAGCGGAGTTCATCATTGAAATCCCCAACAGAGCTTATCAACGGAATCTCCAGCAGAGTTTATCGTTAAAATCCTCAGCAGAACATCTCTTCCCCACAGAGTAATTCTCCTCAGAGTAATCTTTTCATTAGTTTATTCCCCAACGGAGTTCTTTTCTCCTGCAGGTTTATTCTCACAACCATCTTCGTTCATCATCCCCAGCGGAAAAGAAGAACTCAACTCTATTCTCCAGCAGCTCTGGGATTTATTTTCCCCTGCTAAAACATTATATTCCCATACATCATGATACATGCATATACGCATCATACGAATACAATCTCATTTATTTTGAGAACATCATTACCTGATCCATATCATGCATTGCATATGACTGACCTTTACCTTTCAGGAAAGATACAGTTAAATTTCTCAGTTATGTCAAAGACCTGACCGGTTCTTAAATCTCAATTGAATTATCCTCGGTTGAATTTCAGATAAGGTTCTCAATCTCGAAAGTTTCCCCACGTCAAAGTATGGACGAGTGCTATAACCTTAACAGTATACTACGTTGAACACTAGTCAGTTCCTAGATCTTGATGTTTTCCTCCGTCATAGTGTGGACGAGTTCTGTAGTTTCAACGGTATACTACGTTGAAGACCAGACAGTTCCTAAATCTTGATGAAGATGTTTCCCTACGTCATAGTGTGGACGAGTGCTATAACCTCAACAGTATACTACGTTGAGCACTAGTCAGTTCCTAGATCTTGATGTTTTACTCTGTCATAGTGTGGATGAGTTATGTAATTTCAACGGTATACTACATTGAAGACCAGACAGTTCCTAGATCTTGATGAAGATGTTTCCCTACGTCATAGTGTGGACGAGTACTATAACCTCAAGGGTATACTATGTTGAGCACTAGTGAGTTCATAGATCTTGATGTTTTCCTCCGTTATAGTGTGGACGAGTTCTCTAATTTCAATGGTATACTACGTTGAAGACCAGATAGTTCCTAGATCTTGATGAAGATGTTTCCCTACATCATAGTGTGTACGAGTGCTATAACCTCAACGGTATACTACGTTGAGCACTAGTCAGTTCCTAGATCTTGATGTTTTCCTCCGTCATAGTGTGGACGAGTTCTGTCTTTTCAACAGTATAATACGTTGAAGACCAGACAGTTCCTAGATCTTGATGAAGATGTTTCCCTACTTCATAGTATGGACAAGTTCTATAACCTTAATGGTATACTACGTTGAGCACTAGTCAGTTCCTAGATCTTGATGTTTTCCTCCGTCAAAGTGTGGACGAGTTCTACAATCTCAACGGTATACTACGTCGAAGACTAGACAGTTCCTAGATCTTAATGAAGATGTTTCCCCCCAATTGAATTATGGACAGGTTCTTAAGACTCAGCCGAGGCATTCTCTCAGTTGAAGTACATGCAAGTTCCTAAATCTCAATAAAAGTTAGGCTTCCCCAGCGGAGTCTTCTACAACAACAGGTATGCAAGTTCTTGCTAAGGAATCTCTTATGCGATCGACACTCTTGCAGATGGCATCTGTAAGCCCATCCTCCTACCAAAAAAATCCAAATGGCATCTATAAGCCCATTCCCGACATCACAATGCTGATACTACACCATGCGAGTGCAAATTTCTGGGCACTCTAGTGTTCAATTATCTTCCACCTTTGGATCACGAAAGGCTCGAAAGCCAATCTATATCCTCAGGTTTAAGAAACATGAACAGGGGCAACTGTTGTATCCCAAAAATTTCCCTCCCATATTTCTCAAGACATGTCAAGAATAATCTCCAAGTGACTCAAGTTAGCTCAAGAGTTGGACAGTCAAATCACCTCCTAAGGCAGTCAATTCAAAATTAGGGTTTTGTGTTGCATCAAGGTCCTTACATCCAAATGGCCTTAAATTCTCCCCAATGTCCTAATATGTTCTCAAGTTCATCCATGTCAAATTTCAAGCCTTGCAGAGAAAGTTTGGTCAGTCAATTGCTCAAGAGGTCCAAAAATCGACTGTGCTAGGGCAAAAGTCAACTGTGACCTACAAACAGTCAAACCTCAAGAGTTTTTGCCAAAATTCTCATTTTGAAGGATAATTAATCATTTGATCAAGGGTTTATCATGATTCATCAAGGATTGCTCAAGATTCATCAAGATTCATCAAGATTCAAAAGTTGCTAAATTAGGGTTTTGTAGGAAAAGTCAACTCAACTTTGACCAAGCATAACTTTCTCATACTTTATTAGAAATGACCCATCCAAAGCTCATTTTTAAGATGATGCAATTTACTACAATCCATATTCACACCCCAAGATCAAGAAATGCACTCACAAAAAGTTACAAATTTGGACATTATCGGTCATTTTTGAAAGTCAACAAAAACACCTTTTTTGCCAAAGCTTATAACTTGAGCATGGAATATCAAAATGAGATGAGACCAAAAGGGTTGGTTAGAGGACATATCAAGGTTTCTAAAAAAAGTCCAAGAACACCTCCAAAAGTTCAAAATTGAAGAAGTTATGCATTGTTGAAGTTGGCCATTTTTCCAAAATTGCCAAAAGCCAACTATCCCCAAAACTCCAATTTTTGACAAAAGGGCCCACTTTTTTCCACTTGATTTGATCTTGTCACACCACACACGTGTCCTATCTTCAATTTCATGACCAATTATTAATTTTTCTATTTTATTTGATTTTTATTGATTTAATTCATTTTTAATCAATTTAAATCAAAATAAAATCTCAATATTAATAACTTGTGATCTTTTTGATTGATACAACTTTCAATTAATATCATGAACACAATCAAATTCTTGCCAAGCCATATCATGCACAAAATCTTGGATTTGGAAAGAATTTGAAGGCCTTTAATGGAAGAATCATATCATATCCAAAGTCATCAATTCACAAGGATTCAAGGCCCAATTTTTAACCTAATTGCTTCTAATATACTCACACAAGCTAGAGCACACAAGAACACGACCTAGAAGCTGCAAAATCTAAGAATACAAAACTTGAAAAAAGCTTAAAAAGTGTGGGATCAAAATCTTGGTTGCAGGTCAATCCAATCCAAAATCTCAACGTGGTTCAATTGCCAGGAGTCCACTGAAGCTATAGCAATCAGAACCAAGCCCTCTCGTCGCCTAAAACGCACTGTAAGTAC
Organism: Vicia faba; assembly: GCA_948472305.1. Taxonomy (NCBI): domain Eukaryota; kingdom Viridiplantae; phylum Streptophyta; class Magnoliopsida; order Fabales; family Fabaceae; genus Vicia; species Vicia faba. The sequence goes on along the minus strand of OX451740.1, from coordinate 286,702,920 downwards.
TCATGAACATGGCCCTGAACACGAAATCACATGCTCTGATTCTTGCATTCTTTCACCAAAATCTTTGCATATTTGTGTTTGTCGCTTCATTTAGAACATGTTTGCAATATTTGATTTTGTTTTGGTAGCTTGTACAGCCATGCCCGAAGCTAGGGTTTTGGTTCTTGTTTTTTAGGAGTTTTGATTTCAGGAAAAATTAAGGCAAACCATGGACATGGTTGACTTCATGGAGGAGAGACGAGCATGGTGATGGTCTTCGTTTGCGTTTATATGGCCCATAGTCCATTTTAGGAGCAAGACACGAATTTAGTTGCGGATTAAAATCCGCAGGAAAAATAACCAGAACCCTGTGAAGAAGACGACCACGTGCCTCTTCCAAATTGGATCGTTTATATTTTCGCGATTATTTTTATAATTTCTGGAATTTGTTTAGTTTGTTAATATATTAATTCTCACTTATTCCGCTAACAATATGAACACGTTGGCTGAGTGGTAGTGGAAGGCGTGCATAGTCCAACAGGACCTGGTTTCGAATCCCAGGTCCCCAATATATTTGTTTCTATTTTCTTTCAGGCATTCCAGTGAGTCTCACGCCTTGCAGTGCATCATACGCCCTCATCCAGATATTGTCCAGATGGCCTGTAGACCAAATCCAATGGCCAAAATTGAATACTCACCATACTCTCAAGTCAAAGGCGTGCATGGAATTGGGAAAAGTAAAAGCAGGCTTGCAGTAAATGGGCTTGGAATTGCTATTCTCACATTCAGAATCCGGCCCACACCCCCTGGGTTATTTCTTTTCTCTTTTATATTTCTTTTTATTTAATTGTTTTAATAATTATTTTTATTACCATTAACCAAATAATTTATTTCTCATAAAAATCAAAATCAAAAAAATATTATTTTTATTTATTAAAATTAAATTTGACTTTATTTTTGTAAATAAATATTAATCAATTAATTTATTTTTTTTAATTAGGTATAATTTTAATATTTTTTGCAAATAATTAAAATCAATTTAGAATAATTAGGTTTTATTAACATTAACCCATTTTATTTTATTTCCTTAAATATTCAAAAAAACCAAAAATATTTTAATTAATTAATTAATTAATTTTGACCTAATTTAATTTCTTTCTAAATTCAAAAATAACAAAAAAAATATTTTCTTTTCAAAAAGGGTCAAAACCCTAAAAAATGCGCCGATTTAATTTCTTGTACGCTTATCATTTGATCTAATATTGTAATTGCTTCCGGTATGTAATAGCTTTTAATTAGGACTTTAATTATTTATCGCTTTATTTTACTTTCCGCAATTTAAATTAAAGGGTCTGTCTTTGGCGATGTAAATACCCGACGCCTTGTAATAGCTTAGATTTAATTTCCACAAATTTAAATTTCGCAAATTATTAACTGCTAGATGTTTGACAATAGGGAATGCATGACAAGATCCAATTTATGAACTTAAAATCAACGTAGATAACCCATGACATGTACAAAGATAAAATAACTGAAAAACAATACACTCGCACATGCGCACTCTTAGGGTACACCTCACTTGGTTGCCTTCGAACGTGGTCATTGAGTATAAGAAGTTTTAGAGGTCGCCCTCTTGTCCAAAGATCATAAGTTGCCTCGAAACGGTTGCCTCTGATGAAATGATCTAAGACATTAAGGTTACCGCTAAGGCGTCCTAACATTGCTTTAGTGACCAGACGTCCCTTAATCGAATTGACCCGAAAACTCCAACGACGATACTACCTACTCATCAATAGTGGGATAGCGTTATCTAAAGGACATTTACACATATTAATTCCTTTTTCGAGTAGGTAAATGGTTCTTAAGTACTTGCTCCTTTTAAAAACAAAACAAAACTTTTCGCACTTACACCCCCTTTCAAAACAAAAATTCTTTCGAACCCACAAACACAAAGAAAAGCAAAATTTTGAAAAAACTTTGAGCAAGTACCTAAGAGCCCGTGGATAACCACGGATAGAAAGGGTGCTAACACCTTCCCTTTCTATAATCTACCTCCCGAACCCGAGAAACATCTCGAAAAAGGAATTTTTCTGTGCTTTTTTCCTTTCCTTGTTGGAAAAAATAAAAGACGGTGGCGACTCTTGCTTACCGCGACATTTTGCAAAAACAAACGCAAAACGTGAACCAGCATATCCAAAACAGTCAGTTATATTCCCACCGATCACACATATATAGAAGAAAAATGGCTTCAATGATCTATGGTGTTAGTAGAAATGGAAGAAGAGGCTTGGGGTATTCAAGACCATCAAAGAAAATTGATGAGACTCTGAAATTCAAACTAAAACTTCTTTCTGAACATTTCGTGCCTGCTGGCACAGATTTGAAAAATCTAGAACAAGAAGGTTCTGATACTTTTGTAGCATGAACACAGACACATAAGAATATTTTTAAACCAAAGTATCATGCACAAATTTCACATGATTATTATGTTGCACGAAAATCCAAAGGGGTCAGAACCTCTGGAACTTATAACAAAAGAGGGCCCAAAAGTGGGTAACTAAGGATCAGATAATCTACATTGTAGATCTCCTTAATGGCGCCACTGAAACACCAGTCATGGTACCTGGACAGTGGATGCTTGTGACACATGACAGGCGAAAGGCATATGTTTCAAGATTTGGAACTTAAATATGGAAACATGGCCAGTGTCAGAAGCAACCAGAAAAGAAAATTTATTGACTCTGAATGTTGTATAATCCAATATGTTATTTTCAGAACAAGACCAAACTTTAAATATTTTGGAGAAATGCTTTTGAGCTTCAATGATTTTGCTTATGCCAGCTCATCTTCTAAATAAAGTCTGAATTCTGAAGATTTTCTAAAAGAATCAACTGACAATCTATCAGACTTTTATGAGTAATGTTTCTACTTTCTTTAAATCCTATTACTGGTAATTCTTTTAGAACTCAGTAATCATAAGATGTTTCCGTCAAGAATATCTTTGATTAGATGGAAAACTTTTGGTTTTCTAGAACTCCTAGGATACTAAACGTGTCACTTAGTTAGATGTATTGATTAACGTGTGTAACTGTTGGTTATGCTTAATCATCACACGCTACCTAAGCTATGCAATGAGCAGTGTGCATGTTTCTTGGAATTTGATTGATATCATAATCATTACTTTCATTTAATGCTCCTAATTAATATGTCTAATTAAAATCCTTTTTTCTCACTTCTCAAACACTCTAAGTCACACACACTCACACTCACCACCTCACAAATTAGAAACCCTAAACCCATCTTCTCCTTCAACCGCCCCTCCGGGTTCTCCGTCAACAATCTTCAACATTCATTCATCTTCCTCAAATCAAATTCATGATTACCAATTCTCAAAAAAAGAAGCAGTTAAATTCACAAAGGAATTTGATCAAGCATCAAAACCACCAGTTACTTTTGGCTCTTCATTATCATCTACCTTCGCTCCATCATCTTCATTAGTTCCTCCTGTAAAGACAACCATTGCTACTTCTTCTTCTACAGAAGTTAATGAGAATAACATCACTCAACAAGCCTCTCAAGTTCATTGCATCCTTACACCACAAGAATTAGATGTTCTTCTGGAATTTTTCATTGATTTCGACAATTTAGTTAATAATAGGGTTGATCTAAAAGAAGAATTAGAAGCTCAGGGATGGGAAAATTACTTTAACAGGATTCATGGTCCTGTTTATGGAGATTTACTAAAAGATTTATGAAAGAATGCTAATTGTGATGATCTGCATATTGTCTCTGATGTCATTGAATTAAGGATTGTTATAACGGAAAAATACATTGTTGATCTTCTTGGTTTAAAGTTTATGGAAGGAAACTTTACATACAAAATGGATAAGAAGTTTAAAACTACAAATAGTAAATTGAAGTTTGCAAATAAGTCACTAAAACAAGTATTGTTTAAAAATTACTCTGATGAGAAGACAAGTTACAAGAGAAAGGATCTTCATCCAAACCTCAGAGTTTGGAACAAGATCATTTTGGGTTGTATAAACCCTAGACCTGCTTCAAACTCTTTTGATTGCTTCAATTTTAGTCGGAAGTTTATGTTGTACTATTTTCTAACCAAGAACAAAATCAATCTTCCTTATGTCTTATTCAATTATCTGAAGGATATTGTTAAGAAAACGAGAACCACTGCAAATCCGAAGAAGAATGTTCCTACCTATTTCCCTTGTGGACGTACTGACATTCTTGTGGAAAGTGGGTTAGTAAAATCTCTGGTGGAAGAAGAAAATTACACTGAAGATCTGTCTCCCAGCATTGGAGAATCATTTACTGCACAAAACTTAAGGAACATGCAAATAATTGAAAAGATTAAAGTCAAACCTCTGGGTGAGCCGTTTGAAGCCACCACTCAAAGAAGGATTATAATTACCGATTATCCTCTTTTTTCAAAGATGGATAATATATCAAGTGTTGCTATATATATGTTCGGATGATGGGAGAAGAAGGACATGATATGTCCAATTTTGATTACACTAAACTTCCTGCTAAAGAAGTTGATTGTGGTGTAAGAAAATGAAAGAAAAGATCAAAAACTTTTGTACCAAAGAAGAAGAAGAAGAAAGCTAGATTTCTTCAAGAAACAATTTTGGGAACTACAACATCTGAAACATTTAGTAAGACTGATAATCCTACTTATGATCCAATTCTCTCTGATACTTCAAAAGAGAAAATAAAAGAATTATAGGAGGCTTATGAGCCAAAGAAAAAGGGAAAGAAGTGACAAAGAACTGAGTCCTTCGAATCTTAGGGTCTACCTTCTAAATCTAGAAAATCATTTTCTGAACAATATACCTTTTCTGATCTTGATGATCTGTCTGAACTACCTTTTGAAACTATCAACTCTGAAGTTGTTCCTTCTCAACTTGAACGAACAATAATTCTATATGAACAACCCTTTCCAAAAACCCTTGAAGAATGCATTAACATGTTTAAAAGAAAGGTTAGGAATAGAGTAGCTAAGCTACGAGATGACGCGTGTACCAGTTGTAAACCTCAAAATCTAAAAAATTCCTAGAAGGTGTTTCAAAAATGGATGTCATCAGAATTTGTGAAAGTGAAAAGTATTTCAGAAGCTACGATGAATGAAGAAGTTCAACTGGTCCAGGACAAGGTGGAACAACTTCAAGCTTTTCAATTGCTTACTGCTAAACAAAGAGAATCTGAAGAAATATCTCGCCTTGATGAAGTTGAAGCAACAAGACTAAAAGTAAAAGAAGAAGATAAAGTTGCAGAGGAAACCAGATTGGCTGCAGAAGCTGCAAAGGCTGCTGAAGAAAAGGATAAGCTACAAGATTTGATGGTATCCAACTCTGATTCTGACTGCAATATGAAAATAGCCATTAATGAAATAAGGGAAGAGCGGAAAATGTTTAGAGAAAACTTCAAAGCTCAGGAAAAATTAATGAACATGTTCAAACTGTACTCAAGATGATTTTGGAAAAATTTTTTGAACCTTCATCATCTGCTCCTGCAACTTATGAATCTTAGGCTCTAGGGTTTTTCTTTTTGCTTCTAAACCATAGGACTATTCTTATTTGTTGTCTTCAAGACTTTTCTTTTCAGAATTTGGTTTGTTCTACTCCTTTCGACCTACATATCATATGATCATTTAAATCTGATGAAGTTTTCTTTTGACATATCAATGAAATTTCATATATTTTCCAATTGTTTCTTCTGGTTTTTTTTTCTGTTTTTCACTCATAATTACCTTTTTGATTATGACAAAACGGGGGAGTCATTTAAATGAACGTAATTTATATTTCAATAATAAAGTTTTGGAAAATGTTATCTGAAAGGAGCTACTTACATTCTAACCCGATTAAACTTTTGTTTCTGTTAGAATTGTTTTTCTTTTTTCAAGAAATTAAAACTCTAATTAAAAGACAAAGATCTGAAAGCACTACTCAAAGCTTATGCCTAACCTGTTGGCTTCAGACTCTGAAGATGTTTTTCAATTCATAATAAGACTTCAAGATGTGAAATATGGAATCAGACTCCTAAATTGAAAATGTTCTCTGAAAAGAGTTGCGTACATTCTAACCCAGTTAAACTTCTATTTCTGTTAGAATTGTTTTTCTTTTTTCAGGAAATTAGAACTCTGATTAAAAGACAAAGATCTGAAAGCACTATTCAAATCCTATGCCTAACCTGTTGGCTCTAGACTCTGAAGATGTTTTTCAATTCATAATCAGATTCAATATGTGAAATTTGGAATCAGATCCTAAATTGAGAATCTAGGAATTTGTATTAGTGACAGAAAAGTTTCAAAGATTTCAATTTGATTTCATTCTCATTGACTTCTAAAGTCAAGATTCAATAAAGAAGTTGTGTGAAATCAAGATCTCAAATTATCTATTGGCATCCAGAGTCAAGAATATCAAGATCTCGATATCTGATCTATTAGAACCAGGGGAGTTTTACTCTAATGGTTTAGAGTCAGGATATTCGATCTTCATCAAGTTGTTGACTCAGGGGGAGTATCAGAAAAGGGATAAGTATTTCTTACCCTTCTAATTTCATTTATTATGATTATATGTAAAAAATTGTGTCATCAAAATACATAGTTTTGTCATCATCAAAAGGGGGAGATTGTAAGAACAAGATTTGGTTTTGCAATATAATCTCCGAGTTTTGATGATAACAAATGAGTATTATTGTATGAAATTTTTTGTTGTACTAATATTTTTTATTGTTGAGTACTTAACAAACAGGTTCTGCTTCTCATGAATGTCGTGGCCAAGACATTAGAAGAGAATTAATTATGCTTATATGTTACACAAGTTATGTTGAACAATAGCAAGACACTCCAGAAGAATCTGAAGTGTAAAATTTGATGTTTGTCTAAAAGAAACTAGTCAAAAGATCTAAAGATAGAAGTCTCTACTTACGTCCAGATGCTGAAGACTCAAGCTTCTAAAGACAACATGTTCCCAAGAAACAAAGTTAGAAGATATGAAGACAAAGTTTCTACTGAAGTCCAGATGCTGAAAGCTTGTGTTTCTATTAATGAAGTTCTAAAGATAAGGTTTCCGAAGACAAAGGACTGAAGACTCTAAAAGAAAGAAGGTCTAAAGATTCTAAATACTTGAAGTTCTAAAGACCCAAGGTTCCAAGAAAAGGTTCTCATAACCAAGTGTTGAAGACTCTAAAGACGTAGTTTTGAAGACTCTGAAGACTTGAAGTTCTGAAGACCTGATGTTATGTTCTCCCTTCTAAACTCATGCTCGCAGAAGCCTATGAAGTGTAGAAGGAAAGAATATAATGTTAACATGATACAAATAGTACACGGTACAGTCAACGTTTCATTCCACTACCATGAAAAGACAGACGCGTCGTATGATCTTGTCCCCATGTTATTGTTCAAGCTGCCAATGTTTCTGGAAATTCCAAGAGTATCCCTCAATGGATACATCATCTTAATGTCTATATAAAAGCTTGAAGACTAATAAAGGAAGTAACTAATTCACTAAACATTCACGCGCAAATGTTGTTTATTTCTTTCACATTCTTAAGTCACTGTTCCTAAAATAGTTTACATACTCATCTTTTTAGAAGAAACATTCTTGTAAACAAAACTTGTATTCAAACTGTTATTTGATAATCCTTAAGGGATTGGGTAGGTCTGTAGCCTTCATAAGTCTAGAGCTCGCGATTTTTAGAAGTTGTTAGTCACTTGCGGGTAGCTTGTGCATTGTAATAATCAAGTTGATTATTAGTAGAAATTCCTTAAGGGACTGAGTGGGTCTGGATCCTTAAGAATTCTAGGGCTTGTGAGTCTTAGAGGTTGTTAGTCACTTGCGGGTGTCTTGTCCAAATTGTAATCAGTTTGGTTATAGTGAATTAAGTCCTCGATTGAGTGAGGTTAAATCACTTTGGCGAGTGGACTAGACTAGCTTGATAATTTTCAAGTGAACTAGTATAAACATACATTGTTCTTTACTTGCTATTCTTACTTATTGTTATTATCAAGAGTGAAGGAAAAATAATTTTACCTTAAAGGGTAATATTTTTAAAATAATAGTTTTGTTTTAAAAACCCAATTCAAACCCACCTTTCTTGTGTTTTTCACACCTTCATTAGGTGCACCTAAAGCCGAAGAAGAGGTTGTCTCCGTGAGATTGTTTATGAAATCCTTGATCGACAAAGCAAAAGATTGGTACCTTGACTAACCTACTAAAATCATGACAAATTGGAATGTATTAGAGGAAAACTTTCTTAATATATTCTTTCCGTGCAATCGATTTATGGATGCAAAAACAACAATAGCTGCATTCTTGGAAAGTTCAACAGAAACACTCAGAAGCTTAGGAGAATTATAAATCTATGTTACACAAATTTCCAAATCATGGTTTCGATAATCTCACACTGATTCATGTGTTTCATAATGGACTTCAACGGAAACCAAAACTTCTAATTAACACAACATCCGGTGGTTCCTTACTGTCCAAAAGTGCAGAAAAAGAAGTGTCTATTATCAACCGTATGGCTCTCAGTGATCATCAAGTACAATATAACAGAGGTACAACACTAAAAAAAAATTGGTGTTCTTGAATTAGATATGAGTGATGCGATCTTGGCTCAAAACAAACTTCTTACTCAAATTATGGAAGATGCACGAAACACCTAAACTGCAACAAGTGGCTCTCTGTGAACTATGTACATGTGATCATCCAAATGGATTTTGTCCCACGATCAATGAAGAAGTAGATTATATGGGAAATCAACAACAACAAAGGCATGTTTTATACAAGAACAATCAAGGTTATCCATACAACAACGTAAGCTATGGCCAAAACAGGAAGAATCAGTACCAAAGTTACACTCATCCCCACAAGCTTTCCAAATTAGAGGATACCTTGAATCAATTCATGCAGTTGTCCATGGTAAATCAGAAGAATATAGATATGTCAATCAGGAATTTAGAAACACAAGTTGGGAAAATTGCAAAGCTTTCCAAAGTTAGGGAAAATGGAAAAGGAAAGAGATTTGAAAATGAGAAAAAGGAAGAAAAAATTAAAGCTAATCCTGGGAGCGTTACATTACAAGTCATCATTGAAAACATCAAGTTTGACAAAGCTTTGGTGGATCTTGGATCAAGCACCAACCTTCTTCCATTGGCCATTCTCAAAAAGATTGGTAAGCTTGATTTGTGTTGTACCCCAAAATTTTCCCTCCCATTTTCTTCAAGACACCTCCTCATGCTCCTAGGGTTTTCAATTGCTCAAGGCTATTCAATGTTTCATCAGACAAATTCTCCTCCTAAGCAGTTGACCAACAACTAGGGTTTCACTTTTCTCAAGGAAATTTGAGCTCATAATGCCTCGAGTGGATTTCATGATTCCTCATATATATCAAGTAATTCTCATGCCGAATTTCAAGCCTTGCATCACAAGTTTTCTCAATCAGTTGCTCAGATGACTGAAAATAAACTATATTGGACAAAAAGTCAACTGTGGTCAACATACAGTCAAACTTCAAGATTTTTGGTCAACATCAATATCTTGAAGTCACATTCATCATTTGATCAAGGGTTGATCATGATTCATCAATAAAACTCTCAATTCATCAAAAGTCAAAGTTGCCAAATTAGGGCTTTCTTAACGAGAAGTCAATTACACTCTGACCAAGCATAACTTTCACATGCTTCATCATATTTTTCTCAACCAAAGCTCATTTTGAAGGAAATTCAATTCTCTACAACTTTTCTCTCTAAGCTCAAGTCCAAAAATGCTTCATTTGAGAGATATGGGCCAAAACATTATATGTCATTTCAAAAGTCAACAAAAAACACTTTTTGTCAAGGCAACTTACATCAAGATAAAGTCTTCAAATGAAAAAGTTATCAATATAGAGATTGTAGGGTATATCTTGAGCTTTCCAAAAAGTCTAAGATCGCCTTCATATGATAAAAATTGATAAGGTTATGATTGGCACAATTTGGAAAATTTCGAGAAAATGCATGAAGCCCAAATTGATCAAATTTGAATTTTTTGGCTAATGGGCTTGTGTTTCAAGGTCAAAACATATATTAGACCTCATAAGTGAACCTCTGAAACTATTCATACACCCCTTTGATTTTTATTCTATTTATTTTTTATTTTATTTATTTAAATTCATAATAAATACAATAAAATTAAGGCTTTCATACAAAGGTCCAAGCCCACTTCTTTTGACCTAATTTTCCTCTCTCTCTCTCTCTCTCTCTCTCTCTCTATATATATATATATATATATATATATATATATATATATATATATATATATATATATATATATATATATATATATTCAAACAACAACAAAGACACGAATAACTTGCCAAGAGATTACTATTCCAAAAAACTCCAAAATTATCCAAAACTAGGGCAAACTTCAAACCCTATTTTCAGCTTCTCTCCAAGCAAGCCAATCATCCAAATTAACCCCTGAGGCATTATAGGGTAAGAATGGATCAATCTTGATGATCCAAAGAGTCTGAAAATTGCATACATTCATCTCCGGTTTCCTTGTTTTTTTTGTAATTCGTATTTTTTGTTTTAATGTTGTTTTGATGCATACTAACATTACTAACATGCTTCTGAGGTATAACTATGCAGGATAAACTCTATTTTTCATTGATGCTTCTTCCCCTATCTATTTTTTGGCAAGTCATGTTGTTATGAAGGCAAAGGGCATGAGTTCAACACTCACCCCTGGCGTTTGCACCATTTTTGTTTTCTAACCCTATTTTCAATTGATGCTTCTCCCCCTATCTATTTTTTGGCAAACTTAATTCTTTTTTATTAATCATTAAACATAAACCTTTTTTAAAACCCTTTTTTATTAATTAAAATTATATAGGTTTTAGGTTTTTTAATTAACTTTTTCCAAAATTAACCTTTTTTATTAGTTAAAATTAATGAGGTTTTAAGTTTTTTAATTAACTTATTTTTCTTCAAAATTACCCTTTTTTAAATTAAAATTAATTAGGTTTTAGGATTTTTTTATTTAACCTTGTTTTTTTCAAAATTAACCTTTTTTTAATTAATTAAAATTAATTAGGTTTTTTTTTAATTAACCTTTTTTTCTTCAAAATTAACCTTTTTTATTAATTAAAATTAATTAGGTTTAAGGTTTTTTAATTAACTATTTTAAATATTAACCTTTTTTATTAATTATAACTAATTTATTTTTTAGGTTTATTTAATTAATTAAAATAAATCACTTTTTTCATAAAAAATCACAAAAACATTTTCTTATCTATTGCCATCTTATTTTTATTTTCCTAGATAAAGTGTATAGGGCGCGTTCAATTGTAATAGCGTAGCTTTATTTGTCCCGCGCTTTAATTGGAATAGTTTTAGGATTTCTTTTTTGCACTCTTCACTATTATGTAACTGCCCCAAAGCTCTATAATAGCCTAGGTTTACATTTCCGCCTTTACGTTCTGCTACTATATTTTATGCAATTGTTAGTTGTGATCGGTGGAAATAGAACTGACTGTTTAAAGCTGGATCGCGTATGTCGCGGTAAGCAAGAGTCGCCACCGTCTTTTATGTTCTCCAACATGGAAAGGACAAAAGCACAGCAAAATTCCTTCTTTGAGATGTCTCTCGGTTCGGGAGGTAGATTTATAGAAAGGGAAGGTGTTAGCACCCTTTCTATCCATGGTTATCCACGGGATCTTAGGTACTTGCTCTTATGTTTTCAAAATTTGTTTGCTTTTCAAGTGTGTGTGGGTTTTGAAAAAGTTTCGTTTGAAAAATTTCTAAGTAACTCTTGTATCTGTCCTCAAGAGTGTATGAAAAATTTGTTTGAAAACCTTTTGAAAGTGTAGGTGCGAAAAGTTGTTTTGTTTGTTTTGAGAGAGAAAGTACCCATGAGAAATCTACCTACTCTAAGGAATTAGGCTGTGTAAGAGTCCTTTAGATAGTGCTATCCCACCATTGAGAGGTAGGTAGCACCATCGTTGGAGTTATTCGGGTCAATTCGATTATAGGGACAGTGTGGTCACCGAAGCAATAGTAGGACACCTTAGAAGTAACCCTAGTGTCCTAGATCCTTTATATCCGAGGTAACCGTTTCGAGGCGACTGGATCTTTAGACAAGAGGGCGACCTCTAAGACACCCTATACTTGATGACCACGTTCGAGGCAACCAATGAGGCGTACCCTAAGAGTGGCATGTGCTTGTGTGTTTTTCAGTTAATGTTTATCTTGTACATGACATTTGTGAGCTACGATTGATTTTATTTTACATACAGTCTTGCAGGCATAATTAACAGTTAGGAGTGCGGAAAATTAAAGTGCGGAAATGTAAATTCTACGCTATTACAAGGCGCGGGTCTTTACATCGCCAAAAACAAGAACCCGTTTTGGAAATAAATGCGGAAAGTAAAGAAAGCGGTAAATCCTAATTACTATTACATCCATTGAGCAGATACAAAAATAATCAAAATAATGATAGTGCGCGAAAAGAATTAAATTGGAACGTCCTAGGGGTTTTTGACCCTTTTGAGAAAATATGAGTTTTTTGTCCTTTGCATTTAATTAAAATTAACCCTAGTTTACTAATCAATTATTTAATTAAAAGAAAAAGTTTTTTTGTGTTTTTAATATTTTAATGAAAAATAAAAAAGAAAAAGGAAATTAAAAGTCAAGAAAACCCTAGTTCTAAGTTTATTTTAATTATTAATAAAAAAATGTCAAAGTTAACCTAATTAACTAAATTAATTAATTTACATTTTATTTACAAAAATAATAATAATTAATAAATAAGAATAATGATAATTAATAAAATATGATTGAAAATGCCAAACCCTAATTCTACATAATTTTTATTTATTGAGAAAAAGATGAAAATTGACCTATATTAAACTAATTTATTTGTTAGCATTTATTTACAAAATAAATTAATAGATAAAAATAGTAATAATTAATAAAAATATTCACATGTTTTATTCTCTGAATTTATTAAAAATATTAATTTGTTGGTTAATAATAATAATTAATAATGATTAAAAGAATAAAAAAAGGAGAAAGAAAATAAAAAGGGAAATAAACCAGGGGGGGTTTGAAGGCCCGGATGGAGGTGAATTTGTTGAATCTGGCCCATTAAGCATAAAGCCATGCTTGACTTCCTTGAATCGTCCAGATATGCATTGACTCCTGAGTACCATGGTCTTCATCCTTTGACCATTGGATTGAGGGTTGTGGACACTTGGCTAGCTGATGCGTGAGGACATATGGTGAACTTCTGGACAAGTGCTGCATGGGAAGATGTTAGAAAAAATATGAAACAAGGTTTGGGGGACCTGGGAATCGAACCCAGGTCCCAGTAATTACCAAGCACGTCACTTTCCACTGAGCCATTGTGTTGCGTTTGTTATTATGATAGATAATGAAAATAATATATACAAAAACTCAATTATGCTGGAAACCAAAAAAGCGCGCATTATATTCAAACTAGCCAACCATGTTGAGACGCGTCCTTCATCTTCTACCTTTTCCTGTAAAACAAAGAACAATTAGTGGGGGTTTTTAACCCCCACAATATTGAATGGCCAAAAATAGCGAATAGGAATCCAGGGCATATAAAAAGAGCGCGATGGTTGGGTTGAATTCGTCTGGCCTTGATGAATTCAACCATAGGCGTTATGTGGTCCAATTTTTCTCATGCTGTAAAGCCCCAATTGAGAGCTTCGAAAACCCTAGATTTCTCCAATGGTGGATTCTGATTCAAGACGTTTCAATGCAATTAATCTATACCAAAAGCTTCAGAATGATGTTAGCAATGCAAAGCAATAATCAAAACATGTTAATGATGCATAAAACTTGAGTTTCGATTATGGAAAAGAATGGTAAACCGTGTGACTGTTATGGCGTGTTCTTGGAGTGTTAAGGCTCGTTCTTGACTGCAAATCGTTCCTGGGAATGTCAGTAATGCGTTTGAATCACTCTAAGGCTTTGAATTGGCTTACAAGTGAGAATTCAGTTTTCAAATTTTCTTGAACTTTTTGGAATTTGGTTTATGGTGTTGCAGCAGCTTTTGCACGTGAATGGTTTTAGGTTTTGCTTCAGCATATGTAGTAGAATGAAAACTAAGGTAAATCTTGGTCAAGAATCCATTGTATTCATGTTTTGCATCTTTGATTTCAATCAAATCTTTTTCAACCTTTTTGATTGAGAAACCTTACCAATCATGGAGATTTTGATGTCCTTGATGTGTACACGAATTGCCAGCTTGCCCTAAGTGTATTTGCATCACAAAAAGATTTTAAAAACATATCTTTTGAATTTTCCTACAATTAAAATCAATTAAATGAATTAATATTAATAAAAATTCAATTAATTAATTAAAAATAAGAAAATAAATCAATTTAAGCTTAATGGGTCGTGCATAGGCCTTGGGCAATGATTCAAGAAGGTGTTTTAGGCAAAGTTGACTTTTGCAAATTCCCAAAAATTTCCCAACTTCTCCAATGCATATCTTGCTCAATTTTGAAGCTATGAACATGTTCTTGGACATTTTGGAAAGGTCTTGAAGTCCTCTATCCAATGCCTTTGGTCCCATGTCATTTTGATTTACCAATCTCAAGTTATGGTCTTTGACTTAAAGTGCCTTTTTGTTGACTTTTGAAATTGACCTATAATGTAGAAATTGATAACTTTTTGTGAGACATTTCTTGGACTTGGAATATGAAGATGCGTTGTAGGAAATGTCATCCCCTTCAAAATGAGCATTGGATGGGATTTTTCTGATGAACCATGAAAAAGTTATGCCCTGGTCAATTTACAATTGACTTTTCAACTGTCCAAAAATAGAAACTTTTGGCATCTTGATGATTTTTGAGCCATGCTTGTGGAATCATGATCAAGACTTGATCAAATGATGATTGTGGCTTCAAAATAGGATGTTGACCAAAAAATTTGACTTTTGACTGTAAAATGACCATTTTACCCCTACAGTTGACTGTGAACCAAATAGGGCTTTTGACTGTGCAACTTGTCTCTATGAGTCTTGGGACTTGATATGTAGATGCTTGGCAATGTTTATGGGCATATGGGACTTGTTTGAGCCCTTGAAAACCTTAACTTCCTTGCAAGAACCAAAACCCTAGTTTTGAATGGCTTAGGAGGATGTTTGACTGTGCAACCTTTGAGTGGACTTGAGCAAATTGAGATGATACTTATCAAGATTTTTGAAGAATATGGGAGGGAAAATTTTGGGGTAGAAAAGTTTCCCCTGTTCAATCTTCTTAGACCTGAGGATGTAGATTGGCTTGTGTGCCTTTCGTGATCCGACGGTGGAAGATGATTGAACTCTAGAGTGCCTAGAAATTTGCACTCACATAGTAGAGTATCAGCAGTGTGGCGTCGGGAATGGGCTTATAGATGCCATTTGGAAAGGTGGTGGATAGGAGGATGGGCTTATATATGCCATCTAGAGTTGTGACATAACCTTGTCGGGAATGGGCTTATAGATGCCATTTGGAAATGTGTGTCGATCGCGTAAGAGATTCCTTAGCGAGAACTTGCGTACCTGAGAAAGAAAGATAATTACCTGGCCTGTTACAGGGGTTGATCTTCGAACTCTTCATGTAGATATGCCCTAGATAGATACAGGTGTCGAATCTATAATCGATCGCTCACAGATATGCCCTGGCTAGATACAGGAATCGAATCCGGAACTTCAAAAGGTTGCTTACAGACGTGCCTTGGCTGGATACAGGAATAGAATCTCTAAACTCTTCATGCAGACATGCCCTGGCTGGATACAGGTATCGAATCTACAATCAGTTACTCACAGATATGCCCTGGCTGGATACAGGAATCGAATCTGGAATTCTTCGTCTACAGATATGCCCTGGCTGGATACAGGAATCAAATCTCTAAACTCTTCATGCAGACGTGCCCTGGCTGGATACAGGTATCAAATCTACAATCAGTTACTCACAGATATGCTCTGGCTGGATACAGGAATCGAATCTGGAATTCTTCGTCTACAGATATGCCCTGGCTGGATACAGGAATCGAATCTCTAAACTCTTCATGCAGACGTGCCCTGGATGGATACAGGTATCAAATCTACAATCAGTTACTCACAGATATGCCCTGGCTAGATACAGGAATCGAATCTGGAATTCTTCATCTACAGATATGCCCTGGATGGATACAGGAATCGAATCTCTAAACTCTTCGTCTACAGATATGCCCTGGCTGGATACAGGAATCGAATCTCCAAACTCTTCATGCAGATGTGCCCTGGATGGATACAGGTATCGAATCTACAATCAGTTACTCACAGATATGCCCTGGCTAGATACAGGAATCGAATCTGGAATTGGTCAGTTGATAGTAATCATCTTTGGATTGGCCTTTTTCCTGAAAAGGCAAAACATTAGTCGTATGCAATGTCATGATGTATGAAATGCATGATGTCATGATGTTCTCAAAAATAAATGAGATCGTGCGATATGATGCGTATATGCATGCTATAATGTATGAAGATGTGATGTTTATGAATGTATTTTCGTCTAGGAAAATAAATCCTTGACGGATGCCGGGAAGTTTGTTGAATCCTGAACTGATGCTGAAGAGTATAATTCTTTGTTTCCGCTGGGGATGATGATTGCAAGAATACCGGTAGGAGAAGATGACTCCGTTGGGGGAACAAACTTGCTGGAGAGATTACTCTGCGGGGAGTCACTCTGTGGGGAAGAGATACTTCGCTGAGATTTTGATGATAACTCCGCTGGGGATACCGTTGATATGTTTTATTGAGGAATTTTGATGAACTCCGCTAGGGATAGAAAGAACTTCGCCGAGGACGATCTTTCCGTGGTAATTAGCTGAGGATAACCCAGTTATAAGCTTTGGTGGGGAATAACCTTTGAATAAAGCCGGGAAGATGCATTTGTACTCTGCAGGGGATAAGCTTCCAGAATCTACTAGGGATAAGCTTCCAGAATCTATTGGGGAGGATAATTCAACTCTCCTGGGGAAACTTTTTGGACTGTACTGGGGAGTGGCTCCACTAAGGTGTCTTGTATTCCTCCGGGGAACAATCTTATATTAAGACTGCCAGGGATGCTTGCTTAGGAACATCTGTATACTCTGCTGGGGAATATTGAGATCTTCTGGGGATACCCGACTTCCTTAAGGCTGACAGTAGGCTAACTCTGGTTAGGGAGAGTGTTGCTGACTTGCTGGAGATACTGTGCCTTATTAGGGCTGACGGGAGACCAACTCTGCTCGGGGGAGAGTATTGCTGAGTCTTGTCTTACTCTATGGTGAGTGAAGGTATCCTGGTTATATTCTTCAACCGAATTTACCTTGGTACCTTGAACAGAGCAGCTGCATAGTTTGGACAATTCTTACTGCCCCAGTTTCTGCGGGAGAGGAAGGCCTATGAGGTGCTCGATACCTGCCGATTGACCAACCTTCTTCTGGTATGCCAGTGACGAGGTGCGGGACATAGTCGTGCGCTTTGATCCCTAAATTTTTCCTGGACCGCCCTTTCGGGTTTTCAGTCCACCGAGATACCCATTTTTGCCCAAGCCGCCTTTTCAGGTTTTCGACTTACCGGGTGTACATGTTTTTTTATTTTCATCCCTTATTTTTGCCCGAACCCTTTTGGTTCGCCGGTAAGCCCTTATTTTTTCCTAGGTGTGTCAACCTAGCGGGTCTTTGATCATGCATAGTATTTTTTCGACTATGTCCATGCTCTTAGGATACAGGAAGTTGTCACTGTCAGTAGTGCAGTGTTACCATACCACCAGAAGATCTTCGTTTGATCGTCCAATGCCCCAAGTGATTCAGGCGGAGATTTTCCCCAGGTTATTTGGTATTTGAGAGATTCTCTGAATCTTGACTGGACTGCCCCAGATGATAGACAATGATCATGCCATGCGCCTTGATTGGAGGTGCTTTTGTTCATTAGACATTCGTCGTGCGAACTTCTATGTTGTTCAAACAAATAGTCATATGCAAGCAATGTTATATTAAAAATGCAAAGCTTATGTCTGTCTTGAAGTTTTTTTTAAAAAATGCATTTTTTCAGTAAAACCAATGAATTTTGTAAAATGCGATGTCAACTCGTTATTTTACCGCAAGCCTTAAGGAGTCAGGATACCTTTCGTAACAGTATGCTTTCGAACTAACCCATGCTTCAGCTAGGACTTTTAAGGGTTGTAGCGTGGCCTGGTTCACGGTTTAAGAAACAAAGGATAAAGACTCAAATTTTATTTGTACCCACCCGCTCTTCGTGATGTTCTTCAAACCTAAACTCAGCTGATCGTGCGTTAGACCTTGTTTGAGTCTTTGTCCTGATATTATGGTGATGGTTCAAATATTGACAGTTTATTTTGAATAGGCAGTCATTTCCTTTTGTGTTGAGGGTTTGTAGGACCTCTTTCTTTTTTGATTTTGTTATCCCTGTTTTTTTTGCCTGAGCTGTTTCTTTTGTGATTACAGTCAGCGGGATTCCCCAGTTTTGTTGGTCTCCTTCATAGGTTTTGACTTATTGGGCTTTTATTTCTGAAAGATAACGACTGTCTGTCTTTATGATTATTCGGAACCATCACTGTCTTTTGTTTTGGAAGGACTCCTTTGATGTTGTTCATTGTGCACCTGGATCAACTGAGAAGACTACCCTACCCCAGGTTATGATTAAGGGTTTTAATTTTTTGTGAAAAGAAAAACTCCTACTTCTTTGGCTCGAAGGGGTTGACGAGGTATTATCTTCCTTATAACTCCAGTGTTTAGGAATTGAAACAATGCTTGTACCTCATTAGCGGGGTCTGTTCAAAAGCATACTGTAGATTGTGGTATCATTTTCGTCATCCTCCCTCAAGAGGCTTAGAATTATTAATTGAGAGTTTGAACATCACAAAAAATAAAAGCATTTTGAATATAGCGAATGCGAATATATTGATTTAAAACAGACATATGCGATGCATTGATAAAGTAATAAAGTTTGCTATGACAATAATTGTTTGAACAATCAAAGAAAAATACAACTTGAACATTCGAATGAACAAAAGTTTTTTCAATTCTAGCCATGTTTTGGCAAGGGAGTAGTGATCATATTGGGAGCCTCGGGCGCTTCGAACTGGACCTCCTTTGCATCGATTAAGTCTTGAACCTTGTTCCTCAAAGTCCAACAGTCATCTGTAGCATGCCCCGGGCTGTCAGAGTGATAAGCGCAGCGGGCGTTGGGGTTATACCTTGAAGGTGTCCTGTTGGGATTCTTAGGAGGGTCCCTTAGAGTTGCCAAATTCAACCTCAACAGGTGTTGTAAAGCTTGAGACAGCGACGTGTTGAGCTTGGTAAATTTCCTTCGGGGCTTACTCTGATCAACCCGTTGCTCTGGGCGAGGTTGTGGTTGGACCTGTGAAGTGGTAGAAATTTGGAGAGGTCTATTCTTCACCATACCAGACTCTTGTCCTCTAGTTGCTTGTACCTGTCTTCAGCAGGAGGGTACTGCTCATCATTGAAATCTGTCTTGTTGTCGGAGACCACAGAACTAGGAACCCTTCCCCCTTGGGGACTGTCTTTCCCTACAGAGGAAGCAGCTTGATCAGCCTCATTCTGC
Source organism: Vicia faba (assembly GCA_948472305.1). Classification (NCBI taxonomy): domain Eukaryota; kingdom Viridiplantae; phylum Streptophyta; class Magnoliopsida; order Fabales; family Fabaceae; genus Vicia; species Vicia faba. The sequence goes on along the minus strand of OX451740.1, from coordinate 286,683,310 downwards.
AGTGTATTACCAAACCTTCGTCCAGTGTTAAACAGTACAGTTTTCTTCTTATTCTTCTTCATCAGCAGAGCCTTCAATTCCTCTTGACCTTGGGCTAAACTCATGACCAGCTCTTGAAACTGGGCGTTCTGGGCCTGGAGGGCCTTGATAGCTTGTTCGTTGGATGATTCAGGATTCATGATGACTGCTGAAATAAACAGCGAAGAAGATTAAGCAACCTGTAAAAAAAGAGTACCTGCTATGCACATGATGCATGATATGCTATTTATGCAATGCATTCAAGGTTTCGAAAGTTCAAATTCGTCGTAGACAAAAAAGGAACACACATTGTATTAGGAAATAATCTGTTCAGTACATCAAGTCCTCATGGGCAAAACATTACAGAATAATTAATCCCAAAAGACACTGTGCATCCTCTTTGGAGCTATGTAGGAGTTGAGATTCTTTTCCTCGTGCAGTAGACGGGTGAGCTCCAAGCCCTTCTTCTCACTGGCATGTAGGCTGGTTTCCAGAGAATTCCGCTCTTCCTTTAGTTGGATCCAGCTCTTTTGCATTTCTTCCCAAGATGTCGGCATGTCAGGATGTTGAATGGTGTAGGGCACCTCTCCTTCCAAAACTGGCTCTTTGATCACGGTGAGAACATGAGGATATGGCATCACAAGCTTCTGGGAGTGGGCTCGTACCCACTTGAGATAAGGTTCAAGGGGAATGGAGTTCTTGTGCCCCAGTGTCTTGCTATCTACCCTGTTGGGCATCCTCCAAGCTCTGATAAATCTCTGGCGAAGTCCTTGTGCATCATTGTCGAAGTCAAAAACTATGTCAGGGATCAACATGTCATGAGGGTCATCCCTCCGAGCATATCCAAACTGTCTCAAAGCCAAACACGGGTTGTAAGTAATGCCCCCTCTAATTCCAAGTAAAGGAACATTAGGAAACTCTCCGCAACGATCAATGATAGTGACATTTTCTCTGGACCGAGAACACCAATGTATATCAGCATGTGTAAGAGTCATTAATCGTTGTGACCATCTCAAACCCCATTCGTTCTTCAAAACTAATTGCGGAAGGTGCGAAATAAACCACCTTGCTAGGAGAGGAGTGCAGCACATGAGAACACCTCTTTTTCTCATGGTTCGAGTGTAACATGAATGGAGGATGTCTCCAAGAAACGTAGGTATGGGATTCCTGGACATGAAGATCTTGACAGCATTGATATCTATAAGCTGATCCGGATTCGGGAACAACACCAACCCATAGACAAGGAGTGCCACAACCTCTTCAAAGGCTTGCAGGTCAAGGGAATTCCAACATTCTTGGGCCTTCTCAAACAGGAACTTTGCCAAAAATCCTTTGATACCACTTCTAACTTCCCAATGTCCCTTGATGTCAGATGGTTGTAGGCGTAATGCTTTAGCAACCTCTTCAAGTTTTGGTTCCCTTTCTGTACCGTTGTAGGGTAGTTGATTAAGGATAGGAATCTTCAGAAGATGAGAAAACTCTTCCAAAGTAGGCACCAATTGATAATCCGGGAAAGTAAAACAACGGTGCAAGGGGTCAAAGAACTGGAACAACACTTTCACCATATCCTTTTTAATGTTGGTGTTGACCAAGCTGATGAGTCTACCATGCCTTTCACTGAAGGAAGAGTTCTCGGGAATCCTGGATGTAAGCTCCTTAAGATGAGGGGGGATCCTTACAAGGTTGACCTGAATTGTCTTTCTGCGGATAGTTTCCATGTCCTACAAAACAAGAACAAAGATGAATATTTGAATCCCTGAAGTGGTTAGTGGATGCATATGATGATGTATGATGCTATGATGTTATGATAAAAACACACCACGAGTATTCACAAAAGGCAAACATGATAAGGCACACAAGTCACACAAGACAACCCTTAGAGTTTAGGCCAGCATGAAGTTTAGGGTACTACCCTCTTGAAGTTGGTGGGCTCAAAAACCTGTCCTATCAAAAGTAACCGGGTTCTAAGGAGCTCAATACCATTGGGTTGTTTTCTATGTTCATTGTTTTGATTTAGCCACTGAACTGGCGACCAAAATATTCCAAGAAAACAACCCTCAATGAGTGTAGTATCGAGTATCTACCAACTTCGGACTGCACCAAAGTCGGTCATCTCACTACCCCTAAAGAGGCCAGGATGGTCAAGTAAGGTTCCTAAGGTCAGTTGATGCTTCACGACACCACGCGGCGGCCCCGTACTCTCCTTGACTTAACTCAAGGGTTACCGGTACTCACCAAAGTGCCACATCAACGTAGCAACTGCTTCAACCGTGTCGGTATACCCCGCACAGTTCCCTCACAGTTTGTTGCTACCTAAAAGGTATCCCCCAGATCCGGGTTAGGATCTATAGAACTCCCAAAACAGGCCCACAATATTAAAGCAATCAAAATAGGCAATTGAAAACATAAGTATGATCTAATCCTAAGGTACACCTCACTTTAAATTTCCCCAGCAGAGTCGCCAGTTCTGTGATTGGTGGAAATAGAACTGACTGTTTAAAGTTGGATCGCGTATGTCGCGGTAAGCAAGAGTCGCCACCGTCTTTTATGTTCTCCAACATGGAAAGGACAAAAGCACAACAAAATTCCTTCTTTGAGATGTCTCTCAGTTCGGGAGGTAGATTTATAGAAAGGGAAGGTGTTAGCACCCTTTCTATCCATGGTTATCCACGGGCTCTTAGGTACTTGCTCTTATGTTTTCAAAATTTGTTTGCTTTTCAAGTGTGTGTGGGTTTTGAAAAAGTTTCGTTTGAAAAATTTCTAAGTAACTCTTGTATCTGTCCTCAAGAGTGTATGAAAAATTTGTTTGAAAACCTTTTGAAAGTGTAGGTGCGAAAAGTTGTTTTGTTTGTTTTAAGAGAGCAAGTACCCATGAGAAATCTACCTACTCTAAGGAATTAGGCTGTGTAAGAGTCCTTTAGATAGTGCTATCCCACCATTGAGAGGTAGGTAGCACCATCGTTGGAGTTATTCGGGTCAATTCGATTATAGGGACAGTGTGGTCACCAAAGTAATAGTAGGACACCTTAGAAGTAACCCTAGTGTCCTAGATCCTTTATATCTGAGGCAACCGTTTCGAGGCGACTGGATCTTTAGACAGGAGGGCGACCTCTAAGACACCATATACTTGATGACCACGTTCGAGGCAACCAATGAGGCGTACCCTAAGAGTGGCATGTGCTTGTGTGTTTTTTCAGTTAATGTTTATCTTGTACATGTCATTTGTGAGCTACGATTGATTTTATTTTAGATACAGTCTTGCAGGCATAATTAACAGTTAGGAGTGCGGAAAATTAAAGTGCGGAAATGTAAATTCTACGCTATTACAAGGCGCGGGTCTATACATCGCCAAAAACAAGAACCCGTTTTGGAAATAAATGCGGAAAGTAAAGAAAGCGGTAAATCCTAATTACTATTACATCCATTGAGCAGATACATAAATAATCAAAATAATGATAGTGTGCGAAAAGAATTAAATTGGAACGTCCTAGGGGTTTTTGACCCTTTTGAGAAAATATGAGTTTTTTGTCCTTTGCATTTAATTAAAATTAACCCTAGTTTACTAATCAATTATTTAATTAAAAGAAAAAGTTTTTTTGTGTTTTTAATATTTTAATGAAAAATAAAAAAGAAAAAGGAAATTAAAAGTCAAGAAAACCCTAGTTCTAAGTTTATTTTAATTATTAATAAAAAAATGTCAAAGTTAACCTAATTAACTAAATTAATTAATTTACATTTTATTTACAAAAATAATAATAATTAATAAATAAGAATAATGATAATTAATAAAATATGATTGAAAATGCCAAACCCTAATTCTACATAATTTTTATTTATTGAGAAAAAGATGAAAATTGACCTATATTAAACTAATTTATTTGTTAGCATTTATTTACAAAATCTATTAATAGATAAAAATAGTAATAATTAATAAAAATATTCACATGTTTTATTCTCTGAATTTATTAAAAATATTAATTTGTTGGTTAATAATAATAATTAATAATGATTAAAAGAATAAAAAAAGGAGAAAGAAAATAAAAAGGGAAATAAACCAGGGGGGTTTGAAGGCCCGGATGGAGGTGAATTTGTTGAATCTGGCCCATTAAGCATAAAGCCATGCTTGACTTCCTTGAATCGTCCAGATATGCATTGACTCTTGAGTACCATGGTCTTCATCCTTTGACCATTGGATTGAGGGTTGTGGACACTTGGCTAGCTGATGCGTGAGGACATATGGTGAACTTATGGACAAGTGCTGCATGGGAAGATGTTAGAAAAAATATGAAACAAGGTTTGGGGGACCTGGGAATCGAACCCAGGTCCCAATAATTACCAAGCACGTCACTTTCCACTGAGCCATTGTGCTGCGTTTGTTATTATGATAGATAATGAAAATAATATATACAAAAACTCAATTATGCTGGAAATCAAAAAAGCGCGCATTATATTCAAACTAGCCAACCATGTTGAGACACGTCCTTCATCTTCTACCTTTTCCTGTAAAACAAAGAACAATTAGTGGGGGTTTTTAACCCCCACAATATTGAATGGCCAAAAATAGCGAATAGGAATCCAGGGCATATAAAAAGAGCGCGATGTTTGGGTTGAATTCGTCTGGCCTTGACGAATTCAACCATATGCGTTATGTGGTCCAATTTTTCTCATGCTGTAAAGCCCCAATTGAGAGCTTCGAAAACCCTAGATTTCTCCAATGGTGGATTCTGATTCAAGACGTTTCAATGCAATTAATCTATACCAAAAGCTTCAGAATGATGTTAGCAATGCAAAGCAATAATCAAAACATGTTAATGATGCATAAAACTTGAGTTTCGATTATGGAAAAGAATGGTAAACCGTGTGACTGTTATGGCGTGTTCTTGGAGTGTTAAGGCTCGTTCTTGACTGCAAATCGTTCCTGGGAATGTCAGCAATGCGTTTGAATCACTCTAAGGCTTTGAATTGGCTTACAAGTGAGAATTCAGTTTTCAAATTTTCTTGAACTTTTTGGAATTTGGTTTATGGTGTTGCAGCAGCTTTTGCACGTGAATGGTTTTAGGTTTTGCTTCAGCATATGTAGTAGAATGAAAACTAAGGTAAATCTTGGTCAAGAATCCATTGTATTCATGTTTTGCATCTTTGATTTCAATCAAATCTTTTTCAACCTTTTTGATTGAGAAACCTTACCAATCATGGAGATTTTGATGTCCTTGATGTGTACACGAATTGCCAGCTTGCCCTAAGTGTATTTGCATCACAAAAAGATTTGAAAAACATATCTTTTGAATTTTCCTACAATTAAAATCAATTAAATGAATTAATATTAATAAAAATTCAATTAATTAATTAAAAATAAGAAAATAAATCAATTTAAGCTTAATGGGTCGTGCATAGGCCTTGGGAAATGATTCAAGAAGGAATTTGAGGCCCATTAGCAAAAACAAGGTGTTTTAGGCAAAGTTGACTTTTGCAAATTCCCAAAAATTTCCCAACTTCTCCAATGCATATCTTGCTCAATTTTGAAGCTATGAACATGTTCTTGGAAGTTTTGGAAAGGTCTTGAAGTCCTCTATCCAATGCCTTTGGTCCCATGTCATTTTGATTTACCAATCTCAAGGTATGGTCTTTGACTTAAAGTGCCTTTTTGTTGACTTTTGAAATTGACCTATAATGTAGAAATTGATAACTTTTTGTGAGAGAATTTCTTGGACTTGGAATATGAAGATGAGTTGTAGGAAATGTCATCCCCTTAAAAATGAGCATTGGATGGGATTGTTCTGATGAACCATGAAAAAGTTATGCCCTGGTCAATTTACAGTTGACTTTTCAACTGTCCAAAAATAGAAACTTTTGGCATCTTGATGATTTTTGAGACATGCTTGTGGAATCATGATCAAGACTTGATCAAATGATGATTGTGGCTTCAAAATAGGATGTTGACCAAAAAATTTGACTTTTGACTGTAAAATGACCATTTTACCCCTACAGTTGACTGTGAACCAAATAGGGCTTTTGACTGTGCAACTTGTCTCTATGAGTCTTGGGACTTGATATGTAGATGCTTGGCAATGTTTATGGGCATATGGGACTTGTTTGAGCCCTTGAAAACCTTAACTTCCTTGCAAGAACCAAAACCCTAGTTTTGAATGGCTTAGGAGGATGTTTGACTGTGCAACCTTTGAGTGGACTTGAGCAAATTGAGATGATACTTATCAAGATTTTTGAAGAATATGGGAGGGCAAATTTTGGGGTACAACATTAGTAATTAAGATTTGTATGGAAAGATAAAAAAGAATGATAGAAAACCCTAATTGGAAGACTAAATAACTGAAATGAACACACTTTGAACCCTTACACCTCTAGGGTAACCTCTCTTGTTGCCTTATGATTAACAGTTAAGTCCCTCGAACGTAGGGATGCTTTAGAAAAATACCATTGATACAAAAGATCATAGTCCCTCGATGATCCTTCGATGTTGCCTACGAATAAAATGATCTAGTCCCTTACGAAACTGCTAAAGAATCCTTACAAGTTGCCTTCGATGACCGTACGATGACCCTTCGATTGTCCCTTCACATCCAATAGATGGGGCTACCTACCAACTAATGGTACAAATAGAACTATCTCTAAAGAAGGAGGAAAATAACAAGAACAACCTTGAGTGGGTAGGATACTTTTAATCTCTTGCTCACAAATTTTTCTCACAAATACTTTTTACATCACTTTCAAAACAACAAATATTTTCAAAATGCTTTGTACGCATTCTTGAGTACCGATATAAGAATCATTACAAAGTTCGCCTTACATTGGCTCTTCAAAAATATTTTCAAATCACACACACAATGTAAATTACAAAAGTGAGCTTAGCGATTAAGAACCCGTAAATAACTACGGATGAAAAGAGTGCTAGCACCTTCCCTTTTCATAACCTACCCCCCGAACTCAAAATCTTCTAGGTCTTTCCTGTTCTTTTCACCCTTTCCTTATTGGATAAAATAAAATTCGGTGGCGACTCTAGCTATTTGCAACATTTGTGATAAAATGCAAAACAAAACAGTTCTCCCACCGTATTACAGAACTGGCGACTTTGTTGGGGGTACTTACCAAAGAGGGGTTACCTTAGAGTCTTAGAAAATTTTATTTTCTTTATTTTTTTGCATTATTTGCTTTATTTTAAGGATTGCTTGGGTTTGTTTTCTTGCAAAGATCCTACACCCGAATATATGGATACCTTAGGTAAGTAGTAATAGATCATGGAAACTATACGGCATAGGCCGATATGGTTAAAGTGATGGTAACATTAGTGTGACACTTTAGTTTGTACTAATGTTCCTTGAGTCAGTCGAGGATAACATTCGGCTTCCACGTGGTCTCATAAGCATTAACTGACTTTTAGAACCTTAATTGAACCATCTTAGCCATTAGAAGGTAGTGAGATAGCTGGCTTTGGTGCAGCCTAAGGTTGGATGATACTTAATGCTACACTCGTTGAGATTCGACTCGCGGGATTTTTTGGTGGAAAATCCGTTGTTGTACTAAAATAAAACCTTCGAGAAAGATCCGTGATATGAGATTCCTAGAACCCGGTTATTATTTTAGAACAGGTTGAGCCAACTTAACTTTAATAGAAAAGGGTATTTACCTATGGACCCCATGCAGGTCTTTAAACCTAAGGCGCTTGTGTGATTTGTTTGTGTTTGCTATCTGTTTAAATATAAACATAACGTCATGACATCATAACATCTGACATGGCATTTACTAACCATTTCAAGTATCTAAGGGATCTTTGTTGCAGGATTATCTTAAAGTCGGACTATTAACAAGGGGGAAAGAGGATTTATTTTTCTCTAGCTAGACACCGTCAAAGACCAAAGTACGTTCTTTTGAGTCAGAGGCTAAGACCCACTTAACATGGTGAGCTTGATTCTTATAGTTGATGTTCAAAAACAAAGACACTAAGTTCTTTAGTCAAAGCTGCAGCCAGACTCAATTTATAACATTTCATTTTTGTTTATCCCCGAGATCCTTGAAAACATTGCATATACATCCACATACCATGCATATCATTACATAACAGGTATTCTGAAGACAAGTTTTCTCACATTCTTGCTGTTTATTTCAGTAAAAGATGGCTCTCGAACAAACCGTCAAAGATATGCAGGCCTAGAATGCTCAGTTCCAACAAATATTCCTCAACTTAGCCAAGGGGAAGGAAGAACTGAAGACCCTCATCACTAAAGAGAGGGATAAAAATACTAGGAAACCAATTGGCATCCTCAACATGGGAAGAAGGTTCAGAGGTCCTATCAAGCATGCTCAAGACTATGATATCCCCTCAAACGAAGATGACAACCAGGGTGAAGATGGTAAGAGTGTGAAGGCTAAGAAAGGAAGTAACATTGGTTATGGCCAATGTTCTAATGAAGATGAAGAAGACTGTTCTGACAAATAGTATCCTCCTGTTGATGAAAAATACAAACAACTGGAAGATCGATTAAATGCTATGGAGATCCAGAGAGTGTTTGGGTTGGATTTTGAAGAGCTGGGTTTAGTCTCAGGAGTTGTCATTCCTTACAAATTCACGGTCCCTAATTTTGCAAAGTATAACGGTGTTTCTTGTCCTAAGCTTCATTTGAGGTCTTATGCCTGGAAGATTCAACCACACACTGCCGACATGAAGTTATGGGTGCATTTCTTTCAAGAGAGCCTATCTGGGACACAATTGGAATGGTTCTATCCACTGTAAAGAACCAATATTTGTACTTGGGAAGGTTTGGTTGCTGCTTTCTACAAACAATACCAATAAAATGCTGATCTTGCACCAACCTGCGTGCAATTACAGAGTATGACTATGGGCTCAAACGAAGGCTTTAAGGAGAAGAAATAGAGAGATCTAGCAGAAAGAGTTCAACCTCCTTTGTCTGATAGGGAGATGGTTGACATGTTTATGGGAAATTTGACAGGTCCTTTCTTCAATCATCTGATCGGAAGCTCTTCATCCAAATTCATCGAGCTGATATTAACATGGAACGTGTTAAAGGTGGAATCAGAAGTGGAAAAACTCAGATGACTGCATCTTTGAGTACTGTAAAGAAGACATTCAATATGAAAAAAGAAGCTAATGTTGTGTATGGCCAGAAGGGTCGTGGTAGAAGTGATCCCAATCAATCTGTGGGGGTATTGCTAATTTTTAATCCTGCACCAATGCAACAACATCAACAAGGAAATCAGCGTAGGTCGGACGCACCCAAAAGACAAATTACCAAGATCAACATGCCATTGTCTCAGGAATTGCAACATCTATTGAAAGCAGAGCTGATTACATTGAGAGATCCTCCTCAGAATCTGAACACTTCCTTTCCTCAATATAATCCTAATGTAAGATGTGCCTATCATTCCAATAGTGTCGGACACGACACAAATCAGTGTTGGGCTTTAAAAAATAAGATTCAAGATATGATTGACTCCAAAGAGATTGATTTTTACCCTCTTGAGACTCCTAATGTGATCACTACTCCCATGCTAAATCGTGACTAAAATTGAGACCGATTCATTTGAATTTTCAGTTGTAATTTATTTTGTTTGTTCGAACACTTATATTTATGTCAAACTTTATTTTCTTTCCATTAATGCATTGCATATGTTTATCTTTAATTAATCCATTCGTTTTCACTATATTTAAACTATGATTTTTACTTCCTTTTTGTGATATTCAACTCTCGTTAAAAGCTATAAGCCTTTAGAGGCAGGATGACGAAAATGATACCATCATCTCATATAGTATGCTTTTGAACAGACCTTGCTGACGATGTACATGCTTTGCTTCAATTCCTAAACAGTGGAGATATAAAGAAGTTAATCCCTAGTCAACCCCTTTAAGCATAAGAAGTAGGAGTTTTATTTTTCATGCAAATTGAAACCCTTAATCATAACTTGGGGAATGGTAGTTTCTCAGTTAATTCAATTGTGCATTCAATCACAAGTTTTTCCTTCATACGCAACAGGTAATATCAAAGACATCCTTCCAAATCAAAATTCTGTGATGGTTCCTTGTAATCATTAAGTCGGGCAGTCATTATCTTTCAAAATTAAATCCAGCTAAGTCGAAACCTATGAAGGAGACTTAGGAAAAAACTGGGACATCCCGCTGACTTTAATCTAAAAAAAAATAGTTCAGGAAAAAGTTAGGGATAATAAAGTCAAAAAGAGGTCACTACAAATCCTCAACAAAAGAAAGATGTTATAAGAAAAAATGATTTCCTTCTCAAATAAACTTTCGATTTCTAAACCATCACCAAGTTTTAGTGCTATAATTACAAACTCTATTGGAACCTAAATGCATAATTAACTTAGTATAAGACTGAAGGACATCATAGAAACGGGCTGGGTACAAATAAACTTTGAGCATTTATCCTTTGTTTCTTAAACCGTGAACCAGGCCACGCTACAACCCTTCAAAGTCCTAAATAAAGCATGGGTTAGTTCGAAAACATACTATTACAAAAAGGTCTCCTGACTCCGGTAAGGCTTACTATAAATACTGAGTTGATATCACATTCTTACAAAAAAAATTGTTACTAAAAAATGCATTTTTTAATCTTCAAGACATACATAAGCTTTGCATTTTAATACCACTGTTTGCATATGACTAAGTGAATGAAAATCCTCCCAATGGACAGAATTACTTTAGAGGATGGGTCAAAGAGAAAGACACTTCTAGTAACATGCATTTCATGGACACAATTGGTTATAAATCAAGAGGCATAACATCTTATTTTCCAACTCATATGTGGAAGTCAAGTAAAGATTCAAAGAATCTCTCAAAAGTGTTGAATAGCCAGGGGAAGATCTCCCTTTGAATCACTTGGGGAAAGTTACATTGATCATAAGTTTCAGAAAAAAGCCACTATGAAAATTGAATCTTCGGTATCACTAAATTTCTTATCTATGTCAGCAATATCAGATGGTGTCATTTTTCCGTGACAGTTCTTACAAAAATACTGAGGAAGGTCAAGACTATCAGAAACCTAGTAATCAATGGTTGATCAATAACTTCAAACATTGGGTGCACCAGACTAATCACATGGGCAAATGGATTCCCGCATACAAAGGGCCACGTATGATTAAGAAAATATTTTCTGGCAGTGCTACAACACTTACTACCAAGGACAGTGAAAATTCCACGCACCCTATGAACACAAACATAGTAAAAAATACTATGCATGAAAAAGAGACCCGCTAAGTTGATAGGCCTGGGAAAAAATAAGGGCATCTCGACGAACCAAAAGGATTCATGAAAAAATTAGGGACATATAAATAAAATTGTACACCCGACAAGTCGAAAACCTGAGAAGGCGGCTTGGGCAAAAAAGGGTATCCCGGTGGACTGAAAATATGAAAAGACAGTCCCGGAAAAAGTTAGGGATTAAAGAGTATGACTATGTCCTATTATCTCATCACTTATTTATCACTTTGATCATCATTTGCTAAAGACTCTAGGAGTTGGGATAATGTTCAAGTCATCCACAAATCCCCACAGAGCAATCTCCATGAAATTATCTCTATAGAGTTATCTTCGCAAGATCATCCCCAACAGAGATATATTCCTCAGCAAGTCTAATAGGCCCACAGGCATAGATTTGGGCATCTTCCAGCAGTTCACCTCCATATCACTAATGGATAGATTGACCTGATCATCATCTCCAATAGTTCCCCTAGTGGATAAGGAAGTTTGATCATTTCCCCAACATACAGTGGAGACTTCCTCAACACAGTCTATAAGATTCCAATCCCCATCAGAGTTTATTTCCTCTACATAGTTCACAAGAATTTAATTCCCATAGGAGTTTATTACTCCAACGCCGTAAATCCCTAACAAAATTCTCTTCTCCAGCAGGGTTTAATCAAAGTTGTTATCCCAAGAAGAGTTTCTACAGTATCTGAAACCTGGACATATAGCACACCCGAGGAATATCCATCTCTTTTCTCCCCAGTCAGGGTGTATAAGAATCAGATCCTTCAACAAAAAGAATGGAGAACTCCCAACTCTCCTTGAATGCCTCTATCCTCAAGCAGAAGTCAAAAATCCCCAGCGAAGTATCCTTAAACAAAACGGTAATCCCCAGCAAAATTATTCCTAGCAGAAATTGAAGAATCATTTTCTTCATCCCCGACAATAATCCAGGACTTATTTTCCCCAGCCAGAGATTGTTATAAGGAGCTACCGATACATTTCAATAACATATTGCATCCATTAATCATTTTGCAATACATCATGGCATATGCATACCGAAACGCATATAACATTCTCATGTATCTTGAGAGCATCATTAATGCATTACATGCATCATGATATTACATAAAGCTAATTTTGCCTTTTTAGGTAAAGTTCACAAGCAGACGAATAACATCAACAATTTTCAAACAGGTCAGAGATTAATTCCCGAAATAGGACGAGGCAACTATCTATATGACCAGGCATTATAAATTCCTGAAACAGGACGAGTTTACAAAAAAAAAAGTGGGTCAGAGATTAATTCTCGAAATAGAACGGGGCAACTATCTATACGACCAAGCGGTATGAATTCCCGAAATAGGACGGGATTACCAACACAAAAGTGGGTCAGAGATTAATTCCCGAAATAGGACAGGGCAACTATCTATACGACCTAGCGGTGTGAATTCCTAAAACAAGACGGGTTTACCAACAAAAAATAGGTATGAGATTAATTCCCGAAATAGGACAGAGCAGCCATCTATACGACCAAGCGGTATGAATTCCAGAAACATGACGGGTTTACCAACACAAAATCAGGTCGCAGATTAATTCTCGAAACAAAATAGGGAAACTATCTATATGACCAGGCGGTATGAATTCCTGAAACAGAACATGTTTACCAATGAAAAATAGATTATAGATTAATTCCCGAAACAAGACGGGGCGACTATCTGCATGACCAACTGAATTTCAGAGACTGAATTCTGACGAGAATTCCCCTTCAAAAGTTTATTCTGAAAAGCATTCCCCCTATAGACTGAATTCTGGCGAGCACTTTCCTTCCGAAAAATATTCTTCACAGTCAAGCGTAGACTCGTTATGATACTCCTATCAATAGTTACTTTGGATGGCATCTGTAATCCCATCCCCGAAGACATTCTATCATCTCTCCGAATGGCATCTTCAATCCCATTCAAGCAATAATATCAACCAACAACGTTACTTCATGCATCGGAGAGTTCGAATTTCTGACACTTAAGTGTTAAATCCTCTTCCACCTTAAGATCACGAATGGCGGACATATCAATCTAACTCTTCAGGTTTAAGAAGATTGAACAGGGGAAGATGTTATACCCTAAAATTTTCCATCCAATTTTCTTCAAGACACCTCCTCATGCTCCTAGGGTTTTCAATTGCTCAAGGCTACTCAATGTTTGATCAGATAAATTCTCCTCCTAAGCAGTTGACCTACAACTAGGGTTTCACTTTTCTCAAGGTAATTTGAGCTTATAATTCTTCAAGTGGATTCATGGTTCCTCATATGTCTCAAGGAATTATCATGCCAAATTTCAAGCCTTGCACCACAAGTTTGCTCAATTAATTGCTGAGATGATTGGAAATCAACTATATTGGTCAACATACAGTCAAACTTCAAGATTTTTGGTCAACATAAAGATCTTCAAGTCACATTCATCATTCGATCAAGGTTTTATCATGATTCATCAAGAAAACTCTCAATTCATCAAAAGTCAAAGTTGCCAAATGAGGGTTTTCTTAAGGAGAAGTCAACTTAACTTTGGCCAAGTATAACTTTCATATGCTTCATCATATTTTTCTCAACCAAAGCTCATTTTTAAGGAAATTAAATTATCTACAGCTTTGTCTCTCTAAGCTCAAGTCCAAAAATGCTTCACTTGAGAGATATGGGCCAAAATATTATAGGTCATTTCAAAAGTAAACATAAAGATAGCCTTTGTCAAGGCAAGTTACATCAAGATAAAGTCTTCAAATGAAAAAATGATCAACATAGAGATTGTAGGGGACATATTTAGCTTTCCAAAAAGTCAAAGATCTCCTTCATATGATACAAATTGAGAGTTATGATTGGCACAATTTGGGAAATTTTGAGAAAATGCATGAAACCCAAATTGATCAAATTCAAATTTTTGGGCTAATGGGCTTGTGTTTCAAGGTCCAAACGTGTATTAGGACTCATAAGTGAACCTTTGAACCTATTCATACACCTCTTTGATTTTTATTCCATTTATTTTTTTATTTTTTTAAATTCAAAATAAATTAAATAAAATCAAGGCTTTCATACAAAGGTCCAAACCCACTTCTTTTTACCTAATTTTCCTCTCTATATATATCTCATATTTAGACAACAATAAAGACACAAAAAACATGGCAAGAGATCATTATTCCAAAGAACTCCAAAATTATCCAAAACTAGGGCAAACTAAAAACCCTATTTTCAAGCTCTCTCTCCAAGCAAGTCAATCATCCAAATCAATCCCTGAGGCATTGTAGGGTAAGAATGGATCAATCTTGATGATCCCAATGGCATAAGAATCACATACATTCATCTTCGGTTTCCTTGTTTTTTTTGTAATTCGTATTTTTTGTTTTCATGTTGTTTTGATGCATGCTAACATTACTAACATGCTTCTAAGGTATAACTATGCAGATACACCCTATTTACCATTGATGCTTCTTCTCCTATCTATTTTTTTGGCAAGCCATGCTGTTGTGAAGGCAAAAGACATGGGTTTAACACCCACCCCCGGCGTTTGCATTATTTTTGTTTTCTAACCCTATTTTCCATTTATGCTTCTTCCCTTGTCTATTTTTTGGCAAACTTAATTCTTTTTTATTAATCATTAAATATAAACCTTTTTAAAACCCTTTTTTATTAATTAAACTTAATTAGGTTTTAGGTTTTTCAAATTAACTTTTTTTTTTCAAAATTAACCTGTTTTTATTAATTAAAATATTAATTAGGTTTTAGGTTTTTTAATTAACTTTTTTTCAAAATTAAGCTTTTTTTTTAATTAAAATTAATTAGGTTTTAGGTTTTTTTAATTTACTTTTTTTTTTCAAAATTAACCTTTCTTTATTAGTTAAAGGTAATTAGGTTTTAGGTTTTTTTTAATTAACTTTTTTGTCTTCAAAATTAACCTTTTTTTATTAATTAAAATTTGTTAGGTTTAAGATTTTTTAATTAACTATTTTCAAAATTAAAATTTTTTTATTAATTAAAATTATTTAGGTTTTTTAGGTTTATTTAATTAGTTATCATAAATCATTTTTTCATGAAAAAATCACCAAAACATTTTCTTTTCTATTGTCATCTTATTTTTATTTTCCTAGATAAAGTGTATAAGGCACATTCAATTGTAATACCGTAGCTTTATTTTTCATGCATTTTTTATTATTATCATGTAATTGCTTCCAGGATATAATAGTTTTAGGATTTCTTTTCCGCAATCTTCATTATTATGTAACATCCCCAGAGCTATGTAATAACCTAGGTTTACATTTCCGCCTTTACCTTCTGCTACTATATTTTATGCAATTGTTAGTAATTAGGGTTTGTATGGCAAGGTAAAAATGAACGATAGAAAACCCTAATTGCAAGACTAAATAACTGAAATGAACACACTTTGCACACTCACACCTCTAGGGTAACCTCTCTTGTTGCCTTACGATTAACGGCCATGTCTCTCGAACGTAGGGATGCTTTAGCAAAAGACCCTCGCTACATAATATCATAGTCCCTTGATGATCCTTCGATGTTGCCTACAAATAAAATGATCTAGTCCCTTACGAAATAACTAAAGCATCCTTACAAGTTGTCTTTGATGATCGTATGATAACCCTTCGATTTCCCCTTCACATCCAATAGATGGGGCTACCTACCAACTAATGGTACGGATAGCATTATCTCTAAAGGAGGAGGAAAATAACAAGAATGACCTTGAGTGGGTAGGATACTTTTAATCTTTTTCTCACAAATTTTTCTCACAAATACTTTTTACATCACTTTCAAAACAACAAATATTTTCAAAACGCTTTGCACGCGTTCTTAAGAACCGATACAAGAATCATTATAAAGTTCGGCTTACATTGGCTCTTCAAAAATATTTTCAAATCACACACAAAAAGAAAATTTCAAAAGTGAGCTAATCGATTAAGAGCACGTAGATAACTATGGATGAAAAGGGTGCTAACACTTTCCCTTTTCATAACCTAACTTCCGAACTCAAAATCTTCAAGGTCTTTACTGTTCTTTTCACCCTTCTCTTATTGGATAAAAGAAAATTCGATGGCGACTCTAGCTATCCGCAACATTTGTGATAAAATGCAAAACAAGTTAGTTCTCCCACCGTATTACAATTTGCAACCAACAACAATAAAAGTACAACTTACCGACAAATCAATCGTACAAACAGTTGGCATAGTGAAGAACATAATGGTCAATCTTGAAAGTTTTCTATTCCCAACTGATTTTGTAGTGATGAATATGGATGAAGATGACAACATACCTCTAATTTTAGGCTGTCCATTCATAAAAGCAGCCAAAATGATGATCGATGTCGATGAAGGAATAATGAAAGTGAGGTGCAAAAATGCAGAAGTAAACTTCAAATTGTTTCAAGCCTTACACACAAATAGTAACACAATTCCAAAGTTAAAGCTCTTGATGAAATAGGTCTGGTATTGAAAAGAATGAATGACAAAGAAAGGCCAAAGGATGGTGACAAGGATACTTTAAAGAATTCATACAAATCACCTTGATTTTTTCACAAAAATAGGTGTCGAGCTAATGACGTTAAACAAGCACTTGTTGGGAGGTAACCCAACTCTTTACATATTTATTCCCTTGCATAATTAGTTTTTAATAGGAATAAAAATAGCATGAATGAGCCAAAAAAGAAAATTCTGCATAAAATTGAATTCTGCAGAATTCACTAAGCGAGCCCTGTTTCACTGAGCAAAAATAGAAGAATCAGCAAAAACACCATTCATGCTACTTTCTTCAATTTAGTATTTGTGTATATTTAAATAGACTTTAAGCTATAGGTGTCTTAAGATCAATCCATGATATATTTCTTGAACATTTGTTCTCTATAATTGAAATGGAAAAGGCAAGGAGTGGAATACCAAGTTCACATGAATCAACAAAGGTGCAATGGTACGAATCCAATTTTGAAAGAATTGCACAAACCAAGGTATGTGTTTATTGCTTTCTTAGGGTTTAGCATGAATATGACATGAGTAATCTGAATAAAATCATCTCATTCATCTTAAGCAATAACATGTTTTCATTATGAATCACTTAGTTCCAAAACCAGAAAAAATGAGGCAGCCTTCCATGGTTCACCATATGCTTAGAAGACTGATAAATTCTTCTTTTAACTCATTTAATCCATGTTTAATATTTCACTTATGTTGATAATTGTTAATACATAGAAGTGATCAAGGCATTTCTTTGAAATTGAGCATAACTAGTAAACCAAAATGTAGCTTCATTATTCCTTCTGAGTGAGTGATTATTTGCAACCACGTTTGAGCCTTATGACATGAATCCATAAGTTATGAATTGAATAATGCATTAAGTAAACCACTTAGTGAATATTATTTTATATCTTTGAAAAATCATAAAAGTTCATAATTAATAGATTTTATTTTCTTGCATTGAACCTTGAAACCATTGATATCTTGTGCCAAATTTTGAAGAGCATTCAAAGAGAAGTAAAGTTTTGTTCAAGTTAGGGAGGAAAATAAAAAGGTTTAGTTAAAAAGAAAAAAATTTAAAGTGATGAAAATCAAAAGAAAATGAAAGAAAAGTGAAAAGAAAATAACAAGGAATATCAAAGATGAATGTGTTCAAAAAGAAAGAAACAAGAAAAGGTTTGGATAAGTATTTTGATACAAAAGAATCAAAGTTTATGAATGCCTTTAAAGAAAAACCAAACAAACACTTTGTTTCCATTATCCATAGGAAATAACACTTATTTGGTACCTTGGCCAGATTACAACCATGAGAAGACCTTGGTGATCTTTGTATTTACTTATCAACATAGTTTGCTTAGGTAATTGCATGAATTAATCTAGATGTTAGCAATGTTGTCATGTGAGAGATCAAAATACCTCATCATTTTATGCACAAAACTGTGATAGGTGTGATTCATCAAAAGACACGTCTATTGCTTTGGATTGCTTGACATGAATTTTATGTGGAGGACTCTTTTCATAGGCATGTCTAAATTCTAGGAGAATGATAAACATGACATACTTGGATGTGGAAATTTAACATTAAACCATTCACCTTGATGAATTCTTTGAAAAAATTTGTTGATCATGTGAAAAGTGGTATAGAAACTCTTGCTTTTGATTTACTTTGATTGAGGGCAAACAAAGATTCAAGTTGGGGAGAGTTTGATGAATGATTGATTCATAGTAAAGTATCACATTAAAACATGGCATTTATCTTACTTAAATGACAAGCTTCTTACATAAAATCCCCAATTATTGAATATATATGATTTGTACATATTTACTTTGGATTCGGTCTGCTTTTGTACAGGTTTTGACCCTTAAATCAAAAACTAGCAACCAGACACTTCACTAAGCGAGTAGTAGCAAACTCAAGCGAAGTCAAGACAAAAAGATACAAAATCTAGAAGACCAATTCGCTTAGAAAGTCATAGCTCTCCTATAGAAACCAGGACATAAGTAAATCAACCATTTTTGCCAACAACGAGGAGAAGTGAAGCATTTCGCTTAGCGAATCGGGCCTTCGCTTAGCGAAATAGGGTGGTTAAAGGAATATATTTTGAAAATACTTCAGGCTGAAGAAAGAAACTTCTCTAAGAGAGCATCACTTCGCATAGCGAACTTTGTCAGTTTTATGAAGAGAAGTTGATTTGAAAACTTAATGAGGAATTAAGACTTCGCTTAGCAAAGTATAATTCACTTAGCAAACTCAGGCGGCCAAAACTGCTATAAATAGGAAAGATACTCAGTTCTGCAGAATCATTCACTTTTTATCTTGTAATACAATTTAGAATTGTAATAGAATTAGGAATATAAGAGGTTTTAGGTAGAAGGGCTAGATACACATCAAGAGTTGGAAAATCGTCATTGATGTCATTTCAACTCAAATCTTCCATTGTGCTTCAAACTACCATGAGTAGCTAAATCCCTCTCTTGTAATAATTGGTCGTAGTTCACCTAAACAATATGTATTTTCTTTATCATGGAATTATATGCAATTTATGTTTGAATCATTATCGTTGTTATCTTTGTTTTACCGTTTTTTTATGGATTGAATTCATATTAACAAATACGATTCGAATCTCGATCAAAGATAACAACTATTAAACTCTAACTTCTAGACATAGATTTAGGTTTAATATTCACTAAAAGTATCAAATTGTAATGCCACCTTATTTTTTAATAGGCTGAGAAGTCATCGATTAAACCACAAGGTAAAAAATCTCATCAAAGTTTATATATGAACTTTGTTTGTGTGCGGTACATGATGATAATGAAACATGCTTAAATTGTGTATAAATGATTTATGAAGTGCATATTGAATCGGAGAATGAAAACCAATTCCCAACAAGCCTATTCCTCCGAATCGTATCTTTCGTTATTTTACGCATTTACATTTCATCACTTATAAACCAAAAAAATCCTGAAACTTATGCTTAGAATAATAGAAACAGTTGAATAGTTTTGATATCGCTACAATCCCTGAGGATACGATAGAAACAATACTTTCATTTGATTGTACACAACATCAGTGTCCAAGTTTCTTATGCCATAGCTTTACTTCATCCTTGCTGGTTTTTGAAGCTAAGGAATAAGCATCTAATCGAGGTTCCCTTAGATGACAATTGTCCCTAGACCTTCTACCCTTCATTAACACTGAATTATTCTCATCTTAAACTAAGTATTTTGATTTTAAGAAAATGACTAATTATCCTGGTCAGACACTTGACTAATGCTAACATCTTCCAAATTAGGAGAACCATTACACATTAGCTTCCCAACTCCTTTGATTTCACCATTAAACTTATCACCAAATATTACAAATCCAATGGGATGAGACTTAATATTCAACACTAACTTTTGAACTCTTGTCATGTGCCTAGAGCACCTACTGTCAATATTCTTCTTTTCTCCATTTGAGTTTCTTAAGGAAGTATGAGCAATAAAGTTCATATCCCTATCTTCAACACCTCTCTTTTTGCACACTTTCTCAGCCTTAGAATGAACTAAAGAGTTTTTATCTCTATATAGTTTATAATATAATGACTTTTTACGATAATGCTCACCATAATAATGACATATCCAAGTTGATGATTAAAATCTGGACAATGTTTTATCATGTCTCCTAGAATGTTGTAACATGTGATTGGACATGTTAACTATTCTCTTACTTTAAGAAGGAAGAGACTTCACCACAGACACTCATCTTTGATCATTATCAAATTGATAGTCACTCTCTATATCTCCAGTTTTTTCCATCATAGAAGCTCTATCTTCCAAAAATTGTAATGATTATGACATGTTATTAATCTTGGAGTTTAATAGAGTTACCTCACTTTGAATATGAGATACAGTACATATAAGCTTCTTTTTTTCATTCTCCAATTCAATTACGATATTTCTCTGACCTTCCTTTGTTTTAATATTTTCTTCCTACCTGTCACAAGTATATTTTTAGGATGTATCAAGATCTTGATAGAGAACCTTATCATTATAAGCTTCCACTTCACCTTCCCATCTTCCAGAAAGAACCAACATAAGTTTTACAGATTCATTGTTAGCCTCATATTCTGATTCATCATCCTCATACCAAGACACAGTAAATCCCTTTTTCTTCCTCTTGAGAAAAGTGGGACATTCGGGTTTGATGTGACCAAAGCCTTCACACTCATAACACTGAATGCCTTTGCTTTGATTGGTCTTTTCTTCAGGCTTGGCGTTCTTATGAAAGTTTTCCTAATTACTTATGTCAGATGAGATGTTCCTGACATTTGGTCTTTCTCTTCTGTTAAATTGCTTACTAAGTAACACAATTGTATTAGAAAGATCTTCATCAGCATCTAAATTAGTGTAGCGTTAGAAATGTTGAGACTAAGCCATTGGATTGACTTGACTCACACAAATCAAATAAAAAAATTGCCACCATGCTTTATTGTTTCCAATGAAAATGGGAAAAGAACGAATAAACCCAAAAAACAGGGGGAGAGAATCTAGGCACGGGCGTTGGTTATGCAAAGGGAAGGTATTAACCCCCTAAAAATCTATGGTACTCCGCAGGAACCTCTTTGAAAATATGTGTATTTTGGCTATAAAAAGTTTATACAAAAATAGATGGTGGAGATGAGAAAAGAAATATTTTTTACAACTTTTGCACTTGCCGCGGTTGTGAACCTTTAGTGCCTACATACCACCTTCCGTGCAATAGGGGGTCAGGGTACTCGTAGTTCACCTCAAAAAAATCTAAAACACAAGTATGTTGGTTAATTTTAAGAGAAGAGGCATCATCAACATATCCGAGTGAAAGACATACTTACTACCCACGATTATGAGAAAGGAGAATTTTCATCATCTCAAAATGGAGGATATAGCTTGGATTTTAAAATCAACAAAGTCTCACTCAACACCCAAGTGGAAAATATCTCACTTCACTATATATCTTAGAAGTATAGTAGTTGTGTCACTACAAGAATCGACAAGAGTCTAATCTTTTGAGAAAAGTTTTTTAAGTAAAAAGCCAAAGTGGAAAAATGGTTTGAATGAGGTTAATGACTTTTAGTCTTTCAAAAGATGTCAAAGTATGGTTAAATTTGATTAAAGTTTGATTAAGAAAAAAGATGTTTGAAAATGCATGGACCTAAGTCCAAGTTTATTATAAAAGCGGTTCAAGTTAGAGAAACAATAAGAGTTTTGAAAAGGAGGGAGAAGATTTTTGAAATTAAAGAATATAGGAGGAGATGAAGGGACTATCCTAAGGCATAAAGTAAAAGATAAGGAAAATAAAGATCTAACCAACTTGAAATAATAAGTCAATGTAGAATTCTCATCCTTTGGATTAAAACCATGCAAGCAAAAATACTAAACCTCTGAGAAATACCAAGCTTCAGACGAATAAAGTCTTCATAAAATTGGGTAGAGTAACAGTTGTATATAGAGGAACTCTCAATCAAAGAAAAGGCTTAAAATCAGAATAACCCTGCACACAGAGAAAATCAACCCAATACCTTGGAGTAAACTCCAAGAACTTCAGACAAAATAATAACGAAGCAACAAGGTCCCCAAGTATCAAGGCTTCTGATCTTAAGTTCGAGAGATCCACAACTCCATATTGCTAAGGATAGTAACCAGATAGTCCAAGTAACCTTAAAGTTTTTTAATGTTTAAGTTGATTATTAAGTGTCTTTAAAATAAAAAGAAAGCTCAAGTAAGCAAAGATAATATGACATAAAGATAAATGCTCAAGTGAGCAAAAGAAAAAAAATAGCATGGAATGTAAATGCTAAAGTAAATGATACATAAAAAATAAAGGCACAAAATAAAGGCATAAAGTAAAGTTAATTGTTAGTGAATTAAAAGTTAGAGAGTTAGTTGAATGACCATCTTGAAGTTTGCATTTGAAAAATCATTAGAAGATTGATAAAATGAAAGCTTCTCAACAATAAGTTGCATTTGATTTTTTATCAAGTATATCATTCATTTCAAGTGCTCAAAGCAACCACATGTGATCAATGATGTTCGAATAATTCACTTAGACCAAAATTCATGAAGTTCATTAGAGGATTGATAGAATCAAAGCCTCCTAACAATGTACTTCAAAGTTATTCGATTCAAGGTTTCAAATTAAACATACTTGGGCTTGCAAACATAGGTTTGGGCCACAAATGACCACTTTTCGAATCAGGACAAATTTAACGCTATGTTAAGTAATCGTAAGTGGACTTATGTAGAAGCCATACCTATTTTGATGTCAGTCAATAGCAATTTATGTACCAACATGTTAGAGAATTGATATGTAGATTATTCTCCAAAAACATGTAGCACAAGTAAAAACAAGAAAAAGATAAGATGAAGAGGGAGGGGAATGTATCAGATGAAACTAGGATTTCAAATATCATCAACATCATTCATCCATTTTGGTGGATTTGGTTTCTAAACCTATCAACACCCAAGATCCAATGAGGTTGAGAAACTTGTCCAAAAAAAACACTCAAGTGTCTCCAAATCAAGATTAATCAAAAAATAATAAAATATATTTAATATAAAACAAAATTTAAAATATTTAAAAAGGAAATACCTGGTAAAATACACAACATGTATTAAAACACCAAATAAAAATCCTAAAAAAATATCAGAAGTCAAACATGAGTCAATAAGTGTTGTCAAATTTTTTTAGAATTTTTTAAAGTCAAAAACTATTTTAAA
Source organism: Vicia faba (assembly GCA_948472305.1). Taxonomy (NCBI): domain Eukaryota; kingdom Viridiplantae; phylum Streptophyta; class Magnoliopsida; order Fabales; family Fabaceae; genus Vicia; species Vicia faba. The sequence goes on along the minus strand of OX451740.1, from coordinate 286,659,816 downwards.
AATATAAAGAAATAAGAGAAAAAAATTGTGAAAAATAGTAAAATAAAAAATAAAAGTAAAATGAAGTCAGCAATATTTATCAAGAGGTCATTGGATCCTTCCATAATTTTTTCAGAATTTAAAAATCAAGAAAAGTATTTTTAAACAATTAAAACAAGTCAAAATAAAGTGAAAAATCATTAAAAAAAATACCAAATCACAAAATAAAATTGTGAAAAAAAACTAAAAATCAGAAAGAGAAAAATCAAAAGTATTTTTGGTAATTCTTTCAGAATTTTAGAAGTTAAAATGAATTTTTTATGAATTTTTGAAGTTTAAAATAATTAAAACAAAAAATCAGAAAATAAAAATAAACCAAAAAAATGTGGACCATCTGATCATTTTTAAAACGCGTTAGTAATCAGATCCAAGGTACCCGACACGCTGTGAATATCATGGTCTCTCTTGAAAAACACGCAAGATCAATTATTTAAAACAGATTTGAAAAAAATATATGGTGCGATGTCATTGGTTGAAGAGAAGACATGTCATCGTCTTCAACCTCCAGCCACACGCGAATTAGATCTTTTAATCTATAAAATTAGAAGCTCAGACCGGTGCCATACGCTTCCTCTCATCAAGACGATTCCAATGGTACCCTCGCGAAAAATGTATATTAAACACAACTTAGTCGATTTGGAAAAAACTTGAAGGAAACAATTGAAAAGGGGTTTGAAAATTCATGAGCAAAACTCAATTCCAGTTAAAAACTAACGATGCTATGAGTATCAGAGTGATGAAAGCTACATTGTAGTAACATGTTTGGAAAGAATTGATGGAGGAATCTACCTATTGAAGCTCAACTTCAGAGCTCTGAAACTTGACTTTGCTAGCACGATTTAGAACACTTTAAGACTTGGTTCTTCTTCTATTAGATTCAGTGAAGTTCAAGGATGAAGAATGAACAAAGAAATTGGATTGAAAAATGCTTTAAAACCAAATTCGAAGTTGCAGAATTGAGGGGTATGGAGGAAGTTTTACAAAGGTTTTCTGGCTCTCTAAAGCTTGTGGAAATGAGTGGAGATAGTCCCTTATTTATAACTGAGCATGATGGAAACAAAATTGATAGAAATGATCAGGTATAAGAGGAATTCATGTGAACCTGCATCATGAACAAAGTGTGACTTGCAAGTTGTGAAAGCTTAACCATTCCTTATGTTTTAATGGGCTAAACCTTTCAGGAAACTTAGTTAATCATGTTTAAACATCAAATGCGCGACAACTTTGTGTTTAGAGGCCACACTAATCAAAATCAAATTTGACTTTGGTGAGAAACTTCAGTTCCAAGATACCATCTTTGAATTTATGGTGCACACAATTCAAGAGGCTTTATGGGATGGTTCTTGAAGCTTTTGAAAGATCACATCACCATATTAACAATGTGCCAAGAAAGACTTCATTTGGTGATCTAAGCTGAAAGTTCTGATCAATTGAAATCAAGAAAAACACATAGATCTTTGTACTTAGAAATATTTCTAAGTGTTGAACTTCAAAATGACCTATAATGTTCTTCAAAATTACATGATCTTCCACTAAAAATTTGATCTTGATCCTTGAGATGAAATGAAGTGGACCTCTTGAATTTGAAATCATAAAAATTGAAAGAGTTATAGTCTTTGGAAGATGAAGAACAAATTTGGGGAAATTCACAAAAGACCTATAATCTTTTCAATTCTCTTAAACAACTTTCTAAGCACTTTCAAGTCTTTCATATTGAACCAAAGTTGTAGTAGACATCCCAGAGATTATTGTGGAGAGAAGTTGTTGATTTTCCTTGCACAATTGGATCTTGTCATGTGAAGAGAAGTTGTTGTAGATGATGATAAGAACCCATAGAAAAAATAACCAACTCCAAATATTGAAAATTGAGATGGTTATGCACTTGTTATCAATGAATCAATCACTTTCTCAATTAGGTCAAACTTGTCGAATAAACCTTGAATATTTTTTAACTTTATTTGCAAAATAGAGCATGGTGAATCACATTAGCCCTTTAAATGATGTTGTTTTGAAGCACACTCAAATATGGAGCTTAAGTCTCAATGAAACATGTTAAAGAAGGCATGGAAATAAACACATGAGCCTATGAATCTTCTTGATGAATAGCACCACCAATGTTGAGGAAAACTTGACCTATGAAGTGAGAGAGCTCTTTGAACCAAAAACTTTGAAATCATAGACATAGCCTTGAAGCTTGAGCTCTTGACATCCATTGAAGAATCATTTTACTGAGGACCAACCCTCAAACCCTAGGTTAGATGATGAGATGGATGCAATTATGTTATCACCTACAATATGAACATTCAAAGAAACATATATACATGTTTTTATGTTAGTTAAAAGTTAATCCAACAAAAAAATACGTGTATAAGATACACAATTTATGGTGCTTGGTGATCCCTCAAGAGAAAACTTAAAGATAGGATGAAGTAGAAGGGAGAACAAAGACTAATGTGTGATCTTAATTTATTGGTAATATAAGATAATGAGAGATCTTAGGGGCAAAAATTGGGGTATAATAGTTGCCCTTATTTAAGTGTCTTCTATCCGGAGATACGAAGGTTAAAATCTTCATCTCGACGCGATTGAAGATACTTAAATACAAAACAAATCCTATTTTTGGCCGTAAGATGACTTGTAATGCTTATGATTATGAATGCAAATGATCAACTCTGAAGGTGACACAAAACACCACTGAGGAAGCAGAAAATAAAATCAACAGACCCAAAAAGAGATTTCAACCAGGAAAATAAATCGTTGGGGAACATCACGACTCTGAGGATGGCTATAAACAGGTAAAGCCAAAATCATGATTAAAGAAACCAAATGCATAGTAAGATTTCAACGATGGAAAAAATTAATAATGCAAGCAACAAACTATCAAGGAGGTAACAATTAAGAAAGGATTATCGGCTCGACTGGGTAAAAAAGCTTAACTCTGTTGGAGGAAAATCAACTATGTTGGGGAAAATAAGACTCAACTCTACTAGGGTAAAGCCCAAAGAGGAGATAAAGTATAATCAACTCAACAAATGAAGAAAAACAATGAGAAACATTAACCGATATATAAATTTGAACTATCCACTCATAGAGGAGATAGAAAAAAGAGAGTAACATGACTCACAGAGGATCAGAAACTACCGACCCAAAGGACGCAGATAGAAATGGTAAGATAATATCGCCTCAGGGATGACGGTAAACATCAACATTGAGGTAAGTAACAAATGATTGACATCAGTACTTATGACTGGAAAAAAATGATTGACATCAACACTTATGGCTAGGAACAAAAGTTGACATTAGAACTTATTGCTGGGAACAAAGGGGTTGACATCAACACTTATGGTTGGGAACAAAGGTTGACATAAACACTTATGGCTGGGAACAAAGGTTTAACATCAACACTTATGGTTGGGAACAAAGGTTGACATCAACACTCATGGATGGGAACAAATCAACTATATTGTGCTAAAGTCGAACGAGGAGAAAGAGATAAATGTTGACTAACAAATGACACTGAACGACCAACTCAAGGATGAAGGTAGAAAAAATAGAACAATAACAAGTTTCCCAAAATTCTGGTATTCCACCTAGAAACGGGTCTCAACTTCTTCTTTAATCAAGATATCACTTGAAAAGGGTAAATACTGTTGTAAGAATCTTTCAACGAACTGTCTTTGTCATATTGAAAAAACCAACCATCCATTGGAGTACAGCCTCAACAACAAACTATCTCCCATAACAAAGAGACTACCATCCATCGGAGTGAAAACATCTTATCTGGCATTAACCTACTTACAGAGGAAGTATAGGTTGCTCAAATAAAGATATCTCCACTTGCTGTTACGATAACACTGTTGGGAAATGAATCTTGATTTCATGGGGAAATTCTAACACATTTTTGCTGAGGGGATAAAGTCTTCACGTGCAAAATAAATGCACATTATCAGTCCAGGGCTTACAACCTATAGGGATCAAAATAATATTACTGTAGGGACCAAATATTCAAACCTAGAACAAACCAAAGTGAAACAGGTAACCAAAACACCATCCAATAAGGAATAAACTCAAATGGGACCAAGTTCCATCCAGATAATGAGATGGATAGGAAGGCTAAAGCAAAATTCTTCCACGAGGGATAACTCAGTGGGGAAATTAAAAGGATACACATTTTCTGCTTAAGGTTGACACTCTATTGGAGAGAGGATAACATAACTCTACAAAGAGGAAAATATGCCAACAAAAACATCAATGAATGCAAATGAATAATGAATTTTAATTCAGTTATGCATGATGTATGTATGGATGTATGAATGCATCAATGTTATGAGGTATATGCTGATAAAATAGACATACTTCATAGAGGATAACCAGACAAAACCAACTTGGGTAAGGATAACACTCGGCTAAATCACATCTAGAATGAAGATTCCATAAGAGAGTAAGCACCAACTGAGGAAACAAAGTCCTACTTCAAGGCTTAACTTCACTGGGAAGAAACATGGTTTGAAAAATAATCAAAGAAAAATATGATAGCAATAAACCAATACAGTTTCAAGGATATAACACCCTTCAGGCTTCACCGGGGGATATCATATAGACTTTTCTACGGAAGACAATGCCATATTGTCTAGACTTCAAATGGGGATACCGTACTGTCTTCACTAGGGAAAATAAAACCACGAACGTTGAGGGGAACCCAAATACAATCTTCAATATCAAGGGTAATGGTTGCATAAACTTTTTTGGGGAGAAATTCTATGAAGCTTTACGGGGATAACAACTTTAGAGAGAAGAATCATCTTTGCTTTATCTGAGGAATTAAGAAGTTAACATCACAGCAAAAAGTTAAAATTATGGGGATTTTAAATCAAACACAACACTTGGCGAGAGAAACCCAAAAAAGTTGACAGTTGTCTCAACACTTCTTAGAAAAGATATTGCTCTTGTCTGACTACTTGGGGAGTACACAACAACAACAATGTCATAACTGGAGATAACAATGCTCTGTAAGAGGTTGTACATTAATTAACCACATAAAAATGGAGAAATAACTTCCATCAAATGAGCGAAGGCCTCATAACTTTAAAATGTCTGTTTGATTACAACCCAGTTGGGGAAAGAATCATACTCAGCTAGAGAAATTTGCATCAAGACCTGACTGGGGAATATGGGATAAAGGTATCAAACCCCCTAAACTTAAAACCGTATAACAACTTGAAGAAAATCTGAACCAAGCCTTAACTACGAAAAATGGGATCACAAACTTAACACTACACCACATATTAATTGGTATGAAATTCAACTATCCAAGAAATAAACACATGTGGCCCATGCACATATCAACAAGAGTAACTCAGGAATACTTCTTGGGGAATCTTTTAAAAAGTTCGAAGTTCGTCCATCAATGGAACCACTACTTTTGTCCCACTTGAATCACAGAATTGAGGTGAAAAGTAATTTGAAAATTCTTTTAAAAAAACATGTTTTTAGTATTAAGTATTTTTGTTTTAAAAATTACTATCAATAATAAATGAAATTTTTGTAAATAGAATAAAATAAGAACTACAAAGAATTTGATAAAGGCTCAAACTTTATTAATAGAATGGTAGTCTGCAAATGGCGTGACTCAATGGATGATTATAAATTTTTGGAAAATGGTAAATACATGGAAAAGATACTTTGGAATACAATGACCATTATTCTCCTTAACAACTTTGAACTCCTGAGCAAAGGCTTCAGTTAAGGTGTGATGAGAATCTGAGAAGATTGTTTCTTCAATGATCATGTCTTGTCTGATGTAGTTACTTCCTAGGAAATCCCTAACTTTTGCCTAAGTTGCCCTTGCAGGTTTTCAACCTACCGAGAAAATTTATTATGTTTATGTCTCTAAATTTTTCCTAGACCATCCTTTCTGGTTTTTCAGTCTACCGAGACGCTCTTTTTTGCCTAAGTCTCCCTTTTGGATTTTCAACTTAGCAAGTTGTTCTTTTATTTCTTTAAGCAAAGTATTTCAAGAATTAATGCACCACCAGATAAGGCTTTCTTGACAACATATGGGACTTCATAATTGGGAGTCCACATGCCCCTACAATCAGCGTTAAAGACATGATCTTTCTGATTACAAGGTCTCTTTGTCTGAATTCATAAGGCTTGACCTTCTTATCGAAAGCTTTCTTCATTCTTTTTTGATATAAGTGACCATGACACAAAGCAGTTATTCTCTTTTCTTCAATTAAATTCAACTTGTCAAACCTGTTCTAGACCCATTTAGCCTCTGACAACTTGGTTTCAATTATTACACACAAAGAGGGAATCTCAACCTCAACAGGGAGCACTACTTCCATATCATACACAAGAGAGAATGGGGTTGCCCCTATTGAAGTGCAGACGGATGTACGATACCCATGCAAATAATAAGGGAGCATCTCATGCCAATCCTTATAGGTAACAACCATCCTCCAGATGATCTTCTTAATGTTTTTATTAGCAGCTTCAATAGCCCCATTCATCTTAGGCCAGTAAGGAGATGAGTTGTGATGGGCAATCTTGAATTCTTCACAAAGTTTTGTCATCATCTTATTATTCAAATTTGAGTTGTTATCAGTGATAATCCTACTTGTCACACCATACATGCATATAATATTGTTCTTGATAAAACATATTACCACATGCTTGGTGACATTAGCATAAGAAGTTGCTTCCACCCACTTGGTGAAGTAGTCAATTGCCACTCAGATGAAACGATGTCCATTCGACGTCTTGGGTTCAATCATTCCAATCATATCAATACCCCACATAGAAAAAGGCCACGTGGAAGACATAACAATGAGGAGCATTGGAGGCACATGAATCTTGTAAGCATAAATATGACATTTACGACACTTATTCGCAAATTTGTAACAGTCAGATTCCATTGTCAGCAAATAGTAACCTACCCTAAGAATCTTCTTTGCCATCGAATGTCCATTGACATGGGTAACAAAGGAACCTTTATGGATCTCATGCATCAACATTTCTGCTTTGTGTCTATCCACACATCTGAGCAAGACCGTATGATGATTTCTTTTGTATAACACAGCTTCATTGAGGAAAAAGCTACCTGCCAACCTTCTCAATGTCTTCCTATATTTGTTTGATGCACCAATAGGATATTCCTGAGTCTGGAGAAAGTGCTTGATATCATAATACCAAGGATTTTCATCTTATGTCCCCTTTGTAGCAAACACATGAGCTGGTGTATCAAGACGTCGAACTGCAATCTGAGGTATGTCATTCCAAGAATTCACTTGATACATGGAAGCCAAAGTTGCTAAAGCATCTGCCATATGATTCTCATATTTGGGAATATGATGGAATTCAACTTTATTGAAGAAAGGTAATAATATTCTTGCATATTCTTTGTAGGGAATCAATCCAATTTGACGAGTCTCCCATTCTCATTTGATCTGATTTATTACCAAAGCTGAATCACCATATACATCAAGAATTTTGATTCTGAGATCTATAGCATCTTCAAGACCCATGATACAAGCTTCATACTCGGCTATGTTATTGGTACAATCAAATGTCAATCTTATAGTAAAAGGGATATAAGACCCATGGGGAGTGATAATCACAACACCAATTCCTTTTCCTTAAGAATTTACGACTCCATCAAACACCATACCCCACTGGGATTCAGGATCAGGACCTTCCTCAGGCAATGGTTCATCACAATATTTTACTTTCAAATACATCACATCCTCATCATGTAAATCATACTTAATAGACTGATAATTTTCAACCGGTTGGTGAGCAAGGTAATTTTCTAACACACTGCCTTTAATATCCTTCTGAGTATGGTATTCAATATCATATTCAGACAACAACATCTGCCAATGGGAAATTCTTCCAATAAGAGCATACTTTTTAAAAATATATTTAATTGGATCCATTTTGTAAATCAACCAAGTAGTATGATTCAACATATATTGCGGCTATCACTTTGCCGCCCAGGCCAAAGCACAACATGTTTTTTCTAGCATAGAATATTGTGACTCACAGTCAGTGATTTTCTTGCTTTAATAATAAATGGCATATTCTTTTCTTCATGTTTCATCTTGTTGTCCAAAAATATAGCCCATGGAGTTATCCAACACAGTCAGATGCATAATCAATGGTCTTCCATCAACAGGGGGGTCAAGATAGGAGGCTTAAGCAGATAGTCTTTAATGCTTTCAAATGCCTTTGGGCAACAATCCGTCCTTACACAACCTTGATCTTTCTTTAACAGCTTGAAGATTGGTTCACATGTTATAGTCATATGGGAAATAAATCTGGAAATGTAACTTAAAAGTCCAAGGAAGCCTCTAACTTTCTTTTCAGTCCTTGGTGTAGGCATTTCTTGAATTGCCTTAACTTTATTAGGATCAAATTCAATTTCTTTTTGGATGACAATGAAACCTAGAAACTTTCCTGAACGAACACCAAAATTACACTTGTTTGGGTTCAAACAGAGACGATACTTCCTCAAACACCGAAATAATTGCAAAAAATATTCTATATGCCCTTCCTCAGTCTGAGATTTGGCGATCATATCATCAACATATACTTCAATTTCCTTATGCAAAAAAATCATGGAATAGGGTTTTCATAGCCCTCTGGTACGTTGCACCAGCGTTCTTGAACCCGAAGGGCATCACTCTATAACAGAATGTTCCCCAGGGTGTGATAAACATTGCTTTTTCCATGTTCTTAAGAGCCATCCTAATTTGATTGTATCTAGAAAATCCATCCATGAATGAGAAAACTTTGAATTTTATTGTTCTATCAACCAACATATCAATATGGGACAATGGGAAATCATCTTTCGGACTTGTTTTATTTAAATATCTATAATCAAGGCACATGTAGACTTTTCCTTCTTTCTTTGGTACTGCAATAATATTGGAAATCCACTAAGGGTACACTGATGTTACAAGAAAACCATCATCAATCTGCTTCAAAACCTCTTCTTTAATCTTCACTGCCATGTCAGGATGAGTTCTTTGCAGCTTCTGCTTGATTGGTGAACATTCTGGCTTTAACGGAAAATAACGTTCCATAATATCAGTGTTCAAACCAGGCATGTCTTGGTAATACTAGGCATAGATATCCACATACTCTTTCAGCAACTCAATCAACTTTCTCTTCACATCGGGATGTAGCATTGCCCCAATCTTGACTTCTTTTGGACCTTCTTTTGAACCCAAGTTAATCGTCTCCAACGACTCTTTATACGACTAAATGGTATTTTCCTCGCGCTCAAGCAACCGTGAAACCTCTTCTGGGATTTCATCCTATTCTTCTTCTTCAGCCACATACACAGGAAATTAAAAGTTGGGAGATGGTGCAGGGTCATTGTACTCAATAGGTTTTTTAATTAATCTACACATATGATTTATGATTGATTTTAGAAACTGACACATATAACAAGAGATTATGTAGATTTATTTAAAGTTATTTTTTATTTTGAAAGGTTTTTTTTATTACCATTTTAAAAAAAAAATAAAAAATAAAGACACAATTTAGAAATTAAAACAACTTTTATTAATGATCTTAAAAATCAAAACAAAAGACATGCCCATATGTCATTAAGTTCACCTTGGGCAGAGTGAAAGACTCTTGAAAAGACAAACCAAAAAAACAAATTACTTTGAAATGTGAATGCAATAAGGAACATCAATAATGATCCAATTCTGGATTTTGACTCCATGTGTCACAAAGTTTGGCATCTCTTGCTCTGACTCATCTTCTAGAATATCATTGATCTTTAGAGTAGTCGGATGAAGATATCCTGCACTGTGAAAGATGTCTCGATATTTACTCAAATCGGAATTTGGCTTCACAATTTCATTCTTCATGGAGAAACCCAAACCAATCTCATTCTTGTTCGCAGATGGATTAATAACCTTCTGCCACACCTTGCTAGGGCCCTTTTGCACTACCTGTTGCGCATCCTTAAACGAGGTGATAGAATCTTCATTCTTGCTTATATTATCAATAGACAAAGCTTGGAATTGAGTTCCAACAGCGGCTTCATCAGCTTCTACAATGTTAAAGGAAGACAAATGAGATATCAACAGTTCTTGATCACCATTCACAATGACTACCTTTCCTTCACGGGAAAATTTCAGCTTCTGATGCAAGGTTGAAGTAACAACTCCTGCTTCATGGATCTAGGGTCGTCCCAATAAACAACTATAGGCTGGGACAATATCCCTAACCTGAAAGGTGATTTGTAATAGGTGCATACCAATGTGAATAGGTAAATCCACCTCTCCAATGACATATTTTATCAAACCATCAAAGCTTTTACTATAATTCCACTAGGGCGCATAGGAGTTCCCAGGTACTTAAGCTTCATGAGAGTGCATCTTGGTATGACATTCAAAGCAGATCAATTGTCTATAAGCACATTGGACAAAGAGTAATTCTTACAATTCATAGATATATGCATAGCCAGGTTATCGTTTCTCCCTTCATCAGGCAACTCGTCATCACAAAAGCTCAGATTGTTACAAGATGTGATATTTCCTACAACACCATTGAACTAATCCAGAGACATATCCCTTTCAACAAAAGCCTGATCCAACACCCTCATTGGATATTCTCGATGAGCAGAGTTGTTCATTGACAAGGCTAAAATGGTAATATTAGATGGAGTTTGACACAATGATCGACAATCTTGTAATCACTCATCTTAATGATTAACAACAGACCATCAACATTATTTTCCAAGGTGGCGCCACTAGATTCTCCAACCACTTTCTTAGGTTCAGTACTCTCAACAACCTTCTTACCAGAATTAACATCTCCTCGAAAGGTAGGGGCGGACACGACCACTACGAGTTACCCGACTAGCTTCAGCAATATTCTCAACATGGGACAAAGGGTGGATAGGAATTTCCACACCATCTTCCATGATAGTTGTGTTGTACTTATAAGACATAAATTTATCTGATTCATATGGGATAGGACCAAGCAGACAAATAACTGCGAGAGCAACAACAAGTTTGCTACGATATGTAATCTCTATAGGAGAGGAAACACCAAAATGTGGAACAATGACATTTACCCTTGCTTCTTCAGAATACTCAGGAATCGCAGAATTTTCCTAAAACATACTTTCATCAGAGGAAAACAATTCATCAGCAGAAACATACTCATCATCAGACATGGCCCCAACAACATAGTCTTCAATAACATTAACTCCATTATAATAATCTTTGTTTCCTGTGACTCTGATAGTACCTTTATCTAACAGATATTGAACACCTCTTCTTACAATAGAACAACCATAAGAATTCCTATAGAAGATCTGACAGGACCCATAATGATCTACTTTCTTGTCATCCATAAGACAAAATGTGGCGTCCAACTGTACCAGATCATCATCCATATAGTTTACATCTAAATTTCGGAATTCTATGGGATAACCATAATACATATACACATCTTCTTCATATTCATCCCTTGGTTTGATTATGTGGATAAGACTTTCATACATCATCTCTTAAAGATCAGCTATCAGCTTATCACATCCATGGATATCTGAACCGCAAATACTACAACCAGCATGATCGTGTGTATACTAGTTGAATTCAAAAAGATTAGAATGCATCTTCACTAAATCACATCTAACCATGTTGTTATCGAAAATCCTGAAATCTCCAGGACAACCAGAAACCATATTTACAACACTTCCACCTCCATGTTTGGGTAGGGGATTATCCTTCACATTTGGACCTACATCTTTAAATTATAGGAGACCAGAACTTACCATTTTGTGTACTTTAGACTTTAATGGATAACAGTTTTCAATATTGTGCCCGGGGGCTCCTTCATGAAAAGCACAACTATGATCGGCTTTATAGTACCATGGCAACATTGAAAGTATAGCAGGGGAGGCATAGTCTTCACTGATTTATTTTGAATCAAAGTCGGAAACAATTCTGCATAACTCATCAGAATAACATCAAAATCTTATCTCTTCTGACCTTGTCCTTGATTACCTTGTTGATATGCTCTCTGATAGGCTACTGTAGTCGAACCACGTTAACAACCAGAGTTGCAGAGGCTACCTGTTGTTGATATTGATGACATCTTCTTGGAGGTCTAATAATTCTTTCTTCAACAACAACATTTGTTTCACTTTATTTCTTTTTAGAAACCCCATTTGATGATTTCTTTGTTCCACTAGAACCTTCATCTCTTGTCAACCGTCCTTCCCTGACAGCTTCCCCTAGACGGACACCCATACTTACCATCTCATTGAAATCACTTGGTGCACTTACAACCATTCTTTCATAGTAAAATTAACCGAGGGTTTTTAGGAAGACCTTAGTAATTTCTTACTCTCCCATTGGGGGTACCACTTGGGTAGCAACCTCGTGCCAACGCTGCCTATACTCCTTAAATGACTATGTATCTTTATGAACCATCACTCTAAATTGGTCACGGTCAAGTGCCATAAACATGTTGTACTTATACTTCTTCACGAAATCTTCTCCTAAGTCACTGAATGTGCGGATGTTGCTACTGTCAAATCCCATATACCATTTTAAGGCAGCACCAGTTAAACTGTCCTGGAAGAAATGAATAAGAAAACATTGGTCATCAGTATGAGTGGGCATCCTTATGATATACATCACCAGGTGGTCAAGACGAAAAGAGGTACACTTGTGCTTCTCAAGCTCTGGCACCTTAAATTTTGTTGGAACTTTCACATTAGAAACTAGACAGAGATTACTGACATTCTATCTGAGTAACTTTTTCCCTCAGAGAGCCTTCACTTTTTCCTGTATTTCATTGAATTGATTCTGAAAGTTATCCATTAGGTCATAAAATCCCAAGCTTTCACTTGATGGAGTAGCAGAATGATAAACTTCATCATTAATAATAGGCATAACATTTACTGCAAGAGGTGCAGCATGATGAATCTCATTATTAGCAACATGAGTAGCGTGCACCATAGGAGGTGCAGAAGTAGCAGCATTTTGAACAAACAGGGCAACTTGAGCAGCAGGATTGTAACCTTCTTGCATGAAATTCTCAGGCATTTCCCACGGGTAAATGCAAGGCATGCGGTTTTAAGTAGCAGTATTTGTAGTAACAGAGATGGGAATTGATAAAACTTCTGAAATAACGGTTGTTTAATGTGGTTAAGTAGCATGAGGAGACTGGGGAGGAGGAGGTGGTGGATGATTATGAGCATCCACCAATGATTCTACCAAAGTAGTCAGATTAGCCATACTGACTCTCAAAGTAGTAACTTTTTCACACAGCTCATGATTCTCTTGTTTAAGGTTTTCCATCTTCTTTCTAGAATTAGCCCGAGAATTGTAGCGATAAGATAGCTTGACGACGGTTGAAGTATAGAAACAAGACACATATGAAAGATATGAATGCAAATAATATATGAAAAATGATGCATGATATTAAATGCACATAATTTATTTTTTTTATTCAAGGAACTCAAATAATTATAAACAATTGCAAATATTGAAGAACTAACACATTTAGAAATACTGAAAAATCTTATTTTAATAATAACTTTGGAATAGATTGCAACTTTTAGTACAAGTTTCAATAATTCTAAGTACAAGAAGAATAAAGATAGAATTTAAAAATCCTAAGGAGCCAAAGCTGATGAAGACCTCTCCACGCACTGACGCTTTCCCATGAGTCTGGCAATCCAAGCCTTAAACTACTAGTTCTCTCCTACATACTTGTCGGTGACTTCTTTCCATCCACTAGAATCAGAAAATGGGTGACCGGGACCTGGAAAAACTCTAGAGGAAAATAAATCCTCTTGCTTCTCTGTCATCTCCACATCATGGCTCTTAAGAATCTCAACCAAGTCATCATTATCTTTCAATTTTGTTGAGTAGGACACCTCCAAAGTCTGATACTTTTCTCCCATGCTTCCTTCTCTTGCTGCATCCTAACTAGGGAAAGCTGAAGTTCTTCCACGTCATTTAAGAGAGGAGGAGTAGTCCTTATAAACATATCAGATATAGGTTCTTCACAAGAATAAGACATATTCAACTTAATTTCCCTTGCTTGTACCCAATGGAGATGAGGCTCTAAGGAAACAACTCCTCTTGGTCCCAAATTATTTCTACCCTTCATACAAATATGGCTCCAAGCCTTTTTAATCTCTTCCTTAGCTGCCTTGTGATCTTCTCCTTCTTTGACAAAGAAACCACTTATATGAATGTTGTTTGGCTTGTCTCTCATTGGATATCCAAGTTGGCGGCGTGCAAGAACAATAGTGTAGTTAATTTCCCCCTTTGTACCAAGAAGAGGCACATTGGGGAAACTACCACAACTATCAATAATCTTCATATCATAATAAGCCTGATGATACCAATAAATGTCAAAATAAGTGAGAGCCATAATCTTTGGGGTCCAACACGGTTCCTTCTTGATATCTCAAAAAGTAACAGACCGAGGTAAGTGAGAAATAAGTCACTGATATAACAACGGTGTGCAACGGATGGCCATCCCTCCCTGATATAAATTCCAAAGATGGATGGAATAATAAGTATCTCCTAGTAGTGTAGGTACTGGGTTCCCAATCAGAAAGATCCTAATGGCATTAACATCCACAAATTTGTTGGTGTTAGGAAACAAGAACAATCCATAGGCAAGCAGAGCAAAAATAGCCTCGAAAGTAGTTGTACTCTTCATCTTGACGAAGTAACAAGCTTTTTCCAATAGAAACTGAGCAGGCAAACCCCTTATTCCTCCTTTGGTAGTCATGTTAGCCTTAATCTCATACTTCCTTAAGTGATTTATTGTGGCAATCTCATGAGACTTGGCCTCTCCTTCTAAATCGGTGAAAGGAACACAATCATTAATAGGTAAACCAAGTAAGTATGAATACTCCTCCAATGTGGGAATCAGTTGATAATCAGGAAAAGTAAAGCACTAGCACAAATCATAGAACTGGACCAATGTAGAAAGAATACCCTCCTTCATCTTGAGCTTCATAAGAGGCACAATACCTCAATACTTCTTCTGAAAATCCGTAGAACTCTCAATCTCAAGAATCAAACTCATGAGTTTATATATCTTAGGATCCTTGAAATTGTACTTCCGAGTCTTTCTCCTTCCAAAATTCATGGTCAAAAGAGTACCTAAGATATTTGAAAAACTCAATCTTAAGTTCCTTGAAAAACTTTTTAAAGAATGCTCATGGGTGCATGAATGCATGATAATGAAACAATCACACACAAGATCATAAACATGGGGGTTCATAAGTTCAACATCACGAGAATGAAGTCAAAGGTACTACCTACAAGGTAAGGACTAATGGTTTATCACATTCCGAACAAGTTTCTAAAAAGTTCTTAGAGTCTACATTCTTCCTTCAGATATTACCAACATCCTGATTAGCTCGGTAATTAGAAATATTCTCAGGAAAAACTCGTCTGAGTGTAGCATCGCTCGACAAATACTTCTGGATTTCTCCGTCATAGTCTCTGCACTACACCTAAAAGGCCAAGATGGGTTAAGGGTTATACGTTCTCTGAGCTTCTCAGGCTCCCAGGTCAAAAGCAGCAATGTCTTCCCGATTGCTCGGTAAACAAATACTACAGTCAAAGGGGTATCCACTGAGTTAAGGATCTCATGTCTCCTTTTTTTTTGGATTCCTCCCTCAAAGTTAATATGACTATACCACCCGTCCTATCTTAAGTTTTCCCAAGTCTGGGTATAGGACTTATAAGAGATCACCAAGCACCCTGAAAACCAGAAAAATCCCGACATACATATATACAACAAATATACAACAAATAATGGCACATACACAAATAAATAAAGATAAGCTCAACCCACTTAGAGATCTTAATTCCCCGTGAAGTCGGCGGAGGTAGAAATGTTGAGACTAAGCCATTGGATTGACTTGACTCGCAGAGATCAAATAAAAAATCGCCCATGCGCTTTATTGTTTCCAAATGAAATGGGAAATGGGCAAATAAACCCAAAAAGAGAGATAGAGAATCTAGATACGGGGGTTAGTTATGCAAATGGAAGGTATTAGCACCCTAAACATCTACGGTACTCCACAGAAACCTCTTTGAAAATCTAAGTATTTTGGCTATAAAAGGGGTATACAAAAATAGATGGTGGAGATAAGAAAAAAAACATTTTTTACAATTTTTGCACCCGCCGCGGTTGCAAACCTTTAGTTCCTAGGTACCACCTTCTGTATAATATGGGATCAGGGTACTCGTAGTTCACCTAAAAATTTTTTAAAACACAAGTGTGTTGGTTAATATTAAGAGAAGAGACATCATCATCATATCCGAGTGGAAGACATACTTACTACCCATGATTATGAGAAAGGAGAATTTGCAGCATCTCAAAGTGGAGGATATAGCTTGGATTTTAAAATCAACAAAGCCTCACTCAACAACCAAGTGGAAAATATTTCACTTCACTACATATCGTAGAAGTATAGTAGCTTGTGTCACTACAAAAATCGACAAGAGTCTAATCTTTTGAGAAAAGTTCTTTAAGTCAAAATCCAAAGTGGAAAAACGAATTGAATGAGGTTAATGACTTTTAGTCTTTCAAAAGTTGTCAAAGTATGGTTAAGTTGATTAAAGTTTGATTAAGAAAAAAGATTTTTGAAAATGCGTGGACCTAAGTCCATGTTTATTATGAAAGTGGTTCAAGTTAGAAAAACAATAAGTGTTTTGAAAAGGAGGGAGAAGATTTTTGAAATTAAAGAAGATAGGAGGAGATGAACGAACTATCTTAAAGCATAAAGTAAAAGCTAATGAAAAGAACGACCTAACAAACTTGATATAAGAAGTCAATGTAGAATTCTCATCCTTTGGATTAAAACCAAACAAGCAAAAACACTAAACCTCTGAGAAATACCAAGCTTCAGCTAAATTAAGTCTTCACAGAAATTGGGTAGAGTAACAATTGTGTACAGAGGAATTCTCAATCACAGACAAAGCGTAAAATCAAAATAAACTACACACAAAGAAAATCAACCCAATGCCTCAGAGTAAACCCCAAGAACTTCAGACAAAATAACAACAAAGAAACAAGGTCCCCAAGTATCAAGGCTTCTAATCCTAAGTCCTAGAGATCCACAACTCCATATTGCCAAGGATAGTGACCAGATAGTCCAAGTAACCTTAAAGTTTTTTAATGTTTAAGATGATTATTAAGTGTCTTTAAAAGAAAAAGAAAGCTCAAGTGAGCAAAGATAAAATGACATAAAGATAAATGCTCAAGCGAGCAAAAGAAAAAAATGACATGGAATGAAAATGCTAAAGTAAATGGTACATAAAAAATACAGGCAAAAAATAAAGGCATAAAGTAAAGTTAATTGTTAGTGAACTAAAAGTTAGGGAGTTAGTTGAATAACCATCTTGAAGCTTGCATTCGAAAAATCATTATAAGATTGATAAAATCAAAGCTTCTCAACAAAAAGTTTCATTTGCTTTTTGTCAAGTATATCATTCATTTCAAGTGCTCAAAGCAACCACATGTGATCAACGATGTCCAAATGATTCACTTAGACCAAAATTCATGAAGTTCATTAGAGGATTGATAGAATCAAAGCCTCCTAACAATGAACTTTAAAGTTATTGGATCCAAGGTTTCAAAGTAAACATACTTGGGCTTGCAAACATAGGTTTAGACCATAAATGATCACTTTTCGAATCAGGGCAAATTTAGCGTTATGTTAAGTAATCGTAAGTGGACTTATGTATAAGCCACACTCATTTTGAGGTCGGTCAATAGCAATCTATGTACCAGCATATTAGAGAAATGATATGTAGATCACTCTCTAAAAAAATGTAGCACAAGCAAAAACAAGAAATGCATAAGATGAAGAGGGAGGGGAATGTATCAAATGAAACTAGAGTTTCAAATATCATCAACATCATTCATCCATTTTGGTGGATTTGGTTTCTGTAATATGGTGGCAGAACCGACTATTAATACAAGTTTTGCATGTTTTATTCGCAAATGTGTGGTAAGCTAGAGTCGCCACGGACTTTTCTTTTATCCAACAAAGAAAGGGTGAAAAGAACAGAAAAATACCTTTTCGAGAATTTTCTGAGTAAGGGCGTAGATTATGGAAATGGAAGGTGTTAGCACCCTTTCCGTCCATGGTTTTCCACAAGTTCTTATAGGTTTGCTCATTTTTTAAATACCTTCGTACTTTGTGTGTTTGAAAATGTTTTGAAAACACCTTAATACATCGAACTTTGTAATGTTTCTCGGGATAGAGGAGAAAGTATACAAAGTGTTTTGAAATTGTTTTTGAAAAGTAGTTTTTGTGTAAGTACAGAATGTTTGAGAAAACTTCTAACAACTATATACTTTGTTACTTGAAAAGGGTTGTTATTTTCCTCTTTTCCTTTAGACAATGCTATCCTTCTATTAGTGAGTAGGTAGCTTTATCGTCGGATGTTTCAGGGACAATCGAAGGGACGTTTTACAGTCACGAAAGCAACTTGTGGAGACGCTTTAACAATTTTCTTTTAGGGACTAGATCATTCACTGAAAGGCAACTGTAGGATCATCGAGGGACTATGATATTTTTGATTTACGAGTCCTTGCTAAAGCGTTCCTGCCTCATGACTGTTTTATTACTTAAAGGCAACCAAAGTGGGATACCCTATAGGTGCTTGTGTACATTTGTGTTTGATTCATTTATTTTTTATCTTTTGTTAAGTTTGCTAACGTTTGATTATCAGTCTTTCCATACACGCCTAGTTACTAACAGTTAAAATGTACAGAAATTAAAAGTGCGGAAAGTAAAAACCTAGATTATTACATGGCTTTGGGAGGGGGATTTACACTGTACAAAATGGGGGAGAAAAAAATAAAGGAAACTATAAAAAAGCCCTATTTAATCTATTACATGCCAGGATACAGTTACATTATTATGAAAATGCAAAAGTAAAATAAACGCACGCAAGATAAAACAATACGTCTAAGAACCTAAGAAAAATTCTAAGTAAAGAAAAATCTTTTTTTTTTGTTTTTTTTTTGGTTTTGTTAAAGAAAAATTAATTCTAAATTTAATTAAGATAAATAAATAATTGCTAAATGAATTTAAAATCTAATGCTAATATTTTTGTATTTTTGTTTGAGAAAATAATTCAAAAATCCTAAGTTCTAACTTATTTTAATAAAAAAATATCAAAGTTAATTAATTAATTAATTTTAGAAATTAATTATAAAAAATAATTAATCCTAATTTTTTTTAATGATTTTTATTATTTGTTTTAGGCTATTAAAAAAGTTAAATGAAAAATATAAAACAAATAAAAATAAGAAAACAAAATAACATGGGCCTGGACATGCAGAAGCAAAAGAGGGGAGTGTATGGATGGAATTTCGCTAGGCCCAAATGCAAGAGCCCAAAGGTTGGCTTAATCTAGTGTTATTGGCTCCTGGGAGTTCCATCATGAAGGAGCGTTGGATTTGTCTTCATTGGTAACTGATGGCCCAGATTGGAGGCCCTATCATGTGCTAACTGGACTTGTGCACATAGGATCTGCAATCAAATATTAGAAAAAAACAAGACACTGGACCTAGGACTCGAACCCAAGTCCTCTCCCTCATATGCGCGCTTCATTACCAACTGATCTGCCAAGCCAATCGTTTATACATGTCAAACAATAATAATATATTTGAAATTTCCAGGAATTATTTAAAACATTAAGGAAAACGCACACAGATTCAAACTGCCCAATGAGGGGCTTCCACACATTGTCTTCTTCCTCCCTCCTTCGTCTTAGATTATAATACTTATAGTGACAGTTTTGGTTTGTCACTATAGCGCCTGCAACCCGTAAAACTCACAATACACAACGAAAATGAATTTTGAGGCCATGGGTTGATTGCTCTCAACCTCCTGAGCAAAATGGTACCAATGGTTGGATCCAATATTGGCTAATTTGGAAAACCCTATTTCGAAGGTTCAAACCCTAAAAATGGTGAAATTCCATACTTGTATCAAAACTGCAAATCAATTATGCGAAAAGCTTGCAAACATTCAGATAATCAGTAATGTGTGGTTAAAATACATTGATATTGTATGAATTGTACAAAACGAATTCAAAAAAAAGAGGCAAATCGTGGTGAATGGAGAACGCGTTTGGTAATGCTTCAAGGCTTGGAAATGGTTGGGACAACTTCAAGGAAGTTCCAAGAATTGATTAGGATCCTTGGTTTTGACTAAGGGAGGCTAGAACTTGAAATTTGAGTTTGAAAACTTTGAAATTTTTTGTAAAATGTGCAGGGGTTCTCCAGGCTCTGTGTGCCTATTCTGATGCTTGCTATGTGTTTGTTTATATAGAGAGGGATGAGGAGACACGAAAAAATAAGTTTGTAACAGCCATAATCAATTGCTTGAATGCCATGAATATCCATTTGTAACATTGGCCAAATTTATGGGATTTTGTCTATTTTTCAAACTTGCATGAATGTGGACATGGTGGCCTTGCTGTACACTAAAATTGGGGCCCCTCCATGCATTAAAACAAGCCTTAACCATATAATTTGCAATAATTTTGATTTATTTGATTTTTAATTAAATAAAATTAATATAAAATTCAAATAAAATCAAGACTATGCAAAAATGGTTTTAGGAGTCCTCTATACTCTTAGGAAGATGTTTGAAGTCCAAGAAAATGAGCCATTTTGTTAAAAGCTCAAATTTGCTCAATGCACATTTCTTAAAATTTCCCAAATTTTCCCAACTTGGGCAAGCCATAACTTGCTCAATTTTTATCTTATGGTGATGATATTAGACTTTTTGGAAAGCCCAAGATGTCTAATTCAATCCCTCGTTTTATCAATTTTTCATTTTAAGATGTTATCTTGATGTAAAAGTTCTTGGAAAAAGTGGCTTTTATTGACTTTCTAAAATTACCTATAATGTATGAACTTGTATCTTTCAAATGGTGCTTTTCTTGGAATTGAGGGATGAATATAAGTTTTAGGTAATTTAATTCTCTTCAAAATGAGCTTTTGTTGGGGAAAATGGATGAAGTATGAGAGAGTTATGTCTTGTCAAAGTTTAGTTGATTTTTCTTATAGAAACCCTAATTAGTAGTTTTTGACTTTTGATGAATTAGGAGCATTTCTTGAGGAATCATGATCAACCCTTTATAAAATGATGGATATCACTTCAAAATGTTGATGTTGACCAAAAATCTTGAAGTTTGACTGTATATAGGCCACAATTGACTTTTGACCTAGCATAGTTGATTTTCAAGCATTTGAGCAATTGACTGAGCAATCTTATTGTGCAAGGCATGAAATTTGGCATGGATAATCTTGAGGACATATTATGACCATGGAAAACATTTGAGACCATTGGAGCTCACACATCTTGATAATACTGAAACCCTAGTTAGAGGTTTACTGTCTTAGGAGGAGAATTTGTCTGGTCAATTCTTAGTCATCCTAGGGCAAGTTAGGGACCTCAATAGGCATGTGGTGAATGAAATGAGAGGGAAAATTTTGGGGTACAATAGCTTCCCCTATTCAATCTTCGTAGACCTGAGGATGTAGATTGGCTTGTCTGCCTTTCGTGATCTGAAGGTGGAAGATGATTGAACACTGGAGTGCCCAGAAATTTGCACTCGTCTGAAGTGATACTATTGGTGAATAATATCGAGAATGGGCTTACAGATTCCATTTGGAAAAGATGACAGAAGACTGTCGGAGATGGGCTTAAAGATAACATCTAAAGTAGATGCTGACTTTATAAGAAGTCTCTTTATGGGGATTCTTGTTCCTGCTGTCTGAGGAGGAGTCTGCTGGGGAATGTTTTGGGGGGAATAGAGTCTAGGAGCTTCGGTTGTCCATTACTCTACTGTGGATTTATCTCTTGATTGGAGAGAAGAAAGCAAGTTGTTATTTGGTCAGGATCCAGGCTTCATAGTGACTTGCCGAGGATAATAAGGTTGATTATTATCTGGTCGTATTCCGGGCTTAACAGTGACTTATTAGGGAATATGAAATTAACTGCTATCTGGTCGGTTACAGGCTTCGTAGTAATTGTATACATTGAACTATTATCTGGTCGTATCCAGGCTTCAGTGGTTTGAAGAAATTAAGCTGTTATCTAGCTGGGTCCAGGCTTCAACTTGAATCAGAGGTTCACTGTTATCTGGTCGTATCCAGGCTTCGGTGATTTGAAGAAATTAAGTTGTTTCCTGGTCGGGTCTAGGCTTCAACTTGAATATGAGGTATTATGTTATCTAGTTGTATTCAGGCTTCGGTGATTTAAAGAAATTAAGCTGTTATCTGGTTGAGTTCAGGCTTCAACTTGAATCAGAGTTATTCTGTTATCTAGTCGTATCCAGGCTTCAGTGTCATAGGTTGTACTATCATCTGGTCGGATCCAGGCTTCATAGTAACTAATAAACTGCTATCTAGTCGGACTCCATACTTTACAGTATCTTTAACTACATAAGAATAAAAAAATCTTGCGGTCGATTTAACTGAACCAGAGAAAGTATCTATCGGAAAAGAAACAGAATAAATCATTTGTCAATTTAAACTGAACCAAAAGAGGTCTTGACTTATCTTTGACTGGAAAAGAATCAGAAAATCTTAGTGTCGATTTAACTGTACCAGAGAAAGTATCTACCAGAAAAGAATCAGAATAAATCATTGATCGATTTAAACTGAACCAGCAGACGCCTTGAGTTATCTTTGACTGGATAAGAATCAGAAAAATCTTAGTGTCGATTTAACTGAACCAGGGAAAGTATCTACCGGAAAAGAATTAGAATAAATCATAGGTAGATTTACACTGAACCAGTAGAGGCCTTTTGAGAATGATCTTTCTGAGGAAAATGCTGAAATATCCCTTCGTCAGAAGTATCCTTTGAGAAGACTGTCAGGTCAAGTAGTCAATGATGTTTGTTGATTTGATCTTTCCTGAAAAGGTAAAGAGTTAGTCATATGCAATGTCATGATGTATGAAATGCATTGTGTAATGATGTTCTCAAAATAAATGATATTATGCTATATGAAATATGTATGCGCATGCCATGATGTATAAATATGGAATGCTGTGGAGATATTTCCTAGTCTGGGAAAATAAATCCCTGATTGTTGTTTGGTGGACAGGGAAAGTAAGTCTTTCATTTCCGCTGGGGATGATGAAGGGAGATGGTTTACTGGGGATTTCCTCTTTCTGTTTGAGGGTATTCTTCCGGGGATCTTTGACTCCTTCTTGAGAATGACTCTGAGGGGAAGAAGATGCTTTGTTGGAAGATTTTACCCATGTAGAGAAATAAACTCTGTTGGGGGATAAACTTCCACAGCTAGAGAAATAAACTCTACCGGGGATAAGACTTTATAAATAGTTCGAGATTATAAAATCTTAGCTGGATTTCAGCTCTCTGAGGGAACTTTGCTGGATGAGGTAATTCCGGCTTGGGGAAGAAGAGGTCAAAACTTTGGTTGTTTTCACTCTGTAGAGATATAGACATCATTAGGACGTATGCTGAGGATGTAGTGGTGACCTTGCAGTAGGACGTCTCTGCCTTTGTATCTGCTGGAGAACATAACTGTGGGGACTACAAATGGCTTTTTAGATTTGGTTCCGCTTCTTAAAGTCATTAGCAACCGTCTTTCTATTTTTCATGCAAGTATCTGTAAACAGTAATCATATTCAAATGCGTATGTCAAAAATAATCACTGGACATTTTTTGCAAAACAAAACAGAAAAATGAAAACGAAACATTTTGTACTTTCAAATAAGTGTTTTGTATTGATTTTTGTAGTTTTTCCTGTAATAGGCATTTTTTGTACAAAGAGACTGGCACTCTAGTAGGAGAATGCCGTCGTGAAAATGAAAACTATACTGAAAGCTATTTCCCTTATGTCCTAGAGTGTCTCATCACTTTGCTACTTGTCCGAAGTTGACTGGATTGATTGGTACTGTTTGAACTTGATAGTTGATACTGAAGTCTGGTTGCAAGATGATCCAACGGGACATAGTTATACGCTTTTAAATCCATAATTTTTTCCTGGACTGCCCTTTTGGGTTTTCAGTCCACCGGGATACCTTTTTTGCCCAAGCCGCCTTTTCAGGTTTTCGACTTGCCGGGTGTACAGATTCTTTTTGTATTTATCCCTAATTTTTGCCTGAACCCTTTTGGTTCGTCAGGATTCCCTTATTTTTGCCTATGCCAATCAACCTAGCGGGTCTTTATTCAAGCGTAATATCTTTTAACTATGTTCGCATTCACAGGTTGAGGAAGGTCATCACCATCCATAGTGGTTAGAATCATGGCTCCACCAGAAAATATGTTCTTGATTACAAATGGGCCTTCATATGTGGGAGTCCATTTTCCCCTGGGATCACCTCGCGGCAGAATGATGCGTTTGATTACCATATCACCAACTTGATATATCTGACGTATGACCTTCTTGTTAAAAGCCTTAATAATACGATTCTGGTGCATATGACCATGACAGTCAGCAGCAAGCCTTTTCTCATCAATAAGACTTAGTTCTTCGAGTCGAGTTTGGATCCAATCATCTTCGTTCAAACCTGTATCCTTCATGATTCTCAAAGAAGGGACCTGGACCTCGATAGGTAGGACAACCTCCATACCTTACAACAGAGAGTAAGGTGTTAACCCTGTTGTGATACGGTGGGAGAACTGACTTGAGGTTTTGCGTTCGTATTCGCACTTGTTGCGGTTAGCAAGAGTCGCCACCGACTTTTTATTTTATCCTAAAGGAAAGGTTAAAAAAGCACAGCAAAAACCTTTTGAGATATTTCGTGGGTTCGGGGGGTAGATTATGAAAAGGGAAGGTATTAGCACCCTTTTCATCCATGGTTATCCATGGGCTCTTAGTTACTTGGTTTTTTAGATCACTTGCCTTGTTTTTCGATTGCTTTGAAAATGGTGTATGTGTGTGGGTGCTTTTTGAAAATGTTTTGGAAAAAGATGCCTTGTCTTAGGCAACTAATGTATTTGACTCGTGTTTGAGTGTTTTACAAAAGTGTGAATCTTTTCGAAAAGATGTTTTCAAATGTTTTTGAGAGTTTGTTTGAAAGTGTTGTGGATTGTGGTTTTTGAAAAGAAGGCAAGTGTTTTTTGCAAGTTTGATCTCAAGTAACTAAGAGTTTTGTCTACCCTATTGTACTCAAAGGTTTTTGTCATGTTTTAACCCCTTTTAACAATTTTGTTCTACCATTGAAATTGGTAGACAATCTTGCGTTTAGGAAGTTTATTCGGGACGGGCGCGGGTCATCGTATGGACCATGAATGCAATGATGCCAAGTGTCTTTGGCAATTTGTTTTGAAGGGACTATGATCGTTCCGTTTAGGCAACACTTTGAGACATATGATCATTTGATTTGTTTTGCCAAAGATACTCGACGTGCAAGCATGGCCCATTTTGGAAGGCAACATGTGGGATTACCCTAGGGGGTGCAAGTGTGATTGTGTATTGATTACATGTATTTGTCTTGTATTAGGTTATCTAGCGTTTGATTTTATGTACATACAAACCCTAGGTCTAACCATGGTATAATTGAAAAGACTGTAAATTGCGGAATGTAAATCTACGCTATTACAAAATAGTGTCTGGGAGTGGGGGTATAAATGTACAAGGGGATGAGACTTATAGTATCCAATAAGTTACAACCAAATCGAATGTGCGATCAATATGAATATCAAATATACAAATATAAGATAAAATGTGTATAGGGCAATGTGAATGTATTTGTGTAGGTGTACAAGTGTATATGTATGTGAATTGTGTAATTATGTACAAGTGCGAAATGTGAAGTTGAATCGTATTAGGGTTTTGACCTAGATAAATGTTTTAAATGAATCTTTGATTTTTGTATGTTTAATTATGTACAAAAGAAAAATGAAGTGTTTTGATTAAAATGTTAAGTTTTAATTGGAAAGTATTTTAGTCCAAATGTTTGTGAATTTGATATTAGAGAAAAAAATGTATTGAATTGTTATGTATGAAAAAAGAATGTTAATTAAAAAAGTTTCAATTTTAATTATGTATAAAAATGTATAATATGTACAAAATCAATGTTTTAAAATGTATGTACAAATATATTTTAAATGAAAGAGTAAATAAATAAATGAAAATAATTATTTTCAAACTTAATATATGAGGTAAAGATGTATTTTTAATTAGGTTAGTATGTTTAATTAAATTAAGAAATAAATTGTGTATGTTAAAAAAAATGAATTAATTGAGTTAGTATATAAAAAAAGTAAACATTGTTTTTATAAAAGTGAAAAGAGTTAATATTTATCAAAAAGAAGAAGTAAATATAAAATAAGGTTAGTGTGTATTATATATAAAAAGAATGGTTAATTGTAAAATACTAATTTAGGTTAGTAAATAGTAAAATGTTAATTTGTATTGTTTAGGAGATGAATGGGCTTCAGGTAAATTCCAAAACGGGTCAGGCCCAACGCTGTAAACGAATTCTTTTAGGGTTCGCGTGGAATTTGTCAATTGAGACGAAAACGTAGGGTTTGAGCGGCGCCGTTCGTTGGGTTCGTTCAACGTTCTTCTCCATCTTCATCTTCCTGAGCCATCCATCCCTCCGGCCACCAACATCACTCTCGAACCTCTCTTCCCTCCCTAGCACGGTCTCCACATCTTCTTGAAACAAGGTTGGTTCTTAGTTGTTATGTTTTCCTCTTCTTTTCTGGATTCGCGTGTTTTACTTTGAGTTCTTATTTTTTCGTTTTTTATGAGGTGAAGGGGAAGAGATAGAAGGTTCGTTACCTGATTTTTGGAGATGGAGGAGAGAAAAGGGGTGACGTTGAGGAGGCCGGAGCGGCGATTCTGTGACGAAGCTAGAGGCTTGCTTGGTATTTTCGTTCTTACCTTTTGCTTAGGTTTTATGATGCTTTAGGCTTTTGATGATGACATGTGCTGAGAAGCCTAATATGTTCACTTCTTTACCTCTTCTACTTTATGTCCCTTTGCCTATGATTTGTTTCTGCTTCTCCTTCTCTCGTGTTGCCTTTGGGAATTTTGTATGTTCTTGGAATTGTTGCCTGAGTGTTTAGAACATTGCTGCCTTGCCTATGATGAAGCTTGCTTCTGAGGCTCTCTTGATGCTTTTGAATTGTTGCCTGAGTTTGAAATGTGATGCTTTTGATGAAAAGCTTCTGAGTTCACCTTGAATTGCTTCTTTCTTCTTCTTCTTGAGAGGCTATGTGCTTGTTTGTGTTGCCTAATTTAACATGTTTTTCCCTCGCCCTATGATGAATCCAAGATTCTGAGGGCTTGAAGGTTTGATGCCCTTTTTGGAGCTTTGAAGCTTTGAAAGGCTTTAAGCTTATCTTTTACAATGGCTGGCTTGATAACTTGAGGGATTATGTGTTTGATTATGCTTGAGATTGGGTTGCCTTTGAATTGTTGCCTATGATGAAGCCCAGTTCTGAGGCTTGGTGTTGGTTTTGAATGCTTGGTTATGCTAGGTTTGTTTATTCAGGCTTGACAGTAGTGGTTTGACAAGGATCTTGGTAGTTCAATTTGTGTGTTTGTATGTTCCACAGGTTCAGGTTTTTGTGAGGTTATGACAGGTTGCAAGTTATGGTTTTTATGAGGTTTGATTGCTAATGGGTTTGTGTTTGACAGTAGGGTTAAGGCATTAGCAGGTTATCAGTTTTTTTTTGAAGCTTGAGGTTGCTAAACTGGTTTTGATTCACAGTTTTCAAGTTATGTGTTTTATGTGTTGACAATATGTAGTTTTTTGATGTGTTATGTGAGGCTAAAGCTGGTGCAGTAGGTTTTTGTATATTTCTTCTATTCTCACCTGCTATGCTGCCTGCTGAACTGAGTTTGTATCTTTTCTCTTTTATCTCCTCACTTCCTTCTGCCTGCTGCTGATCTGTCTTGTGGATTTGTATATCTTTTCTGTCTTGCTTTTCTACTGTCTTTCTGCTGTCTTTGCCTGAACCCTTGCCTATGCTTGCTTTATCTCTTTTTTCTTCTCTCCTAGTACAGTTTAGAATTTTATATGTTATTATTCTGTACTTGTTCTGAAGGGGCCTACTATGGGAAATGATGAAAAAATCCAAGTTGCTTGCATCCTACATACTACTTGACTGCATCTTTATCTCTTTTGACAACTTTGATCTGACTTTGCATTTTGATATCTTTTCCAAAAATCTTCTTTGACAGCTTTTGAGTATTTTCTTGATTTTCTTTGAGTGGACTTTGGGCATTTTGACAGTTAGTGCCTTTGCTTTGGACAGAAAGTTGAGATTGAATTTTTCAGTTTAGTTTGGATTTTGGATTTTGAATTTCTATGCAGCTTGAAATTTGTAACTTATGCATTTTTGACATTTGCATTCATGAAATAAAAAATCTTCCCTCTCTGTGAACCGGGAGAAATCCCGTGATTTGCAGAGAGGGTAACTGATCCCGGTCAGTGGCCCCTAATGATGAGCAATATTTTATCTGTCTCTTTTAACTGCCTCCTGACTTTTCTTCTCTTTTTTGCAGATAAAACAATGGAGCACCGGAGCGGAGTGAAGAACGAAGAATATTAGAAAATAGGATAGTTTTTTCATTCTATGTAATATTTAAATTAAATGTAAATTATTGTCTGTAATTTAATTTATAAACAACAATTTGTACAAATAATTCAAATATCAATAAAAATCCAAATTATCCAATTGGTTCTAATTTTCTTTATTGCTTATTTAGTTATTTAAAATTCTTAGAATTAAAACAATTGAAAGATAAATTTCAATCATTCAATTTTAGAATAATGAATAACTTAAATAAAACAACATTGATCAATTAAGTCTGTCTTATTCAACATCCAGAGCAAAGCAGCAGTCAATCCAAATAGACTGATCAAACGCATAAACACTGTGAATCCAATACTGCACATATCTTTTGACTGATGAATTCAAACCAGTTGCCTCCTCTTACTGATTTGTCATAAACACTGATTCTTTGCAAGTACTGTAAATCCAAACTGCACACCTTCTTTGATTGGCCTAAACAAACTGAATTTACACCACTGTCTCTTTTGCTGATTAAACCAAGATAACGCGAATTTTAATCTGAATCTTGAAATAAACCGCAAAGTGCTGTGGAATTTAAATTCTTCTGAGAATATCCCCATAAAACCCTAATTCCCGATTAAATGCCAAATCACGCTCGCTTGATCAAAATTGAACCAAAAATCAACCAAACCCTAAGCCCACTGTATGAAACAATTCAGAGCTCTGAAAATCAGTAAAAACCCTAATTTTGCTTGACTGTCAAGAAAAGTCCGTTTGTCCGATTCTTGAGCCAGTTTGAAAAGTCAGGAAATGTTTGAAGCTGATATTTCTTGTGGAAAAGCGCGAGGGCAAATTTTGGGGTACAACAGTTGCCCCTGTTCAATCTTCTTTGACCTGAAGAGTTAGATTGGCAAGTTTGCCTTTCGTGACTTGAAGGTAAAAGGAGATTGGACACTAATGTGCCCAGAAAATTTGCGCTCGTCGAGGTGACGGTGGAGGTGAATGGGCTTAAAGATGCCATTTGGTGATGGGCTTAAAGATGCCATCTGGTGCGAGAGAATTTTGTCGGGGGATGGGCTTAGAGATGCCATCTGAGAATGGGCTTAAAGATGCCATTCGGCGACTGCTGGTAGGGGGATGGGCTTATAGATGCCATATGGTGATGTTGAACTGTACGTCAATGGTGAGTGGACAAGTGTCAGAAGGGCCTCCCTGTTTTGGAACGTCTTTGAATTGGGGTCCGAACAAGCAACAGATTGACGTCCGTGTCTGGAGGATCTGTAAACTATTTTCAGGAGTTGGGACTGAACAAGC
Source organism: Vicia faba (assembly GCA_948472305.1). Classification (NCBI taxonomy): domain Eukaryota; kingdom Viridiplantae; phylum Streptophyta; class Magnoliopsida; order Fabales; family Fabaceae; genus Vicia; species Vicia faba. Next base: position 286,629,913 of record OX451740.1, on the reverse strand, counting down.
AATGGAGCAGCATCCGTTGTTGGGAAGCGTCCGTAACTTATTTTCAAAAATTGAGAAGAGTCTGAATCAGTTGGTAGATTGATATCCGTTGTAGGGAAGAATCCGTAAACTGTTTCAGAAGCTATGAAGAGTCTGAACAAATCGGTAGATTGACATCCGTTGTAGGGAAGAATCCGTAAACTTGTTTCAGAAGTTGAGAAAAGTCTGAACAAATCGGTAGATTGACATCCGTTGTAGGGAAGAATCCGTAAACTTGTTTCAGAAGTTGAGAAAAGTCTGAACAAATCGGTAGATTGACATCCGTTGTAGGGAAGAATCCGTAAACTTGTTTCAGAAGTTGAGAAGTTGAAGAGGAACCGGTGTAAGGTTTCTGCTGATGCGTCTGAATGAATCTGGAATAAGTATCAAAATGTTGTCGTGTCCGGGTCACATCTGAACTATTTTTGGATGAATCTCAGGAGATGATCTGTGTCTGTCGACTGATCTTACCTGAAAAGGCAAAGGATTAGTTGTATGCAATGTTATGATGCATGATGCAATGTATGTGACATCAATATTTATGAATGTGATGGATGCGCATGTAAGCTGATGAGCTAATCTTGCCAAGGATACATGATTCCGAGATGGTTGAAGATAAAAGCATCTTGACTGCTGCCGGGGAAAATAAATCCTTGGCTGTCGCTGGGGAAGAGAATTCCTGATGACCTCTACTGGGGAGTTCCAACTAGTAGACTCATGCTGGGGAGGTCAGATTTGAGAATCTTCGGTTTGATGGGAGGCAACTCTGGAGACTTCACTGGGGAACTCAAGATTTGCCTTTCCAGAACTCTGTGGGGAGAAGGTTCAATGGTCTGGCTTCGCTGGGGATACTGAGGCTTAAATTCTGAGGAAAATTGAATTCCGAAGGATTCTCTGGCTGGGGATAGGAAGAATCTTGGCGAGCGCGATCTTCCGTGGTGGTTGGCTTGAGAAGAATCTGAACAGGCGATAGGCTAACATCCGTTTACTTGGAGAACCCGTGAACTGTTTTCAGAAATCTTGAAGTTGAATCAGCAATAGAGCCGCATCCGTTGTTGGGAAGCGTCCGTAAACTAAATTCAAAGGTTGCATCTGAACAAGTTGATAGATTAACATCCGTTGTTGGGATGAATCCATGAACTGTTTTCAGAAGTCTTGAAGAGAATCTGAACAAGTCGGTAGATTAGCGTCCGTTGTTGGGAAGAATCCGTAAACTTGTTTCAGAAATCTTGAAGAGGAACCGGTGTAGGGCTCCCTGGTGATGAGCTTGTATAAAACTGCATCGAGTTTTGAACACTTTTGACATTCGAATGCCCCAAGTGGTGATGTAGATAAATTCCTGGCTTGTTACAGGTGTTGGTCTACAATCGGTCGTTCACAGATGTTTCCTGGGTTGTTGCAGGTGTTGATCTGGAATTCTTCAGACATGCCCTGGCTGGATTACAGGAATCGAGTCTGGAAAGGTGATAGTTGATAGATGTGCCCTGGCTAGATACAGGGATCGAGTCTGGAAAGGTGGTCAACAGATATGCCCTGGCTGGATACAGGAGTCGAATCTGGAAATAGTCGTCAACAGATATGCCCTGGCTGGATACAGGAATTGAATCTTCGAACTCTTCAGACGTGCCCTGGCTAGATACAGGAATCGAGTCTGGAAATGTTGTAGACAGATATGCCCTGGCTGGATACAGGAATCGAATCTGGAAATAGTCGTCAACAGATATGCCCTGGCTGGATACAGGAATCGAATCTGGAGATGTTGTAGTTGATTTGTTGGACACTTTTGACATTCGAATGCCCCAAGTGGTGAAGAAGGAGTCTTGAATCGGATTACTCTGCACATTGAGAGATTTCTTGAAATCTTGACTGGACTGCCCCAGGTTAACTGTTCTTTGAAAGATCTGTTGGACCTTGACTGGACTGCCCCAGGTTAACTGAATTGCGACATGTCATGCCCCTTGTTGATAGGAGATTTGATGGAAGTGTTATCCTCTTGAAGTGATCTTGACTTACTGAGAGAGTTTTCGTTCCTCCGAACATTCGCTGTATGAATTTCTTCGCTGTCAAATAAAAGGGTCAAATGCAGACAATGATATTCGAATAATGCAAAGTTTATGTTTGTCTCGAAGTTTTGAAAAATGCGTTTTTTAGCAGAAAACTTTTCACAAGACAAGTTAACACAAGACTTAGAGCAAAGCCCTACAGGAGTCAGGATACCTTTTGTAACAGTATGCTTTCGAACTAACCCATACTTCAATTAGGACTTTTGAAGGGTTGTAACGTGGCCTGGTTCACGGTTTAAGAAACAAAGGATAAAGGCTCAAAGTATATTTGTACCCACCCGCTCTTCGTGATGTTCTCCAACCTAGGCTCAGTCAATTGTGCGTCGCACTCTGTTTTGAGTTTGGAACGACTTTTGGGTGATGGTTCACCAGCTTGAATTTGGGAGACAGTCATTATCTCCTTTTTCTTTTTCAACACTTTTCATGTTGTTGAGGGTTTTGTAATGACCTCACTATTTTGATTTTGATTTGTTATCCCTAAGTTTTGCCTGACTGTTACCGTTTTTCGGGATTACTGTCAGCGGGATGCCCCAGCTTTCTTAAGCCTCCTTTATAGGTTCTGGCTCAGTGGGCTTTTCTCTTTTGAGAGATTGACTGTCTATGTGATAGGGAACCACCCTGGTCTTTTGATTCCGAAGGAATGCTTTCTTTTTTTGACGTCGTTCGTTGTATTGCGAATTGAGAGTTTGCGACTTCAATGCGCATTTTCTTTTTGAATTAACTGAGATACTACCCTGCCCCGGGTTTATATCAAAGGTTTTGATTGTTCAGAACAGAAAACTCCTACTTCTTTGGCTCGAAGGGGTTGACTAGGGATTAACTTCCTTATAACTCCAGTGTTTGGGAATTGAAAGAAATGCCTGTACATCATCAGCAAGGTTTGTTCAAAAGCATACTGTATAAGATCACGGTATTGTTTCGTCATCCTCCCTCTAAAGGCTTGCAGCTTTTTATCAAGAGTCAAATATCATAAAGAAAAGCATAAGAGTAGTGAAACGGATGGATGAATTCAAGACAAACATATGCAATGCATTAATGAAAACAGAGTTTAACATCAACAGATAATTGTTTGACAGCAAAAGAAATTACAACTTTGAAAATTCAAAAAGAAGCAAAAGTCTTTCAGCTTCGAGCCTCGTCACTTCAAGCGGAGAACCCTTTAACGGAAGATCTTCATCTCGCCGTCTGGCATGAATTCCAGCACCCCAATGTCAATCAGATCTTGAATCTTGTTCTTCAAGGCCCAACAGTCGTTGGTACTGTGCCCCGGACTGCAGGAGTGGTAAACACAGAATGCGTCGGGATTAAAGTGAGGAGAGGAGATATTGAGCTTCTGAGGAGGGTCCTTTACGGTGAGCAAATCGACCTCCAACAGGCGCTTCAGTATGAAGAATGATGGTATTTCAGTCTCCGTAAACTGTCTTCCCGACTTTTCTTGCTTACGCCGATTGCCCCGTTGACGCTGGCGAGGTTGTTGATGGGTTTGTGACCCTGAAGCTAACAAAGGAGCTTTCCCCTTGTCTTCTTGAGTGGATGGAGGCTGAGCGGTGACTTGCTCTTCGACCTCAGATGTTTGCCTCAGTTGGTTGTTTGGAAGCAGTTGGCGGACAAGAACTCTGAGTTCCTCTTGTCTTTGGGATAAGTCTTGAATGAGAGCCATCTGGCCCACCAACTGTCCCATCATTTGAGTCCTCAGTGTTGTCAGATCAAACTGCAGCTCTGCAATCTGATCACTCCTGGCATTGTCGGAACTCCCCAAGTCCTTGGTGAGGAGAGCTTTCATCTCTTCTTGCCCCAGAGACAAGTTCAGGAACATCTCCTGCAGCTGAGCAGTCTGGTCTTGGATGTCTTTGACAGACCGTTCTAGATCCATCTCTTGCTGAAATAAACAGCAGGAGAGTAAGGAAACCTGAAAAAGGAAAGATTGTCAAAATGCAATGCATGATATGTGGATGCATGCTTTCAAGGATCTCTTGGGGTAAACACAAGAAAATGTTAGAGGTTGAACTCTGCTCTTGGATTGGAGATCTCTGCATCGGTGGACGTCCTTCCATTAGAATCAAGCTCACCATGTCGAGTGGGTCATAGCCACCGATTCAAGTTGTTGCACTTGATCTTTGGATTGGAGAACTTTGTATCGGCGGATGTCTTTCCACTAGAACCAAGCTCACCATGTCAAGTGGGTCATAGCCACTGATTCAAGTTGTTGCACTTGATCTTTGGATTGGAGAACTTTGTATCGGCAGATGTCTTTCCACTAGAATCAAGCTCACCATGTCGAGTGGGTCATAGCCACTGATTCAAGTTGTTGCACTTGATCTTTGATTGGAGAACTTTGTATCGGCGGATGTCTTTCCACTAGAATCAAGCTCACCATGTCAAGTGGGTCATAGCCACTGATTCAAGTTGTTGTACTTGGACTTTGACTGGATTGGTTAGAGGAGAAAACCCCCTTGCCCCTTGGTAGGTGTCGGGTTCAACATAACCCTGCATCAACAGAACCCTCGAGATCCTTGAAATGGTTATTGAAAATGCTAAAATGCTATGGTATGATGTTATGATGTTATGTACATGTATGCACAAGCAAGTAAGTGTATATACAGGCAAACAATATTCACACAAAGCACACAAGGCCTTAGGTTTAGGCTTGCACGAGGTTCAGGTACTACCCTCTTTCAGTTTGTCGGTTAAAACCTGTCTTATCAAAAGTAAACGGGTTCTAGAGGATCTCATATCATTGGCTACCCTCAATCGGTCATAACTCCAGCATCGCAATCTTTTCTCGCGGCCAGAACCATCTCGAGAGTTTAGCCTCAATGAGTGTAGCATACTGCTACTGTCCTAATAGCCAAGTTGGTCAATTTAGGGTTCTAAGGTCGGTTGGTGCTTAATGACCCCTTAGAAGACCTATATTCTCCCCGTTGCAACACAAGAGATATAGGTATAGACTAAGATGCCACACCAACGTAGCCACTGCTTCACCCATGTCGGTCTACGCCGGACAGGTCCCTCACAAGATTATGCTACCTAAAAGGGTTTCCCCCAGATCCGGGTTAGGATCTATGAAACTCCGATACAAAGTCCACAAATGTAAAGCAATCAAAGCAATCAACTGAAAGTAAAGGTGATCTAAACCCTAAGGTAACCCCACTTAAAAAAGTCTCCCCAGCAGAGTCGCCAGTTCTGTGATACGGTGGGAGAACTGACTTGAGGTTTTGCGTTCGTATTCGCACTTGTTGCGGTTAGCAAGAGTCGCCACCGACTTTTTATTTTATCCTAAAGGAAAGGTTAAAAAAGCACAGCAAAAACCTTTTGAGATATTTCGTGGGTTCGGGGGGTAGATTATGAAAAGGGAAGGTATTAGCACCCTTTTCATCCATGGTTATCCATGGGCTCTTAGTTACTTGGTTTTTTAGATCACTTGCCTTGTTTTTCGATTGCTTTGAAAATGGTGTATGTGTGTGGGTGCTTTTTGAAAATGTTTTGGAAAAAGATGCCTTGTCTTAGGCAACTAATGTATTTGACTCGTGTTTGAGTGTTTTACAAAAGTGTGAATCTTTTCGAAAAGATGTTTTCAAATGTTTTTGAGAGTTTGTTTGAAAGTGTTGTGGATTGTGGTTTTTGAAAAGAAGGCAAGTGTTTTTTGCAAGTTTGATCTCAAGTAACTAAGATTTTTGTCTACCCTATTGTACTCAAAGATTTTTGTCATGTTTTAACCCCTTTTAACAATTTTGTTCTACCATTGAAATTGGTAGACAATCTTGCGTTTAGGAAGTTTATTCGGGACGGGCGCGGGTCATCGTATGGACCATGAATGCAATGATGCCAAGTGTCTTTGGCAATTTGTTTTGAAGGGACTATGATCGTTCCGTTTAGGCAACACTTTGAGACTTATGATCATTTGATTTGTTTTGCCAAAGATACTCGACGTGCAAGCATGGCCCATTTTGGAAGGCAACATGTGGGATTACCCTAGGGGGTGCAAGTGTGATTGTGTATTGATTACATGTATTTGTCTTGTATTAGGTTATCTAGCGTTTGATTTTATGTACATACAAACCCTAGGTCTAACCATGGTATAATTGAAAAGACTGTAAATTGCGGAATGTAAATCTACGCTATTACAAAATAGTGTCCGGGAGTGGGGGTATAAATGTACAAGGGGATGAGACTTATAGTATCCAATAAGTTACAACCAAATCGAATGTGCGATCAATATGAATATCAAATATACAAATATAAGATAAAATGTGTATAGGGCAATGTGAATGTATTTGTGTAGGTGTACAAGTGTATATGTATGTGAATTGTGTAATTATGTACAAGTGCGAAATGTGAAGTTGAATCGTATTAGGGTTTTGACCTAGATAAATGTTTTAAATGAATCTTTGATTTTTGTATGTTTAATTATGTACAAAAGAAAAATGAAGTGTTTTGATTAAAATGTTAAGTTTTAATTGGAAAGTATTTTAGTCCAAATGTTTGTGAATTTGATATTAGAGAAAAAAATGTATTGAATTGTTATGTATGAAAAAAGAATGTTAATTAAAAAAGTTTCAATTTTAATTATGTATAAAAATGTATAATATGTACAAAATCAATGTTTTAAAATGTATGTACAAATATATTTTAAATGAAAGAGTAAATAAATAAATGAAAATAATTATTTTCAAACTTAATATATGAGGTAAAGATGTATTTTTAATTAGGTTAGTATGTTTAATTAAATTAAGAAATAAATTGTGTATGTTAAAAAAAATGAATTAATTGAGTTAGTATATAAAAAAAGTAAACATTGTTTTTATAAAAGTGAAAAGAGTTAATATTTATCAAAAAGAAGAAGTAAATATAAAATAAGGTTAGTGTGTATTATATATAAAAAGAATGGTTAATTGTAAAATACTAATTTAGGTTAGTAAATAGTAAAATGTTAATTTGTATTGTTTAGGAGATGAATGGGCTTCAGGTAAATTCCAAAACGGGTCAGGCCCAACGCTGTAAACGAATTCTTTTAGGGTTCGCGTGGAATTTGTCAATTGAGACGAAAACGTAGGGTTTGAGCGGCGCCGTTCGTTGGGTTCGTTCAACGTTCTTCTCCATCTTCATCTTCCTGAGCCATCCATCCCTCCGGCCACCAACATCAGTCTCGAACCTCTCTTCCCTCCCTAGCACGGTCTCCACATCTTCTTGAAACAAGGTTGGTTCTTAGTTGTTATGTTTTCCTCTTCTTTTCTGGATTCGCGTGTTTTACTTTGAGTTCTTATTTTTTCGTTTTTTATGAGGTGAAGGGGAAGAGATAGAAGGTTCGTTACCTGATTTTTGGAGATGGAGGAGAGAAAAGGGGTGACGTTGAGGAGGCCGGAGCGGCGATTCTGTGACGAAGCTAGAGGCTTGCTTGGTATTTTCGTTCTTACCTTTTGCTTAGGTTTTATGATGCTTTAGGCTTTTGATGATGACATGTGCTGAGAAGCCTAATATGTTCACTTCTTTACCTCTTCTACTTTATGTCCCTTTGCCTATGATTTGTTTCTGCTTCTCCTTCTCTCGTGTTGCCTTTGGGAATTTTGTATGTTCTTGGAATTGTTGCCTGAGTGTTTAGAACATTGCTGCCTTGCCTATGATGAAGCTTGCTTCTGAGGCTCTCTTGATGCTTTTGAATTGTTGCCTGAGTTTGAAATGTGATGCTTTTGATGAAAAGCTTCTGAGTTCACCTTGAATTGCTTCTTTCTTCTTCTTCTTGAGAGGCTATGTGCTTGTTTGTGTTGCCTAATTTAACATGTTTTTCCCTCGCCCTATGATGAATCCAAGATTCTGAGGGCTTGAAGGTTTGATGCCCTTTTTGGAGCTTTGAAGCTTTGAAAGGCCTTAAGCTTATCTTTTACAATGGCTGGCTTGATAACTTGAGGGATTATGTGTTTGATTATGCTTGAGATTGGGTTGCCTTTGAATTGTTGCCTATGATGAAGCCCACTTCTGAGGCTTGGTGTTGGTTTTGAATGCTTGGTTATGCTAGGTTTGTTTATTCAGGCTTGACAGTAGTGGTTTGACAAGGATCTTGGTAGTTCAATTTGTGTGTTTGTATGTTCCACAGGTTCAGGTTTTTGTGAGGTTATGACAGGTTGCAAGTTATGGTTTTTATGAGGTTTGATTGCTAATGGGTTTGTGTTTGACAGTAGGGTTAAGGCATTAGCAGGTTATCAGTTTTTTTTTGAAGCTTGAGGTTGCTAAACTGGTTTTGATTCACAGTTTTCAAGTTATGTGTTTTATGTGTTGACAATATGTAGTTTTTTGATGTGTTATGTGAGGCTAAAGCTGGTGCAGTAGGTTTTTGTATATTTCTTCTATTCTCACCTGCTATGCTGCCTGCTGAACTGAGTTTGTATCTTTTCTCTTTTATCTCCTCACTTCCTTCTGCCTGCTGCTGATCTGTCTTGTGGATTTGTATATCTTTTCTGTCTTGCTTTTCTACTGTCTTTCTGCTGTCTTTGCCTGAACCCTTGCCTATGCTTGCTTTATCTCTTTTTTCTTCTCTCCTAGTACAGTTTAGAATTTTATATGTTATTATTCTGTACTTGTTCTGAAGGGGCCTACTATGGGAAATGATGAAAAAATCCAAGTTGCTTGCATCCTACATACTACTTGACTGCATCTTTATCTCTTTTGACAACTTTGATCTGACTTTGCATTTTGATATCTTTTCCAAAAATCTTCTTTGACAGCTTTTGAGTATTTTCTTGATTTTCTTTGAGTGGACTTTGGGCATTTTGACAGTTAGTGCCTTTGCTTTGGACAGAAAGTTGAGATTGAATTTTTCAGTTTAGTTTGGATTTTGGATTTTGAATTTCTATGCAGCTTGAAATTTGTAACTTATGCATTTTTGACATTTGCATTCATGAAATAAAAAATCTTCCCTCTCTGTGAACCGGGAGAAATCCCGTGATTTGCAGAGAGGGTAACTGATCCCGGTCAGTGGCCCCTAATGATGAGCAATATTTTATCTGTCTCTTTTAACTGCCTCCTGACTTTTCTTCTCTTTTTTGCAGATAAAACAATGGAGCACCGGAGCGGAGTGAAGAACGAAGAATATTAGAAAATAGGATAGTTTTTTCATTCTATGTAATATTTAAATTAAATGTAAATTATTGTCTGTAATTTAATTTATAAACAACAATTTGTACAAATAATTCAAATATCAATAAAAATCCAAATTATCCAATTGGTTCTAATTTTCTTTATTGCTTATTTAGTTATTTAAAATTCTTAGAATTAAAACAATTGAAAGATAAATTTCAATCATTCAATTTTAGAATAATGAATAACTTAAATAAAACAACATTGATCAATTAAGTCTGTCTTATTCAACATCCAGAGCAAAGCAGCAGTCAATCCAAATAGACTGATCAAACGCATAAACACTGTGAATCCAATACTGCACATATCTTTTGACTGATGAATTCAAACCAATTTCCTCCTCTTACTGATTTGTCATAAACACTGATTCTTTGCAAGTACTGTAAATCCAAACTGCACACCTTCTTTGATTGGCCTAAACAAACTGAATTTACACCACTGTCTCTTTTGCTGATTAAACCAAGATAACGCGAATTTTAATCTGAATCTTGAAATAAACCGCAAAGTGCTGTGGAATTTAAATTCTTCTGAGAATATGCCCATAAAACCCTAATTCCCGATTAAATGCCAAATCACGCTCGCTTGATCAAAATTGAACCAAAAATCAACCAAACCCTAAGCCCACTGTATGAAACAATTCAGAGCTCTGAAAATCAGTAAAAAACCCTAATTTTGCTTGACTGTCAAGAAAAGTCCGTTTGTCCGATTCTTGAGCCAGTTTGAAAAGTCAGGAAATGTTTGAAGCTGATATTTCTTGTGGAAAAGCGCGAGGGCAAATTTTGGGGTACAACACCTGTTGACATATGTGTTGAGGTACGGTAACCATGAATAGAAAATGGTAACATCTCATGCCAGTCTTTATATGTCACCGTCATCTTCTGTATGGTTTTCTTAATGTTCTTGTTAGCAGCCTCCACAACACCATTTATCTTCGACCGGTAAGGGGAAGAATTATGACGCTGGATCTTGAATTGTTTACAGAGTTCAGTGATCATAGTATTGTTGAGATTTGTACCGTTATCTATGATGATTATTTATGGAACACCATACCGACAGATAAAGTTATGCTTGGTTAACCGCACCACAACATTCTTGGTAACAGTAGCAAAAGGGACAGCCTTAACCCACTTCATGAAGTAATCAATGGTGACTAGGATAAAGCAATGTCCATTGGAAGAGGTAGGTCTAATCTATATGATCATGTCAATGCCCCATATTACAAAGGGCCAAGGAGCAGTCAAGACATTCAAGGGAACTGGAGGTACATGTACTTTATCAGCATAGATCTGGCATTTGTGACAAGTGCGGGAATGCTGATAACAATCAGATTCCATAGTGGACCAGTAGTATCCTGCCCATAGGATCTTTTTAGCCATGGTGTGTCCACTAGAATGGGTGCCAAAGGTACCTTTATGTAAATCTGTCATAATCCTCTCTATTTCGCTCTTGTCTACACACCGAAGTAAAGTAAAGTTTTAGTTGCGCTTGTAAAAGATTCCATTACTGAGGAAGAACTTTATGGAGAACCTTCTCAGAAACTTCTTATCATTGACGGATTCCCCCTCAGGATATTTTTGAGCTTCGAGATACTTTTTCACTTCATGGAACCAAGGTTTGCCCATTACTTCTTCAGTATCAATCTCATAGCAGTAGGCTGGTTCATCCAATCTCTCAATAGTGATTTGGGGAGCTTCGTTGTCCCATCTGACCTTGAACATGGATGACATAGTAGCTAGCACGTCTGCTAACTGATTCTTCTCTCGTGGAAAATGTTCAAAGGTTACTTCTTCAAAGTGTGGGAGCAATGTCAGCATATGTTCTTTGTAGGGGATGAGATTAGGGTGCTTCGTGTCCCACTCTCCTTTGATTTAACTTATTACCAAGGCGGAATCTCTGAAAACACTTAAGAACATGATCCTCAAGTTAATAGCAGCTTTGAGACCCATGATGCATGCTTCATACTCAACCATATTGTTGGTACAGTTGAAACACAGTTTGGCGGTGAAAGGAGTACGACAGCCCTCGGGAGATATGATTACTACACCGATGCCATTACCAAGTGCGTTGGAAGCTCCATTAAAAACCATAGTCCATCGGGATCCTTTCTTAGGTCCTTCATTCGGTCTAGGTTCTTCATAATCAGTTACTATCATGTTGTTCTCGTCCGGGAACTCAAAATTCATGGATTGGTAGTCTTCCACAGCCTGGTGGGCCAAATGATCAGATAATACACTTCCCTTGATTACCTCTTGGGTTGTGTTTTGTATATCGTATTCAGTCAGGACCATTTACCATCTTGATATCCTTCCGGAGAGAGCGGACTTCTCGAATATGTACTTGATGGGTTTCATCTTAGATATCAACAAGGTAGTGTGAGTCAACATATACTGTCTTAGTCGGCGAGCAGCCCATGCCAAAGCGCAACAAGTTTTCTCTAGTAGTGAGTATCTTATTTCACAATCAGTAAACTTTTTCTAAGGTAGTATATTTCACGCTCTTTTCTACCAAACTCGTCATGCTGCCCCAGCACACACCCCATTGAATTATCTAACACCGTTAAGTACATTATCAAAGGTCTTCCATCAATCGGAGGCATCAGAATTGAAGGCTCTTGAAGGTATTCCTTGATTCTGTCAAAGGCAATCTGGCATTCGTCATTCCACTTTAACACTTGATCTTTCTTTAGGAGTTTGAAGATTGGCTCACAAGTAGCAGTTAGATGGGAAATGAACATGGAAATGTAGTTTAGGCGTCCCAAGAAACCTCTAACTTCCTTCTCAGTGCAAGGAGCCGACATCTCTTGTATAACTTTGACCTTTGTAGGGTCTACCTAAATACCCTTGTCACTGACAACGAAACCTAGGAGTTTACCAAACCTTACACCAAAGGTGCACTTGTTCGGATTTAATCTCAACTTGTACGTCTTCAACCTATCGAACAGCTTTTGCAAGTGCTCAGGTGCTCTTCTTCCGTTTGAGATCTGGCTATCATGTCGTCAACATAGACCTCTATCTCATGGTGAATCATGTCATGGAACAAAGCTACCATGGCTCACTGATAGGTTTCCCCAGCATTCTTCAATCCAAATAGCATCACTTTGTAACAGAAAGTTCCCCATTGTGTGACGAAGGTTGTCTTCTCCATGTGTTTGGGTTCCATCTTGATCTGATTGTAATTAGAGAATTCGTCCATGAAGGAGATGATCTTATGCTGTGCGGTGTTGTCGACCAAAACATCAATGTGGGGAAGAAGAAAGTCATCCTTGGGGCTTGCCCTGTTCAAGTCTTTGTAGTCCACACACATACGTACCTTGCCGTCCTTTTTAGGCACCGGAACTACGTTAGAAACCCATTATGGATAGGAGGTAACAGCTAAGAACACAATGTTGAACTGTTTCATAACTTCTGCTTTGATCTTCTCTGACATTTCAGAACGCATACGAAGGACCTTCTACTTTACTGGAGGGCAGTCCTCTTTTTTCGACAGACGATAAACCACAATATCAGTGTCTAGTTCTAGCATGTCCTCATATGACCAAGCAAAGATCTCAACATAATCATGCAACATCTGAATCAATTGTTGTTTGACACCAAGCTCCAAATGTGCACCTATCTTGACTTCTTTTATGTCCTCTTCTATACCCAGATTCACTGTCTCAACTGGCTCTTCATGAGGCTGTATAGCCCTTTCTTCCTGCTGTAGCAGTCTAGAAAGCTCTCCTGGTAACTCACAATCTTCCTCACCTTCGTCTTCAACTTGGTTGATTAGATTTTCAAAGTCATAATCGATAATAGCAGAACCGTTATCAATGGGATCCATAGTGGATGTGGATCTACAATTTGATACGTGAGTATGTGTAAGAGCATAACTATATTGACAAAATAAAGCATAAAAGAAAGACATAGAGCATAAAATTTTTATGCAAAAACGTCTGATGCTTTGTTAATGACATATGATATTGAAACATGATAACCCTCACAAATAAACCTTTGTTCCCCGGGTAAGACACAAGGCCATAAACTTTATATTGTTCATTTATTACATATCCAGAAAAATAAAAGACGATTACTCCTGAATAAAAGTAATCGGCACAAAGTCTTTAGTTGTTCGGTTATTGGGTCCACCGTTGGTAGTAGGGAAGATCCAGCTGTCCATGTCATAGTCACCATCACTATCTTCTAAAGTGTTGATCCCATGATTGCTGATACATAGCGGAGGTCCTCCGGCGCGAGCACGATGAACATCCCTTTGAGCCCTTGAAGTGAAATCCAATCCAAACTTATCAGATTTGTATGGAATGTCAGGGAGTTGGCCCCAAATGGTACACCCACCTTCTTCAATGACTGCCTTGGCATCCTTGAGTGAAGCCATCTTCAATGGTGGTCGGGTGATCTTCGGCATACTGGTAACAGTCTCGGTTGCCGCCATGGTCTGAGGCACCTCTTCAAAATTCTGACAAGGAGTCTCGCTGAACTCGCCGTCCATTTTGACATACTTAAAAGAGTTCAGGTGGCTTATCATGTACTCCTCCTCACCACGTACTGTGACAATCTGTGCCTTCACCGGGTACTTCAACATCTGATGCGGAGTGGAAGTAATAGCTCCAGCCCCATGGATCCAAGGGCGACTCAACAGACAATAATAATATGGTCTAATATCCATCACATAGAAGGTGGATTCAAAGGTTTGGGAACCAACTTTAATAGGGATGTCCACCTCCCCATGCACCATTCTTTTTGAACCATCGAAAGCCCTTACCCCAATGTTGCTGGGCTTCAGAGTCAAACCTTCGCAGTCTAATCTGTCAAGAGCCTTCTCGGGCAGAACATTCAGCGATGAACCAGTATCCACTAAAACATGAGCCAATGTGGTGACCCTGCATTCAATGGAGACATGCAGCGCATCATTGTGTTTTCTACCCTTGTGTGTCAAATCAGCATAAAAAAAACCCAATCCTATATCAGCAGTCAAACTAGCCACACAATCTTCAAATTGGTCAGCGGAGGTTTCTTGTGGCACGTGAGCAGTCTTGAGGAATTTTACTAAAGCCTTTGCATGGGCTTTAGAGCATAACAGTAGGGCCAACATTGAAATCTTGGAAGGGGTCTGTCCCAGCTGTTCGACCACGTTGTAGTCTCTCTTTTTAATTATTCTTCATATTTCTTCCATTTCCTTCTTGGAAGCCTCTGGAATGGATTCTGAATGCGCCTTCGTCTGGACAAGTTCAACCAATTTGTCTTTGCCACGAGTCTCGGTCGACTCGGTGGCAGGGGTGGTAACAGGAGTAATCACAGTTGTGGTAGTATTATCAGGAACAACAATAGGAATCACAGGAATAGTGACGGTTTTAGGAGGAGAAATCTCGGGTGAGAACACTCTTCTGCTTCTTATTATTTTACTGGTCCCAACGATATTGCCAATGTCGGGATCAGTATTTCCAGAAACTTCGTCTTTAGTAGCCAACAGGTCTTGCTTAACGCCATGGTAATAGACGTCCTCCCCATAATTCCAAGGAACATCTTTGTCTGAGGAGTATGGTATTGGCCCTGGCATAGTGACGATTAGGGGAGCCAACTTTGGAGCAGATGTAATCCTGACGGGTCTTTTGGTGGACACCCTGGGAGGATTGGCGAAAATGGTTATAATAGAAACATATTTATAGGAAACTGTTGTGACAGGAGTCTTCTCAAATAAAATCTCTTTATCATCCATCAGGCGTTGAACACCTGCTTTCATCAAATAATAACTAGTCGGTAGAGATAAACATAAGTGGCAATCTTCATCACAGCCCAGAAATAAACCGGCTTGTAACAGATTCCACTTAATATTCATGAGAGGAGTAACAAGTTCCTCAATAGAAGTAACAAATGTATCATTGTAAACAACATTAACACCACGGCCGTGCTTAGGCATGGGAGCAGTTATAAGATTAGGAATTTCTGGATCATCGAATTCAATCTCCTTTTCCTCGATCAGATCCTGCACCTTATTCTTTAAACCCCAACAGTCATTTGTATCATGGCCTGGACTTTCTGAATGGTAGGCACATCGAGCATTTGGGTTGTAGCGAGGAGATGCGGTGTTAGGATTCTTGGGAGCTTCCCTTAAAGTTACCAGATTGGATTTCAATAAGTGGGGCAAGACTTGAGACAAAGTCATATTGATCTGGGTAAACTGTCTCATAGACCTTTTTTCTCTAGGCTGATTATTCCGTTGTTAGGTAGCTGCAGGCTTGGATATCTTTACAGCCCCTACCGTTGGACGGAGCTCGGTTCTGCCCTGCTTTCTTTGAATGTAAGCAGCATTGACCTCTTCCTTTCCCACAAAAGGTCTCTTTTTTGCACTTGAAGAGGCCTCCTTTTGAATCTTGCCACTCTTAATCCTGGCTTCCACTCTTTCTCCAGTTAGGATCAGCTGAGTAAAACCAGCTGAAGAGCTTCCAATTAAATGGTTGAAAAACCGACCTGATAGATTACCCAAAAACATGTCCACCAACTCCCTATCAGACAGAGGGGGTTGGACTCTTATTGCTAGGTCTCTCCATTTCTGAGCATGGTCTTTAAAACCCTCACTAGAACCCATAAACATACTTTGGAGTTGCGTACGAATGGGAGAAAGGTCTGCATTATACTGGTATTGTTTATAGAAAGCAGCAGCCAGGTCTTCCTAGTTATGAATATTGGTCCCCTCCAGCTGATAGAACCACTCTGGCTGAGTCTCGGATAGACTATCTTGGAAGAAATGGACCCACAAGTCCCTGTCAGCAGTGCGAGGCTGAATCTTCCGCACATAAGATCGGAGATGCAACTTGGGACATGAGATCCCATCATACTTAGCAAACACCAGAACTTTGAACTTCTGCGGGATGACAACCCCAGAAACCAAACCCATCTCTTCAAAATCCAGCCCACATACCTTCTGGATTTCCATTGCGTTCAAATGATCTTCTAGTTGTTTGTATTTATCCTTAGTAGAAGGATACTGCTCCTCATCATAGTCAAATTCATCATCAGATTCCTCCGGGCCGAGGTCTTCCTCTCTTGTCTCCCCTTCTTGATTATCTCCTTCTTTTGATGAAGTTACTAGCTCTGAAGCTCGCCACATTGGTCCTCTGATCCTTCTTCCCAGATTCACTACTCCAGTTGGTTTCTTTGGCTTCTTCTTTTTGTCCTTCAGTATGAGAGCTTTCAGATCTTCTTTCCCTTTATCTAGAGCCACAATCATTTGATGGAACTGGGCGTTTTGTGCCTTGAGATCCTTGATGTTTTGTTCATTTCTTCACTTGCTGAAATAAACAGCAAAGGGATAAGAAACATGTCCTGAAACCTGTTTATGCAATGATATGTATGATACATGTATGCAATGATTTCAAGCATTTCTAAGACTTAAATTTGCTTATCCAAAGGGAAAACAAACAGTAATTGCTTTAAGAAGTTTAAACAATTACAATGATACCTCTTGGGCTTACAAAGGAAGCAACAAAGAAAAAAATGAATTCTCAAAGCAAAATGGGACTCAGGCTTCCCACAGACGCATCCTCTTTGGTGCAAGGTAGGCATTTATACTCTTCTCTTCGTGAAATATCCTGGTGAGCTCTAAAAATTTCTACTCGCTGGCGTATAATTGGGGTTCAAATGTATCCCATTCCTCTTTGAGTTAAACCTAGGATTTTTGTAACTCCTCGAAATTAGTCGGCATGTCAGGATTAAGAACAATATAAGGAGTGTCTCCCTCAGCAATTGGTTCCATGATGATGGGTAGAATGGCCTCATAAGGCATCCTGAGACTTTAAGCACGGGCTCGTACCCACTTAAGATAAGGTTCCAAAGGAATGGAGTTCTTATGCCCCAGGGTTTTACTATCAACTTTATTCACCATGCCCCAAGCTCTTATGAACCTCTGATGATAACCCTGAACATCATTCTCATAGTCGAATGTGTTTCCTTGGACAAGTGTATCATGAGGACCACCCCTCCTTATAAGTTTAAGATTGCGCCTAAGAGGGGGGTGAATCAGGTGGTGGTCGATTTTTGACTTATTTTATACTTTCTGGTTTTGATTTAGTGCTTTGGAAAAACTGTAAAGTGCAGAAAGTAAAGAGACACGAAGATTTATCCTGGTTCCTTCCACACCCCGGAAGTACGTCCAGTCCCCTTGCAAACACGCAAGAGATTTCACTATTTTGTTATAACTTTTACAAGACTCTTCCTAGTCTAATCAACCAAAGACTCTAACAAATACCAAGAACACCCTCTTGGATTTCCAATAAGTCTCTTGAGAACAATCCTCTCAAAAGATACCTCTTGTTTCCAACAATGGACAACAAGGTACACAAGTATTCCAATACTTAATTCCAACAATCCTGGAAATAAGTTACACTTTGTATAATTCTATGAAATATGATTTCTTGAAATATGTTGATCACATAGAGTAACTTCAATGAAGATTCTTCCTTCTTCTCTTGTAAGCAATTCAAACTGTAACACAATGGTTAGATAATGCTCAAAGATTTCTGTTCTTATATGTGTGAAAGTGTAGAAAATCTTTGTTCTTAAAAGTTAAGAAATATGAAGTTTGAATATTTTACAAAGCTCAGAATTATTGCATAAGAGAAGAGTTGTATTTTTAATTTGAAAGATTTAGCATTTAAAGTAATCAAGATACCTTTCCAAATGGACACTTTTCTGTTTGAAAAACTTTGAGAGGATGCAATGTATGACCATGCATCTATTGGAGAAAAGGTGTGAAGGATATCTTGAAACCAGTTCAGATTTTTCAAAAGTTACAACGTGTAAATCGATTAGCATGAGATGTAAATCGATTGCACGGGTTTGTAACGTTCTTGTTTTCAAAAAAATTGAAGTGTAAATCGATTAGAATGATGTGTAAATCGATTTACAAGTGTTAAAAATTCAACTCAGTTCTGTGATCAATCGATTTACACTTCATGTAAATCGATTGCTGCCAAAAACAATCAGTTTTTGAAAAAGCATGTGTAAATCGATTTACATCATATGTTAATCGATTTACATCAGTGAAAAACTTAAAATTTGTTTTATACTTTAAGTGAAGTGTTGTGGCAAGTGTGTATATCATTTTTGAGCATTTCTAATCAATGTAGTTCAAATGAGAATTGATATACTTGATTGCTTGCCATGATCCTTGAAGATATGAGTGAATGATGCTTTAAGCTACTTCCACTTCTTTTCCTTCTTGCCATAGTGCTTGTTTGTCTTTCATCAAACTAGCTTGTTTGTCTTTCATCAAAACTAAAGTTGAGTTGAGGCTTGAGATTACACTCCTAGCGTAACCAAACTGTCGCAACGCCAAACAAGGATTATAAGTGATTCCTCCCCTAATTCCTAGGAGACGGACATTAGGGAATTCCCCACAGTGGTCAATGATGGCAATATTCCACAAGGATCGAAACACCAATGAATATCTGAATGTGTGAGGGACATCAACCTTTAGACCATCTCATTCCTTGCTCATTCTTCAAAATAGATCGAGGTAGGTGCAAAATAAACCACCTAGCCAACAAAGGAGTGCAACACAAAAGAGTCCCCCTTCTCTTTACAATGCGGGTATGCAGAGAGTGTAGAACATCTACAAGTAAAGTAAGCATAAAATTATA
Organism: Vicia faba; assembly: GCA_948472305.1. Taxonomy (NCBI): domain Eukaryota; kingdom Viridiplantae; phylum Streptophyta; class Magnoliopsida; order Fabales; family Fabaceae; genus Vicia; species Vicia faba. The sequence continues at coordinate 286,611,067 of OX451740.1, read as the reverse complement.
AGACAGAAAAACCTTGACCATATTCACATCTATGAGTTGGTCTGGATTAGGAAATAGTACCATCCCATAGATGAGAAGGGCCAACACTTCTTCAAAAGCTTGTAAATCTAGAGTATCCAAAAAATGACGAGCCTTCTCAAATAGAAACTTATCTAGAAACCCTTTGACGCCTCTTCTTGTTCCCCAATTTTCCACTACATCAGACCGTTGTAAAGACAGAGCATGAGAAATCTCTTCAGGTTTTGGGTCTCTTTCCATACCGTTAAAGGGTAAATGATCAAGAATGGGCACCCCCAATAACTGAGAAAACTCCTCCATAGTGGGAACTAACTGGTAATCAGGAAAGGTAAAGTAGTGATGTAAAGGATCGAAGAACTGAAAGAGCACCTTTAACATTTCTTCATCAGGGTTTAAGTTGACCAAGTTGACAAGTCGACCATGTCTTTCGGTGAATGGAGAGCTTTCAGGGACCCTTGATGCCAAGTCCTTGAGTTGAGGAGGTACCCTTACGAGGTTGACTTGTATAGTATTTCTGCGAGTGGATGCCATGTACAACAAGACAAGACAAAGATAAGCCCTAGAAAATCCTTGAAATAGCTAGTAAGATATGGCATGTTATGATGTCATGATTATGCTAAGAAATCACAGATATAACAAGCACAAGCAAATCACACAAAGACCTTAGGTTTAAGGCTTGCATGGGTTTTAAGGTAATACCCTCTTGAGTTTGATTTGTTAAACCTGTCCTATAAATAGTAACCGGGTTCTAAGGGATCTCAATATCACCGACCCTCCCCACAAGTTTCGTTCCAATAGACAACTGACTTGCCACCAAACAAAACTCGGGAGTCAGATCTCAATGAGTGTAGTATCGAGTATCAACCGACTTTGGGGATACACCAAAGACGGCTATCTCACTATGTCCTAATAGCCAAGTTGTTCAATTAATGATTCTAAGTTCAGTTGATGCTTTATGACACCACATAGCGACCTCGTATACTCCTTGACTACTTAAGGGCTACCGGTACAAACCAAAGTGTCACATCAACGTATCTATCACTTTGACCGTGTCGGTATACCCCGCACAATTTCCACGATTTATTGCTACTTACCTAAAAGGTGCCCTAGATCCGAGTGTAGGATCTTTAGTAACAACCCAAACAAGCCCTCAAAAGTAAAGCATAAAAACACACAATGAAAGAAATTTAAAATGAACTATACTCTAAGGTAACGCCACTTTTTTGTGTTCCCCAGCAAAGTCTCCAGTTCTGTGATATGGTGGAAGAACCAACTGTTAATACTGGTTTTGCATTTTGTATTCACAAATGTGCCGTAAGCAAGAGTCGCCACCGACTTTTCTTTTATCCAACAAAGGAAAGGGTGAAAAGAACAGAAAAGACCTTTTCGAGAATTCTCAGAGTAAGAGGGGTAGATTATGGAAGGAGAAGGTGTTAGCACCCTTTCCATCCGTGGTTTTCCACGGGCTCTTAGAGATTTGCTCATTTTTTAAATATCTTCGTGCTTTGTGTTTTTGAAAATGTTTTGAAAACGCCTTAATACAGTGAACTTTGTAATGTTTCTTGGGATAATGGAGAAAGTATACAAAGTGTTTTGAAATTGTTTTTGAAAAGTAGTTTTTGTGTAAGTGAAAAATGTTTGAGAAAACTTCTAATAACTATTGTTGTACCCCAAAATTTTCCCTCCCATATTTCTCAATACATTTCAAGTGAAGTCCTCAAATTGCTCTAGGAAGTCCAAGGGTTGACCAGACAAACTCTCTCCTAAGACAGTCTACCTCAAATTAGGGTTTCAGTTTGCATCAAGATATTTGAGTCCAATGGATCCAAAATGCTCAACATTTCCCTAATATGTTCTCAAGATCATCCATGTCAAGTTTCAAGCCTTGCAGAGGAAGTTTGCTCAGTCAATTGCTCAAAGGCTTGAAAATCGACTATGCTAGGGCAAAAGTCAATTGTGGCCCACATACAGTCAAACTTCAAGATTTTTGGTCAACATCCTCATTTTGAAGTATTATTCATCATTTTATCAAGGGTTGATCATGATACCTCAAGGATTGCTCACAATTCATCAAAACCCAAAAGTTGCTAAATTAGGGTTTTGTAGGAAAAGTCAACTCAACTTTGACTAAGCATAACTTTCTCATACTTTATCAAAAATGATCCATCCAAAGCTCATTTTGATTATGATGTAATTCCCTACAAATCCATCTTCAGCTCCCAAGTTCAAAATATGCACTCACAAGAAGATATGAATTTGGACATTATAGGTCATTTTGGAAAGTCAACAAAAACACCTTTTAGGTCAAAGCTTCATACATGAACATGGAAGACTCAATTGAGATGAGACAAAAAGGATTGCTTATAGGACATCTTAAGCTTTCTAAAAAGTCCAAGAAAACATCTCTATGGTCAAAATTGAGAGAGTTGTGCATTGGAAAAGTTGACCTTTTTTGCAAAATTGCCAAAAGTCAAAAGTGGCCAAAATTGCATTTTTTGCTAAATGGACACAACTTTGTATGCTTGCACTAAATTTGTAATGTGACCCACGACCCATGATCCCTTCCATTTTTCATTATTTTATTTTTGTCATTTATTTTGATTTTATTTCAATTAAATCAAATAAAATCAAAATAAAATCATGAAAATATCAAAAACTAATCAAAGCTTGAGATTTTGTGCATGTTTAGGTCTATTATACAGCTGGAGATGGAATCAAATCGTGCAAGGTTCATTTGAACACAAAAATATTGCATTTTGCTTGATTTAGAAATATTTGCACAAGAATCAAATCATGAATCAATGATCTTAATTGGAAAAGATTTGAAACTAAGTTGCAACCCTAATTCATTCTAGGGTACATAAGGAACATATGCAGATACAAAACAGAGGGATTGGAGGCGTGAAAAACAATAAGCAAAATTGCAAAATTTCAAGAAAAGTTATAAATCAATTTCCAGGTTTTAGGCCACTTCAAGGCATTATAACCATCCCAATCGCTTGCTGGACGTTCCTAGACCGAGTTGCAACCATTGGCAAGCCTCCTTACACACAGAAACACACTGTAAGAGTCCCACGAATTCCATATTTTCTTGAATTCGAATATCATAGTTCTGGCATCTTTAACATGATTTATTTGCATATTCTTAATCCTTGAGTCATTTGCAAGCTAATGGTTGTATTTAATTGTATTTTTATTGACTACATACCAAGATGACATGGTTAGGGTTCGAGCTTTGTTTTTAGGGATTTTGCACACAGGAATAATTGCCCATGGATAGTGGTACCATGATGCTCGTGAGGTTGCAACGAGTTGACTGGTACCACTGGTTGTGATTTATCATGCAGGGATAAGATTTTGGAGATGCACAGGGCTATACCTACACTTGGTGTCCGTAGGTAAAAGCCATGTAATTTACAGCGACGGTGAGAGGAAGAAGAAAGTAACGTGGCGCTCCATGACTGGGCCATTTGAATTTCGCACATTTTTTGAGCTTAGCCATCTGTTTTAACATATGATATTTGTTGTCAATTATTGTTACGACTAACACAACCAACTCAGCTGGCAAGCACGCAGGGTAAGGATGCCTAAGGGCCTGGGTTTGATCCCCAGGTCCCCATATTTGCCTTATGTTATTTTTCTTTGCATAATCAGGCGCGCTAGCATCCAAGGCATCCACCATACACCATCAATATCTAGCCAACATATCTTCAACAAGGCAGATCCAATGCCTTATCTCTGAGAGTCCACCATGGGCATCAATCAAGCGTGCACACAAGATTGAGAAAGTCAATGAAGGCCAGAAACTATTGGGCCCAAAAGTGCAATCAGCACCCCTCCTTTTCTATTCAAACACCAGGCTCATTCTATTTCTTTTCTATTTTTTCTCTTATTTAATTTATTTTGTTTAATTATTTTCTAACCACAAAATTAATTTCTTTTTTCATAAAAAATCATAAAATCAATTTTCACAAATTTAGAATTAGGTTTTATTTTTATTTTATCAAGTTTAATTTAATATTAGTTAAATTTAATTTAGGGTAATTCTAACTTTTTGTAAATAATTAAAATCAAATTAGAAAAATTAGGGTTTGCTTTTGATTTAATTTTTATTTCTTTTCTCAATAAAACAAAAAATACAAAAAAATAGGTTGATTTAATTATTTAGTAATTAAGTTTTTATTTATTAAAATCTTATTTTCTCAAAACAATCAAAAACAACAAAAAATGATTTTTCTCTCTAAGTTTCAATTAGGTTTAGATGGGGTCAAAACCCTAATTCCTTTTCATTTAATTCATCGCGCGCATTTTAATATTTTCGCAATATTAATGTAACTGCTTACGGTGTGTAATAGTTTAATTAGGATTTCCTTTAATTTATCGTTTTACGGTTTTTTTGGCTATGTAATTAATCCCTACCCCGAAGTCTTGTAATAACGTAGTTTTATTTCTCGCATTTTTAATTCTCGCAAATATTAACTATTAGATGTATGTTAATAGGATTGTATGACAAGATTGCATGATAACTTAAAATGGCTAGAAAACCCTAATGTGCAAAGATAATAACTTGAAATCAAATCACTCGCACATGCGCACTCTTAGGGTATACTCTCACTCTGGTTGCCTTTGGTAAACGATCATTAAGTATAGGGTGTCTTAGTGGTTTCCCTCCTGTCCAACAAAGATCAAAGTCTCGTTCGGAAATGTTGCCTCAGAAAGGTTGCCTCGAAAATGTTGCCTCGAATATGATCTTAAGACATTAGGGTTATTACTAAGATGTGCTAACATTGCTTTAGTGATCGTACGCCCCTTACGAATTGACCCTTACAACTCCAACGACGGTGCTACCTATTTCTCAATAGTAGGATAGTGCTGTCTAAAGGAAGCAAGAATAGAAACGATCTTTTTTCGAGTAGGTAGATGCTAGTAGGTACTTGCTCAAATCAAAGCTTTTCACACTTACACTTTTCAAAACAACTTTCAAAACAAACTTCTTCACACCTTTGAGGACAGAAACAAGGGTTAAAACGAAGTAAAATAAAACTTTTCAAAAACCAAGCACATACACAAGCAATTTTAAAAAAATGAGCAAGTACCTAAGAGCCCATGGAAAACCATGGATAGAAAGGGTGATAACACCTTCCCTTTCTATAATCTACCCCCCATACTCAAAATCTCGAAAAAGGAATTTTTCTATGCTTTTTTCTTTTCTAGTTGGATAAAATAAAAGTCGGTGGCGACTCTTGCTTACCGCGACATTTTGCGAACACAAACGCAAAATGCAAACCTGCATTTTCCAAAACAGTCCGGTTCTGCCACCTTATCACAGAACTGGCGACTCTGCTGGGGAGAAGTGGGGTATACCTTAGGATTAGTTCATCATATTTGCTTCTCTTGTTTGTTTTGGTTGCTTTCCTTTTAAGGGTTTTGTATTGGGAGTTACTATAGATCCTAACCCGGATCTGGGGACACCTTTTAGGTAAGTAGCAATAAACTGTGAGGGAACTGTACGGAATAAACCAATACAGTTGAAGTAGTAGCTACATTGATGTGGCACATTGGTTGGTACCGGTATCCCTTGTGGAGAAACGAGGAGAATACGGGGCCGCTATGTGTGTCGGTAAGCATCAACTGACCTTAGAACCCTTAATAGACCAACTTGGCCATTAGGAAGTAGTGAGATAACCGGTCTCGGTGTAAAGCTGAGAACTGGTTGATACTCGATGCTACACTCATTGAGACCATACTCTCGAGATAGTTTTGGCCGCAAGAAAAGATTGTGTGAGCTGAAACCATGACCGATAGAGGATGTTCAGTGATATTGAGAACCTCTAGAACCCGGTTACTTTAGCTAGGACAGGTTGAAACCAACTGAACTTCAAGAGGGTAGTACCTAGACCTCATGCAAGCCTTAAACTTAAGGGCTTTTTAGTGACTTGTTTGCCTTTACCATGCCTGTTATCTGCTATAACTGTTGTTTGTTTTATCATGACATCATGCATCATAACATAGCATGCATACTTCATTATACTAACCATTTCAAAGACCGAGGGGATTTATCTTTGTCCTGTTTTGCAGATTATGGCTTCCGTGCGCAGAAACACCATCCGAGTAAACTTTGTGCAAATACCTGCCCAACTCAAAGAGTTAGCCTCAAGATTTTCTAAGACTTCCATGTTCATTAAGAGGCGTGGTCAGCTTCTTAGCCTGGTAACCTTAAAGTTTGATGAGCAGATGATGAGTGTGCTTTTCCAGTTCTTCGATCCTGATCACCATTGCTTCACCTTCCCAAATTATCAGCTGGTTCCCACTTTGGAAGAGTTTTCTCACTTTTGGGCATATCCATCCTTGAGCAGGTTCCCTTCACAGGTATGGAAGTGACTCCTAGACCAGATGACATTGCCTCAGCTTTGCATCTGAAACGGGCTGATGTAGTATCCAATTAGGAGACGCGAAGCGGGGTCGAAGGTTTCTTATCCAAATTTCTGATGGATCAGGCTCAGCTGTTCTAGGATAATTTGGACTTTCAGGCTTTCGAAGATATCTTGGCTCTCCTTATCTACAATTTGGTTCTCTTCCCGAATCCAGATTCCTTTGTAGATGTGAATGCATTTAAGATATTCCTTTCTCACAATCCTGTGCCTACTTTACTGGGTGATATCTTGCCTGCCCTCTACACTCGTACTGTGCGAAGAAGAGGAACTCTCATGTGTTGCATGCCGCTGCTGGAGAGGTGGTTTATTTCGAACCTCCCCAAGTCTGTGTTGAAGAATGAAGAAGGTTTGGGATGGTCCTACAGGATAATGTCACTTGCCCATACAGACATTCTTTGGAGATCCCGGGTTATGGAAAGCACTGCAGTCATTGATCGTTGTGGGGGATACCCTAATGTCTCGTTGCTTGGATTCAAATGGGGTATAACCTACAATCCCTGTATAGCTTTGCGACAATTCGGTCTTGCTCGGAGAGACGGTCCTCATAAGTTAATTCTCACGGATATTGCATTTGACTATAAGGAGGACGTTGACGAGCATTGTCGGAGGTTTATACGAGCTTGGGGCATGGTGAACAAATCTGATCCCCAAGAGCTGGGACCAAGGACTTCTCTCCCTATGCAACCTTATCTCCAGTGGGTTCGAGCTCGAGCCCATAAGCTTGGGATGCCTTATGAAGCTGTGTTACCAGTGGTTGTGGAGCCCACCAATGAAGAGGGCATTCCTTATACAATCCTTTATCTCTACATGCCCATTGATCTTGGGGCGTTGCAGAGATCCTGGATTCAGCTGAAAGAGGAGAGGGATACCTACCGGGAAAAGTACCATGAGCAAGAAAGGAAGATCTTGAAGCTCACTAGGCAACTCGAGAAAGAAAGAACGATCAATGACTATGTCAGCACAAAGGGGAAGCGTCCATGGGATTTCTGATTTTGCTTTTTTTCTAGTTTAGATTTGTTTTCCATCTATTTCTTTGTAACGCCTTAAAGGCATTGTTGAACCTTTTTACAGATTAATCTAATAAAGTTTGTTTATTTTTGGTTTACAAATTTAAGTCTCCCAAAGTCTTTGAAATCATTACATGCGCATCCCATTATCATGCACACCATCACAGGTACCATTACAGGTTTCTCATCTTCTTTGCTATTTTCTTCAGCACGAAATGTCTTCTGATCAAGCTATCAAAGATCTTCAGCCACAAAATGCCCAATTCCAACAAATGTTCTTAAGCTTGGCTAAAGGGCAAGAGGATTTAAATGCTCTCATTCTGAAGGAGAAGAAAAAGAAGAAGAAGAAGGTCGTTCTTCTGAATATGGGCAGAAGGTATGGGGAAAGGTTGAGACAATCAGCTGATCTGACTTCCTCATCCAAAGACGGGCAGAACCAAGAAAGGACAAAGGACCCTAGTCCGGCAGTTTCTAATAATGATACGGATTACGATGAAGAGCAATATCCTCCTGCTGAGGATAGGTACAAGCAGTTAGAAGACCGTCTGAGTGCTATGGAAATTCAAAAGATCCCTGGTTTGGATTTTGGAGAGCTGGGATTGGTGTTGGGAGTGGTGATCCCTCATAAATTCAAAGCTCCGGTTTTTTCTAAGTACGATGGAGTGTCCTGCCCAAAACTCTATCTCCGCTTATATGTCAAGAAAATCCAACCCCACACTACTGATAGAAATTTGTGGGTACATTTCTTTCAAGATAGTCTGTCAGGGACTCAGCTTGAATGGTTTTATCAGTTGGAAGGAGCCAACGTCCAAAACTGGGAAGACCTTGCTGCTGCTTTTTACAGGTAATATCAGTATAACGCCGACCTTGCTCCCACTCGAACTCAGCTTCAGGGTATGTCAATGGGTGCAAGTGAAGGTTTTAAGGACTATGCTCATAAGTAGAGAGACTTAGCTGGAAGAGTCCAACTCCCTCTGTCTGATAAGGAGTTGGTTGACATGTTTCTAGGGACTCTATCTGGTCCATTTTTCAATCATTTGATCGGCAGTTCGTCATCTGGGTTTACTGAGTTTATTTTGACTGGAGAGAGAGTAGAAGCTGGTATCCGAAGCGGTAAGATACAGAAGGATACTTCATCAAGTGCAGCAAAGAAGCCTTTCACCAGTAGGAAAGAAGCTAGTGCAGTATATGGTTCGAGGGGCCAAAGCAGACCTGAACACCATCAAGCAGTAAATACGGTAGTGATATCAAGACCCACAGTTGCTCCACAACACAACAATCAACAAAGGGTGGAAATACCACATAGGCAGTACACTCGGCTCAATATGACTGTGATACGGTGGGAGAACTGACTTGATTGTTTTGCGTTTGTATTCGCAAATGTTTCGGTTTAGTAAGAGTCGCCACCGACTTTTTATTTTATCCAAAGTAAAGGTCAAAAAGCACATGAAATACCTTTGAGATGTTTTCTTGGGTTCAGGGGGTAGATTATGAAAAGGGAAGGTGAAAGCACCCTTTTCATCCATGGTTATCCATGGGCTCTTAGTTACTTGTTTAGATCACTTGCTTTGCTTTTGCAATTATTTGAAATGGTGCTTTTGTGTGTGGTTTTGAAAATGTTTTGAAAAGAGGCCATCGTTGTGGCAACCTTTGTAATGATTCTTGTTTGAATGTATACAAAGGTGTATTGTCTTTTGAAAAGATATTTCAATGTTTGAAAGTTTGTTTTGGGAAATGTTTTGAAATTGTGTTGTGAGGTGTGTTTGAAAATAGCAAGGATGTTTTTGCAAGTTTTGATCAAGTAACTAAGAGTTGTCTACCCTATCTACTCAAGAGTCTTTCCTATACATTTTTAACCCTTTTACATTGTTGTTTTACCATTGCATTTGGTAAATGACCTTGTACTTGGATGTTAAACAGGATAGGCGCGGGTCATCGTATTGACCATGATAGCAATATTGCCAAGTATCTTTAGCAATTTTTGACGGACTAGATCATTTTGTATAGGCAACCAAGATAGCGTCATCGAGGGACTATGATCTTTTGTTTTGTTTTTGTTTTTCCAAGATACTCAACATGCATAACATGGCCATTTTAAAGGCAACAAGTGGATGAAACCCTAGGGGTGCATGTGTGCATTGTGTTGTCAATTTACATGTTTTTATGTCTTGTATTAGGTCGAACTATTTGTTTTGATTTTGGATTATTGCATACAAACCTTAATCTCTATCATGGAATATTTGAAAGCTATAAATGCGTAAAACAAATCTACGATTATTACAATATTGATATAGGGAGGGGGATACAATTTTGAATAGGGGATTATTTTGCAAGAAATTAAAACCCTAATATTTGCTATTACATCCAAATTGAATTCTTTGCATCAAATAATAAATAAACAAATATTTAAACAAACAAATTAAGTATAAATATGCAAAATATCATAAGTATGCAAAGAAAATGTTTTTTGTTTATTTTTTATGTAGGTGAAAATATAATATTTAATGTATTAAAAAAATAGAAATAAAAGATTATTTTTGTCAAGGATAAAAAACCCTAATTTTCTTTAAGGAAAGTATATATATTAATTATATTGTTTATTTATGTACGAGTAAATAAAAATAGAAAATATATACAATTATTTAGAAAATAATAATACATGAGAAAATATTATTTAGGTATATAAATACTAAAAATATAATATTTTTATATGTTATTTACAAGTTTTTTTTATTTAAAAAAATAAATATAGTAAACCTACTAAACTAAATATCATATCAAAATAAAAATAAATAAATAAAAAAAATGTGAAAATTTAAAGAAAATATTTTAGTAATTTTTTATTTTTGAAATAAAATAAAATAAAGTCAGAAATAAAAAGAAATGAAAATAATATGAAAGTATAAAACAAATGGGCCAGGGGGTGCCAAAAACAGAAACAAGCCAGCCCAGCCCATTTCACTTCATCTTCAACCTTTGTTTCAAACAAAACACGTGCGTCTGTACAAAATCTGGAAAACCTGCATACGTGCTCTAATGCAAAAACTCATAACACCAAAGTTATAGCATTTTTCAAGACGATTTCAACCATATAAAGAACTTAATCCTACTTTCAAAGACCAGAGAGAATTTCTCTGGCCCTAATTTCTAACCTAACTTTTTCAGGAAGTTCATGAATCAAATTCTCTTAACACGTTTAACTTAAATGAAATCTAAGCATATGTACAGCTTCAGGGCTATGAGTACTACATTTTTTATTCACAAACCTAAGCCTAATGATTCCTAAATAGAGAGATAGAAAGGTGACAAATACCTGTTTCAAATGAACTCGTGTATGGAAATGTGGAGCTTTTCAGTGAGACTTGAGGTGCTTGGGAGCTTGCCTGAACTTCCCTTGACCTTTCCCAATGCCTAGTTTGCTTTGGACTTGCTTTAGAAAGCTTGTAGAACTCAACCTGCAAGAGTTGAAAACAGAAATGGTGAAGCTTGCAAATGGAGTTACAGTCACTGTCCAATGGTTGGAATAGCTTGGATAGGTTATATGGAATGTGTTTGAACAGGTTTGGGGCAAAACGCACGAGTGGTTTGTGTGATGGAAGTGAAACTGCAGGGAGTGCCCATTTTTGCAAGAAGAATGTGATTTTGTGTTTTGGAAGGCTTGAGGGTTCAATAATTCGTGTTTCTGGCTCAAGGAAATGTACCAAACTTGTCTCAAATGCTTGCAAGAGTTGGTTATAACAGATGTGCAAGTTATGTGATTTTGGCAAGTTTCTTGTATTTTAAGCAAAAGTATCAAGTGGTACAAGACAGACCTGTACAGGCTATCCTCCAGCTTGCACTTTGTGATCTTGGCCCATCAAGTTTGTGGATATTTTTTGCTGTCCAAGATTTGGTTCAAGGCTCAAAGATGCAATTTGACATAAAGCAAAATTTGACAAAAATGACAATGTTTCCTTTTTGCTATTTTTGGATTAATCTCTTGTGTAATCCTCTAATGATCAGAACAAAGCTTCAAACTAATGGATTTGCATTTAATTATTGAGTATGAAAGGGTTTAGGGACCTGTAATCAAGTACAAACAATGCTGGATGGAAATTGCAACTTGTAGCAACATGAAACATGCCATGGATCAAAGTGAGTTTTTGCCAAATTCAAACCTTCGATTCTCCCTAACCACAAATGATTTTGGAGAGTTCATGGACATTTTGGAAAGAATGTAACATGCTCTGCAATCCATATTTGAAATGCATTTTGAGATTCCAAGTGGAACTAAGTGAAAAATTGCCATGAAGATAGGTCAAAATCCTGCCTAAACTAGGGCAAAATTTCACTAAGTTAAAAGTTTCATGGACCCTTGTTCCAAAAATCATAACTTGAGATCCAAGCTTCTTTTTGGAAAACTTTGTGAATAAAAGTTGTAGACTTTGTGGAGGAATACAACTTTCATGTTGGAAGTTTTGTTTGAATCCAATTGCATCATGGTGAAAATGTTGGGCAAAGTTGGGAAAAAATAAGAAATTTTCATAACCTAGAAAAATTCTAAGTTATGAAATTTTTTCAATTTTAAACCCTAATTTGCAAAATTAGGTTTCTTGATGAACAATTTTCATGTTTAGACTCATCTTGATGAAAAATGACCCTTGGCACTTGATTTTGACCAAAAAGTCAAAGTTTGACTTTTCAGTGTACAGTCAAATTTTGATCAGTTTACTGAAAAATTCATCTGTCAATCCAATGCATTTGAGATCTTTTGAACCTTGTGAATAGGTAAAGATGATGCCATTGAGTCCTTGAATCCATGCTTGAACCCAATTTTCCATTGGCTAGGTGAAAAATCAGAAATTGCCCTTTTGCAGTCAAAACACTAAAAATGACCATTTTGCCCTTTTGGTGATCTGATCAAATTTCTTGAGGAGTTGTGGTCCAAACTTGATCAAATGGTTCATATGAGTCTATAACATTGATGTGGATCAAAATTTATGAGGTTTGACTGTGAATTGTCCATAGTTGACTTTTCCCCAATACAATTGATTTTTAGGTCAACCGTCCAATTGACTGGGCAAACATTTGATTCAAGGCTTGAAACTTGGTATGAGCAATATTATAAGTCCAACATGAAGCATGAAAGTCACTTTGATCATTAGAAGTCCAAAATACCTCGTGCAACCTCAAACCCTAATTTAGGTCATCAGTGTAAGGAGATGTCTTGAGCAGAGCAAACCCTAATCCTGTCTGGAATTCAAAGAGTCTTGTGAGGGGAAATCTTGATAAAATGAGAGGGAAAATTTTGGGGTACAACAATGACCTTGTCTCAAATTCTACCACAATTATTGAAGACCAATCTGGTAACTCTGAGGAAAGCCCCGAAGAACCCCAACACCACTTCTCTTCAATATAATCTGAATGCCCACTGCGCCTATCACTCCGAAAGTCCAGGTCACGATACAAACAACTGCTGGGCCTCGAAAAACAAGATACAAGACTTGATCAAAGCCAAAGAGATTGAGTTTGACGCTCCGGAGAAGCCCAGCATTATAACTGCTCCTATGCCCAAACATGGTCATGGAGTAAATGTTGTGGACGATGATTTGTTTATGACTTCCGTGGAAGAAATTTCTACTCCTTTGATGACAGTTAAGAAGAATTTGTTGTGGGCCAGTTTATTTCTGGGTTGTGGTGAAGGTTACCACATTTGTTCGATTCTAACGACTGGTTGCCACTTATTGAAATCAGGTGTTCAACGCCTGATGGATAACAAAGAGATTATGTTCGAGAAAACTATGATTCTGTTGGTTCCAATTCAAGATGTTGCCATCATAACCATTTCTGCCAATCCTTCCAAGGTTTCCTCGAGAAAGCCTGTTAGGATTACATTCGTCCCAAGAGTTGCTCCGTTAATAATTACTGTCCCTGGTCCTATCCCATACACTTCGGATAAGGCTGACCCCTGGAACTACGGTGCTGATGTGTATTACCATGGAGTTAAACAAGACTTGAAGAGTGAGGAAGCCGATGCTGATGTCAGCAATATTGTCGGGGCTAGCAAGGTCACCAGAAGTGGAAGACTCTTTTCTCCCGAGATTTCCCCTCCGACTGTCCACAAACCTGTTGTCATTCCATCTGCTAGTACATCAGCTACTATCCCAGTTCCTATTCCAGTTATCACCCCTGTCACCGAGTCATCTGGGACTCGGGACAAAGAAATCATAGGTGAGCCCTCCCGGACGGAGGCACCTAAGAAGATCATTGTGGAAACCTCTAAGCAGGAGATAGAGGAAATTCTGAAGATTATCAAGAAGAGCGACTACAACGTAGTCGAACAGTTGGGGCATACCCCGTCAAAAATCTCCATGTTGTCCTTATTATTGTGCTCTGAAGCCCATGCAAAGGCTCTAATTGCATTCCTCAAGACTGCACATATGCCGCAGGAAACTTCAGCTGATCAATTCAAGGATTGCGTAACTAGTTTTACTGCCGACAACGGGTTGGGTTTCTCAAATGCATATCTGACTGCTAAAGGAAGAAATCACAATGATGCTCTGCACGTTTCGATCGAGTGCAGGGGCACTACAATGGCCCATGTGCTAGTGGATATCGGGTCCTCATTGAATGTTTTGCCAAAGAAAGCATTAGACCGTCTGGACTATGAAGGTTTGATTCTGAAACCGAGCAATATTGTGGTCAGGGCTTTCGAAGGGTCAAAAAGGACGGTACACGGGGAGGTGGACATCCCTGTTAAAGTTGGCTCTCAGACCTTTGGGTCCACCTTTTACGTGATGGATATCCGACCATCATATTCTTGCTTCCTGGGTCGTCCTTGGATTCATAAGGCTGGGGCAGTGACTTCCACGCTCCATCAAATGTTGAAATATCCAGTAAAGGGGAAGATTGTTACGGTACGAGGTGAAGAGGAGTACATGGTGAGTCATCTCAATTCCTTTCGCTATATGGAGATGGATGAGGAATTCATCGAAACCCCTTGTCAGAACTTTGAAGAGGTCCCCCGGACTTTGGCGTCAACTGAAGTTGCTACTGACAAACCTCCGATGAAGATGATTTCCCTCAAGGATGCCAGGACTGTAATTGAAGAAGGGGCTCAAAGGGTTGTTAGATGCGCACGGATTGGAAGACCTCCTCTGTGCATCAGCAATCAAGGAGTTAATGCGGTGGAAGACAGTGAATAATATTCAGACATCGACAACTGGATCTACCATACAACCAATGGTGGATTGAACAACTGGACGACGAAGGACTTCATACCTATTTCTTTTATTACACAATAATTGACTTTTGTTTTGAGATTTGTAATAAACAGTTTGAAACATTACGGCGCGGTGCTTTTACATCTTTTTTAGGGATGGGGGATACAAATTTACAAATGGGGAATGAAAGATTTTAAAACCTAATTACTATTACAACCATGTTGAATAATGAATAAAAATAAAAATATAAAGAAATATAAAGATAATGTAAAAGTAAATAAAATTGTTTTAAAAAAACTTTTATGTATTGACACATACACTTACGCATTGATATGAACACTTTTATGCATTGACACGTGCACTTATGCATTGGCTCATATTTGTTTTGTATTGACACATGTACTTATGCATCGATGCATATCATTCCCTGCTCCTATAAATCAAAATCAACCCAGTATAAGTTGATACATAATTGTTTGTATCGACTCATTTTTTGTTTTGTATCGACTCATTCACTTATGTATCGATACATATCATATCTTTGCTCCTGGAAGTCAAAACAACTCAGTATGAGTCGACACATAATGGTTTGTATCGACTCATTTCTTTTATGTGTCCACTCACTCATATTTTGTATCGACTCATAACCTGATTTGTACCTAATATGTGTCGACACATAGAGTTATGCATCGACTCATACTACTGTTTTTTACTCCTAACATTGTTCTGCTACATGTAAAAGTCAGTTCTCAACACATTGTTAGTGAAAATGAAAAGCAAGCATATGGTTAGCTTCAAGGAAATGATATCTACATTTTATCTTCACAAATGAACCACTAATGATGTTTGTATGAAGAGTTCAAAGTCAAGAAAACTTACCTTGAAACTGAAATTTGTGTTTTGATTTTGAGTTGGAGAAGTCATGTTGATGGTGGCTGTTTTTGAGTTTGGAAAATAGTGATGTTACAGAAGTTTTTCTTGAGTTTGAACAACTTCTATATGGTGTATGTAGAGTGTTTGGATGGTTTGTTTGGACAGAATTTACAAGGTGTGAAAGGTCTAAAGATTTGGACTTCAAAACTCAAGAGTAGAGGTTTTGTGGAAAGTTATGTTTATTTGTGAGTAAAGGGTGTTTTGAGGATTTTCAACACACAATAATCTCTCTATTTTTCTTCAAATGCTCCCTATCTTTATAAGCAAGAGGTTTGGGAACAAGAGCTCATTAGGTTTGCAAGACAACATGTTATGGTTTGGTTGGGATGCAAATATCAAACTATGTCAATTCTCCATAGTCCCAAGATGAAGTACCAAAGTTACTGGTATAGAGGGGCTACTTTCCATGATTTATGGTGGCGTAAAATCAGAAGTAAACAAGGTATGGGCTCAAGAAATTTTTTGTACCAACAAGCTTGCTTTTCAAGAATAGCAATGGTGCCTTTATGCCATAAATGGAAAAATCTTTTGGACAATGGCTCAAAAACTTGGGTAATAGCTCAAGAGTAGGTGTAAGCATTAAATTATGGTGATATTGGAAAGTTATAAGGACAACAACAAAAGATTATGCAGCATAGCATGTAGATTGGATTATGTGTTCTTCACCAAAAATGATTTGTAATTCAAGAATGGATGTCCAACTTCATGCCTTTGAATCTCCCAGCTCAAGTATGATAAATTCATGCTCTTGGACATTTTGGGAAGCTTGAAATATTGTCTACAACTTTCATGTTGACCACTATGGCTAAATCAAATTGGAACTTGATGAAAATTGGCCAAGAAGTTGAGATAAAACTGACAAAAACCTGTTGAAAATTTCACTCTGTGTTTTATGAAAAATGTCATGACTTTAGGAATTTATAACTCAAAATCCAAGAACTTCTAGGACTTGATCAGCAAAGCAAAGTTGTATATCTCATCAAGATATACAACTTTCATGTGGAAAGTTTTCTTTGAATCATTTTGCATCTTGGTGAAAGATTGGAATGAAGTTATGAAATTATCATGTATGAAAACACTTAGAAAAATTTCTAAGTCTTGGAAAGTTTGACTTTTGACTTTTGACTTTCTTGATTTTTTGATGATCAAGCTTCATATTTTTTAATGTCTTGATGAAATATGATCTTTGAAATTAAATCTTGACCAAAAAGTCAAAGTTTGACTTTTTGTGCATCAGTTGATCAAATTTCAACTATCGATCAATTGATCTTGAGAGATGAATGCAATTAGGTCAAAACGATCTCCTTGAATCTTTGATATATTGTTCCAAACCAATAAGTCATGTATTAAGTCAAAAGTCAAGAATCAGTCATTCTTAGTTAAAACCCTAATTTTGACCATTTTGCCCTTTTGAGGATTTGAACATTTTTCTTGAGGAACTGTGATCCAAACTTGATCAATTGATGCATATGATTCAAAATGTTGATATTGGTCAAAAAAAAGTCTTGAAGTTTGACTGTAATTTGACCATAATTGACTTTTTACCCAATACATCTGATTTTCAGTCATTAGAGCAATTGATTGAGAAAAATTGTGATTCAAGACTTGAAACTTGAAATGAGTATTCTTAAAGGTATATTATAATCCATGAAACTCATTTGAGGCATTAAAAGTTCAATTTTCCCTGTGCAAATCAAAACCCTAATTTGAGGCATCAGTGTTAAGGAGATGGCTTGATCTAGTCAGCACTTGTGCAAGCTTGAGCTATTGAAGATCTTGTGAGAAATATCTTGAGAAAATAGAGGGAAACTTTTGGGGTAAAACTACTGCCCATACTCAATATTATTAAACCTAAAGAGTTAGACTGGCATGTCAGCCATTCGTGACTTGTAGGTACAAGATGATTGAACACTAGAGTGCCCAGAAATTTTCACTTGCTGGTGTACGAAGTAATGATGTTGGTTGATTGTGTCGGGAATGGGCTTAAAGATGACATCCAAATTAACTGCTGGTAAGTATAAAGCTTGACTGTCATTATTATTTTAACGTATACTGGAAGGAATCTTGTGGTGACTACTACTTCAATAGGTAATGAAGGAATCTTGACGACTACTACTTCCACAGGTAATGAAGGAATATTGACGACTACTACTTCAAAAGGTAATGAAGGAATCTTGATGACTACTACTTCAACAGGTAATGAAGGAATCTCTGACGACTACTACTTCATCAGGTAATGAAAGAATCTTGACGACTTCTACTTCAACGGGTAATGAAGGAATCTCTAACGACTACTACTTCAACAGGTAATGAAGGAATCTCTGACGACTACTACTTCAACAGATAATGAAGGAATCTCTGACGACTACTACTTCAATAGGTAATGAAGGAATCTGACGACTACTACTTCAATAGGTATTGAAGGAATCTCTGACGACTACTACTTCAATAGATAATGAAGGAATCTCTAACGACTACTACTTTAACAGGTAATGAAGGAATCTTTGATGACTACTACTTCAATAGGTAATGAAGGAAGCTTGACGACTACTACTTTAACAAGTAATGAAGGAATCTGACGACTACTACTTCAATATGTAATGAGGGAATCTTTGACAACTACTACTTCAACAGGTAATGAAGTAATCTTTGACGACTACTACTTCAACAGGTAATGAAGGAATCTTTGACGACTACTACTTCAACATGTAATGAAGGAATCTTTGATGACTACTACTTTAATAGGTAATGAAGGAATCTATGAAGACTACTACTTCAACAGGTAATGAAGGAATCTCTGATGAATACTACTTCAACAGGTAATGAAGGAATCTTGACGACTACTACTTCAACAGGTAATGAAGGAATCTGACGACTACTACTTCAATAGGTAATGAAGGAATCTTTGACGACTACTACTTCAACAGGTAATGAAGGAATATTTGACGACTACTACTTCAATAGGTAATGAAGTAATCTTTGACTACTACTACTTCAACAGGTAATGAATGAATCTCTGACGACTGCTACTTCAACAGGTAGTGAAGGAATCTTACGACTACTACTTCAACAGGTATTGAAGGAATCTTTGACGACTACTACTTCAACAGGTAATATAGGAATCTTTGACGACTTCTACTTCAAAAAGTAGTGAAGGAATATGATGACTACTACTTCTTCAGGTAATGAAGGAATCTTTGACGACTACTACTTCAATAGGTAAAAGGAGGAATCCAAGCTTGACTTTGTCTCAGAGAGATATTCTTCGATGGAAATATTTGTCATATTTTATCCTCTGGAGAAATTCATAGATGTTTGATGTCATGCATTGGTTGATTGATCATTTCCTAAAAAGGTAAAGAGATAGTTGTATGAAATGTCATGATGCATGCATTGCGTAATGATGTTCTCAAATTAAATGAGATTGTGCTATATGCATTTTGTATGCATATGTCATGATGTATGAATGTTGGTGAAATGTATCTTAGTCTGGGAAAATAAATCCCTGACTACTGCTGGGGAGTTTTGGGATGCTAAATCCTGGACTACAGCTAGAGATGAAGAGTATGTGTATCTTCAACCTTCTTTAGAATACTTCCGCTGGGAATTCCTGTTTGTTTGTTTGAGGAAACTCTGCATGGAATGTTGATTTCTGTTTGGGGAGATAGAATTCAGGAACATGGGTTGTCCATTACTCTACTGGGGAATCATAATTTGACTAGGGAGGATGAAAGTTAATTGTTATCTGGATGAATTCCAGGCTTTGCAACAACTTTATCAGGAGAATAAAGTTAATTGTTATCTTGTCGGATTCCAGGCTTCGCAACAGCTCACTGAAGTTAACTATTATCTGGTCGGATTCTAGGCTTTGCATCAACTTTCTGAGTTTAATTGTTATCTGGTCGGATTCCAGGCTTCGTAGCGATTTTCTAAAGTTAACTGTTATCTGGTCAGATTCCAGGCTTTGCAGCAACTTTTTGAAGTGGATGAAGTTAATTGTTATCTGGTCAAATTCCAGGCTTCGCAACAACTTACTGAAGTTAATTGTTATCTGGTCGGATTCTAGGCTTCGCAGCGACTTCTGAGATGAATGAAGTTAATTGTTATTTGGTCAGATTCCAGGCTTCGCAACAACTTACTGAAGTTAACTGTTATCTAGTCGATTTCCAGGCTTCACAACAACTTATTGGGGATAGTATCGACTCCGTTGGTGACAAGGGGATTTGTTCGTTGATTTGTAATGGTCTGAGAAAAGAACTCAAGCTGGGGAATTTATAGTCTGTTGGGGAAATAAACCCTG
This sequence comes from Vicia faba, assembly GCA_948472305.1. Lineage (NCBI taxonomy): Eukaryota > Viridiplantae > Streptophyta > Magnoliopsida > Fabales > Fabaceae > Vicia > Vicia faba. The sequence continues at coordinate 286,591,173 of OX451740.1, read as the reverse complement.
TTGAGAAGGATATTTTTGAGACCTTACTAGGGAAACGAGTTCTTTCATGCAAGGTTCATTTTTCAGTTAAGGCCACACTCAGTTGGGGAGAGGGTTTTCAGGAGATTATACTTTATGGGGATAATCTTGTTGAAGTAACTCTGTGGAGATATCATGAATTTGGTCTTGTGGGGATTTGTGGACAGCTTGAACTCTGTCTTCTCCTAGAGTCCTTAGTAAATGTAGATCAGAGTGACAAATCTTTTACTGATAGACAAAATGATGAGATGACGGGACATAGTCGTATGCTTTAATCCCTAACATTTTCTTGGGCTGTCTTTTCAAATTTTCAGTCCAACGGGATACCCTTTTTTTCCCAAGCCTCCTTTTCAAGTTTTCGACTTGCTGGGTGTACAATCTTTTGTATATATCCAAAAAAATTTCCCAAACCTTTTTGGTTCGCCCGGATGCCCTTATTTTCCCTAGGTATGTCAACCTAGAGGGTCTTTTTTCATGCGTAGTATTTTCCATCTATGTCCGTGTTCAAAGGGTTCATAGAGTTGTCACTATATGTGGTAGTGAGTGTTATGGAAATTCCAGATAATATTTGCCTGATCGCACGTGGCCTTTCATATGTGGGAGCGTGTTTTCCCCTGGCGTTAGTTTGGTGCACCTGATATTTGACCAAATGTCTGATAAACTTGAACTTCCTAGGCATCTTTTTCTAAAAATTGTCATAGAATAATTCGAAGACATGATATTGACACCATATGATACTACTGGACCAGACAAGAAAATTGGTGGTATCGGAGGTCTTCATAGTAGATTTTGTTCAAGCCCATGATAAATGTAACATTTCCCCCAAGTGATTCGGATAGAGATCTTCCCCTGGCTATTCAGCACTTCTTGAGAGATTCTTTGAATCTCGACTTGACTGCCCCAGGTGTGTTGGACAAATATCATGTCATGCCCCTTGATTATGAGAGATGTGTCATTGGAAGCTCCTTTCCATTTGAAGTGATTATTGTTTATTGAGAGAGTTTTCGTTCATTGGATATTCGTCGTGCGAATTTCTCTGTTGTCGACCAATTGGCCATATGAAAACATCGGTATTCAAATAATGCAAAGTTTATGTTTATTTTAAAGTTTTTGAAAATGCATTTTTAGTGAATCAAATTTTTTTGTAAGAATATGAATTCAACTCAGGATTTACAGTAAGCCTTACCGGAGTCAGGATACCTTTTATAACAGTATGCTTTCGAAATAACCCATGCTTCAATTTGGACTTTTAAAGGGTTGTAGTGTGGCCTGGTTCACGGTTTAAGAAACAAAGGATAAGGCTCAACGTTTATTTGTACCCGACCCGTTCTTCACGATGTTCTTCCACCCTATACTCAGTTAATTGTACATTTATCTCCCAATAGAATCTGGAATGATATTTTGGTGATGGTTCAGATATTGGAAGTTTATATGAGAAGGTATTCAATTTTGCAACATTTTTATGTTGTTTAGGATTTGTAGTGACCTCTTTTTGACTTTATTATCTCTAATTTTTTCCTGACTTTTTTGAGATTACAGTCAGCAGGATGCCCCGGTTCTTCTTAAGTCTCCTTCATAGGTTTCAGCTCAGCGGGCTTTTCTTTTGAGAGATCATAACTGCTTGTTTTAATGAATACGGGGAAACCGTTATCGTCTTGTGTGAAAAAATCCTACTTCTTATGCTCAAAGGGGTTGACTAGGGATTATCTTCCTTATAACTCCAGTGTTTAGGGTTTGAAATAACGATTGTACATCGTCAGCAAGGTCGGTCCAAAAGCATATTGAATGAGATTATGGTATTATTTTCGTCATCCTCCCTCTAAAGGATTACAAATTTTAACGAGAGTTTAATATCACAAAAAGGGAGTAAAAAGCACAATTTAAATATAGTGAAAATGAATGGATTAATTCAATACAAACATATGCAATGCATTAATAAAACAAAGTTTGACATAATAGATAAGTGTTCGAACAAACAGAAGAAATTACAACTGAAAATTCAAATTGAATTGGGTGCCCTCAATGATTTGGCATGGTATCCGTGATCACTTTACAAGTCTTAGTAGGGTCAAACTCAATCTCCTTAGAATCAATCATACCTTGAATTTTGTTCTTCAGAGCCCAGCAGCCATTCGTATCATGTCCAGGACTATCAAAATGGTATGCACACCTTTCATTGGGATGGTAACTAGGATCAAAAGTATTAGGATTCCAAAGAGGATCCTTTAACGTAATCAACTCTGCCTTCAACATGTGTTGTAACGCCTGAGACAATGGTATGTTGATTTTGGTAAACTGCCTTTTGGGCTCGTCTTGCCTTCGCTGATTTCCCCGTTGTTGTTGGCGAGGTCATTGTTGGACTCGCAGTGTGGCAACAATTTGTAAAGGCCAACTCTCGACCAAGCCAACCTCTGATCTCATCAAGGGTTGATTGACGACTTGATCCCCAGTTCTAGTCATTTGTTCCATACGGTTGTATTTTCTTGATGAAGCTTGTTTATGAGAGCTCTCAACTCTTCTTGTCCGCGAGCTAAGTTTTGGATAAGAGTCATATGTCCCAACATCTGGATTCTCAACATTGCTATTTCATCTTGAATTTGTTTTAGCTAGCCATCCTTATTGTCTTCAAGATTCTTCTCGGTCATGCTCTCAATGAGGAGTGCTTTCACTTCTTCTTGTACCTTGGATAGATTCAGGAACAAATCTTGAAGCTAGTCATTTTGGGTCTGAAGATCTTGGATTGTCTGCTCGAGAGCCATTTTTACTGAAATAAAAATTAAGAGGATGAGGAAACATGTATGGGGAAAACCTGTCATGATATGATGCATGGTATGTGGATGCAATGTTTTCAGGGGTCTCGCGGGGTAAACACAAGAAGATGTTAGAAGTTGAATTTTGACTACAACTTTGATTGAAGAACTTCGTATCATTGAATTTCCTTCTACTAGAATCAAGCTCACCATGCCAAGTGGGTTATAGCCCTCGGCTCAAGATAACGTGCTTTGGTCTTTGTCAGCATTTGGCTAGAGGAAAATAAATCCTCTTGCCCCTTGATAGAAGTCTGATTCAATATAACCCTGCATCACAAACCCTTAAGATCCTTGAAATGGTTATTGAAAATTTTATGGTATGATGTCATGATGTTATGTACAAATAAACATATACAAGCAAAGTAAACAAGTCCTTAGGTTTAGGCTTGCATGGGGTTTATAGGTAAGTACCCTCTTGAAGTTTAGTTTGTTCAACCTTTCCTACAAAGTAATCGGGTTCTAGGGAATCTCAATATCATTGATCTTTCTTCATTGGGCATTATCTCAACATAATCAATCTTTTCTTGCGGCCTAAATATCCCAAAAGTCTGATCTCAATGAGCGTAGTATCAAGTATCAACCAATTTTCAGCTTTCCATTGGAATCGACTATCTCACTACTTCCTAACGACCAAGTTTTTCAATTAAAGGTTCTAAGGTAAGTTAGTGCTTCATGACACCACACAGAGGCCCCATATTCTCCTTGATTCAACACAAAGGATACTGGTACCCATAAATGTGTCACACTAACGTAGCTATTGCTTGAACCATATCGTTCTACGCTGTACAGTCACCATAATCTTTGCTACTTACCTAATAATGTTCCCAGATCCGGGTAGAGGATCAATACAAAACCCAAACAAGGACCCAAAATGTAAGGCAGACAAGTCAAACAAATAAAAGCATTTTAAATGTGATTTAGTCTCTAAGGTAACCCCACTTTTATGTTATATTCCCCAACAGAGTCGCCAGTTCTGTAATACGGTGGGAGAACTGACTTGGGTGTGTTGCGTTTTATCACAATTGTTGCATATAGCAAGAGTCGCCATCGACTTTTCTTTTATCCAATAAAGGAAAGGGTGAAAAGAACAGGAAATACCTTTTGAGATATTTTCTTGAGTTCGGGGGGTAGGTTATGAAAATGGAAGGTGTTAGCACCCTTTTCATCCGTAGTTATATAAGGGATCTTAGTTGCTAGCTCACTTTGAAATGCTTTGTTTGAAATGTGTTTTGTGATTGTTTTTTAAAGTATTTTTGAAAATTGCTTCATTTAGGTGAACTTTGTAATGATTCTCGTCTCTATAAGAATGCATACAAGGTGTTGACTTTTAAAAATATTTCTTTTGGAAGTGTTTTTGAAAGTCCCTTTTCTTAGGTGAACTTTGTAATGATTCTCGTCTCTATAAGAATGCATACAAAGTGTTGACTTTTGAAAATATTTCATTTTAAAGTATTGGTGCATTTTGAAAGATGTTTTGAAGATGGTTGTGAACAAGCAACTACGAGCATTCTACCTACTCAAAAAGTCTTAGTTCTTTTCGTCCTCCTTTATATATATATCTATCTTACCATTGATTAATAAGAAGCCCTATAATTGAATGTGAAGGAATGGGCGTGGGTCGTCGTAAAGTCATAGAAGGCAACATTTTAGGATACCTTAGCAATTTTTCTTAAGGGTCTAAGACCGTTTACCGAAGGCAACATTTGAAGGGTCATCGAGGGGCTACGATCTTGTACTCAAGGGTCATTGCTAAAATATCCCACGTTCAAGGGACATGTTTGTTTTACTCGAGGCAACAAGTGGGGGTTACCCTAGAGGTACAAGTGTGTAAGATGTATTGATTTCATGCATTTTTGTCTTTGAGATTAGGGTTTTCTAATGGTTTATTTTAGTCTTTCCATACACACCCTAATTACTAGCAATTATATTGAAAGCGATAAATTACGGAAATTTAAAGTTCTACACTATTACATCTTTTTTGGGGATGGGGGATACAAATTTACAAATGGGGAATGAAAGAAATTAAAACCTAATTAATATTACAACCATATTGAATAATGAATAACAATAAAAATATAAATAAATATAAAGATAATGTAAAAAAATTGTTTTATAAAAACTTTTATGTATTGACACATACACTTACGCATTGATATGAAAACTTTTATGAATTGACACATGCACTTATGCATTGGCTCATATCTGTTTTGTATTGACACATGTACTTATGAATTGATACCTATCATTCCTTTCTCCTGGAAATCAAAATCAACTCAGTATGAGACGACACATAATGGTTTGTATCAACTCATTTTTTGTTTTGTATCGACTCATTTGCTTATGTATTAACACATATCATTTCTTTGCTCCTGGAAGTCAAAAAAACTCAGTATGAGTCGACACATAATGGTTTGTATCGACTCGTTTCTATTATGTGTCGACTCATTCGTGTTTTGTATCGAATCACAACCTGTTTTGTACCTAATATGTGTCGACACATAGAGTTATGCATCGACTCATACTGCTGTTTTTTACTCCTATCATTGTTCTGCTACATGTAAAAGTCTGTTCTCAACACATTGTTAGTGAAAATAATAAGCAAGCATATGGTTAGCTTCAAGGAAATGATATCTACATTTTATCTTCACGAATGAACCAATAATGATGTTTGTATGAAGAGTTCAAAGTCAAGAAAACTTACCTTGAAACTGAAATTTGTATTTTGATTTTGAGTTGGAGAAGTCAAGTTGCAGGTGGCTGTTTTTGAGTTTAGAAAATAGTAATGTTACATAATTTGTTCTTGAGTTTGAACAACTTCTATATGATGTATGTGGATTGTTTGGATGGTTTGTTTGGACATAATTTGCAAGGTGTGAGAGGTTGAAAGATTTGGACTTAAAAACTCAAGAGTAGAGGTTTTGTGGACAATTATGTTTTTTTGTGACTAAAGGGAGTTTTGAGGATTTTCAACACACAAGAATCTCTCCATTTTTCTGCAAATGCTCCATATATTTATATGCAAGAGGTTTGGGAACAAGAGCTCATTGGGTTTGCAAGACAACATGTTATGGTTTGGTTAGGATGCAAATATCAAACTATGTCAATTCTACATAGTCCCAAGATGAACTACCAAAGTTGCTGGTATAGAAGGGATACTTTCCATGATTTATGGTGGAGTAAAATCAGAAGTAAACAAGGTATGGGCTCAAGACAAATTTTATACCAACAAGCTTGCTTTTCAAGAATAGCAATAATGCCTTTATGCCAAAAATGGAAAGATCTTTTGGACAATGGCTCAAACACTTGGGTAATAGCTCAAGAGTAGGTGTAAGCATTAACTTATGGTGTCATTGGCAATTTAGAAGGCCTGTAACACAAGATTATTCAGCATAGCATGTAGATTGGATTATGTGTTCTTCACCAAAAATGATTTGTAATTCAAGAATGGATGTCCAACTTCATGCCTTTAAATCTCCCAGCTCAAGTATGATAAATTCATGCTCTTAGACATTTTGGAAAGCTTGAATCATTGTCTACAACTTTGATGTTGACCACTTTGTCTAAATCAAATTGGAACTTGATGAAAATTGGCCAAGAAGTTGAGAAAAAAACTGACCAAAACCTGTTGAAAATTCCTCTCTATGTTTTATGAAAAATGTCATGACTTTAGGAATTTATAACTCAAAATCCAAGCACTTCTAGGACTTAATCAGCAAACAAAATTTGTAGATCTCATCAAGATCTACAACTTTCATGTTGAAACTTTTCTTTGAATCATCTTGCATCTTGGTGAAAGATTGGCATGACGTTATGAAGTTATCATGTATGAAAACACTTAGAAAAATTTCTAAGTCTTGGAAAGTTTGACTTTTCAAATTGACTTTTGACTTTCTTGATTTCTTTATGATCAAGCTTCATATTTTTTAATTTCTTGATGAAATATGATCTTTGAAATTAAATCTTGACCAAAAAGTCAAAGTTTGACTTTTTGTGTATCAATTGACTTTTCATCACTTGATCAAATCTCAACTATCGATTCATTGATATTGAGAGATAAATGAAATTAGGTCAAAATGATGTACTTGAATCCTCGATATCATGTTCCAAACCAATAAGTCATGTATTAAGTCAAAAATCAAGAATCAGTCATTCTTAGTCAAAACCCTAATTTTAACCATTTTACCCTTTTGATGATTTGAACATTTTTCTTGAGGAACTGTGATCCAAATTTGATCAATTGATGCATATGACTTCAAAATGTTGATGTTAGTCAATACATCTTGAATTTTGACTGTAAGTTGACCACATTTGACTTTTTACCCAATACAGCTGATTTTCAGTCATCTGAGCAATTGGACGAGCAAAATTGTGATTCCAGACTTGAAACTTGACATGAGTATTCTTAAAGGTCTATTATGATCCATGAAACTCATTTGAGGCATTAAAAGTTCAATTTTCCTTGTGCAAATCAAAACCCTAATTTGAGGCATCAGTGTTGAGGAGATGGCTTGATCTAGTCAGCATTTGTGCAAGCTTGAGCTATTGAAGATCTTGTGAGAAATATCTTGAGAAAAGAGAGGGAAAATTTTAGAGTACAACAGCTGCACATGTTCAATCTTATTAAACCTGAAGAGTTAGACTAGTGTGTCAGCCATTCGTGACTTGTAGGTAGAAGATGATTGAACACTAGATTGCCAAAAATTTGCACTCGCTGGTGTACAAAGTAATGATGTTGGTTTATTGTGTTGGGAATGGCCTAACATTGGCTTTTCAAAATATTTTCAAAAAAATCACCCACAAGAAGCAAGTTTTCAAATGTGAGCTAAGAAATTAAGAGCTCGTAGATAACTATAGATGAAAAAGGGTGCTAACACCTTCCCTTTCCATAACTTACCCCCCGAACTCAAAATCTATCAAGGTCTTTTCTATTATTTTCACCATTTCCTTATTGGATAAAAAGAAAAGTCGGTGGCAACTCTTGCTATCCTCACATTTGGATAAAACCAAAAAAGTCAGTTCTCCCACTATATTATAGAACTGGCGAATCTGCTGGGGAATACTTAAAAAAGAGGGGTTACCTTAGAGTTCATATCACTTTTACTTGCTTTAATTGTCTGAATTATTTGCTTTACTTTAAGGGCTTGTTTGGGTATTATTGCTTGTGAAAGATCTTACACCCGAATCTAGGGATTCCTTAGGTAAGTAGCAATAGATCATCAAGATTGTATGGCATAGACCGATATGGTTAAAATGATGGCTACAACTAGTGTGACACTTTTGTTTATACTAATGTTCATTGAGTCAGTCAAGGATAACATTAGGCTTCTACGTGGTGTCGTTAATACTAACTTACTTTTAGAACCTTAATTGACCCATCTTGTCCATTAGAATGTAGTGAGATGGCCGACTTTGATGCAGTCTAAGTTTGGTTGATACTCGATGCTACACTCATTGAGATTTGACTTGCGGGCGGTTTCGGTGGTAAGTCAGTTGCTATACTAAAATAAAACCTTCGATAAATATCTGTGATATGAGGTTCCTAGAACCCGGTTACTATTTTCGGACAGGTTGAGCCAACTTAACTTTAATAGAGAAGGGTACTTACCTATAGACTTCATTCAAGCCTTTAAACCTAAGGCTCTTGTGTGATTTGTTTGTGTTTGTTGCTTGTTTAAACATGGACATAACATCTTGACATCATAACATATGCATTGGCATTTTACTAACCATTTCAAGGATCTTAGGGGTCTTTGGTGCAGGATTATTATAAGCTATATTGCAAACAAGGGGAAAAAGGATTTATTTTCCTTTAACCCGATGCCATCAAAGATTAAAGTACGTTCTCTTGAGTCAGAGGCTATAACCCGCTTGATATGGTGAGCTTGATTATGATAGAAGGACGTTCAAAGATGAAAGCTCAAAGTTCTTCAAGACAAAGTTGCAACCATATTTCTTTTTCCATTTATTTATCCCATAAGATCCTTGAAATCATTATATTTACATTCACATATGATGCATCTCATTACGTAAAAGGTACTTTCAAGACAAGTTTTATCATCTTCTTGTTGTTTATTTCAGCAAAAAAATGGGTCTTGAACAAACAGTCAAAGATCTCCAACCTCAGAATTCTGAATTTCAGCAGATGTTCCTAAACTTAGCCAAGGGGCTGGAAGAATTGAAGTTACATGTCACCAGTGACAAAAATAAGAAAGAAAAGAAACCAATTGGTGTTCTTAACATGGAAAGAAGGTTCAGAGGTCCTGTTAAATAACCCCAAGATCTTAACATCCTATATGATAGAGATGACAAGCAGGATGAAGACTGAAAGAAGAAACCTCGGTTCTAACAAATGTCCTGATGAAGAGGAAGATGGTTACTTGGATGAGAAATATCCCCTTGCTGATGAGAAATACAAATTGCTAGAAGAGCATCTGAGAGCTATGGAGATCCATAATGTGCCTGGATTGAACTTTGATGATTTGGATCTGGTTTCAGGATTTATCATCCCTCCTAAATTCAAAACTCATGTCTTTTCTAAATATGATGGTGTTTCTTGTCCAAAGATGCATTTTAGGTCTTATATTTAGAAAATCCAACTGCACACTACTGACAAGAAGTTGTGGGTTCATTTCTTTCAAGAGAGCTTGTTTGGAACACAGTTGGAATAGTTTTATCAACTAGAAGGGACCATTTGTGATTAAGAAGATCCATATATTCACACCTGGGAATATTTGGTTGCTGCCTTCTATAAGAAATATCAATATAATGCTAACCTTGCACCAATCCATATGCAACTACAGAGCATGACCATGGGCTCTAATGAAGGCTTTAAAGTGTAAGCTCAGAAATGGAAAGATCTTACGGGTAGAGTTCAACCTACTTTGGCTGACAAAGAACTAGTTGACATGTTTATGAGCATACTGACAGGTCCTTTCTATAATCATCTGCTAGGAAGTTCTTCGGTTGGTTTCACTAAACTGATTTTGACAGGGGGGACATGTGGAAAATGGAATCACAAGCGGAAAAATCCAAGTGGCTACATCCTCAAATACTGTGAAAAAACCTTATAATGGTAAGATGGAATCCAATGTTGTGTACGTCCAGAAGGGTAGTAGTAAAAGTGACCGCAACCAATCTGTGGGGGCAGTACTAATCTCCAATATTGAGGCAGTGCAACAACAACAGAATAATCAGTGTAGGCAGGATGCGCCTAGGAGGCAGTTTACAAAGATCAACATGCCATTGTGCAAGCATTGCAACACATGCTGAAGGCAGGGCTGGTTACATTGAGAGAGCCTCTGTAGAATCCCAACACTTCCTCTCCTCTCTACAATCCCAACGCAAGGTGTGTGTATCACTCTAATAGTTTCGGGCACGACACTAGCAATTGTTGGGCTCTAAAGAATAAGATCCAAGATATGATTGACGCCAAGAAAATTGAATTTGACCCTCCTGGGACTCCTAATGTGATTACTGCATTGATGCCCAATAATGACAAGGGAGTTGATGTTATTGAATATGTTTCTTATGTTTCTACTCTGAATGATTTGACTACTCCCTTGATGATCGTTAAAGAAAAACTACTACAAGTCGGTTTATTTATGGGTTGTGCCAAAGACTGCTACTACTGTGCATCCCAATCCAATGTTTGTGCATTGCTGAAAAAAGGTATTCAGTGTTTGATAGATGACTGTGAGATCCTATTTGATAAGATTCCTTTAGAGAAGACTCCTTCTATGGAGAGTACATCCCAAGACCTGAATCTTGAAGACGTGTCTACAATTTCTGGTACCCCTCTAAGGATCACTTCTAAGGGTCTTGTGAAGATTACTACAGAACCTAAGGTTTATCCCTGGATTATTACTACGCTTGGGCCAATTGTGTATTCCTAGGATAAGGCTATCCCCTAGAATTATGGAGTTGATGTCTACTACCATGGAGTCAAGCAGGAACCATTGACTGTTGAAGAGGAAAATGCTAAAGTTATTAATCCCGATGTTGGCAATATTGTTGGGACTAGTAAGGTTACCAGAAGTGGAAGGATTTTCTCTCTAGAGATCTCTCTGAAGGCTATTACTACACTGATTTGTACCACTACTACTACTAATACTTAGGACGAAGAACATATGACTGAGCCTGCCCAGACAGAGGCACCAAAATAAGTTATTGTTGAAGACCTCTCCAAGCAAGAGATGGAGGAAATATTAAATATTATCTGAAAGAGTGACTACAATATTGTTGAACTGCTGGGGTAGACACCCTCTAAAATATCTATGATATCCCTGTTGTTATGCTCTGAATCCCATGCTCAGAATTTGGTGAGGTTTCTGAAATATGCCCATGTACCGCAAGAAATCTATGTTGATCAGTTTGAAAATCATATTTCTATCCTGACGAGTGATAATGGGCTAGGCTTTTCTGACGCAGGCTTAACTCCCGCATGAAGGAATCATAATAAGGCCTTGCATGTCTCTATTAAGCGCAAGGGCACTACCTTATCTCATGTGTTGGTAGACACGGGTTCCTCGTTGAATGTATTGCCAAAAGCTGCTTTAGACAAACTTGATTATGAAGGGATTGTCCTAAAACCCAGTTATTAATCTTCAAATACACTTTCTATGTGATGGATATTTGTCAATCCTATTCTTGTTTGCTGGGAAACCCCTGGATTCATGGGGCATGTGTTGTTACTTCTAACTTACACCAGAAGTTGAAGTATCCCATGAGGGAAAAGATCGTTACAGTTTGCAGTGAAGAAGCATATATGGTGAGCCATTTGAATTATTTCATGTATGTCGAGGTGGATGGTGAATTTGTTGAAAGTCCTTACCAGACCTTTGAAGTTGTTTCTCATAAAACCTCAGTTAATAAAGCTGCTTCTGTTGTTCCTAAGACTCCATCAAAAATGGCTTCTCTAAAAGACGTTAGGGTTGTGGTTGAAGAAGGTGGTTGCACTGTTTGGGGTTAGCTCCCCAATATTCCCTATAAATCTGGAAAATTTTGTTTGGGTTTCACTTCACAAGCTCAGAGGGTTGTCCGTTGTGCTTGTGCCAATTCAGGGAGACCGCCATTCCGCATCAACAGTAATGGAGTTCACAACAATCATATCAACATTTGGAAGACACTGATAGTGACTGTGACATAGACAGTTGGATCTTTCCTACCACTAGAAGTGGGATTAATAATTGGAAGGTGGAAGACTTTATACCAATCTCCTTTAGTCAAGAGTAAATGCTATTTTCTGTTTTCTTACTTTTAAGTTTTTTGGTTATGTAATTTAAACAATAAACTTTAAGCCTTGTGCCTTACCCGGGGCACAATGGTCCATTTGTTAGGGTTATCATTATTCATTGGCATATTTTCATTAGTAAATCATTGGACGTTTGCATTCAAATTTTATGTTCTTTGTCTTTATTTTACTTTATTATTTTCAAAATAACTATGTATTCTTACACACACCCACATAACAAATTGCAGATCCATATCCACTCTGGATCCCATTGATAACAATTATGATATTGCCAATTATGACTTCAAAAATCTGGTCTACCAAGCCGAGGATGAGGGTGAGGAAGATTGTGAAATACCTGGAGAGCTTTATAGGTTGATAATGCAAGAAGAAAGGGCCATACGATCATATGAAGAGCCAGTCGAGGTTGTGGTGGGCTTAGGTACTGAAGGGGACAAGAAAGATATTAAGGTAGGTGCCAACCTAGAAGACAGTGTCAAAAAAAGGTTAATTCAGATGTTGCATTATTATGTTGAGATCTTTGCTTGGTTGTACGAAGACATGCCAGGGATCGATACTGATATTGTGGTTCACCGTCTGCCGATGAAGGAAGGTTGTCCCCCTATAAAGCAGAAGGTTCGTCGTATGCGTCCTGAGATGTCAGAAAAGCTCAAGGTTGAGGTTATGAAGTAATTCAATGCAGGCTTCTTAGATGTTACGTCCTATCCTCAGTGGGTTGCAAATGTGGTTCCAATACCTAAGAAATATGGTTAGGTGCATATGTGTATTGACTACAAGGGTTTGAATAGGGCGAGACCCAAATATGACTTTCCACTTCCACATATTGACATTCTGGTTGACAACACTTCTCAACAGAAAGTATTTTCTTTCATGGATGGTTTCTATGGATATAATCAAATCATAATGGCACCTGAAGACATGGAGAAGACTACTCTTGTCACAGAGTGGGGAACTTTCTGTTACAAAGTTATTCCTTTTGGTTTGAAGAACGTCGGTGCAACATATCAGCGTGCTATGGTAGCTTTATTCCATGATATGATCCATCATGAGATAGAGGTTTATGTTGATGACATGATAGCCAGGTTTCAGGCTGAAGAAGAGCACCTTGATCACTTGCATAAGCTATTTGAGAGGTTGAAGAAGTACAAGTTGAGGCTAAATCCAAACAAGTGTACCTTTGGGGTAAGATCCGGTAAACTCCTAGGTTTCATCGTCAGTGGTAAAGGTATTGAAGTTGATCCTGCCAAAGTTAAAGCCATTGAAGAAATGCCAGCTCCCCATACTGAAAAGGAAGTCATAGGTTTCCTGGGATGATTTAACTATATTTCCATATTTATTTCCCATTTGACCGCTACTTGTGAGTCAATCTTCAAGTTACTGAAGAAAGATCAAGTAGTGAAGTGGAACAACGATTATCAGATAGCCTTCGACAAAATCAAGAAGTATCTCCAAGAACCTCTGATTCTAATTCCACTAGTTAAAGGAAGACTTTTGATCATGTACCTAACAATGTTAGAGAACTCAATGGGGTGTGTATTGGGGAAACATGACGAGTCTATTCGAAAAGAGCATGCAATTTACTACCTTAGCAAAAAATTTACTGACTGTGAAATAAGATACTCATTGCTCAAGAAAAGTTGTCGCGCTTTAGCATGGGCTGCTCGTCGACTAAGACAATATATGTTGACTCATACTACCTTGTTTTTCTCTAAGATAGATCCAATAAAATACATATTTGATAAACCCGACCTCTCTGAAAGAATAGCAAGATGGAAAATGGTCTTGACAGAATACGACATTCAGTACACTACTCAGAAGGCAATCAAAGGAAGTGTACTAGCAGATCATTTGGCTCATCAGACTGTAAAGGGCTATCAGTCTATGAATTTCGAGTTTCCAGATGAGAATATTATGCTAGTTACTGATTATAAAGAACTTGGACCGTATGAAGGACCCGATCTAGGATCCCGATGGACTATGGTGTTTAGTGGAGCTTCCAACGTGCTTAGTAATGGGATTGGTGTTGTGATTGTCTCTCCCAAGGGTTTCCATACACCCTTCACCGCCAGATTATGCTTTGACTGTACCAATAACATGGCAGAGTATGAAGCGTGTATCATGGGTATCAAAGCTGCCATCAATATGAGGATTAAAATATTGAAGGTATATGGGGATTCAGCCTTAGTAATCAGTTATATTAAGGGAGAATGGGATACGAAGCACCTGAATCTCATCCCTTATTGCGAGCATGTGTTGACATTAATTCCATACTTCGAAGAAATCACTTTTGAACATATCCCACGAGAAGAGAATCAATTGGCAGACGCATTGGCTACCATGTCCTCTATGTTCAAAGTCAGATGGGACAATGAAGCTCCTCAAATTACCATTGAGAGACTAGATGGACCCGCACATTATTATGAAGTTGATACTGATGGAGTGGAGGAAAAGCCTTGGTACCATGAAGTACCTCGAGGCTCAAGAGTATCCTGAAGGGGCATCTATTAATAATAAGAAATTTCTACGAAAGTTCTCTGCCAGGTTTTTTCTGAGTAACGGAATTTTGTACAAGCGTAATCATGATTCGACTATGCTTTGTTGTATAGACAAGAAGGAAGCTGAGGAGATTATGGAAGACATGCACGAAGGAGTCTTTGGTACTCACTCCAGAGGGCATACGATAGCTAAGAAAATTCTAAGATCGGGTTATTATTGGTCAACTATGGAAACTGATTGACATCGCTATTCTAGGACTTGTCACAAATGCAAGATTTATGCTAACAAATTACATGTGCCTCAGGTTCCTCTAAATGCGTTTGACTTCTCCTTGGGTGTTTGAGATGTAGGGAATTAATATGATTGTAGATATTAAGCCTACTACCTCTAATAGGCATCGTTTCATCTAAGTAGTTATTGATTACTTCACGAAGTGGGTTGAAGAAACCTCGTTTGCCTTCGTTACCAAGAATGTTGTGGCCCGGTTCATTAAGTATAACCTCACCTGTCAGTATGGCATACTTGAAAGGATCATCATGGAAAATGGTAATAATCTTAACAATACCATGATCACATAACTTTGCTAGAAGTTCAAGATTAAGCACCTCAATTCTTCTCCGTATCGACCAAAGATAAATGCCGCAGTGGAAGCCGCCAACAAGAATATTAAGAAGATTGAGAAAAAGATGACAGTAACGTACAAATATTGGCATGAAATGTTACCATTTTCTCTTCATGGTTATCGCACTTTAGTACGTACATCAACTGGGGTAACTTCGTTTTCTCTCATCTACGATACAGAGGTTGTTTTATCGGCTGAAGTCCAGATTCCTTCCCTAAGGATTATGAAAGACGTGGGTTTGCTTCCTTGCTGATTTGAATAGACTTGACCAGATAAATTTGATTGACGAGAAAAGGCTAGCGGTTGTTTGTCATGGTAAGATATATCAGAAGCGCATGATCAAGGCCTTCAATAAGAAAGTCAGACATCAGGTGTACCAGACTGGTGATCTGGTTATAAAACGCATCATCTTACCACAAGGTGATCCCAGGGGCAAATGGACTCCAACATACGAAGGGCCATTTGTGATTAAGAAGATATTTTTTGGCGGTGCTATAATACTTACCATGGTGGATGGTGAAGATCTTCCACACTTTGAACACAGACATAGTTAAAAAATACTACGCATAAAAGAGATCCGCTAGGTTGACTGACCTAGGAAAAAATAAGGGCATCCCGACGAACCAAAAGGGTTCGGGAAAAAATTAGGGATATATATAAAAATAATGTACATCCGGCAAGTCGAAAACCTGAAAGGGTGGCTTGGGCAAAAAAGGATATCCCGATGGACTGAAAACCCAAAAGGGCGGCCCAGGAAAAAGTTAGGGATTAAAAGCATACGACTATGTTCTGTCAGACCACCCATCTACTTACAGTCAGCATAATCACCAACGTCAAAATTCAAATGGTACAGATCAGTTTAATCAACTTCTTTCGACAAAGAGGGATGAGATGCTTGAATACATAGGGGAAATAGAAGAGTTGAAACTCGATAGGATCGTTTCCACATAGCTGTTTTTCTTTGTTTCTCTTTGTACACCTTTTCTTTTACGACGATTTCCTCTTACTAGGATTTATGTCTCTTTGTATAAAACTGTCTGTTTATAGGAAATTTTCCAAATCAACACAATTAGTTTTAAATTCAAAAGCTATTTTTACTTTCTGTACTTTGTTTTCAAAAATGTCCAATGATATATTGAATGAACATATGCATTTGAATATGATTACCATTTACAAATATATGCACGAAAACAGGATTAGCATTTGTGAGAGACTTCAGGAGTTGGGATAAATGTTTGAAGTTAACCATAAATTCCCATAAGCAATTCCCTCATATATTTATCCACAAGTTAATCCCCATCAAAGATTATTTCCCCAGTGAACTCGCCACAGTCTATAGGGTTTATTTCCCCAATGGAGTTTATTTCTCTAACAATGCAAAAAAATCCCCAACAAGACTCTCTTCTCTTACCAAATGATATTCAATGTTGTCCTCCCCATAAGAGTCAATACTCATATCCTAAAACCTAGACAAACATAAAATTTGAAGAATTTCATCTCTTTCATCTCCAGTCAGAATACAAGTATTACAAAGAACGCTGAATGACCGACTATCCTTGAATGCTTTTATCCCCAAGCCAAATTCGAAGATCCCTAGTAGAGTGTCCTCAAACGGAAAATGGAAATCCCCAATAGAGGCATTCTAAACAAATTGAAGAACTACTATCTTCATCCCCAGCAACAATCAGGAATTTATTTCCCCCCAACCAGACATTATTATAGGAAGCTACCGATACGCACCAATAACATATTTCATCCATGTATCATTCACAAAAGTCATGACATGTGCATACAAAACACATATATTAATCTCATTTATTTTGATAACATCATTATGCAATGCATTATATACATCATGACAAGGCACATAACTAACTTTTCTTTTTCAGGATAAGTTCGCAAACGGACAATACTACCAGTAATTTATAGACAGGTTATAAATCAATTCCAGAAACAAAAAGGGGCGACTATTTACATGAATAAATGATTCCCCCAAGAGACCGAGTTATGGAAAGAATTTCCTTCAGAGGAGTTCTGAAACGCATTTCCCCTTCAGCACTTCATTCTGAAAAAACATCTCTTTCAGAAGTTTATTCTGAAAAGCATCTCCTTCAGCACTTCATTCTGAAAATACTTTCCCCTTCAGAGACGAAATCTTGAAAATAATTCCCCCCAGAGACCGAGTTTTAGCGAGCATTTCCTTTAGAGAAGTTCTAAAATGCATTTCCCCTTCAGCACTATATTCTGAAAAGTATCTCCTTCAGAAGTTTATTCTAAAAAGCATCTCCTTCAGAGCTTCATTCTGAAAAGACTTTCCCCTTCAGAGACGGAATCCTGAAAAGCATTCCCCCAATAGACCAAGCTCTGGAGAGCATTTCCTTCAGAAGTGTTTTGAAATGCATTTCCCCTTCAGCACTTCATTCTGAAAAGCACTTCCTTCAAAAGATTATTCTGAAAAGCATCTCATTGAACGCTTCATTCTGAAAAGCATTTCCCTTTCAGATACGGAATTCTAAAAATCACCTCCTTCAGGGCCTTTGTTCTTAAAAGCATATCCCTTCAAAGATTTTCTAAAAATTATTCTTCAAATACATTCAGGCGCAGACTCATGCTGATACTCCTATCAATAGTTACTTTGGATGGTACTATAAACCTGTCTCTGGCGACACTCTATCACTTCTCTGAATGGTATCTTTAATCCCATTCAAGCAATACAATCAACCAACAAGTGTTACTTCATGCACATACGAGTGCAAATTTATGGGCACTTAAGTGTTCAATCATCTTCCACCTTCAGATTCTGAATGCCGAGCATGCCAATCCAACTCTTCAGGTTTAAGAAGATTGAACAAGGGCAGCTGTTGTACCCCAAAATTTTCCATCCCATTTCAAAAGGTCTCCTCATACTCCTAAGGTCCTCAAGTACTCAAGACTACTCAAAGATTGATCAAATGAACCCTCCTCCTAAGCAATGGACTACAACAAGGGTTTTAGTTTTGTCAAAGAAAATTGGACTTCTAATACCTCAATTTACTTTCATGGTTCCCCATTGTTGTACCCCAATTTTCCCCTAATATTCCTTCATCATCTTATATCAATTCAATCACAACAAAGTCACACACTAGGGTTTGTTTCCTCTCCCTATCTTTGGTCTTGCTCTATGGGGAATCACCATGCACCTTGACTTGTATTTTGTGATCATCTATGTTTGATTAGTATTTAACTAACAAATACATTGCATGTGTATCCTAATTATTGATGACGTAGGTGAAAGCACAATGCATTCCATCAAAGTCAGCTTTTGGATTCATGAGTTCCTTCTACCTCAACAAAGCTTCATTGAGATTCAAGCCTCTATGAAATATACTTTGAAGTAACATTATTACAAGGTCTTTCATGATTCATTATGCCTCAATTTGTCAAATTTAGTTCAAAAGTATAAGGGTTGACTAAAGAAGTTTGACTTAATTGGATAAGTCTTTGTCTCCATTGATCACAAGTTCATATCTCCCTCTATTCCCAAGATTTGGAAGTGTTTTTGGTTGCAATGTCTTCTCCTTAACATACTCAACAACTTATAATCATTTGACAAAGGTATTTGTGCAAGATGGTTGATCAAAATTGCAAATATTTCTCAAGGCATTTTGTTGCTCTAGGAGCTAGGGTTTTGAACTTCAAAGGGGTGTATCTTGCTCATATTTTTGTATTTTTGAGTTATTCTAAAGACATCCTTCTCTTTAAAGGGTTATTAACAAATCACTTCAAAAGTCTTAAGGAAGTTTTGTGTGTAAGAAACTTGATGACAAAGAAAGATTACAAGCCCTCTAGATGAACCCTCAAATTCCTTTATGTGACTTCAATTGATCATAACTTGATCAATTTTCACCACCTTGAGCCCATTAATTTTCCATAATGATCTTGAATTTATGAGCTTCAACCCATCTTCAAAGTGCAAAGTGTGAAAATGGATGTAAGATGCCCTAAGGATGCAAAAGATTATAGGTCACTTCATAAATTTTTGCCAACTTCAACAAGTCATTACTCTCTCAATTTTTGGATATTTAGAATGGTTCAAGTCTCAAAATAAAACTCAAGAGATCCACTTCATGCAATTTTTTTTGCTCAAGAGCAAATTCCAAGTGGAAGGCCTTGTTTTGATGCAAGACATTATAATTCATTTTTGAAGAAAAACTTAGAATATTTTCTAAGTATTAAAAGTCAGCCATTTTCTTCCAACTTTGACTCAACACAACTTCTTGCTCAAGCATCCAATTAATCTCACTCCTTGCACATTGTAAAGCTTGTGAATTCATCTTTCAAGTGCTTCCAAAATCACATCATATGGTGCCCTACATTGTTGACACCATGGTTATGAAGGTAGCATCATGAAATGGAAATTTCAAGTTCAGTCAGTTTTGAAAATTAGTTTAAATCCATTTACAAGCCTGTTTAAGGATCAATTTCGCGTCTAATAATGTATAGGAACTTGCCATAACAAGAAACGACCCTTAAACCATCCAATTTTCTGTGTTTTGAGCCATGTGAAGTCACACTTTTCACACTTAGTAGGTCCACGCGATTTCACTGATTTTTCCTCCAATTCGTACGCTTGAGCCTTACATCATGATCAACTATAATTAAGGATCATCCCTCACTCATTTTTTCAAGCTTTTAATAGCCAATTGACCCCTGTTCAGATCCCACATGAACTTTGAATTTGAATTTCTGATTTCTTACATTCTCACCTTAAAACACCAAAAGCTCCAATCAGTTAGCTTCATTGAATTTCTCTGAAGCTAACCATATAATTACCCTCAAGAATCTTGACCTGCATTAATCTGCATAAATTCAGTTTCAGAGGAACTTCTCACTACTTTGTTCAGGTAAATTCCTTGGCCAAATTGATTCAAATAAAAGACTAATCCACTCCTTGTATCCTTCTGATCCGCGTGCTCTTTATAATTTGCAATTTCAATGAGATTTGAGTGAGATATCCCAGATTTTCGTATTTGCTATTTTTTATGGTTTTCTTCAAACACAACCTTGCACAGTTTTTATTTCTGAATTTTTTATATTTCACCATTTTTTGTTTATTTTACCTATTTTTTGTAATTTTAAAAATAGTTTCTCACTTTAAAAAATTACCAAAAATTTATAAAAACATTTGAGTTCATTTCTGATTTTTCTATGGTATTACTTATTTTTTCTTGATAAGTTTAAACATAGTTAACATTTTTCTCTCTTATTTTCATTTTAATCATTTTTAAAACCTTTATTTTTATATGTTAAATACTTTTTTTATTTGTGTATATTTTCTGGATGATCTTAGGTTGAAATTTTGATCATGAACTTTGTTAACATCTTTGGATCCATGGTGTTGAGTCTAACTCCATAAAGATGGATGAATGATTTTAATAATAATTTAATTAAAATTTTGGTTCTAATGTGGTTTGTTCATTCTCTTCCACCCCTCTCCATCTTCCCCCCTTCTAATTGTATTATATGTTATGGGATGATGATCTCTTCATCATTTATCCAAACATGAGGTACATAGATTGCTATTGACCGGCCTCAAAATAGGTGCAACTTCTATATAAGTCCACTTATGAATGCTTAACATAGTGCTAAATTTCGTCCCGATTTGAGAAAATGATCATTCGTGGCCTAAACCTATGTTTGCAAGCCCAAGTATGTTAATTTGAACCTTATGATCTAATAACCTTGAGATCTATTGTTAGGAGGCTTTGGTTCTACCAATCCTCTAATGGAACTTCATCAATTTTGGTTAAAGTGGATCACTTAAACATCATTGATCATTAAGTTACTTTGAGATTCTTAAAATGGATGATATACTTAACAAAAAGCAAATGCAACTTGTTATTGAGAGGCTTTGGTTCTACCAATCCTCTAATGAGTTCCAAATGAAAGTTTCAAGATGGTCATCCAACTAACCATTAACTTCTAACAATTGACTTTATTTTATGCTTTTATTTTTATGATTTTACTTTATGTACCATTTACTTTAGCATTTATATTTCATGCTATTTTCATTTGTGCTCACTTGAGAATTTACTTTTATGCCATTTTTATTTTGCTCACTTGAGCTTTCATTTTCTTTTTTAAGATACTTAATAATCAACTTGAACCCTAAAAGCATCAATGATACTGGGACTATTTGGTTACTATCCTTGGCATTATGGAGTATTGGATTTCTTGGACTTAGGATTAGAGACCTTGATCTCATGTTGGAGACCTTGTGACCTTAATTGATATTTTGTCTGGAGTTCTTGAGGTTTACCTCAAGACATTGGGTTGCTTTTTTGTTTTTTGTGCAAGTTATTATGATTACATACTTTTTTTGTAATCTGGAATTCACCCGTATACAGCCGTTACTCTGCCCAATTTTTGTAAAGACTTAATACACTTGAAGTTTGGTTCTCTCAAGAGGTCTAGTATCTTTGCTTACTTGGTTCCAATCTAAATAATGGGAATTTTATCTTGACTAATAATGTCCAGTATTGGCTTCTTGTTGGTTAGAAGGTTCTTCTCCTTAGCTTTTACCGTATGCTTTAGGATATTCCCTTCATCTCCTCTCATCTTCTTTAATTTCAAAAATATTCTCCCTCCTTTTGAAAACTCTTCTTGTTTCTAAAACTGAATCACTTTCATAATAAACTTGGACTTAGGTCCATGCATTTTCAAAACATTTTCATAAACAAACTTTAATCAACTTAATAATACCTTGACATTTTTGTGAGAAGACTAAAAGTCAATCAATCTCATTCAAACCATTTTTTCACTTTGGCTCTTATCTTTAAAATTTTCTCAAAAGGTTAGACTCTTGCCAATCCTTGTAGTGATGCAAACAACTATACTTCTACAATATGTAGTGAAAAGAGATATTTTCCACTTGGGTGTTGAGTGAGGCATTGTTGATTTTAAAATCCAAGCCATACCCTCCACTTTGAGATGATACAAATTCTCCTTTCTCATGATTGTGGGTAGTAAGTATGTTTTCCACACAGACAATGACGACCATGTATTATCTTATAAAATTAACCAACACACTTATGTTTTAAATTTTTTAAAGAGGAATTATGTGTACCCTAATCCCCTATTGCACGGAAGGTGGTACGTAGGCACTAAAGGTTCGCAACCGCGGCGGGTGAAAAAATAATAAATATACTTCTTTACTCACCTCCACCATCTATTTTATACAACATTTGATAGCCAAAATATACAGATTTTTGTCAAAGAGGTTCCTGCGGAGTACCGTAGATGTTTAGGGTGCTAATACCTTCCCTTTGCATAACTAACCCCCTTACCTAGAATATTTCCCCCTCTTTTGGGTTATTCACTCTTTTCTCATTCCTTTGGAAACAATAAAGCACGGTGACGATATTTTATTTTGATCTGTATAAGTCTAGTTAATCCATTGGCTTAGTCTTAAACATTTCTACTACTACATAAAAATGGAGACTTCACTGGTGAAAGATTGACCACTTGCTGGTCCATCCCTAAGTGGGTTGAGCATATCTTTGTTTATATCTGCATATGTGCTATTGTTGTTTATGTGTTATATATTGTATATTTGTTTGTCTGGATTTTCCTGGTTTTCAGGGTGCTTGGTGATTTCACATAAGTCCTATACCCGGACTTGGGAAACTTAAGATAGGATGGGAGGTATAGTCATGTTAACTATGAGGGAGTAATCCCAAAAAAGGAGGCATGAGATCCCCCACTCAGTGGGAGGCCCCTTTGATTGTAGTGTTGTTTACCGAATAATCGAGAAGACGTATTGCTTTCGACCTGGGAGCCTGCTGAAGCTGTGGACCGTAGAATACCTAACCCATCTTGTCCTTTTAGGTGTAGTATGGAATCTATGATGGAGTAATCTGAAAATAGTTGTCACGCGATACTACGCTCGGAAGAGTCTTTCTTTAGAATATTACTAATTACTTAGTTAATCGGGAAGTTGGTAATATCCGAAGGAAGGATGTAGACTCTGGGAACCTCTAGAACCTTGTTCGGCAGGTGATAACTCTTAGACCATATCTTATGGGTAGTACCTTCTACCTCATGCTTGTGACGTTGAACCTATGAACCCTATGTTTGTGATCTTGTGTGTGATTGTTGCATCATGCATCCATGCACTCATAAGCATCTTTTGAAGAAATTTTTTTTTTCAAGGGACTTAAAAGTTGACCATTTGTGAATATCTCAGGTACTTTTTGACTATGGATTCTGGAAAAAGAAAGACCAGAAAATACAGTTTCAAAGATCCCAAGATAGATAAGTTGACGAGTCTGATTCCCGAGATTGAGTGTTCTGCAGATTTTCGGAGGAAGTATAGGTCCATCATATCTCTCATGAAGCTTAGGATGAAGGAGGGTATTCTCTCGACCTTGGTCTAGTTCTATGATCTGATGTATCATTTCTTTACTTTCCTTGATTTTCAGTTGATGCCTACACTAGAGTATTCTTATCTGTTGGGTTTACCTATTACCGATTGTGTACCTTTTACTGGTTTGGAGAGTGAGCCAAAACCATATGAGATTGTTGTTTTGATCCATTTGGGGAAGTCTGAGGTTGAAGCCCATATGACTACTAAAGGAGGGATTAAAGGATTACCAGCTCCGTTCCTATTGGAGAAAGCTCATTATTTTTCCAGGATGAAGAGTATAGTCACTTTTGAGGCCATCTTTGCTCTACTCGCTTACGGGTTGTTCTTATTTCCTAATGTAGACAAGTTTGTTGATGTCAATGCTATCAGGATCTTCATAATTGGAAACCCAGTTGCTACATTGTTGGGTGATGCTTATTACTCTATTCATCTTCAGTATTCTTATCATGGGGGTATGATCATCTGTTGCACGCCTATGTTGCACCCGTGGTTTACTTCTCATTTGCCTCAGTCTGATGCTTTCTGGGATGTCAGGAAGGAACCTCGTTGGGCTCCTAAGATCATGAAACTTACTCACTCCAGTATTGTTTGGTATCATCAGGCTTACCATGATGTGGAGATTGTTGACAGTTGTGGTAGTTTCCCCAATGTACCTCTTCTTGGTACAAAGGGATAAATTAACTACAACTCTGTTCTTGCACGACGACAACTTGATTATTCGATGAGGGATAAACCAAATAGTATTCATTTGAGTAGTTTCTTCCTGAAAGAAGGAGAAAACCATAAGGAATCTAGGAAGAAGATTGTGAAGTCCTGGCGTCACATCCATAGGAAGAGTAGAAAAGACCTGGGACCTAGAGGGGTTGTTGCTTTGGAGATTTATCTTTAGTGAGTACAAGCCAGAGCAATTGAGTTAAAGATGTCGTATTATTGGGAATCACCTATTCCTAATTTGTTTGTGAAGACCAATTTTCCCCTATTGGATGACGTGGAAGAGCTACAACTTGCTTTAGTCATGATGCAGCAGGAAAAAGAAGCTTGGAAGAATAAGTGTCAAACTTTAGAGATGTTCTACCAAGCAGACTTGAAGGAGAAAGACAACTTGATTGAGATTCTTGAGAGTCGGGTTGTAGAGACCATGGAGAGGCAAGGGGATTTATTTTCCCTTGAGCTTCAGTTAGATGTTAGTTGCTCACTTCCTGATTCAGGTGATTGGAAGGAGGTTACCACCAGATATGCAGAAGAAAACCAAAGGTTGAAGGTCAAAATTCTAGACTTATAGGGAAGCATCAGCGTATAGAGTGATCTCCATCGGCTTTGCTTTCTTGGTGTTTTAGACTTTACTTTCACCTTGTACTTGGGATTATTGAAACTTGTAATCTATTTTGAAGTTGTAATAAAAAAATTTCAGTATTTCAAATGCGTTATTACTTTGATATTTGCAATGTTGTCTATAAATCTTTAAGTATCTCAAAATAATTATAATAAAATAAATCATGTGCATTGCATACCATGCATCATATTGTACATACTTCTTGCATTTTTTATGCATATCCAAGGGTCTTACTGAGCTTATTTACTTTGTTCAGTAAGTTGTCTCACCACTACAATACTCGGGCTAATTTCAGAAGTAAGATGGACAACCCAGAACAAGAGAATTGTGAGCTACGCGAGGAAGTTTCTTCTCTGAAGGTCGACATCACCAATCTCACTGCTCTGATGGAATATTTGGTGGCTGCTCAGAATTAGCCACTGAGTGTTCAGCTTCAACAAACAATAGTTACTACTGAAGCTCCGAATGTCCCCGTATCTTCTACTCCAGTTTTTGTTCAGAATCATATGCCTCTGGGATATTCTTGGGGGATGCCAAAAAGATTTATGACAGAAGGTTTTAACCAGGATCCTCAGATTGCTCCGCTTACTCAGACTGCTGCTAATCCTGCACCTCCTGTGGTGCATGTTACCCCTACTGCTAGAAACGAGATTCACTATGCTGCACCACCCTCGGTGAATGTGATCCTGTTTGCTAATGATAATGTGTATCGTCCAATTCCTCCACCAAGTGAAAACTTGGGTTTCTATGATAGAATGGATGATTTTCAAGACCAGTTTGACAAAATACAGAAGGAGTTTAAAGCCCTCAGGGGAAAAGAGTTGTTTGGGCAGAATATGAATGACATGTCGTTGTACCCCAAAATTTTCCCTCTCATTTTTCAAGTATTTGCTCACAAGATCTTCTACGACGTCAAGTTTGCAGCACTGATACATCAATTTAGGCTTGAAATTGGCACAAGGGCAAAATGGTCAATTTCATACTGGAATGTCAAACTTTGACTTTTTGGTCAACATTACATCCCAAAGATAAGATTTCATTAAGACACTCAAGAATATCAAGCTTAATCATCAAGAAGTTAAGAAAGTCAAAAGTCAACTTGAAAAGTCAAGATTTCCAAGACTTAGAAAATTTCTAAGTGTTTTTATACATGATAATTTCATCACTTCATGCCATTCTTTCACCAATATGTAAGATGATTCAAAAGAAGCTTTCAACATGAAAGTTGTAGATCTCCATGATATCTACAACATTGCTTTACACAACTTCTCCTAAATATGCTTGGATCTCAAGTTATAAATTCATGAAGTCATGACATTTTCACTTAACACTTAGAGAAATTTTCAGCAGTTTTGGTCAGGTTTTTATCCCAACTTCTTGGCCAATTTTCATCAAGTTCCAATTTGATTTAACAAAAGTGGTCAACATGAAAGTTATAGAGGGTGTTTCAAGATTTTCAAAATATCCAAGAGCATGAATTTATCATATTTGAGCTAGGAGATACAAGGATATGAAGTTGGACATTCCTTCTTGATTTACAAGGCAGATTTGTGATGAATAAGGAACAAAAATCTTAGCCATGCTGCATAATCTTTACTTTGCAGGCCTCTTGACTTGTAAATCTATCCATAATCAGATGTTTACACAATTAATTGAACCATTATCCAAGTGGTTCAAGTATTGTCCATTGCATCTTTCCATTTTTGGCACAAAGGCACCATTGCCATTCTTGCAAAGTTCACATTAATCATATAGTCAATTTCTTTAGCCTCTAACTTGTTATAATCACACTCAACTTCTACAAGTCATAACAAACATGTTTAAAGTGATCAACCACTTTAGATAGCTTGGTACAAGCATTGGAAACATGTTCTTCATGCTTGCTTCAAAAATAAGCAAGATAACCAAAACATGTTATTCAAAATCTTAGTTGTTTGAAGTCTCAAACCTTCTCTATAAATAGAGAGGCCAATTGCAAGAGATAAGGTCAGAAAAAAAGAAAGGGAAACTAACACTCAAAGTCATTCTTGCTGTCAAAAACCAGAATTACCCACAAAACCTCCATTTTTGAGCTTTGAAGTCCAAATCTTTGAATCTCATACCTTGCAAGTTTTCTCCAACCAACCATCCAAACACTCCACATACATCATATAGAAGTTGTTCAAACATAAAAACAACTTCTGTAAAATCACTATCACCACTTCCTAAGCTCAACAACAGCCCATACAGCAGCTCAAACTCAAAGCACAAATTTCAGTTTCAAGGTAAGTTTTCTTGACTTTGAACTCTTCATACAAGCATCATTAATGGTTCATTTGTGAAGATAAAATGTAGATATAATTTCCTTGAAGCTAACCATACGCTTGCTTTTCATTTTCACTAACCATGTGTAGAGAACTAACTTTTACATGTAGCAAAACAATGATAAAAGCAAAAAACAACAGTTATGCGTCAATACGAAATGCTATGAGTCGACACATACTATGATTAAAACAGGTTATGAGTCGACACGAAACATGTATGCATCGATAAGAAATAATTATGAGTCGATACGAAACCATTATGCATCGACTCATACTGAGTTGTTTTGACTTCCAGGAGCATGGGCCAACACATGAGCCGACACATGAGCCAATACGAAATCTGCATGAGCCAATACGAAATATGCATGAGCCAATACATAAGCTCATGTGTCTGCTCATAAAACTTTGTTTTTTTAATCTTTTTTTTATTTTTGTTTTTATTTTTTCTTTATACTTTTATTATTATTATTTTCATATAAAAAAAATCAAAAAAATATATTTTTTATTTAAATATGTACGCATACACTTTTGTTTTATTCCTTTTTTCTAAACTAAAAAAGACAAAAACATTTTCTTATTAAAATCAATTTCTTTTCTTAAAATTAATTTAATATTTAGACTTAGGTTTTATTTCAATTTATTTATTTTGATTAAATTAATTTAGACATTAGGATTTTAATTAATTTCTTTTCAAATCAATTAGAACCTTCTTCATAAAAAAACATAAAAACACTTTCTCTTCTCTTTATATTTCTTTGTACATTTTATTATTTCGCACTATAATTATGTAATTGTCAAAGCCTTGTAATAGTAAATTAGGTTTATTTGCTTTCATCTCCCTATTTGTAAATTTGTACACGCCCTCCCCTAACGATGTAATAGCGTAGTAATTTTACTTTCCGCAATTTATTGCTTTAATATAAATGTTAGTAATTAGGGTTTGTATGGAAAGACTAAAATCAACAATTAGTAAACCTTAATTGAAGATAAACAATGCATGTAAATCAAATACACTTGCACACTTTCACCCCTAGGGTAAAATCGACTTGGTTGCCTTATAAATGGCCATATTACGCATATGAGGTGTCTTAGCAAAAACAAGCAACAATAAAAGATCATAGTCCCTCGATGACGCTACCTAAGTTTCCTTTTAGAATGATATTAGTCCCTAAAGAAAAATGCTAAGATGCCTTGCAACATTGCTAATCATGGTTATACAATGATCCACGCCCGTTCCGTTTACATCCAAAGATAGGGTTACTTACCAAATCAATGGTAAGATAACAATGTCAAAGGAAAGAGGAAATGAACATGAAAGACTTTTGAGTAGGTAGAATGCTCCTAGTTACTTGCTCCATTTCAAAACCAAACATCCTTGCTATTTTCAAAATAAACACCTACACTTTCAAAACATCTTATAAACTTGAAAATATTTTCAAAAGATTAAACACTTTGTATACATTCCTACGAACGAGAATCATTACAAAGCTTTCCCAAACGATGGCGCCTTTCCAAAATACTTTCAAAAAACACACAAAGCACATTTTCAAACAAAAGAAAGTGATCTAGCAAGTAACTAAGAGCCAATGGAAAACCATGGATGGAAAGGGTGCTAATACCTTCCCTGTTTATAATTTACCCCCGCACTCAAGAAACAATTTCAAAGGTCTTTCCTGTGCTTTTTCACCTTTCCTTTTGGATAAAAGAAAAGTCGGTGGCAACTCTTCCTAACCGCAACATTTGCGAACAAACGCAAAATCTTCAAGTCAGTTCTCCCACCGTATCACGGAACTGGCGAATCTGTTGGGGATCTTCTAAAAGTGGGGTTACATTAGGGTTAGATCACATTTATTTGCTTTCTTTGTTTGACTTGTATGCTTTACATTTTGGTTCTTTGTTTGGGCTTGAATCCTGTACCCGGATTTGGGATACCTTATAGGTAAGTAGCAATACGTTGTGGAAACTATGTGGGATATACCGACATGGTCTAAGAAATAGCTATGTTAGTATGACATATTTGTGGGTACCGGTAGCCCTTGAGTAGTCAAGGAGAATACGGGGCCGCTGAGTGATTTCATGAAGCACTAACTAACTTTTAGAACCTTTACTTGACCAACTTGGCCATTAGGACGTAGTGAGATGATCGGCTTTGGTTCTGTCTGAAGTTGGTTGATACTAGACGCTACACTCATTGAGACTTAACTCCTGAGTTTTGTTTGGTTGCGAGTCAATCTCCTATCGAACGAAGCTTATGGGAAAGGTCATTGATATTGAGATCCCTTGGAACCCGGTTACTATTAACTAGGATAGGTTGAGCCAACTAAACTTTAAGAGGGTACTTACCTACAAACCCGATGCAAGCCTAAACCTAAGGATTTGTCTGCTTTGTGTGTATATGTTTATTTGTGTATAAACTTTCTTACTTTGCATCCTTATACATAACACCATAACATCATACCATAACATTTTCAATAACCATTTCAAGGATCTCGAGGGCCTTTGATGTAGGGTTATATTGAACCAGACGTCTATCAGGGGGCAAGAGGATTTATTTTCTTTTAACCAAACGCCATCAAAAATCAAGCACAACAAACTTGAAACAAGGGCTACAACCCACTTTACATGGTGAGCTTAATTCTCATGGAAGGACATCCACAGATACGAAGTTCTCCAATCAAAGTTGTAAGTGACTACTAACATTTACCCCGCGAGATCCTTGAAAACATGCATCCACATATCATGCATCATATCATGACAGGTTTCTCCCATACAGGTCTCCTTGTCTTCCTGCTGTTTATTTCAGTAATATGGATATGGAATAAACGGTGAAAGATCTCCAAGCTTAAAATTCTCAGTTCCAACAAGCGCTCATGAACTTGGCCAAGGGGCGGGAAGATTTGAAAACACTTTTCACCAAAGAGATCAAGAAGAAGAAAAATTCGGTCATCGTCAACGTAAGGAGAAGGTCCTAGGGGCATTCCCAGCTAGTTCAAAAAAAAGATGCTTCTTTTGAAGACAGTCAAGAAGAGAAAGCTGGAAGCATTAGAGCTAACATAGCTATTGATGGCGATGACTCATCTGAGGAGCGGTATCCACCGGCAAATGAAAAATACAAACAACTTGAAGACAGACTAAAAGCTGTGGAGATCCAAGTTGTGCCTGGTTTGGACTTATGAGACATGGGTTTGGTTTCTGGAGTGGTCATCCCACCAAAGTTCAAAATCCCTACCTTTTCCCTTTACGATGGTGTCTCTTGCCCTAATATGCACTTAAAGTCTTATGTCCGCAAGATTCATCCAAACACAACTGATTCGAAGCTTTTGATCGATTTCTTCCAAGAGAGCCTAGTTGGGACACAACTTGAATGGTTCTATCAATTGGAGAGTTCTCGCATCCACATCTGGGAGGACCTAGCTGCTGCTTTCTACAAGAAATACCAATACAATGCTGATCTCGCATCAACTCGTGTGCAATTTCAGAATATGACCATGGGACGAGAGTTTCAAAGGATACACCCAAAAGTGGAGAGATCTGGATTGTAGGGTGCAGCCCCTTTAACTGACAGGGAGCTGATTGACATCTTTATGGTAACTTTGATAGGGCCTTTCTTCAAACACCTAATCGGAAGCTCCTCAGCCGGGTTCACCGAGCTAATACTGACCAACGAAAGGGTCGAAGCTGGCATCAAAAGTGAAAAGATCCAAGGAGCTACACCTTCTGATGCTCAGAAAAAGACATACAGTGGAAAGAAAGAGTCCAATGATGTGTATGGTCAAAAGAGTCATCATGATCAATATGTAGGGGCAATCCTGATCTCTAATCCTACACCTATTCGACAAAGACAGAGCAATAGGCGTAGGGTAAGATATCAAGAAAGTCAGTACACTAACATCAACATGCCTTTGTCTCAAGCGTTACAACATTTGCTGAAAGTGAAACTGGTCACACTAAAGGATCCTCCTCAAAATCCTGACACCTCCTCTTCTAAGTACAATCCAAGCGTAAGATGTGCCTATCATTCTGACAGTCCCGGACATGACACTGACGGTTGTTGGAATTTGAAGAACAAGATTCAAGACTTGATTGATGCCGAGGAGATCGAGTTCGACCCTCCGGAGAATCCAAATGTGATCAATGCTCCTATGCCAAATCATTGAGAGAATCTTGTTCATTTTGAAATTTTCATTT
The DNA here is from genome assembly GCA_948472305.1 of Vicia faba. Classification (NCBI taxonomy): domain Eukaryota; kingdom Viridiplantae; phylum Streptophyta; class Magnoliopsida; order Fabales; family Fabaceae; genus Vicia; species Vicia faba. Next base: position 286,559,749 of record OX451740.1, on the reverse strand, counting down.
GTAATTCCTCTTGTTATTCAAACAATTATCTATTAATGTCAAAATTTGGTTCATTAATGCATTACATATGTTTGTATTGAATTGATTCATTCGTTTTCATTTTATTTAAACTATACTTTTTACTCTCTTTATGACATTCAACTCTTGCTAAAAGATACAAGTCTTTAGACGGAGGATGACAAAAACAATGCCATATTCTCATACAGTATGCTTTTGGACAGACCTGGCTGACGATGTACAGGCGTTTCTTTCAAATCCTAAACACTGGAGTTATAAGGAAGATAATCCCTAGTCAACCCCTTCGAGCCAAAGAAGTAGAAGTTTTTCCTTTTTTCACAAAATTGAAACCTTTAATAAAAACCTGGGGTAGGGTAGTCTCTCAGTTAATTCAAATGCGCATTCAAATTGAAAACTCTCATCTCCTAAATATAACGAATGACATCAAAACATTTCTATGGAATCAAAAGACAGTGATGGTTCCCTACCAAATATGCGGTCATTATCTCTCAAAAGGAAAAGCCTACTAAGTCAAAACCTACAAAGGAGGCTTAAGAAAAACTAGGGCATCCCGCTAACCGTAATCTCAAAACAAGAACAGTCCGACAAAAATTAGGGATAATAAATCAAAAGAAAGAGATCACTATAAATCCTCAACAACATGAAAAAATGTTGCAAAAATGACTTCCTTCCGACAAACTTAACTTGTTTGAACCATAACTAAAGCGCCATTCCAAACTCAATTGGAGTTCAAACACATAATTAACTGAGTTTAGGACTGAAGAACATCACGAAGAGCGGGTGGGTACAAAAATATTTTGAGCATTTATCCATTGTTTCTTAAACCGTGAACCAAGCCACGCTACAACCCTTCAAGAGTCCTAATTGAAGCATGGGTTTGTTCGAAAGCATATTGTTACAAAAGGTATCCTGACTCCTGTAAGGCTTTACTCTAAATCCTGAGTTTAAATTTTCTTACAAAATTTCTTTACTTGTTAAAATGCATTTTCAAAACTTCAAGACAAGCATAAACTTTGCATTATTTGAATATCATTGTTTTCATATGGCTATTTGTTTGACAGCGGAGAAATTCACACAACGAATATCCGATGAACGAAAGCTCTCCCAGTTAACAAAATCACTTCGAGTGGGATGACACTTACAATGACAAATCTTCTACCAACAAGGGGGAATGACATGTCGCTATCTAAGCACACCTGGGTAGTCCAGTCAAGATTCCAAGAAATCTCTTAAGAAGTACAAAATAACCAGGGGCAGGTCTCCATCTCCATTACTTGGGGCATTGAACGCAAATCCCAACAAAGGGTTACGTACATTCAATTAGTTCCTGGCAATGCCATAAACACTTGCTACTAGGGGCAGTGACAAATCTCCCCAAAATCCTTCTCATATGATGATTCCCCAGCTAGATTTTCAATCTCTGAAAACCTCTTCCCAACTGAGTCGATTTTAAGAATCCTAGAGGATTTCTTCCAATGAAGTCGCTGCCTCTCCAACGGAGTAAGAAACAGGGTCTATTTCCCCAAAAAACGGCAAGATTCCCCAGATTTAGGTGGCCTCTTCGACTACAACATATCAAAGGACCACAACTCGTCTTCCCCAGTAGACTACTCTACAATCTCCAGCAAGTTACTGTGAAACCTGGACCCGACCAAATATCAATTCAACTTCGACTCCCCAGTAGAGCAACGGACGACTAAGACTCCTGAACTCTTTTCCCCAAGTAGGAATCAACACTCTATATAGAGCTTTCAACATCCCTCATCAGAGTTCTCCTCAAACAATAAAATAGGAATCCTCAGTGGAAACATTTTAAGCAAAGTTTGAAGACACACCTACTCTTCAACAATAATCCGGGATTTAATAACTCCCCAACACTTGTCAAGGATTTATTCTCCAAGACAAAATTACATTTCAACAATATTCATATCATATGCATACAAAATACATATAACACAAATCTCATTTATTTTGAGAACATCATTACACAATGCATACATCATGACATTTCATACAACTAACTCTTTACCTTTTTAGGAAAGATCAATCAACAGATAAAGGTCATCCTCTTTTGGAGTAGTAATCGTCCAAGATCCCTTCATCATCCTGCCGAGGTAGTAATCGTCTAAGATTCCTTCATCATTCTGCTGAGGTAGTAATCGTCCAAGATTCCTTCATCGTTCTGCTGAGGTAGTAATCATCCAAGATTCCTTCATCATCCTGTTGAGGTAGTAATCATCCAAGATTCCTTCATCATCCTGTTGAGGTAGTAATCATCCAAGATTCCTTCATTATCCTGCTGATGTAGTAATCGTCCAAGATTCCTTCATCATTTTGTTGAGGTAGTATTCGTCCAAGATTCCTTCATCATCCTGCTGAGGTAGTAATCGTCCAAGATTCCTTCATCATCCTGCTGAGGTAGTAATCATCCAAGATTCCTTCATTATCCTGCTGAGGTAGTAATCATCCAAGATTCCTTCATTATCCTGTTGAGGTAGTAATCGTCCAAGATTCCTTCATCATCCTGCTGAGGTAGTAATCATCCAAGATTCCTTCATCATTCTGCTGAGGTAGTAATCGTCCAAGATTCCTTCATCATCCTGCTGAGGTAGTAATCATCCAAGATTCCTTCATCATTCTGCTGAGGTAGTAATCATCCAAGATTCCTTCATCATTCTTCTGAGTTTTCATATACAATTCAGATATGCTCTAGGTACGGATGCCATCCTGATACTCATTCAGATTCAGCTGTCAGATACAGTTCAGATACACTCCAGATACGGATGCCATCGTGATACTCATTCAGATTCAGCTTTCAAATACAGTTTAGATATGCTCCAGATACGGATGCCATCCTGATATTCATTTAGATTCAGCTTTCAGATACAGTTCAGATAAGCTTCAGATACGGGTGCCATCTAAATACTCATTCAGCTTTCAGATACAGTTCAGATACACTCCAGATACGGATGCCATCCTGATACTCGTTCAGATTCAACTCTCAGATATGAGTTAGATATAATCCATTTATGGATATTATTCTGATACTCAATCCAACACATCCACTATTCCAGCATAAATCAACCAGAGATTTATTTTGACACTTCTTTTATTCCTACCAGCAATCATTTTGGATGGCATCTACAAGCCCATACCCAACAACTTTTCGTCTCCTCTCCAAATGGAATCTTTTAAGACCATTTCCTATACCATCAACCATCACATTATCGAGTGCAAATTTCTGGGCACTCTAATGTCCAATCATCTTCCACCTTTGAGTCACGAATGGCAAACTCGCCAGTCAAACTCTTCAGGCTTAAGAAGATTGAACAGGGGCAGCTGTTATTCCCTAAAATTTTCTATCTCATTTGTCAAGTATTTGCTCACAAGATCTTCTACAACGTCAAGTTTGCAGCACTGATACATCAATTTAGGCTTGAAATTGGCACATGGGCAAAATGGTAAATTGCATACTAGAAAGTCAAACTTTGACTTTTTGGTCAACATTACATCCCAAAGATCAAATTTCATCAAGACACTAAAGAATATCAAGCTTAATCATCAAGAAGTCAAGAAAGTCAAAAGTCAACTTGAAAAGTCAAGATTTCCAAGACTTAGAAATTTTCTAAGTGTTTTTATACATGATAATTTCATCACTTCATGCCATTCTTTCACCAAGATGTAAGAAGATTAAAAAGAAGCTTTCAACATAAAAGTTGTAGATCTCCACGATATCTACAACATTGCTTTACACAAATTCTCCTAAATATGCTTGGATCTCGAGTTATAAATTCATGAAGTCATGACATTTTCATTTAACACTTAGAGAAATTTTCAACAGTTTTGGTCAGGTTTTTATCCCAACTTCTTGGCCAATTTTCATTAAGTTCCAATTTTATTTAACAAAATTGATCAACATGAAAGTTATAGAGGGTGTTTCAAGCTTTCCAAAACATCCAAGAGCATGAATTTATCATATTTGAGCTAGGAGATACAAGGATCTAAAGTTGGACATTCATTCTTGATTTACAAGGCAGATTTGTGATGAATAAGGAACAAAAATCTTAGCCATGTTGAATAATATTTACTTTTCAGGCCTCTTGACTTGCAAATCTATCCATAATCAGATGTTTACACAATTGATTGAACCATTATCCAAGTGGTTCAAGTATTGTCCATTGCATCTTTCCATTTTTGGTACAAAGGCACCATTGTCATTCTTGCAAAGTTCACTTTAATCATAAAGTCAATTTCTTGAGCCTCTAACTTGTTGTTATAATCACACTCAACTTCTACAAGTCAGAACAAACATGTTTAAAGTGATCAACCACTTTAGATAGCTTGGTACAAGCATTGGAAACATGTTCTTCATGCTTGCTTAAAAAACAAACAAGATAACCATAACATGTGATTCAAAATCTGAGTTGTTTGAAGTCTCAAACCTTCTCTATAAATAGAGAGGAAAATTTCAAGAGAAAAGGTTAGAAAAAAAGAAGGGGAAACTAACACTCAAAATCATGATTGCTGTCAAAAACCAGAATTGCCCACAAATCCTCCATTTTTGAGCTTTGAAGTCCAAATCTTTCAATCTCATACCTTACAAGTTTTCTCAAACCAACCATCCAAACACTCCACATACATCATATAGAAGTTGTTCAAATATAAAAACAACTTCTGTAAAATCACTATCACCACTTCCTAAGCTCAACAACGGCCCATACATCAACTCAAACTCAAAGCACAAATTTCAGTTTCAAGGTAAGTTTTCTTGACTTTGAACTCTTCATACAAGCATCATTAATGGTTCATTTGTGAAGATAAAATGTAGATATAATTGCCTTGAAGCTAACCATACGCTTGCTTTTCATTTTCACTAACCATGTGTTGAGAACTAACTTTTACATGTAGCAAAACAATGATAAAAGCAAAAAACAGCAGTTATGCGTCGATATGAAATGCTATGAGTCGACACATACTATGTTCAAAATAGGTTATGACTCGACACGAAACACGTATGTGTTGATACGAAATGATTATGAGTCGATACGAAACCACTATGCATCGACTCATATTGATTTGTTTTGACTTCCAAGAGCATGAGCCAACACATGAGCCAATACGAAATCTGCACGAGCCAATACATGAGCCAATATATAAGCTCATGTGTCAGCTCATAAAACTTTGTTTTTTTAATCTTTTTTTTAATTTTATTTTTTTTTTATTTTTTATTTATACTTTTATTATTATTATTTTTATATAAAAAAAATCAAAAATATATATATTTTATTTAAATATGTACGCATACACTTTTGTTTTATTCCTTTTTTCTAAACTAAAAAAGACAAAAACATTATCTTATTAAATTCAATTTCATTTCTTAAAATTAATTTAATATTTAGACTTAGGTTTTATTTCAATTTGTTTATTTTGATTAAATTAATTTAGACATTAGGATTTTAATTAATTTCTTTTCAAATCAATTAGAACCTTCTTCATAAAAAAAACTTAAAAACACTTTCTCTTCTCTTTATATTTCTTTGTACATTTAATTATTTCGTACTATAATTATGTAATTGTCAAAGCCTTGTAATAGTAAATTAGGTTTATTTTCTTTCATCTCCCCATTTGTAAATTTGTACACCCCCTCCCCTAACAATGTAATAGCGTAGTAATTTTACTTTCCGCAATTTATCGCTTTAATATAAATGTTAGTAATTAGGGTTTGTATGGAAAGACTAAAATCAACAATTAGTAAACCCTAATTCAAGATAAACAATGCATGTAAATCAAATACACTTGCACACTTTCACCCCTAGGGTAAAATCCACTTAGTTGCCTTATAAATGGCCATATTACACATATGAGGTATCTTAGCAAAAACAAGCAAAAATACAAGATCATAGTCCCTCGACGATGCTACCTAAGTTGCCTTTCAAAATGATCTTAGTCCCTAAAGAAAAATGCTAAGATACCTTGCAACATTGCTAATCATGGTTGTACGATGACTCACGCCCGTTCCCTTTACATCCAAAGATAGGGTTACTTACCAAATCAATGGTAAGATAACAATGTCAAAGGAAAGAAGAAATGAACATGAAGGACTTTTAAGTAGGTAGAATGCTCCTAGTTACTTGCTTCATTTCAAAACCAAACATCCTTGTTAATTTCAAAACAAACACATACACTTTCAAAACATCTTACAAACTTGAAAACATTTTCAAAAGATTAAACACTTTATATACATTCTTCCGAACGAGAATCATTACAAAGCTTGCCCAAACGATGCGCCTTTTCAAAATACTTTCAAAAAACACACAAAGCACATTTTCAAACAAAAGCAAGTGATCTAGCAAGTAACTAAGGGCCCATGGAAAACCATGGATGGAAAGGGTGCTAATACCTTCCCTTTTCATAATTTACCCCCCGAACTCAAGAAACAATCTCAAAGGTCTTTCCTGTGCTTTTTCACCTTTCCTTTTGGATAAAAGAAAAGTTGGTGGCGACTCTTACTAACCGCAACATTTGCAATTAAACACAAAACCTTCAAGTCAGTTCTCCCACCGTATCACACATGTGTTTGGTCCCAATGTCAAGATATATGTGAATTTTAAAGTACCGGAGTTCTAAAAGTATAAGGGCAACACTTTCCCTCGTGCTCACTTGGTTATGTATGTAAGAAGAATGTCTACTCATACAGATGATCAGTGTCTGTTGATCCATTTCTTTCAAGACAGTATAACCGGTGCAGCATTGAAATGGTACATGAGCTTGGACAATGCCAGTATTCATTATTTTAATGACTTAGGTGAAGCATTTATCAGACAATACAAATACAATGTGGATATGGCGCCTGACCGTGATCAACTCAAGACCATGGTCACGAAGGATAAGGAATCATTCAAAGAATAGGCACAGAGATGGCATGAGGTAGCCTCCTATGTGATTCCTTCGATGGAAGAAAAAGAAATGACAAAGATATTCCTGAAAACACTTGGTGCATTCTATTATGAGAGAATAGTGCACCCAGTGATTTTACTGAAATGGTGGTGTGATACAGTGGGAAAGAACTGACTGAATTGGAATGTTGGTTTGTGTTTTGCGTTTGTTTTCGCAAAATGTCGCGGTGAGCAAGAGTCGCCACCGTCTTTTATTTTATCCAACAAAGAAAGGAAAAAAGCACAGAAAAATTCCTTTTTCGAGATGTTTCTCGGGTTCGGGAGGTAGATTATAGAAAGGAAAGGTGTTAGCACCCTTTCTATCTGTGGTTATCTACCTCTTAGGTACTTGCTCAAAGTGTTTTCAAAATTTTGCTTTTCTTTGTGTTTGTGGGTTTGAAAAGAGTTTTTGTTTGAAAGGAGTGTAAGTGCGAAAAGTTTTGTTTTGTTTTAAAAGGAGCAAGTACTTAAGAACCATCTACCTACTCGAAAAGGGAATTAATCTGTGCTAATGTCCTTTAGGAAATTATATCCCACTATTGAGGAGTAGGTAGCATCGTCGTTAGAGTATTAAGGGTCAATTCGATTAAGGGACGTGTGGTCACTAAAGCAATGTTAGGACGCCTTAGCAGTAACCCTAATGTCTTAGATCATTTTTTCCGAGGCAACCGTTTCGAGGCAACTTATGATCTTTGGACAAGAGGGCGACCTCTAAAACTTCCTATACTCAATGACCACATTCGAAGGTAACCAAGTGAGGTGTACCCTAAGAGTGCGCATGTGCGAGTGTATTGTTTTTCAGTTATTTATCTTTATACATGTCATGAGTGAGCTATGTTGATTTTAATTTCATACATTTGATCTTGTCATGCATTCCCTATTATCAAATAACTAACAGTTAATAGTTGCGGAATTTAAATTGCGGAAATTAAATCTAAACTATTACAAGGCGTCGGGTATTTACATCGCCAAAAACAAACCCTTTAATTTATATTGCGGAAAGTAAAATAAAGCGATAAATAATTAAAGTCCTAATTAAAATCTATTACATTCCAGAAGCAATTACAATATTGGATAAAATGATACGCGTGTGAAAAATTAAATCGGGCGAGTTTTTAGGGTTTTGACCCTTTTTATGAAAGAAAGAGATTTTTTGTTATTTTTTGAATTAAAAGAAACTAGATCTAAATTAACAATTAAATTAATTAATTAATGAAAATATTTTTGGATTTTTGAACATTTAAAGAAATAAAACAAATTAATTAAAAGTTAGCAAAAAAACCTAATTCTACATTAATTTTTAATTATTGAAAAATTGTTAATGTTATTTCCTAATTAAAACTAAATCAATTAAATTTATTTATTTACAAAAATAAAATGATGAATTTAATAAAAATAATATTTTTTTGTGTTTTCTGGTTTTATGAGGAAAAATTAATTAGTTAGTGATTTAAATAATAATTAACAAAACAATTAAATAAATAAAATATAAAAAGGATAGAAATAACCAAGGGGGGTATTGGGCCTGGAGGGAGGTGAAATCAGCATTTTGAGGCCCATTCACGCTGGAAGCCTGGTTTACCTTTGCAATTCTCCATGGCACGTTTACTAGGGAACATGGTGCACGTTCAATCTTGGCCTTTAGATTTGGCCTGGAGGCCATCTGGCGATTGGAAATTTAAGATCCACAGTAGGCTGCAATGCATGAGGTACACTGGAATGCTAGAAGGAAAATAATAACAAATATGTTAGGGACCAGGGATTCGAACCCAGGTCCCATTATCCAATGCACTAGCGCCTTCACCAACTGAGCTGTTATGTTTAATTATTAATGAAATAAACAATGATTATTATATGGAGAAAAAACTATTATGCCAGAATTATAACACAAAAACGCGCCATATTCAAACGAACCAATCCAGACACACCACGCCATAGTCCCTGTCGTTGGGACCGTGGCTAAAAGATTTTCCACCTATACCAACGGACAACCGTTCGTGGCTATATGTTGTGCCATCACCAAAATCCACCATGAGTCACAAAAATGCAATCTAGAGGCATGGTTTTACTCGCCTCTTCATCCCGGTTCTAATCATGGTCATTTTATTGGCCAATTCTTCCTGTAATGAAAACCTCTAGAAAAAAACCTAGAAAAATCTACAATGGCATTTCGCGATACAAGGCATAATAATGAAATTGGCTAATTTAGAAAGTTCACAAATGATGTGAGGAATTCAAATATGCAAACGTTTCTGAGAATAAATGCAAGAATGAAGCTTTACGAATCCATGATCATGGCGGATTCGAGGGACACTTACAGGGCTTTTGGAGGCAGGAGAGCACATGATCTTGATTGGTTCTACTTCAGAGAAGTGCCAGGAAGCGATTGGGATGCTTATTTGGTCCTGAAAATGCATCTAGTATGGATTTCAGTTTCACACTTTTTCAAGCTTTTTCTCAAGTTTGTTCTTGTGGTTTTTGCAGCCTCCTGGTCGTGTTCTTGTGTGCTTCATGTTGTATATGTAACAAGGATTGTATTAGGTTAAATCTTTGGGCTTGAATCCATGTGAATTGATGATTTGAGATTTGATATGATTCCTCCATTAAAGGCTTCCAATTTCTTTCCAAATCCAAGATTTTGTGCATGATATGGCTTGGCAAGAATTTGATTGTGTTCATGATGTCAATTAAGACCTATAATAATAAAAAAAGATTTCAAGTTATTAAGATTTGGATTTTATTTTCATTTAAATTGATTAAAAATGAATTAAATCAATAAAAATCAAATAAAATAGAAAAATTAACAAATTGGCACAAGACTGAAGATATGACACGCGTGTGGTGTGACAAGATCAAATCAAGTGGAAAAAAGTGGACCCTTTTGAAAAAATTTGAAGTTTTGGGGATAGTTGACTTTTGGCAATTTTGGAAAAATGCCCAACTTCAACAATGCATAACTTCTTCAATTTTGAACTTTTGGAAGTGTTATTTGACTTTTTAGAAACCTTGAGATGTCCTATAACCAACCCTTTTGGTCTCATCTCCTTTTTATATTCCATGCTCAAGTTATAAGTTTTGGAAAAAAAGGTGTTTTTGTTGACTTTCAAAAATGACCTATAATGTCCAAATTTGTAACTTTTTGTGAGTGCATTTATTGATCTTGGGGTGTGAAGATGGATTGTAGGAAATTGCATACTCTTAAAAATGAGCTTTGGATGGGTCATTTCTCATAATGTATGAGAAAGTTATGCTTGGTCAAAGTTGAGTTGACTTTTCCTACAAAACCCTAATTTAGCAACTTTTGAATCTTGATGAAACTTGAGCAATCCTTGATGAATCATGATCAAACCTTGATACAATGATGAATTATCCTTCAAAATGATAATGTTGACAAAAAATCTTGAGGTTTGACTATTTTTAGGCCACAGTTGACTTTTGCCCTAACACAGTCGATTTTTGGACCTTTTGAGCAATTGACTGACCAAACTTCCTCTGCAAGGCTTGAAATTTGACATGGATGGTATTATGAACATTTTAGGACATTGGGGAGAACTTGAGTTCATTTGGATGCAAGGACCTTGATGCAACACAAAACCCTAATTTGAGATTGACTGCCTTAGGAGATGATTTGACTGTCCAACTGTTGAGCAATTTGAGCCACTTGAAGATTATTCTTGACATGTCTTGAGAAATATGGGAGGGAAAATTTTTGGGTACAACAGTTGCCCCTGTTCAATTTTCTTAAACCTGAGGATATAGATTGGCTTTCGAGCCTTTCGTGATCCGAAGGTGGAAGATAATTGAACACTAGAGTGCCCAAAAATTTGCACTCGCATGGAGTAGTATCAGCATTGTGATGTTGGGAATGGGCTTACAGATGCCATTTGGAGATTGTTGGTAGGAGGATGGGCTTACAGATGCCATCTGCAGGAGTGTCGATCGCATAAGAGATTCCTTAGCGAGAACTTGCATACTTGTTGTTTGTAGAAGATTCCGCTGGGGAAGTCTAACTTTTGTTGAGATTTAGGAACTTGCCTATACTTCAACTGAGAGAATGCCTCGGCTGAGTCTTAAGAACTTTTCCATAATTCAATTTGGGGGAAACATCTTCATCAAGATCTAGGAACTGTCTAGTCTTCAACGTAGTATACCATTGAGATTGTAGAACTCGTCCCCACTTTGACGGAGGAAAACATCAAGATCTAAGAACTGACTAGTATTCAACGTAGTATACCGTTGAGGTTATAGTACTCGTCCACACTATGACGTAGAGAAACATCTTCATCAAGATCTAGGAATTGTCTGGTCTTCAACGTAGTATACCGTTGAAATTACAGAACTCGTCCACACTATGACGGAGGAAAACATCAAGCTCTAGGAACTAACTAGTATTCAACGTAGTATACCGTTGAGGTTATAGTACTCATCCACACTATGACGTAGGTAAACATCTTCATCAAGATCTAGGAACTGTCTGGTCTTCAACGTAGTATACCGTTGAGATTGTAGAACTTGTCCACACTATGACATAGGAAAACATCAAGATCTAGGAACTGCCTGATCTTCAACGTAGTATACCGTTGAAACTACAGAACTCGTCCACGCTATGACATAGGGAAACATCTTCATCAAGATCTAGGAACTGTCTGGTCTTCAACGTAGTATACCGTTGAAATTACAGAACTCGTCCACACTAAGATGGAGGAAAACATCAAGATCTAGGAACTGCCTGATCTTCAACGTAGTATACTGTTGAAACTACAGAACTTGTCCACACTATGACTTAGGGAAACATCTTCATCAAGATCTAGGAACTGTCTGGTCTTCAATGTAGTATACCGTTGAAATTACAGAACTCGTCCACACTATGACGGAGGAAAATTGTCTTCTTTGACTGGTTGTCTCTTTTGAAAGGTTGACTCCATTGACGGGTTGTCTCCATTGATGGGTTGAGAGTTTAACTGCATCTTTCCTGAAAGGTAAAGATCAGTCATATGCAATGCATGATATGGATCAAGCAATGATGTTCTTAATATAAACGAGATTGTATTGTAGGATGCATACGTGCATGTATCATGATGTATGGAAATGTAATGTTTTAGCTGGGGAAAATAAATCCCGGATAGCTGCTGGAGAATAGAATTAAATTCTTGATTTCCGCTGGGGATGATGAACGAAGATGATAAACTTGCAGGAGAGGATAACTCCGTTAGGGAATAAACTGATGAAGAGATTTCTCTGTGGGGAGAGATATTCTGCTGAAGATTTTAACGATAAACTTCGCTGGGGATTCCACTGATAAGCTCCGCTGGGGATTTCAATGATAAACTCCGTAGGGGATAGATTACCGTTGCTGGTGATATTGAATCTATTGAGGGTTGAAGTCCTGCTTGTAAAAGGAAAGAACTTCGTTGGGGATGATCTTTCGGTTGCAACTTGATGGGGATAACCCTGTTAAACTTTTATGGGGATAACCTTCTGAATTTGGCTGGGGAGATTTATTTTGTACTCCGCTGGGGGTAAGCTTCCCAAGTCTACTGGGGATGATGCCTCATCTTCATTGGGGAAGCTTTTTAGACTGTGCCGGGGAAATATTGACTCCACTGGGGGGATCTTGCATTCTGCGGGGAACATTCTTATACTCCGTTGAGGAATATTAATACTTCCAGGGATACTCTGATACTTGCTGGGGAATATTTTTATACTCCGCTGGGGAATATTAAGACCTTCTAGGGATACCAAGCCTTTTTAGGGCTGATGGTAGACTAACTCTGCTTGGGGAGAGTATTGCTGATTTGTACATAGTTGCAAGTCTCAGCTGGGAGAGCTACCATTACTGCCTTATTCTGCGGGGAGTGAAAGTATTTTAGCCATATTCTTTAGCTGAATATACCTTGGTACCTGGTGGACAGAGCAACTTGTACAGTTTGGACAATTCTTATTTGCCCCTGTTTCTACTATTACCAGTAATTCATCTTTCATTTCGCATGTAAATATTTATGATCAGCAATTAATGTCAAATGCATATATCAAAAATGATATTTAGACGTTCTTTGCAAAACAAAACAGATAAAGGAAAACAGTTTGAAATTTGTCTGAAAATGATTTGTATTGATTTTTTAAGTTTGGCTTGTAAATAGGTGCTTCGATACAAGAGGCTGACGTCCTAGTAAGAGAACTCCGCCGAACAAATAGAGTTTATACAATTTGTAAAAAAGAAAACAAAACAGCTATGTGAATAATCCCACTGGGTTCCAACTCTGTTATTGCCTTTATGTCTTCGAGCATCTCATCACTTTGCTACTAGTTGAAGATGAATCAGATTGATTAGTGTCGTCCGAGCTTCATAGTTGATACCGGAGTCCGGATGCAAGGTGATATAATGAGAAATAGTGTTACGCTTTAATCCCTAATTTTTGCTTGTACCTCCCTTTCGGGTTTTTAGTCCACCGGGATACCCTTTTTTGCCCAAGCCGCCTTTTCAGGTTTTCGACTTGCCGGGTATACAGATTTTTTCATTTTCATCCCTTATTTTTGCCCGAACCCTTTTGGTTCGCCGGGAAGCCCTTATTTTTTCCTAGGCCAGTCAACCTAGCGGGTCTTTGATTATGCATAGTATCTTTTCACTATGTCTGCATTGACAGGGTGAGGAAGGTCGTCACCATCCATGGTGGTTAGAATCATTGCTCCTCCTGAGAAAATGTTCTTAACCACGAATGACCCTTCATAAGTAGGGGTCCATTTTCCCCTGGGATCACCTTGAGGTAAGATAATGCGCTTGATTACCAGATCCCCAACTTGATACTCTTGTCGTCTAACTTTCTTGTTAAATGCTTTGATCATCCGTTTTTGGTACGTCTGACCATGACAAATAGCAGTAAGTCTCTTTTTGTCGATTAGGTTCAGCTGATCAAGTCGGGTCTGGATCCAGTCATCTTCACTCAAACCTTCATCCTTCATAATCTGAAGAGAGGGTATCTGAACTTCAATGGGAAAGACTTCCTCCATGCCATAAACCAAGGAATAGGGTGTTGCCCCTGTTGACGTTCGTGCTGAGGTACGGTATCCATGAAGAGCAAATGGCAACATCTCGTGCCAATCTTTGTATGTCACTGTCATCGTCTGCACAATCTTCTTAATGTTCTTATTAGTCGCTTCGACAGCCCCATTCATCTTCGGCCGGTAGGGAGAAGATTTGTGATGCTGTATCTTGAATTGCTCGCAGAGCTCAGTGATCATCTTGTTGTTAAGATTGGTACCATTGTCCATAATGATCCTCTCTGGTACAACGTATCGACAGATCAGATTGTGCCAAATAAACCGTGCCACAAAGTTCTTGGTTACAGTAGCAAAGGAAGCCGCTTCAACCCATTTTGTAAAGTAATCAATCGCTACTAGGATGAAACAATGTCCGTTAGATGCCGTAGGTCTGATCTCGATGATCATATCAATGCCCCACATTGCAAAAGGCCAAGGTGCCATCAAAATGTTCAGAGGAACTGGAGGTATGTGCACCTTATCAGCATAGACTTGGCATTTGTGACATGTCTGAGAATGCTGATAACAGTCGGCTTCCATTGTGGACCAGTAATATCCTGCCCAAAGGATTTTCTTTGCCACAGTGTGTCCACTGGAATGAGTTCCGAAAGTACCTTCATGTAACTCCTCCATGATCCTTTCTGCTTCATTCTTATCCACACATCTCAGTAAGGTTGAATCACGGTTACGCTTGTAAAGGATGCCATTGCTGATGAAGAACTTCGCCGCAAACCTCCTCAGAAACTTCTTGTCATTAACAGATGCACCCTCGGGGTACTCCTGAGCTTCAAGATGCCTTTTCACCTCCTGAAACCAGGGTTTATCTGCCACCTCTTCAGTCTCAATATCGCAGCAATGTGCAAGTTCATCCAACCTTTCAATGATGATCCGGGGAGCTTCGTTGTCCCAATTGACTTTGAACATAGAAGACATTGTAGCCAGCGCGTCCGCTAACTGATTCTCCTCTCTGGGGAAGTGTTCAAAGGTGATCTCCTTGAAATGGGGAAGCAATGTCAACACATACTCCTTGTAAGGAATAAGATTTGGGTGTTTCGTATCCCACTCGCCTTTGATCTGACTGACCACGAGAGCGGAATCTCTGAAGACACTCAGAAACTTAATCCTTAGGTCAATTGCTGCTCGAAGACCCATGATGCACGCTTCATACTCCGCCACATTGTTGGTGCAGTTGAAACATAGTCGGGCGGTAAACGGAGTATGAGAGCCTTTAGGAGGTATGATCACAGTGCCAATGCCATTACCCAAAGTGTTCGAAGCTCCATCAAAATACATAGACCATCGGGATCCTTCCTCAGGTCCTTCATCCGGTCCAGGTGTCTCACGATCAGTTACCAACATGATATTCTCGTCTGGAAATTCGAAGTTTATAGACTGGTAATCATCCACTTCCTGATGTGCCAAATGGTCTGCTAATACACTTCCCTTAATTGCCTTCTGGGTCGTATACTGGATATCATACTCAGACAAGATCATCTTCCATCTTGCTATTCTTCTGGAAAAAGCAGGCTTTTCGAAGATATACTTGATTGGATCTATCTTTGATATCAACAGAGTAGTGTGAGTCAGCATATACTGTCTCAGCCGGCGAGCAGCCCATGCCAAAGCGCAACAAGTTTTCTCAAGCAGTGAGTATCGGGTCTCACAGTCGGTAAACTTTTTGCTAAGGTAATAAGTAGCATGCTCTTTTCGGCCAGACTCGTCATGCTGCCCCAGCACACACCCCATTGAGTTATCGAGTACAGTCAAGTATAAGATCAGAGGTCTCCCTTCAACTGGTGGCATCAGGATGGGTGGCTCTTGGAGATATTCTTTGATCCTTTCGAAAGCGGCCTGGCATTCATCGTTCCAACGTACTACTTGATCTTTCTTCAGTAACTTGAAGATTGGCTGACAAGTAGCAGTTAGGTGCGAGATAAATCAGGAAATATAATTCAGTCGTCCCAGAAAGCCTCTGACTTCTTTCTCTGTTTTGGGAGCTGGCATCTCCTGTATGGCTTTCACTTTTGC
Organism: Vicia faba; assembly: GCA_948472305.1. Taxonomy (NCBI): domain Eukaryota; kingdom Viridiplantae; phylum Streptophyta; class Magnoliopsida; order Fabales; family Fabaceae; genus Vicia; species Vicia faba. The sequence continues at coordinate 286,543,730 of OX451740.1, read as the reverse complement.
AGGATCCACTTGAATACCTTTGTCGCTTACAACAAAACCTATCAGCTTACCAGACCTCACCCCGAAGGTGCACTTGTTCGGGTTCAACCTCAGCTTGTACAATTTCAACCTGTCAAACAGCTTCTGCAGATGGTCAAGGTGTTCTTCCTTAGTATGGGACCTTGCAATCATATCGTCAATGTATACTTCAATTTCATGATGGATCATGTCATGAAACAAAGCAACCATGGCACGCTGATATGTTTCCCCAGCATTATTCAGTCCAAAAGGCATGGCCTTGTAGCAAAAGGTAGCCCACTGAGTAATAAAGGTCGTCTTCTCCATGTCTTCGGGAGCCATCTTTATTTGATTATAACCGGAGAAACCATCCATAAAGGAGAATACCTTATGCTGAGCGGTGTTGTCAACCAGAACGTCAATGTGAGGTAAAGGGAAATCATCCTTGGGGCTTGCCCTGTTCAGATCCCTGTAGTCAACACACAGTCGAACCTTACCATCTTTCTTCGGCACAGGGACCACGTTGGCCACCCACTGAGGGTAAGAAGTAACTACTAGAAAACCAGCGTCAAATTGTTTCATAACCTCAGCCTTGATTTTCTCAAACATCTCTGGGCGCATTCGGCGGACCTTCTGTTTCACGGGAGGACAGTCTTCCTTAGTAGGCAGGCGGTGAACCACAATATCAGTATCCAAACCAGGCATATCTTCGTAAGACCAGACAAAGATCTCAACATAGTCACGCAGCATTTGAATCAACCGTTGTTTCACACTAGGCTCCAGATTGGCGCCAACCTTGACTTCCTTCTTGTCTGTCTCAGTATCCATATTCACTGATTCCACTGGCTCTTCATGTGGCTGAATAACCCTCTCTTCTTGGAGTAACAGTCTTGAAAGTTCACCAGGCACTTTGCAATCATCTTCACCTTCGTCTTCGGCTAAGTTGATCGGATTTTCGAAGTCATAACTGGCAGCAGCAGAGTCGTTACCAGTGAGATCCAGAGTGGATGTGGACCTGTATATGTGAGTGTGTGTAAAATAGCTGTTTTGCAATATATAATTAAAAGAAAAACAAGGAGCGCAAAAATTTGAAATGCAAGAAACGCCCAATGCTTTTATTAATGATATATGAAAATGACACACAAAAGCTCTCATAAATGAAGCCACGGTGCCCCGGGTAAGACACCGGGCCATAAAGTTTAAAACATTGTCTGTTACATATTCAAAACAAGAAGTTTCATTACTGGGTGATAACTGAAATGGGCATATAATCCTTCGTTGTCCAGTTGCTTAATCCACCATGGGCAGTCGGGTAGATCCAACTGTCAATATCAAACTCTTCATCATTGTCATCTCTGATAGCATTCACCCCTGCATCTTGTTTAGGCTTTTCTAGTGCCCCGAACTCGATCTCCTTCGCATCAATCAAGTTTTGTACCTTGTTCTTCAGAACCCAACAATCATCTGTATTATGCCCCGGGCTATCAAAGTGAAAAGCACAGCGGGCATTAGGGTTATACATTGGTGATGTTGTATTTGGATTCTTCGGAGCTTCCTTTAGAACCACCAGATTAGTCTCCGGAAACTGTGGTAGAATCTGAGACAAAGTCATGCTGATACGGGTGAATTGCCTTCGAGGTCTCTCATCCTTCTGTTGGTTGTTGTGCTGAGGAGCACAAGCAGGTTTTGAAATAACAACCGCATTCACAGCTTGACGGCGTTCAGGTCTATTTTGGTTTCTTGAACTGTAGACAACACTGGACTCTTTCTTGAATGGCTTCTTCTCAGTGCTTGACGAGGCACCCTTTTGTATCTTACCATCCTTAATACCAGCTTCTATCCTTTCACCGATCAAAATAAGCTCTGTAAACCCAGACAAAGAGCTTCCGATTAGATGGTTGAAAAATGGACCAGACAGGGTCCCCAGAAACATGTCCACAAGCTCCCGATCATCCAAAGGTGGTTGCACCCTTCCGGCGAGGTCTCTCCATTTTTGAGCATAATCCTTGAATCCTTCACCCGTTCCCATTGACATACCCTGGAGTTGGGTACGCGTAGGAGCAAGGTCGGAGTTATACTGATACTGCCTGTAGAATGCAGTAGCCAAATCTTCCCAGCTGTGGATATTGGCTTCGTCCAACTGATAGAACCACTCAAGCTGAGTCCCTGAGAGACTGTCTTGAAAGAAATGGATCCATAAGTTTTTATCAGTGGTATACGGCTGAATCTTCCTCACATATGAGCGGAGGTGCAGCTTCGGACAAGAAACTCCATCATACTTAGCAAAGGCTGGTGCCTTGAATTTTTGGGGAATCACCACCCCAGATGATAGACCTAGATCTCTGAAGTCCAGACCAGGCACCTTCTGAATTTCCATAGCACTCAATCGGTCTTCCAATTGCTTGTATCTATCCTCGGCAGGAGGATATTGTTCTTCGTCATAGTCCGTCTCGTTGTCGGAGACCACAGGGCTAGGAGCCCTCCTTTCTTCTTGACTACCTTTCCCTCCAGATGAGGTGGTCAGATCAACTTCATTCTGTAGCCTGTTTCCAAACTTGTGCCCTGTGTTAAACAGGATTGTCCTCTTCTTCTTCTTCTTCTTCTCTTTCAGAATCAACGTCTTCAGGTCTTGTTGGCCCTTAGCTAGGTTCATGAACAACTCTTGAAATTGGGTATTCTGGGCCTGGAGGGCCTTGATGGCTTGCTCAGTTGAAGGTTCAGCAGACATGATGAGTGCTGAAATAAACAGCAAAGAAGATAAGAGACCTGTAATGGGTACCTGTTTATGAAGTGCATGGGATGAAATGCGTATGATTATGATTTCAAAGACAATCGGGAGATCCAAATTTGTAAACAAGAAAGGAAACACACTTTATTAGATTTAAACTTCAAAATTCAAATTGTTCAACTGATGCCCTCAGAGCATTACAAGAATGGAAATACTGAAAAGTAAATAAAAACTGGAAAGGAAATCATCAAAGGTCCATCAATGCTCACATGGTCTCTTCTTCTCAATGCGGACATAGTCGTTAAGAATTCGCTCGTTCTCCAACTGCCTAGTCAGCTTCTGGATCTTTTGCTCTTGCTCGTTGAACTTCTCTCGGTAGGAATCCCGTTCATCCCTCAGCTGCATCCAAGACCTTTTCAATGCCCCAATGTCAGTGGGCATATAAGGATGGAGGATGGTTGGAAGAACCCCTTCTTCATTAGCAACTTCAAGAGTGACAGGCTGGACGACTTCATATGGCATACCCAGCTTTTGGGCACGGATACGGACCCATCTGAGATATGGCTCCATCGGAAGTGAAGTCTTTGGGCCCAGCTCATGTGGATCAGATTGGTGAACTCTATCCCAAGCCCTTATGAATCTGCGACGCTGCTCGTCGCTATCCCCTTGAAAATCAAAGATGATATTAGGCATTAGCACCTCATGAGGTCCTTCTCTTCTGGATCTTCCAAACTGACAGAGAGCTAAGCATGGGTTGTAAGAAATCCCATCATGGGTTCCTATCAGTGGGACATTAGGATACTCCCCACAGCGATCAATGATAGTCACCTCGTCCATACCCTTGAGATTCCAGATAATGTCGTTATGAGAGAGAGACATCACCCTATAAGCTCAGCCCATTCCTTCTTTGTTCTTCAGTACTGACTTAGGGAGGTGCGAAATAAACCACCTCGATAATAAAAGAGCACATCACATCAAGGTTCCCTGCTTAGAGCTGATGAAGAATGTCACCCAAGAGAGTGGGTACAGGGTTCTGAGAGATGAAGATCTTTATCGCATTCACATCAACAAAAGTGTCAGGATTCAGAAACAATACTAGACCATAAATCAGAAGAGCCAGAATATCCTCAAACGCCTTAAAGTCTAGACTATCCCAGAAATAGTTAACCTTACCAACCAAGAACTTAGTCAGAAATCCCTTTGCTCCACTTCTAGTCTCGCAATTAGCCATTACCTCCTCTTTGGTCAAATGAAGGGCTGCAACAATTTCTTCGGGCCTAAGGGTCTTCTCCCACCCAGTAAACGGGGTCTGCTCCAGAACAGAGATACCGAGCAGCTCATATAACTCTTCTAGGGTGGGAACCAGCTGATAGTCTTGAAAAGTAAAGCAATGGTATAGCGGATCATAGAACTGAACCAGGACACTCATCATCTGCTCGTCCAATTTGGAGGTGACCAAACTGAGAAGAGAACCATGCCCCCTGATGAAGGAAGTAGTGTCAGGCATCTTGGCAACCAACTCTTTAAGCAAGGTAGGGACTTGGACAAAGTTGATCCGGATGGTATTCTTACGCATGGGCATCATGATGACCTACAAAACAGAATAAAGATGAATCCCTCCTGTCTTTGAAATAGGTTAGTCCAATGCAAGATGTATGAAATGTTATGATGTCATGATGTCATGATAGTAGGCACACCACAAGTATCCACAAATAGCAAACATGATAAAGGCACACAAGTCACACAAAAGAGCCCTTAGATTTCAGGCTGGCAAGGAGCTTAGGTACTACCCTCTTTCAGTTCAGTTGGTTTAAACCTGTCCTAAAAATAGTAACCGGGTTCTAGAGGATCTCAATATCACTGACTACCCTCGATCGGTCATAATTCTAGCTTAGCAACCTTTTCTTGCAACCAGAATCATCGCGAGAGTTTAGTCTCAGTGAGTGTAGCATACTGCTACTGTTCTATGGCCAAGTTGGTCAATTTAAGGTTCTAAGGTCAGTTGGTGCTTAATGACCCCTTAGAAGACCCATATTCTCCTCGTTCCAACACAAGGGATATCGGTACAGACTAAAGTGCCACACCAACGTAGTTACTGCTTCAACAGTGTCGGTCTACGCCGGACAGTTCCCTCACAGTTTATTGCTACTCACCTAAAGGGTATCCCCAGATCCGGGTTAGGATCTATAGAACTCCGATACAAACCCATAAATGTAAATCATACAAAGCATACAATTGAAAACACAATGATCTAATCCTAAGGTACACCTCACTTATATATTTCCCAAGCAGAGTCGCCAGTTCTGTGATACAGTGGGAAAGAACTGACTGAATTGGAATGCTGGTTTGCGTTTTGCGTTTGTTTTAGCAAAATGTCGCGGTGAGCAAGAGTCGCCACTGTCTTTTATTTTATCCAACAAAGAAAGGAAAAAACCACAGAAAAATTCCTTTTTTGAGATGTTTCTCGGGTTCGGGAGGTAGATTATAGAAAGGGAAGGTGTTAGCACCCTTTCTATCTGTGGTTATCCATGGGCTCTTAGGTACTTTCTCAAAGTGTTTTCAAAATTTTGATTTTCTTTGTGTTTGTGGGTTTGAAAAGAGTTTTTATTTGAAAGGAGTGTAAGTGCGAAAAGTTTTGTTTTGTTTTAAAAGGAGCAAGTACTTAAGAACCATCTACCTACTCGAAAAGGGAATTAATCTGTGCTAATGTCCTTTAGGAAATGCTATCCCACTATTGAGGAGTAGGTAGCATCGTCGTTGAAGTATTAAGGGTCAATTCGATTAAGGGACGTGTGGTCACTAAAGCAATGTTAGAACACCTTAGCGGTAACCCTAATGTCTTAGATCATTTTTTCCGAGGAAACCGTTTCGAGACAACTTATGATCTTTGGACAAGAGGGCGACCTCTAAAACTTCCTATACTCAATGACCATGTTCGAAGGCAACCAAGTGAGGTGTACCCTAAGAGTGCGCATGTGTGAGTGTATTGTTTTTCCGTTATTTATCTTTGTACATGTCATGAGTGAGCTATGTTGATTTTAAGTTCATACATTTGATCTTGTCATGCATTCCCTATTATCAAATATCTAACAGTTAATAGTTGCGAAATTTAAATTGCGGAAATTAAATCTAAACTATTACAAGGCGTCGGGTATTTACATCGCCAAAAACAAACCCTTTAATTTAAATTGCGGAAAGTAAAATAAAGCGATAAATAATTAAAGTCCTAATTAAAAGCTATTACATTCCGGAAGCAATTACAATATTGGATAAAATGATACGCGTGCGAAAAATTAAATCGGGCGAGTTTTTAGGGTTTTGACCCTTTTTATGAAAGAAAGAGATTTTTTGTTATTTTTTGAATTAAAAGAAACTAGATCTAAATTAACAATTAAATTAATTAATTAATGAAAATATTTTTGGATTTTTGAACATTTAAAGAAATAAAATAAATTAATTAAAAGTTAGTAAAAAAACCTAATTCTACATTAATTTTTAATTATTGCAAAATTGTTAATGTTATTTCCTAATTAAAACTAAATCAATTAAATTAATTTATTAACAAAAATAAAATGATGAATTTAATAAAAATAATATTTTTTTGTGTTTTCTGATTTTATGAGGAAAAATTAATTAGTTAGTGATTTAAATAATAATTAACAAAACAATTAAATAAATAAAATATAAAAAGGATAGAAATAACCAAGGGGGGTATTGGGCCTGGAGGGAGGTGAAATCAGCATTTTGAGGCCCATTCACGCTGGAAGCCTGGTTGACCTTTGCAATTCTCCATGGCACGTTGACTAGGGAACATGGTGCACGTTCAATCTTGGCCTTTAGATTTGGCCTGGGGGCCATCTAGCGCCTGGAAATTTGAGATCCACAGTAGGCTGCAATGCATGAGGTACACTGGAATGCTGGAAGGAAAATAATAACAAATATGTTGGGGACCTGGGATTCGAACCCAGGTCCCATTAGCCAATGCACTAGCGCCTTCACCAACTGAGCTATTATGTTTAATTATTAATGAAATAAACAATGATTATTATATGGAGAAAAAACTATTATGCCAGAATTATAACACAAAAACGCGCCATATTCAAACGAACCAATCCGGACACACCATGCCATCGTCCTTTTCATTGGGACCGTGGTTAAAAGCTTTTCCACCTATACCAACGGACAACCGTCTGTGGATATATGTTGTGCCATCTCTAAAATCCACCATGAGTCACAAAAATGCAATCTAGAGGCATGGTTTTACTCGCCTCTTCATCTCGGTTCTAATCATGGTCCTTTTATTGGCCAATTCTTCCTGTAATGAAAACCCCTGGAAAAAAACCTAGAAAAATCTACAATGGCATTTCACGATACAAGGCATAATAATGAAATTGGCTAATGCAGAAAGTTCACAAATGATGTGAGGAATTCAAATATGCAAACGTTTCTGAGAATGGATGCAAGAATGAAGGTTTACGAATCCATGAGCATGGGGGATTCGAGGGACACTTACAAGGCTTTTGGAGGCAGGAGAGCACGTGATCTTGATTGGTTCTGCTTCAGAGAAGTGCCAGGAAGCGATTGGGATGCTTATTTGGTCCTGAAAATGCCTATAGTATGGATTTCAGTTTCACACTTTTTCAAGCTTTTTCTCAAGTTTGTTCTTGTGGTTTTTGCAGCCTCCTTGTCGTGTTCTTGTGTGCTTCATGTTGTATATGTAACAAGGATTGTATTAGGTTAAATCTTTGGGCTTGAATCCATGTGAATTGATGATTTGAGATTTGATATGATTCCTCCATTAAAGGCTTCCAATTTCTTTCCAAATCCAAGATTTTGTGCATGATATGGCTTGGCACGAATTTGAGTGTGTTCATGATGTCAATTTAGACCTGTAATGATCAAAAAGATGTCAAGTTATTTATGTTTGGATTTTATTTTGATTTAAATTGATTAAAAATGAATTAAATCAATAAAAATCAAATAAAATAGAAAGATTAACAAATTGGCACAAGACTGAAGATATTTCACGTGTGTGGTGTGACAAGATCAAATCAAGTGGAAAAAAGTGGGGCCTTTTGACAAAATTTGAAGTTTTGGGGATAGTTGACTTTTGGCAATTTTGGAAAAATTCCCAACTTCAACAATGCATAAATTCTTCAATTTTGAACTTTTGGAAGTGTTATTGGACTTTTTAGAAACCTTGAAATGTCCTATAACCAACCCTTTTGGTATCATCTCTTTTTGATATTCCATTCTCAAGTTATAAGCTTTGGCAAAAAAGGTGTTTTTGTTGACTTTCAAAAATGACCTATAATGTCCAAATTTGTAACTTTTTGTGAGTGCATTTCTTGAACTTGGGGTGTGAATATGGATTGTAGGAAATTGCATCCTCTTCAAAATGAGCTTTGGATGGGTCATTTCTTATAAAGTATGATAAAGTTATGCTTGGTCAAAGTTGAGTTGACTTTTCCTACAAAACCCTAATTTAGCAACTTTTGAATCTTGATGAAACTTGAGCAATCCTTGATGAATCATGATAAAACCTTGATCCAATGATTAATTATCCTTCAAAATGAGAATGTTGACAAAAAATCTTGAGGTTTGACTATTTTTAGGCCACAGTTGACTTTTGCCCTAGCACAGTCGATTTTTAGACCTTTTGAGCAATTGACTGACCAAACTTCCTCTGCAAGGCTTGAAATTTGACATGGATGGTCTTATGAACATTTTAGGACATTGGGGAGCACTTGAGGTCATTTGGATGCAAGTACCTTGATGCAACACAAAACCCTAATTTGAGATTGACTGCCTTAGGAGATGATTTGACTGTCCAACTCTTGAGCAATTTGAGCCACTTAGATATTATTCTTGACATGTATTGAGAAATATGGGAGGGAAAATTTTGGGGTACAACAGGTTGGAATGGGTGTTTGTTTGGAAGAGGCAATGAGAGAAGGTCGTCTCACAAAAAGGGAAAGTTCCAACAATGTGAAGAAGTCATTTTATGGATTTATTAAAAATAAAGAAGGGGAAGCAAATGTTGTGATTCAAGAAAGAAGGGTTAGCACCTCTAGAAGAAATCACCAGCATCCTCAGCAGATTTCCTCAGTAATTGTGGTTGTAAATGCAGCTCTGACTACAGTTGATTATCAAAGGCCAGCCCCTCAGGGAAGCGAAGGACAGAGTTAGAGAAGAGAACCTTTTGACTTTATCCCTATGAGTTATGCAGAGCTACTTCCATCATTGATTCAGAAAAAGTTGGTCCAGACTAAGCCATCTCCTGTTGTACCATCCCTTTTACCTTCGTACAACAAGGTAGATCAGACGTGCCCTTTCCACCAGGGTGCACTGGTACATAACGTAGAACATTGTTACCCTCTAAAATCCTAGGTACAAATAATGGTTAGATCTAGCCTTTTGTCCTTCAAAGATGTCAGTCTAAATGTAAAAGATAACCCTCTCCTAAAACATTGAGGAACGAATGCTATTAACATGGTTGTGGGTTGTCCAAGGGACTTCCGCATTTATGATATTAACCTAGTGAGAGGGGACTTAGTGAAGATGCATGTAGACCTTTTCGAGTTTAGTTACTATACTCATGACCATGCTGGTTGTGGTGTCTGTAGTACTAATATACAAGGTTGTGATAAGATAAAGGTTGATTTGCAAGAGATGATGGATGAGGGCCTCATCTATATAATCATGCCTAGAGAAGAGTATTAAGAAGAAGTAAACATGGTTTCTAGATTTCCTGGAGAGTTCATAATTTTTGATATGGAACACACGAATGATGATCTCGTACAAATACATGCTACTTTCTGCCACATGGCTGGTCAGGTAGAGCACCATTACAGATCTTGAGGATTGTTGCAGGGACTCCCGAGGATGTTAAATTGTGAGAAAAGGTATTCAATTGTTGTTAGATAATGGAACCATCAAGGTTTCAGGGCAAAGAGACAATTACTATGAGGTTAACGAGATTGAAGTTGAGGAAGAATCAGATGATGATGAGTATGCTTCCGCAGATGAATTCTTCTCCTCAAATGAGGATTTATTCTCTGTTGATGACTATTTGATGAATATATTGTTTGAATAAGGTGTGAATGTGATCGTGCCGTGTTTCAATGATTCTACCCCTATTGAAATTTAATACTGTCGTAAGCCAGTTGTTGCCCCTGTGGTGATTTGCTTACCAGGGCCCATTCCTTACAAATCCAACAAAGTTGTACCGTACAAGTATAATGCTACAATTTTAGAGGATGGTGTGTAAGTTCTCATCCATCCTACGTCTAATATTGGAAATATCACTGAAAATAGTAGGGTCACTCGCAGCAGTCGTATGTTTGCACCCGTTGTTCGGGGAATTGAAGATGCTGGAACAAAGGTTGTGGAGAGAGTTGAAGATAAGAAGACTGCAGGGGAGTCCAGTGGTGCTACCTTGTAGAAGGACGTAGTTGATATTTTGAAAATAATCAAAATGAGCGACTATCGAATTATGGATCAGTTATTGCAGACTCCTTCAAAAATATCTATCTTGGCATTATTAATGAATTTCGCCGCTCATAGGGAATCCTTAATAAGGGAGTTGGACCAGGATTTTGTAGAGTATGATATGCCGTTAGATCAATTCAATTGTGTGGTAGGTAATATTACATCATGTAATAACCTAAGCTTTTGCGATGAAGAATTGCCTGATGAGGGGAAGAATCAGAATTTGGCCCTCCACATATCCATGAACTGCAAAAGTGATTCATTATCAAATATGTTGATTGATAATGGATCCGCCTTGAATATGATACTGAGGAGTACACTAATGAAGTTGAAATATCAAAGGGCTCCTATGCGCCCAAGTGGTATTATTGTTAAAGCTTTCGATGAGTCTAGGAAGTCAATTATTGGGAAGGTCGATCTACCTATGCAGATAGGCCTACATCTGTTCTAGATTACTTTCCAAGTCATGGATATTGTGCCTGTGTATAGTTGTTGTTGTACCCTAAAATTTACCCTATTGATTTCAGAATTTTTGTGGCTTATGTTTCATCATAATTATCATATTGCATCGCATTCATGCATTGTGATAAGATCAAGGATCTTTAGTTCTCTACAAGCTATGGAGTTTGGTTTTATTTCCAATCATCCCAATATGGATTTCATCTCCTCATTACTTTGATAATTAGGGTTACCAAGGCTTCTCAAAGCCCCGGGACATCTCATTTGATTCTTTGGGCCATCAAGAATTAATTTTGCAAGTGTTGATTCTTGAATCACTGTTCTCCCATGTATCTCTCAAGATTACATTTTATTTCCTTATATTCCTCGTAAGATTACGACGTCATTTGAAGTAGACTTAAACAAGTTGTTGTACCCTGAATTTCGACCCTAATTTTTTTAGTCGCACTTTCATATCATATTTTTTCATTTGGTCACAATCATTAATAAATAACTTCATTAATCACATTTGCATCGTTTAATCGTGTTTAAGTTGACTGAAAGTTAGTTTAAATCGAAGTTTGCATTGTTTTGCAGTTGAAAAATACACGAAATTTCACTTCATGCATTTTATCTGTTTACTATGTTCTTGCATTTGCTCCAAGTTGTTTATATGTTGATAATATTATTATTTAGGTTTTATAGACAGACTGTTAAAAGCGATTCAGCATTGTGCGGAAAATTAGCGAGAAAAATATTTCAAGTTTTCACGTTTGACCGATCATTTTATTAATCTGCATTTCGTGTAGATTATGACGGTATGCTCGCTTCATTTTTTCATTACAGTTTAAAGTCTCGTTTTTAACCGTAAACGTCTGTTTAACCTGATATTTTTATTCTCATTTTATTTCGATTTTGACTTTTTGAATATTTTTTCTTTAATATTTGCGACATGTAGTTTATTTTAATGTGTTTATTTTATTTTTCGGATAAATTTTTGTCTGTTTTTTATCGTTTTTAGTCATTTTAAGTCTTTATTTTTTTATTCAAACAAAATTCAAAAATAATATTTTAATTTTAGTTTTTTTTACACTTTCAGGTTTTTATTTCATTTTTGTCATTAAGGGGTTTTTTAGTCACAAAAATATATTAAATACACCATGCTTGACTCTTATTGGTTGTTAACAGAATTTGCGGATTAATACATATTAAAGGAATTATTCAACGGACATGATTAATTTGAAATCACAATTTTCCTCTTCATTGTTCTATTTAAAGGGAGCTTATTTTCTTTGTACATCACAACACAACAAAAGTAACTAACAATATTAATACCTCTTATCTCTTCCTCTACTCGACAAAAGCAAAACAAAAACACGCAGTAACTCTCTTCTTGATCTACTACTCTAACCATCCTTCCTCTTTTCCATCCACCAGCATTCCTCACTTCCAATCTATCACACCCCTTCCGTCTGTAACCTCCACAACTAACCAACAACCACCTCTCCCTTTATCAATTACCGTACCACCACCCTGTTCCTCCATCTTCCAATTACCGTATTCACTGTAACCTCACCCTGTTCATCTCACCTCTACCACTGTTAACCCATCAACGCATGAACCCAACCTCCATCCAACCTTCATCAAACATCCTACACAATTCCAGCACCACTCATCATCTCCGGCTCTCAGAGTCATCCAATAAACCACCTTCAATTATCGCTCTGCATGAAACCCCTTCAATCGATCCATCCCAATTTCTGCTCTGTGCAACATCCTTCGTACACCCTTCGTCAATCTCTATCCAGAACAACAACAACCCACTTTCTTCTACTACTTCCTCCACCAGCCACTTTCCTTTTCTCTACATCCCCATCGGTCCTTTCTCCGCACAACAACCATAATACTCCATCTATCTCTAGCGAACACAACACCATCAATGTCCGCAAGCGTTGCTCCAGCCGCTCATCTCCAAATAGCTTCCGCGTATGCACAACAACCTCTATCCAGCTTCAGGTCGATAGTGTCGACGCTTTTTGGTAACATTAGTTTCCTTTTCCATTTATTTCTGTTAAACATCATGCTGTCTTGATTGAAATTTGTTGTGTTAAATTCTGGAAAATCGATGTTATGGTTTTTCTATTCGTACTTGGTGTTCATGTTAAGCGGATTGCCGTCTTTTGAAAATTGTTATTTGTGATAAGGGATGGTTCTCGAATCTGATTAAACAAGTTGTGAATGTTATTGTTCTGCCTAAATTCATGTAGGAATAAACAAATTTTAGAGTCTATAATTGAATGCTAGCATGAGTTTAACTTTTGTTCTGGATGAGAAAACTACAATGATTTATGCGTACTTTCTATTGAATATAACATATCCCTCGGTTCAATTCAGCATTTTATTGTGAATAATGACATTAATATTGTGGTTTTCTTATTTGAATCATTTCGAAAGAGATTTTGATGACATTTTGTCCTTTGAGCTGAGTTTGAATGTTGAATTTTGGTTGCTGACCGGTTTTGTTTTGATTGAATTTAGCTTGTTGCGAAATCAACTTTCTATGTTTTTATTTTGGATTGAATATTGGTATGAGTTATTCCGTGTTAGTTTTGTTTGTGAATTAAAATACTGGAATAATCGATTGTTTGGTTCTTGTTTTGTTCACCTTTTGAATTTAATTGAAGCACCATCGGTTGTTCATACTTGTGCATCAGTGTCGATTTTGTTTTGGTGTTTAAGCCATTTGAAAGTGGTTTTTGGTGATGTTTCAAATTTAATTTAATTCACAAAGTTGTTTGGTTAATATTGGTGTTTGTACATAAGTTTGGAATTACTTGGAAATTGATTTTCATGAGCTTTGTATGTGTAATTTATTTTTGTCCAACTTTTGGTTTGCATGAATAACGCTTGATTTAAGCTTGATTTTTCATGGATTGAATTGAATTATGGATTAAATTCTTGATTTAGATCTGTGTAGATATTCATTTATTCATGTGCATCATACAATTTCAAGTTCATTTTTTATACTTTTATGCTTACTAACATAGATTCTTATTTGTTGCAATTTCGTTTCATTTTAATTTTTATACCGCTTAAGCTACTAACGTGTTTGTTACTGTCAAGGTTTCTGATAATTGTTTCAAGAAATTCATTCCCACATAGCGCATCCATAATTCCTACAATTCTCCCTACACCTCTTTATTGTATTTCACTATTTTGATTTAATATTTGGTACTGTAAATATATACTTGTACATAATATTTTGACTGTATATTTTATTCACTTCACTTGTAAATAAATTCAGTTTATGTAAATATTATTTTCATCGCGTTGCGATTTTAATTTTTAATTCAAATTAACTTCTGAAAATCGTACGGACACACATAATTTTTCCCGTGCTGTTAGTTTTATCTATATATTTCATGTGATGCAGGGAACTTATCTTGTACCATGAGCTTTATCCATGCTTTCTTCATCCGTGATTTATTTTCACGTGTTGTGATTCATGCACTTTATTCGCTGCTTGGAGTACTATCTTACATCTGGTTTTTTGATGCTATCGGCTTGTGATTTATTTTCACCTAAGGTTTGGTATACTCTTAGCTTATTTTTTACCTGTTTGTGGATTTGAACCCAAAGGGATGTGAATACAGTATTGACTTCATCATGTCAAGTACTGGTTTCTTATTCAGTTGGATCCTCTCTACCTTACCTTTTACCCTACTGTACATAGGACGCTCTTTTCTCCCATTCTTTAATTTTCAAAACTTTCTCATCTTTTTTTCAAAATCTTCTTTGTTTATAAACTCGAACTGCTTTCATAATAAACTTTGACTTTGTCGAGTTCCTTTTCTTTTAAAACTTCTTTTCTTTAAACAAACTTCAATTCATTTAATCATACTTTGACATCTTTCAAATTAACAAAAAAAAAACACTTCAACTCATTCAAACCTTTTTCTGCGCTCGAGCACTTTTACCCTTCAAAACATTTTTCAATATGAGAAATGATTTATTGATAGTCGAGCAACACTCTCCTATCCCCATGGTTATACAGGTGTCGACTTTTCCACTTGAGTACTAGAGGCGTTCTCAAACCCTCACTCTTGCTGACGTTGGGTCCATCTTTCCCACACCTTGTAGACGTTAGTCGAGATTTCTCTCCTAACAATGACGATTTATCTCCTTGTTTAAAGTCAACCTACAGACAAGTCTTTTCTTGCCAAAGCTTGTTTGCTCACTTGTTTGGTTTTTACCATGCTCCCTTAGGATTGCTCGTGTAGGGTTAGTCCTCGAGCAAGACCCTAGGATAGGAAACCATGCATGCTAACATAGGGTAGAAACTTCCCTCTTTCATCCTCAACCTTAGGGTCAATCATTGTATGATAACATTAGGAGTAGTGCTAGGCTAGTCTCCCTTAGTTATTTTCCCTTTCTTTACATATTGCATCTTAAAACTAAAACTTCTTCTTGGCAAAATCATAAAATATCTCTAATGAACTTAAATCCTTCTTAAAGGTAAAAAATACAAACCAATTTTAATTGTTTGTGCGCCTTTTTTCTTTGTTTTAAAACTTTTTAAGTTGATGTTTTGCCATCCTTTCCATGTTATCTTCCTCTCTTTTCGCTGATGTTTTGCCATCACACCTGTTTGTAGCCGATGTTTCTCTGTCGCACATGTTTGTTATCCTACTTTGATTCTTAATATCATTGTTAGGTGTGATATTTTTTCATCTGGTTTATTGATGTTTCGCCATCTTTGCCATGTTATCTTCCTATCTCATAACGGATGTTTCACTATCGCACATGTTTGTTATCCTACTTTGATTCTCTATATAATTGTTAGGTATGTTGTTTTATCATCTGGTTCATTGATGTTTCGCCATCTTTGTCATGTTATCTTCCTATCTCTTAGTCTATGTTTTTCCATCGCACATGTTTGTTATCCTACTTTGATTTTCAATATCATTGTTAGGTGTAATTTTCATCGTCTTGTCTAATATTTTGCTATCATGTTGGCGTTTTACCACCTTATCTGAGTTTGCATTTCTATGTGATGTCTTGTCATCTCTTTTTGCTATTTTATCATCATTGTTGACATTTTTGTTGTTCTATCTGATGTTTTTCCATCTTGTTTATTGCTTTTATTTCCTTAACTAAAAAACACAAACCAACCAAAATATATGATCCGAACTACGGCTTCTCTAATTCCTTAAAAGGGATACATAGGCATTGGGGTAGGGTCCAAGCGAGTACAACTTTTTATTTTCCCTACATTATTTTGTCTTTCCTTTGCATGCATTCCCTCCTTGCATCTTCCTTTTTATCTTTTAAGCCTTAGACATAGATTTACACACCCTTATATTAGAACAAGCAAAAGTGGATACCATAGAGTACTACGGGCGTGTGGGGTGCTAATACCTTCCCCTCACGTAACATACTCCCTTACCCGATCTCTCAGTCACAAGACCGTGATTTCACCCTCTTCAGGTTTTCTCTATGTTTACCTTTCCCTCTCGGCGTGATAAAAGACTTTCGGTGGAGAATTCATTGATAATTCATTATCGGATGATGGTTTGGCCGGTTATTTCAGCTGGCGGCTTCACTAGGGAAAGATTGACCTATTGCTGGTCCATCCCAGAGTCGATCCTAGCTCTTGTTTGTTATTTTCTTTGGGTGTTTATTTATTTCCAGTTTTGTATATACTCTTTGCATATGTTTGTGCATGCATTTTACCGCTTTCCATATATTTGGTTATCTGTTGTGCTGACTCTGCTTTCATGTTAGATGGGTGATACAAGAGGTAAAAGGCCTAATACACAGGCCAAGTGACAACCATAGGAACCTTAGGAATATAGTGGAACATGAAAGGCTAGTCAACTTTGGTTTTCTAGTGCGCTCATGTCGTCCATGCTCATATGAGGTTACAAATGGGGTGCTATCGTTTCACATAGGTGTTTCGATGATAGTGGCTTAAGATGTACCCATGATTATGAGTTACCCTTGCTTTACCTTGACCTAGTTTCACCCGTGAGTGGGGAGGTGTGATAAGGTGGGAGAACTGACTTGATTGTTTTGCATTTTATTGCAAATTTTGCGGTTAGCAAGAGTCGCCACTGACTTTTCTTTTATCCAAAAGGAAAGGTAAAAAAGCACAGGAAAGACCTTTGAGATTGTTTCTTGAGTTCGGGGGGTAGATTATGAAAATGGAAGGTATTAGCACCCTTTTCATCCATGGTTTTCCATGGGCTCTTAGTTACTTGCTAGATCACTTGCTTTTTGTTTTGAAATTTGTGCTTTGTGTGGTTTTGAAAGTATTTTGTAAAAGCCGCCATTGTTTAGGAAATATTTGTAATGATTCTCGTTTGTAAGAATGTATACAAAGATGTTTGTCTTTTTTAAAATGTTTTCAATTTTTGTAAGATGTTTGGAAATGTGTGTATTTGTTTTGAAAATAGCAAGGATATTTGTTTGAAATGGAACAAGTAACTAAAAGCAAACTACCTACTCAAATGTCTTTCTTGTTCATTTTCTTTTTCCTTTGACATTGTTGTCTTACCATTGATTTGGTAAGCAACCATATCTTTGGATGTAAACGGGACGGGCATGGGTCATCGTATAACCATGATTAGCAATGTCGCGAAGTATCTTAGCATTTTTTAGGGACTAAGATCATTTTGTAAGGCAACTTGAATAGCGGCATCGAGGGACTATGATCTTGTTTTTGTTTGTTTTACTAAGATACCTTACATGCGTAATAAGGCCATTTTTATATAAGGCAATCAAGTGGAGTAACCCTAAGGGTGCTTGTGTGCAAGTGTGCCATTTTCATGCTTGATTTTGTCTTGAATTAGGGTTTTCTATTTGATTGGTTTTATCTTGCCATACAAACCCTAATTACTAGCATGTTATATAAAAGCGATAAATTACGAAATTTAAAGATTACTACACTATTACAACACTTGGTGGGAGGGGGTATACAATTTATGAATGGGGATTTGCAAGAAAGTAAAACCCTAATTATCTATTACAACCATATCAAATTTATCAAATGTACAAAGAAACAAATGTAAATATAATGTATTAGAAGTGAAATGAATATAATGTACCAGTATGAATGAATAAGGCCATGGATTTTGTTTTGACTTAATTAACTTAGAAGAAAAAATAATTAACTAAAAAAAGAAAATTAGAATTAAGTTAGCAAAAGAAACTAGTTTAAAGAAACAGATTTCTAAATAAGTAATAAGCATAAACCTAATCTAATTATTTAATAAATTTTGAAAAAAATTAATTTTAACAAGAAAATGTTTTAGTCTATTGAAAAATATGAATATATTTAATATGTATGTATAAATAATATTTTTTGAGATTTTTATTTAAAAAAATAAATATTGTTATAATATTAATAATAGTAATTAAGAGAAAGTAAAGAAAAATAAAATATATAACATAAGTCAGAGGGGGTTAACAATTAAAAAGGGTGTTTGGAGAAAGAAATAAAAAATCTATTGGGCTTTCAGCCCACAAAACTCATGGCCAAAAAAATAAATTAAAAAGTCAGATTTTATGAAGGGATGGGGGGGGGGGGGGGGTATAGCGAGCCTAATGGTGGGTTGGGCTTAGTTTTAATGGTTTGGGCCTGATATGAGGGGGCCTGGTTGTTTTAAACAAAACAACCAGGTTCATGAGACATGGTCTCATTTGGATAATTGTTTCTCTCTCTCACTTCTTTGTTTCTCTCTCTCTCTCTCTCTCACTCTCTGAGGTTCCTTCACCGGAGAAGATATAGAGGTCGCGCCGGAAATCGCCTCGCGGTGGTGATGGCGGCGGCTGGGTTCAAAACTTTAATTTTTTACATCAGTCTCTTCGTCTCTTCCTCCTAATTACTAATTTAGCGTTTGATTTTGCAGAAAACACAAGATTCGGCCTAGATCTAAAAAAGGACAAACGGAACCCTAGAGGTTCTGATTTGCTTCTTCTTCATGATTTGGTGAGATCTTTCCTTTCTTATCTCTTCGCTAGTTCTGAGGGGTTAGGTTTACCTTGAAGATGATGATAAAAAGGGTTTAGGGTTTGTACTTTTGTTTGCATGCTTCTGTTTGCGTGTTTCTATTTGAATGTTTCCATTTGAATGTTTCTCTTTGAATGTTTCTCTCTTATTTTTGATAAAGGGTTTGGAGAAACTTGATAATGGTTCACTTAGGGTTTTAGCTTTGTTTCTGTTTTGGTGATGATGATTGTGATACGGTGGGAGAACTGACTTAGGATTTTGCGTTTGTGTTCGCAAATGTTTCGGTTTAGCAAGAGTCGCCATTGACTTTTTATTTTATCCTAAGGAAAGGTCAAAAAGCACAGGAAAGACCTTTGAGATGTTTTCTTGGGTTCGGGGAGTGGATTATGAAAAGGGAAGGTGCAAGCACCCTTTTCATCCATGGTTATCCATGGGCTCTTAGTTACTTGTTTAGATCACTTGCTTTTGCTTTTCAATTGTTTGAAATAGTGCTTTGTGTGTGGTTTTAAAAGATGTTTTGAAAAGAGGCCATCGTTGTGGCAACCTTTGTAATGATTCTTGTTTGAATGTATACAAAGGTGTTTTTATCTTTTGAAAAGATTTCAATGTTTGAAAGTTTGACTTGGGAAATGTTTTGAAATTGTGTTATGAAGTGTGTTTGAAAATAGCAAGGATGGTTTTGCAAGCTTTGATCAAGTAACTAAGAGTTGTCTACCCTATTTTACTCAAAGATCTTTCCTATATGTTTTTAACCCTTTTGACAGTGTTGTTTCACCATTGCATTTGGTGAACAATCTTGTGTTAGGATGTTAAATGGGACAGGCGTGGGTCATCGTATAAACCATGATAGCAATTGTGTCAAGTATTTTTGGCAAATTTTTGAGGGACTTGATCATTTTTGTTTAGGCAACCAAGATAGCGCCATCGAGAGACTATGATCTTTTGTTTTGCTTTTGTTTTGCCAAAGTACCCAACATGCATATCATGGCCTATTTTTGAAGGCAACAAGTGGATTGTAACCCTAAGGGTGCAAGTGTGCATTGTGCTTGATTTTCATGCATATTTGTCTTTGATTAGGTCGAGCTATTTGTTGATTTTGATTTTTTGCATACAAACCCTAATTCTCTAATCATGGCATAATTGAAAGCGTAAAGTGCGATAATTAAAGAGTCTAATCTATTACAACATGATTATGGGGATGGGGGTACAATCTTTGAATGGGGGATATTTGACAAGAATTATAAACCCTAATTTACTATTACATCCAAATTGAATTCAAATGCATAAATAATAAATGGAGAATATTAAAATAAACAAAATAAATAAATATATCAAATAATATGAATTATACAAAAAAAAAAAGGTTTTTGTTTATTTATGCATGTAAAAATATTTTAATGCAAAAAATAAAGAAATAAATAAAAGATTTATTTTATTTGGTTAAGGGGTAAAACCCTAATTTTTTTTAAGAAAATAAAAATGTTAATTATTTTACTTATATACAATAAAAATAAAATATTATATGGAAAAAAAAGTAAAAAAAGTATTTATTAAGTATATTTAATAATAAAATAAAAGTGTAATATTTTATATTTTTATGCTAAAATATCTAATAAAATAAAAGTATATATATATATATATATATATATATATATATATATATATATATATATATATATATATATATATATATATATATATATATATATATATATATATATATATATATATATATATATATATATATATATATATATATATATATATATATATATATATATATATATATATATATATATATATATATATATATATATATATATATATATATATATATATATATATATATATATATATATATATATATATATATATATATATATATATATATATATATATATATATATATATATATATATATATATATATATATATATATATATATATATATATATATATATATATATATATATATATATATATATATATATATATATATATATATATATATATATATATATATATATATATATATATATATTATATTAAATATGTACAATATAAAATAAAAATATGTACAAAATAAAGTATATTTGGAAAAATATTTTTAATGTGAATAAAAATAAAGAACAAAAATAAAAGCATGATTTATATATTATTTCTAAGTTTTAATAAATAAGACAAAAGTATTTAAATTGTTTTCTTTAAAAATAAAATGCAAAATAAATGTGAAAAAATTATGAAAATATTTTTGAGCATTTTTTATATTTGGGAATAAATAAATAAAGTCAGAAATGAAAATAAAAATTCAAAAATATAAAAGTACAAGAAATTGGGCCAGGGGGTGTAAAAAGAAAAATGGGGGTGTCAAAAGCAAGTCAGGCCATGCCCAGCCCAGAACTTCATCTTCAACCTCTGGCTTTTGAAAAATGTGCGCGTTCCCTGTACAAACTACCAGATCCTGTATACGAGCTCTATTGCAAAAACGCACAACATCAAACTTGTAGAGAATTTCAAGACGATTCCAACCATATAAACAACTTGTCTTAACTCTCAAAGACCAGAGAGAATTTCTCTGGCCCTAAAATCTGACTTAGTTTTTTGAGCATGTTCATGGATGAAATTCTCTTAGCACACTTAATATAAATGAAAACTGAGCATATGTACAGCTTCATGGCAATGAATACTACATTTTTTATTCACAAACCTAAAGCTAAATGTTCCTAAATAAAGAGATAGGAAGTGGACAAAAACCTGTTTCAGTTGACTTCGTGTTGGTCAATGTAGAGCTTTTCAACAAGGCTTGAGATGTCTGGGAGCTTGCTTGGACTTCACTTGATCTTCTCTAATAGCCTGCTTGCCATGAATGTTCTTGAATCAACCTGTAGAACTCAACCTGCACAAGCTCAAAATGAAAATGGAAAACACTGTAAATGGAGTTACAGTTGGTGTTTGAGGTTTGGGATAGCTTGGATGAGTTGGATGGAAGGTGTTTGAAGCAACTTGGGGCAAAACGCACGAGCCAAATGAGCTATGGAACTCAAGTTACAGGTTCTGCCCTGTTTTGCCAAGGGAATGTGATTTCTGGCTATGGGGTGTTTAGGGGCTCAAGCAATCGTGTTTCTGGCTCAAAGGGGTGTGAGAAAGATGTTCAAACTGTTTGCATAAGCTTGTTTTGGCTGGTGTTCAAATTCTAATATTTTTGACAAGTTTCTTGTTTTTGAAGTAAAATGTGGAACTGATTGGAACAGGCCTGTATAGGCTATCAAATACCTTGTAATATCTGCTCTTGGCCCCTCTAATTTGTGGATTTGTTTTGCTGCGAGAGATCTTGGACCAATGCTCAAGGATTGTGGTTTGACATAAAGCATACTTAAGCAAAAAAGGAAATTTGCCTTTTTCTACTTAGGGCTTAATTTTGTGTACAATGTCCAAATGACCAAAACAAAAGCTTAGACTGATGGATTTGCATTTAATTATGAAGTGTGAAGTGGTTTAGAGGCCTGTAAACTAGTGTAAGGTATGCTGACTTGAAATTGCAACTTGTATGAACATGAAAATGCCATGGATGAAAAGTGAGTTTTTGCCAACTTCAAGCCTTCGATTCTCCCTAACCACAAATGTGTTTGAGGAGTTCTTGGAAAATTTGGAAAGCATGCAACATTATCTATAATCCATATTTGAAATGAAACTTGAGATTCCAAGTGGAACTGTGTGGAAAATGGCCAAGAAGATAGGTCAAAATCCTGCCTAAACTAGGGCAAAACTTCACTAAGTTAAAAGTTTTAGGGATCCTTGTTCCAAAAATCATAACTTGAGATCCAAGCTTCTTTTGAGTAAACTTTGTGAATCAAATTTGTATACTTTGTGGAGGAATACAACTTTCATGTTGGAGGTTTTGTTTGAATCCATTTGCATCATGGTGAAAATGTTGGACAAAGTTAGGAAAAAATAAGAAAATTTCATAACTTAGAAAAATTCTAAGTTATGAAATTTTTCAATTTCAAACCCTAATTTGCAATTTTGGGTTTCTTGATGAACAAGTTTTATATTTTGACATATCTTGATGAAAAATGACACTTGGCTCTTGATTTTGACCAAAAAGTCAAAGTTTGACTTTTCAGTGTACAATCAAATTTTGATCAGTTGACTGAACAATTCATCTGTCAATCCAATGCAATTTAGGTCTTTTGAACTTGTTGAATAGGTCAAGATGATGCCATTGAGTCCTCTAGTCCCTGCTTGAACCCAATTTTCCATTTGGCTAGGTCAAAAGTCAGAAATTGCCTTTGTACAGTCAAAACCCTAAAAATGACCATTTTGCCCTTTTGGTGATCTGATCAAATTTCTTGTAGAGTTGTGGTCCAAACTTGATCAAATGGTTCATATGAGTTCATAATGTTGATGTGGGTCAAGGTTCATGAGGTTTGACTGTAAATTGGCGACAGTTGACTTTTTCCTAATACAGCTGATTTCTAGGTCAATTGTCCAATTGACTGGGCAAAAATTTGATTCAAGGCTTGAAACTTGGTATGGACAAACTTATAAGTCCAACATGAAGTATGAAAGACAATTTGAGCATTAAAGGTCCAAAAATCCTTGTGCAAACTCAAACCCTAATTTAGTTCATTAGTGCAAGGAGATGTCTTGAGCAGAGCAAACCCTAGTTTGATCTTGAGTCCAAAGAGCCTTGTGATGAGAAATGTTGATAAAATGAGAGGGAAAATTTTGGGGTACAACAGTTTCCCCTGTTCAATCTTCTTGAACCTGGAGAGTTAGATTGGCAAGTTTGCCTTTCGTGACTCAAAGGTAAAAGAGGATTGGACACTAGAGTGCCCGTAAATTTGCACTCGTCAAAATGTGTAGCTAAGGGAATGGGCTTAAAGATGCCATTTGAAGATGGTAGAATCTTGTAGGAGATGGGCTTAAAGATGCCATCCAAAACTTGTTTGTTGAAAATCAGGAGAATGAACACCAGATTGGTATCCGTATTTGGAATGTATCTGAGTTGTATCTGGAGATTGGATTCGTATGAGGAAAGGAATGGCGTCTGTATCTAGAGCGTATCCGAGCTGTAACTGTATTTGATTCTTGAATGAATATCAGAATGATTGCCGTGTCTAAAGTGTATCTGTATTGTATCTGAAATATGAAATCTGAATAAGCGACAGAAAGACATCCGTGTCTGGAGTATCTCTGGACTGGGGAATAGGTTTGAACGAGTGACAGAACGGCTACCGTGTCTGGAGCGTATCTGGACCATATCTGAAGTTGAGATCTGTATGAGTAGCAGAATGACTTCCGTGCCTGGAATGTATTTGTACTGTAACTGGGATCTGGACAAGCGACAGAATGACTCCCGTGTCTGGAGTGTATCTAAGTTTGAATTTGATAGTTGAATCTGAATGAGAGATAGAAAGGCTTCCGTGTCTGGAGCGTATCTAGTCTGTATCTGATTGCTGAGGTCTGAATGAGTAATATAATGACCGCCGTGTCTGGGGTGTATCCATACTGTATCTTGACTTGAAATTCTGAATGAGTAATAGAATGACCGTCGTGTCTGGGTGTATCTATATTGTATCTGAATAAGAGATCTGAATGAGTAGCAGAATGACTTCCATGTCTTGGAGTGTATCCGTACTGTATCTGAAATCTTTGAACATTTGTTAAAGGTAGATTTTAATCTTATCCTGAAAGGGTAGAATGTTAGCTAAAACACAAAGTTATGTTGCATGCCATGTATGATGCAATAAATTGTGTTCTATAAACGTTCATGATATATGAATGTAATGTATGTGCATGTAATCTGATTAGCTGTCTTGCTGAGGAAAATAAATCCTTGATAGCTAAAGATAATGAAATCTTTGACTGCTGCTGGGGAAAGTAAATCCTTGACCGATGCTGGGGAAAGTAAATCCTTGACCGATGTTGGGGATTCCAAAAATCTTTGATTGTTGAAGATGAGAAATCCTTTGGACTACTGTTAATGATTTCTACTGGGGTAATTAAAACTTGGAAGGCTCCAACTGGAGAAACGAGAACAAGAAAATTTCATTCTACTGGGAAATAACTCTGTGGGGAGAATGTTTATTCTACCGGGGAAATCAGGAGCTTGGTTTGTATGCCAATCTACTGGGGATTCTTGTTTTGTGGAAAAACTCCACTGGGGAATCGGAGGACGTTGGATAGTATTCCACCGGGGTTTATGATTTGAAACTTTGGACTCCGCTGGGGAAGAAAGTTTAGAGTATTCTGGCTCCGCTGGGGATCGCGAGTTTTTTAGAAACTTAACTCTTATGGGAATTTTGAACCTTAACTCCGCTGGGGATATGCATTTCAAGGTTTTAGCTCTGTTGAGGATCTGAATGACATACTGTAGGGGATTTCTTTTGGAATAGCCTAAAGACGTTTTCCTATACTTTCGACCTATCAATAATTATGCTTTCTTATTTTGTTTCATTTGTAAGCAGTGATTATATTCAAATGCATATGCTTATTTAACAAACCATTGGACGTTTTCAAATAAAACATAAGTGTAAAAAGAAAGGAAAGGCAAGCAAATTTCTGCACTAAAATATCTTTGTATTAACTTTTGTAAGTATCTTTGTACAAAGGAGACAGACATCCTAGTAAGAGCATGTTGTCGAAAAATTGAGAAAAATTGAGAAAAAATTTATACAAAGAAAGACGGCTATGTGTAACAATTCCATGGGGTTCGCATTCTGCTATAGCCTTCACAGCTCTGAGTATCTTGTCCATTTGTTGCTTCGTCCGTAGATGATTGGATTGATTAGAATCTTGGAGTTTGGTCGTGAAGAGATTGTCCTTAAAGTGATCCGACGAGACATAGTCATACGCTTTAATTCCCTAACTTTTGCCTGGACCGCCCTTTCGGGTTTTCGATCCACCGGGAAACCCTTTTTTGCCCAAGTCGCCCTTTCGGGTTTTCAACTTGCCGGGTGTACAGATTTTTTTTATTTATCCCTAATTTTTTCCTGAACCGCCCTTTCGGGTTTTCGATTCACCGGGATGCCCATTTTTGCTCAAGTCGCCCTTTCGGGTTTTCAACTTGTCGGTTCATTTATGCGTAGTATCTTTTGACTATGTATGCGTTCACAGGGTGCGGCAGGTCGTCGCCGTCCATGTTGGTCAGAATCATTTCCCCACCGGAAAAGATGTTCTTGATCACAAATGGTCCTTCGTAAGTAGGAGTCCACTTGCCCCTGGGATCACTTTGCGGTAAGATGATCTGCTTGATTACAAGATCTCTGACTTGATATACCTGACGCCTGACTTTCTTGTTGAAAGCCTTGATCATCCGTTTTTGATACGTCTAACCATGACAAAGGGAAGTAAGTCATTTATCGTCGATCAAATTAAGTTGATCAAGCCGGGTCTGAATCCAATCGTCTTCATCTAAACCAACATCCTTCATAATCCTCAAGGAAGGAATCTGAACTTCCATGGGTAAAACAGCCTCCATGCCATATACCAAAGAAAAGGGGGTTGCCCCAGTTGCAGTGCGTGCCAGGGTATGGTACCCGTGCAGAGCAAATGGTAACATCTCATGCCAGTCCTTGTAGGTGACTGTCATCTTTTGAATGATCTTCTTGATATTTTTGTTTGCAGCTTCAACAGCACCGTTCATCTTTGGCTGATAGGGAGATGAATTGTGATGTTGAATTTTGAACTGCTCGCACAGAGCGGTGATCATAGTGTTGTTCGAATTTGTACTGTTGTCCGTGATGATCCTGTCGGGGATACCATACTGACATATGAGGTTCTGCTTGATGAAGCGGGCAACCACATTTTTTGTAACGGAGGCGAAGGAAGCTGCTTCGACCCACTTGGTAAAGTAATCAATGGCCACCAGGATGAAATGGTGTCCATTGGATGTTGTGGGCTTGATCTCTCCAATCATGTCGATTCCCCACATCGCGAATGGCCAAGGAGCTGTTAGAACGTTGAGAGGAGCTGGAGGAATAAGTACCTTGTCAGCGTAGACTTGGCATTTATGACAAGTACGGGAATATTGATGACAGTTAGCTTCCATGGTAGACCAGTAGTAGCCTGCCCTTATGATCTTCTTAGCCATCGTATGTCCGCTTAAGTGGGTGCCAAATGTGCCGCTATGTATTTCAGTCATGATTAACTCAGCTTTAACCTTGTCCACACAACGAAGTAAAACACAATCATGGCTGCGCTTATATAAGATACCATTGCCCAGGAAGAACTTGGCAGCAAATCTCCTTAAGAACTTTTTGTCATTGACTGAAGCTCCTTCAGGGTATTCTCGATTCTGGACATACCTTTTGATTTCATGAAACCAGGGTTGTTCCACTACTTCTTAGGTATTAATCTCATGACAGTGCGTAGGTTCGTCCATTCGCTCGATGGTGATTTGGGGAGCCTCATTATCCCAATTGATTTTAAACATGGAAGACATTGTAGCCAGAGCATCCGCTAGCTGATTTTCTTCTCGCGGGAAGTGCTCAAAGGTAATCTGCTCGAAATGTGGTAACAATTCCAGGACATGTTCTTTGTATGGGATAAGATTAGGATGTTTAGTGTCCCATTCTCCTTTGATTTTACTGATAACCAAAGTTGAGTCCCCAAACACAATCATAGATTTGATTCCCAAGTCAATTGCGGCCTTGAGACCAAAGATACAAGCTTCATACTCGGCCATGTTGTTGGTGTAGCTGAAGCAGAGTCTAGCAGTGCAAGGTGTATGAAAACCTTCTGGAGAGATAAGTATCGCGCCGGTACCGTTGCCAAGTGCATTTGAAGCACCATCAAAGTACATGGTCCATCGGGATCCTTGTTCAGGTCCGTCATACGGGCCGTTACCTTCAATGTTGTCCAAAGTCATAATATCCTCGTCAGGGAAGTCGAACCTCACAGATTGATAATCTTCGTCGGCTTGATGAGCTAGATGGTCAGCTAGTACACTCCCCTTTATAGCTTTTTGGGTTGTGTACTGGATATCATACTCAGTCAGGATCATCTGTCATCTAGCGATTCTTCCGGATAAAGCAGGCTTCTTGAAGATGTACTTGATCGGATCCATTTTGGAAATCAGTAAAGTGGTATGTGTCAACATATACTGCCTTAGCCGGCGAGCAGCCCATACCAAAGCGCAACAAGTTTTCTCGAGCAGTGAGTAGCGAGTCTCACAGTCGGTAAACTTTTTGCTAAGGTAATAAATGGCATGCTCTTTTCGGCCAGACTCGTCATGTTGGCCCAGTACGCACCCCATTGAGTTATCCAAAACAGTCAGATACATGATTAAAGGCCTTCCTTCGACGGGTGGCATCAAGATAGGAGGTTCCAACAAATACTCCTTGATCTTATCAAAAGCAACTTGACAATCATCGTTCCATTCAACCACCTGATCTTTCTTCAACAGCTTGAAGATTGACTCACAGGTAGATGTTAGGTGAGAGATGAACCTTGCGATATAGTTTAAGCGTCCCAAGAAACCTCTAACCTCTTTTTCAGTGCGGGGGGCAGGCATTTCTTGTATAGCTTTGACTTTAGCAAGATCAACCTCGATGCCTTTCTTACTGACGATGAATCCCAAAAGTTTACCGGACCTGACTCCGAAAGTGCACTTGCTAGGGTTCAGTCTGAGCTTATATTCCTTTAACTTGACAAACAGCTTCTGCAGATGGTCAAGGTGTTCTTCTTCTGTTTGTGAATGGGCTATCATGTCGTCTACGTAGACTTCGATTTCATGATGTATCATGTCATGAAACAAAACTACCATGGCTCGCTGATAGGTTGCCCCGGCATTCTTCAGTCCGAATGGCATCACTTTATAGCAGAAAGTACCCCACTGCATAACAAAAGTAGTCTTCTCTATGTCTTCAGGGGCCATTTTGATCTGGTTGTATCCTGAGAATCCATCCATGAAGGAAAATACCTTGTGTTGAGCTGTGTTGTCAACCAAGATGTCAATGTGTGGTAGTGGAAAATCATCTTTAGGGCTAGCCCTGTTTAAGTCTCGGTAATCCATACACATTCTCACTTTGCCATCTTTCTTAGGCACGGCCACAATGTTAGCAACCCATTGTGGATAGGAAGTAACAGCCAGAAAACCAGCATTGAACTGTTTCATCATCTCAGCTTTTCTCTTTTCGGACATGTCGGGCCTCATTCGGCGGACTTTCTGTTTGATTGGTGGACAGTCTTCTCTTGTAGGGAGACGGTGAACCACAATATTTGTATCCAGTCCTGGCATGTCTTTATAGGACCAGGAAAAGATCTCAACATATTCATTCAACAACTGAACTAAACGCTTTTTGACATTTGGCTCCAAGTTGGCACCCACTTTAACCTCTTTCTTGTCTTCCTCTGTTCCCAAATTGATAGTCTCCAACAACTCTTCATGGGGCAGAATAGCCCTCTCTTCTTGTTGCAAAAGTCTAGCTAACTCTCCAGGCACTTCACAGTCTTCATAACCTTCGTACTCGACATGATTGACCAAATCTTCAGAGTCACCGAAGGCCAAAGCAGAATAGTCACCCATGGAATCCGGAGTGGATGGGTACCTGCATTTTGTGAGTGTGGGTGTGTGTAAGGGATAGCCATCCTTAAACAAAATAAAATGTAAAAGGAAAGAAAATGAACACAACAGTTTATAGATGAAAACGTCCATGATTCATTAAAAATGGAATATGAAAATGAAGAATCAAAACCCTTAAAAATGGACCTATATGCCCCGGGTAAGGCATAAGGCGAAAAGAGTGTACGAATTGTTTAATTATTACAGACCAAACAGGAAATGTTCAAAGATAAATTATTAATTGATGAAAGTAATGGGAACGAAGTCTTTCGCCTCCCAGTTGCTTAATCCTCCTTCAATGGTTGGAAAGATCCAATCTTTAAATTTGTCTTCTTCATCATCATCTTCTAAGGCATGAATTCCATGGTGAGTGATTTTTAAGGGTGGTCCTCCAGCCCGGGAGCGACGCACAGCTTTCTGGCCAGCGGCAGTGAAACCCGATCCGAACTTGTCCGTCTTATGAGGAAAATCTGGCAGTTTCCCCCACACTGTACTTCTTCCTTCTTTGATTACAGCCTCCGCATCTTTAAGGGATGCCATCCGAGACACAGGCTTGGAAATGATAGGCACATCAGTCATTGTCTTTGCTACTGCGACTTCAGGAGAAACCTCTTCAAAGTGTTGGAAAGGTGTTTCTATGAATTCGCCATCTAACTCCACATAACGGAAAGAGTTAAGGTGACTTATCATATACTCCTCCTCACCATGAACCGTTATGATCTTACCCTGGACCGGATACTTTAGCATTTGGTGTAGAGAAGAAGTGACTGCCCCAGCATTGTGGATCCATGGCCTTCCCAACAAGCATGAATATGAAGGACGGATGTCCATCACATAAAGAGTAGAGTTGAAAATTTCTGTACCCACTTTGATTGGAATGTCCACTTCTCCGTGAACCATCCACTTAGAACCGTCGAAGGCTCTAACAATGATGTTACTGGGCTTTAGGGTCAAACCTTCACAGCCCAATCTGTCCAACGCCTTTTTTTGTAGAACATTTAAAGATGAACCAGTATCAACCAGAACATGGGCAAGTGTGGTCCCCCTGCATTCTACCGAAACATGCAGCGCATCATTATGCTTTCTTCCCTTAGGGGTCAAATCAGCATCAAAAAAACCAAGACCATTATCGGCTGTAAGGCTAGCTACGCACTCTTGAAACTGGTCCG
The DNA here is from genome assembly GCA_948472305.1 of Vicia faba. NCBI lineage: Eukaryota > Viridiplantae > Streptophyta > Magnoliopsida > Fabales > Fabaceae > Vicia > Vicia faba. Next base: position 286,513,329 of record OX451740.1, on the reverse strand, counting down.
CAGAAGTTTCTTGAGGCACATGTGCCGTCTTAAGAAATTTGATCAAGGCTTTGGCATGAGCCTCGGAGCAGAGTAAGAGAGCCAGCATGGAGATTTTTGAAGGGGTTTGCCCTAGCTGCTCTACGACATCATAGTCGCTCTTCTTAATTATCTTTAAGATTTCTTCCATCTCTTTTTGGGTGGTTTCGGGGATAACCACATTCTGAGCCTTCATCCTGACAGGCGCTTCTCGGATACCCTTACCTTTATCGGTGGTAACAACAGAGGGTCTAGCTTCAGGAGCATTAATTTCTTCAATTACGGGACTTTGCACAGATGGCTTGACAGGCACAAAAGCTCTTGAGGGTCCGAAGACTGCCCGTGGAGGAGCAATCTCCGGAGAGAATATTCTTCCGCTACGAGTTATCTTGCTTGTCCCTGCAATATTCCATATATCAGGGGTTTCATCATCGGAATTCTCTTGGACTGATTCGATCTGTTTGACACCATGGTAGAAGATCTCTCCTCCGTAATTCCATGGTATCGTCTTGTTGGACTTATACGGGATAGGCCCCGGCATGGTAATTTTCAGCGGTACAAACTTAGGATCAGGCGTAATCTTAACAGGCCTTTTGCAGGTTTTGGAAAGATTGTCGGAGATGGTGATTATAGAAATGTCATTGATTGGAGTAACAAAGGTAACAAGAGTAACATGAGCGATAGTAGCAACAAGAGTTTTTTGAAAGAGGATCTCTTGGGTATCCATCAGGCGTTGGATGCCTGATTTCAACAGTGGGCAGTCGGATTGCATGGTTGAACAGAAGTAACAATCTTTTACACAGCCTGGGAATATCTCGCCCTACAACAGATTCACTTTAATCATTGGTAATGGAGTCATTAATTCATTAACAGTGGTAACATGAAGATCTTCCATAACGGCATGTACATTATGACCATGTTTTGGCATAGGAGCGGATATTACGTTGGGTTTTTCGGGAGCATCAAACTCTACTTCCTTGTCATCTATCAAATCTTGGATCTTGTTTTTAAGAGCCCAACAGTTGTTGGTATCATGCCCTACACTGTCCGAGTGGTATGCACATTTTGCATTGGAATGATAATAAGGAGAAGAGGTATTGGGGTTTTTCGGCGCTTCTTTCAAGTTGGTAAGGTTCAGCTTTAACATATGAGGGAGTACTTGAGCCGGTGTCATATTGACTCGGGTGAACTGTCATTGTGGCCTTTCTACCCTTTGCTGATTAGCTCTTGGTTGATTGATGCGAGGTTGATCGGCTGAGGAGTTCTGGATCATCACAGCCCCCACCGTTGGTCGTAGCTCTGTTCTGCCTTGGTTTCTCTAGGTGTGAACAGCAGAAATTTCCTTCTTGGCTGGGAAGGTTTTCTTAATAGCAGTGGAAGCGGAGGCATCCTTCTGAATTTTACCACTCTTAATGCCAGCTTCGACCCTTTCACCGGTTAGAATTAATTCGGTGAACCCTACAGATGAGCCCCCGATCAAGTGATTGAAGAATGGACCTGACAGGGTCCCTAAAAACATGTCAACCAGCTCTCTATCCGACAATGGTGGCTGCACCCTTCCAGCCAAATCCCGCCACTTCTGGGCATACTCCTTAAATCCCTCATTAGAGGCCATACCCATACTCTGTAGTTGAGTACGAGTAGGCGCTAAATCTGTGTTGTATTGGTATTGTCGGTAGAAAGCAGCAGCCAAATCTTCCCAGTTATGAACATCAGATCTCTCAAGTTGATAGAACCAGTCCAATTGCGTATCCGACAAGCTATCTTGAAAAAAGTGGACTCGTAGATCCTTATCAGAAGAGTGGGGTTGGATCTTTCTGACGTAGGATCTCAGATGCATCTTTGGACAGGAAAAACTGTCATACTTAGTAAATATAGGTACTTTGAACTTTGGAGGAATGACGATCCCAGCGACCAACCCTAGTTCTTCGAAATCTAGACCAGGTACCCTTTGCAACTCCATGGCTGCCAACCGGTCCTCAAGATTTTTATACTTATCATCCGTCGGAGGGTATTGCTGTTCGGAGTAATCTTCATCCTCTTCCTCTTCTTCTTCTTCAGCTTCAGATTCGGAAGGCATCGCAACTCTTTTTCCTTTACCAACCCCTTCGTCAGACGTCGAGGGGAATTCTAGAACTCTCCTAGCCTGATGCTCAAATATCCTTCCCATAGTGGCTACCCTAACTCTTTTCTTTTTCTTCCTTTCTGGTTCCTTCTCTTTCTCTAACAGTGCTTTAAGATCCTCTTGACCCTTTTCTAAGGTCATGAGGAGTTGTTGGAATTGCGAATTCTGTGCTTGCAGATCTTTAACCGTCTGCTCTATATCCATCTCGCTGAAATAAACAGCAGAAAGATAAGGAAACCTGGTGTGAAGACCTGTTTATGCATATGATGAATGATATGTTATTCATGTAATGCATTCAAGGATTCAAAAATTCAAATTTGTTGCAAACAAAAAGAACACACGTCATATTAAGAAGAAATTTGTTAGTACATAAATGCCCCATGGGCAAAATATTACAAAATTCTTAATGTAAAAAGACATTGCGCATCCTCTTTGGCGCGATGTAAGTGTTAAGAGTTTCCTCTTCATGAAGTTGGAGGGTAAGTTCCAAAACCTTATTCTCACTGGCATAGAAGCTGGCTTCAAAAGTATTCCGCTCTTCCTTGAGTTGTATCCAACTCTTTTGCAATTCTTCCAATAATATTGGCATGTTTGGATGTAGGAGGGTGTATGGAACCTCTCCTTCCATAACAAGCTCTTTGATCACGGGGAGAATGTGAGGGTATGGCATCATAAGACTCTGGGCACAGATTCGTACCCACTTGAGATAAGGCTCAAGGGGTATGGAATTCTTGTGTCCCAGTGTCTTACTATCCACTTTGTTAGGCATCCTCCAAGCTCGGATGAACCTCTGTCGAAGTCCTTGAGCGTCATTGTTGAAGTCAAAAACCAAGTCAGGAATCAGCATATCATGAGGGTCATCCCTTCGGGCATACCCAAATTGTCTCAGAGCTAAACAGGGGTTGTAGGTAATGCTTCCCCTAATGCCAAGTAGTGGGACATTAGGGAACTCTCCACAATGATCAATGATGTTGGCATTGTCTCTGGACCGAGAACACCAATAAACATTAGAATGTGTGAGGGTCATCAACCGTTGTGACCACCTTAAACCCTGCTCGTTCTTTAAAACTGATTGGGGAAGGTGAGAAATAAACCACCTTGCTAGGAGAGGAGTACAACACATGATAACACCTCTTTTCCTCATTGTTCGTGTGTAAAATGAATGTAGGATGTCCCCAAACAATGTAAGCACGGGATTCCGAGATATGAAAATCTTGACAGCATTCACATCTATAATCTGATCAGGGTTTGGGAACAAGACCAACCCATAGATGAGTAATGCTACAATCTCCTCAAAGGCTTGTAGATCTAGAGAATTCCAGCAGTCTTGTGCCTTCTCAAACAGAAACTTTACCAAGAAACCCTTGACACCACTTCTGGTTTCCCAATGACCTTTGATATCAGATGGTTGCAAGTGTAAGTCTTGAGCAACATCTTCAGGCTTTGGTTCTCTTTCCGTACCGTTGTTGGGTAGTTGATGGAGAATAGGAATCCTCAGGAGTTGAGAAAATTCCTCCAAAGTAGGTACTAGTTAGTAATCAGGGAATGTGAAATAGTGGTGTAGGGGGTCAAAGAACTGGAAGAGAACTTTCACCATGTCTTCTTCAATGTTGGGGTTGACCAAGTTGAGAAGTCTACCATGTCTTTCACTGAAGAGAGAATTCTCTGGAATCTTGTAAGTAAGCTCCTTGAGTTGAGGAGGGATTCTCACAAGGTTGACTTGAATTGTTTTCCTGCGAAGAGATTCCATGACCTACAAAACAAGAACAAAGATGAAGATCCAAATCCTTGAAATGGTTAGTGGATGCATATGATGTTTTATGATGTTCATGATGTATGCACAAGCATATGCATAAACAAGTCACACAAGATCCTAGTTTCAGGCTTGCATGGGGTTTCATAGGTAAGTACCCTCTTGAAGTTAGTTGGCTCAACCTGTCTTATAAATAGTAACTGGGTTCTAAGGAGCTCAATATCACTGGATTATTTTCTGTGTTTATTGTTTCAGTTTAGCCACTTAACTGGCGACTGAAATATTCCAAGAAAACAACCCTCAATGAGTGTAGTATCGAGTATCTACCAACTTCGGACTGTACCAAAGCCGGTCATCTCACTACCCCTAAAAAAGGCCAAGATGGTCAAGTAAGGTTCTAAGAGTTCATTAGTGCTTTATGACATCACTCAGCGGCCCCGTATTCTTTTTTATTGACTCAAAGGCTACCGGTACTCACAAATATGTCGCACTAATATAGCTATTGCTTCAACCATGTTGGTATACCCCACACAGTTTCCACAACGTATTTCTATTTACCTATGAATGTTTCCCAAAAATCTGGGTGGAAGATTCATACCCAAACAAGAGAACCAAATGTAAAGCAATCAAAGCAATCAAGATAAGCATGCAAGGGTGATCTAAACCCTAAGGTTACTCCACTTTTAGACTCTTCCCCAGCAGAGTCGCCAGTTCTGTGATACGGTGGGAGAACTGACTTAGGATTTTGCGTTTGTGTTTGCAAATGTTTCGGTTTAGCAAGAGTCACCACCGACTTTTTATTTTATCCTAAGAAAAGGTCAAAAAGCACAGGAAAGACCTTTGACATGTTTTCTTGGGTTCGGGGAGTAGGTTATGAAAAGGGAAGGTGCAAGCACCCTTTTCATCCATGGTTATCCATGGGCTCTTAGTTACTTGTTTAGATCACTTGCTTTTGCTTTCAATTATTTGAAATGGTGCTTTGTGTGTGGTTTTGAAATATGTTTTGAAAAGAGGCCATCGTTGTGGCAACCTTTGTAATGATTATTGTTTGAATGTATACAAAGGTGTTTTTGTCTTTTGAAAAGATTTCAATATTTGAAAGTTTGACTTGGGAAATGTTTTGAAATTGTGTTGTGAAGTGTGTTTGAAAATAACAAGGATGTTTTTGCAAGCTTTGATCAAGTAACTAAGAGTTGTCTACCCTATTTTACTCAAAGATCTTTCCTATATATTTTTAACCCTTTTGACGGTGTTGTTTCACCATTGCATTTGGTGAACAACCTTGTGTTAGGATGTTAAATGGGACAGACGTGGGTCATCGTATAGACCATGATAGCAATTGTGTCAAGTATTTTTGGCAAATTTTTTAGGAACTTGATCATTTTTGTTTAGGCAACCAAGATAGCGCCATCGAGGGACTATGATCTTTTGTTTTGCTTTTGTTTTGCCAAAGTACCCAACATGCATATCATGGCCCATTTTTGAAGGCAACAAGTGGATTGTAACCCTAAGGGTGCAAGTGTGCATTGTGCTTGATTTTCATGCATATTTGTCTTTGATTAGGTCAAGCTATTTGTTGATTTTGATTTTTTGCATACAAACCCTAATTCTCTAATCATGGCATAATTAAAGCGTAAAGTGCGAGAATTAAAGAGTCTAAGCTATTACAACATGATTATGGGGATGGGGGTACAATCTTTGAATGAGGGGTATTTGACAAGAAATATAAACCCTAATTTACTATTACATCCAAATTGAATTCAAATGCATAAATAATAAATAGAGAATATTTAAATAAAAAAAATAAATAAATATATCAAATAATATGAATTATGCAAAAAAAAAGGTTTTTGTTTATTTATGCATGTAAAAATATTTTAATGTAAAAAATAAAGAAATAAATAAAAGATTTATTTTATTTGGTTAAGGGGTAAAACCCTAATTTTCTTTAAGAAAATAAAAATGTTAATTATTTTACTTATATACAATAAAAATAAAATATTATATGTAAAAAAAAGTAAAAAAAGTATTTATTAAGTATATTTAATAATAAAATAAAAGTGTAATATTTTATATTTTTTTGCTAAAATATCAAATAAAGTACAAAATAAAGTATATTTGGAAAAATATTTTTAATGTGAATAAAAATAAAGAACAAAAATAAAAGCATGATTTATATATTATTTCTAAGTTTTAATAAATAATACAAAAGTATTTAAATTGTTTTCTATAAAAATAAAATGCAAAATAAATGTGAAAAAATTATGAAAATATTTTTGAGCATTTTTTATATTTGGGAATAAATAAATAAAGTCAGAAATGAAAATAAAAATTCAAAAATATAAAAGTAAAAGAAATTGGGCCAAGGGGTGTAAAAAGAAAAAGGGGGGTGTCAAAAGCAAGCCAGGCCAAGCCCAGCCCAAAACTTCATCTTCAACCTCTGGCTTTTGAAAAATGTGCGCGTTCCCTGTACAAACTACCAGATCTTGTATACGAGCTCTATTGCAAAAACGCACAACATTAAACTTGTAGAGAATTTCAAGACGATTCCAACCATATAAACAACTTGTCTTAACTCTCAAAGACCAGAGAGAATTTCTCTGGCCCTAAAATCTGACCTAGTTTTTTCAGCATGTTCATGGATGAAATTCTCTTAGCACACGTAATATAAATGAAAACTGAGCATATGTATAGCTTCATGGCAATGAATACTACATTTTTTATTCACAGACCTAAAGCTAAATGTTCCTAAATAGAGAGATAGGAAGTGGACAAAAACTTATTTCAGTTGACTTCGTGTAGGGCAATGTAGAGCTTTTCAACAAGGCTTGAGATGTCTGGAAGCTTGCTTGGACTTCACTTGATCTTCTCCAATAGCCTGCTTGCCTTGAATGTTCTTGAATCAACCTGTAGAACTCAACCTGCACAAGCTCAAAATGAAAATTGCAAACACTGTAAATGGAGTTACAGCTGGTGTTTGACGTTTGGGATAGCTTGGATGAGTTGGATGGAAGGTGTTTGAAGCAACTTGGGGCAAAACGCACGAGCCAAATGAGCTATAGAACTCAAGTTACAGGTTCTGCCCTGTTTTGCCAAGGGAATGTGATTTCTGGCTATGGGGTATTTAGGGGCTCAAGCAATCATGTTTCTGGCTCAAAGGGGTGTGAGAAAGATGTTCAAACTGTTTGCATAAGCTTGTTTTGGCTGGTGTTCAAATTCTAAGATTTTTGACAAGTTTCTTGTTTTTGAAGTAAAATGTGTAACTGATTGGAACAGGCCTGTGCAGGCTATCAAATACCTTGTAATCTCTGCTCTTGTCCCCTCTAATTTGTGGATTTGTTTTTCTGCAAGAGATCTTGTACCAATGCTCAAGGATTATGGTGTGACATAAAGCATACTTAAGCAAAAAAGGAAATTTGCCTTTTTCTACTTAGGGCTTAATTTTGTGTACAATGTCCAAATGACCAAAACAAAAGTTTAGACTGATGAATTTGCATTTAATTATGGAGTGTGAAGTGGTTTAGAGGCCTATAAGCTAGTGTAAGGCATGCTGACTTGAAATTGCAACTTGTATGAACATGAAAATGCCATGGATGAAAAGTGAGTTTTTGCCAACTTCAAGCCTTCGATTCTCCCTAACCACAAATGTGTTTGAGGAGTTATTGGATGATTTGGAAAGCTTGCAAAATTATCTATAATCCATATTTGAAATGAAACTTGAGATTCCAAATGGAACTGTGTGGAAAATGGCCAAGAAGATAGGTCAAAATCCTGCCTAAACTAGGGCAAAACTTCACTAAGTTAAAAGTTTTAGGGACCCTTGTTCCAAAACTCATAACTTGATATCCAAGCTTCTTTTGAGAAAACTTTGTGAATCAAAGTTGTATACTTTGTGGAGCACTACAACTTTCATGTCGGAGGTTTTGTTTGAATCCATTTGCATCATGGTGAAAATGTTGGGCAAAGTTAGGAAAAAATAAGAAAATTTCATAACTTAGAAAAATTCTAAGTTATGAAATTTTTCAATTTCAAACCCTAATTTGCAATTTTGGGTTTCTTGATGAACAAGTTTCATATTTTGACATATCTTGATGAAAAATGACACTTGGCTCTTGATTTTGACCAAAAAGTCAAAGTTTGACTTTTCAGTGTACAGTCAAATTTTGATTAGTTGACTGGAAAATTCATCTGTCAATCCAATGCAATTGAGGTCTTTTGAACTTGTTAAATAGGTCAAGATGATGCCATTGAGTCCTTGAGTCCCTTCCAGAACCTAATTTGCCATTTGGCTAGGTCAAAAGTCAGAAATTGCCTTTGTATAGTCAAAACCCTAAAAATGACCATTTTGCCCTTTTGGTGATCTGATCAAATTTCTTATGGAGTTGTGGTCCAAACTTGATCAAATGGTTCATATGAGTTCATAATGTTGATGTGGGTCAAAGTTCATGAGGTTTGACTGTAAATTGGCCACAGTTGACTTTTTCCCAATACAGTTGATTTCTAGGTCAATTGTCCAATTGACTGGGCAAAAATTTGATTCAAGGCTTGAAACTTGGTATGGACAAACTTATAAGTCCAACATGAAGTATGAAAGTCAATTTGAGAATTTAAGGTCCAAAAATCCTTGTGCAAAATCAAACCCTAATTTAGGTCATTAGTGCAAGGAGATGTCTTGAGCAGAGCAAATCCTAGCTTGATCTTGAATCCAAAGAGCCTTGTGATGAGAAATGTTGATAAAATGAGAGGGAAAATTTTGGGGTACAACAATGATCTTACTTAGGGTTTTGGCTCTGTTTACCTTCTCCTACTTTGGTTTCTGATTGGCCCTAAATTGTATGCTTTGTGCAAGAAAAAGTTTTCAGAATATTTGCATATTGAAACAGTTTTAAGAAATTACCTTCTTTGCTGTATTTTGGTCTGTTGTGAATTGTTGACAGTAATCTTTGAAGGATGAGAACAACGACTAGACTTTTTCTTTGTGTTTTCTCCTTGTTGGCCCAAAAAACTTCTCCTTTTGCTTAGTATTGTTGCCCTATCTTATATTGATTTAGTGATGGATAAAATATTGGCTTTTGCTTCTTGTACCTTTTTTCTGATAAATCAAATTGCCAGTTGACTTTGCTTGTTGGCTATGTTATTCATTTATGGTGGATACTGACTTTTGTTGGCTTTGTACTTGCTATGTTTTAACAACTCAAGTAGTTGTCCTTTGGTTGACTGACTACTACTTTTCCTTTTACAGTTTTTCTGTACTTGTTTATACTTTTCTGACTTTGTTGGTTGCTTTTGTTGTATTTTGTATTTGCTATGAACCAAACAAAATGTTCTTGAGATTTGTAGTGAAACACTCTAGGCCTATGATAGGACTTTGAAATTTGAGGCTATTTTTGGTCTGATATTTTTCTGATTTGAAACAAGATGAAGCTTTTGCTTTCTGATTTCCTCTTTACTTTTTGTGAACCAAATGCTTGAGATTTGCAACAGATTACTTCTTAGCCAATGATGTAGTTATGTATGAGGCTTGATCTTCTGTTTTCCTTTGCTTGTGAACCAAGTTTTTTTGTGATTTGCAAACACACTTTTAGGCCAGTGATAGGACACTGCTTTGAGGCCTCTATTGGGCTTAAATTTCTTGATTTGGATTTGGCTAATAGGATGGGAATATGGTTGCAATTATTTATTGTGGGCCAAGCTTTATTTTGCAATGATAATGGGCCTAGGATAGAATTTGACATGGTTTGAGGCCTTTAGAATCAAAAACCCTCTTTTCTGACCTTTTTGATACTTTATAGATTGTTTCACAAGTTTTGTTTTTCAGCAGTTTGCAGTTGCTGGCCTTGCTTGCCTGCCCTGCAATTGGTTGCAGCTTGCCTTGTTTGCTGGTTCTATTTTGACAGTTTGCCTTGTTTGTTGGTTCTATTTCAGCAGTTTGCCTTGTTTTTTGGTTCTGTTTTGATAGTTTTCCTTGTTTGTTGGTTCTGTTTTGACAGTTTTCCTTGTTGGCCTTGCTTGCCTGCCCTGTAGTTGGTTGCAGCTTGCCTTGTTTTGCTGCTTGTTTTGGAAGTTTTCCTTGTTGGCCTTGCTTGCCTACCCTACAGTTGGTTGTAGCTTGCATTGTTTTGTTGCTTGTTTGTGAACCAAATTTGTACTTTGTGATTTGTAAACTAGAAATTCTCAGGCCAATGATTAAGCAAGGATTACATAAGGCCTTAGAATACAAACCCTTATTTTCTGATTCAGCAGAAACCACTCTGATGATGAATTTAGGATTACCTTGTATGTTTTGTTCATTTCTGAATATTTGAATTACTAACAAACTTCTCCTTTTCTCTTTTCATGAACATGAAGCATGGATGGCAAGAAAAGGTTGGAGAGATTGCTTGAGGATGAAGACTTAGGATTTCTCTCTTCCCCTTTTTTTCCATAAACAAATCTTGTAATTCATTGCATTGGTAGACATTTCTTCTGTAAAAATTCAAACTTGTAATGTAATGAATACAATACTTCTGAATAAACTTGTGAAAATATTGTACCAATTTCAACTTTAAATCTTGGAATTCGTATTTGGATGTTTTGAGTAAGAAACCTCATTTTAAGTAACTTGTATTTCAAGCAACCACCAAAGATGATCAAACAAAACAAAACACTTTGCACTCCAATCAAACCTTTAAAACAAAATGAAAGTTTGAGAATTTCAATTCCATTTGATTAACTTAACCTCAAAGGCTTATGATCAAAAATTCTTAATCTTCAATTCTTGTTCAAAACTAACTGGTAAGCATAATGAAATCACATGTTACTCCTAATTCCAACAGGACTTCATTGTCTATCAAATATGTTTCAAGAACATTAGCCAGCCTTGTAGAATTAACAAACTTCAGCAAATTGTCTTTAAAATATTGGAGATTTTTAAGACTCAATTACCTCTGAGAAAATCCTAAACCCTTAATTATTGATTTGCTGCCTAGGAAGAGAACCTGTCTGGTCGACCTTTGAACCAATTGAGTGTACAGGAACCCTAGGGTAAACATCTTGTATGAAAAATTAGAAGGCAAATTTTAGGGTACAACAGCTGCCCCTGTTCAATCTTCTTAAACTTGGAAAAGCGAGATTGGCATGCTCGTCGTTCGTAGCTTGAAAGTGGAAGATGATTGAACACTAAAGTTCCCAAAAATTTGAACTTGCTGGTGTACGAAGTGATGTCTTGAATCTATTGGATCAGGAATGGGCTTAAAGATGCCATTGGATAAACTGAGGGATAATTGTCGGAGATGGGCTTACCAATGTCATCCAAGGGTGACATGCTTAACAGAAAATGGACCGAGTCCAGCCTTGATTTCAATCGCGAATGAATGAGAATAATTATTGAGAGGTTTTCCTAAAAGTCGAATCTGAATAAGTATCAGAATGGCATCCGTATATGGTGCGTATCTGAATTGTATTTGTAGTCTGAATCTGGATAAGTATCAGAATGGCGTCCGTGTCTGGAGCGTATCTGAACTGTATCTGAAATTTGGAGCTGAATAAGTATCAGAATGGCGTCTGTGTATGGAGTGTATCTGAACTGTATCTGAAAGTTATATCTGAATGAGTATCAGAATGGCGTTCGTGTCTGGAGCGTATCTGAACTGTATATGAAAGTTGCATCTGAATGAGTATCAGAATGGCGTCTGTGTCTGGAGCGTATCTGTACTGTATCTGAAAGTTGTATCTGAACGAGTATTATAATGGCGTCGTGTCTGGAGAGTATCTGAACTGCATCTGAATGAGTATCAGAATGGCGTCCGTGTCTGGAGCGTATTTGTACTGTATCTGCAATCTTTGAACATTGTTAAGGGTAGTTGTTAATCTTATCCTAAAAAGGGTAAAATGTTAGCTAAAATGCAAAGTCATGTTGCATGAAATGTATGATGTAATGTATTTGCTTTATCAATGTTTATGATATATGGATGCAATGTATGCGTATGTGAGCTAATCTGCTGTATTGTTGTTGGATTAAGGAAAATAAATCCCTGAATATCGCTAAGGATGTGTGAGTCTTCAAGTCTTGAAGTCGAAGTATTGATGAATTTCTGCCGAAAGAAATAAATTTTGTTGTGAGGGTAATGCCATGTACTACTTGTAAAACCTGTTGGGGAGTCCTGAGAAATTTTGACAACTTCTACTGGGGATCAATAATTTGAAATTGTGTTCCGCTGGGGATTTAAATGATGTACTGCATGGGATTACTTATGGAATAGCCTAGAGACATTTTCCTATCCTTTCAACCTATAAGTAATTGTCTTTTCATTTTGTTTATTTGTAAGTGGTAATTATATTCAAATGCATATGCTCAACAATGAATCATTGGACGTTCTTGTAAACAAAACACAAGCGTAAAGAAAAATACAAATAGTTTTTGTACTTTCAAAGGGATATCTTTGTATTGACTTTTAATAAGTGTTTTTGTACAAAGGGGACAAACATTCTAGTAAGAGAATGTTGTCGTAAAACAAGAAAAATTTGATACAAAGAAAGATAACTATGTTTAATAATCCCATGAGGTTCCCATTCTGCTATAGCCTTCGTATCTCTGAGCATCTTGTCTATCTGTTGCCTTGTCCGAAGATGACTGAATTGATCAGAAACTATGAGTTTGTAAGTGGAAGTCAAAGGTTATTTGTAAAGTGATCCGACGGGACATAGTCACACGCTTTAATTCCCTAACTTTTGCCTGGACCTCCCTTTCGGGTTTTCAGTCCACCGGAAAAGCCTTTTTTTCCCAAGTCGCCCTTTCGGGTTTTCAACTTGTCGGGTGTACAAATTTTTTTTATTTTATCCCTAACTTTTGCCCAAACCTTTTTGGTTCACCGGGATGCCCTTGTTTTTCCTAGGTATGTCAACCTAGCGGGTCTCTTATGCGTAGTATCTTTTGACTATATTCGTGTTCGCAGGGTGTGGCAGGTCGTCGCCATTCATGGTGGTCAATATCATTTCCCCACCAGAGAAAATGTTTTTGATTATGAATGGCCCTTTACAGGTAGGAGTCTATTTGCCCCTGGGATCACTTTGTGTCAAGATGATGCGTTTGATCACTAGATCCCCAACTTGATACACTTGGCGTATGACTTTCTTGTTAAAAGCCTTGATCATCTGTTTTTGATACATTTGACCATGGCAAGCAGCCTTAAGTCTCTTATCATCAATCAAGCTTAGTTGATCAAGTCGAGTCTGGATCAAATCGTCTCCATTCAACCCTGCATCCTTCATAATCCACAGAGAGGGGATATGGACCTCGATAGGCAAGACAACCTCCATGCCATAAACCAAAGAATAGGGTGTTGCCCCGGTTGATGTGCGAGTCGTGGTACGATACCCGTGGAGGGAGATTGGTAGCATCTCATACCAGTCTTTCTATGTGAATGTCATTTTCTGTATGATCTTTTTAATGTTCTTATTTGCAGCTTCGATGGCACCATTCATCTTTGGCCTATAGGGAGAAGAATTGTGATGCTGAATCTTGAATTGCTTGCACAATGCGGTAATCATAGTGTTGTTGAGATTGGTACCATTGTCGGTGATGATCCTTTCTGGGATACTGTGTCGGCAAATGAGATTTTGCTTGATGAAACGGGCAACAACATTCTTGGTAACGGAAGCGAAAGAATCCGCCTCCACCCATTTTGTAAAATAGTCAATGACCACTAGGATAAAGCGGTGTCCATTGGAATCTGTCGGATTGATTTCCCTGATCATGTCAATCCTCCACATAGCAAAGGGCCAAGGAGCTGTCAAGACATTCAGAAGAACCGTGGGTACATGCACCTTGTCAGCATAAATCTGGCATTTATGACAGGTTCGAGAGTGTTGATAGCAATCTGCTTCCATGGTAGACCAATAATAGCCTGCGCATACGATTTTCTTCTCCATCATATGCCCATTGGAATGGGTACCAAAAGTGCCTTCATGTAATTCAGCCATGATCCTTTCAGCCTCAACCTTATCTATGCACCGAAGTAACACAGATTCATGATTGCGTTTATACAGTATGCCATTACTCAGAAAGAATTTAGTAGAGAATCTCCTTAAGAACTTCTTATCATTGATTGAAGCCCATTTTGGGTATTCTTGAGCATCGAGATACCTCTTGACTTCGTGTAACCAAGGCTGGTCCACTACTTCTTCAGTATTAATCTCGTGATAGTGTGATGGTTCATCCATTCGTTCAATGGTGATCTGGGGAGCCTCGTTATCCCAATTAAGTTTAAACATAGATGACATTGTGGCTAGTGCGTCTGCTAGCTGATTTTCTTCTCGCGGGAAATGCTCGAAGGTAATCTTCTCAAAATGCGGTAGCAATGTCAAAACATGTTCTTTATAAGGGATAAGGTTGGGGAGTTTGGGGTACCATTCCCCTTTGATCTGACTGATGACCAAGGCTGAGTCTTCGAATACATCCAATGATTTGATTCCCAAGTCTGTGGCAGCTCTGAGACCAAAGATGCACGCTTCATATTCCGCCATGTTGTTTGTACAATTGAAGCAGATTCTTGCAGTAAAGGGAGTATGACACCCTTCAGGAGATATGAGTACAGCACCGAAACCATTACCAAGTGCATTGGATGCTCCATCAAAGAACATGGTCCATCGGGATCCTTGTTCAGGTCCGTCATATGGCCTGATTTCTTCACAGTTGTCTAATGTCACGATGTCTTCATCCGGGAATTCAAACTTCATGGATTGATAGTCTTCTACAGCTTGGTGAGCAAGGTGATCAGCTAGTACACTGCCTATTATAGCTTTCTGGGTAGTATACTGTATGTCGTACTCTATCAGGATCATCTTGCATCTCGCTATTCTCCCAGAAAGAGCAGGCTTCTCGAAAATGTATTTTATCAGATCCATTTTAGATATCAATAAAGTAGTATGAGTCAGCATATACTGGCTTAGCCGGCGAGCAGCCCATGCCAGAGCGCAGCAAGTTTTATTGAGCAGTGAATATCTGGTTTCACAGTAGGTAAACTTTTTGCTCAGGTAATAAATAGCGTGATCTTTTCGGCCAGACTCGTCATGCTGCCCCAATACACACCCCATTGAGTTTTCTAAAATAGTCAGATACATGATCAACGGTCTTCCCTCGACTGGTGGCATAAATACAGGAGGCTCTTGTAAGTATTCTTTGATTTTATCAAAAGCGACTTGGCACTCATCATTCCATTTGACTACTTGGTCTTTCTTCAAGAGCTTGAAGATTGGCTCACAAGTAGCTGTCAGGTGAGAAATGAATCTGGAAATATAGTTCAAACCGTCCCAAGAATCCTATGACTTCCTTCTCAGTACGAGGAGCAGGCATCTCTTGTATTACTTTAACTTTGGCAGGATCGACCTCAATACCTTTGTTACTGACGACAAAGCCTAGGAGTTTGTCGGACCGTACCCCGAATGTGCACTTGTTTGGATTCAACCTCAGCTTGTACTTCTTCAGTCTCTCAAACAGCTTTTGTATGTGATCAAGATGCTCTTCTTCTGTTTGCGATCTGGATATCATATCGTCTACGTAGACCTCTATTTCATGATGTATCATGTCATGAAATAAAGCTACCATGGCGCACTGATAGGTTTCCCCAGCATTCTTCAGTCCGAATGGCATCACCTTGTAGCAAAATGTGCCCCAATGTGTGACAAATGTTGTTTTCTCCATGCCCTCAGGCGCCATTTTGATTTGGTTATAACTTGAGAATTCGTCCATGAAGGAAAACACTTTGTGTTGTGCCGTATTTTCAACTGGGATATCAATGTGGGGGAGTGGAAAATCATCCTTAGGGCTCACCCTATTCAAATATTTGTAGTCCATACACATTCGTACTTTGCCGTCTTTTTTAGGTACGGGAACAATGTTAGCAACCCATTGAGGATAGGAGATGACAGCTAAGAATCCAGCGTTGAATTATTTCATGACCTCTGTTTTAATCTTTTCTGACATATCAGGCCTCATGTGGCGAACCTTTGGTTTTATGGCGGATAATCTTCTCTTGTAGGCGGACGATGTACCGCGATGTCTGTATCAAGTCCTGGCATGTCTTCATATGACCAGGAAAAAACTTCAACATAATCGTGTAACAACTGAATCAGACGCTCCTTGACACTGGGTTCCAGATTGGCACCCACCTTGACCTCTTTTTTATCCTCCTCGGTACCCAGGTTGATTTTCTCCACGGGTTCCTCGTGAGGTTGAATGGTTCTTTCCTCTTGTTGTAGCAGTCTAGCAAGTTCCCCTAGTACTTCACAATCTTCCTCACCTTCGTCTTCGACTTGGTAGATTAGATTCTTAGAGTCACGAAAGGTCATAGCAGTATCGTTACCCATGGGATTCAGAATGGATGGATACCTGCATTTTGAGTGTGGGTGTGTGTAAGGGTATAGCTATCTTTGAAAGAAAATAAAATGTAAAAGAAAAACAATGAGCATAAAAGTTTGTATGCGAAAACATCCATGATTCATTGATGTCATACGAAGATGAAATAATAGCCCTTACAAATGGACCATTGTGCCTCGGGTAAGACACAAGATTTTAAGAGTGCGATTGTTTTTGAATATTACAGGTCTAACAAAATGTAAAGATAAATTACTGTGGGATAAAAGTGATTGGGACGGCGTCTCTAGCCTCCCAATTGCTGAGCCCTCCATTGACAGTCGAAAAGATCCAATCCTCCAGGTTGCAATCATCTTCACCATCGTCTACCGCGTTGACCTCACGGTTGCTAATCTTTAAGGGTGGCCCTCCAGCACGGGCACGGCGTACATCCTTTTGAGCACTTGAAGTGAAACCTAGGCCAAACTTGTCAAACTTATACGGGATATCCGGAAGTTGCCCCCAGATGGTGCATCCACCTTCCTTTACCACTGCTTTGGCGTCCTTTAGTGATGACATCCAGAGTGGAGGTCTTGTAATCTTGGGAATCTAGGACACAGTCTTGTTCACTGCCACCTCTTGGGGGACCTCTTCGAAGTGTTGAAATGGATTTTCAATGAATTCTCCGTCCAATTCCACATCTCTGAAGGAATTAAGATGGCTGATCATGTATTCTTCCTTTCCATGGACAGTGATGATCTTCCCTTGAATCAGATACTTTAGCATCGGGTGCAATGTAGAGGTGACAGCGCCAGCATTGTGGATCCATGGTCGGCCTAGCAAGCATGAATACGAAGGGCGGATGTCCATTACATAAAAGGTGGAATTGAAAGTTTGGGTTCAAACCTTTATGGGGATATCCACTTCCCCGTGCACCATCCTCTTCGAGCCATAAAATGCCCTTACTACTATGTTGCTTGGCTTTAACGTCATTCCCTCACAATCAAGTTTGTCAAGAGCTTTTTTCGGTAATACATTCAAAGATGAGCCAGTGTCCACCAAGACATGGGACAGAGTTGTGCCCCTACACTCCACTGAGACGTGAAACGCCTCGTTGTGCTTTCTTCCCCTCGGTGTTAAATCAGCATCCGAGAAACCTAGGCCATTATTCGTTGTCAAGCTGGATACGCAGTCTTGGAATTGATCAGCAGACGTCTCTTGAGGCACATGGGCTGTTTTTAGGAACTTTACCAAGGCTTTCGCATGTGCCTCGGAACATAGTAGTAATGCCAGCATGGAGATTTTGGAGGGAGCTTGTCCCAATTGTTCAATTACATCGTAGTCGCTCCTCTTTATAATTTTTAGGATCTCCTCCAGTTATTTCTTAGATGTCTCAGGGATAGTCACTGATTGATCCTTCATCCGGACAGGCTCAAACAAAACACCTTTTCCTTGAGTTTCAACAGCAAGAGTGTTGGTAGGAACGATAACAGGGGTTGTAACGTCTTTGTCAATAGAAGCACTTGCAGAGATGATTATGGGTACAGAAGTAAACTTTCGAGCAACCATAGGGATGATCACGGGTCCAGAAACTACTTTTGGGGGAGCAATTTCTGGAGAAAAGATCCTATCGCTTCCGGTAATTTTACTAGTTCCGACAATATTGCTGATGTCGAATTCTTCTTCGGAGTTTATCTCTTCGGCAGCCGGCCAGTCTTGTTTGATGCCATGGTAGTAAATGTCCCTCTGTAATTCCGCGGCACGGTTTTGTCTGATACATATGGGACTGGCCCTGGCATTGTGATTCTTAGAGGAGTTGCTTTCGGAACTGATGTAATTCTAACGGGTCTTTTGGTGGAGACCCTGGAAGAATTGGCGGAAATGGTAATGATTGAAACATCTTCAATAGGAATAGGTGAAACAGGAGTACTTTCAAACAAAATCTCTTTGTTATCTATCAAGCGTTGAATGCCTGTTTTCAACAAAGGGCAATCAGTTGGTGAGGACAAGCAGAGATGGCAAACTTCATTATAGCCCGGGAACACACCGGCTTTCAACAAGTTTATCTTAATGGTTGGAAGTGGAGTCATGAGTTCATCAACTATGATAACAAACAAATCTTCTTCAATAGCATTGGTATTGTGACCATGTCTAGGCATAGGAGCAGAAATGACATTTGGCTTCTCGGGCACATCAAACTCAATTTCTTTTGCTTCAATGAGGTCTTGTATTTTGTTCTTCAAGGCCCAACAGTTATTTGTATCGTGACCAGGACTTTCAGAGTGATATGCGCAACGGGCATTGGGGTGATAATGAGGGGATGTTGTATTGGGGTTTTTTGGAGCTTCTTTCAAGGTTGCCAAGTTGGATCTCAAAAGATGCGGTAATACTTGAGACAGAGTCATGTTAATTCTGGTGAATTGCTTGACTGGCTTTTCCACCCTTGGTTGATTACTTCTTTATTGATCAGACATAGACTTTGGAATCATAACAGCCCCCACCATTGGTCGGTGTTCGTCCCTCTCTTGGTTTCTTTACGGAAATACAACATCTATCTCTTTCTTCCTGATGAAAGGCTTCCTTACAGTTGTAGAAGAAGATGAATCCTTCTGAATATTTCCACTTTTTATGCCAGCTTCCACCCTCTCTCCAGTCAGTATTTGTTCATTAAAGCCTGCAGATGAACTTTCGATTAAATGGTTGAAAAAAGGACCAGATAAGGTGCCTAAGAACATGCCCACCAATTTCCTTTCAGAAAGAGGGGGTTGAACTCTTCCAGCCAAATCTCTCCATTTTTGTGCGTAATCCTTGAAACCTTCATTGGAACCCATGGCCATACTCTGGATTTGAGTACGGGTAGGCGCCAAATCAGCATTGTATTGATATTGCTTGTATAAAGTTATGGCAAGATCTTCCCAATTGTGGATGTTGGCCCTTTCTAGTTGGTAAAACTAGTCGAGTTGTGTTCCAAACAAACTGTCTTGGAAAAAGTGCACCCATAAGTCTTTATCAGCAGTGTGGGGTTGGATTTTTCTCACATATGACCGGAGATGCATTTTAGGGCATGACACTCCATCATATTTTGCAAACATAGGCACTTTGAATTTCGGAGGAATCACAATCCCCGGCACTAGTCCCAAATCCTCAAAGTCTAAGCCCGACACCTTTTGTATTTCCATCGCGCTCAACCTCTCTTCAAGATGTTTGTACTTGTCATCAGCTGGAGGATACTTTTTCTCAGAGTAGTCTGTAATTGCAAGCTTCTCAAGTCATGTTTAAAGCATTGGTTTTGATGAAGACAACATGGATATCAACATTCAAAGGATGTGCAAAAAGTTTATCAATATCATATAAAACCTTGTTACAAGTCTTGAAGATTAGAAGAAGAATTATTAAAGAAACAACAAATGTCAAAAGGTATAAATAATTCTTAAACTTGAATATAGATGTTCACAAATATGCATTCATAATCATATACATATCCCACATTTTTAACAATAAGAAAAACTATGTTTGAGATCTTTTTCAAAAGGATTTTTTGAAAATAAACTTTCAGGAACCGGTTCCTACCTAACAGGGAACCGGGTTCCAAACTTGTTCAAAAAACTCTTCCCTGGAATTTGTACCAGGAATCGGGTTGTACGTATAGGGGAACCGGTTCCTGCGTGTTATTTTTGAATTCTGGGTTATAACGTTCACTAAGAACCGGATTCTGCCTGGGTCGGAACCGGTTCCCAGCGAACCAGTACAGATTTTCTTTTGTTTTTTGAACATAATTCAAATGGTATTCTTTCATGATTGCATTGCATCTTTTCATATCAAATGGCATGAATGAAGAGGTATTTGTGACATTATAAATTGTGTAGATTTTCAAATTCAAATAACCTTCTTCAATTAACAATTTTCATCATTCAAATTTGCATATTCTTACAAACTTTCAAGTGTTCTTACAAATCATAAATTTTGTGAAACTTGCCATATACATTTTCATTAAGAAATCATTACAAGTTTCATACATTCATTGTGAACATTTATAATCATTGCTTGAGAATTGTTTCTTTCTTGAAGAAGAAGATCAATCAAAGATTGATAGTGCTCTCCATCTCTTTCAAATAAATCATTGTATTACAAAAAGAAAGTATTCCCTTACTATCCAGGATTGTTGGAAGTAAGTGTTGTGATTTGAAGAGGATTGTTCTTCATTCACATTAGTGTTTGTTTGACCTTAAAGGTGTTCCCTTACTATCCAGGATTGTTGGAAGTAAGTGTTGTGATTTGAAGAGGATTGTTTTTCATTCACATTAGTGTTTGTTTGACCTTAAAGGTGTTAAGAACCTTTGGTCACCCTATAGGTTAGATAGTAAGCATATGCTGTATAATCATTCTAAACTATAGTGAAGTCTCTTTCGTGTTGGAAAGGGGACTGGAGTACTCTCGGATTGTGAGGGGAACCAGGATATATCGCCGTGTTCTTTACTTTTCCGCTTTTATCGTTTTCATCACCATAATCAAGAAAAGATAAGATATAGTCAAAAACCTTCAAACACTTAACCACAAATTACTACAAGTATTCTCATAAAACCGAATAAATTTTTATATACCTAATTCACCCCCCTCTTAGGCACTCTTAGACTAACATAGTCTTCCTCCTCTTCTTCCGATTCTGACAGGACAGCTGTTTCCTTGCCTTTCCCCTCTCCTTCACTGGATGTTGTTGCAAAGTTCAAAGTCCTTCTTGTCTGCCCATGAAACCTACTCCCCATGTTTAAGACTCCAGTTACCTTATTTGTTTTCTTTTTCCTCTCTTCAGCTAACAGAGTCTTCAATTCTTCTTTCCCCTTGGCTAGGGTCATGAGCAACTGTTGAAACTGCGTATTCTGAGCTTGGAGATCTTTCACTGTTTGCTCGATATCCATCTTACTGAAATAAACAGTAGAGAGATGAGGAGACTTGTTGCAAAAGACTTGTTTATGTTATGATGAATGATATATGCATATGTAATGTTTTCAAGGATTTCAAAGATTCAAGTTTTTTTTAGACAAAAAGAAACACACGTCATATTAATAAGATAAAGTTTGAGCACATCAATGCCCCTTGGACAAAATAATACAAAAATCTAAGATAAAAAGGTAGTGTGCATCCTCTTTGGTGCAATGTAGGCATTCAGAGTCCGCTCCTCATGATGTAGCCTAGTGAATTCCAAAACCTTCTTCTCGCTTGCGTAGAATTGGGCTTCAAAAGTATCTCGTTCTCCTTTGAGTTGTATCCAATCCCTTTGTAAGTATTCAAGAGATGTGGGCATGTCAGGATGTAGGATAGTGTATGGAATATCTCATTCCTTAACAAGCTCAATGATTACCGGGAGAATGGAGGGGTAAGGTATCATAAGACTCTGAGCGCGAGTTCGTACCCATTTGAGGTAAGGCTCAAGAGGGATGGAATTCTTGTGCCCCAAAGTCTTGCTATCCACCTTGTTTAGCATCCTCCAAGCTCAGATAAATCTCTGGCGAAGACCTTGATCGTCGTTGTCGTAGTCGAATACCAAATCTTGAATCAGCATTTCGTGCGGGTCATCCCTTCGGGCATAACCAAACTGTCTTAAGGCTAAACATGGGTTGTAGGTGATTCCTCCCATAATTACAAGTAGAGGGACATTAGGGAATTCTCCACAACGGTCGAGATGATAACATTCTCTTTGGCTCGAGAGCACCAATGAATGTCTGAATGTTTGAGCGTCATCAACCTTTGTGACCACCTTAATCCTTTCTCATTCTTTATGACTAATTGGGGAAGATGAAAAATAAACCATCTTGCCAAGAGAGGAGTGCAACACATAAGGACACATCTTTTCCTCATTGTGCGAGTGTGAAAAGAGTGTAGGATATACCCTAGCAATGTAGGCACCGGATTGCGTGACATGAAGATTTTTACGGTGTTCACATCTATGAGTTGGTCATAATTTGGAAACAAAACCATCCCATAGATGAGAAGAGCCATAATCTCCTCAAAGGCTTGCAAGTCTAGGGAATTCCAACAGCTTTGGGCTTTCTCAAACAGGAACTTCGCTAAGAAACCTTTGACACCACTCCTTGTTTCCCAATGGATTGTGTTGTACCCCATAATTTTCCCTCTCATTTTATCAAGATTTCCCCTCACAAGACTCTTTGGACTCCAGACGGGATTAGGGTTTACTCTGCTCAAGACATCTCATTGCACTGTTGACCTGAATTAGGGTTTGAGTTTGCACAAGTATTTTTGGACTTTCAATGCTTAATATGACTTTCATACTTCATGTTGGACTTATAATAATGCCCATACCAAGTTTCAAGCCTTGAATCAAATTTGTGCTCAATCAATTGAACAGTTGACCTAAAAATCAGCTGTATTGGGGAAAAAGTCAATTGTGGCCAATTTATAGTCAAACCTCATCATTTTTTATCCACATCAACATTATAGGCTCATATGAACCATTTGATCAAGTTTGGACCACAACTCCTCAGGAAATTTGATCAGATCATCAAAAGGGCAAAATGGTCATTTTTAGGGTTTTGACTGTAGAAGGGCAATTTCTGATTTTTAACCTAGCCAATGGCAAATTGAGTTCAAGCATAGTTTCAAGGACTCAATGGCATCATCTTGACATAATCACAAGGTTCAAAAGACCTCAAAAGCATTGGATTGACAGATGAATTTTCCAGTCAACTGATCAAAAATCAACTGTACACTGAAAAGTCAAACTTTGACTTTTTGGTCAAAATCAAGTGCCAAGGGTCATTTCTCATCAAGATGTGTCAAAAAATAAAACTTGTTCATCAAGAAACCTAATTTTGGAAATTAGGGTTTAAGATTAAAAAATTTCATAACTTAGAAATTTTCTAAGTTATGAAATTTTCTTATTTTTTCCCAACTTTGCCCAACATTTTCACCATGATGCAATTGGATTCAAACAAAACTTCCAACATGAAAGTTGTATTCCTCCACAAAATCTACAACTTTTATTCATAAAGTTTTCCCACAAGATTCTTGGATCTCAAGTTATGATTTTATGAACAAGGGTCCATGAAACTTTTAACTTAGTGAAATTTTGCCCTAGTTTAGGCAGGATTTTGACCTATCTTCATGGCAACTTTTCACATAGTTCCAATTGGAATAACAAATTGAATTTCTAAGATGGATTGTAGATCATGTTACAAGCTTTCCAAAATGTCCAAGAAGTCTCCAAAATCATTTGTGGTTAGGGAGAATCGAAGGTTTGAATTTGGCAAAATGTCACTTTGGTCCATGGCATTTTTCATGTTGCTACAAGTTGCAAATTCTGCCCAACCTTGCTTGTACTTGTTTACAGGTCCTTAAACCCTTCCACACTCAAAAATTGAATGCAAACACATTGGTTAGAGGCATTGTTCTGAACTTTAGAAGATTACACAAAGGATTAATCCATTTTTGGCAAAAAGATAACAATGCCATTTTGATAAAGGTTGCTTTGTGCAATTTTGTTTCTCTTGAGCATTGCACCAAGTCTTTTGCAGAAAACAACATCCACAAATATCAGGGAAAGTACACCAACTATGTGCATGCTTGAAGCTAGCCTGTACAGGCATGGCCTTGGTCACTTCTCACTTTTTCTTCAAAACCAAGTCAACTTGCAAAAAGCACATAACTTTGCAATCTGAAAAAACAAAAGTTGGTAAACATTTCAAACAAGTTTCTCATATCACACTAAGCCAGAAACACGAGCTAGAAACCTCTCAAACACCCTTGTACACAAAAACCACATTTTCTTGCAAAACAGGGCAGGCCCTGCAGAATCACTTCCATTTTCACATCCACTCGTGTGTTTTGCTTGCAACCAGTTTCAACACACTCCATACAACCTACCTAAACTATCCCAACCATTCCCAAGTCACTGTTACTCCATTTACACACTTCACCATTTTCAAATTCTGACTTTGCAGGTTGAGTTCTACAAGCATATTCAAGCTATTTCAAAGCAGGCCAAGCATTGGGGAAGGTCAAAGGAACTTCAAGCAAGCTCACAAGTATCTCAGGCCTCACTGAAAACCCCTACATTGCCATACTCGAGCTTGACTGAAATAGATAAAGTTAAAATTTCTATCTCTCTATTTAGGAATCATTAGTCTTAGGTTTGTGAATAAAAAATGTAGTCCTCATTGCCCTTGAGTTGTACATATGCATAGAATCATTTAAGTTAACTGAGCTAGGAGAATTTGAATGATGAACTTTCTGAAAAAAACTAGGTTAGAAATTAGGGCCAGAGAAATTCTCTCTTGTCTTTGAGAGTAAGATTAAGTTTTTTATATGGTTAGAATCGTATGATTATGCTCTATAACTTTCATGTTGCAAGTTTTTGTTTTTAAGCACAAATGCAGGAGATACGAGTTTGAACATTGGTGCGCGTATTTGCTTATGTCTCAAGGACAGGGACGAAGGCAATGTGGGTTGGGCTTGAATTCTCCTTGCTTTTGACACCCCCTGGCTTGCTGTTTACACCCCCTTTGGCCCATTTCATTATTTTTTCATATTTTTCATTTCTTTTTTAAGTTTCTGACTTTTATTTTTATTTTTTAATATTAAAAATTCCCAAAAATATTTTTCTTAAATTTTCATTTTTTATTTTATTTTTTTATTTTATTTTTGGCATAATATTTAGTTTATTAGGTTTAATATATTTATTTTCTTAAATAAAAACTTATAATTAATACAAAAAATATTTTATTTTTATTTTTATTATTTATATACTTAAATGATATTTTCTCATATAATTTCATTTTTTAACATTTTGTACATATTTTATTTTATTTCTTGTACATAAATAAATTATATATATATATATATATATATATATATATATATATATATATATATATATATATATATATATATATATATATATATATATATATATATATATATATATATATATATATATATATATATATATATATATATATATATATATATATATATATATATATATATATATATATATATATATATATATATATATATATATATATATATATATATATATATATATATATATATATATATATATATATATATATATATATATATATATATATATATATATATATATATATATATATAACAAATTAGGGTTTCCTCCCTTAATAAAAATAATCTTTTATTTTCTTATTTTTGATACATTAAATAATTTATTTTTACTTACATAAAAATAATACCAAAAAAATCATCTTTTGCATATTTATATTTAATTGCTTATTTAAATATTTCTCCATTTATTTATTTGTACAAAAAATTCAATATGGTTGTAATAATTTTAGGGCTTTTATTTCTTGGAAATACTCCCCTATCCAAATTTGTATCCCCCTCCCCATATCAATATTGTAATAGCCGTAGATTTGCTTTTACGCATTTATTACTTTCAAATATGCCATGATAGCAAAACTAGGGTTTGTATGCAAGACCAAAATCAAAAACAAATAGCTTGACTAATACAAGACAAAAAAATCATGAAAATGACAACACAATGCACACAAGCACCCCTAGGGTTTCATCCACTTGTTGCCTTTAAAATGGCCATGGTATGCATGTTAGGTGTCTTGGTAAAACAAAAATCAAAACAAAAGATCATAGTCCCTCGATGACGCTATCTTGGTTGCCTATACAAAAATGATCTAGACCCTCAAAAAATTTGCTAAAGATACTTAGCAACATTGTTATCATGGTCATACGATGACCCACGCCTGTCCCGTTTAACATCCAAACACAAGGTTGTTTACCAAATACAATGGTAAAACAACAATGTCAAAGGATTAAAAATGTGTAGGAAAGATCTTTGAATAGGTAGGTAAATGCTCCTAGTTACTTGATCAAACTTGCACACATCCTTGCGAATTTCAAAAACACATCACAACACAATTTCAAAACATTTTCCCAAAACAAACTTTCAAACATTGAAACATTCTTTCAAAAGACAAACACCTTTGTATACATTCAAACAAGAATCATTACAAAGGTTGCCACAACGATGGCCTCTTTTCAAAATACTTTCAAAACCACACACAAAAGCACCATTTCAAACAATTGAAAAGCAAAAGCAAGTGATCTAAAACAAGTAACTAAGAGCCCATGGAAAACCATGGATAAAAAGGGTGCTAGCACCTTCCCTTTTCATAATCTACCCCCCGAACCCAAGAAAACATCTCAAAGGTCTTTCCTGTGCTTTTTTACCTTTCCTTTAGATAAATAAAATGTCGGTGGCGACTCTTGCTAAACCGAAACATTTGCGAACACAAACGTGAAACCTCAAGTCAGTTCTCCCACCGCATCACAGAACTGGACACTCTGTTGGGGAAAACTTAAAAGTGGTGTTACCTTTGGGTTTGGATCACCTTTACATACTTATCTTGCTTGATTTGGTTGCTTTACATTTGGTTCTATTATTTGGGTTTGAATCCTCTACCCGGATTTGGGAAACATTCCTAGGTAAATATCAATACATTGTGGAAACTGTACAGGGTATACCGATATGGTTGAAACAATAGCTATATTAGTGCGACATATTTGTGGGTACCGGTAGCCTTTGAGTCAATCAAAGAGAATACGGGGCCGCTGAGTGATGTCATGAAGCACTAATGGACTTTTAGAACCTTTATTTGACCATCTTGGCCTTTTTAGGGGTAGTGAGATGACAGGCTTTGGTGTAGTCCGAAGTTGGTAGATACTCGATACTACACTCATTGAGGGTTATTTTCTTGGAATATTTCGGTCGCCAGTAAAGTGGCTAAACTAAAACAATGAACACAGAAAATAATCCAGTGATATTGCGCTCCTTAGAACCAGATTACTATTTATAGGACAGGTTGAGCCAACTAAACTTCAAGAGGGTACTTACCTATGAAACTCCATGCAAGCCTGAAACTAGGAACTTGTGTGACTTGTTTGTACATATATACTTGTGCATAACATCATAAACATCATGAAGCATCATATGCATCCACTAACCATTTCAAGGATTTGGATCTTCATCTTTGTTCCTGTTTTGTAGGTAATAGATTCACTTCGCAGGAAAACAATTCAAGTCAACCTTGTAAGAATTCCTCCTCAACTCATGGAGCTAGCTTCAAGGATTCCTGAGAATTCTCCATTCACCGAGAGGCATGGTCGTCTTCTCAACTTAGTCAACACCAACACTGAGGAAGACATGGTGAAAGTTCTCTTCCAGTTCTTTGACCCCCTACACCACTGCTTCACATTTCCTGATTACCAGCTTGTGCCTACTTTGGAGGAATTTTCTCAACTCCTGAGGATTCCTATTCTGCATCAACTACCCTACAATGGTACGGAAAGAGATCCAAAGCCTGAAGATGTTGCTCAAGCCCTACACTTGCAACCATCTGATATCATATGCCATTGGGAAACTAGAAGTGGTGTCAAGGGTTTCTTGTCAAAGTTTCTGTTTGAGAAGGCCCAAAGCTGCTGGAATTCATTGGACTTACAAGCTTTTGAGGAGATTGTGGCTCTTCTCATCTATGGGTTGGTCTTGTTCCCAAACCCTGACCAGCTTATAGATGTCAATGCTGTCAAAATTTTCATGGCTCGCAACCCGGAGCCTACATTGCTTGGGGATATCCTCCACTCATTTCACACACGAACAATGAGGAAAAGAGGTGTTCTCATGTGTTGTACTCCTCTTCTAGCAAGGTGGTTTATTTCTCACCTTCCCCAATCAGTTTTGAAGAATGATAAGGGTTTGAGGTGGTCACAACGATTGATGACTCTTACACATTCAGATGTTCATTGGTGCTCTCGATCCAGAGAAAATGTTATCATCATTGATCGTTGTGGGGAATTCCCTAATGTCCCTCTATTAGGCATTAGGGGAGGCATTACCTACAATCCCTGTTTGGCTCTGAGACAGTTTGGGTATGCCCGAAGGGATGGCCCTCATGACATGCTGATTCCAAACTTGGTTTTTGACTTCGACAAAGGTTTATCTGAGCTTGGAGGATGCCCAACAAGGTGGACAGTAAGACCTTGGGACATAAGAAATCCATCCCCCTTGAGCCTTACCTCAAGTGGGTATGAACCTGCGCCCAAAGTCTTATGATGCCTTACCCCTACATACTTCCTGTGATCAAAGAGCTTGTTATAGAAGGAGAGGTTCCATACACCCTCCTGCATCCTGACATGCCAACATCACTTGAAGATTTACAAAGGAGTTGGATACAGCTCAAGGGAGAACGCGATACTTTTGAAGCCCAATTCTACGCCAGTGAGAAGAAGGTTTTAGAACTTACTCGCCAACTTCACGAAGAGAAGACTCTCAACATCTACATCGCACCAAAGAGGATGCGCAATGTCTTTTTACATTAGAATTTTGTATTATTTTGCCCATGGGGCATTTATGTACTAACAAATTCTATCTTATTAATATGACGTGTGTTCTTTTTGTTTGCAACAAGTTTGAATTTCTGAATCCTTGAATGCATTACATGAATACATCTCATTCATCATATGCACAAACAGGTCTTCACACCAGGTTTCCTTATCTCTCTGCTATTTATTTCAGCAAGATGGATATAGAGCAGACGGTCAAAGACTTATAGGCGCAGAATTCACAGTTCCAACAGCTACTCATGACCTTAGCAAAGGGTCAAGAGGAGCTCAAAACTCTACTGGAAAAGGAAAAAGCGAAGAAGAAAAAGAAGAGGGTTGGTATAGCTACCATGGGTAGAAGATTTGAAGGTCAAGCTAGAAGGGTCTTGGATTTCCCCTCAACATCTGATGAAGGGGTAGGAAAGGGTAAAGAAACTGCCGTGCAATCTGAGTCTGAGGAAGAAGAAGATGAAGAGGATGAAGACTATTCTGAGCAGCAGTACCCACCTGCAGATGACAAATACAAGAATCTGGAAGAGTGTCTGGCTGCCATAGAGATACAAAGAGTGCCTGGGCTGGACTTTAAAGAGCTAGGGTTGGTTTCCAGGATTGTGATTCCCCCTAAGTTTAAGGTGCCTCTTTTTGCTAAATACGATGGTTTGTCTTGTCCAAAGATGTATCTGCGGTCTTACGTTAGAAAAATTCAACCGCATTCTTTTGATAAGGATCTATGGGTTCATTTCTTCCAAGAAAGTCTTTCGGGGACGCAGTTAGATTGGTTCTACCAGCTAGAAAGGTCTGATGTGCACAATTGGGAGGATTTGGATGCTGCCTTCTACAGATAGTATCAATATAATGCGGATTTAGCACCAACCTGTACTCAATTATAGAGTATGGGCATGGTGTCAAATGAAGGTTTCATAGAGTATGCCCAGAAATGGAGAGACTTGGCGGGACGAGTACAACCACCTCTATCCGAGAGGGAGCTGGTAGATATGTTCTTGGGTACACTGTTTGGCCCCTTTTTCAATCACCTGATTGGAAGTTCGTCTGCAGGGTTCACTGAGTTGATTCTGACTGGTGAGAGAGTTGAAGCCGGAATCAAGAGCGGAAAAATTCAAAAGGATGCATTTGCTTCCGCTGCTATCAAAAAGACTTTTCCAGCCAAGAAGGAAGTCTCAGTTGTCTACTCCCAAAGAAGTCAAGGAAGAGTTGAGCGCCGGCCAGCGGTGGGGGCTGTAATGATTCAGAAGTCTGCAGCTGATCAGCCTCGAAACAATCAACCCAGAACCAACCAAGCAAGGGTGGAAAGGCCTGCAGGGCAATTCACTCGGATTAATATGACACTTGCTCAGGTTCTCCCTCATCTTTTGAAGTTAAACCTTGCAAGTTTGAAAGAGGCGCCGAAGAATCCGAATAAATCTTCTCCTTACTACCATTCAAATGCTAAGTGTGCTTATCATTTAGACAGCCTGGGGCATGACACCAACAATTTTTGGGCCCTCAAAAATAAAATTTAGGACTTGATAGATGCTAAAGAAGTGGAATTCGACGCCCCTGAAAAGCCTAACGTGATCTCTGCTCCAATGCCAAAACATGGTCACAATGTCCATGCTGTTGAAGAAGACCTCTTTGTTGCTACTGTTGATGATTTGATGACTCCGCTACCGATAATCAAGCTGAATTTGTTGAAGGCTGGGATTTTCCCAGGATGTGAAGAAGATTGCTACCTTTGTTCCTCCTTACCAACCGATTGTCTGTTGTTGAAGTTAGGCATCCAGCGCCTAATGGATAACCAAGAGATACTTTTCGAGAAGACTCCTGTTACACCGACTCCTTTCAATGATGTTTCGATAATTACCAAATCCGCCAATCTTTCCAAGGTCTCCAAAAGACCTGTTAAGATTACATCCGATCTGAAGATTGCACCTTTGAAGATAACCATGTCGGGGCCTATCCCGTACAAGTCCAACAAATCAATACCGTGGAACTATGGGGGAGAGATTTTTTACCACGGTGTTAAACAAATTGAATCAACTGAAGAGAGTTCTGATGAAGAGACTTCCGACATTGGAAACATTGCCGGAACGAGTAAAATCACCCGCAGTGGAAGAATTTTCTCTCCGGAGATTGCCCCTCCAAAGGCAAGCTTCGGACCCTCAGCTGCTCCTAAAGTTACCCCTGTGCCGGTCAACATATCTGCGAGAACTCCAGTTATTGAAGAAGTTGTGACTCCTGAGGTTGTGCCCTCTGCTGTTGCTGATGATAGAGGGAAAGGGATCCAAGAAGAGCCTGTCAGGACGAAGGCTCAAGCGCTGATCATCCTTGAGACCTATCAAAAAGAAATGGAAGAGATTTTGAAAATAATCAAGAAAAGCGATTATAATGTTGTGGAGCAACTGGGGCAAACCCCTTCAAAAATCTCTATGCTAGCCTTGCTGCTCTGTTCAGAAGCTCATGCCAAAGCTCTGATCAAATTTTTGAAAATGGCCCATGTGCCCCAGGAAACATCCGCGGACCAGTTCCAGGAATGTGTAGCTAGACTAACGGCAGACAATGGTCTAGGGTTCTCCGATGCTGATCTAGCAATCAAGGCGAGAAAACATAACTACACTCTGCATGTCTCGGTGGAATGCAGAGGGACTACTCTGGCACACGTTCTGGTGATTATTGGTTCATCACTAAACGTCTTACCAAAGAAGGAATTGGATAGGCTAGATTGTGAGGGTCTAACCTTGAAGCCCGGCAACATCATTGTCAGAGCCTTTGATGGTTCTAAATGGATGGTCCGCGGGGAGGTGGACATCCCGATTAAAGTTGGAACTGAAACCTTCAACTCCACATTCTATGTCATGGACATTTGTCCCTCCTATTCTTGCTTGTTGGGAAGACCCTGGATTCATCATGCTGGAGCTGTTACTTCAACTTTGTACCAGAAGCTCAAGTACCCTGTCCAGGGGAAAATTGTGACAGTTCACGATGAGGAGGAGTACATGATAAGCCATCTTAATTCTTTCCGCTATGTGGAATTGGATGGTGAATTCATCGAAACCCCCTTTCAGCATTTTGAAGAGGTAGCTCAGGAGATTGCGGCAGTGCCTTCCGTACCCATGATTACTCGACCTCCGCCTCGGATGTCATCTCTCAAAGATGAAAAGGCTGCGATTGAAGAAGGAGGAAGCACAATCTGGGGGCAACTTCCCGATTTTCCTTTCAAGTCTGATAAATTCGGCTTGGGTTTCACTGCTTCTGCTCAAAAGGTTGTGCGTCTCTCACGGGCTGGAGGGCCACCAGTGAAGATCACCCATCATGGAGTCAATGCTTTGGAAGATGGTGAAGAGGAGAGCAACCTAGAAGACTGGATTTTCCCTACCATTGAAGGAGGATTGTGCAATTGGGAGGCAAAGGACTTTATTCCCATTACTTTCATCAATCAGTAATTTATCTTTCAAACATTTCTGTTGGTTTGTAATAATTTTTGAACAATTCGTACACTTTTAACCTTGTGCCTTACCCGAGGCATATAGGTCCATTTGTAAGGGTTTGATTTTTCATCTTCATATGCCATTTTAACGAGTCATGGACGTTTTCATATATAAACTTTTGTGTTCATTTTCTTTCTTTTTACATTTTATTTGTTTAAAGGTGGCTACCCCTTACACACACCCACACTCACCAATGCAGGTACCCATCCATTCTGGATTCCATGAGTAACAATTCTGCTATGGCCTTCAGTGACTCTGAAGATCTGGTCTACCATGCCGAATACGAAGGTGATGAAGACTGTGAAGTGCCTGGAGAGTTGGATAGAGTGCTACAACAGGAAGAAAGGGCTATTCTACCTCACGAGGAGTTATTAGAGACAATCAACTTGGGAACAGAGGAGGACAGAAAAGAAGTTAGAGTGGGTGCCAACCTAGAGCCAAGTATCAAAGAGCGCTTATTCAGCTGTTGAATGAATATGTTGAGATCTTCGCCTGGTCCTATGAAGACATGTCGGGACTTGATACAGATATTGTGGTTCATCGTCTCCCTACAAGAGAAGACTGTCCACCAATTAAACAGAAAGTTCGCCGCATGAAGCCCGACATGTCTGAAAAAATCAAAGCTGAAGTGTTGAAGCAGTTCAATGTTGGATTTCTTGCTGTTACTTCCTATCCGCAATGGGTTGCTAACATTGTGCCCATGCCTAAGAAGGACGGCAAAGTGAGAATGTGTGTGGATTACAGAGACTTAAACAGGGCTAGCCCTAAAGATGGCTTTCCACTACCGCACATTGACATCTTGGTTGACAATACAGCTCACCACAAGGTATTTTCTTCCATGGACGAATTTTCAGGGTACAACCAGATCAAAATGGCCCCTGAAGACATGGAGAAAACTACATTTGTTACACAGTGGGGTACGTTTTTCTATAAAGTGATGCCATTCGGACTGAAGAATGTCGGGGCAACCTATCAGCGCGCCATGGTGGCTTTGTTTCATGATATGATACATCATGAGATAGAGGTCTACATAGACGACATGATAGCCCGTTCACAAACTAAAGAAGAACACCTCGACCATCTGCAAAAGCTGTTTGTCAGGTTGAAAGAGTAAAAGCTCAGACTGAACCCTAACAAGTGCACTTTCGAAGTCAGGTCCGGTAAACTCTTGGGTTTCATAGTCAGTAACAAAGGCATCGAGGTTGATCCTGCCAAAGTCAAAGCTATACAAGAAATGCCTGCCCCTCGCACTGAGAAGGAGGTTAGAGGTTTCTTGGGACGCCGAAACTACATTGCAAGGTTCATTTCTCACCTAACATCTACCTGTGAACTAATCTTCAAGTTGTTGAAGAGAGATCAGGTGGTTAAATTGAATGATGACTGTCAAGTTACTTTCGATAGAATCCAGGAGTATTTGCTAGAACCTCCTATCTTGATACCACCCGTCGAAGGAAGGCCGCTAATCATGTATCTGACTGTCCTGGAGAATTCAATGGGGTGCGTACTGGGCCAACATGACGAGTCTGGCCGAAAAGATCATGCCATTTATTACCTTAGCAAAAAGTTTACCGACTGTGAGACCCGATACTCACTGCTCGAGAAAACTTGATGCGCTTTGGTATGGGTTGCTCGCCGGCTAAGGCAGTATATGTTGCCTCATACCACTTTGTTGATCTCTAAGATGGATCTGATCAAGTACATCTTCGAGAAGCCTGCTCTATCCGGAAGAATCCCTAGATGGCAGATGATCCTCACTGAATATGATATACAATACACGACCCAAAAAGCTATAAAGGGGAGTGTGCTAGCCGATCATCTGGCCCATTAAGCTGTCGAAGATTACCAATCCATGAGGTTCGACTTCCCTGACGAGGACATTATGACATTGAGCAACATTGAAGAGAACAGACCGTATGACGGACCTGAACAAGGATCCCGATGGACCCTGTACTTTGATGGTGCCTCCAACGCACTTGGCAACGGTATCGGCGCGGTACTTATTTCTCCAGAAGGTTTCCATACACCTTTCACTGCTAGACTTTATTCAGTTGTACCAACAACATGGTCGAGTATGAAGCTTGTATTATTGGTCTCAAGGCTGCTATTGACTTGGGAATTAAATTGTTGATTGTATTTGGGGACTCAGCTTTGGTTATCAGTCAAATCAAAGGAGAGTAGGATACTAAACGTCCAAACCTCATCCCTTACAAAGAACATGTCTTGACATTATTACCACATTTCGAGCAGATCACCTTCGAGCACTTTCTGTGAGAAGAGAATCAGCTAGCGGATGCTCTAGCTACAATGTCATCCATGTTTAAACTTAACTGGGATAATGAGGCTCCCCAAATCACCATTGAACGGATGGATGAGCCTGCACATTGTCACGAGATTAATACCGAAGAAGTAGTGGACCAACTGTGGTTTCATGACGTCAAAAGGTATCTCGAAGCACAAGAATACCCTGAAGGAGTTTCAGTCAATGACAAAAAGTTCTTAAGGAGGTTCTCTGTAAAGTTCTTCTTAAATAATGGTATCCTATACAAGCACAATCATGATTGCATTTTGCTCCGTTGTGTGGACAAGGTTGAAGCTGAGCAGATCATGGCTGAACTGCACAATGGTACCTTCGACACTTATTCAAGCGGACATACGATGGCTAAGAAGATTCTAAGGGCAAGCTACTACTGGTCTACCATGGAAGCTGACTGCCATCAACATTCTCGTACTTGTCATAAATTCCAAATCTATGCGGACAAGGTACACATACCTCCAGTTCCTCTCAATGTCTTAACAGCTCCTTGGCCATTCGTGATGTGGGGAATCGACATGATTGGAGAAATCAAGCCTACAACATCCAATGGGCACCGTTTCATCCTGGTGGCCATTGATTACTTTATCAAGTGGGTTGAAGCTGCTTCCTTCGCATCCGTCACAAAGAATGTTGTTGCCCGCTTTATCAAGCAGAACCTCATTTGTCGGTACGGCATCCTTGACAGGATCATCACTGACAATGGTACAAACTTGAACAACACTATGATCACCGCTCTATGCGAGCAGTTCCAGATTCAACATCACAATTCATCTCCCTATCGGCCAAAGATGAACGGTGTTGTCGAAGCTGCGAACAAAAATATCAAGAAGATCATACAAAAGATAACAGTCACCTACAAGGACTGGCATGAGATGTTACTGTTTTCTCTGCACGGGTACCGTACCACGGCACGAACATCAACTAGGGCAACACCCTATTCTTTGGTATACGGCATGGAAGCTGTTTTACCCATCGAGGTTCAGATTCCCTCCTTGAGAATCATGAAGGATGTTGGTTTGAGTGAAGACGATTGGATTCAGACCCGGCTTGATCAACTTAACTTGATGACGAAAAGCGACTTACTGCTGTTTGTCATGGTCAGACGTATAAAAAATAGATGATCAAGGCTTTCAACAAGAAAGTCAGGGGCCAGGTATATCAAGTCATGGATCTTGTAATCAAGCGGATCATCCTTCCGCAAAGTGATCCCAGGGGCAAATGGACTCCTACTTACGAAGGACCATTTGTGATCAAAAACATCTTTTCTGGTGGGGCAATGATCCTGACCACCATGGACAGCGATGACTTGCCACACCCTGCGAACGCAGACATAGTTAAAAGATACTACACATAAACGACCCGACAAGTTGAAAACCCGCAAGGGCGACTTGGGCAAAAATGGGAATTCCGGTGAACCGAAAACCCGAAAGGGCAGTTCAGGCAAAAATTTGGGATATAAAAAAATATGTACACCCGGCAAGTTGAAAACCCGAAAGGGCGACTTGGGCAAAAAAGGGTTTCCCGGTGGACTGAAAACCCGAAAGGGCGGTCCAGGCAAAAATTAGGGAACTAAAGCGTATGACTATGTCTCGTCGGATCACTTTAAGGACAATCTCTTCACAGAAAAACTCTGGGCTTCTGATCAATCCAATCATCTTCGAATGAAGCAATGAATGGACAAGATATTCAGAGTCATGAAGGCTATAGCAGAATGGGAACCTCATGGAATTTTTACACATAGCCATTTTTCTTTGTATAAATTTTTCTCATTTTTATGACAATATTCTCTTACTAGGATGTCTGTCTCCTTTGTACAAAATACTTACACAAAGTTAATACAAAGATACTTCAAAGTGTAGAAAACTATTTGCCTTTTCTTTTTCTTTACACTTGTGTTTTATTTGAAAACGTCCAATGATTTATTAAATGAGCATATGCATTTGAATATGATCACTGTTTACAAATAAACGAAATGTGAAAGAATAATTACTGACGGGTTGAAAGGATGGGAAGACGTCTTTAGGCTATTCCAAGAGAAATCCCCTGCAATATATCATCTAGATCCCCAGCGGAGCTAAAACCTTGAAATACATATCCCCAGCGGAATTAAATTTCAAAATCCCTGCCAGAGTTAAACTTCAAACTCCCAATCCCCGACGGAGTTATATTTCAAACCCTTAATTCATCATCAGAGTTAAGTCTTCAAACTCCCAATTCCCCGCGGAGTAAAAACTTTGGGTCACAAATCCCCAGCAAAGATGAAACCTTCTTCCCCAAGAAAAGTCAAATTTCAAACTATCAATCTACAGCGGAAACCATTCAGTCTTCCCCAGATTCCCCAACAAGTTGTCTTAAAATCTGAAGATCAACCAGATAACAGTTAATTTTTGTTTTATCCCCAACCTCCGGATAATTCCCCAGTAGATTGGCATACAACCCAACCTCCTGAACTTTTTCCAAACAGGAATAAGCTTTTCCCCATAGTCCTTCACCTACTCTCCAGCAGGATAGCTTACTCTCCAGTAGTATAGTTACTCCCCAGAGTTTTTACTCCCCAACAGAATGAAGATTCTCATTCTTAACTCCCCGGCTTGAAGTCCCCAGGGATTTATTTTCCCCTAGCAGATTGAAGATTCTCACTCCTGATTCCCCAGTGAAGTTTCCAGAGTTTTCATTACTTCTCAACATGAGTTTATCAGAATTTTTAATCCCCTGCAGATCGAAGATTCTCATTTCTCACTTCTCCAGTGAAACCCCCAAGGTTTCAATTTCCCTAGGAGATCGAAGTTTCTCATTCTTAATTCTCTGCATAAGCCATCAAATTCTTCCTTATTCTCCAGCAGATCAAGGTTTTCTTTCATCTAATCCCCAGGAGATCGAAGTTTCTCATTCTTAATTCTCCGCAGAAGCCATCAAAGTCTTCCTTATTCTCTAGCAGATCAAGGTTTTCTTTCATCTAATCCCCATTAGAGGTCGTCAGAGTATTCCTTATTCCCCAGCCGAGTAAGGATTCCCATTGGTGTAATCTCCAGCCATAATCATCGAAGATCTCTGGATTCCCCAGGCAGGTTTTCTCAAGAAGACTTGAAGGATCCCTATATCCCCAGGAAAGTCAAGAAGGATTCTCATATCCCCACAGAAGTTGTCAAAATTCTTGTTAATCCCCACAAGTTTGTCAAGGATTTTCTATCCCCAACAGTGGTCCAAGAATTTCTCATCCTCAGCAATCAGAGATTTTGAACATCCAGCAGCGGTCTTGGATTTATTTTCCCCGGGAGCGGTCAGGACTTCCTTATTCTCCAACTATCAAGGATTTATTTTCCTCCACAAGACAGCTAATCAGCTTACATGCGCATACATTACATTCATATATCATAAACATTGATAAAAATACATTTATTGCATCATACCTTTCATGCAACATAGCTTTCTGTTTTAGCTAACATTTTACCCTTTTTAGGATAAGATTAAAAGCTATCTTTAACAAATATGCAAAGATTTCAGATACAGTACAGATACACTCCAAGACATAGAAGTCATTCTGTTACTCATTCAGATCTCTTATTCAGATACAGTATGGATACACCCCAGACACGAAGGTCATTTTATTACTCATTCATAATTTCAAGTCAAGATACAGTACGGATACGCTTCAGACACGGATGCCATTCTGTCACTCATTCAGACTGCAACAATCAGATACAGTATGGATACACCCCAGACACGGAGGTCATTCTATTATTTATTCGGAATTCAACAATCAGATATAGATTAGATACGCTCCGGACACGGAAGCCATTCTATTTCTCATTCAGATTCAACTATCAATTTCAAGTTCAGATACACTTCAGACAAGGAAGTCATTCTGTTACTTATTCAGATCCCAGTTACAGTTCAGATATACTCCAGACACGGAAGTCACTCTGCTACTCATACAGATCTCAACTTCAGATACAGTCCAGATACGCTCCAGACACGGTAGCCATTCTGTCACTCATTCAACATTTCCCCAGCCCAGAGATGCCCCAGACACGGATGTCATTCTGTCACTCATTCAACATTTCCCCAGCCCAGAGATGCCCCAGACACGGATGTCATTCTGTCGCCTATTCAGATTTCAGATTCAGATATAATACAGATACACTCCAGACACGGCAGTCATTCTGTTATTCATTCAAGAATCAAATATAGTTACATCTCAGATACGCTCCAGACACGGACGTCATTCCCTTGCTCATACAAATCCAATCTCCAGATACAACTCAGATACGTTCCAGATACGGATACCATTCTGATGTTCATTCACCTGATTTTCAACAAACAATATTGGATGACATCTTTAAGCCCATCTCCAGCAAGATTCTATCATCTCCAAATGGAATCTTTAAGCCCATTCCCTCAACACTTTGACGAGTGTAAATTTACGGGCACTCTAGTGTCCAATCATCTTTTACCTTCGAGTCACGAAAGGCAAATTCGCCAATCTAACTCTTCAGGTTCAAGAAGATTGAACAGGGGTAGCTGTTGTACCCCAAAATTTTCCCTCTCATTTTATCAAGATTTCCCCTCACAAGACTCTTTGGACTCCAGACAGGATTAAGGTTTACTCTGCTCAAGACATCTCCTTGCACTGTTGACCTGAATTAGGGTTTGAGTTTGCACAAGGATTTTTGGACTTACAATGCTTAATATGACTTTCATACATCATGTTGTACTTATAAGATTGCCCATACCAAGTTTCAAGCCTTGAATCAAATTTTTGCCCAGTCAATTGAACAGTTGACCTAAAAATCAGCTGTTTTGGGGGAAAAGTCAATTGTGGCCAATTTACAGTCAAACCTCATCATTTTTTATCCACATCAACATTATAGGCTCATATGAACCATTTTATCAAGTTTGGACCACAACTCCTCAGGAAATTTGATCAGATCATCAAAAGGGCAAAATGGTCATTTTTAGGGTTTTGACAACAGAAGGACAATTTCTGATTTTTTACCTAGCCAATGGCAAATTGAGTTCAAGAATAGTTTCAAGGACTCAATGGCATCATCTTGACCTAATCACAAGGTTCAAAAGACCTCAAAAGCATTGGATTGACAGATGAATTTTCCAGTCAACTGATCAAAAATCAACTGTACACTAAAAAGTCAAACTTTGACTTTTTGGTCAAAATCAAGTGCCAAGGGTCATTTCTCATCAAGATGTGTCAAAAAATGAAACTTGTTCATCAAGAAACCTAATTTTGGAAATTAGGGTTTAAGATTGAAAAATTTCATAACTTTGAAATTTTCTAAGTTATGAAATTTTCTTATTTTTTCCCAACTTTGCCCAACATTTTCACCATGATTCAATTGGATTCAAACAAAACTTCCAACATGAAAGTTGTATTCCTCCACAAAATCTATAACTTTGATTCACAAAGTTTTCCCACAAGATGCTTTTATCTCAAGTTATGATTTTATGAACAAGGGTCCATGAAACTTTTAACTTAGTGAAATTTTGCCCTAGTTTAGGCTGGATTTTGACCTATCTTAATGGCAACTTTTCACATAGTTCCAATTGGAATCTCAAATTAAATTTCAAAGATGGATTGTAGATCATGTTACAAGCTTTCCAAAATGTCTAATAACTCTCCAAAATCATTTGTGGTTAGGGAGAATCGAAGGTTTGAATTTGGCAAAATGTCACTTTGGTCCATGGCATTTTTTATGTTGCTACAAGTTGCAAATTCTGCCCAACCTTGCTTGTACTTGTTTACAGGTCCTTAAACCCTTCCACACTCAAAAATTGAATGCAAACACATTGGTTAGAGGAATTGTTCTGAACTTTAGAAGATTACACAATGGATTAATCCATTTTTTCCAAAAAGATAACAATGCCATTTTGATAAAGGTTGCTTTATGCAATTTTGTTTCTCTTGAGAATTGCACCAAGTCTTTTGCAGCAAACAACATCCACAAATATCAGGGAAAGTACACCAACTATGTGCATGCTTGGAGCTAGCCTGTACAGGCATGGCCTTGGTCACTTCTCACTTTTGCTTCAAAACCAAGTCAACTTGCAAAAAGCACATAACTTTGCAATCTGAAATAACAAAAGTTGGTAAACATTTCAAACAAGTTTCTCATATCACACTAAGCCAGAAACACGAGCTAGTAACCTCTCAAACACCCTTGTACACAAAAATCACATTTTCTTGCAAAACAGGGCAGGCCCTGCGGAATCACTTTCATCTTCACATCCACTCGTGCGTTTTGCTTGCAACCAGTTTCAACACACTCCATACAACCTACCTAAACTATCCCAACCATTCCCAAGTCACTGTAACTCCATTTACACACTTCACCATTTTCAAATTCTGACTTGCAGGTTGAGTTCTACAAGCATATTCAAGCTATTTCAAAGCAGGCCAAGCATTGGGGAAGGTCAAAGGAACTTCAAGCAAGCTCACAAGTATCTCAGGCCTCACTGAAAACCCCTACATTGCCATTCTCGAGCTTGATTGAAACAGGTAAAGTTCAAACTTCTATCTCTCTATTTAGGAATCATTAGGCTTAGGTTTGTGATTAAAAAATGTAGTCCTCATTGCCCTTGAGCTGTACATATGCATAGAATTCATTTAAGTTAACTGAGCTGGGAGAATTTGAATGATGAACTTTCTGAAAAAACTAGGTTAGAAATTAGGGCCAGAGAAATTCTCTCTGGTCTTTGAGAGTTAGATTAAGTTTTTTATATGGTTAGAATCGTATGATCATGCTCTATAACTTCATGTTGCAAGTTTTTGTTTTTAAGCACAAATGCAGGAGATACGAGTTTGAACATTGGCGCGCGTATTTGCTTCTGTCTCAAGGACAGGGACGAAGGCAATGTTGGCTGGGCTTGGATTCTCCTTGCTTTTGACACCCCTTGGCTTGTTGTTTACATCCCCTTGGCCCATTTCATTATTTTTTCATTTTTTTCATTTTTTTTAAGTTTCTGACTTTTATTTATTTTTTTTAACATTAAAAATTCCCAAAAATATATTTCTTAAATTTTCATATTTTATTTTATTTTTTTATTTTATTTTTGGCATAATATTTAGTTTATTAGGTTTAATATATTTATTTTCTTAAATAAAAACTTATAATTAATACAAAAAATATTATATTTTTATTTTTATTATTTATATACTTAAATGATATTTTCTCATATATTTTCATTTTTTAACATTTTGTACATATTTTATTTTATTTCTTGTACATATATATATATATATATATATATATATATATATATATATATATATATATATATATATATATATATATATATATATATATATATATATATATATATATATATATATATATATATATATATATATTCTTAAAACAAATTAGGGTTTCCTCCCTTAATAAAAATAATCTTTTATTTTCTTATTTTTGATACATTAAATAATTTATTATTACATATATAAAAATAATACAAAAAAGCATCTTTTGCATATTTATATTTAATTGCTTATTTAAATATTTGTCCATTTATTTATTTGTACAAAGAATTCAATATGGTTGTAATAATTTTAGGGCTTTTATTTCTTGCAAATACTCCCCTATCCAAATTTGTATCCCCCTCCCCATATCAATATTGTAATAGCCGCAGATTTACTTTTACGCATTTATTGCTTTCAAATATGCCATGATAGCAAAACTAGGGTTTGTATGCAAGACCAAAATCAAAAACAAATAGCTTGACTAATACAAGACAAAAAAGCATGAAAATGACAACACAATGCACACAAGCACCCCTAGGGTTTCATCCACTTGTTGCCTTTAAAATGGCCATGGTATGCATGCTAGGTGTCTTGGCAAAACAAAAATCAAAACAAAAGATCATAGTCCCTCGATGACGCTATCTTGGTTGCCTATACAAAAATGATCTAGACCCTCAAAAAATTTGCTAAAGATACTTGACAACATTGTTATCATGGTCATACGATGACCCACGCCTGTCCCATTTAACATCCAAACATAAGGTTGTTTACCAAATGCAATGGTAAAACAACAATGTCAAAGGGTTAAAAATATGTAGGAAAGATCTTTGAATAGGTAGGTAGATGCTCCTAGTTACTTGATCAAACTTGCACACATCCTTGCTAATTTCAAAAACACATCACAACACAATTTCAAAACATTTTCCCAAAACAAACTTTCAAACATAGAAAATTTTTTTCAAAAGACAAACACCTTTGTATACATTCAAACAAG
This sequence comes from Vicia faba, assembly GCA_948472305.1. NCBI lineage: Eukaryota > Viridiplantae > Streptophyta > Magnoliopsida > Fabales > Fabaceae > Vicia > Vicia faba. Next base: position 286,470,673 of record OX451740.1, on the reverse strand, counting down.
AATCATTACAAAGGTTGCCACAACGATGGCCTCTTTTCAAAATACTTTCAAAACCACACACAAAAGCACCATTTCAAACAATTGAAAAGCAAAAGCAAGTGATCTAAAACAAGTAACTAAGAGCCCATGGAAAACCATGGATGAAAAGGGTGCTAGCACCTTCCCTTTTCATAATCTACCCCCCGAACCCAAGAAAACATCTCAAAGGTCTTTCCTGTTCTTTTTGACCTTTCCTTTGGATAAATAAAAAGTCGGTGGTGACTCTTGCTAAACCGAAACATTTGCAAACACAAACGCGAAACCTCAAGTCAGTTCTCCCACCGCATCATAGGTTGTGTCATCAGATGAGTGCAAGTGTAGAGCTTGAGCAATCTCTTCTAGCTTTGGGTCTCTTTCTGTACCGTTAAAAGGTAGTTAATTGAGAATGGAAATCCTCAAGAGTTGGGATAATTATTCCAAAGTAGGCACAAGTTGATAGTCGAGGAATGTGAAGCAATGGTGCAAAGGATCAAAGAACTGAAAGAGCACCTTCATCATATCCTCATCTGTGTTGGAGGTGACCAAGTTGAGTAGGCGACAATGTCTCTCGGTGAATGGAGAGTTCTCAGGAATCTTTGTAGCTAGATCCTTAAGTTGTGGGGGAATTCTTACAAGGTTGACTTGAATAGTTTTCCTGCTAAGTGAATCCATTTCCTACAAAACAAGAACAAAGATGAATCCAAAAATCCTTGAAATGGTTAGTGGATGTATATGATGTTCGTGATGTCCATGATGTTATGTACAAGTATGCATATACAAGCAAAGCAAACAAGTTCTTAGTTCAGGCTTGCATGGAGTTTTATAGGTAAGTACCCTCTTGAAGTTTAGTTGGCTTAAACCTATCCTAGTAATAGTAATCGGGTTCTAAGGAGCTCAATATCACTGGATTGTTTCCTTGGTCATTGTTTCAACTCAAGCCTCTTTAATGGCGACCGAAATATCCCAAGAAACCAAACCTCAATGAGTGTAGTATCGAGTATCATCCAACTTCAGACTGCACTAAAGTCGATCATCTCACTACATCCTAAAGGCCAAGTTGGTCAAGTAAAGGTTCTAGAAGTTCATTAGTGCTTCATGACATCACTCAGCGGCCCCATATTCTCTTTGATTAACTCAAAGGCTACTGGTACCTACAAATATGTCACACTAACGTAGCTATTGCTTAGACCATGTTGGTATACCCCGCACAGTTTCCACAATATATTGCTACTTACCTATAATGTATCCCAAATCCGGGTAGAGGATTCAAACCCAAACAAAGAACCATAATGTAAAGCATACAAATCAAACAATGTAAGCAAGTAAATATGATCTATCCCTAAGGTAACCATACTTTTATAATTTTCCCCAGCAGAGTCGCCAGTTCTGTGATACGGTGGGAGAACTGACTTGATTGTTTTGCGTTTTATCGCAAATGTTGCAGTTAGTAAGAGTCGTTGCCGACTTTTCTTTTATCCAAAAGGAAAGGTAAAAAAGCACAGGAAAGACCTTTGAGATTGTTTCTTTAGTTCGGGGGGTAGATTATGAAAAGGGAAGGTATTAGCACCCTTTTCATCCATGGTTTTCCATGGGCTCTTAGTTACTTGCTAGATCACTTGCTTTTTATTTTGAAATTTGTGCTTTGTGTGGTTTTGAAAGTATTTTGTAAAAGAGGCCATTGTTTAGGCAATCTTTGTAATGATTCTCATTCGTAAGAATGTATACAAAGATGTTTGTCTTTTTGAGAATGTTTTCAATGTTTGTAAGATGTTTGGAAATGTGTGTATTTGTTTTGAAAATAGCAAGGATATTTATTTGAAATGGAACAAGTAACTAAAAGCAAACTTTCTACTCAAATGTCTTTCTTGTTCATTTTCTTTTCCTTTGACATTGTTGTCTTACTATTGATTTGGTAAGCAACCATATCTTCGGATGTAAACGGGACGGGCATGGGTCATCGTATAACCATGATTAGCAATGTCGCAAAGTATATTAGCATTTTTGAGGGACTAAGATCATTTTGTAAGACAACTTTAATAGCGTCATCAAGGGACTATGATCTTGTTTTTATTTGTTTTGCTAAGATACCTTACATGCGTAATAAGGCCATTTTTATATAAGGTAACCAAGTGGAGTAACCCTAAGGGTGCTTGTGTGCAAGTGTGCCATTTTCATGCTTGATTTTGTTTTGAATTAGGGTTTTCTATTTGATTGGTTTTATCTTTCCATACAAACTCTAATTACTAGCATGTTATATAAAAGCGATAAATTGCGAAATTTAAAGATTACTACGCTATGAATGGGGATTTGCAAGAAAGTAAAACCCTAATTATCTATTACAACCATATCGAATTTATCAAATATACAAAGAAACAAATGTAAATATAATGTATAAGAAGTGAAATGAATATAATGTACCAGTATGAATGAATAAGGCCATGGATTTTGTTTTGACTTAATTAACTTAGAAGAAAAAGTAATTAACTAAAAAAAGAAAATTAGAATTAAGTTAGCAAAAAAAACTAGTTTAAAGAAACAAATTTCTAAATAAATAATAAGCATAAACCTAATCTAATTATTTAATTAATTTTGAAAAAAATGAATTTTAACAAGAAAATGTTTTAGTCTATTAAACAAATATAAATATATTTAATATGTATGCATAAATAATATTTTTTGAGATTTTTATTTAAAATAATAAATATTCTTATAATATTAATAATAGTAATTAAGAGAAAGTAAAGAAAAATAAAATATATAACATAAGTCAAGGGGGGGTTAACAATTAAAAAGGGTGTTTGGAGAAAGAAATAAAAAAAATCTATTGGGCTTTCAGCCCACAAAACTCATGGCCAGAAAAATAAATAAAAAAATCAGATTTTATGAAGGGATGGGGGGTGTAGCGAGCCTAAGGGGGGTTGGGCTTAGTTTTAATGGTTTGGGCCTGATATGAGGGGGCCTGGTTGTTTTAAACAAAACAACCAGGTTCATGAGACATGGTCTCATTTGGCTAATTGTTTCTCTCTCTAACTTTTCTTATTCTCTCGCTCACTCTCTGAGGTTCCTTCACCGGAGAAGAAATAGAGGTCGTGTCGGAAATCGCCTCGCGGCGGTGACTGCGGCGGATGGGTTCAAAACTTCAATTTTTTTACATCAATCGCTTCCTCTCTTCTTCCTAATTACTAATTTAGCATTTGATTTTGCAGAAAACACAAGATTTGGCCTAGATCTAAAAGGGGACGACCGGAACCCTAGGGGTTCCGATTTGCTTCTTCTACCTGATTTGGTGAGATCTTTCCTTTCTTATCTCTTCGCTAGTTCTGAGAGGTTAGGTTTACCTTGAAGATGATGATAAAAAGGGTTTAGGGTTTGTACTTTTGTTTGCATGCTTCTGTTTGCGTGTTTCTATTTGAATGTTTCCATTTGAATGTTTCTCTTTGAATGTTTCTCTTTGAATGTTTCTCTCTTCTTTTTGATAAAGGGTTTGGCGAAACTTGATAATGGTTCACTTAGAGTTTTGGATTTTTTTCTGTTTCGGTGATGATGATCTTACTTAGGGTTTTGGCTCTGTTTATTCTCCTACTTTGGTTTCTGATTGACCCTAAATTGTATGCTTTGTGCAAGAAAAAGTTTTCAGAATATTTTCATATTGAAACAGTTTTAAGAAATTACCTTCTTTACTGTATTTTGGTATGCTGTGAATTATTGACAGTAAGCTTTGAAGGATGAGAATAATGGCTAGACTTTTTCTTTATGTGTTTTCTCCTTGTTGGCCCAAAAAACATCTCCTTTTGCTTAGTATTGTTGCCCTATCTTATATTGATTTAGTGATGGATAAAATACTGGCTTTTGCTGCTTGTACCTTTTTTTGATAAATCAAATTGCCAGTTGACTTTGCTTGTTGGCTGTGTTATTCATTTATGGTGGATGTTGACTTTTGCTGACTTTGTACCTGTTATGTTTTAACAACTCAAGTAGTTGTCCTTTGGTTGGTTGACTGCTACTTTTCCTTTTACAGTTTTTATGTACTTTTTTACTTTTCTGACTTTGCTGGCTGCTTTTGTTGTATTTTGTATTTGTTATGAACCAAACAAAATGTTCATGATATTTGTAGTGAAACACTCTAGGCCTATGACAGGACTTTGAAAATTTGATGCTATTGTTGGTATGATATTTTTCTGATTTGAAACAACATGAAGCTTTTGCTTTCTGATTTCCTCTTTACTTTTTGTGAACCAAATGCTTGAGATTTGCAACAGATTCCTTCTTAGCCAATGATGTAGTTATGTATAAGGCTTGATCTTCTGTTTTCCTTTGCTTGTGAACCAAGTTTTTTTATTATTTGCAAACACACTTTTAGGCCAGTGATGGGACACTGCTTTGAGGCCTCTATTGGGCTTGAATTTCTCGATTTGGATTTGGCTAATAGGCGGGGAATATGGTTGGAATTATTTATTGTGGGCCAAGCTTTGTTTTGCAATGATAATGGGCCTAGGATAGAATTTGACATGGTTTGAGGCCTTTAGAATCAAAAACCCCCTTTTCTGACCTTTTTGATACTTTGTAGATTGTTGCACAAGTTTTGTTTTTCAGCAGTTTGCAGCTGCTGGCCTTACTTGCTTGCCCTACAGTTGGTTGCAGCTTGCCTTGTTTGCTGGTTCTATTTTTACAGTTTTCCTTGTTTGTTGGTTCTGTTTCAGCAGTTTGCCTTGTTTGTTGGTTCTGTTTTGACGGTTTGCCTTATTTGCTGGTTCTGTTTTGACAGTTTGCCTTGTTGGCCTTGCTTGCCTGCCATGCAGTTGGTTGCAGCTTGCCTTGTTTTGCTGCTTGTTTTGGCAGTTTGCCTTGTTGGCCTTGCTTGCCTGCCCTGCAGTTGGTTGTAGCTTGCCTTGTTTTATTGCTTGTTTGTGAACCAAATTTTTACTTTGTGATTTTCAAACTAGAAATTCTCAGGCCAATGATTAAGCAAGGATTGCATGAGGCCTTAGAATACAAACCCTTCTTTTCTGATTCAGTAGAAACCACCCTGATGATGAATTTAGGATTATCTTGTATGTTTTGTTCATTTTTGAATATTTGAATTACTAACAAACTTATCCTTTTCTCTTTTCATGAACATGAAGCATGGATGGCAAGCAAAGGTTGGAGAGATTGCTTGAGGATAAAGACTTAGGATTTCTCTCTTCCCCTTTTTTTCCATAAACAAATCTTGTAATTTATTGCATTGGTAGACATTTCTTCTGTAAAAATTAAAACTTGTAATGTAGTGAATACAGTACTTCTGAATAAACTTGTGAAAATATAGTACCAATTTCAACTTTAAATCTTGGAATTCTTATTTGGATGTTTTGAGTAAGAAACCTCATTTTAGGTAACTTGTATTTCAAGCAACCACCAAAGATGATCAAACAAAACAAAACACTTTGCACTCCAATCAAACCTTTAAAACAAAATGAAAGTTTGAGAATTTCAATTCCATTTGATTAACTTAACCTCAAAGGCTTATGATCAAAAAGTCTTAATCTTCAATTCTTGTTCAAAAGCTAACTGGTAAGCATAATGAAATCGCATGTTACTCCTGATTCCAACAGGACTTCATTGTCGATCAAATATGTTTCAAGAGTATTAGCTAGCCTTGTAGAATTAACAAACTTCAGCAAATTGTCTTTAAAATATTGGAGATTTTTAAGACTCAATTACCTCTGAGAAAATCCTAAACCCTTAATTATTGATTTGCTGCCTAGGAAGAGAACCTGTCTGGTCGACCTTTAAACCAATTGAGTGTACAGGAACCCTAGGGTAAACATCTTGCATTAAAAATTGAAAGGCAAATTTTAGGGTACAACAGGAGGGATGATTGATTCTTACAGGTACAAATGGTGACTCTAGTTCTATCGGTGACTTTGGTTATGTTGCTGACTTGAGTTCTGTTGGTGACCATGTTCTGATAGCTAATGTGTGTTTTTAATGGTTACTTGATATTGTCGATGACTGTATGTTCTCACGGTTTTGCTCTGAACTTCTCACCTTGTGATGGACGTTAATTCGGAAGTTTAGCAGTTATCTTGTAAGATAGGGAGTTATTGGTCTCATGTAATTGTTGATCCACTAGGTACTTGATTCTTTTGTGCTTCAAGGTGGTGTCGGACCTTTGATCCAGTGATATCATTATTCAGTGTAGAGATAGTGTAACCATTTTCCATGTTTATGTAACCTTGATCTCGTGTTCTTGCATACATGACATGTTAACACCATTTTAACACACATGTTATTTCCATTTCCAAGGAGCCATGCTTGTGAGCTTTCTGTTGTGCTTTTTCACCTCTTACTGGTTTAAAATCAAAATTAAAAGCATGTGGGTTCCTTGGAAATGATCGAACATGGCATTGCATCCACTCATGCACTTCATGCATATTCATGCATTCATAACAAGTACTCAGAGTTGGAGATTCTTATTCAGACTTGGTCTTCTCTTCAGAGTTATAGACTTGAATTCTTGTTGTCACGTGTTCAGAAATCAGTTATGGAATGACTTTACGGGGATATTGGCCGGGATGAAGATTCAGATAAGGTTGGTTATGGTGTACATGCAAGCCTTGGCCCGTGATCAGGAACTCTTCGAAAAGGAAGATAGTCAGTTGAATACTCAATGGAGTCGGATCACAGAAGTCTTGATGATAGTGTCAGCAGTCCTACACCGACTGTTGCAACATGGGTTATTATCTTCTCCTTATCATTTGGGATTTCTTTCAAACCATGGAGTTCTTTGTGGATTTCATCCATTGTCTTGAGTGCTTGAAATGTCTTATCAACAGATAGTTCCCATATCCCATTTGAATTCAAGGGATATATTTTATTAACAATAATAGAGGAAGCCTGGAGAACGGTTTTGATTTCATCTTAGTGCTTTATTCATATTTGTTTCCACGCTTGTTTAAGCATCAGTGGGTTAGGCTCCGTGCTTCAGTACTGTCTACAAATTCCCCTTCCAAATCCTGTTGTCAATGCCATATGTGGTTACCATGCTAGGGAACCCAATTATTCAATCAGGTTCACTCTCTACAACTTTGGGCCACCTGGTTTTCTCTTTAGCAGTCAGTGTTTGTCCCCCGAGTGAACCCGTGGGGAAAGCTTTTAAGAAAAGATAGAAGAAGACTGAGAAGTATGTTGTTACCATCTCAATTTCTTACATCCAGACACTTCCTTGTCTATTAGGAATTCATTTGATTAAGCTTCATGCTTTGGAGACTTTTCAGTTGATTAATCTCTTTCCTGATGCAAATGCTAAGTGTATCTCCCATTCTGAGGCATTTGGCCATGATGTTGAAGATTTTAAGAGGTTTAACCAAAGTCCAACTCCTGCCTGGCGTCTCTCTCAAAGTCCAATTTCTAAGGTGACGGACAAATTCGAACTTTTCGCCTGGTACAACTTTCACCCTCTCTTTTGAGAGAATCTTCTGGAACATTATATTTGGGGAAATTAACTATTCAGTCGAAAATGGTTTGTCATCCAGAGATAAAAGTCCAAGCTTGGAGCAGTTCAGAGACTATTGTATCCACATCAGATAGGAGCCTCTTATCCAAGTGAGTCTCAAGGTTGTTGGAGATCGTTTGAAGCAATCAGTGAGTCTCAAGGTTGTTGGAGATCGTTTGAAGCAATCAGTCCATACGGAGACTTGTCTCCTCAACATGGAAACTTCAAATTTCATTTGCATTTTCATTTGCAATCTTAATTATTTTTTCTAGCACTTTCTTGTATGAAAACTTGCTCATATTTGTGAATGTTAATCATAATGCATTGAATATATTTGTCTTGAATTAATCCATTCATTATCACTTTTATTTGTTTTACTATGCTTTTGATACCTAACTTTTGTTAATAAAGCAATGACTCTGGAGGGAGGATGACCAAAATTTACCTAGAATCTCGAATGGTATGCTTTCGAGTAAAAACCTTGTTGATGATGTACAGGCCTTGTTTCAATCCCCAAACACTGTAGAAAGGAGATAGACCCTCGTTAACCTCTCTGAGCCTTCAAAGTAGGAGTTTTTTTTTTGTTCGAAAAAAACCCTTATTCTTAACTCGGGACAGGGTAGATGTTCAGATGATTTGATAGAGCATTCAAATTTCAAAAGGAGTGTCCTATCTGAAGATCACCACATTTTATCCCTCGCATTATGAGGTCAGAAAAAGATCAAAACCATAATGGTTATTTCCCCATAAAAATCCTGAGGTCAAGATCGAATCGATACAATAATGGTTATCCCTCGCCGACCAAGGAATGAGGCAGTCACTTTCCTCCAAAAAGTTCAAAGACTTAGGGTCACACGACTTGTTCAAAATGGGAAAATATGAATAATAAAGAAACAAAAAGCCCCGCTAAGGCGAAACTTGAAAACGAGTCGCTTAGGTAAAAGTTAGGGTATCCCGCTGGACTTCCAAATTGAAATTCAAAATAATTGGTCCAAGCAAAAGTTAGGGAAAGAGAAAAAGAATTTGAAAACGCCCAAAAGGCAGAAAAGGATTATCCGATAAAAATACTCATCAAAATAAAAGTCGTTTGATCGAATACCCAAAAATAAAACCAAAGGTTAAGTGACTGTTGTGTCCAAAAAAAATTATTGTTGTTCCTCAACCATCATAAACTCCTTTGAGAGATGAATGCTCGTATTGAATTAACTGAATATAGGACTGGAGAAAATCATGGAGAATGGGTGGGCACCAAAAATTTTGAGCCTTAAATCCTTTTTTTTTCTAAAAAACCGTGAACCAGGCCACATTACAACCCTTAAAAGTCCTAATTGAAGCATGGGTTAATTTGGAAGCAAAAATATTACGAGGATACGATAACCTGACTCCTAAGAGACTTACTTAAAACTTTTGAGTTGGTATCACTCCCTCTTTTTATAGAAAATTTTCGATGTTTCGGCATCTTTTCAATAAAAGTTTTCTAGCTTCAAGACATGTATAAAATTTGTATTATATTTATCATTCTTAGGATAAAACATTATTTGCATATGAAAAAGTTCTTAAACATCAAGCGAGCTTGCATAATGAGTATCAATTGAAGAGTTTGATTATCCCGAGGGACGAAATTCTTCAGGAATCTGTTGAAAAGAATGATCTTAATTTGGGGCATGCTTTCTAGCTACTCCTTTGAATTGAAGAAGACCATGATAAAAGGTTGATCAAGAACTATTTGTTTGATGATTGTGTAGAAGTTTGGTTTGCCCCAAAGTCTCTGATTGAGCAATGGTGAGTCGTTTCCAGTTGGTCCCAGAAGGACAATTTTCTTCAAGCATCTGCTTGCGCGCGAAGTAGCTCGAGTTGAAAAGTATGATTATGTACTAGCTTGTTGAATACGTAAGTCAATTACCCTGAGGAGGTGTTATCTTCCAAACTTCGTGACCTTCTCATTCGGCTGTGAGCATGAGATAAGGAATTGGTTTGCCAAGATTCTGCTAATCTGGGGCAATCAAGTCAAGATCCATTGACTCTTAAAGTTTCATCAATTTGGGGCAGTTATGTCGAGATTCGACAAATCTCTCAAAGTGCCGAGTGATTAGGGTCCATTTCCCAAGATTTATTGAATCCACTTCTAGTGTTAATTAGTCGGAAGACGTGTTTCAAAGTTTGAAACACTAGGGGAATTTATCTGGATGGTACATATCTTAGGAAGTCCTTTCAAGACAAGTTCCTTAGCAGCCCTACAGACTGGGGCAAGGCATTATGCAGGGGAATCTCAGAGTTGATCAGCTTAAGTCCAGTCGCAGGATAAAAAACTTGTGACAAGAAGTCGGAATTGTTATCCTCATCCGATCAGAATTTTAAGTCTTGGTATTGATGTTCCTTCATCAAAAGTCGAGATCTTTGTCTCTGAATGAATTCAAGATTACTATCCTTAGTACAGATCTCAGGAAGTCCTCCCGAGGCGAATCTCTCTAAAGGTTAGTCAACCTGAAGCAGTTACGTCAAGACTCGACAAATCTCTCCATGGACTTGTTGTGTCAGAAAATTTTCCAGAGCTCGAATAATCTGGGGCAGATTATCTCAAGTCAAAAGGACCCACTCCAGCAAAGTTATCCCACTATGCCCGAGGCACATTCAGTGGTCTGTTTCGCAGAGGTTATCATTTTCTTTGCTTATTTGTGTAATTCACCATTACCAGAGAAAAATCCATCAAGATGATTAAAGTAACCCTAACCTGGATCGTTTCCTCTGAAGAAACACTGAAGTTTCTACTTCTCCCAAGTAAGTCTTCCCAAATGAGAAATTTTAAGATTGACCAATTGGAATTCTGGATTAAAAGATTCTCTTTCTCTGGATGCATAAGCTTTATCGCCCAATATCACCTAGCATAAAGTCTTTTGACTAAAGGTTGGGATCTTTTGATATGGAATCTCTATTTCTCGATTAATCTAACATGTTTGTGTTCGTAAGAGGATATCTATTACTCGGAGTAGAGCGTCTTTACCCTGACTGATGATTTGGTTAAATATCTTCTTATTCCCCGATGAAGTCGCTTTAAGAAGACCAAATATATTTGAGATTAATCATGGGTTTCTACAGAGATCTGAAGTTTCTATTGCTCCCCAGTGAATCTCCCAAAGCGGAGGAATTTTAAAGATTGACTAATTGGAATTTCGGATTAAGAGAGTCTTATCCTCTAAGTGTTTGATGTTTTGTCTCTCCATCATCACCTAGCAAAAGAATGTCTATTCCCTAAAGTAGAGTATTCTCACCCCCAGTTCAAGTCGAGATTTCCTTCATAAATTTCTCCTGTTCCCTGGAGAAGTCACTTCATGGAGATTTCTTGTTCAAGAATTCTCTAATCTCCATAACAGAAGCATGGTTTGAAGTTCATTATGCAGAATCTTTTATTATCCCTGGTAAGCTCACTTCCTCGGAAGAGGCTGTTGATAAGGATCTCTTGTACAAGATTTCTCGTTCCCCAATGGAGCTGCCTTATTAGAGATCTCGTTCTCAGGAATTTTCATTCCCCCAGCTGATTTATGTTGAGGTTTATTTCATCTCTCCAGTGAAGACCTTTGTCTAAGATCTCTTATGCCAAATTTCTCCTTTCCCCCAATGGAGCTTCCTTCGAAAATCTGTTATTCAAAATCCTCATTTCCCCTGTGAAGTTGCCTTATTAAGAAATCTCCTATTCAGGAATAATCATTTCTCCAATGGAGTCGTTTCATCGAAATTACTTATTCACAGAATTGTCTCTTTTTCCAGTAGGTCTCAATCTTGGACGTTGATAAGTGGTACTTCTCTAAAATAGTATGCTATTTTGGTTGCTAGCCCCAGGATAGAGCATCATAACAAGATTTTGTTCTGATTAAAGCACACTCTTATTCCCCAGTGGAGCCGAAGATTCTCATATTTCCAGCAGTAGCATATTTTGTTGAGTTTCTCATACGAAGAATATCTCATTCCCGACAAGAGTTCTTTTTGTAAGGTCGCTTACCCCAGCATGGATCTTCATATCCTTGGCATTATAAGGGCTCTTTATCCCTAGTGATAGAGTATGGCTGAAATATTTCCTCAGTCGGGTTCTAAACCTCAAGCTTATGGTTCAAATATACTATCCTCTTCCCCAAGTAAAGATTTCTACTCCCCAGCGGTAGTATCCCCGGGTTGGTCTGGTTAGAATTCTTTTTTCTAAGAATTTATATGATTCCCCAGTCAAAATCTCTTTCATTGAGGACTTACATCAGAAGGTCCCAACTCCCAGCAATGTTCTCTTTATCCATGGAAGAAGATATTGGATCTTTTCCAAGAAGGTTAAGAGGTAGAACATAGGTCAAGATTTTCTTCTGCACTGCAATTTATTTTTTCTTTATTCTCCCCACGAAGTTATCCCTAGTGAGAAATTGACAAGTTATCAAACAAAAGCCAGTTTTGATCTGATCTTCTCTAGAGGAATTTGCAATTTATTTTTGTGAGTTTTATCAGGGTTTGGCCTATGGTTATTGGTCTTTTCGTTTCACCAATCCGGGGAAGTCAAGTTGAGGATCGATCTCTCAAAGTTCCACTACTCTGAGGAAAATATCAATGATGGTAACAATCCCATGAAGTCCTCTCGAGGAATTATCGTTCACTCTGTAAGTTGCAGCTTGTCAGCATCCATGCAAGAGCGTTATCTCTAACTTTTTAACTTTGGAATAGGGAATTCCCCGCATGGTTGCTTCTCCTCAGCATTATCATGTGAGGGATTCTCAAGGCAGATAAGGTTTTTTGGATACCTTCATTCCCCAACCAATTCTTGATTAGCATTATCTTGTTCCTTAATAGAGACTATTCCCAGCGGAGTTTACCTTCCAATTTGAAATATCATTGAAGTTTGCATTCAGGAATTCTCGTTTCCCGTCTAGGTTGTGACTTGGGGCATTTAATATCAAAAGAATCTGTTATCATCCTCAGTAGGGTTGATGTTGGATGAGATTTCCATTTCCCCAGTAAAGTCAATACTGTTTAACTATCTTCATGGTCTATTTTACGGTTGCATTCCGAAGGTTCTGGAGTCCCCAGAAAAATACTCCCCGACAGAGTTTGGTATCCTCGGTAGAGTTTTGTATCCTCAGCAAAGTTTTATTTCACATAAATATTTTTCAAGATAAAGGCTTCATTCTGAGACTTCAAGTTTGAATACGTCTCATTCCCCTAGTGGAGTTACTTAGATTAGAATATGCAATCTGAAGAAGTTTCAATTCCCTAGAAGAGTTGCCAATCAGAGATTCCTCATCCTGATCTCTCATTTCCCAGCTAATTTATTGCTTGGGGCATCCTTATTTAAGGATCTTTCCTTATCCTTAGTGTAGTCGTGTTGGTCGATTAGTTGAGATTTTGTTAATCTTCAGCAAACAGTAGAGGACTTTTCGAAGGAAGTTTCCCCAACGAGGGTTTTAATTCCCACATTTGGTTCACTATCTTGGTAACATCCTCAACACGGATGCACACCGTCTTTTCCATAGAATACAGTCTTGCCCTGATCTTCTCCAGTAACAGCCGATTTCTATTTGGCGTTCTCCTTCAGAAGTTACAGTTTTGCCTTGATCTTCTCTAGTAGAATTCACAATTTATTTTTGCAACTCCTCTCAGTGTTTGTAGCCTGTTTCTACTGGTTGCTCAGTTGTTACTCCCCATGGAGTTTCAGCTCTTCAAGGTTTCGTCTCCAGCAGTTCCTTATATCTTCTCTTCTCCTTTGGATTCTGCAATTTATTTTTGCAAGTTTTGACATATTCTGACTTCTTGGTTGTTGGCTTCTCAATTGGCTATTACCCAGTGAAACATTTAAACATGCATCATTGCATTGCATCTATTAAAACGCATAGCATTTCCATTATATGGAGCATCGCGCTATATAAAAAAATTTCAAACATGCATCGAGACATAAGGCATTACTGTTTTTGTTTTTCCCCAGTGATTTGCTAATACTTCGGATTATATCCCCAGCGAGGTCTTCGTCCTCATTATCTCAAATCCACCCCGTACAAATATCCTTTTGATGTTAATCACTTAAATGGTTGAGTGTCTACTCTTGTCTGTAGTTCAGTTTTTTCCCTGGCATAGTCTTCTCGGGTTTAGTCTTAACTACCCTCACTGGTTTATTCCAATGTCTATTAATGTACCTTTTGAATACCAGTTACGCCCTAGTCTTTACTTTGAGCAGGTTTTTAGTTTAACGCCCTAATCACCTCGCTTTGGGTCGAGCTCTGAGTTTCGTCACCTCACCCGCGTGTGAAATCCAGTTTTGTTCTGGTACTCATCTAGTTTAGTCCCGTCTAACTAGTTATTGAGTCGAGTTTTTTCTCGTTTTTGTTTTCATACCTTGGACCCTTTGACAGTTTTCATTTACCGAGTCTCTTTACAGTGTTCGTACTGCGTCCCTGGTTGAAATCAGTCTCTTATGTTCCTTGGATTCTTCTATAATTTTTCGTCATTGTTTATCCATTAATCTGAGACCAGTAGGTGTTTTGAGAAACATGCGCTCTCATCACTTTGCTTTGGGTCGAGTTTCGATCCCGTCGCCTGTGCATGAAATCCAATTTCGTCCTGGTACTCATCTAGTTTAGTTTCGCCTAAATATTTATTGAGTCGAGTTTCGTCTTGTTTTTGTTTTCATACCTTGGACCCTTTGACGGTTTTCGTTTACCGAGTCTCTTTGTAGTGTTCGTACTGCGTCCCTGGTTGAAACCAGTCTCTTTTGTTCCTTGGATTCTTCTATCAGTTTTCGTTACTGTTATCCATTGATCTGAGACCAGCAGGTGCTTTGAGAAACAAGCACTCTCACCACTTTTGCTATGGGTCGAGTTTCGCCTCGTTGCCCGTGCGTGAAATCCAGTTTTGTCCTGGTACTCATCTTGTTTAGTTTCGTCTAACTAGTTTTTGGGTCGAGTTTCGTCTCGTTTTGTTCCTCACTCCTGGGGTTCTTTCAGTTCCTTCATACTGTCTATCTTAGGTTGATATTAGAAAGTTCTCCTAGAATCACGCACTCTAGCCACTTTTCCCCGCGTAATTTTCTTTTCCAGAGTTTAGTTTCGCCTATTCTCTGTGGTTTGAGTCTTATCTCACCCCTTTTTATGGTCTGGTTTTATCCTGGCACATTTATTCTGAAGTTTAGTTTCGTCTACTCTTCTATGTTTTAGTTCTGTTTCAACTTTATTAAAATCTACGTTACAATTTCATTCTGACGTACGTCTTGGGAGGTCCAATGTTCATTAAACATTTTGTTTTCTAAAACCAATTTCGTTTGGCATCTTCTTAATCTCGCGTCTGTCGACATTCTTTGCCTTTGGGAGGTTATGCTTCTTCTTCAAGAGTGTAAATTTTCGGGTTCTTTCATATTCAATCATCTTCAACTCTGAACGCTCGAAAATTGTCCCTTTTCTCGCTTATCCAATTAAAGATAATTGAATAGGGGCATCTGTTGCACCCCAAAATTTACCCTCTTGATTTCAGAATTTTTATGGCTTATGTTTCATCATAATTATCATATTGCATCGCATTCATGCATTATGATGAGATCAAGGATCTTTAGTTCTCTACAAGATATGGAGTTTGGTTGTATTGCCAATCATCCCAATATGGATTTCATCTCCTCATTACTTTGATCATTCGGGTTACCAAGGCTTCTCAAAGCCTCAGGACATCTCATTTGATTCTTTGGGCCATCAAAGAATTGATTTTGCAAGTGTTGATTCTTGAATCACTATTCTCCCATGTATCTCTCGAGATTAGGGTTTATTTCCTTATATTCCTCTTAAGATTAGGGCGTCATTTGAAGTAGACTTAGACAAGTTGTTGTGCCCTAAATTTTGACCCTAATTTTTTTAGTCGCACTTTCATATCATATTTTATCATTTGGTCACAATCATTAATAAATAGCTTAATTCATCACATTTGCATCATTTAATCGTGTTTAAATTGATCGAAAGTTAGTTTAAATCGAAGTTTGCATCGTTTTGCAGTTGAAAAATACCCGACATTTCACTTCATGCATTTTATCGGTTTACTATTTTCTTGCATTTTCTCCAAGTTGTGTATATGTTGATAATATTAATATTTATGTTTTATAGACAGACTGTTAAAAGCGATTCAACACTGTGCGGAAAATTAGAGAGAGAAAATATTTCAAGTTTTCACCTTTTACCGATCATTTTATGAATCTGCATTTCGCGTAGATTATGACAGTATGCTCGCTTCATTTTTTTGATACAGTTTGAAGTCTCGTTTTTAACTGTAAACGTCTGTTTAACCTGATATTTTTATTCTTATTTTATTTCGATTTTGACTTTTTGAATATTTTTTCTTTAATCTTTGCGTCATGTAGTTTATTTTAATGTGTTTATTTTATTTTTTCAGATAGATTTCTGTCTGTTTTTTATCGTTTTTAGTCATTTTAAGTCTTTATTTTTTTATTCAAAAAAAATTCAAAAAAACTATTTTAATTTGAGTTTTTTTTACACTTTCAGGTTTTTATTTCATTTTTTCCGTTAAGGGGCTTTTTAGTCACAAAAATATATTAAATGCACCATGTTTGACTCTCATTGGTTGTTAACAGAATTTGTGGATTAATACAGATCGAGGGAATTAATCAACGGACATGATTAATTTGAAATCACAATTTTCCTCTTCATTTTCTATTTAAAGGGAGCTTATTTTCTTTGTACATCACAACACAGCAAAAGCAACTAACAGTATTAATACCTCTTATCTCTTCCTCTACTCGACAAAAGCAAAACAAAAACACGCAGTAACTCTCTTCTTGATCTACTACTCTAACCATCCTTCCTCTTTTCCATCCACCAGCATTCCTCACTTCCAATCTATCACACCCCTTCCGTCTGTAACCTCCACAACTAACCAACAACCACCTCTCCCTTCATCAATTACCGTACCACCACCTTGTACCTCCATCTTCCAATTACCGTATTCACTGTAACCTCACCCTGTTCATCTCACCTCTACCACTGTTAACCCATCAATGCACGAACCCAACCTCCATCCAACCTTCATCAAACATCCTACACAATTCCAGCACCACTCATCATCTCCGGCTCTCACAGTCATCCAATAAACCACCTTCAATTACGGCTCTGCCTGAAACCCCTTCAATCGATCCATCCCAATTTTTGCACTGTGCAACATCCTTCGTACACCCTTCGTCAATCTCTAGCCAGAACAACAACAACCCAATTTCTTTTACTACTTCCTCCGCCATCCACTTTCCTTTTCTCTGCATCCCCATTGGTCCTTTCTCCACACAACAACCATAATACTCCATCCGTCACTAGCGAACACAGCACCATCAATGTCCGCAAGCGTTGCTCCAGCCGCTCATCTCCAAATAGCTTCCGCGTATGCACAACAACCTCTATCCAGCTTCAGATCGACAGTGTCGACGCTTTTTGGTAACATTGGTTTCCTTTTCCATTTATTTCTGTTAAACATCATGCTGTCTTGATTGAAATTTGTTGTGTTAAATTCTGGAAAATCGATGTTATGGTTTTGCTATTCGTACTTGGTGTTCATGTTAAGCGGATTGCCGTCTTTTGAAAATTGTTATTTGTGATAAGGGATGGTTCTCGAATCTGATTAAACAAGTTGTGAATGTTATTGTTCTGCCTATATTCATGTAGGAATAAACCAATTTTAGAGTCTATAATTGAATGCTAGCATGAGTATAACTTTTGTTCTGGATGAGAAAACTACAATGATTTATGCGTACTTGCTATTGAATATAACATATCCCTCGGTTCAATTCAGCATTTTATTGTGAATAATGACATTAATATTGTGGTTTTCTTATTTGAATCATTTCGAAAGAGATTTTGATGACATTTTGTCCTTTGAGCTGAGTTTGAATGTTGAATTTTGGTTGCTGCCCGGTTTTGTTTCGATTGAATTTAGCTTGTTGCGTAATCAACTTTCTATGTTTTGATTTTGGATTGAATATTGGTATGAGTTCTTTGGTTTTAGGTTTGTTTGTGAATTAAAATACTGGAATAATCGATTGTTTGGTTCTTGTTTTGTTCACATTTTGAATTTAATTGAAGCACCATCAGTTGTTCATGCTTGTGCATCAGTGTCGATTTTGTTTTGGTGTTTAATCCATTTGAAAGTGGTTTTTGATGATGTTTAAATTGAATTTAATTCACAAAGTTGTTTGGGTAATATTGGTGTTTGTACATAAGTTCGGAATTACTTGGAAATTGATTTTCATGAGCTTTGTATGTGTAATTTATTGCTGTCCAACTTTAGGTTTGCATGAATAACGCTTGATTTAATCTTGATTTTTCATGGATTATATTGAATTATGGATTAAATTCTTGATTTTGATCTGTGTAAATATTCATTTTTTCATGTGCATCATACAATTTCAAGTTCATTTTTTATACTTTTATGCTTACTAACATAGATTCTTATTTGTTGCAATTTCGTTTCATTTTAATTTTTATAACGCTCATGCTACTAACGTGTTTGTTACTGTGAAGGTTTCTGATAATTGTTTCAAGCAATTCATTCCCGCATAGCGCATCCATAATTCCTACACTTCTCCATTCACCTCTTTATTGTATTTCACTATTTTGATTTAATATTTGGTACTGTAAATATATACTTGTACATAATATTTTGACTGTATATTTTATTCACTTCACTTGTAAATAAATTCAGCTTATGTAAATATTATTTTCATCGTGTTGCAATTTTAATTTTTTATTCAAATTAGCTTCTGAAAATCGTACGGACGCACATAATTTTTCCCGTGATATTAGTTTTGTCTGTATATTTCATGTGATGCAGGGAACCTTATCTTGTACCGTGAGATTTATCCATGCTTTCTTCATCCGTGAATTATTTTCACGTGTTGAGATTCATGCGCTTTATTTGCTGCTTGGAGTACTATCTTACATCTGGTTTTTTGATGTTGTCGGATTATGATTTATTTTTACCTGGGGTTTGGTATACTCTTAGCATATTTTTATTTGTTTGTGGCTTTGAACCCAAAGGGATGAGAATACAGTATTGACTTCATCATGTCAAGTACTGGTTTCTTATTCGGTCGGATCCTCTCTACCTTATCCTTTACCCTAATGTACATAGGACCTTCTTTTCTCCCATTCTTTAATTTTCAAAACTTTCTCATCATTTTTTCAAAATCTTCTTTGTTTATAAACTAGAACCACTTTCATAATAAACCTCGACTTCGTCGAGTGCCTTTTCTTTTAAAACTTCTTTTCTTTAAACAAACTTTAATTCATTTAATCATACTTTGACATCTTTCAAATTAACAAAAAAAATACTTCAACTCATTCAAACCTTTTTGTGCGCTCGAGCACTTTTACCCTTCAAAACTTTTTTCAAGATGAGACATGATTCATTGATAGTCGAACAACATTCTCCTATCCCCATGGTTATACAGGTGTCAACTTTTCCACTTGAGTACTAGAGGCGTTCTCAAGCCCTCACTCTTGCTGACGTGGGGTCCATCTTTCCCACACCTTGTGGATGTTAGTCGAGATTTCTCTCCTAACAATGATGATTTGTCTCCTTGTTTAAAGTAAACCAAAAGACAAGTATTTTATTTCCAAAGCTTGTTTGCTCACTTGTTTGGTTTTTACCATGCTCCCTTAGGATTGCTCGTGTAGGGTTAGTCCTCGAGCTAGACCGTGGGATAGGAATCCATGCATGCTAGCATAGGGTAGAAACTTCCCTTTTTCATCCTCAACCTTAGGGTCAATCATTGTATGATAACATTAGGAGTAGTGCTAGGCTAGTCTCCCTTAGTTATTTTCCCTTTCTTTACTTACTGCATCTTAAAACTAAAACTTCTTCTTGGCAAAATCATAAAATATCTCTACTGAACTTAAATCCTTCTTCAAGGTAAAAAATACAAACCAATCTTAATTGTTTGTGTGCCTTTTGGCTTTGTTTTAAACCTTTTTAAGTTGATGTTTTTCCATCCTTGCCATGTTATCTTCCCATCTTTTCACCGATGTTTCGCCATCGCACCTGTTTGTAGCCGATGTTTCGCCATCGCACATGTTTGTTATCATACTTTGATTCTCAATATCATTGTTAGGTGTGATGTTTTGTCATCTGGTTTATTGATGTTTCGCCATCTTTGCCATGTTATCTTCCTATCTCTTAGCCGATGTTTCGCCATCGCACCTGTTTGTAGCCGATGTTTCGCCATCTAACATGTTTCTTATCCTACTTTGATTCTCAATATCATTGTTAGGTGTGTTGTTTTGTCATCCGGTTTATTGATGTTTCTCCGTCTTTGCCATGTTATCTTCCTATCTCTTAGTTGATGTTTCGCCATTGCACAAGTTTGTTATCCTAGATTCATTTTCAATATCATTGTTAGGTGTAATGTTTCATTGTCTTGTATGATATTTTTCTATCATGCTGGAGTTTTACCACCTTATCTGAATTTGTGTTTCCATGTGATTTCTTGTCATCTCTTTTTGTTATTTAATCATCATTGTTGACATTTTTATTGTTCTATCTGATGTTTTTACATCTTGTCTGTTGCTTTTATTTCCTTAACTAAAAAACACAAACCAACCAAAATATATGAGCCAAACTATGGTTGTTCTGATTCCTTAAAAGGGATACGTAGGCATTGGGGTAGGGCCCAAGCGAGCACAACTTTTTATTTTCCCTACATTATTTTCTCTTTACTTTGCATGCATTCCCTCCTTGCATCTCCCTTTTTAGGTTTTAAGCCTTACACATAGATTTGACACACCCTTAGATTAGAACAAACAAGAGTAGATACTATAGAGTACTACGGGCATGTGGGGTGCTAATACCTTCCCCTCGCGTAACAGACTCCCTTACTCGATCTCTCGGTCACAAGATCGTGATTTCACCCTCTTCAGGTTTTCTCGATGTTTACCTTTCCCTCTCAGTGGGATAAATGACGTTCGGTGGCGACTTTATTGATAATTTATTATCGAATGACAGTTCAGTCGCTTGTTTTAGCTGTCTACTGGGAAGACCATGGATAAATGAAGCAGGGGTTGTCACTTCCACTCTGCACCAGAATTTGAAGTTTGTGCGCGAAGGAAAAGTGGTTATTATAAACGGAGAGCAAGCATTACTGATATCTCACCTATCATCTTTCATTATTGTTGAGGCAGATGAGGCAGCTGCAGGGACGCACTTCTAGGATCTATGTGTTGATAATGTAAGAGGGGATGAGAATTCTATGGTTTCATTAAAATATGCTTAGTAGGTTGTGCGCAGTGGTCCGAGTAAGATATAGGGACAGGTTGTTGATCCTCCAATAAACAAGAATAGGGCTGGTTTTGGATTCTCTGCCAAGAATGGCAAGAATGAAGGTTTGAAGCCAAAGGCTAGTATGAGCAGTTATCAAGATGTTTTCTGCAGCGGAGGCTACCTCCATCCAACTATCTATAGAGTTAATGCTATTGAGAAGGGTGAATAAGATCAAGAAGTGTCGAATCATGTGATACCTGGAGTCAGAATCCAGAATTGGATCACTTATGATGTTCCCTCTTGCATCCATGTCTCAAAGTAATTTGTTTTTTCTTTGCAAAAAAGCTTTCATTCTGCCCAAGATGAAAGTTAATATTGTATGGGCTTGTCTGTTTGTTGTGATCATTAAAATCATAAATAAAAGTTATCTTTGATTCTCAACAATTGTGTCTTTTATCTTTCTGTTTTATTTTTCATGGAAAATGGTAATAAAAAAAGAAAAAACCCTTTTTTGAACAGAATATTTTTGTGAATAAAGCAGCATACTCATTTGATATATATATATATATATATATATATATATATATATATATATATATATATATATATATATATATATATATATATATATATATATATATATATGTGTGTGTGTGTGTGTGTGTGTGTGTGTGTGTGTGTGTGTGTGTGTGTGTGTGTGTGTGTGTGTGTGTGTGTGTGTGTGTGTGTGTGTGTGTGTGTGTGTGTGTGTGTGTGTGTGTGTGTGTGTGTGTGTGTGTGTGTGTGTGTGTGTGTGTGTGTGTGTGTGTGTGTGTGTGTGTGTGTGTGTGTGTGTGTGTGTGTGTGTGTGTGTGTGTGTGTGTGTGTGTGTGTGTGTGTGTGTGTGTGTGTGTGTGTGTGTCATTTTCTAAAAAGAATCACAAATTGCATGTGCAGATTAATTAATAAACCCGTTGAATACAATGACCCCGCACCTTCTCCCAACTTTGAATATCTTATGTTCGGGACAGAAGAAGAAGAGTATGATGAGATTCCAGAAGAGGTTTCATGTTTGCTCGAGCACGAGGAGAAGGCCATTCAGCTGTATAAAGAGTCGTTGGAAACAATTAATTTGGGTTCAAAAGAGGAGCAAAATGAGGTCAAGATTAGAGCATCGTTGCATCCTGATGTGAAGAGCAAGTTGATTGAACTATTGAATGAGAATGTGGACATTTTTGCTTGGTCTTACCAAGATATGCCAGGTATAGATACCGATATCGTGGAGCATCATTTGCCTTTGAAGCCGGAGTTCCCGCCCGTCAAGCAAAAGTTGAGAAGAACTCACCCTGAATGGAAATAAAAATCAAAGAAGTATTAAAGCAGATAAATTCTGGTTTTCTTGTAACATCAGTTTATCCTCAATGGATAGCCAACATTGTGCCTGTACCGAAAAAAGATGGAAAAGTCCGCATGTGCGTAGATTACAGATATCTAAATAAAGCTAGTCCAAAAGATGATTTTCCATTGCCACATATTGATATGTTGGTTGATAGCACAGCGAAATTCAAGGTATTCTCGTTCATGGATGGATTTTCCGGATATAATCAAATAAGAATGGCTCTAGAGGACATGGAAAAACAACGTTTATCACAACCTGGGGAACATTTTGTTATAGAGTGATGCCCTTTTGGTTGAAGAACGATGGTGCGACGTACCAAAGGGCTATGACCACCCTATTCCATGATCTGATGCACAATGAAATTGAGGTATATGTTGACGACATGGTTGCTAAATCACAAACCGAATAAGGTCATGTGGAAGATTTGTTGAAGTTGTTTGGGCGTTTTAGGAAGCAGTGTCTCCACCTAAATCTAAATAAATGCACCTTCGGTGTCCGATCAGGGAAGTTGTTGGGTTTTATTGTCATCCAGAAAGGGATTGAAGTTGACCCAGATAAAGTCAAATCAATTCAAGAAATTCCTGCGCCAAGGACTAAGAAGCAAGTTAGAGGCTTCCTTGGACGTTTGAATTATATTTCCAGATTTATCTCACACATGACTGCAACGTGTGAACCGATATTTAATTTACTAAAGAACGATCAAGGTTGTGTGTGGACAGAGGATTGCCAAAGGGCATTTGAAAGTATCAAAGAATATTTACTTGAACCTCCTTGTGATCGGTGGAAATAGAACTGACTGTTTAAAGCTGGTTCGCGAAATGTCGCGGAAGCAAGAGTCGCCACCGTCTTTTATTTTCTCCAACATGGAAAGGATAAAAGCACAGTAAAATTCCTTATGAGATTGTCTCTTGGTTCGGGAGGTAGATTTATAGAAAGGGAAGGTGTTAGCACCCTTTCTATCCATGGTTATCCATGGGATCTTAGATACTTGCTCTTATGTTTTCAAAATGTTTGCTTTTCAAAAATGTGAGTGGGTTTGAAAAAGTTTCATTGAAAGATTTCTGAATAACTCTTGTATCAGTCCTCAAGAGTGTTTGAAAAATTTGTTTTGAAAGCTTTTTGAAAGTGTCAGTGTGAAAAGATTTTTGTTTGTTTTTGAAGAGAGCAAGTATCCATGAGTCATCTACCTACCCTAACGAATTAGGCTGTGTAAAAGTCCTTAAGGTAGTGCCATCCCACCATTGAGAGGTAGGTAGCACCACCGTTGGAGGTGTTCGGGTCAATTCGATTGTAGGGACAGTGTGGTCACTGAAGCAACAGTTAGGACACCTTAGAAGCTACTCTTATGTCCTAGATCCTTTTTAATCCAAGGCAACCGTTTCGAGGCAACTGATTCGAGGCAACTGGATCATGGACATAAGAGCGACCGCTAAAACGTCATATACTTGACGACCACGTATCAAAGGCAACGAGTGAGGCGTACCCTAGAAGTGGTGTGTGTGTTGTATGTTGTTTTCATGTTAATATTTATCTTTGATCATGGCATTGTGAGCTATGCGTTGTTTTTTAATTACCATACATTCTTTCATGCAAGTTTAGCAGTTTAAAAGACGAAAATATAAAAGCTACGCTATTACAAGGCGCGGGTCTATACATCGCCAAAGTACAAAGACCCGTTTTTGATAAAAGATGCGGAAAGTAAAAGAAAAGCGATAAACCTAATTACTATTACATCCGAAAAGCAGTTACATAATAATCAATAAGAAAAAATAATAACGTGCGAAAGAATTAAATTGGGTGTCCGAGGGTTTTGACCCTTTGCTTGAAATTAAATTAAATTAAAACCTAATTAATTATTTAACTAAAGAAAAGAAAATGTTTTTTTTATGTTTTTGTATTTAATATGGAAATAAAGAAAATAAAATCAAGAGAAAACCTTAATTCTAAGTTTATTTTAATTATTAATGAAAATATTAAAGTTAACCTAATTTAAGCTAATTAATTAATTTACATGTTATTTACCAAATTAATAATAATTAATAAATAATGATGAAAATAATGATAAAAAGAAAATTAAGAAAAATGTCAAAACCTAATTCTATATTTTTATTTATTTATTAAGAAAGAGTGTTAAAATTAAAACCTAAATTAACTAAGTTAACTATTAACATTTATTTACAAAAATAAATTAGTGAGGAAATTAATAAATAATTAAACATATTTTGTATTTTGATTTTCTGATTTTATTATGAAAAGTTGATTAATGGTGAATTAATTAAAACAATTAAAACAATTAAAAAGAATTAGAAAGAAAAGAAAATTAAATTAAAAAGTATGCAAACCAAGGGGGTGTGAAGGCCCATATGGAGGTGTGATTTGAGGAATTCTGGCCCATTGAAGACAAGGCCTTGTTGACTTTTCAGATTGGATGCACGCTCATTGACTGGAGCATACCATGGAATTCATTCTGTGGCCCTTGGATTATTGATCAAGACCATCTGGCAAGCCAACGCGTGAGGGTGTATCATGGAACGTTTGAGAAGCGCTGCACCTGAAAGTGTTAAGAAAAATATGAAGAATATATGGGGGGACCTGGGAATCGAACCCAGGTCCCAGCGTTTGCCAAGCGTGTCATCCACCATCCAGCCATTCAAGCGCGTTTTTCATATGAGTGGACAACAATTAATATATAAAAAAAAACAAGCACTAATGGTATAGAACAAACGAAAACGCGCCAGATTTTGAACTCCCCAATCATGTGATGACACGCCTGTCTTCTTCTTCGTTTACCTGCAAAATATGAATAAGATAGCGGGGGTTTTAAACCCCCACTAAGTGAAAGTGTGAAAAATAGCGAATAGAAGAGGAATTAATATAAAAAGGGCGCGATAGGTTGGTTGAATTCGTCTGGCCTTGACGAATTCAACCATGGTCATGGCTTAGTCCAATTTTTCTTGAGGCCTAAAGCCCTAATTGCAAGCTTCAGAAAACCTAATTTTCGTCCATGGTGGATTTTGATACAGGCAACGTTAATTCAATTGAACTGTACCAATCGCTTCAGAAGGTCACTATTAGTGTAAATCAAACAAGAAAAATGGTTAAAAGCGCGTGAATGATGATATGTCAAATTGGAAAACAAAGCAAACCGTATGGCTCGTGTTCTTCAATTCTTTGCGCGTTTGGACTGGCTCTTGATGGCAAACGCTTCCTGGCAATGTCAGCAAGGTGTTGGAAACGTTTTTAGGCCTTGAATTGCACTGCAAGTATGATTTCAGTTTTCAAGTTTTTGTTGAAAATTTGCAAAGTGATTATGGAATATTAGCAGCTTTTTCGTGTATGTCTGAATAGGGTTAGCTTATGCCTTTGTATGTGAAGCAAATTAGGTCAAAAATAAGCCAACAAGTCCATGGCATTATGACTTGAATATTTGATTGCTAATCATATCTTTTTTCAATCTTTTTCCATGTAAACCTTGCCAATTATGGAAGATCTTGTCCCCTTGAGTGATGCACGAAATCTTTAGCATATATGGAGTGTATTTGCTGCATAAAAAGATTTGACAACTATGCTTTAATATTTTTCTACAATTAAAACCAATTAAATGAATTAATAATAATAATAATTCAATTAATTAATTAAAATTAAGAAAATAAATCATTTTGAGCTCAATGGGTCGTGCATAGGCTTTGGGTAATGATTCAAGAACGAATTTGAGGCCCATTAGCAAATTTGAAGTGTTTTAGGCAAAGTTGACTTTTGAAAGTTCCCAAAAATTTCCCAACTTCTCCAATGCATATCTTGCCCAATTTTGAAGCTATGAACATGTTCTTGGACATTTTGGAAAGGTCTTGAAGTCCTATAACCAATGCCTTTGGTCCCATGTCATTTTGATTTACCGATCTCAAGTTATGGTCTTTGACTTAAAGTTTCTTTTTGTTGACTTTTGAAAATGACCTATAATGTTGAAATTGATAACTTTTGTGAGAGCATTTCTTGGACTTGGAGTGTGAAGATGAGTTTTAGTAAATGTAATCCCCTTAAAAATGAGCATTGGATGGGATTTTTCTGATAAACCATGAAGAAGTTATGCCTTGGTCAATTTGCAGTTGACTTTTTCAGCTGTCCAAAAATAGAAACTTTTGCATCTTGAGACTTTTTGAGCCATGCTTGTGGAATCATGATCAAGAATTGATCAAATGATGATTGTGGCTTCAAAATAAGATGTTGACCAAAAATTTTGACTTTTGACTGTCAAATGACCATTTTGCCCCTGCAGTTGACTGTGGAGCAATTAGGGTTTTTTACTGTGCAATTTGATGTTGTGAGTCTTGAAACTTGACATATGGATGCTTGACAATGTATATGGGCACATGGGACTTGATTGGACCCTTGAAAACCTCAATTTCTTTGCAAGAACCAAAACCCTAATTCTGACTGTGTTAGGAGGCAATTGGACTGTGCAACCCTTGAGAGATTTTGAAGCTTGATCTTGCCAAATCTTGAAGAATATGGGAGGGCAAATTTTGGGGTACAACACTCCTATCTTGCTCCCTCCCGTTGAAGGAATATCGTTGATCATGTATCTAACAGTGTTGGACAGTTTTATGGATTGTATTTTGGGACAACAAGATGAAACATGAAAGAAAGAATATGCCACATACTACCTCAGTAAGAAATTTACTAATTGTGAATCATTGTATTCTATGTTAGAAAAGACATGTTGCGCCTTGGCCTGGGAGGCATAGCGGTTGCGACAATATATGTTGAATAATACTACTTGGTTGATTTCAAAAATGGATCCAATTAAGTATATTATTGAAAATCCTGCTCTCACGGGGAGAATCGCCCGCTGGAAAATGTTATTGTCTGAATACAACATCGAATACCACACTCAAAAGGCCATAAAAAGCAATGTGCTGGCGGATTATGTTGCTCACCAACTGGTAGATGACTATTAATATGTTAAGTTTGACTTCCTTGATGAGGATGTGATGTTCTTAAAAGTAAAAGATTGTGATGAACCTTTTCCCAGGGAAGGTCCAGATCCTGAATCTCGCTGGGGCATGGTAATTGACGGAGCGGTGAATGCTTACGGAAAAGGAATTGGTGTGGTGATCATTACTCCACATGGGTCACATATTCCTTTTACTGCAAGGCTGGAATTTGATTGCACTAATAATATGGCAGAATATGAGGCTTGTATTATGGGTCTCGAAGAGGCCATTGACCTTAAGATCAAGGTTCTAAATGTGTATGGGGATTCAGCTTTGGTTATTAATCATATTAAAGGTGAATGGGATACTCATCACCTTTGGCTTGATCCCTTACAGAGATTATGCTAGAAGACTATTACCTTTTGTGATACGGTGGGAGAACTGACTTGAGGTATTGCGTTTGTTTTCGCACTTGTTCGGTTTAGCAAGAGTCGCCACCGACTTTTTATTTTATCCTAAAGGAAAGGTTAAAAAGCACAGGAAAAACCTTTTGAGATGTTTCATGGGTTCGGGGGGTAGATTATGAAAAGGGAAGGTATTAGCACCATTTTCATCCATGGTTATCCATGGGCTCTTAGTTACTTGTTTTAGATCACTTGCCTTGATTTTCAATTGCTTGAAATGGTGGTGTGTGTGTGTGTTTTTGAAAATGTTTTGAAAAAGATGCCTTCGTCTCGGCAACCGTTGTAACAATTCTTTACTCGAATGTTTTACAAAGGTGTGTGTCTTTTCGAAAAGATGTTTCAATGTTTTGAAAGTTGTTTTGAAAGTGTGTTGTGGAGTGGGTTTTGAAAAGTAGGCAAGTGTGTTTTGCAAGTTGATCAAGTAACTAAGAGTTGTCTACCCCTAAATTTACTCAAATGTTTTTTCTCATGTTTTAACCCTTTTAACAGTTTTGTTCCACCATTGTATTTGGTGGACAATCTTGTGTTAGGATGTTAACGGGACAGGCGCGAGTCATCGTATGGACCATGAATGCAATGGTGCCAAGTGTCTTTGGCAATTTTACTTGAAGGGACTATGATCATTTTTAGGCAACTTTCGAAAGCGTCATCGAGGGACTATGATCATTTTGAATCGTTTTGTTTTGCCAAAGAAACTCAACGTGCAAGCATGGCCCATTTTGGAAGGCAACAAGCGGGATTACCCTAGGGGTGAAACTGTGAATGGTGTATTGATTGTCATGCATTTGTCTTGTATTAGGTTATCTAGCATTTGATTTTATTTACATGCAAACCCTAGGTCTAAACATGGTATAATTGGAAGCGATAAATTGCGGGAATTTAAAGTCTACGCTATTACAAATAAGTATCCGGGAATGGGGGTACAAATATTTACAAATGGGGATGAGACTTTAATAGGAGAGTAGTGTCCAAATATTTACAACCAAATCGAATCAATCGCAATGTAAAATGTAGCAATGTATAAGAATCAAAGGGAAATAAAATGTATATTGTAAATGTGTATGTGATTTATTTACAAGTGGGAAGATGTTAACTTAATGTATTATTAAGTAAGTATTTATTCTTTTTGTGTTTTTTGTTAATATGTATAAACAAAAGATTTAATCAAAGAAAAGAAAATGTGTTTTAAGAAATTCTAATTTTTTATGTATTAATGTTAATGATATATAAAAAAGATTATTTAACCCAAAATTCTATTTTTATGTATTTTTTATTGTAATAATATAAAAAAAAAGTTATTTAACCCAAAATTCTATTTTTATGTATTTTTTATTGTAATAATATAAAAAAGGAATATTTAAGGAAAATTTTGTATATGTAATATTTTACTAAAAAAAGAAGTAAAGTGATAAAATAAAAGAAAAGATTGATGTATGAGTATAAAAAAAAATAAAAAGAATAAAAAGTGGAATGGGCCATGGAGTTGAATTTGTGCTTGGCCCAAGCAAAACAGAAGCATGAGGGGGGGCGCACGCCAAAAAAACAATTGGGCTTAGGCATTAGGAAGGGCAAGGCCCAGACAGGTTTGGGACAAAGTTTGTAAGGGTTTCGTTAGTTTGTCTCATTTGGGATTTTAGGGTTACAGAGCTTAAGTTACAGAGGCGCCGCTTCTTCGTATTTGTTCCTCTTCATCTCTTCTGAGCAAGGCCTCTGAACTCCTCTTCGTCTCAGCTACTAGGCGCAACTTCCACCTCTTCCTCTTCAATAACGTTCAAACCACGATGATTAAAAAAGGGTAGCCTTGTTTCATTTTAACGCATCTTTAGGGTTTTCAAGTTTCCCATTTTTTTGCATGTTTTCGCTTATTTCTGATTCTTTTATATTGTTTGGTGTTCGTGCGAGGCGTGGAAAGGAAAAAGAAAAGGGGTTTATACCTTTGGCTTTTGGAGATGGAGGCGAGGTGGACCGGAGGCACCTAGGGTGGCCAGAGACGGAGGGAGCAGTGAAACTGTGGGCTTTATGGCCTTCCCTAGTTTGTCTAGTACCTTGCTTTTTAGGGTTTTATGATGATTGCCTGAAAACCTTTGTATAACTCTCTTTTCCTCTTCTGTCTGCTTGAATGCTTGCTCATGTATGCTTGTATGCTTGCTTCCTATTTGCTTCTGAGTGATGGCTCTGAGTGATTATGATGATATTCTGAATTGCCTTTGTTTTTTGCTTCTGAAGATGTTTGATATGCTTGATATGTTTGCCTCTATATGTTGATTGCTGGGTTGCCTTGGATATTACCCATGTGATGAAAACATTCTGAGGGTGTGGTTGTTGGTTTGAATGCTTAGTGTTTGATGCTAAGCTTGAAACAAGTTAGCAGGTTTGGTTGGAATTTTGTTTGGAGCTTTAGGCTTTGGAGTTACAGGCCTTGAAGTTTTAAGCTTCAGGCTTGCTTATGCAGGATGGAAAGGCTAGAGGCTTGGGCTTCAGCAGGCTTTAGGCTTGACAGGTTGAAAGGCTTGTGCTTTTTTCTGGTTTGAGGCTTGTGTTTTGACAGGTTGTGAAGGCTTCATTACAGGGTTCTGGTTTGAAGCTTGTGTTGTTAGTTTGTGTTACAGGTTGATGCAGGGCTTTGTATGTTTGTTTTTGAAATTGGGTTTAGGTTTCAGTTTTGAGAATAGTTTTACAGGATTTGTGTGGGAGGCATGCTGTTTGTTTTTGCTTGACACAAGTTTACTAGTTACAGGCTTTTGTTTGTGTTGTTGTTTGGGAGGCCATTGTTATGTAACAGGTTTTGGCTTTGTTTTGTGTTGGAGGCAGTTTTGAGGAGTTTGAATGTTTGACACAATTGTGTTGCTTTGGTATTTTCTGCCTCTCTTTTACTTGTTCTGATATCTTTGTCTTATATCTTTTTTCCTAAGCCTCAAGCCTGTAAGCTACTTCTCTCTCTCATCTCTCTCTCTTACAGAAAAGCATATAATATTGCTTAAATCTGTACCTTCTGAAAAAGTACTGGCCTTGAAAATGATGTTATTTTGAATATTGCTTGCCTTAGTTGTTTTCCTCTGCATATCTCTTTTCCGGATTTCCTGCATACTGTGTACTTTGTTGACAGCCTTTGACATCTCTTTTGGACAGTTCTGCACTTGGTTAGCATCTTTGGCTTAGTTTGGTTCAGTTTTCCTTTGTACATCAGTTTGCCTTTTGGACTTTGGTTTGAATTTTGAAATGGGCAATTTTGTTCTTTTGGCATATTCCTTGGTTGACCATTTATGCAGTATGTTTGATAATTTATGCAGTATGGTAGCTTTTGTGCATTTCACATTTTATTTGCAAACATTATTTATATCCCTCTTTGTGAACCAAGAGAAATCTTGTGATTTGCAGAGAGGGCAAACAACTGATTTCGGCCAGTCACTTTTAATGATGAGCCTTTGTTAAATTAACTGTCTGCTTTTTTTATCTGCTTTTGACTTCTTTTCTTCTTTTTTGCAGGTAAAAAAATAATTGAGCAACGGGGAGCGTCGGTAGAAGATGAAGATTTAGAAAACTTAGGATGCAATTTTATTTCATTTCAATTATTTGTAACATTATCATTGTAAACAAAGATGTAAATAAATTTACAGTTGTTCAAATAATAATTTGTAACAAAACAATTAAAGATGAATAAAAAAAATCCTTTTTTGATCAGTTAATTCTCTTTTATTTCTCTTCAATTGTTTATTTAACTATTTGAGTTTCTTAAATTAAAACAACTGGAAGTAAATCCAATTATTTTGACTTAGAAAAAGAAATAATTAATAAACGTCCGGCGTTCCGAATAATCCAAAACATTGCACAGTTAATCAAACAAACGTCCACAGGTTTTTTCCTTTTACTGATTAAATCAAACATTGCAAACTCTCAATCCAAATGCCTCAGCTCATATCCCAGAATAAATTGAAAAGAACTGTAGAATTAATTATTTATGAGAATGCACGCACAAGACCCTGATTCTTGATTAAATTTTCACATAAGTGCCTGCCTGATCAAACCATGAGCCCAAACTCAAACAAACCCTAGCAATCTGCTTGAACTGTTCCAGAGCCATGAAAACCCTAATTTGGATAGACTGATAAGAAAAAGTCTGTTTTGACCGATTCTTAGGCCAATCTGAAAAATCAGGAAAAGCCTGAAGCTGTGTTTTCTTGTGGAAAAATAGGAGGGCAAATTTTGGGGTACAACAGTTGCCCCTGTTCAATCTTCTTGAACCTGAAGAGTTAGATTGGCCAGTTTGCCTTTCGCGACTCGAGGGTAAAAGGAGATTGGACACTAGAGTGCCCAAAAAATTTGCACTCGGTGATGTGATGGTAGAGGGAATGGGCTTAAAGATGCCATTTGGTGATGGGCTTAAAGATGCCATCTGGAGATGTGACAGAATCTTGTCGGGGGATGGGCTTAAAGATGCCATCTGGAAATGTGACAGAATCTTGTCGGGGGATGGGCTTAAAGATGCCATCTGGAAATGAGTATCAGAAAGGTGTCCATGTTTTGGAACATCTCTGAACTGGGGGGTCTTGAATAAGCAATGGATTGATATCCGGATCTGGAAGCATCCGTAAACTGTTTTCAAAAGTCTGGGAGTTGAATAAGTAATAGAGCAGCATCCGTTACTGGGAAGCGTCCGTGAACTGTTTTTAAAAGTTGCATCTGAACAAGCGATAGGTTGACATCCGTTACTGGAGAACCCGTGAACTGTTTTCAGAAGTCTTGAGTCTGAACAAGCGATAGATTAACATCCGTTACTGAAGAATCCGTAAACTATTTTCAGAAGTTGAGAAGAATCTGAATAAGCGATAGGTTAACATTCGTTACTGGAGAACCTGTGAACTGTTTTCAGAAGTCTTGATGAGAAGAATCTGAATAAGCGATAGGTTAACATCCGTTAATGGAGAACCCATGAACTGTTTTCAGAAGTCTTGAGTCTGAACAAGCGATAGATTATCATCCGTTACTGGAGAATCCGTAAACTGTTTTCAGAAGTTTGGAAGTTGAAGCTTACTAATCTTTATCCTGAAAAAGGGTAAGATATTAGCTGAAACACAAAATCATGTTGTATGAAATGTATGATGCAATGTATGTCATATCAATGTTTATGATATGAATGTAATGAATGCGCATGTAAGCTGATGAGTTGTCTTGCTGAAGATAGATGAATCCTGGATAGCTGGAGACAAAAGAATCTTGACTGCTGCCGGAGAAAGTAATTCTTTGACTGCTGCAGGGGAGGACAAGAATCTTTTGATCGTTGAAGATGAGAAGTCCTGGGACCACTGTTGGGAAATCAGGAGCTTGGGTTGTATGCCAATCTACTGGGGATTCCTGTCTTGAGGAGATCTTCACTGGAGAATATTCGAATATCCTGTGAGGAACTGAGAATGAGAGTCTCCATTCTGCTTGGGGATTGATAGTTGAAAGTTTTAGCTTCGCTGGTGTTGTACCCCAAAATTTTCCCTCCCATATTCTTCAAGATTTGCTAAGAGTATGCTTCAAAATCTCCCCAAGGGTTGCACAGTTCAATGGCCTCCTAACAGTTAAAAATTAGGGTTTTGGTTCTGGCAGAGAAATTGAAGTTTCCAAGGGTCCAAACAAGTCCCATATGCCTACAAACATGGTCAAGCATCCATATGCCAAGTTTCAAGACTTACAGCACAAAATTGCACAGCCAAAAACCCTAATTGCTCAACAGTCAACTGCAGGGGCAAAATGGTCATTTGACAGTCAAAAGTCCAAATTTTTGGTCAACATATTATTTTGAAGCCACAAACATCATTTGATCAATTCTTGATCATGATTCTCAAGGCATGGCTCAAAAAGTCTCAAGATGCAAAAGTTTCCATATTTGGACAGTTGAAAAAGTCAACTGTAACTTGACCAAGGCATAACTTCCACATGGTTCATCAGAAAAATTCCATCCAAAGCTCATTTTGAAGAGAATGAAATTTCCTACAACTCCTCTTCACACTTCAAGTCCAAGAAATGCTCTCACAAAAAGTTATCAATCTCAACATTATAGGTCATTTTCAAAAGTCAACAAAAAGGGACTTTAAGTCAAAGACCATAACTTGATATTGGTAAATCAAAATGACATAGGACCAAAGACATTGGTTATAGTACTTCAAGACCTTTCCAAAATGTCCAAGAACATGATCAAAGCTTAAAAATTGAGCAAGATATGCCTTGTGGAAGTTGGGAAATTTTTGGGAATTTTGAAAAGTCAACTTTGCTTCAAATGCCTCAAAATTGCTAATGGGCCTCATTTTCTTCCAAGAATCATTATCCAAAAGTTATGCACGACCCATTGACCCAAAGGGGAGTTATTTCATCATTTTTTATTAATTATTTGAATTTTTAATGTTATTAATTCATTTAATTAAAATTAAATATGAAAAAAATACTCAAGCATGTATTTTAAATCTTTTTATGCAGCTAATAGGTCTGTCATAACCTCAAGATTTCGTGCATACTCAATATGGAAAGAATCTTCAATGATTGGCATGTTCTCCATGAAAAAAGATTGAAAAAAGATACCATGAAAATCAAATCTCAAAAGCATTGATTACAAAGGTTTTGGACTTGTTTTGCAAACCTAAAACATTCCTCATAAAAGCCAGAACACAACCCTAGTCACAAGAACCTGAATGCTGCGCTAGAGCCTGAAAACACAAACTCACTTTTTTTCTTAAAAACTTCAAATCTGTTTTCATAGTTTGAAGGCATTTCAAGGCGTGGAAAGTATCTCAAAAGCTTGTTGGGACCTCTCTGATCATAACCCAATACGTTTCAAGCCTCCATACACAAAGAATTGGTATAATGAAGCCGCCCTGTTCTTGATATTTTGCATATTCGTATTTATCTTTTCATGCCATATTAATGCATTCTAATGATTGTTTTGCACTAACATGAACTCAATAAAGCTAATGGTGCCATTGAATTGGATTAATAGTGCTTGTATAGAAAAATGCCATTGATGTTTTCTAGGTTTTCAGAGGTGTGAATTTGGGGCTTTCCTCTTCTGGAAAAATCAGACAACAAGACCTATGCCATTAGAATCAGAAGCTTCATACGAATTAAAATCACATCTCGCGCTCAATTTATATGAGCCCAGGAGCTAATCGCTATTTTTCTATATTGTGGTTAGTGGGGGTTCAAAACCCCCGCTATTTGATGTATTTTTCAGGCAAAAGCAAAGGCATGGTGGAGAAGACGTTGAGGTGTAAGCCTAGGACTGGGTAATTCAAATATTCCGCGCGTGTTTTCATTTGTCACCACTAACTCTTATTTCTCTTTCATAATAACTCCTTTCCATTATATATCAAACAAGCGCATTTGGCTGGTTGGTGAGTGAGGTGTCACGCATGCAATGGGACCTAGGTTCGATTCTCAGGTCCCCTCCCTTCCTCAATATTATTTTGTTTAACGTATTTCCCTGCAGCGCTTCAGCTAAGGTCCACCAAATGCCTTGCCTGCTTGATTGCCACGTGCCCCTGAAGATTAATCCATTGACCATCATGTGAAGTCCACCATGTACCCTCAGTCAACCATGCACACGTAAGCGTTGAAAGTCAAAAGGGCCTTCTTCAAATGGGCCAAATTGCTGTGAATTCACCTCCAACTTTGGGTCAACACCCCTCTTGTTTGCATCTCTTTCCCTTTTTCTTTTTTCTTTCTTTTTATTTTATTTGTTTTAATTATTTTCTTTAATTCATGAAATTAATTTTAATAATATAAAAATACCAAAAAAATCAGAAACTATAAAAATAAAAATATATTTTATTATTTAATTCACTAATGTTTTATTTTGTAAATAAATTTTGCTAACTAATTTAGTTTTAATCTTAGGTTTAATTTTAATGTTTTTTTCAATAAACTAAAAATATAAAAATTAGGGTTTCTAGCTTTTTATTCTCTTTTTCAATAATTAAAATTTCTTCTTATTATTATCAATAATTAATTATTTTTTGTAAATAAATTTGTCATTAAATAATTAGGTTAAATTAGGTCAAACTTGAATTTATTTCTTTAATAATTAAAAATGCTTAGAATTAGGGTTTTAATTCCAATTAATTTTCTTAATTTCATAAAATACAAAAAATATCAAAAAAATAAGTTTGTTTCCTTTATTTAATTTAATTAATTTAATAATTTCAATTTAATTTCTTTAAAGGGTCCAACGCCCTCGCATTCGATTATAATTTCTTTTCGCACATTTATTTTTATTTCTCTTTTTTTAAAATTTCATTTATTTATCCCAAAGCCTTGTAATAAATTAATTAGGACATTTATTTTCTGCATTTTATTTTATTCAAATCGGGTCTTGATTTAATTTGGCGATGTAGACCCGCGCCTTTGTAATAGCGTAGGACTTTTATCTTCCCGCACCTTTTAACTGTTAATAACCACATGAAAGAATGAATGCCAAAAATAAAAACAAAGCGTAGATCACCAATGCATGAACAAGACAAATATAACTGAAAATGACACACAATTCACACACCACTCCTAGGGTACGTCTCACTGTTGCCTTGCCCCTCGAAATGTGGTCGTCGAGTAGAGGATGTTTTAGTAAGTCCTCATGTCCATGAACATGGCATGGGGGTAGCTTCTAAGGTGTCTTCCTATTGCTCTGGTGACTACAATGTCCCGAACCCTCGAATTGACCCGAACACCTCCAACGGTGGTGCTACCTACCTCTCAATGGTGGGATGGCACTATCTTAAGGACATTTACACAGACGAATTCCTTAGGGTAGGTAGGTGACTCGTAGATACTTGCTCTAGTTCAAAACAAATCAAAAACTTCTTTTCACACTGACACTTTCAAAAAGCTTTCAAAACAACTTTTCAAACACTCTTGAGGACCGATACAAGAGTCAAACTGAAATTTTAAACGAAACTTTTTCAAACCCACTCTGAAAAGCAAACAAACAATTTTGAAACACAAATGAGCAAGTATCTAAGAGCCCATGGATAACCATGGATAGAAAGGGTGCTAACACCTTCCCTTTCTATAAATCTACCTCCCGAACCGAGAACTAATCTCAATAAGGAATTTTTCTGTGCTTTTGTCCTTTCCATTTGGAGAAAATAAAAGACGGTGGCGACTCTTGCTTCCGCGACATTTCGCGAACCAGCGTTAAACAGTCAGTTCCAGATCCACCGATCACAGAACTGGCGACTCTGCTGGGGACATCTTTTAAAGTGAGGTGTACCTTAGGATTAGTTCATAACTGTGTTTTCAATTGTTTTGACCTGTTTGCTTTAAAATTGTGGGTTGCATGGGAGTTACATAGATCCTAACCCGGATCTGGGGATACCCTGTTTAGGTAGCATAAGTTGTGACGGACCTGTCCGGCGTAGACCGACATGGGTGAAACAGTGGCTATGTTGGTGTGGCGCCTTGGTCTGTACCGATATCCCTTGTGTTGCAACGAGGAGAATATGGGTCTTCTAAGGAGTCATTAAGCACCAACAGACCTTAGAACCTTAAATGACACAACTTGGCCATTAGAACAGTAGCAGTATGCTACGCCCATTGAGGCTAAACTCTCGTGATGGTTCTGGCTGCAAGAAAAGATTGCAATGCTGGAGTTATGACCGATTGAGGGTAGTCAATGATATTGGGATCCTCTAAGAACCCGGTTACTTTTGATAGGACAGGTATGAACCAACAAACTGAAAGAGGGTAATACCTAGACCTTATGTTGGCCTAAACTTTAAGGGCTTGTCTTGTGTGACTTGTGTGCCTTATCATGTTTGCCTTTGTAAATATTTGTCGTGTGCTTTATCATAACATCATAACATCATGAGCATTGCATGCATCCTGCATAAGGACTGACCATTTCAAAGACAAGAGGGTTTCACCTTTGCTCTGTTTTGTAGGACATCATGATGCCTATGCGAAGGAATACTATCCGGTTCAACTTTGTTCACCCACCTGAGTTGCTTGAAGAATTGGTTAGCAGAATTCCAAACACCACATCCTTCATCCAGAGGCATGGTTCTCTTCTCAGTTTAGTCACTGCAAAGCGGGATCAACAGCTGATGAGTGTCCTGACCCAGTTCTAGGACCCTCTGTACCAGTGCTTCACCTTTCAAGACTTCCAGCTGGTCCCTACCCTGGAAGAGTTCTCTGATTTGCTTGGTATCCCTATCTTGGATCAGACTCCCTTTACTGGTTGGGAAAAGACCCTCAGGCTTGAGGAGGTTGCTGCAGCTCTTCCCTTGACCCATTAAGAAGTAATGGACAACTGGGTGACTAGAAGCGGGGTTAAGGGTTTCTTGGCCAAGTTTCTGATTGGTAAAGCTAACAGTTTCTGGAATGACTTGGACTTTAGGGCATATGAAGACATCTTGGCTCTCTTAATCTATGGGCTAGTCTTGTTTCCTAATCCTGACAACTTCATCAATGTCACTGCCATAACGATCTTCATGTCTCAGAATCCTGTGCCCACTCTCTTGGGTGACATCCTGCAACAACTTTATGCTCGTACTGCCCGAAGACGAGGAACTTTGTGGTGTTGTATCCCTTTGTTGGTGAGGTGGTTTATTTCGCACCTCCCTAAGTTCGTGCTGAAGAACCAAGAAGGAAGAGGTTGGGCTCATATGTTAATGTCTCTCACTGATAAGGACAACATTTGGACTCTCAGAGGTTTGGATGAGATAACTGTTATTGATCGTTGCGGAGAATACCCTAATGTTCCATTGATTGGTACTCAAGGAGGAATCTCTTACAATCCATGTCTAGCGCTCCGTCAGTTCGAAAGAGCCAGAAGAGCAGGGCCTCATGAGATGTTGGTGCCTCACATCAGTTTTGAGTTTCAGGTGGATAGTGACGAGCTGCGTCGTAGGTTCATCAAGGCTTGGGACAGAGTTCATAAAGCTGACCCACAAGAGTTAGGGCCAAAGACTTCTCTACCTATGGAAGCCTACTACAAATGGGTTCGCATCCGTGCTCAGAAGTTAGGTATGCCATATGAAGCTGTCAGACCCGTCATTCTTGAGTATCCTGACAAAGATGGGGCCCCTCCAACTGTCCTCCCTCCTCAGATACCTACTGATTATGAGACATTAAAGAGGTCTTGGTCGCAACTGCGAGAAGAACGGGATTCGTATCGGGAAAAGTTCAACGAGCAGGAATTGAAGATCCAGAAGCTGACAAAGCAGTTGGAGAATGAGCGAGCTCTGAATGATTACATCCGTACTGAGAAGAGGAGACCCTGGGATCAATAAGGAGCTCTGGATGTTCTTTTACAGTTTTATTTCCCTTTTCAGTATTTCCCTTTTATGTAACGCCTAAGGGCAATCTGTTGAACAATTTAAATTTCAAAGTTGAATCTAATGAAGTGTGTTCCTTTTTGTTTACAAAGTTGGTTCCCGATTGTCTTTGAAAACATAAATCATACGCATTCCATTCATCATGTGCATAGCAGGTATTCTTCTTTTCAGGTTGCTTACTGTTCTTCACTGTTTATTTCAGCATCATGAACCCTGACTCATCATCAACCGAGATGTCTATCAAGGCCCTTCAGGCGCAGAATGTGCAATTTCAGGAGCTGATCATGGGTTTGTCTCAAGGCCAAGAAGAGCTGAAGGCTTTACTCCTGAAGAAGGGGAAGAAGAAGAAGAGAACTGTTCTTTTCAACTCGGGTCGGAGGTCTGGCAACACTCTGCAGAATGAGGAAGCTGGTTCTTCTGTAGGCAAGAGCAGTCCCCAAGGGGGAAAAGGTCCTAGTCCAGTAGTCTCTGACAACAAGACTGACTTTAATGAGGAACAGTATCCTCCTGCTGAAGACCGGTACAAGCAGTTGGAAGACAGACTGAATGCAATGGAGATCCAACAAGTGCCTGGGCTGGATTTCGGAGACTTGGGCTTATCTACTGGTGTGATCATTCCTCACAAGTTTAAGGCACCATCTTTCACCAAGTATGACAGGGCGTCTTGCCCCAAGCTACACCTCAGATCTTATGTGCGGAAGATTCAGCCGTACACTGTGGATAAGAACTTGTGGATCCACTTCTTCCAGGAGAGTCTTTCAGGGACTCATCTCGAATGGTTCTATCAGCTGGATGGAACCAAGGTTCGTAACTGGGAGGAGTTGGCTACTGCTTTTTATAAGCAGTATCAATATAATGCCGACCTTGCTCCTACACGTACCCAACTCCAGGGTATGTCGCTAGGATCAAGCGAAGGTTTCAAAGAGTATGCACAGAAGTGGAGGGATCTGGCCGGCAGGGTGCAGCCTCCGTTAACAGACCGTGAGCTGGTGGATATGTTCATGGGGACCCTATCTGGGCCATTTTTCAATCATCTTATCGGTAACTCATCTGCAGGGTTCACTGATCTTATTCTGACTGGGGAGAGAATAGAGGCTGGAATGAAGTCCGGTAAAATTCAGAAGGGTGCATCTTCAAGTTCTGAGAAGAAGCCTTTTAAGAAGGAGGCCAGTGCTGTGTATGGGCCTAGGAGGCAAGAGAAACCAGAACGCCGCTGTGATACGGTGGGAGAACTGACTTGGGTTTTGCGTTTGTATTCGCAAATGTTGCGGTTAGCAAGAGTCGCCACCGACTTTTTATTTTATCCTAAGGAAAGGTTAAAAAGCACAGCAAAAACCTTTTGAGATGTTTTCTTGGGTTCGGGGAGTAGATTATAGAAAGGGAAGGTATTAGCACCCTTTCTATCCATGGTTATCCATGGGCTCTTAGTTACTTGCTTAGATCACTTGCCTTTGTTTTCAATTGTTTGAGATGGTGCTTGAGTGTGAGTGGGTTTGAAAATATTTTGAAAAGAGGCCAATGTGGTGGCAACCTTTGTAATGATCCATGTGGGGATGTATACAAAGGTGTATGTCTTTTGAAAAAGGTTTTCATTTGTTTTTGAAAGTTGTTTTGAAAGTGATTTTGAAAGTATAGTGAGGTGTGATTTTGAAATTAGGCAAGTGTTTTGTTTTGCAAGTTTGTTTCAAGTAACTAAGAGGTTATCTACTCCTAAATTTCTCAAAAGACTATTGCTATGTTTTAACCCTTTTAACAAGTTTGTTCCACCATTGTATTTGGTGGACAATCTTGTGTTAGGATGTGAAAGGGACAGGCGCGGGTCATCGTTTAGACCATAATTGCAACGGCGTTAAATGTCTTTGGGCAATTTTCTTTAAGGGACTTGATCATTTGTTTTTGTTTGTTTTTGAAAAGTTTTATCGAGGGACTATGATCATTCAAATTGTTTGCTTTGCCCAAAGAAGTTCAACATACAATATGGCCCATTTATTTGAAGGCAACAAGTGGAATACCCTAGGGGTGCAAGTGTGAGATGTGTTGTTTATTTTCATGCTCATTTATCTTGTATTAGGTCAAACTATTTTTTTATCGTTTTTTCGCATACAAACCCTAATTCTAACATGTTATCATTAGAAAGCAATAAAGTGTGAAATTTAAATTACTAAGCTATTACAAAACCAAATATGGGAAGGGGGGTACAAATGTTCAAATGGGGATATTGATAAGAATTTAAATCTAAATTATTACATCGATTTGAATATTTGCAATATAAATAATGTACAAAAATTAAATAAGAATGCAAGATGCAAAAGAAATGTTTTGTATATGTATAAAAAAATATTATTTATATAAAGAGAAAAGAAAATAAAAATATATTATTTTTTTTGAGTATTTTGAATTTAGGGCAAAAACCCTAATTTTTAAAAGAAAAAAGGTATTATTATCTATTTTAATACAAATATTTATTTATTATTTATAAAAATAAGATAAAATGAAGTATATTATAAAAAAAGGTATTTTTGCATCAAATATTAATAAAATGAAAAATTCAAGTATTTTTATATTTTATCTTAAATATATTAATAAACATATATATATATATATATATATATATATATATATATATATATATATATATATATATATATATATATATATATATATATATATATATATATATATATATATATATATATATATATATATATATATATATATATATATATATATATATATATATATATATATATATATTAAATCTTAAATATGTATTATACACAAAATAAATATTTATTTAACATTTTAATAAAATAAATAAAAAGAGTATTTTTTATGTGAAATATTTTCAGAAGGTAAATAAAAAAAAATGTATTTACATTATTTTTATATTTATTCTAATAATAGTATATATATATTTATGTATAAACAAAGAAATAAATCAAATAAATATGCCATAAATTCAAAAAAGGATAGAAAAAATATTTTTATGTTTTTTATATCATGAGAAAAAATAAACAAAGTCAACCAAAAAAGTAAAAGTCAAAAAGAGTCAAAAATGAAGCAAATGGGCTCAGGGGGTGTAAACATGGAAATGGGGTGTGAAAAGAAAATAAATCCAGGCCCAGCCCAGACCACTTCTTCTTCAACCTCTGTACAACATCCTTCAAGCAGAACACGCGTTTTTTATCTCTGGATTCCTGGACTTTCAAGCAAAACTCATAACATGAAAAGTGTAGAGCATTAAGAGACGGTTTCAACCATATAAAGAACTTGACCTATCTCTCTAAGATGAGGGAGAATTTCTCCTCCCCCAATTTCTGACCTAACTTTTCATCAATGTTCAGACATGAAATTCTCTAAGCACACGAAATATAAATGAAATCTAATCATATGAGCATGTTCAGGGCTATGATTGTGACATGTTGTCTTCAAAAACCTAAAGCTAACAATGCCTAATAAGGGAGATAGAACTCCATGAATATACCTGTTCAGTTGGAATCGAGCTTTGCAATGGAGGATGTTTCAGAGTGAAATGATGACTTGTATAGCTTCCTTGAAGTGTAAGGATGCTTTTCCAAGTCCTACTTTGTCTTGAAACTCCCTGAATCGAGCTAGTGAACTCCAACTGCAAAACCGAAATTTAAAATAGGTGAAGTGGCTTGGAGGTGTTACAGGTCAGGTTTCAGGACATGGTTAGCTTGCATATGTTGTAAGGAAGGTAGAGGAACAAGTTTGGACAAGAATGCTCGAAGGGATTGAGAGATAGCACTCAATCTGTAGGGCTTGCTCTGTTTGTGCAGTTTTGTGGTGTTTCTGAGATGGAGAGTGCTTGAGAGGCAAATGGCTCGTGCAAAAGCTTGGTTGGGTAGTTTGGAATGTGTTTGATAGCTTTTGTGTTGTGTTCCTATGCTGAAGAGAGAGTTGTGATAAGTTATGCCATGTTACTTGAAAATGAAGCAAGCAATGGTCACTTTGTGTTTTAGGTTAGTAGGGGCCTCTAATCCTGCTGCATAAACCTCTCTTGATCAGAGAAATTTGCCCATAATCTTGTTCCAAAAGGATTTTGCTTGTACCTTCTTGGATTTCAATTTGACATAAAGTTAATCTTTTTCAAAAATAGAAAGTTCACTTTATCTAGTTTAGGATTAATCCACTATGCAATGTTAGAACACAAAGAACATGGTCTTAACACATTGAATATGCATTAAATTATTGAGTATGGAATGGTTCAAGGACCTGTAATCAAGCATAAAGCAAGCTAAGTTCAGATTTGCAAAGTTATGAACATGTTTTGATGAAGAACAAAAGTGAATTTTTGCCAACTTGTGAAATTCGAATCTCTCAAGTTATGAGGTTGTTTGATGAGTTCTTGGACATTTTGGAAAGCTTGGAATGTGTACTACAATCCATCTTTGAAATGCAAATCAAAATTCCAAGTGGAAGGGTATGAAAAGTGGCCTTGAAGTGGGGTAGAAAACCTTGTCAAAATAGGTTAAAATTTCACTAAGTTAAAAATGGTTTAGTGCCCTTATTCAAAAAATTGTAACTTGAGATACAAGCTTCAAATGAGAAAATTTTGTGAATCAAAGTTGTAGATTATGCAACAAGCTACAACTTTCATGTTTTGACTTTTGTTTGAATCCAAATGGATCTTGGTGAAAAGGTGGGGCAAAGTTGGGAAAAAAATTAGGGTTTTTCATAACTTAGAAAAATTCTAAGTTATGAAAAATTCCATTTTCAAACCCTAATTTGCATTTTGTGATTTCTTGGTGAACAAGTTTCATGATTTGGCAAGTTTTGATGAAAAATGAATCTTGACTTTTGATTTTGACCAAAAAGTCAAAGTTTGACTTTTCAGTGTACAGTCAAAATTGATCAATTGACTGGGAAATTCAACTGTCAATCCTGTGTACTTGGGATCTTTTGAGCTTGATGAATGTGTCAAGACCATTCCATGGGGTCCTTGAGTCCATATGTGAGCTTGGTTTGCCATTGGCTAGGTCAAACAGTCAAAAATTGCCTTTGTGCAGTCAAAACCCTAAAAATGACCATTCTGCCCTTTTGGTGATCTGATCAAATTTCTTGTGGAACTGTGATCCAAACTTGATCAAATGGTTCATGTGAGTTCATAATGTTGATGT
Source organism: Vicia faba (assembly GCA_948472305.1). Lineage (NCBI taxonomy): Eukaryota > Viridiplantae > Streptophyta > Magnoliopsida > Fabales > Fabaceae > Vicia > Vicia faba. The sequence continues at coordinate 286,426,698 of OX451740.1, read as the reverse complement.
GGATCAAATTTCATGAGGTTTGACTGTCAATTGGCCACAGTTGACTTTTTCCCCAATACAGCTGATTTCTAGGTCAACTGTCCAATTGACTGGGCAAAACTTGGAATCAAGACTTGAAACTTGGTATAGGTAAGCTTGGGAGTCCAATATGAAGCATGAAAGTCATCTTAGGCCTTTTAGGTCAAAACATCCTTGGGCAACCACAAACCCTAATTTGAGTCCACAGTGCAAAGAGAAGTCTTGAGAAGAGGAAACCCTAATTGGATCTTGATCTTCAAAGGTCTTGTGATGAGAAAATGTTGAGGAAATGGGAGGGCAAATTTTGGGGTACAAAAGTTGTCCCTGTTCAATCTTCTTGAACCTGAAGAGTTAGGTTGGCAAGTTTGCCTTTCGCGACTCGAGGGTAAAAGAAGATTGGACACTAGAGTGCCCGGAAATTTGCACTCGCATGTTGAGGTATCAGCAATGTGATGTCAGGAATGGACTTATAGAGGCCATTTGGAGAGGTGGTGGATAGGGAGATGGGCTTATAGATGCCATCTGGAGACGTGACAGAACCTTGTCGGGAATGGGCTTATAGATGCCATTTGGAAGTGTCGATCGCCTAAGAGATTCCTTAGCGAGAACTTGTGTATTTGAGAAAGACGGATGTTTTCCTGGCTTGTTACAGGTGTTTGATCCTTAGTCTCCTTATGTAGATATGTCCTGGCTGGATACAGGTATTGAGTCTACAATTGGTTGTTCACAGATATGCCCTGGCTGGATACAGGAGTCGAATCTGGAAATAGTCGTTAATAGATGTGCCCTGGCTGGATACAGGAATCGAATCTTCGAACTCTTCAGATGTGCCCTGGCTAGATACAGGAATCGAGTCTGGAAACGTGGTCAACAGATATGCCCTGGCTGGATACAGGAGTCGAATCTAGAAATGTTGTAGTTGATAGATGTGCCCTGGCTGGATACAGGAATCGAATCTTCGAACTCTTCAGACGTGCCCTGGCTAGATACAGGAATCGAGTCTGGAAACTGATCACTCTCAGATGTGCCCTGGCTAGATACAGGTATCGGATCTGGAATTGCGACAGTTGACGCTAATTGTTTTTGGGATTGTCTTTTTCCTGAAAAGGTAAAAATGTAAGTTGTATGCAATGTCATGATGTATGATACGCATGCTATCATGATGTTAAACATGAGATGTTGTATGCGTTTCATCATGTATGTAAGCAAGATGTATGAAAATGTGAAATGTTTATGGATGTAATTTCGCCTTAGGAAAATAAATCCTTGACGATCGGCCGGAGAATTGCTCTGTGGAAGAGATACTTGGCCGAAGTTTTGATGTGAGGCCTGCTGAGGACTCTAATGATGGATTCCGCTGGGGATAATGACGATATACTCCGCTGGGGATTGGAGGAACTTTGCCGAGGGCGGTCTTCCGTGGTTTTTAGCTGAGGATAACCCAGTTATAAGTCTTTGTGAGGAAATAACTCTAAATAAAACTCGGGAGAGACGTCCGTGCTACGCAGGGGATAAGCTTCCAGTATTTACTGGGGATGAGTTTTAAGACCTGCCGGGGAATGTTGTGTCCTTTTAGGATCAACGGGGAACCAACTCTGCTTGGGGAAAGTATTGCTGAACCTGATTTACTCTGCGGGGAGCTGAGATGATCTGGCCACATTCTTCAGTTGAACCCACCTTGGTACCTTGGCGGACAAAACAACCAGACTGCATTAGACAACTTCAATTGCCCCTGTCTCTGATGTCACCTGTAATAAATCTCTTGTTTTATATGCAAATATTTATGAATCAGCAATTTAATGTCAAATGCATATATCAACAATGAACATTGGACGTTCTTCGCAAAACAGAAAAAAGAAAACAATGGTAATTTGTATGGACAAGTGAATTTGTATTGATTTAAATTTTGCCTGTGAATAGGCGTTTTTGTACAAGAGGCTGCCATCCTAGTAAGAGGACGCCGCCAAATAACATAGAGTTTACAATTTGAAAAAGGAAACAAAACAGCTATGTGAACAATCCCACTGGGTTCCAACTCTTCTATCGCCTTTATATCTCCGAACGTCTCATCGCTTTGTTGCCTAATTGGAAGATGAAGCTGATTGGTCAATGCCGAAATCTGGAGCCAGATAGTTAATGCCGAATTCTGGATGCGAAGTGATCCAATGAGACATAGTGTTACGCTTTTATCCCTAACTTTTGCCTGGACCGCCCTTTCGGGTTTTCAGTCCACCGGGATACCCATTTTTGCCCAAGCCGCCCTTTCAGGTTTTCGACTTGCCGGGTGTACAGATTTTTATTCATTTCATCCCTTATTTTTGCCTAGGTATGTCAACCTAGCGGGTCTTTTATTTATGCGTAGTATTTTTTCACTATGTCTGCATTGGCGGGGTGAGGAAGGTCGTCACCATCCATGGTGGTTAGGATCATGGCTCCTCCTGAGAACACACGTTTAACCACAAATGGCCCTTCGTATGTAGGGGTCCATTTGCCCCGGGGATCACTTTGAGGAAGGATGATGCGTTTGATTACCAGGTCCCCAACTTGATATTCCTGCGGTCTGACTTTCTTGTTAAATGCCCTGATCATTCGTTTCTGATACGTTTGACCATGACAGATAGCAGTGAGCCTCTTTTCGTCAATCAGATTTAATTGATCAAGTCGAGTCTGGATCCAATCATCTTCATTCAAGTCTGCATCCTTCATTATCCGGAGAGAGGGTATCTGGACTTCAATCGGCAAGACTGCCTCCATGCCATAGACCAAAGAGAAGGGAGTTGCCCCGGTTGACGTCCTTGCTGAGGTGCGGTACCCATGAAGAGCGAACGGTAACATCTCGTGCCAATCTTTATAGGTCACTGTCATCTTCTGCACAATTTTCTTGATATTCTTATTGGCTGCCTCTACAGCCCCATTCATCTTCGGCCGGTAGGGAGAAGAATTGTGGTGCTGTATCTTGAATTGTTCACAGAGTTCAGTGATCATTTTGTTATTGAGATTGGTACCATTGTCCGTAATGATTCTTTCCGGGACGCCGTACCGACAGATCAGATTATGCCGGATGAAACGTGCCACGACGCTCTTGGTTACCGTGGCGTAGGAAGCTGCCTCAACCCATTTCGTGAAGTAATCGATTGCCACCAAGATGAAGCGATGCCCATTGGATGCCGTCGGTCGGATCTCACCGATCATATCGATGCCCCACATTGCAAAAGGCCAAGGCGCCGTCAGGACATTCAAAGGAACCGGAGGGATATGCACCTTGTCAGCATAGATCTGGCATTTATGACAAGTTCGGGAGTGTTGGTAACAATCGGCTTCCATTGTGGACCAGAAATATCCTGTCCGAAGGATTTTCTTAGCCATGGTGTGTCCACTGGAATGTGTTCCAAATGTACCTTCATGCAGTTCCATCATGATTTTCTCCGCTTCGGCCTTGTCCACACAACGTAGCAGAGTCGAATCATGATTCCGTTTGTAGAGAATGCCGTTGCTGAGGAAGAATTTTGCAGCAAACCTCCTCATGAACTTCTTATCATTGACAGATGCCCCTTCAGGGTATTCCTGAGCTTCCAAGTACCTCTTCACCTCATGATACCAGGGTTTCTCAGTGACCTTCTCAGCCTCGAGCTCGCAGCAGTATGCCGGTTCATCCAACTTCCAGATTATGATTCGGGGAGCCTCATTGTCCCATTTAACTTTGAACATTGAAGACATCGTGGCTAGTGCGTCCGCTAGCTGATTCTCCTCTCTGGGGAGATGCTCAAAAGTTATCTCTTCAAAGTGGGGAAGCAAGGTCAACACATACTCCTTGTAAGGAATAAGATTCGGGTGTTTTGTATCCCACTCGCCTTTGATCTGATTGATCACGAGAGCGGAATCTCCGAAAACACTTAGAAATTTGATCCTTAAGTCGATTGCAGCTTGTAAACCCATGATACATGCCTCATATTCTGCCATGTTGTTGGTGCAGCTGAAACATAATCGGGCGGTGAGGGGAGTATGAGTTCCTTTGGGAGATATGATTACAGCGCCGACGCCGTTACCCAAAGCATTGGAGGCTCCATCAAAATGCATAGACCATCGGGATCCTTCCTCAGGTCCTTCATCCGGTCCAGGTACTTCACAGTCAGTTACCACCATGATGTCTTCGTCCGGAAAATCAAAGTTCAATGATTGGTAATCATCCACAGGTTGGTGTGCCAAATGATCTGCCAGTACACTTCCCTTAATTGCTTTCTGAGTTGTATACTGGATGTCATATTCTGTCAAGATCATTTGCCATCTCGCTATTCTTCCAGACAGAGTGGGCTTTTCAAATATGTACTTGATGGGATCCATCTTTGAAATCAATAAAGTAGTGTGAGTCAGCATATACTGTCTCAGCCGGCGAGCAGCCCATACAAGAGCGCAGCAAGTTTTCTCAAGCAGTGAGTAACGAGACTCACAGTCGGTAAACTTTTTGCTCAAGTAATAAATAGCGTGCTCTTTTTGGCCAGACTCGTCATGCTGCCCCAGCACACACCCCATTGAATTGTCAAGTACTGTCAAGTATAGTATCAGAGGTCTTCCTTCCACCGGTGGCATAAGAATGGGTGGCTCTTGGAGGTATTCCTTTATCCTTTCAAAGGAAGCCTGACATTCATCATTCCAGCGTACTACTTGATCTTTCTTCAGCAATTTGAAGATTGGTTCACAAGTAGCAGTCAGATGTGAGATGAACCGGGCAATGTAGTTCAGTCGTCCTAGGAAACCTCTGACTTCTTTCTCTGTTTTTGGAGTCGGCATCTCTTGTATGGCTTTGACCTTGGTAGGGTCTACCTGAATACCCTTATCACTCACAATGAAACCTAATAATTTTCCGGATCTTACCCCAAAGGTGCATTTGTTGGGATTCAATCTCAGCTTGTACAACTTGAGTCGGTCAAATAACTTCCTCAGATGGTCAAGGTGCTCCTCCTCAGTTTGAGACCTTGCAATCATGTCATCAACGTATACCTCAATCTCATGATGGATCATATCATGAAATAAAGCGACCATGGCACGTTGATAGGTTGCCCCAGCATTTTTCAATCCGAATGGCATGACCTTATAACAGAAGGTGCCCCACTGAGTCACAAATGTAGTTTTCTCCATATCCTCTGGAGCCATCTTGATCTGATTATACCCCGAAAAACCATCCATGAAGGAGAACACCTTGTGTTGAGCTGTATTGTCAACAAGGACATCAATGTGAGATAGGGGGAAGTCATCCTTGGGGCTGGCCCTGTTCAGATCTCTGTAGTCAACACACATTCTGACTTTACCATCCTTCTTCGGCACCGGCACCACATTGGCAACCCACTGAGGGTAAGAAGTTACTGCAAGGAACCCGGCATCAAACTGTTTCATAACCTCGGCCTTGATCTTTTCAGACATCTCCGGACGCATCCGTCGGACTTTTTGCTTTACCGGAGGGCAATCTTCCTTGGTCGGCAGATGGTGAACTACAATGTCGGCATCCAAACCAGGCATATCTTCATAGGACCAAGCAAAAATCTCCATGTAGTCTTGTAGCATCTGGGTCAATCGCTGCTTCACGCTGAGCTCTAGATTGGCACCAATCTTGACCTCTTTCCTATCTGTCTCGGTACCTAGGTTAATTGTCTCTACCGGCTCTTCTTGTGGTTGAATAGCTCTCTCTTCCTGGAGTAGCAGTCTTGCGAGTTCACCAGGCACTTCGCAATCATCTTCACCTTCGTCTTCGGCCAAGTTGATCGGATTTTCGAAGTCATAACTGGCGGTAGCAGAGCCGTTACCAGTAAGATCCAGAGTGGATTGAAACCTGTATAGGTGAGTGTGTGTAAATATAGCTGTTTTGCAATATATATAACACAGAAAGGAAAAAGAGCATAAGATTTGAAATGCAACAAACGTCCAATGTTTTGATTGATGATATATGAAATGTCATACAAAAAGCCCTCACAAATGGAGCTACGATGCCCCGGGTAGGACACCGAGCCAACAAAGTTTTAACATATTGTTTGTTACAAATTGGAAATCAAAAGAAATTAATTACTGCGTGACAAATGTGATAGGGGTAAAATCCTTTGCCGTCCAGTTGCTTGGTCCGTTGCTGTTAGTCGGGTAGATTCAACTGTCAAACTCAGCTTCCTCCACATCCTCCTCGATAGCATTCACCCTTGAGCTGGAAATAAACATCGGAGCCCTTCCGATCTTTTCCTTGCGCACCGCCTTCTGAGCCTCTGCAGTAAAGCCTAGCCCAAACTTGTCGTTCTTCTGAGTGAAGTCAGGAAGCTGACCCCAGTGTGCACAATTGCCTTTCTGAACCACAGCCCGAGCATCCCTTAGGGAAGCCATCTTCAAGGAATCATTCTCTTCGGCTATTTTCTCTGCAGCTGCTGAAATTGGATGCACCTCCTCGAAATGCTGGAAGGGGGTTTCAATAAACTCCCCGTCCATCTCAATGTATCTGAAGGAATTCAAATGGCTCACCATATACTCCTCTTCTCCTTGCACAGTGACGATCTTCCCCCTGACAGGGTACTTCAGCTTCTGGTGCAAGGTAGAGGTCACTGCCCCAGCTTTATGGATCCAAGGTCGACCTAGTAGACAAGAGTACGATGGACGTATATCCATCACATAAAAAGTAGAGTCGAACACCTGAGAGCCCACACGAATAAGGATGTTAACCTCTCCATGAACCATCCTTTTAGAACCGTCAAAGGCCCTGACGATGATATTGTTGGGCTTCAATTCCAGGCCTTCATAATCCAGGCGGTCTAAAGCCTTTTTCGGTAGAACATTCAAAGAAGAACCAGTATCCACCAATACATGCGCCAGAGTAGTGCCCCTGCATTCGATAGAGACATGCAGGGCATCATTGTGGTCTCTTCCCTTCGCAGTCAGGTCAGCATCTGAGAAACCCAAGCCGTTGTCTGCTGTCAGATTTGCTATGCAATCGGTGAACTGGACTGCAGACGTCTCTTGCGGCACATGGGCCGTCTTGAGAAATAAGATCAAGGCCTTAGCATGGGCCTCGGAGCATAGCAATAAGGAGAGCAGGGAGATCTTGGAGGGCGTATGCCCCAGCTGTTCGACAACATTGAAATCACTTTTCTTTATTATTTTCAGAATCTCCTCCATTTCTTGTCGGGAGGCCTCAGCATTTATGGGTATTGGTGCCTCCATTCGGGCAGGCTCTTCTTCAATCCATTTGCCCCGAGCATTTGATGACTCAGCAGCAGGGGAAACAATTTGATCAGCAACAGGAACAGGTAAACTTGTAGGTTTTATAAGGAGGGGTTTTCGAATAGCGGGCGGTGCAATGTCAGGCGAGAAGAGCCTGCCACTGCGGGTGACCTTGGCTGGACCAGTGATATCGCAGATACTGGCGCCAATGTCGAATTCTTGTTTGATTCCATTTACATACACGTCTTCCCCATAATGCCAGGGTACAGCTTTATCAGACATGTAGGGGAGAGGCCCCGGGACAGTAATAATCACATGTGCAATAGTCATGATTTGAACAGGCTTTTTCGGGGGAGCTTTGATTGGATTTTTGAAGATGGTAACCACGGAAATTTCTTTTATCGGAACCAACTGAACAGCAGACTTCTTAAACAGAATCTCCTTGCTATCCATTAGGCTTTGGATGCCTAACCTCAGCAAGGGACAACCAGACAGGGAAACAGCACAGAACAAGCAACCTTCACCGCAACCCGGAAATAAACCGGCCCGCAGTAGGTTCTTCTTAACGGTCTTCAGAGGGGTAACAACTTCATCTACCGAAACAGCGTACATTTCTTCCTCAACGGAATTTACTCTATGCTGGGGCATAGGAGCAGTTACGACATTTGGTCTCTCCGGCGCTTCAAACTGAATTTCCTTTGCGTCGATCAGATCTTGCACTTTGTTTCTCAAGGCCTAGCAATCATCAGTAGTGTGCCCGGGACTATCAGAATGATAAGCACACCGGGCATTTGGGTTATACTTAGGTGACGTAGTGTTGACGACCTTAGGAGCTTCTTTGAGGGTCACTAGATTGGTGGACAACAGTTGGGGTAAAATTTGAGATAAGGTCATACTCAGTCGGGTATACTGCCTCTTGGGCCTTTCGCTTCTTTGTTGATTGTACTGCTGAGGAGCAGCAACAGGTTTTGAGATGACCAAAGCATTGACAGCTTGGCGACTTTCGGGCTTGACTTGTCTTCTAGGGCCATAGACGGCACTTGCTTCCTTCTTAAACGGCCTCTTCTCAACACTTGTGGAGGCAGCCTTTTGTATCTTGCCTGACCTGATGCCAGCTTCAATTCTTTCTCCTGTCAATATCAAATCTGTAAACCCAGCGGAGGAGTTACCAACCAAATGATTGAAAAACGGACCAGACAACGTCCCTAGAAACATATCAACCAGCTCTCGATCAGTCAATGGAGGCTGCACCCTGCCAGCCAAATCTCTCCATTTTTGAGCGTACTCTTTGAACCCTTCACCCGTTCCTAGAGACATACCCTGAAGTTGGGTACGCGTAGGAGCGAGATCAGAATTGTATCGGTATTGTCTGTAGAATGCGGTTCCCAAATCTTCCCAGTGTCGGATGCTAGCTCCATCCAATTGGTAGAACCATTCAAGCTGTGTCCCCGAGAGGCTATCTTGGAAGAAGTGAATCCAGAGGTTCTTGTCCGCCGTGTAAGGTTGGATTTTCCTTACGTACGACCTCAGATGCAGCTTTGGGCAGGAGACCCCATCATACTTGGCGAAGGCGGGCGCCTTAAACTTGTGTGGAATTACTACCCCGGAAGATAACCCCAAATCTCCGAAATCCAGTCCCGGCACATTCTGAATTTCCATGGCGCTTAAGCGGTCCTCCAGTTGCTTGTATCTGTCAGCAGCAGGTGGGTATTGTTCGTCGTTATAGTCCGTCTCGTTGTCGGAGACTGCGGGACTAGGAGCTCCTCCCCCTTGGGGACTGTTTTTCTCAGCAGAAGAAGTAGTTGGATCAGCTTCATTATGGAGTGTATTCCCAAATCTGCGTCCGGTGTTGAACAATGCAGTCCTCTTTTTCTTCTTCTTCTTCAGGAGTAGAGTCTTCAACTCTTGCTGACCTTGGGCTAGGCTTAGGACCATCTCTTGAAACTGTGCACTTTGGGCCTGAAGGGCCTTGATTGCTTGCTCACTGGAGGAGTCTGGATTCATGATGACTGTTCAAAATAAACAGCGAAGGAGATTAAGCAACCTGTGAAATAGGGTACCTGCTATGCATATGGTGCAATGGAATGCGTATGTTTTATGTTTTCAAAGACAAACAAGATTCAACTGTGTAGACAAAAAGGGAAACACACTTCATTAGATTAAAATTTCCAATTGTTCAACAATTTGCCCTTAGGCATTACAGGAATGAAAAAAATACTGGAAAGGAAATAAAACTATAAAAGGAAAACATCCAAAGCTCATCAATGCTCCCATGGCCTCCTCTTTTCAGTGCTGATGTAGTTGTTCAGGACCCGTTCTTCCTCCAATTGCTTAGTCAGCCTTTGGATCTTCCGTTCCTGCTCGTTGAACTTCTCCCGATAGAAATCCCGTTCTTCCTTTAGCTGCGCCCAAGATCTCTTCATGGTGTCAAAATCAGTAGGTATCTGAGGAGGGAGGACAGTTGGAGGAACCCCATCTTCATCAGGAGACTCAAGAATAAGGGGTCTGACAGCTTCGTAGGGCATACCTAACTTTTGAGCACGGATGCGGACCCATTTGCAATAGGGCTCCATTGGTAGAGAAGTCTTTGGTCCCAACTCATGTGGGTCAGCTTTGTGGATTCTGTCCCAAGCTTTAATGAATCCCTGGCGTAGTTTGTCACTGTCTGCCTGAAACTCAAAATGGAAGTGAGGAACCAGCATTTCATGAGGCCCATGTCCTCTGGCTCTTCCAAACTGACGGAGAGCTAAACACGGATTGTAAGAGATTCCTCCTTGGATACCAATCAACGGAACATTAGGGTATTCGCCGCAACGGTCAATAACAGCTACCTCATCCAAACCTCTGAGAGTCCAGGTGATGTCATTATCAGTGAGAGACATTAACCTCCGAGCCCAACCTTTCCCTTCTTCATTCTTCAGCACGAACTTAGGAAGGTGCGAAATAAACCACCTTACTAGCAAAGGAGCACAACACCACGGAGTTCCCCGTTTTCGAGCAGTACGAGCATAGAGTTGTTGTAGAATATCACCCAAAAGAGTGGGTACCGGGTTTCGAGACATGAAGATCCTTATGACATGGATACTGATAAAAGTGTCAGGGTTGGGAAACAATACCAGACCATAGATCAAAAGAGCCAGAATATCCTCGTATGCCTTGAAGTCCAAGTCATTCCAGAAATCATTAGCCTTGCCAACCAGAAATTTGACCAAAAAGCCCTTGATCCCATTTCTAGTTTCCTAGTTGGACAATACCTCTTCTTTGGTCAAGGGGAGGATTGCAGCAATCTCTTCAGGCCTAGGAGTCTTTTCCAAACCAGTAAATGGAGTTTGTTCCAAGACAGGGATCCCAAGCAGATAAGAGAACTCTTCCAGGGTAGGAACCAGCTGGAAGTCTTGAAAAGTGAAACAATGATACAGAGGGTCATAAAATTGGGTCAGAACACTTATCAGTTGTTGGTCCCATTTTGCAGTGATCAAGCCAAGGAGAGACCCATGTCTGTTGATGAAGGAAGAAGTGTTTGGAATCCTTCCAACCAAATCCTTGAGTAACACTGGTGGTTGAACAAAGTTGAGTCGGACAGTATTTCTACGCACGGGCATCATGATGTCCTACAAAACAGAGCAAAGATGAAATCTTTTTGTCTTTGAAATGGGTTAGCCTTTTATACAGGATGCATGCAATGGTATGATGGCATGATGCTATGATGAAGCACACCACAAGTATTCACATAGGCAAATAAGGCACACAAGTCACACAAGACACCCTCAGGTTTCAGGCCAGCATGAGTTTCAGGTATTACCCTCTTTTGGTTTTGTTGGTTAAAACATGTCCTATCAAAAGTAACCGGGTTCTAGAGGATCTCAAATCATTGGCTACCCTCAATCGGTCATAACTCCAGCATCGCAATCTTTTCTCGCGGCCAGAACCATCTCGAGAGTTTAGCCTCAATGAGTGTAGCATACTGCTACTGTCCTAACAGCCAAGTTGGTCAATTTAGGGTTCTAAGGTTGGTTGGTGTTTAATGACCCCTTAGAAGACCTATATTCTCCCCGTTACAACACAAGGGATATAGGTACAGACTAAGATGCCACACCAACGTAGCTGTTGTACCCCAAAATTTGCCCTCCCATATTCATCAAGAATTGTCAAAGTCAAGGTCACAAAATGCCCCAAGGGTTGTGCAGCTCAACTGTCTCCTATACAGTCAAAACTAGGGTTTGAGTTCTGATCAAGCAAATGAACTTTTCAAAGGCCCAATCAAGTCCCATATGCCTACAAAGATGGTCAAGTATCCTCATGTCAAGTTTCAAGGCATTCAGCTCAAGATTGCACAGTCAAAACCCTAGATTGCACTACAGTCAACTGTAGGGGCAAAATGGTCATTTGACAGTCAAAAAGTTCAAATTTTTGGTCAACATATCATTTTGAAGCCACAAACATCATTTGATCAATGCTTGATCATGATTCTCAAAATTTGGCTCAGAAATCATCAAAGATGCAAAAGTTGCTATATTTGGACAGCTGAAAAAGTCAACTGAAATTGACCAGGGCATAACTTTCACATGGATTATCAGAAAAATCCCATCCAAAGCTCATTTTGAAGAGAAAGACATTTCCTACAATTCATCTTCATGTTCCAAGTCCAAGAAATGCTCTCACAAAAAGTTATCAATTTCAACATTATAGGTCATTTTCAAAAGTCAACAAAAAGTGACTTCAAGTCAAAGGCCATAACTTGAGATTGGTAAATCAAAATGACATGGGACCAAAGGCATTGGTTAAAGGACTCAAAGACCTTTCCAAAATGTCCAAGAACATGTGAAAAGCTTAAAAATTGACCAAGTTATGCCTTGTGGAAATTGGGAAATTTTTGGAAATTTTTGAAAGTCAACATTGATGCAAAAGGCCTAAAAATGCAAATGGGCCCAATTATCTTCCAAATTTCTTCATGCCAAGCCTATGCACGACCACTAGGCCCAAGGGGAAGTATTCTCATATTTTTTAATTATTTATTTGAATTAATATTAATTTATATTCATTTAAATGATTTTAATTCATGAAAAATATAATCTTAGCCTAAAACAAATCTTTTTATACATGTTTGGATGCAATATTTCGTGCATATCCCATTTAGGAAAGTTTTGGATTGATTTGAACCTAATTGACACAAAGACCATGAAAAAAAGATTTGAAAAGATCCATGAAATCAAATATCCAAAAATCATCAAAGCAATGGATTTGATTCAATATTTTTAACCTAATTGCTTCCATATATGATCAACATCAGAACCCTAGTGCTCTAAGACTCCAAGCTGCGCTGAAAACCTCATTACAAACTTGCAAAATTTCTCAAAAAATCCAATTCTGAAATCAAGGTTATAGGGCGATTCAAGGCATCAAACCAATGGCAATAGCTTCCTTGGACCATTCAGAACCTTTCTCAATCAATAACAACAACAAAAAGACCCTGAATTGGTACATACGAGTCCAACTGTATCAAGAAAATCTTGAGATTACATAGCACGATTTAAGCATTATTTTGCATTTTTTTTCATGGATTCATGTTTATATTGATGTTTCTGAACTAACTGCAATGTTTGATTGTGTTTTTAAGTCACCTACGCGAATTCACCATTGACGGATTTCTAGGGTTACAGGTTGTAATTTTGGGGCTTTTGTCAAGAGGAAAAATCACAGCTTTAGACCTTGGCCATTGGACTCAGTGTATCTAGACGGAGAGATTCCAACCCTCGCGCTCAATTTATGAGCGTCGAGGGTCTAATCGCTATTTTCTGAAATATAGCTTTAGACCACGCTACAAAAACCGTTGCCCATTAGTTTTGTTTACAGGGTGGGGAAGGAGACGGAGACGTGTCCATCAACCATTGGACTGTTTGAAATTCGCGCGTGTTTCATCAGTTAGCGTTATTTTTCTCTTATATTATTTATGATGTATTATATATTAAATGAATTCGCTTAGCTCACCTGGCAGGGACTAACACTTATGACCTTCAAGACCTGGGTTCAAGTCCCAGGTCTGGCCAAAACTCCATATTATTTTTCAATATATCATTCTGTGCAGCGTTATCATGAAAGACCACCATACACACTCAATATCCACCAGCCATGTGTCCTGGAAAGCAAATCAAGGGCCATGATCAAGGGAGTACTCTAAGCACCAGTCAATGCGTTGCACACAATCTAAGAAAGTCAACGAATCAACCCTTACTGGGCCAGGCTTTTTCAGAAAAACACCTCCTTATTTGGGGCCTCACCCCACCCTGGTTTGTATTTTTTTATTTTTCTTCTTGCATTTATTTTTATTGTATTATTTATTTTTGTTGCTATCAATTAATTTATTTTTTCTACAAAATACAAAACTCCATTAAAAATACAGAAAAGACAAAAAATATAATTTTTATATTATAATTATTTTCACAAATTAATATGTAAATAATTTAGTAAATTAGGTTTAACTTTTAATTCCTTTTTTTAAATAAAAATCCAAAAACAATTAGAATTAGGTAAATTAATAGTTTCCACTCTTTTAATTTTTTTTCTTTTGTTTCATCATATTATTTATTTATTTTATTTTCATAAATTAAAATTGTACATAATCAATTAGGTTTAATTTAGGTCATATTTTAATTCTTTCGTAATAAATAAAAATATTAGAATTAGGGCTTGCCGTTTAATTTAATTTTAATTAATTTCCTTTTTTCATTAAATCTAAAAAATACAAAATACCAAAAAGCATTTAATCATTTAATTTTTAATTCTCATTAACTTTTAATTATTTGCAAAAGGGTCCAACGCCCTAGTTTCGTTTTAATTATTCAATTTTGCGCATTTACTTTTTATCGTTTAATTATAATTTTGTAAATATCCCAAAGCCATGTAATTTAAGTTTCTCGCACTTTTATTTATTCGCTTTATTTATTTTCCGCTAAATCGGGTCCGGTTTAATTTTGGCGATGTGGACCCGCGCCTTTGTAATAATCTTAGATTTATTTCCTCGCAAGATATTAACTGTTAATAAGCATGAAAGAATGAATGTCAAATTAAAATCAAGCGTAGAACACGACAAACATGACAAGACAAATAACTGAAACATGACACACAATTCGCACACACCACCCCTAGGGTACGCCTCACTGTTGCCTCGAAAGGTGATCGTCGAGTAGAAAACGTCTTAGTAAGTCCTCATGGTCCGGGAACCTGGCATGAGGGTAGCTTCTAAGGTGTCTTCCCATTGCTCTGGTGATCACCACGTCCCGAATATCGAATTGACCCGAACACCTCCAACGGTGGTGCTACCTACCTCTCAATGGTGGGATGGCACTACTTTTAAGGACATCTACACAGACGAAATCCTTAGGGTAGGTAGACAACTCGTAGATACTTGCTCTAAATTTCAAAACAAATTCAAAATACTTTTCACACCAACACCTTTTCAAAAAGCTTTCGAAAGCAATTTTTCAAACACTCTTGAGGACCGATACAAGAGTCGAACTGGAATTTTCAAAGAAACTTTTTAAAACCCACAGTTGAAAAGCAAACAAACCTTTTGAAAACACATTGAGCAAGTATCTAAGAGCCCATGGATAACCATGGATAGAAAGGGTGCTAACACCTTCCCTTTCTATAATCTACCTCCCGAACCGAGAGCAATCTCTTTAAAGGAATTTTTCTGTGCTTTTGTCCTTTCCATATTGGAGAAAATAAAAGACGGTGGCGACTCTTGCTTCCGCGACATTTCGCGAACCAGCGTCAAACAGTCAGTTCCAGATCCACCGATCACAGAACTGGCGATTCTGCTGGGGAATTAACTTAAAGTGAGGTGTACCTTAGGGCTAGGTCATAACTATGTTTTCAATTGTCTTCTTTGCTTGCTTTATTATTGTGGGTTGCTTGGGAGTTCTATAGATCCTAAACCCGGATCTGGGGGATACCTTCTTAGAAAGTAGCAACAAGGCTGTGAGGGAACTGTGCGGGGTATACCGACACGGTTGAAACAGTCTGCTACGTTGATGTGGCACTTTGGTGTGTACCGGTAACCCTTGAGTTCAGTCAAGGAGAGTACGGGGCCTCCGCGTGGTGTCGTGAAGCATCAACAGACCTTAGGAACCTTAATTGAACTATCTTGGCCTCTTTAGGGTAGTGAGATAACTGACTTTGGTGCAGTCCGAGGTTGGTTGATACTCGATACTACGCTCAATTGAGGGTTGCTTTCCTGGAATATTTCGGTCGCCAGTTCAGTGGCTAAATCGAAACGATGAACAATGAAAGCAACCCCGTGATATTGGGAACCTTAGAACCCGGTTACTTTGATTAGGACAGGTTGAACCCACCAACTTCAAGAGGGTACTACCCAGACCCCATGCTGGCCTAAACCTAAGGGCTCTCTCTTGTGTGACTTGTGTGCCTTAGTACTTGACTATCTGCATGCTTATGACCTAACATTTGTTTCTTGCAGGTTTTGTTTCAGTCCTTAGTTAGGACTCATAACAGGGTTACTGACATCATCCCATGCATACCATAACATCATACCATTGCATACATCTTAACCCATTTCAAGGATCTCAAAGGCTTGTGATGCAGGTCATGGTGAATCAACTATCCCAACAAGAGGCAAAGGGGATTTATTTTCCTCTAGCCAAGGGTGTCAGGGGCTATGACCCACTGGATATGGTGAGCCTTTGACCCTTGAAGAAGGACTCTCTACAACAGGAAATTCCTTCAAATCAAGTTGCCAGTTTCCAATTCTAACAATGTTTCTCTGTTTACCCCGCGAGGTCCTTGAAATCATTGCATGCATGTCATACATATCATTGCATAACAGGTACCCTTTCTCTGCAGGTTACTTACCTTCTTCGCTGTTTATTTCAGCCCGATCGTCATGAATCCTGAATCATCAGCTGAGCAGTCTATCAAGGCCCTCCAGGCTCAGAATGCCCAATTCCAAGGGCTAATCATGAACTTGACCCAGGGGCAGCAAGATCTGAAGGCTCTGCTCTTGAAGAAGGAAAAGAAGAAGAAGAGGACTGTCTTGTTCAGCCCTAGACGCAGGTCTGGGAATACACCGCAAGTTGAAACTGAGAGAACAACCCCATCTGTGGGAAAAAGCAGTCATCATGAGAGAGAGGTTCCCAGTCCAGTGGTCTCCGACAACGAGACAGATTTTGATGAAGAGCAGTACCCTCCTGCTGATGACAGATATAAGCAACTGGAGGACAGAATGAAAGCTATGGAGGTTCAACAGGTACCTGGGCTGGATTTCGGAGATCTGGGTTTGTCGACTGGTGTGATCATTCCCCACAAGTTCAAAGTACCCACCTTCTCTAAATATGACGGGGCGTCTTGTCCCAAGCTGCATCTAAGGTCCTATGTTCGGAAGATCCAACCATATACGGTGGACAAAAACTTGTGGATCCACTTCTTCCAGGAAAGTCTTTCAGGGACTCACCTCGAATGGTTCTATCAACTGGATGGGACCAAAGTTCGTAACTGGGAGGAGTTGGCAACTGCTTTCTATAAGCAGTACCAGTACAATGCCGACCTTGCCCCCACGCGTACTCAACTCCAGAGTATGTCGTTAGGCGCAAGCGAAGGCTTTAAGGAGTACGCTCAGAAATGGAGGGATCTTGCTGGAAGGGTACAACCACCTCTGACTGACCGTGAACTTGTGGACATGTTCTTGGGGACCCTATCCGGGCCATTCTTCAACCACCTGATTGGTAGTTCATCTGCCGGATTTACCGACCTCATCCTGACTGGCGAAAGAATCGAAGCTGGTATCAAGAGTGGGAAAATCCAAGAGGCCACACCTTCTGACACCCACAAAAAGCCTTACACGGGAAAGAAGGAATCTAATGCTGCATACGGTCAAAAGAGTCGTCGTGATCAACATGCAGGGGCAGTCATGATCTCTGGGTCTGCACCACGCCGCCAACCACAGAGGGGAAACCAGCAAAGGCCGGACGGGCCTAAAAGGCAGTTCACCAACATCAATATGCCATGGTCACAAGCCCTGCAACACATGTTGAAGATGAACCTGATTGCAGTGATCAACCCTCCTGCCAATCCTAAGACCTCCTCTCCTAGCTACAATCCAGAAGCCAGATGCGCTTATCATTCCGATAGCCCGGGGCACGATACTGAAGACTGTTGGGCACTGAAATACAAAATTCAGAACATGATCGATGCCAAAGAGATCGAGTTCGAGCCTGCTGAGACTCCCAATGTGATCAATGCTCCATTGCCAAAACATGGCTAGGATTGAGAATTTTTTGTCCATTTGAATTCAAGTTGTATTTTTCCTTTTTTGTTCAGATAAACAATTATTATGTTAAACTCTTTTATTTCATGAATGCATTACACATGTCTGTCTTGATTTCATTATGTTTACTATTCTTAAAAACTGCTTTCATACTTTTGCAATGGTCAACTCCTAATTGAAAATTCCAAACCTCTTGAGGGAGGATGACGAAAACGATACCACAATCTACAGTATGCTTTTGAACAAACCCCGCTGATGAGGTACAGGCATTGTTTCAATCCCTAAACACTGGAGTTATAAGGATGATAATCCCTCGTCAACCCATCAGAGCCAAAGAAGTAGGAGTTTTTATTTTCGAAAATCAAAACCCTTAATCATAACCTGGGGCAGGGTAGTCTCTCAGTTGATCCAGGTGCATGACGAATGACACCGAAGAGATCTTTACAAAATGAACAAAGACAGTGATGGTTCAGAACAATCAAAAGGACAGGCAGTCATCACCAAAATTCATAAATAAAAAGCCCAAAAAGTCTAAACCTACAAAGGGGACTTATGAAACTGGGGCATCCCGCTGACTGTAATTCCAAAAAGGAAACAGTTCAGGCAAAAAAGAAAGGGATAATGAAAATCAAGAAAGAGGTCTCACAAACCCTCAACCAAAGCAGAAAATGACTGCCTATTCAAAAGAAATCATCAACATCTGAACCATCACTGGAAAATCAGAGCAAAGACTCAAACAAGGTCTAACGTATGATCAACTGAGTTTAGGTTTGGAGAACATCACGAAGAGCGGGTGGGTACAAATAATTTGAGCCTTTATCCTTTGTTTCTTAAACCGTGAACCCGGCCACGATATAACCCTTGAAAGTCCTAGCTGAAGCATGGGTTAGTTCGAAAGCATACTGTTACGAAGGTATCCTGACTCCTGAAGGTTTGCTGTAAAATCTTGAGTTGACATCGCACTGTATTACAAAAAATGCATTTTCAAAATTCAAGACAGACATAGACTTTTGCATTCTTAAAATAACCTTGTTTGCATATGACTATTTGTTTGAACAACAGGGAAATTCGCACGATGAACACCTTGTGAACAGAAGTACCTCCAGTCAAGGGGCACAGTAGGAGCATTGCCCATTATCTGGGGCATGGCAAAATACTTCCAACAGGGGCAACTCCTTACATTCGGAGAGCGTGGACATAGTCGAAAAAATACTACGCACAATCAAAGACCCGCTAGGTTGACACACCTAGGCAAAAATAAGGGCTTCCCGGCGAACCAAAAGGGTTCGGGCAAAATGAAGGGATGAAATGAAAAGACATGTACACCCGGCAAGTCGAAAACCTGAAAAGGCGGCTTGGGCAAAAATGGGTATCCCGGTGGACTGAAAACCCGAAAGGGCAGTCCGGGCAAAAGTTAGGGATCAAAGCGTACGACTATGTTCCGGCATCTCGTCTACCCGAAGATTTGTCAATCACCCCACACAGGTATCCTCCTCCCTCATCTCCGAAGCAGGGGTAATAATGAGTTATCCAGACAATCCAACTGTTCTGTCAACCAAAGTACAAAGGAAAGATCAACATGAGGATGGTTACCATATACCTTTACAAAATTCCAAATTGTGGGCTAGCGTCCGAAACTAAACAGGACAATCATCCACTTAATCAAAATCATGCAACCCTACCCAGGTTCCTCTAGAAATCTTACATGGGTTTATCTCAAGCAACCTCACCCCGGTTCATCCAGAAGTTTTTACACAAACTTATCCAAGTAACCTAACCCCGGTTCCTCCAAGAGTCTTGCATGGATTTAGCTCAAGATGACCTAACCCCGGTTCATCAAAAAGTTTTTACACAAACTCGTCAAGTAACCTCACCCCGGTTCCTCTAGAAATCTTACATGGGTTTATCTCAAGCAACCTCACCCCGGTTCATCCAGAAGTTTTACACAAAACTTATCCCGAAGCAACCTTACCCCGGTTCGTCAAGAAATCTCACACGGATCTACCTCAAGGTAACCTAACCCCGGTTCCCCCAGAAGTCTCACATGGACTCCAGTAACCTTACCCCGGTTCGTCAAGAAATCTCACATGGATTTACCCCAAGGTAACCTAACCCCGGTTCCTCCAGAGTCTCACATGGACCTATCTCAAGATGACCTAACCCCGGTCCATCAAGAAGTTTTTACACAAACTTATCCAGGTAACCTAACCCCGGTTCCTCCAGAAGTCTTACATGGATTTAGCCCAAGATGACCTAACCCCGATTCATCAAAAAGTTTTTACACAAGCTCATAAGGCAACCTAACCCCGGTTCCTCCAGAAGTCTTACATAGATTTAGTTCAAGATAACCTCACCCCGGTTCATCAAGAAGTTTTACATGAACTTACCTCACCAAGCAACCCTACACCGGTTCTCTCTCTTCCAGATGCAGTTTACATGGACTCGTCACCCGGACACCCTACACAGGTTTTCCCTTTCCAAGAACACAGTTTTACACGAACTCATCATCAAAATAACCCTACATAGGTTCCCTCTTTCAATCTACAGCATTACAGTTCAAAACTTCCCCAGAGAATCCAACCCAGTTCCCCAGGAAAGTTGGAATCCATATCTCCCCAAGCAGTAAGCTCATCCCCAGTAGATTCTGGAAGCGTACCCCCTCGCAGAACACGAACGTGTCGTCCGACTTTATTTAAAGAGTTATTTCCTTAATGGAATATAACTGGGTTATCCTCAGCCAAAAGCCATGGAAAGAGCGTCGTTGACAAAGTCTTCCTACCCCAGCGAAGTTTAGCAACCACTTCCTATACAACAAGGGTATCCTCAGCAAACTACTATCCACATTCAGCAAAACTTCTCTATCCCCACAGAGTATTGCTTCCCAGCATGGTCGTCAGAGTATCTTTTCTCCCCGCAGAATCCTTCATTTGCCAAGTTTATTCCTCAACGGAGTTACCTTCTCCTATCGGTATTCTTGCAGTTATCATCCCCAGCGAAAGCAAAATC
The DNA here is from genome assembly GCA_948472305.1 of Vicia faba. Classification (NCBI taxonomy): domain Eukaryota; kingdom Viridiplantae; phylum Streptophyta; class Magnoliopsida; order Fabales; family Fabaceae; genus Vicia; species Vicia faba. The sequence continues at coordinate 286,406,201 of OX451740.1, read as the reverse complement.
TCTTCCTCAACATCAACCCAGGATATGACTTCCCGGCACCCGTCAAGGATTTATTTTCCTAGACAAAAACATACATGAATCATCATATACATCATTATAACATGCATGTACACATCATATCATATAAATCGTATCCATGTCTGCTTGATCCATATCATGCATTGCATATAACTGACCTTTACTTTTCAGGAAAGATGCAGTTGAAATTCTCAAACATATTTCAAGGGTTTTCTCTAGTCCAGTTAAATCGACTCCAAACAGATTTTTCTGATAAAGACTCAGTAGAAGTTCTCTTATGGTCCCCTCTCCAACGGCGCGTGAGGTGGTAATTCCTTTTCCAAGATGTTTTCCTCTCCGACGATGAGCGTGAGGTGATAGTCTTTTGTGGTCCCCTCTCCGACGGTGAGCGTGAGGTGGTAATTCCTTTTTCAAGATGTTTTCCTCTCCGACGATGAGCGTGAGGTGATAGTCTTTTGTGGTCCCCTCTCCGACGGTGAGCGTGAGGTGGTAATTCCTTTTTCAAGATGTTTTCCTCTCCGACGATGAGCGTGAGGTGATAGTCTTTTGTGGTCCCCTCTCCGACGGTGAGCGTGAGGTGGTAATTCCTTTTTCAAGATGTTCTCCTCTCCGGCATGAGCGTGAGGTGATATTCTCTTATGGTCCCCTCTCCAACGGCGTGTGAGGCGGTAATTCCTTCTTCAGATGTTTCCCTCTCCGGCATGAGCGTGAGGTGATATCTCCTTTCAAGATTATAATTTCCTATAGTTCCCTCTCCAACGTGAGTGAGGTAACTCCCTTTGAGATTGTAATGTCCTTTGGTTCTCTTCCTGGCACTACGAAGATGGTAATTCTCACCAAGATTTTCTCAACGAGCGTTGTTGAAGTTAAAATCATCCAAGGTTCACTTATCATTCAGGCTAAGGCAGTAACCATCCCTGGTTCATTCATCAACGTTTGAAGCTCCAGATCCAGCTCCTGTAACCAGTCAGGACATATCTATACCAAGCATCTAAAATCAGCTCCTGCAACGTGTCAGGTACTCATTTTTCTGTTTTGCAGGTATGCAGTTCTCGCTAAGGATTCTCCTACGCGATCAACATCCAGATGGCATCTATAAGCCCATCATCCTATCCAGCAATCTCTAAATGGCATCTATAAGCCCATTCCCCCATCACTGTCACTATGTGAGCGCAAATTTCTGGGCACTTTAGTGTTCAATCATCTTCTACCCTCGGATTACGAAAGGCACGTCAGCCAATCTGCATCCTCAGGTCTAAGAAGATTGAACAGGGGCAACTGTTGTACCCCAAAATTTGCCCTCCCATATTCATCAAGAATTGTCAAAGTCAAGGTCACAAAATGCCCCAAGGGTTGTGCAGCTCAACTGTCTCCTATACAGTCAAAACTAGGGTTTGAGTTCTGATCAAGCAAATGAACTTTTCAAAGGCCCAATCAAGTCCCATATGCCTACAAAGATGGTCAAGTATCCTCATGTCAAGTTTCAAGGCATTCAGCTCAAGATTGCACAGTCAAAACCCTAGATTGCACTACAGTCAACTGTAGGGGCAAAATGGTCATTTGACAGTCAAAAAGTTCAAATTTTTGGTCAACATATCATTTTGAAGCCACAAACATCATTTGATCAATGCTTGATCATGATTCTCAAAATTTGGCTCAGAAATCATCAAAGATGCAAAAGTTGCTATATTTGGACAGCTGAAAAAGTCAACTGAAATTGACCAGGGCATAACTTTCACATGGATTATCAGAAAAATCCCATCCAAAGCTCATTTTGAAGAGAAAGACATTTCCTACAATTCATCTTCATGTTCCAAGTCCAAGAAATGCTCTCACAAAAAGTTATCAATTTCAACATTATAGGTCATTTTCAAAAGTCAACAAAAAGTGACTTCAAGTCAAAGGCCATAACTTGAGATTGGTAAATCAAAATGACATGGGACCAAAGGCATTGGTTAAAGGACTCAAAGACCTTTCCAAAATGTCCAAGAACATGTGAAAAGCTTAAAAATTGACCAAGTTATGCCTTGTGGAAATTGGGAAATTTTTGGAAATTTTTGAAAGTCAACATTGATGCAAAAGGCCTAAAAATGCAAATGGGCCCAATTATCTTCCAAATTTCTTCATGCCAAGCCTATGCACGACCACTAGGCCCAAGGGGAAGTATTCTCATATTTTTTAATTATTTATTTGAATTAATATTAATTTATATTCATTTAAATGATTTTAATTCATGAAAAATATAATCTTAGCCTAAAACAAATCTTTTTATACATGTTTGGATGCAATATTTCGTGCATATCCCATTTAGGAAAGTTTTGGATTGATTTGAACCTAATTGACACAAAGACCATGAAAAAAAGATTTGAAAAGATCCATGAAATCAAATATCCAAAAATCATCAAAGCAATGGATTTGATTCAATATTTTTAACCTAATTGCTTCCATATATGATCAACATCAGAACCCTAGTGCTCTAAGACTCCAAGCTGCGCTGAAAACCTCATTACAAACTTGCAAAATTTCTCAAAAAATCCAATTCTGAAATCAAGGTTATAGGGCGATTCAAGGCATCAAACCAATGGCAATAGCTTCCTTGGACCATTCAGAACCTTTCTCAATCAATAACAACAACAAAAAGACCCTGAATTGGTACATACGAGTCCAACTGTATCAAGAAAATCTTGAGATTACATAGCACGATTTAAGCATTATTTTGCATTTTTTTTCATGGATTCATGTTTATATTGATGTTTCTGAACTAACTGCAATGTTTGATTGTGTTTTTAAGTCACCTACGCGAATTCACCATTGACGGATTTCTAGGGTTACAGGTTGTAATTTTGGGGCTTTTGTCAAGAGGAAAAATCACAGCTTTAGACCTTGGCCATTGGACTCAGTGTATCTAGACGGAGAGATTCCAACCCTCGCGCTCAATTTATGAGCGTCGAGGGTCTAATCGCTATTTTCTGAAATATAGCTTTAGACCACGCTACAAAAACCGTTGCCCATTAGTTTTGTTTACAGGGTGGGGAAGGAGACGGAGACGTGTCCATCAACCATTGGACTGTTTGAAATTCGCGCGTGTTTCATCAGTTAGCGTTATTTTTCTCTTATATTATTTATGATGTATTATATATTAAATGAATTCGCTTAGCTCAGCTGGCAGGGACTAACACTTATGACCTTCAAGACCTGGGTTCAAGTCCCAGGTCTGGCCAAAACTCCATATTATTTTTCAATATATCATTCTGTGCAGCGTTATCATGAAAGACCACCATACACACTCAATATCCACCAGCCATGTGTCCTGGAAAGCAAATCAAGGGCCATGATCAAGGGAGTACTCTAAGCACCAGTCAATGCGTTGCACACAATCTAAGAAAGTCAACGAATCAACCCTTACTGGGCCAGGCTTTTTCAGAAAAACACCTCCTTATTTGGGGCCTCACCCCACCCTGGTTTGTATTTTTTTATTTTTCTTCTTGCATTTATTTTTATTGTATTATTTATTTTTGTTGCTATCAATTAATTTATTTTTTCTACAAAATACAAAACTCCATTAAAAATACAGAAAAGACAAAAAATATAATTTTTATATTATAATTATTTTCACAAATTAATATGTAAATAATTTAGTAAATTAGGTTTAACTTTTAATTCCTTTTTTTAAATAAAAATCCAAAAACAATTAGAATTAGGTAAATTAATAGTTTCCACTCTTTTAATTTTTTTTCTTTTGTTTCATCATATTATTTATTTATTTTATTTTCATAAATTAAAATTGTACATAATCAATTAGGTTTAATTTAGGTCATATTTTAATTCTTTCGTAATAAATAAAAATATTAGAATTAGGGCTTGCCGTTTAATTTAATTTTAATTAATTTCCTTTTTTCATTAAATCTAAAAAATACAAAATACCAAAAAGCATTTAATCATTTAATTTTTAATTCTCATTAACTTTTAATTATTTGCAAAAGGGTCCAACGCCCTAGTTTCGTTTTAATTATTCAATTTTGCGCATTTACTTTTTATCGTTTAATTATAATTTTGTAAATATCCCAAAGCCATGTAATTTAAGTTTCTCGCACTTTTATTTATTCGCTTTATTTATTTTCCGCTAAATCGGGTCCGGTTTAATTTTGGCGATGTGGACCCGCGCCTTTGTAATAATCTTAGATTTATTTCCTCGCAAGATATTAACTGTTAATAAGCATGAAAGAATGAATGTCAAATTAAAATCAAGCGTAGAACACGACAAACATGACAAGACAAATAACTGAAACATGACACACAATTCGCACACACCACCCCTAGGGTACGCCTCACTGTTGCCTCGAAAGGTGATCGTCGAGTAGAAAACGTCTTAGTAAGTCCTCATGGTCCGGGAACCTGGCATGAGGGTAGCTTCTAAGGTGTCTTCCCATTGCTCTGGTGATCACCACGTCCCGAATATCGAATTGACCCGAACACCTCCAACGGTGGTGCTACCTACCTCTCAATGGTGGGATGGCACTACTTTTAAGGACATCTACACAGACGAAATACTTAGGGTAGGTAGACAACTCGTAGATACTTGCTCTAAATTTCAAAACAAATTCAAAATACTTTTCACACCAACACCTTTTCAAAAAGCTTTCGAAAGCAATTTTTCAAACACTCTTGAGGACCGATACAAGAGTCGAACTGGAATTTTCAAAGAAACTTTTTAAAACCCACAGTTGAAAAGCAAACAAACCTTTTGAAAACACATTGAGCAAGTATCTAAGAGCCCATGGATAACCATGGATAGAAAGGGTGCTAACACCTTCCCTTTCTATAATCTACCTCCCGAACCGAGAGCAATCTCTTTAAAGGAATTTTTCTGTGCTTTTGTCCTTTCCATATTGGAGAAAATAAAAGACGGTGGCGACTCTTGCTTCCGCGACATTTCGCGAACCAGCGTCAAACAGTCAGTTCCAGATCCACCGATCACAGTAGCCACTGCTTCACCCATGTCGGTCTACGCCGGACAGGTCCCTCACAGATTATGCTACCTAAAAAGGGTATATCCCAGATCCGGGTTAGGATCTATGAACTCCGATGCAAAGCCCACAAATATAAAAGCAAACAAAGCAAACAATTGAAAACAAAAGTGATCTAAGCCCTAAGGTTACTCCACTTTTAAAAGTTCTCCCCAGCAGAGTCGCCAGTTCTGTGATACGGTGGGAGAACTGACTTGGGTTTTGCGTTTGTATTCGCAAATGTTGCGGTTAGCAAGAGTCGCCATCGACTTTTTATTTTATCCTAAGGAAAGGTTAAAAAGCACAGCAAAAACCTTTTGAGATGTTTTCTTGGGTTCGGGGAGTAGATTATAGAAAGGGAAGGTATTAGCACCCTTTCTATCCATGGTTATCCATGGGCTCTTAGTTACTTGCTTAGATCACTTGCCTTTGTTTTCAATTGTTTGAGATGGTGCTTGAGTGTGAGTGGGTTTGAAAATATTTTGAAAAGAGGCCAATGTGGTGGCAACCTTTGTAATGATCCATGTGGGGATGTATACAAAGGTGTATGTCTTTTGAAAAAGGTTTTCATTTGTTTTTGAAAGTTGTTTTGAAAGTGATTTTGAAAGTATAGTGAGGTGTGATTTTGAAATTAGGCAAGTGTTTTGTTTTGCAAGTTTGTTTCAAGTAACTAAGAGGTTATCTACTCCTAAATTTCTCAAAAGACTATTGCTATGTTTTAACCCTTTTAACAAGTTTGTTCCACCATTGTATTTGGTGGACAATCTTGTGTTAGGATGTGAAAGGGACAGGCGCGGGTCATCGTTTAGACCATAATTGCAACGGCGTTAAATGTCTTTGGGCAATTTTCTTTAAGGGACTTGATCATTTGTTTTTGTTTGTTTTTGAAAAGTTTTATCGAGCGACTATGATCATTCAAATTGTTTGCTTTGCCCAAAGAAGTTCAACATACAATATGGCCCATTTATTTGAAAGCAACAAGTGGAATACCCTAGGGGTGCAAGTGTGAGATGTGTTGTTTATTTTCATGCTCATTTATCTTGTATTAGGTCAAACTATTTTTTTATCGTTTTTTCGCATACAAACCCTAATTCTAACATGTTATCATTAGAAAGCAATAAAGTGCGAAATTTAAATTACTAAGCTATTACAAAACCAAATATGGGAAGGGGGGGTACAAATGTTCAAATGGGGATATTGATAAGAATTTAAATCTAAATTATTACATCGATTTGAATATTTGCAATATAAATAATGTACAAAAATTAAATAAGAATGCAAGATGCAAAAGAAATGTTTTGTATATGTATGAAAAAATATTATTTATATAAAGAGAAAAGAAAATAAAAATATATTATTTTTTTGAGTATTTTGAATTTAGGGCAAAAACCCTAATTTTTAAAAGAAAAAAGGTATTATTATCTATTTTAATACAAATATTTATTTATTATTTATAAAAATAAGATAAAATGAAGTATATTATAAAAAAAGGTATTTTTGCATCAAATATTAATAAAATGAAAAATTCAAGTATTTTTATATTTTATCTTAAATATATTAATAAACATATATATATATATATATATATATATATATATATATATATATATATATATATATATATATATATATATATATATATATATATATATATATATATATATATATATATATATATATATATATATATATATATATATATATATATATATATATATATATATATATATATATATATATATATATATATATATATATATATATATATATATATATTAAATCTTAAATATGTATTATACACAAAATAAATATTTATTTAACATTTTAATAAAATAAATAAAAATAGTATTTTTTATGTGAAATATTTTCAGAAGGTAAATAAAAATAAAAAAAATGTATTTACATTATTTTTATATTTATTCTAATAATAGTATATATATATTTATGTATAAACAAAGAAATAAATCAAATAAATATGCCATAAATTCAAAAAAGGATAGAAAAAATATTTTTATGTTTTTTATATCATGAGAAAAAATAAACAAAGTCAACCAAAAAAGTAAAAGTCAAAAAGAGTCAAAAATGAAGCTTATGGGCTCAGGGGGTGTAAACATGGAAATGGGGGTGTGAAAAGAAAATAAATCCAGGCCCAGCCCAGACCACTTCTTCTTCAACCTCTGTACAACATCCTTCAAGCAGAACACGCGTTTTTTATCTCTGGATTCCTGGACTTTCAAGCAAAACTCATAACATGAAAAGTGTAGAGCATTAAGAGACGGTTTCAACCATATAAAGAACTTGACCTATCTCTCTAAGATGAGGGAGAATTTCTCCTCCCCCAATTTCTGACCTAACTTTTCATCAATGTTCAGACATGAAATTCTCTAAGCACACGAAATATAAATGAAATCTAATCATATGAGCATGTTCAGGGCTATGATTGTGACATGTTTTCTTCAAAAACCTAAAGCTAACAATGCCTAATAAGGGAGATAGAACTCCATGAATATACCTGTTCAGTTGGAATCGAGCATTGCAATGGAGGATGTTTCAGAGTGAAATGATGACTTGTATAGCTTCCTTGAAGTGTAAGGATGCTTTTCCAAGTCCTACTTTGTCTTGAAACTCCCTGAATCGAGCTAGTGAACTCCAACTGCAAAACCGAAATTTAAAATAGGTGAAGTGGCTTGGAGGTGTTACAGGTCAGGTTTCAGGACAGGGTTAGCTTGCATATGTTGTAAGGAAGGTAGAGGAACAAGTTTGGACAAGAATGCTCGAAGGGATTGAGAGATAGCACTCAATCTGCAAGGCTTGCTCTGTTTGTGCAGTTTTGTGGTGTTTCTGAGATGGAGAGTGCTTGAGAGGCAAATGGCTCGTGCAAAAGCTTGGTTGGGTAGTTTGGAATGTGTTTGATAGCTTTTATGTTGTGTTCCTATGCTGAAGAGAGAGTTGTGATAAGTTATGCCATGTTACTTGAAAATGAAGCAAGCAATGGTCACTTTGTGTTTTAGGTTAGTAGGGGCCTCTAATCCTGCTGCATAAACCTCTCTTGATCAGAGCAATTTGCCCATAATCTTGTTCCAAAAGGATTTTGCTTGTACCTTCTTGGATTTCAATTTGACATAAAGTTAATCTTTTTCAAAAATAGAAAGTTCACTTTATCTAGTTTAGGATTAATCCACTATGCAATGTTAGAACACAAAGAACATGGTCTTAACACATTGAATATGCATTAAATTATTGAGTATGGAATGGTTCAAGGACCTGTAATCAAGCATAAAGCAAGCTAAGTTCAGATTTGCAAAGTTATGAACATGTTTTGATGAAGAACAAAAGTGAATTTTTGCCAACTTGTGAAATTCGAATCTCTCAAGTTATGAGGTTGTTTGATGAGTTCTTGGACATTTTGGAAAGCTTGGAATGTGTACTACAATCCATCTTTGAAATGCAAATCAAAATTCCAAGTGGAAGGGTATGAAAAGTGGCCTTGAAGTGGGGTAGAAAACCTTGTCAAAATAGGTTAAAATTTCACTAAGTTAAAAATGGTTTAGTGCCCTTATTCAAAAAATTGTAACTTGAGATACAAGCTTCAAATGAGAAAATTTTGTGAATCAAAGTTGTAGATTATGCAACAAGCTACAACTTTCATGTTTTGACTTTTGTTTGAATCCAAATGGATCTTGGTGAAAAGGTGGGGCAAATTGGGAAAAAATTAGGGTTTTTCATAACTTAGAAAAATTCTAAGTTATGAAAAATTCCATTTTCAAACCCTAATTTGCATTTTGTGATTTCTTGGTGAACAAGTTTCATGATTTGGCAAGTTTTGATGAAAAATGAATCTTGACTTTTGATTTTGACCAAAAAGTCAAAGTTTGACTTTTCAGTGTACAGTCAAAATTGATCAATTGACTGGGAAATTCAACTGTCAATCCTGTGTACTTGGGATCTTTTGAGCTTGATGAATGTGTCAAGACCATTCCATGGGGTCCTTGAGTCCATATGTGAGCTTGGTTTGCCATTGGCTAGGTCAAACAGTCAAAAATTGCCTTTGTGCAGTCAAAACCCTAAAAATGACCATTTTGCCCTTTTGGTGATCTGATCAAATTTCTTGTGGAACTGTGATCCAAACTTGATCAAATGGTTCATGTGAGTTCATAATGTTGATGTGGATCATATTTCATGAGGTTTGACTGTCAATTGGCCACAGTTGACTTTTTCCCCAATACAGCTGATTTCTAGGTCAACTGTCCAATTGACTGGGCAAAACTTGGAATCAAGACTTGAAACTTGGTATAGGTAAGCTTGGGAGTCCAATATGAAGCATGAAAGTCATCTTAGGCCTTTTAGGTCAAAACATCCTTGGGCAACCACAAACCCTAATTTGAGTCCACAGTGCAAAGAGAAGTCTTGAGCAGAGGAAACCCTAATTGGATCTTGATCTTCAAAGGTCTTGTGATGAGAAAATGTTGAGGAAATGGGAGGGCAAATTTTGGGGTACAACAGCCGCCAATCTGTCAACGCGGTGATGATTGCTAAGCCTGCTGCCGCTCCTCGGCAAACCAATCCACCCAGGGCTGAAAGACCCAGAAGAGTGTTTACCCGTCTAAGTATGACCCTATCGCAAATCTTGCCGCAGTTGCTATCCACCAATTTGGTGACTGTTAGAGAGGCCCCGAAGGTTGTGAATACTGCTTCTCCCAAGTACAATCCAAATGCCCGCTGTGCTTATCACTCCGATAGCCCGGGGCATTCCACTGATGACTGTTGGGCCTTAAGGAATAAAGTGCAGGATCTTATTGATGCCAAGGAGGTACAGTTTGAGGCACCTGAGAAGCCCAATGTGGTGACTGCTCCCATGCCTAACCATGGAGTGAATGCTATTAGGGAGGATGATGAAGTAGATGAAGCTGAGTTCGACAGCTGGATTTATCCGATGGCCGACAGTGGACCTAGCAATTGGATTGCGAAAGACAACCTACCTGTTACTTTTGTTACGGAGTAATGATTTCCTTTGTTTTGTTATTTGTAATAAACAATGAATTGAAACTCTATGGCCCGGTGTCTTACCCGGGGCACCGTGGCTTCATTTGTGAGGGTATATTAATTGTCATTTCATATATCATGAATAAAGACCTTGGACGTTTTCTCGCATTTCAAATCTTATGCTCCTTTTATTTCTTTCCTTTCTTTATATATTGCAAAACAGTTGTATTTACACACACTCACTCATACAGGTTTCAATCCACTCTGGATCTCACTAGTAACGACTCTGCTACTACCAGTTATGACTTCAAAAATCCGATCAACTTAGCCGAAGACGAAGGTGAAGATGATTGCGAAGTGCCTGGCGAGCTTGCAAGACTGTTACTCCAGGAAGAGAGGGTAATTCAACCACACGAAGAGCCGGTGGAAACAATAAATCTGGGTACTGATACAGACAGAAAGGGGGTAAAGATTGGTGCCAACCTAGAGCTCAGCGTGAAGCAACGGTTGACTCAGATGCTACATGATTACATGGAAATCTTTGCCTGGTCCTACGAAGACATGCCCGGGTTGGATACCGACATTGTGGTCCATCACTTGCCTACCAAGGAAGACTGCCCTTCGGTCAAGCAAAAGGTTCGCCGTATGCGTCCAGAGATGTCTGAGAAGATCAAAGCCGAGGTTATGAAACAGTTTGATGTCGGGTTCCTTGCAGTGACTTCTTACCCTCAGTGGGTTGCTAATGTGGTGCCAGTACCAAAGAAAGATGGAAAGGTCAGAATGTGTGTCGATTACAGGGATCTGAATAGGGCCAGCCCCAAGGATGACTTCCCTCTACCTCACATTGATGTCCTTGTTGACAATATGGCGCAGCACAAGGTGTTCTCTTTCATGGATGGCTTTTCAGGTTACAATCAGATCAAGATGGCACCTGAAGACATGGAAAAAACTACCTTTGTTACTCAGTGGGGCACCTTCTGCTATAAGGTCATGCCATTCGGGTTGAAAAATGCTGGGGCAACCTACCAACGTGCCATGGTTGCTTTATTTTATGACATGATCCATCATGAGATAGAAGTGTATGTTGACGACATGATCGCAAGGTCCCAAACTGAGGAAGAACACCTTGATCATCTGCAGAAATTGTTTGACCGTCTGAAGTTGTAAAAGCTGAGGTTGAACCCGAACAAGTGCACCTTCGGGGTAAGATCTGGAAAGTTGCTAGGCTTCGTCGTAAGTGACAAGGGTATTCAAGTGGACCCTGCCAAGGTTAAAGCCATTCAAGAGATGCCAGTTCCTAAGACAGAGAAAGAAGTCAGAGGCTTTTTAGGACGCCTGAATTACATTGCTCGATTCATCTCACACCTAACTGCCACCTGTGAACCAATCTTCAAGCTGCTGAAGAAAGATCAGGTAGTACATTGGAACGATGAATGTCAGGCCGCTTTTGACAGAATCAAGGAGTATCTCCAAGAACCACCCATTCTTATGCCACCGGTTGAGGGGAGACCTCTGATACTATACCTGACAGTACTCGACAACTCAATGGGGTGTGTGTTGGGGCAGCATGACGAGTCTGGCCGAAAAGAGCATGCCATTTATTACCTTAGCAAAAAGTTTACCGACTGTGAGACCCGATACTCACTGCTTGAGAAAACTTGCTGCGCTTTGGTATGGGCTGCTCGCCGGCTGAGACAGTATATGCTGACTCACACTACCTTGTTGATTTCAAAGATGGACCCCATAAAGTACATATTTGAAAAGCCTGCTCTGTCTGGGAGAATAGCAAGATGGAAAATGATCTTGACAGAATACGACATCCAGTACACAACCCAGAAAGCCATCAAAGGAAGTGTATTGGCAGACCACTTGGCACATCAGGCAGTAGACGACTATCAATCAATGAACTTCGAGTTTCTAGACGAGAGTATCATGATAGTGACTGATTGTGAAGTACCTGGACCGGATGAAGGACCTGAGGAAGGATCCCGATGGTCTATGCACTTTGACGCAGCCTCCAATGCTTTGGGTAACGGTATCGGCGCTGTGATAATATCGCCTCAAGGCACTCATACTCCACTCACTGCCCGGCTATGTTTCAACTGCACCAACAACATGGCGGAGTATGAGGCATGTATCATGGGTCTCCAAGCTGCGATTGACTTAAGGATCAAGTTTCTGAGTGTCTTCAGAGATTCCGCTCTCGTGATCAATCAGATCAAAGGCGAGTGGGATACGAAACATCCGAATCTTATTCCTTACAGAGAATGTGTATTGACATTGATCCCCCACTTCACAGAGATAACCTTTGAACACTTTCCGAGAGAGGAGAATCAGTTGGCGGACGCATTAGCTACGATGTCTTCTATGTTCAAAGTCAAATGGGACAATGAGGCTCCCCGGATCATCATCTGGAAACTGGATGAACCCGCATACTGTTGTGATCTTGAGACTGAATTGGTAACTGAGAAGCCTTGGTACCATGAGGTGAAGAGATACTTGGAAGCTCAGGAATACCCTGAAGGTGCATCTGTCAATGATAAGAAGTTTCTGAGAAGGTTCGCAGCGAATTTCTTCCTCAGCAACGGCATCCTGTACAAACGAAACCATGATTCGACCTTACTGCATTGTGTGGATAAGACTGAAGCAGAAAGGATCATGGAAGAACTACATGAAGGGACCTTCGGAACACATTCCAGTGGACACACTATGGCAAAGAAGATCCTTCGGGAAGGGTATTTCTGGTCCACAATGGAAGCCGACTGCTACCAACATTCTCGGACATGTCACAAATGCCAGATTTACGCAGACAAGGTGCATGTTCCTCCAGTCCCTCTGAATGTCTTGACTGCACCTTGGCCTTTTGCAATGTGGGGCATAGATATGATCGGCGAGATTAAACCTACAGCATCCAATGGGCACCGCTTCATCCTGGTGGCGATCGACTACTTTACGAAGTGGGTTAAGGAAGCTTCTTATGCTACCGTAACCAAGAACATTGTGGCATGGTTCATTCGGCACAACCTGATCTGTCGATACGGCGTCCCCGAAAGGATCATTACAGACAACGGTACCAATCTTAATAACAAGATGATCACTGAGCTCTGCGAGCAGTTTAAGATACAGCACCACAACTCTTCTCCTTACCGACCGAAGATGAATGGGGCTGTAGAAGCAGCAAATAAAAATATTAAGAAAATTGTGCAGAAGATGACAGTGACTTATAATGATTGGCACGAGATGTTACCGTTCGCTCTACATGGGTACCGTACCTCAGTCAGGACGTCAACCGGGGCAACTCCTTTCTCCTTGGTCTATAGTATGGAGGCAGTCTTACCAATCGAAGTGCAAATACCCTCTCTCCGGATAATGAAGGATGCAGATCTGAGCGAAGACGATTGGATCCAGACACGACTTGATCAGCTAAATCTGATTGACGAAAAGAGACTTGCTGCTATTTGCCACGGTCAGACGTACCAAAAACGGATGATCAGGGCATTTAACAAAAAGGTCAGACCACAAGAATATCAAGTTGGGGATCTGGTAATCAAGCGTATCATCCTTCCTCAGAGTGATCCAAGGGGCAAATGGACCCCTACGTACGAAGGGCCATTTGTGGTTAAACATGTGTTCTCAGGAGGAGCCATGATCCTAACTACCATGGATGGTGACGACCTTCCTCACCCCGCCAATGCAGACATAGTAAAAAGATACTACGCATAAAAAAGACCCGCTAGGTTGACATACCTAGGCAAAAATTAGGGCTCCCCGGCGAACCAAAAGGGTTCGGGCAAAAATAAGGGATGAAATGAAAAAAATCTGTACACCCGGCAAGTCGAAAACCTGAAAAGGCGGCTTGGGCAAAAATGGGTATCCCGGTGGACTGAAAACCCGAAAGGGCGGTCCAGGAAAAAGTTAGGGATAAAGCGTAATACTATGTCTCATTGGATCACTTTGCATCCAGAATCCGGTATCTACATCAAGTTCAGACGGCATCAATCAATCAGCTTCATCCTCGACTAGGTCATCAAGTGATGAGACGCTCGAAGATATAAAGGCGATAGCAGAGTTGGAGCCCAGTGGGATTATTCTTTTCAGACAGCTGTTTTATTTTCCCTTTGTACAAATTTGTATAAACTCTTATTCGGCGGCGTTCTCTTACTAGGACGTCAGCTTCTTGTACATAAAACGCCTATTTACAGGCAAACTCAAAATCAATACAAATTCACTTTTCAGTTAAAATTGCCAATTGTTTTTCCTTTTCTGTTTTGTTGTGCGAAGAACGTCCAAGGTTCAATTTGTGATATATGCATTGACACTAATTGCTAATTCATAAATATTTGCATACGAAACAAAGGATTAATTACAGGTAACATTAGAAACAGGGGCAACAATGAGTGGTCTAAGCGATCTAATTGCTCTGTCCACCAAGATACCAAGGTAAGTTCGGCTGAAGAACATAACCAGTATACCTTAATTCCCCAGAGAGTGAGCCAACAAGTCAATACACTCTCCCCAAGCAAAGCTATACAATCAGCCTTAAGGAAGTTGGGTATCCCCCGCAGATCTCAACATTCCTCAGCATAATATACGAACATTCCTAACAAGCATCCCTGGCAGTCTTGATCTAAGATTGTTCCCCGGCGGTCAACCAAACATTCAGTGGAGTTACTTCCAATATATCTCAAAGATTTCCCCAGGAGAGTCCAATCAAGATTTCCCCAGGAAAGGTTGAATCATCTCCCCAGCAGTAAGCTTATCCCTAGTAGATTCTGGAGGCTTATCCCTTGCAGAGCACGAACGCGTCCCCCGGCTGTATTCAAAGGTTATTTCCCTATCAGGATATAACTGGGTTATCCTCAGCCAAAAGCCACGGAAAGATCGTCCTCGGCGAAGTCCTCTTATCCCCAGCGGAGTCCATTAACACTTCCAACATATCAATGGTATCCCCAGCAAAGTTACCATCAACATTCCAGCAAAGTACCTCTCTCCCCACAGAGTATTGCTCCCCAGCAAGATCGCTAGAGTAATTTTCTCCCCGCAGAGTGTTCTATTCGCCAAGTTTATTCCCTAACGGAGTCATCTGCTCCTACCGGTATTCTTGCAACCATCACTCCCCAGTGGAAACAGAAGCTCTACATCAGCCCAGGATTTAACTTTCCGGCACCCGTCAAGGATTTATTTTCCTAAGACGAAAACATACAAAAACATCACATACATCATGATACATGCATAAATGCATCATACCTTACAATCTCATTTATGTTGAGAACATCATTGCTTGATCCATATCATGCATTGCATATGACTGACCTTTACCTTTCGGGAAAAGATCCAGTTAAGCTCTCAGCTATGTCCAAGACTTTAGCCTGGTTCAGTTAAATCGACCCTAAGATTTTCCTGATTCCTATCCAGTCAAAGGCCTTCTCTGGTTCAGTCAGATCGACCCTAAGATCTCCCTGATTCTTATCCAGTTGAAGATTCCAAGACCTAGCCTGGTTCAGTTAAATCGACCCTAAGATTTTCCTGATTCTTATCCAGCCAAAGGCCTTCTCTGGTCAGTCATATCAACCCTAAGATCTCCCTGATTCTTATCCAGTTGAAGATTTCCAAGACCTTTCCCGGTTCAGTTAAATCGACCCTAAGATTTTCCTGATTCTTATCCAGTCAAAGGCCTTCTCTGGTTCAGTCAGATCGACCCTAAGATCTCCCTGATTCTTATCCAGTTGAAGATTCCAAGACCTAGCCTGGTTCAGTTAAATCGACCCTAAGATTTTCCTGATTCTTATCCAGCCAAAGGCCTTCTCTGGTTCAGTCAGATCGACCCTAAGATCTCCCTGAATCTTATCCAGTTGAAGATATTCCAAGACCTTGCCCGGTTCAGTTAAATCGACCCTAAGATTTTCCTGATTCTTATCCAGTCAAAGGCCTTCTCTGGTTCAGTCAGATCGACCCTAAGATCTCCCTGATTCTTATCCAGTTGAAGATATTCCAAGACCTTGCCCGATTCAGTTAAATCGACCCTAAGATTTTCCTGATTCTTATCCAGTTAAAGGCCTTCTCTGGTTCAGTCAGATCGACCCTAAGATCTCCCTGATTCTTATCCCAATAGAAGACATCCAAGATTCTCTCAGCGTTACTGTTGAGGTAGTAATCGCCCCAGATTCTCTCATCGTTACTGTTGAGGTAGTAATCGCCCCAGATTCTCTCATCATTACTATTGAGGTAGTAATCGCCCCAGGTTCTCTCATCGTTACTATTGAGGTAGTAATCGCCCAAGGTTCTCTCATCGTCCCGTTGAGGTAGTAACCATCCCTGATTCATTCATCACCGTTTGAAGCTCCAGACCCGATTCCTGTAACCAACCAGGGTACATCTATACAAAGAGTTTGAAGACCAGCTCCTGTAACAGGCCAGGTAATCATCTTCTTTTTCAGGTACGCAAGTTCTCGCTAAGGAATCCCTTACGCGATCGACACCCAAATGGCATCTATAAGCCCATCCACCTATCCATCATCTCTCAACATGGCATCTGTAAGCCCATCTTCCTATCCATCAATGTCCAAATAGCATCTGTAAGCCCATTCCCATCATCACACTACTATGTGAGCGCAAATTTCTGGGCACTCTAGTGTTCAATCATCTTTCACCTTCGGATTACGAAAGGCACGTCAGCCAATCTACATCCTCAAGTCTAAGAAGATTGAACAGGGGCAACTGTTGTACCCCAAAATTTTCCCTCCCATATTCTTCAAGATTTGCTAAGAGTATGCTTCAAAATCTCCCCAAGGGTTGCACAATTCAATGGCCTCATAACAGTCAAAAATTAGGGTTTTGGTTCTGGCAGAGAAATTGAAGTTTCCAAGGGTCCAAACAAGTCCCATATGCCTACAAACATGGTCAAGCATCCATATGCCAAGTTTCAAGACTTACAGCACAAAATTGCACAGTCAAAAGCCCTAATTGCTCAACAGTCAACTGCAGGGGCAAAATGGTCATTTGACAGTCAAAAGTCCAAATTTTTGGTCAACATCTTATTTTGAAGCCACAAACATCATTTGATCAATTCTTGATCATGATTCTCAAGGCATGGCTCAAAAAGTCTCAAGATGCAAAAGTTTCCATATTTGGACAGTTGAAAAAGTCAACTGTAACTTGACCAAGGAATAACTTCCACATGGTTCATCAGAAAAATTCCATCCAAAGCTCATTTTGAAGAGAATGACATTTCCTACAACTCCTCTTCACACTTCAAGTACAAGAAATGCTCTCACAAAAAGTTATCAATCTCAACATTATAGGTCATTTTCAAAAGTCAATAAAAAGGGACTTTAAGTCAAAGACCATAACTTGCGATTAGTAAATCAAAATGACATGGGACCAAAGGCATTGGTTAGAGGACTTCAAGACCTTTCCAAAATGTCCAAGAACATGATCAAAGCTTAAATATTGAGCAAGATATGCCTTATGGAAGTTGGGAAATTTTGGGAATTTTGAAAAGTCAACTTTGCTTCAAATGCCTCAAAATTGCTAATGGGCCTCATTTTCTTCCAAGAATCATTATCCAAAAGTTATGCACGACCCATTGACCCAAAGGGGAGTTATTTCATCATTTTTTATTAATTATTTGAATTTTTAATGTTATTAATTCATTTAATTAAAATTAAATATGAAAAAATACTCAAGCATGTATTTTAAATCTTTTTATGCAGCTAATAGGTCTATCATAACCTCAAGATTTCGTGCATACTCAATATGGAAAGAATCTTCAATGATTGGCATGTTCTCCATGAAAAAAGATTGAAAAAAGATACCATGAAAATCAAATCTCAAAAGCATTGATTACAAATGTTTTGGACTTGTTTTGCAAACCTAAAACATTCCTCATAAAAGCCAGAACACAACCCTAGTCACAAGAACCTGAATGCTGCGCTAGAGCCTGAAAACACAAACTCACTTTTTTTCTTAAAAACTTCAAATCTGTTTTCATAGTTTGAAGGCATTTCAAGGCGTGGAAAGTATCTCAAAAGCTTGCTGGGACCTCTCTGATCATAACCCAATACGTTTCAAGCCTCCATACACAAAGAATTGGTAGAATGAAGCCGCCCTGTTCTTGATATTTTGCATATTCGTATTTATCTTTTCATGCCATATTAATGCATTCTAATGATTGTTTTGCACTAACATGAACTCAATAAAGCTAATGGTGCCATTGAATTGGATTAATAGTACTTGTATAGAAAAATGCCATTGATGTTTTCTAGGTTTTCAGAGGTGTGAATTTGGGGCTTTCCTCTTCTGGAAAAATCAGACAACAAGACCTATGCCATTAGAATCAGAAGCTTCATACGAATTAAAATCACATCTCGCGCTCAATTTATATGAGCCCAGGAGCTAATCGCTATTTTTCTATATTGTGGTTAGTGGGGGTTCAAAACCCCCGCTATTTGATGTATTTTTCAGGCAAAAGCAAAGGCATGGTGGAGAAGACGCTGAGGTGTAAGCCTAGGACTGGGTAATTCAAATATTCCGCACGTGTTTTCATTTGTCACCACTAACTCTTATTTCTCTTTCATAATAACTCCTTTCCATTATATATCAAACAAACGCATTTGGATGGTTGGTGAGTGAGGTGTCACGCATGCAATGGGACCTGGGTTCGATTCCCAGGTCCCCTCCCTTCCTCAATATTATTTTGTTTAACGTATTTCCCTGCAGCGCTTCAGCTAAGGTCCACCAAATGCCTTGCCTGCTTGATTGCCACATGCCCCTGAAGATTAATCCATTGACCATCATGTGAAGTCCACCATGTACCCTCAGTCAACCATGCACACGTAAGCGTTAAAAGTCAAAAGGGCCTTCTTCAAATGGGCCAAATTGCTGTGAATTCACCTCCAACTTTGGGTCAACACCCCTCTTGTTTGCATCTCTTTCCCTTTTTCTTTTTTCTTTCTTTTTATTTTATTTTTTTTAATTATTTTCTTTAATTCATGAAATTAATTTTAATAATATAAAAATACCAAAAAAATCAGAAACTATAAAAATAAAAATATATTTTATTATTTAATTCACTAATGTTTTATTTTGTAAATAAATTTTGCTAACTAATTTAGTTTTAATCTTAGGTTTAATTTTAATGTTTTTTCAATAAACTAAAAATATAAAAATTAGGGTTTCTAGCTTTTTATTCTCTTTTTCAATAATTAAAATTTCTTCTTATTATTATCAATAATTAATTATTTTATGTAAATAAATTTGTCATTAAATAATTAGGTTAAATTAGGTCAAACTTGAATTTATTTCTTTAATAATTAAAAATGCTTAGAATTAGGGTTTTAATTCCAATTAATTTTCTTAATTTCATAAAATACAAAAAATATCAAAAAAATAAGGTTTTTTCCTTTATTTAATTTAATTAATTTAATAATTTCAATTTAATTTCTTTAAAGGGTCCAACGCCCTCGCATTCGATTATAATTTCTTTTCGCACATTTATTTTTATTTCTCTTTTTTTAAAATTTCATGTATTTATCCCAAAGCCTTGTAATAAATTAATTAGGACATTTATTTTCCGCATTTTATTTTATTCAAATCGGGTCTTGGTTTAATTTGGCGATGTAGACCCGCGCCTTTGTAATAGCGTAGGACTTTTATCTTCCCGCACCTTTTAACTGTTAATAACCACATGAAAGAATGAATGCCAAAAATAAAAACAAAGCGTAGATCACCAATGCATGAACAAGACAAATATAACTGAAAATGACACACAATTCACACATCACTCCTAGGGTACGTCTCACTATTGCCTTGCCCCTCGAAATGTGGTCGTCGAGTAGAGGACGTTTTAGTAAGTCCTCATGTCCATGAACATGGCATGGGGGTAGCTTCTAAGGTGTCTTCCTATTGCTCTGGTGACCATAATGTCCCGAACCCTCGAATTGACCCGAACACCTCCAACGGTGGTGCTACCTACCTCTCAATGGTGGGATGGCACTATCTTAAGGACATTTACACAGACGAATTCCTTAGGGTAGGTAGGTGACTCGTAGATACTTGCTCTAGTTCAAAACAAATCAAAAACTTCTTTTCACACTGACACTTTCAAAAAGCTTTCAAAACAACTTTTCAAACACTCTTGAGGACCGATACAAGAGTCAAACTGAAATTTTAAACGAAACTTTTTCAAACCCACTCTGAAAAGCAAACAAACAATTTTGAAAACACAAATGAGCAAGTATCTAAGAGTCCATGGATAACCATGGATAGAAAGGGTGCTAACACCTTCCCTTTCTATAAATCTACCTCCCGAACCGAGAACTAATCTCAATAAGGAATTTTTCTGTGCTTTTGTCCTTTCCATTTGGAGAAAATAAAAGACGGTGGCGACTCTTGCTTCCGCGACATTTCACGAACCAGCGTTAAATAGTCAGTTCCAGATCCACCGATCATAGCTGGGGATTGCGAGAATCTCTTGATTGCTGCAGGTATTGATCCGGGATCCTGTGTAAGGTTTCTTGATGATGAGTCCGTGTAAAACTACATCTTGGATTTGAGAAGGAACCGGTGTAGGGTTGCTTCATGATGAGGTGATGAGAATCTTCATTCTTGAGTGTTAACTGCTATTTGGTCGTAATCCAGGCTTCACAGAAGTTTGTATTGCTATCTGGTCGTAATCTCGGCTTCACAATAGCTTGCTTAAGCTGTTATCCGGTCAAATCCGGGCTTCACGGCTTGTGCTAGAGATATACCACTATTTGGTCGACTCCAGGCTTTGTAGTATTCTTGACTGCTGTCTGGTCGTAATCCAGGCTTCGCAGAAATTTGTGTTGTCATTTGGTCATAGTCCAGGCTTCACAATAGCTTGCTTAAGCTGTTACCCGGTCAAATCCAGGCTTCACGGCTTGTGCTGAAGATATACCACTATCTGGTCGACTCCAGGCTTTGTAGTATTCTTGACTGTTGTCTGGTCGTAATCCAGGCTTCGTAGAAATTTGTATTGTCATCTGGTCGTAGTCCAGGCTTCACAATAGCTTGCTTAAGCTGTTATCCGGTCAAATCCTGGCTTCATGGCTTATGCTGAAGATATACCACTATCTGGTCGACTCCAGGCTTTGTAGTATTCTTGACTGCTGTCTGGTCGTAATCCAGGCTTCGCAGAAATTTGTATTGTCATTTGGTCGTAGTCCAGGCTTCACAATAGCTTGCTTAAGTTGTTATCCGGTCAAATCCAGGCTTCACGGCTTATGCTGAAGATATACCACTATCTGATCGACTCCTGGCTTTGTAGTATTCTTGACTGCTGTCTGGTCGTAATCCAGGCTTCGCAGAAATTTGTATTGTCATCTGGTCGTAGTCCAGGCTTCACAATAGCTTGTTGGGGATTAAACTATTATCCGGTCGAATCTGGGTTTCATAGCTTGCTCTGAGGGGATATGACTATCTGGTCGCAATCCAGGCTTGGTGGTTGTCTGGCACTATTATCCGGTCGTAGTCCGGTCTTCACAATGTGCTGTAGAGATCAAGATACTATCCGGTCAAATTCGGGCTTCATAACTTGAATTCAGGAGATCCCACTATCTGGTCGTAATCCAGGCTTTGCGGTAATCTGACATTGTTATTCGGTCGTAGTCCGGTCTTCACAATGTGCTGTAGAGATCAAGATACTATCCGGTCAAATCTGGGCTTCATAACTTGAATTTTGGAGATCCCACTATCTGGTCGTAATCCAGGCTTTACGGTAATCTGACACTGTTATCCGGTCGTAGTCCGGTCTTCACAATGTGCTGTAGAGATCAAGATACTATCCGGTCAAATCCGGGCTTCATAACTTGAATTTTGTCAGAATTTGATCTTTGACGACCGTAACTTCCAATAGGTGATGAAGGAATCTGAACACTTTGGTTTTAACATTTGAATGCCCCAAGTGATGGCGAGGGAGACTTGCCCCAGGTTAATCTGCAAATTGAGAGATTTCTTGAAATCTTGACTGGACTGCCCCAGGTTAACTGAACTTTGAAAGATCTGTTGAAACCTTGACTGGACTGCCCCAGGTTAATTGGATAGTGACATGTCATTCCCCTTGTTGATAGGAGATTTGTCGTTGGAAGTATCATCCTTCTTGAAGTGATTTTACTCACTGAGAGAGTTTTCGTTCCTCCGAACATTCGCTGTATGAATTTCTTTGCTGTCAAACAAATAGCCAAATGCAAACAGTGATATTAAGTAATGCCAAGTTTATGCTTGTCTCGAAGTTTTGAAAAATGCATTTTTTAGCAGAAAACTTTTCATAAGACAAAATCAAAACCAGATTTAGAGCAAAGCCTTACAGGAGTCAGGATACCTTTTGTAACAGTATGCTTTCGAACTAACCCGTGCTTCAATTAGGACTTTTGAAGGGTTGTAACGTGGCCTGGTTCACGGTTTAAGAAACAAAGGATAAAGGCCCAAAGTATATTTGTACCCACCCGCTCTTCGTGATGTTCTTCAACCCTAGACTCAGTTAATTGTGCGTCGCACTCTGTTCGAGTTTGGAACGACTTTTGGGTGATGGTTCACCAGTTGAATTTTGGAAGACAATCATCATCTCCTCTTTTCTTTTGCAACATTTTTCATGTTGTTGAGGATTTGTAATGACCTCTTTCTTTTGATTTGTTATCCCTAAATTTTGCCTGACTGTTCCTGTTTTCGAGATTACAGTCAGCGGGATGCCCCAGCTTTCTTAAGCCTCCTTTGTAGGTTTTGGCTCAGTGGGATTTTTCTTTTTTGAGAGATAATGACTGCCTATGTGATAGGGAACCATCACTGTCTTTTGATTCTAGAGGAATGCTTTTCTTTGACGTCGTTCGTTGTATTACGAACTGAGAGTTTGCGACTTCAATGCGCATTTTTTTTGAATTAAACTGAGAGACTACCCTGCCCCAGGTTTATATCAAAGGTTTTGATTTGTTTAGAACATAAAACTCCTACTTCTTTGGCTCGAAGGAGTTGACTAGGGATTATCTTCCTTATAACTCCAGTGTTTGGGAATTGAAAGAAATGCCTGTACATCATCAGCAAGGTCTGTTCAAAAGCATATTGTATGAGATTATGGTATTGTTTCGTTATCCTCCCTCTAAAGGCTTGCAGCTTTTTATCAAGAGTTAAATATCATAAAGAAAGCATAAGAGTAGTGAAAACGAATGGATGAATTCAAGACAAACATATGCAATGCATTAATGAAACAAAGTTTGACATTAATAGATAATTGTTTGAATAACAGAAGATTACAACTTTGAAAATTCAAATGAAACAAAAGCCTCTCAGTTTGAGCTTTGTCACTCCAGGTGGAGAAACTCTTAACGGAAGATTTTCATCTCGCCGTCTGGCATGAACCTCAGCACTCCAATGTCAATCAGATCTAGAATCTTGTTCTTCAAGGCCCAACTGTCGTCGGTGTCGTGTCCCGGGCTATAGGAGTGGTACACACAAAATGCATCGGGATGATAGTTAGGAGCGGAGGTATTGGGCTTCCGAATAGGATCCCTCAAAGCAGTGAGATTGACCTCCAACAAGCGCTCCAGTATTAGAGATGACGGTATGTCAGTCTCAGTGAACTGTCTTCCAGACGTAGTTTGCTTACGCTGATTACCCCGTTGACGCTGGCGAGATTGTTGCTGGGCTTGTGACCCTGAAGCAAGCAGAGGAGCCTTCCCCTTGTCTTCTTGTCTGGAGGGGGGTTGGGTGGTGACTTGCTCTTCAACCTCAGATGTTTGCCCCACTTGGTTTTCCCGAAGCAGTTGGTTGACAAGAACCCTGAGCTCTTCTTGCCTCTGAGACAAGTCCTGGATGAGAGCCATCTGGCCCACCAGTTGTCCCATCACTTGGATCCTCAATGTTGCCAAATCAAATTGTAGTTCCCCCAGCTGATCACTCCTGGCGTTTCTTGAATTCTCCTGGACCAAGCCCTTTGTGAGGAGATCTTTCACTTCTTCTTGCCCCAGTGACATGTTCAAGAACATTTCCTAAAGCTGAGCATTTTGATCCTGGATGTCCTTGACAGTCCTCTCTAGAGCCATCTCTACTGAAATAAACAGTAGGAGAGTAAGGAAACCTGAAAAGGAAAAACTGTCATGATGCAATGCATGATATGCGGATGCATGTTTTCAAGGATCTCTTGGGGTAAACACAAGAGAATGTTAGAGGTTGAACTTCGATCTTTGATTGGAGAACTTTACGCCAGTGGATGTCTTTCCACGAGAATCAAGCTCACCATGTCAAGTGGGTCATAGCCCCTGATTCAAGTTGTTGCACTTGATCTTTGATTGGAGAACTTTGCACCGGTGGATGTCTTTCCACGAGAATCAAGCTCACCATGTCAAGTGGGTCATAGCCCCTGATTCAAGCTGTTGCACTTGATCTTTGATGGCATTTGTTTAGAGGAGAAACCTCTTGCCCTTTGGTAGACGTCTGGTTCAACGTAACCCTGCATCAAAAGAACCCTCGAGATCCTTGAAATGGTTATTGAAAAATGCTATGGTATGATGTCACGATGTTATGTACATGTATGCAAAAACAAGTGAGTGTATATACAGGTAATCATATTCATACAAAGCAAATAAGTCCTTAGGTTTAGGCTTGCATGGGTTTTGTAGGTAAGTACCCTCTTGAAGTTAGTTGGCTCATCCTGTCCTAAAATAGAAATCGGGTTCTAAGGAGCTCAATATCATCGGATTGTTTTATGTGTTCATTGTTTTGGTTTAGCCACTTAACTGGCGACCAAAATATTCCAATAAAAAACCCTCAATGAGTGTAGTATCGAGTATCTACCAACTTTGGACTGCACCAAAGTCGGTCATCTCACTACCCCTAAAAAGGCTAAGATGGTCAAGTAAGGTTCTAAGAGTTCATTAGTGCTTCACGACATCACTCAGCGGCCCCGTACTCTCCTTCATTGAACTCAAGGGTTACCGGTACTCACAAATATGTCACACTAACATAGCTTACTGCTTCAACCATGTCGGTATACCCCTCACAGTTCCCTCACAGTTTTATTGCTATTTACCTAAGAAGGTGCCCCAAATCCGGGTGTAGGATTTACAACAAACCCAAACAAGGACCCGAAAAGTAAAGCAATCAAAGCAATCAAAGCAAAAATGTAAAGGTGATCTAAACCCTAAGGTAACCCCACTTTTAAATTTATCCCCAGCAGAGTCGCCAGTTCTGTGATACGGTGGGAGAACTGACTTGAGGTTTTGCATTTGTTTGCGCACTTGTTCGGTTTAGCAAGAGTCGCCACCGACTTTTTATTTTATCCTAAAGGAAAGGTTAAAAAGCACAGGAAAAACCTTTTGAGATGTTTCATGGGTTCGGGGGGTAGATTATGAAAAGGGAAGGTATTAGCACCCTTTTCATCCATGGTTATCCATGGGCTCTTAGTTACTTGTTTTAGATCACTTGCCTTGATTTTCAATTGCTTGAAATGGTGGTGTGTGTGTGTGTTTTTGAAAATGTTTTGAAAAAGATGCCTTCGTCTCGGCAACCGTTGTAACAATTCTTTACTCGAATGTTTTACAAAGGTGTGTGTCTTTTCGAAAAGATGTTTCAATGTTTTGAAAGTTGTTTTGAAAGTGTGTTGTGGAGTGGGTTTTGAAAAGTAGGCAAGTGTGTTTTGCAAGTTGATCAAGTAACTAAGAGTTGTCTACCCCTAAATTTACTCAAAGGTTTTTTCTCATGTTTTAACCCTTTTAACAGTTTTGTTCCACCATTGTATTTGGTGGACAATCTTGTGTTAGGATGTTAACGGGACAGGCGCGGGTCATCGTATGGACCATGAATGCAATGGTGCCAAGTGTCTTTGGCAATTTTACTTGAAGGGACTATGATCATTTTTAGGCAACTTTCGAAAGCGTCATCGAGGGACTATGATCATTTTGAATCGTTTTGTTTTGCCAAAGAAACTCAACGTGCAAGCATGGCCCATTTTGGAAGGCAACAAGCGGGATTACCCTAGGGGTGCAAGTGTGAATGGTGTATTGATTGTCATGCATTTGTCTTGTATTAGGTTATCTAGCGTTTGATTTTATTTACATGCAAACCCTAGGTCTAAACATGGTATAATTGGAAGTGATAAATTACGGGAATTTAAAGTCTACACTATTACAAATAAGTATCCGGGAAAGGGGGTACAAATATTTACAAATGGGGATGAGACTTTAATAGGAGAGTAGTGTCCAAATATTTACAACCAAATCGAATCAATCGCAATGTAAAATGTAGCAATGTAT
Organism: Vicia faba; assembly: GCA_948472305.1. Taxonomy (NCBI): domain Eukaryota; kingdom Viridiplantae; phylum Streptophyta; class Magnoliopsida; order Fabales; family Fabaceae; genus Vicia; species Vicia faba. The sequence goes on along the minus strand of OX451740.1, from coordinate 286,379,932 downwards.
AAGAATCAAAGGGAAATAAAATGTATATTGTAAATGTGTATGTGATTTATTTACAAGTGGGAAGATGTTAACTTAATGTATTATTAAGTAAGTATTTATTCTTTTTGTGTTTTTTGTTAATATGTATAAACAAAAGATTTAATCAAAGGAAAGAAAATGTGTTTTAAGAAATTCTAATTTTTTATGTATTAATGTTAATGATATATAAAAAAGATTATTTAACCCAAAATTCTATTTTTATGTATTTTTTATTGTAATAATATAAAAAAAAAGTTATTTAACCCAAAATTCTATTTTTATGTATTTTTTATTGTAATAATATAAAAAAGGAATATTTAAGTAAAATTTTGTATATGTAATATTTTACTAAAAAGAGAAGTAAAGTGATAAAATAAAAGAAAAGATTGATGTATGAGTATAAAAAAAAATAAAATGAATAAAAAGTGGAATGGGCCATGGAGTTGAATTTGTGCTTGGCCCAAGCAAAACATAAGCATGAGGGGGGGCGCACGCCAAAAAATCAATTGAGCTTAGGCATTAGGAAGGGAAAGGCCCAGACGGGTTTGGGACAAAGTTTGTAAGGGTTTTGTTAGTTTGTCTCATTTGGGATTTTAGGGTTACAGAGCTTAAGTTACAGAGGCGCCGCTTCTTCGTCTTCGTTCCTCTTCATCTCTTCTGAGCAAGGCCTCTGAACTCCTCTTCGTCTCAGCTACTAGGCGCAACTTCCACCTCTTCCTCTTCAATAACGTTCAAACCACGATGATTAAAAAAGGGTAGCCTTGTTTCATTTTAACGCATCTTTAGGGTTTTCAAGTTTCCCATTTTTTTGCATGTTTTCGCTTGTTTCTGATTCTTTTATATTGTTTGGTGTTCGTGCGAGGCGTGGAAAGGAAAAAGAAAAGGGGTTTATACCTTTGGCTTTTGGTGATGGAGGCGAGGTGGACCGGAGGCGCCTAGGGTGGCCGGAGACGGAGGGAGCGGTGAAATTGTGGGCTTTATGGCCTTCCCTAGTTTGTCTAGTACCTTGCTTTTTAGGGTTTTATGATGATTGCCTGAAAACCTTTGTATAACTCTCTTTTCCTCTTCTGTCTGCTTGAATGCTTGCTCCTGTATGCTTGTATGCTTGCTTCCTATTTGCTTCTGAGTGATAGCTCTGAATGATTATGATGATATTCTGAATTGCCTTTGTTTTTTGCTTCTGAAGATGTTTGATATGCTTGATATGTTTGCCTCTATACGTTGATTGCTGGGTTGCCTTGGATATTACCCCTGTGATGAAAACATTCTGAGGGTGTGGTTGTTTGTTTGAATGCTTAGTGTTTGATGCTGAGCTTGAAACAAGTTAGTAGGTTTGGTTGGAATTTTGTTTGGAGCTTTAGGCTTTGGAGTTACAGGCCTTGAAGTTTTAAGCTTCAGGCTTTCTTATGCAGGATGGAAAGGCTGAAGGCTTGGGCTTCAGCAGGCTTTAGGCTTGACAGGTTGAAAGGCTTGTGCTTTTTTCTGGTTTGAGGCTTGTGTTTTGACAGGTTGTGAAGGCTTCATTACATGGTTCTGGTTTGAAGCTTGTGTTGTTAGTTTGTGTTACAGGTTGATGCAGGGCTTTGTATGTTTGTTTTTGAAACTGGGTTTAGGTTTCAGTTTTGAGAATAGTTTTACAGGATTTGTATGGGAGGCATGCTGTTTGTTTTTGCTTGACACGGGTTTACTAGTTACAGGCTTTTGTTTGTGTTGTTGTTTGGGAGGCCATTGTTATGTAACAGGTTTTGGCTTTGTTTTGTGTTGGAGGCATTTTTGAGGAGTTTGAATGTTTGACACAGTTGTGTTGCTTTGGTATTTTCTGCCTCTCTTTTACTTGTTCTGATATCTTTGTCTTATATCTTTTTTCCTAAGCCTCAAGCCTGTAAGCTACTTCTCTCTCTCCTCTCTCTCTTACAGAAAAGCATATAATATTGCTTAAATCTGTACCTTCTGAAAAAGTACTGGCCTTGAAAATGATGTTATTTTGAATATTGCTTTCCTTAGTTGTTTTCCTCTGCATATCTCTTTTCCGGATTTCCTGCATACTGTGTACTTTGTTGACAGCCTTTGACATCTCTTTTGGACAGTTCTGCACTTGGTTGGCATCTTTGGCTTAGTTTGGTTCAGTTTGCCTTTGTACATCAGTTTGCCTTTTGGACTTTGGTTTGAATTTTGAAATGGGAAATTTTGTTCTTTTGGCATATTCCTTGGTTGACCATTTATGCAGTATGTTTGATAATTTATGCAGTATGGTAGCTTTTGTGCATTTCACATTTTATTTGCAAACACTATTTCTATCCCTCTTTGTGAACCAAGAGAAATCTTGTGATTTGCAGAGAGGGCAAACAACTGATTCCGGCCAGTCACTTTTAATGATGAGCCTTTGTTAAATTAACTGTCTGCTTTTTTTTATCTGCTTTTGACTTCTTTTCTTCTTTTTTGCAGGTAAAAAAATAATTGAGCAACGGGGAGCGTCAGTAGAAGATGAAGATTTAGAAAACTTAGGATGCAATTTTATTTCATTTCAATTATTTGTAACATTATCATTGTAAACAAAGATGTAAATAAATTTACAATTGTTCAAATAATAATTTGTAACAAAACAATTAAAGATGAATAAAAAAAATCCTTTTTTGATCAGTTAATTCTCTTTTATTTCTCTTCAATTGTTTATTTAACTATTTGAGTTTCTTAAATTAAAAAAACTGGAAGTAAATCCAATTATTTTAACTTAGAAAAAGAAATAACTAATAAACGTCCGGCGTTCCGAATAATCCAAAACATTGCACAGTTAATCAAACAAACGTCCACAGGTTTTTTCCTTTTACTGATTAAATCAAACATTGCAAACTCTCAATCCAAATGCCTCAGCTCATATCCCAAAATAACTTGAAAAGAACTGTAGAATTAATTCTTTCTGAGAATGCGCGCACAATACCCTGATTCTTGATTAAATTTTCACATAAGTGCCTGCCTGATCAAACCATGAGCCCAAACTCAAACAAACCCTAGCAATCTGCTTGAACTGTTCCAGAGCCATGAAAACCCTAATTTGGATAGACTGATAAGAAAAAGTCTGTTTTGACCGATTCTTAGGCCAATCTGAAAAATCAGGAAAAGCCTGAAGTTGTGTTTTCCTATGGAAAAATAGGAGGGCAAATTTTGGGGTACAACACCTTTCTTTAACCAGGTTAAATTCCATCATATCCCGAGAGATGAAAATAAAATGGAGGATACTTTGACAACTCTGGTTTCTATGTATTAAGTTAATACTTGGAATGATGTGCCTCGTATTACAGTGAGGCATTTGGATAGGCCTGCTCATATGTTTACAGCAGAGGATGTGGCAGATGAAAAACCTTGGTATTTTAATATCAAGCATTTCCTCCGAACCCATGAATACCCAATTGGTGCATCCAATAAAAATAGAAAGACATTGAGAAGGTTGGCAGGTAGCTTTTTCCTTAATGAAGATGTATTGTATAAGAGAAATTATGACATGGTCTTGCTCAGATGCGTGGATAGACACGAAGCAGACATGTTAATGCATGAAGTCCATGAAGGTTCATTTGGTACCCATGCCAATAGGCATTCAATGGAAAAGAATATGCTTAGGGCAGGATACTATTGGATAACAATGGAATTTTATTGTTACCAATTTGATAAGAAGTGCCACAAATGCCAAATTCGTGCCGATAAAATTCATGTACCTCTTACACTTCTCAATGTTATTTCTTCCCCGTGACCTTTCTCTATGTATTGTATTGATATGATCGGAATGATTGAACCAAAGTCTTCAAATGAAAATCGTTTTATCTTGGTGGAAATTGACTACTTTACCAAATGGGTGGAGGCAGCTTCATATGCTAATGTCACTAAACAAGTGGTGGTGCGTTTTATCAAGAACAACCTCATATGTCGGTATGGTGTGCCAAGCAGGATTATCACCGACAATAGCTCAAATGTGAATAACAAAATAATGTCTTAACTTTGTGAAGAATTTAAAATTTTCCATCATAATTCATCTCCCTACAGGCCAAAGATGAATGGAGCTGTTGAAGCGGCCAATAAGAACATCAAGAAAATCATCCAGAAACTGGTGGTTACTTATAAAGAATGGGATGAGATGGTCCCTTTTGCTTTGCATGGGTATCAAACATATGTACGCACTTCAATAGGGGAAACACCGTTCTCTATTGTATATGGCATGGAAGAAGTGCTCCCCATTGAAGTTAAAATTCCCTCTTTGCGTATAATAATGGAAGCCAAGCTGTCGGAGGCTGAATGGGTCCAGAACAGGTTTGACCATTTGAATTTTATTGAAGAGAAAAGAATGACGGAATTATGTCATGGTCAATTATAACAAAATAGAATGAAGGAAGCTTTTGATAAGAAGGTCAAACCTCGTGAATTAAGGTGACCTTGTGCTCCGGAAGATCATGTATTTTAACACTGATTCTAGCAGGTCTCTTTATTTGAGCAACATTTATTTCCCCAGTGAATCTGATGGCTCCCAGAGAAAATTCAGATGTTGTTACTCCAATGGATGGTAGCCTTGTCATTTTGGAAGGTAGTCTGTTGTTGAGATTTTGTTATTCCAATGGATGGTAGCCTTGTCATTATGGAAAGTATTATGTTATTGAGATTTTGTTATTCTAATGGATGGTAGCCTTGTCATTATGGAAGGTAGTCTGTTGTTGAGATTTTGTTATTCCAATGGATGGTAGCCTTGTCATTATGGAAGGTAGTCTGTTTTTTCTATCCCCTCGGTGAGTTGGTAGTTCACATTTATCTATCGTTCACCTTTATCCTTCACTCTCTCTCCTCAATTTTTTAGTTGACGATGCTTTAGATTCTCTCTTGGGAATTACCCCAACATCGTCTTGTCTTTTGTTCACCAGTGATTTACTTTCCTAGTCAAGTTTTGCTTTTGTTTCCTCTTTTACCTTTTTACATCCCTAGTGGTGTCTTGCGTCCCTTTAGATTTGTTCATCTGGATTCATAATCATAAGCATTGCATGGTATCTTAGGGCCAAAAATAGGGCTTGTTTTATATTTAAGTATCTTCAATCGCGTCAACACGAAGATTTTTACCTTCGTATCTCTGGATAGAAGACACTTAAATAAGGGCAGTTGTTGTACCCTAATTCCCCCCCCCCCCTAAGATTTCTTCATCATCTTATATCAATTCAATCACAACAAAGTCACACACTAGGGTTTGTTTCCTCTCGCTATCTTTGGTCTTGCTCTATGGGGAATCACCAAGCACCTTGACTTGTATTTTGTGATCATCTATGTTTGATTACTATTTAACTAACAAATACAATGTATGTGTATCCTAATTGTTGATGACGTAGGTGAAAGCATAATGCATTCCATCAAAGTCAGCTTTTGGATTCACGAGTTCCTTCTTCATCAACAAAGCTTCATTGAGATTCAAGCCTCTATGAAAGATAATTTTAAGTAACATCATTACAAGGTCTTTCATGATTCATTATGCCTCAAGTTGTCAAATTTAGTTCAAAATTATAAGGTTTGACTAAAGAAGTTTGACTCAATTGGACAAGTCTTTGTCTACATTTATCACAAGTGCATATCTCCCTCTATTCCCAAGATTTGGAAGTGGTTTTAATTGAAATGGTTTCTCCTTAACATCCTCAACAACTTATAATCATTTGACATAGGTATTTGTGCAAGAAGGTTGATCAAAATTGCAAATATTTCTCAAGGCATTTTGTTGCTCTAGAAGCTAGGGTTTTGAACTTCTAAGGGGTATATCTTGCTCATCTTTTGGTATTTTTGAGTGATTCCAAAGACATCCTTATATTTAAAGGGTTATTAACAAATCACTTCAAAAGTCTTAAGGAAATTTTGTGTGTAAGAAACTTGATGATGAAGAAATATTATAAGCCCTCTAGATGTACCCTCAAATTCCTTTATGTGACTTCAATTGATCATAACTTGATCAATTTTCATCACCTTGAGCCCATTCTTTTTCCACAATGATCTTGAGTGTGTCAAATTCAACCCATATTCAAAGTGCAAAGTGTGAAAATGGAAGGAAGATGCCCTAAGGATGCAAAAGATTATAGATCATTTCATAAAGTTTTGCCAACTTCAACAAGTCATAACTCTCTCAATTTTTGGAGATTTTGAATAGTTCAAGTCTCAAAATAACATCCAAGAGATCTAATTCACTCAATTTGTTTTGGTCAATAGCAAATTCCAAGTGGAAGGCCATGTTTGGATGCAAGACATTATAAGTCATTTTTGAAGAAAAACTTAGAATGTTTTCTAAGTATGAAAAGTCAGCCCTTTTCTTCCAACCTTGACTCAACACAACTTCTTGCTAAAGCATCCAATTAATCTCACTCCTTGTATATTGTAAAGCTTGTGACTTCATCTTTCAAGTGCTTCAAAAATCACATCATATGGTGCCCTACATTGTTGACACCATGGTTATGAAGGTAGCATCACGAAATGGAAATTTCAAGTTCAACCAATTTTGAAAATTAGTTTAAATCCAATTACAAACCTGTTTAAGGATCAATTTCGTGTCTAATCATGTTTAGGAACTTTCCATAACAAGAAATGACCCTTAAACCATCCAATTTGTTGCGTTTTGAGCCATTTGAAGTCACACTTTTCACACTTAGCAGGTCCACACGATTTCACTGATTTTTCCTCCAATTCACACGCTTGAGCCTTGCATCATAACCAACTATAAATAAGGATCATCCCTCACTCATTTTTTCAAGCTTTTGATAGCCAATTGACCCCTGTTCAGATCCCACACGAACTCTGAATTTGAATTTCTGATTTCTTACATTCTCACCTTAAAACACCAAAAGCTTCATTCAGTTAGCTTCATTTAACTTCTCTGAAGCTAACCATACAATTATCCTCAAGAATCTTGACCTACATTGATCTGCAGAAGTTCAGTTTCAGTGCAACTTCTCACTACTTCATTCAGGTAGATTCCTTAACCAAATTGATTCAAATAAAAGACTAATCCTCTCCTTGTATCCTTCTAATCCTCGTGCTTTTTATAATTTGCAATTTCATTGAGATTTGAGTGAGATATTCCAGATTTTCGTATTCGCTTTTTTTTTTTGGTTTTCTTCAAACACAACCTTGCATAGTTTATATAAATTTGGCGCGATGGTACCATTAGAATCGTCTTGAAGAGACGAATCTAATGGTACCGGTCTGGTTTGCTAATTTTACAATTTGAAGGATACGATTTGGGGCTGGCTGGAGGTTGAAGACGATGACATGTTTGTCTTCAACCAATGACATGTAGCCATGTTATTTTTCTGAAACAGATGTAGTATATTTGCCTTACCATGCGCGTGCCTCACGAGCCCTTGGATCTGATTACTTTAGTGAATCAGACTCCAGCCAACATGACACATTTTAAGTTATTTTATTTTAAAAATAAATGATCAGGTGTGATATTCAATAAAGTTCATGACATGCACAGCGCGCCAGATCCACCAGATCTGTTTACTAACACGTTTTGACAATGATCATATGGCCCATATTTTTTTGGTTATTATTTTATTTTCTGATTTTATATTTTATTTGTTTTAAATTTCAAAAATTCATAAAAAATTCATTTTAACTCCAAAAAATCTGAAAAAATTATGGAAAATACTTTTGATTTTTCTCCTTTTGATTTTTGTTTTTTTCACATTTTTATTTTGTGTTTTAATTTTTTTTATAATTTTTCACCTTATTTGAATTGTTTTAAATGTTTAAAAATACTTTTATGCATTTTTAAATTCTCGAAAAAAATAGGGAAGGATCCAATGACATTGTGACAAAATTGGTGACTTCATTTATTTTTTATTTCTGACTTTGTTATTTTTCACCAGTTTTTATTTATTTTACCTATTTCTTTTAATTTTAAAAATAGTTTCTGACTTTTAAAAATTACCAAAAAAATTATAAAAATATTCGAGTTCATTTATGATTTTTCTATGATATTACTTATTTTTTCTTGATTAATTTGAACATAGTTAACATTTTTCTCTATTATTTTCATTTTTAATCATTTTTAAAACCATTATTTTTATATGTTAAATGCTTTTTTTTATTTGTGTATATTTTCTGGATGATCTTGGGTTGAAATTTTGATCATGAACTTTGTTAACATCATTAGATCCATTGTGTTGAGTCTAACTCTATAAAGATGGATAAATGATTTTAATGATAGTTTAATTAAAATTTTGGTTCAAATGTGGTTTGTTCATTCTTTCCCATCCCTCTCCATCTTCCCCCTTCTTATTGTATTACATGTTATGGGATGACGATCTCTATATCATTTATCCAAACATGAGGTACATAGATTTCTATTCACCAGCCTCAAAATAGGTGCGACTTCTATATAAGTCCACTTACGATTTCTTAATATAGCGCTAAATTTTGTCCCGGTTTGAGAAAATGATCATTCGTGACCCAAACCTATGTTTGCAAGCCCAAGTATGTTAATTTGAACCCTATGATCCAATAACCTTGAGATCCATTGTTAGGAGGCTTTGGTTCTACCAATCCTCTAATGGAACTTCATCAATTTTGGTCAAAGTGAATCACTTAAACATCATTGATCATTAAGTTACTTTGAGATTCTTAAAATGGAGGATATACTTGACAAAAAGCAAATGCAACTTGTTGTTGAGAGGCTTTGGTTCTACCAATCCTCTAATGAGTTTCAAATGCAATTTTTAAGATGGCCATCCAACTAACCATTAACTTCTAACAATTGACTTTAGTTTATGCTTTTATTTTTATGCTTTTACTTTATGTACCATTTACTTTCGCATTTACATTCCTTACTATTTTCATCTTTGCTCACTTGATTATTTACTTTTATGCCATTTTTATTTTGCTCACATGAGCTTTCATTTTCTTTTTGAAGATGCTTAATAATCAACTTGAACCCTAAAAGCATTAATGATACTTGGACTATTTGGTTACTATCTTTGGCATTATGGAGTATTGGACTTCTTGTACTTAGTAATAGAGACCTTGATATCATGTCGGAGACCTTGTGACCTTAATTGATATTTTGTATGGAGTTCTTGAGGTTTACCTCAAGACATTGGGTTGCTTGTTTGTTTTGTGTGCAGGTTATTGTGATTACATACTTTGTTTGTAATCGGGAATTCACCCGTATACAGCTGTTACTCTGTCCAATTTTTGTGAAGACTTAATACACTTGAAGTTTGGTTCTCTCAAGAGACCTAGTATATTTGCTTACTTGGTTTCAATCCAAAGAATTGGAATTCTATCTTGACTCGTAATGTCAAGTATTGGCTTCTTGTTGGTTAGATGGTTCTTCTCCTTAGCTTTTACCTTATACTTTAGGATAGTCCCTTCATCTCCTCCCATCTTCTTTAATTTCAAAAATATTCTCCCTCCTTTTGAAAACTCTTCTTGTTTCTAAACTTGAATCACTTTCATAATAAACTTGGACTTAGGTCCATGCATTTTCAAAACACTTTCATAAACAAACTTTAATCAACTTAATAATTCCTTGACATTTTTGTGAGAAAACTAAAAGTCAATCAATCTCATTCAAACCATTTTGCCACTTTGGCTCTTATCTTTAAAAAAATTTCAAAAGGTTAGACTCTTGCCAATCCTTGTAGTGATGCAAACAACTATACTTCTATAATATATAGTGAAGAGAGATATTTTCCACTTGGATGTTGTGTGAGGCATTGTTGATTTTAAAATCCAATCTATATCTTCCACTTTGAAATGATGCAAATTTTCCTTTCTCATGATTGTGGGTAGTAAGTAAGTTTTCCACACAGACAATGACGACGATGTCTTATCTTATAAAAATAACCAACACACTAGTTTTTTAAATTTTTTAAAGAGGAACTACGTGTACCCTGATCTCCTATTGCACGGAAGATGGTATGTAGACACTAAAGGTTCGCAACCGCGATGGGTGAAAAAATAATAAATATACTTTTTTACTCACCTCCACCATCTATTTTATACAACATTTGATAGCCAAAATATACAGATTTTTTCAAAGAGGTTCCTGTGGAGTACCATAGATGTTTAGGGTGCTAATACATTCCCTTTGCATAACCAACCCCCTTACCTAGAATCTTTTCCCCTCTTTTGGGTTACTCGCTCTTTTCTCATTCCTTTGGAAACAATAAAGTGCGGTGGAAATTATTTTTTTTATCTGTATAAGTCTAGTCAATCAAATGGCTTAGTCTTAAACGTTTCTATTGCTACACCCATATGCTTAAAGGAATCCTTACGTCAAGTTTAAAGCCTTGCAGTACAAGTTTGCTCAGATAATTACTCAGATGATCGAAAATCAATTGTATTGGGTAAAAAGTCAATTGTGGTAACCATATAGTCAAACTTCAAGATTTTTGGTCAACATCATCATTTTGAGGTCACATTCATCATTTAATCAAAGATTGATCATAACTTATCAAGAAAACTCAAGATTCATCAAAAGTCAAAAGTTGTTAAATTAGGGTTTTCTTTAAGAGAAGTCAACTGAACTTTGACCAAACATAACTTTCACATGCTTCATCAGAAAATTCTCAACCAATGCTCATTTTGATGGAAACTCAATTCTATACAACTTTGTCTCTCTAATCCCAATGTCCAAAAATGCTTCATTTGAGAGATATGGGCCAAAACATTATAGGTCATTTTAAAAGTCAACAAAAAGACACTTTATGTCAAAGCAATTTACATCAAGATAAATTCTTCAAATGGAAAAATGATCAACATGAGAGTTGTAGGGGACATCTTGAGCATTCCAAAAAGTCTAAGATGACATTCATATGTTTTGGAGGCCCGAGGACATGCTGTAAATCGTGTAAATTTATTGATAGAGAAAACCTTCATGGTTGGAAAGATTTAAACTTATTTTTCAAATAAAATAAAAGATATACAAGAGGTCCAAGCCCATTCTTCTTGACCTAATCTCTTCCTATATATATTCTCATTATCTTCACACAAAGGACACGAAAAAAACCCTACAAGAACTCTCTCAAAAATATCAAAATATGTCCAAACTAAAGCAAACTTGAAATCATTGTTCCATCCCTTCTCAAAGCAAACCAAGCGTTCCAATCAATCCTTTAGGCGTTATAGGGTAATACTATATCATTATTGATGATTAAAAGTGCATAAAATAAGCATTCCAAGCATGGCCAGTTGATATATTTTTATGAATTTTGTGTTTTAAATTCTATGATGTTTTGATATGAACTAATGCTTTCAATGTGTTCTGAGATGTAATAGAACAGGTCTGGGCCCTCACATGAATCCCATGATGCCAGAATCGTGCATCACCATGTTTAAACTGTTTTATGTTATCTTGTTCATATCTCTCTGTACATGAAGATTCATCTAAAACTAAGGCCACCAATGAGTTCACAGCCCTTAAATTAGGGGGGTAGTGTTCTACTTGATCACTAACATGCTCTGTTTTACAGGTTAAGAAAACGCACTCACCTGAGAAGACGATCGGAGCTAGGGCTTCGCCGCTTCTCCGATCCATCTGGTTTTGTTTATTTTATATGTATTTTGTTTTGTTATGTTAACTGATGAAACAACCACCCCAGTGGCAAGAACGTGCGCTAAGACATTAGTATACAAGGGCGTGGGTTCGATCCTTGCCTTTTGCATCTTTTTTTGTTATTTTCACAATTTATACAGGTTTATAATATAATGTGTAGCACCAATTCTTCAGACATCAACATACACCTGGCACAATGGCAAGTAAGTCATTGAGAAGGCTGTAGGGCGTGGGTTCAACACCCACTCCATGCAAAATGTTTTTCTTCATTTTTTTAACTAACCTATTTTCTCTTAATTACAAAACACTAATTTTTTAATAACCCTATTTATTTTCTTAATTAAAATTTAACCCAAATTAATTCTTTTTAAAAACCCTAACAAATTAGTTTTAGTTTTTTTAATAAATTAATTTTGACTTTTTATTATTATTTATTTATTAATTAGGTTATTTAGTATTTTTATTAAATAATTAAAATTAATTAGACTTTAGGTTTTTTTTATTAATTAAAATTAATTAGACTTAGGTTTTTTTTAATTAACATCGAATTAATTCCATAAAAATCACATTTAAACATTTTTCAATATTTTTTTTACTTTTTATTGCATTTAAATTCTTAAAGAAGTTGTATAGGTCGCGCGACTTTTTCTTGTAATAGTTTAGATTTATCTTTCTGCATTTTTCTACTATGTAACTGCTTACAGGGTTTAATAGTCTAAGGTTAATTTCCGCACTTTATTTTTCGCATTCTTTTATGTAATTGCCCCAAATCCCTGTAATAGCTTAGGATTTACTTTTCGCACCTTAACTTTTCTATATATTATACTGTTAGTAACTAGGCATGTATGATAAGATAAAAATAATCATTAACAAACCCTAATATAAGATAAATAATTGTTTTTCTTCATTTTTTTAACTAACCTATTTTCTCTTAATTACAAAACACTAATTTTTTAATAACCCTATTTATTTTCTTAATTAAAATTTAACCCAAATTAATTCTTTTTAAAAACCCTAACAAATTAGTTTTAGTTTTTTTAATAAATTAATTTTGACTTTTTATTATTATTTATTTATTAATTAGGTTATTTAGTATTTTTATTAAATAATTAAAATTAATTAGACTTTAGGTTTTTTTTATTAATTAAAATTAATTAGACTTAGGTTTTTTTTAATTAACATCGAATTAATTCCATAAAAATCACATTTAAACATTTTTCAATATTTTTTTTACTTTTTATTGCATTTAAATTCTTAAAGAAGTTGTATAGGTCGCGCGACTTTTTCTTGTAATAGTTTAGATTTATCTTTCTGCATTTTTCTACTATGTAACTGCTTACAGGGTTTAATAGTCTAAGGTTAATTTCCGCACTTTATTTTTCGCATTCTTTTATGTAATTGCCCCAAATCCCTGTAATAGCTTAGGATTTACTTTTCGCACCTTAACTTTTCTATATATTATACTGTTAGTAACTAGGCATGTATGATAAGATAAAAATAATCATTAACAAACCCTAATATAAGATAAATAATTGATTGAACACATTATTCACACCCGCACCTCTAGGGTGACCTCTCTTTGTTGCCTTCAAAAACATGGTCACGTCCCTCGAAAGTAGGGATGCTTTAGCAAAAGACCCTTACGAAAAAAGATCATAGTCCCTCAATGATCCTTTGAAGTTTCCTATGAAAAATGATCTAGTTCCTCAATACAAATTGCTAAAGTATCCTTACATGTTGCCTTCGATGACCATACGATGACCCTACGCATGTCCCTTCACATCCAATAGATAGGGATACCTTCCAACTAATGGTATGGATAGTACTATCTCTAAAGTAGAAGGAAAAGAATAAGAAAGACTTTAGTGGATAAGAAACTCCTAATTTCTTTTTACACATTTTTACACATCACTTTCAAACAAATATTTTCAAAACGCTTTATATGTATTCTTGAGGACTGATACAAGAATCATTACAAAGTTAGCCTAACATTGGCTTTTCAAAATATTTTCAAACAACTCACACACACAAAGCAAGTTTTCAAAAGTGAGTTAAGCAATTAAGATCTCGTAGATAACTACGGATGAAAAGGGTGCTAACACCTTCCTTTTTCATAACTTACCCACCAAACTCAAAATCTATCAAGGTATTTCCTGTTCTTTTCACCATTTCCTTATTGGATAAAAGAAAAGTCGGTGGCGACTCTTGCTATCCGTACATTTGGATAAAACCAAAAAAGTCAGTTCTCCCATTGTATTATAGGGGTGTGGAGGAAGTTGGACAGAGGTTTTCTGGCTCTCTAAAGCTTGTGGAAATGAGTGGATGTGTCCCTTATTTATATTTGAGCATGATGGAAACAAAAACTGAGAGAAACGATCAGGTATGGTGGGAATTCGTGTGCACCTGCATCATGAACAAAGTGTGACTTGCAAGTTGTCAAAACTCAACCATTGCTTGTGTTTTAATGTGCTAAACCTTTCAGGAAACTTAGTTAATCATGTTTAAACATCAAACGCGCGACAAATTTGTGTTTAGAGGCCACACTAATCAAAATCAAATATGACTTTGGTGAGAAACTTCAGTTCAAAGATACCATCTTTGAATTCATGGTGCACATAATTCAGGAGGCTTTATCGGATGATTCTCGAAGCTTTTGAAAGATCGGTTTACCATCTTCACAATGTGCCAAGAAAGACTCCATTTGGTGATTTGAGATGAAAGTTATGATCAATTGAAATCAATAAAAACACATGGATCTTTGTACTTAGAAATATTTCTAAGTGTTGAACTTCAAAATGACCTATAATGTTCTTCAAAATTACATTACCTTCCACTCAAAATTTGATCTTGATCCTTGAAGATGAAAGGGAGTATACCTCTTGACTTGAATTGTGGAATTGAGATCACTCAAAAATCATAAAAATTGAAAGAGTTATAGTCTTTGGAAAATGATGAACAAATTTGGGGAAACTTACAAAAGAGTTATAATCTTTTCAATTCTTAAACAACTTTACGAGCACTTTCAAGTCTTGCATATTGATCCAAAGTTATAGTAACATCCTAAAGATTATTGTGGAAAAATAATGAGCTCTAAGAGATAAAAATTGACCAAGTTATGATCATTTGAAGTCAAACCTTAAGATTCAAAGGCTTTTCTAAGAGACTTGTAATCTTCTTCAAACTTAAAGGGTCTTCCATGCTAAATTAGCATTTGATCCTTGAAGATAACTTGTTAAGGACTCTTAAAATATAACCATGGATTTATATTCAATCAAAAATCTCAAAAATGAGCAAGATATGGTTCTTAGAGGTCAACAAACCCTAGCTCAGAGAGTGTCAAAATAACTTGAAACCCCTTTCAACTTTTGATGATTTTCCTTGCACAATTGGATCTTGTCATGTGAATAAAAGTTGTTATAGGTGATGGTAAGAACCCATAGAAAAAGAACCAACTCAAAATATTGAAAATTGAGAGAGTTATGCACTTGTGATCACTGAATCAAGCACTTGCTCAATTAGGTCAAACTTGTTGAATCAACCTTGAATATTTTTGAAATTTATTTGCAAAGTAGAGCATGATGAATCACATTAGCCCTTGAAAGGATGTTGTCTTGAAGCACGCTCAAAGATGGAGCTTAAGTCTCAATAAAACTTGTTGAAGAAGTTATGGAAATAAACACATGAACCTATGAATATTCTTGATGAATACCACCACCAATCTTGAGGAAAACTTGACCTATAAAGTGAGAGAGCTCTTTGAACCAAAAACTTTGATATCAGACATATCCTTGAAGCTTGAGCTCTTTCCATCCATTGAAGAACCATTTGACTGAGGACCAACCCGCAAACCCTAGGTTATTTGGTGAGATTGATGTAATTGTGTCATCACCTACAATATGAACATTCAAATAAACACACACATATATTGATGTTAGTTAAAAGTTAATCCAACTAAAAAACACATGTATAAGATACACAATTCAAGGTGCTTGGTGATCCCTCATGAGCAATCTTAAAGATAAGATGAAGTAGAAGGGAGAACCAACCCTAATGTGTGATCTTTATGTATTGATAATATGAGATAATGAGAGATCTTAGGAGCAAAAATTTGGGTATAAGAATTAGCTTTACCTTCATTATCTTCAGCATTGGATACAAAAGCTATGCCTTTGTTTTTTTTCTCGGTCTTGTCACTAATATCCAATTCAAAAGTTTGAAGTGATCCAGTAATTTCATCAAATCTCATGTTGTTGATGTCTTGAGCTTCTTCAATAGTTGTAATCTTCATTTCAAATATCCTAGTTAAGGACCTAAGAATCTTTCTAACCAGCTTTGCTTCTGATATCTTTTCTCCCAAGGCACTTGATGCACTAGCAATTTCAAGAATATTCATCCGATATTCCTGAATTGTCTTATCATCAGTCATCTTCAAGTTCTCAAATTTGGAAGTGAGAAGTTGAAGTCTTGAAATCTTAACTTTAGAGGTACCTTCATAAGTTATCTTGTGAATATCCTAAGAATCCTTGGCTACAGTACATGTACTAATCAGTCTAAAAACATTTTTGTCTACTCCATTGAATATAGAATTTAAAGTCTTGGAATTTTCAATGCCTTTTTTATCATCATTTTCATCCCAGTCTTCTTCAGTTTTTATAAATTCTTTTCCATTTTTGTCCTTCACAATTGGATGCTCCCATCCTTTTAAAACAGCCTTTTAAGCTTTACTATCCATAGATTTTTGAAAAGCTACCATCCTGACCTTTCACCAGTCATAGTTTGAACCATCCAACATGGGTGGTCTATTGTTATATCCTCCTTCTTTCTCCATAGTTCCAAAAAGTATTTCCCTGGATCTCACCCAATAAACAGAACAGTGTGTCTTCTCTTGATTCCATTTGAAATTCTGGCACACACAATATCAGAAGTCAAGACTGATGTCTCAACAACACACAATGTCACGGTAGATGTTATATGTCACGATAGATGTTATAACATTTGCTGACAGAAAAACAAACATGCTAAAAACAGAAAGATTATGCAGAAAAGTAAATTGCAGAAGCTTAAAGAACACAATGAATTGTTAACCCAGTTCGGTGCAACTCACCTACTCTGGGGGATACCAAGCCAGAAAGGAAATCCACTATCAGTAGTATCAATTTAAAACTAAACATTCCCAATTTACACTCTTCACTTAATCCTTACCCAGTGCAACTTCTACCTAGGAACCTCCTAGATATGAGAACCATTCTGACTCCCAATCACTGCAGTGATATCAAATAATCCCAATCCCAGGAAATGTCTCAAGAAACTAAAAAGAAGAGTACACTTCCAATACAAAATACTTAGTTTTCTTAAAAGCTTCACTAAGAACAATACTCGACTCTTTCTTTAAAATCTTAGAGGAGAACAATAACTTGATAAACAAGTAACAATCAGTCAACTCAAATGCATCAAAAGATACATGAGAACATACAAAAAACACATGGAGAAACTAAGGAACTCTCAAACCCTAAATCCTTATTTTAAACAAGGTTTTACAATAAAACTATGCTACTTAAAAACTAGGTGTTGGACGACTCCTTATATAAACTTCTGCAATTAGGCTTGGACTCTTCAACAAATCCAATCTTCAGCTCTAAATTCCTACAGAATCTTCTCCATAAAAATAGAAACAAAAAACAAATTTTTTAAATATTTCCTAAAAAGTCTCAAAGATCCTTTTTATGAAACAAATCAAATCTACAATTGTTCATAAAAATCCTTGATTGCCTCCACCTGTTATGAGTACTAGAAACCTCCATAATCTCATATTTTTCAATCGAATCTTCAAGGATATTATCCAATTATACTGTCATGATGTTCTGTTGCAATATGTTACAATATCTTATAGATCATCTGTCAAATAAGTACCACCGGACTCTGCTGTACCAGCTGGTTAAGATGTTATGACATCTTGTTTAACATTTGGCTGCAATACATGTTTTTCCCAATGAAACATATTTTGATAAAATTGTTCTCAACTACTTGTTTTACCAAAATTGTTGATAGCCATAAGATCACATACCCAGCAATGATTATCCACTTTCTTCATCACATAAATTGATCTAATTCATAGAAAGAGTGTAGCGTCCCATTTATATCATTTCCATCAATTTATTTATAGATTTCGATTGTTAAAATTATGTCCCAACTTAAATCATTACTTAAAACTCGTGTTCTTGCTTTATCTTATCATATTTAAGTTACAAGTTTCATAAACTTAACAAAGCATGAGAAAAAAGGCCAAAAAGTGAAAGAAAAAAAAAGGGCAAAAACAATTTTTTTTGTTATATATTATGTGAATTTTCGGTCTTTAAATTTTTTGTCCGGGTTTAATTTTCGATCTTTAAATTTTTTTCCCAGGCTTAATTTTCGGTCTTTACATTTTTTCCCAGCCTTTATAATCTTACTGTCTCCGCCATTGGATTGGCATATCTTGGAATCATTGTTGTTAAATAGCAGTTATAGCTATTGTACTATAATGTAGCGGAGTTTGATCACATCCTTATTGTTTTTTGTTATGCTACTTAGTACAATGTGTTCTCAAATAGTGGCTCTACAACATTGTAGCATACCAGAATTTTAACAAACCACCATTTCTCTGATCTGCATTTGACAACATTATTTGGAATTTGAATTGATAGTGGTGTTTTTTGGCAGTACTTAATTTCTCACAAATGAGCGTGTTGAACTAATTTTCTCGGCTTTTATAGGTTTGTTCATTTTGTGAGCACACCTGAAATACTGTAACATGTATATATTATAGAATCCGAAATTTGAACATGTATATATTATAAAATCCGAAATCTTACAAATTGAAGAGGCAATTGCAATTCAAGGAAATAATTCCTTTGGGATTAGCATTGTACTGTCTTGGTAGAAAATTATGAAGCCAATGAAAAGTTGCCCAGGCTTCATAATTTTTATGGCTCCGCCACTGCTTGGGGTCAGATCATGATGATAGAAGATCCACCATTGGTTCCTTGTTTGCTTGTGAAACAATCTTGTCTCTTGGTCCTCTAAAAAATAATTTATGGTATGTAGATCAAGTACTCAAGTTCAATATCGAAGCCTTGCAATTGACTTATCAGAAATCATATGTCTTCAATATCTACTTCACGAACTTCACCTTAAAACTTCTACACCATATATCATCCACCATGACAATATAAGTGTTGTCTAACTTGTTTCAAATACGTTTCTACACACACGTACCAAAATTTTTGAATTGTACATCTACTTTATTAGAGAAAATATTCAAGCCAAATCTCCAAATGTCTTGCATATCCTATCAGCTAAACAAACAACTAATATTCTCATGAAACCTACATACGATAAGGTTCACAATAGGTTGGTTAACTTCTAAAGTGGTTAACTTCTAAAGGTTTGACATTTGGTATTTTTGGGTTTACTATCCTAGTAGCGAGAGAGAAATCATTGCTACTAGGTATGTTTTGTATGTACATTTCCTATGTAGGCCATAACTAGAATAATGAAGGAATACAGTGAACTGTAAATAGGAGAGAGAGGGAGAGAGAGAGAGAGAGAGAGAGAGAGAGAGAGAGAGAGAGAGAGAGAGAGAGAGAGAGAGAGAGAGAGAGAGAGAGAGAGAGAGAGAGAGAGAGAGAGAGAGAGAGAGAGAGAGAGAGAGAGAGAGAGAGAGAGAGAGAGAGAGAGAGATGGTACCTGAGAGAAGCAAAAATGGAGATAATAGTTAAAGGATATAAATCAAAAAAGGAAAAAGATTGATGTAATGTGTGTTACCAAAGTTCAGAGATAAAAATCGAAAAGTGTAGAAGAAAGATAACTTGCAATTTTGTATAAAGGGTGAAAAGAGTATTTGAATCCCAAGTGACCCTTATAGATAGAAGCGGGTGGGGAAATCAAAGGTTCATAATGAAATAAAATGGAGAGACAAAAAGGCAATGATTAGATTTCACCTTTGGAACACAAAACGCTTGTGTGCACTATAGTATCCTAGAAAGAGACGTCACTCACTGGTTTAGAAATCTAGGGTCACATATCAAATAAATCATGTGAAACGTCTCAATGATGAGATTCAAATTTACTGCATATGTTCCCTAGGTTATTCACGTCGGCTGCGAAACCTCTTCTATTTCTCCAAACAACAAACCTGATGTAGGAACCTGACTTATTCTCTAAAAAGTTTCTCGCTACCATGCCACAAGAAATCTTGGAGGCAACCGTTTATGACCGGTCAAATGCCCAATAAGATAAAGCCCTCATATGATCCTAATCTAGAACATTCCAACCAACTCTAATACATAAAGGATCACACTGAAATAAAAGATACATAGGTAAAACCTTCACTTACATATTTACACATTATTCTCTCACCGACTTGAACGTTAGAGTGTTAATTGTACAAATCAACCTCCTCAACATCACATGAAAACTTAAATTTACTGCAGTGAAACACCACACACCACCTAATATCTCATCGATCATCTCTAATTCTAATTCAAAATACTATTCACTTATAACTTATCTAACTAAATCTTGTTTTAATCTTGTTTTTCAAGTCAGTGAAGAATAACTTTGGCCTACGTGACCGACTAAAGCTCAACGACCAAAATCATGTTCTGAATTGATACCCAATAAAGAAAAAAGGATTTGATATGCAAACCAACGCAATTAATTTGGTGTCCACAAGTTACATATTATGTTCAATCTTGTCATAAAAAAACATGCTCCTACTTTAGTGAAAGATTGCTATTGCATAATCGTTTTGTGGACCTTAAGTTTTTTTATGTGAAGATATATCTTTCTTTTTTTGACCAATGTGAAGATATATCTTGATTCCATATGAATATGAATATTGATACACTACTATAGTTTGACCTAGCTGAATAATAATAAAATGGATGGTAAAGCATGGTTCCACATTTAACTTTGCGGCTAATTAAAATATAGTGAACAATCCGAAAATCTAACGTTTTGTTAGATATATTGTTAGCTATATATAATACTCAACATCTAATCATTTAATATATGTCACTTTTTAATTTAAAGTAGTAAAAAAATCTTCTCAAAATATTGCTACGTGTAGAAAACATATTCAAGCAAACCAAATATATTCAAGCAACTTTTCTGTCTCGTGAAATCATTGTTTTTGTAAACTTAAATACAAAATCTTAATCCACGAATGATGCTAATTAAGCTCAATAAAGGAGATTTTAACATGCCCCTCTCAAATTTATAATGATATTTCTCTGGAGTTTTCGGTAGAACAAAGAAATTTTCGATAAAGTCGAAATTTCTGAAATTCAATTGAAAATTTTGGTAAGTTACAAATAATTTTGAAAATTTAAATATTTCTGGTAACATATCGAAAATTTAGTTGAAGTTGAAATTTCTGATAGGTTGTAAAAATTTGTTTTATCTAACGGTTACAATTTTGTCGACAGTTTATAGGATTATGATTGTACTGACAATTTTGTGTGGATCAGAACGCACCGAAAGCTGTATAAATAGGGGTCACATGTTGTTGAGAAATAGTCAGAATCGCAAAATGTCTCTTCCTCAATTTTTGGTTGACACAATAGTGCACTTCCCTAGAGCACAAGATCCCGTGAAGTATCGGGTTCTGGATGGGTTTCTGGTCCTCGAGTCATTGACAGAAAAGTTGGAAGAATTGTTGTTTGATACTGATAATAGAAGGGTGAGGAAGATTTCATACCGTGAAAATTGGAGCATGGATGTTGACGGAAGGGTTAGTTACAACATTGTTGAGTTGAAGAGCGATGAATATGAAGGCCATGTGGAAATCATACCATCATAGGCTAACTAAGGGGCCGTTAGAATTGGAAGCGCGACTTTCCATATCTGTCGACGACATATTAAGATGCTGAAACGTCCAGAATCAACACGGAGTTGTAAGTACGGAGTTTCAACGCATGCTTGTTTCTTGCATGCCCAAGATACTAATGCATTTCCAAGGATGTGACAAGTACCACTCGTGCTTTTTCTATCAGTTTTACAACCTGCATAATCCGCGTCAGAATATCCAATTAAACTGCAAACACTACCTTTTTAAATACCATAAGCCGACATTTGGTGTTCCTTTGAGATACTTTATGATTCGTTTTACCTCCGTGAGATGATATTCCTTTGGATTTGCTTGAAAGCAAGCACAAAGACAAACACTAAACATTATATCAAGACGGCTTTCCGTCAAATATAATAATCAATCAATTATACCTCGATATTTTGTAATATCAATCGAAACACCTGATTCATCTTGATCTACATATGTACTGGAGCTCATATGAGTAGTCATTTCTTTGCAACTATCCATATCAAACTTTTTCAATAGTTCTTTGCAATAGTTGAATTGATTGATAAAGATGCCATCCTTTAATTGTTTAATTTGTAGTCCAAGAAAATAGTTCATCATACCCATCATTGACATTTCAAATTCTCCTTGCATCATCAATGAAAATTCTTCACATAGATCTTTATTTTTTAAACCAAATATGATATCGTCAACGTAGACTTGAACTAATAAAATATTACCTTTTATTTTCTTAATAAACAAGGTTTTATCAACTTTACCTTTTTCAAATCCCTTTTCGCATAGAAAATTGCTAAGTTTATCATACCATGCTCTTGGTGTTTATTTTAAGTCATAAAGAGCTTACTTCAACTTAAAGACATGTGAGGGGTTCTTGAAGTCTTCAAAACTGGGAGGTTGTTTGACATAGACTTCCTCATTGATGTATCCATTCAAGAAGGCACTATTGACGTCCATTTGGAAAAGCTGAAAATTTAATGCACAAGCATAAGTAAGTAATAAACTTATAACTTCTAACCTTGCAACCGGAGCGAATGTTTCTTCAAAGTCGATTCCTTCTTCTTTATTATAGTGTTGTACCCCAATATTTTCCCTCTCACTTATCAAGAATTTGCTCACAAGATCTCCTTGAGCTCAAGACTGCACTAGGGCTTGATCAACTCAAGACACCTCCTTGAGCACTGAGGACCAAAATTAGGGTTTGAGTTTTCACAAAGATTTTTGAACCTTCTATTCCCCCATATTATTTTCATGGATTATTATAGACCCCCTAGTTTACTCATGTCAAGTTTCAAGCCTTGGATCACATTTTTTATCAATCAATTGAGCAATTGACCTAAAAATCAATTGTATTGGGGAAAAAGTCAACCATGGCCAATTTACAGTCAAACTTCATAATTTTTGGTTCACGTCAACATTTTAGACTCATATGTATCATTTGATCAAGTTTGGACCATAATTCCTCAAGAAATTTGATCAAATCTCCAAAAGGGTGAAATGGTCAAAATTAGGGTTTTGATTGGGAAAAGGCAATTTCTGATTTTTTTGACCTAGAAAATGGTCAATTGGTTTAAGGCATGATCTCAAGAGTCCAATTGTATCATTTTTACCTAATGACACGGTTCAAAACATTGCAAGTCCATTGGATTGACAGATGAATTTTGCAGTCAACTGATCAAAAGTCAATTGTACACTGAAAAGTCAAACTTTGACTTTTTCGTCAAATTCAAGTGCCAAAGATCACAATTCATCAAAAAATGTCAAAATATGAAAATTATTCATCAAGAAATCAAAAAGTCAAGATTTCATTTTGAAAGTCAAAATTTCTAAACTTAGAAATTTTTCTAAGTGTTGGAAATTTCATGTTTTTTCATAACTTTGAACAAAATTTTAACCATGATGCAAGATGATTCAAGAGAAACTCCCAACATGGAAGTTATAGATCTCCATGAATTCTATAACTTTTATTCACACAACTTCTTTCAAAAATGTTTGGATCTCAAGTTATAATTTTATGAACATAGGGTCATGAAACTAAACACTTAGTGAAAATTTGCCCTAATTTGGTCAGGATTTTGACCCAACTTCATGGCACGTTTTCATATAGTTCCAAGGGGAATCTTCAAAAGAAATTCAAATATGGGTTGTAGAGAACATTTCAAGCTTTCCAAAATGTCCAAGAACTCCTTAAGATCATTCTTGAGTAGGGATAATCGAATAGATGAAGTTAGGGTTTTGTCACTTGAATTACAAGTCATATTTGATGAACACATGAACCAAATTCATAGCCATGTTGTATAATCCTCAATTTTCAGGCCTCAAACTTGTTTTTCACTCCATAATTAATGGTTTACACAACTGAATATGCCCTTATACAATTGTTTCAAGCTTCGTCCAAATCAATTTACCATTTTAGGGAGAAAGTAACATATCCATTCTTGTAAAGCAAGCTTTATGCACAAAGTCAGCTTCTTGAGCTCCCAACTTGTTTTCCTTGATTACACTCCATCCACAAAGTCAGAAGTATTATGTTTAAAGTGGTTAACAACTCTATTAACCAAGTACAAGGCATGGAAACTTGAATTTCTCAAAAATCACATGTTATGCATAAACTTGTGATTTTGAATTCTGATCAACAAGAAGTCTCCAAACTTATTGCTTATATATAGAGTCACTATTTGTGAGCTAGAGGACGAGCTTAAGCACCCTGAAATACACCAAAACTCTCTCAATTCAGAAATTGCCCAAAAACTCCATTGTTGCACAGTTTTCGACCTTGAACTTCAAACTTACATTTCCCTCGTGCGTTTCTTGGCCTTTTAGTTTCTAAAGCCTCCTTACATCAAGTGTAAGTTATCCTTGTCCCTGTTTCATTACTGTAACATCATTTACCATATCCTCCATAACCAAAAACAGAGCATTACACATTGACTTCTCCAAGTCATTTCAGCCACTCTTAACTCAAGCAAACCATTGCATTAGCTTCCTAGGACCTCAAGGAAGCTAACCTGATCATCACCATCACTTGAAACAAGCTCAAACTCCAAACACGATTTCCAGTTTTGAGGTGAGTTTTCTCAACTTGGAACTCTTCATACATGCATCATCAATAGTTTATTTGTGAATAAAACATGTAGATATCATTGCCCTGAAGCTAACCATGTCCATAGTTTCCATTAATTTTGCTTGAGCTTAGATAATTTTGAAACTGAAATTTCTGAAATTTTTAAGGTTCAGATTAGGCCCATTAAAATTCATGCTTATCTTTGATCTATAGTTTTAATACTTTACATTTCTAGAATCATGAGAAAATTTGTTACAAGTTTCATATTTACAGTTTTTATTTTTGATGAGAAATGAGCAAGTTACAGTTGGTCTAGCTGGAGGTTGAAGATGAAGTCTTCAGGGCGCGTTTTGCCTTACATATTTATTGTTTTGTTTGTATTAACGGATGTATAGCCACCTCAGTGGTAGAAGCGCGCGCCTGTAACCTTTGGGACCTGGGTTCGAGCCCGAGTGGTACCCTTTTGCATTTTTGCATTTTTCTGATTTTTGGCAGGCGCTTGGGATTTGTTGGGCCTGTTCTCTTTTTTTAATTTTTTGGCTTACTAACCCCCTGCAGGCTTTTGGCACCCCTGGTCCAAATTTATTTAATTTCTTTTTTATTTTATTTTTATTTTCTTAAATATATTTTCTAAATACTGAAAAATCATAAAAAATACAAAAAATGATAGATTTACATTTTGGCTTATTTTATTTTATTTTTCTCACAAAATATTTTTATTTAACTATATATTATTTATTTTTTATTAAATATTCTTGTAAATTAAATTAGAACTAGGTTAATATTTATTTTCTCTTCACACCCATTAAATATATTATTTTAATATAAAAAGGACCAAAAATATTTTATAATGTTATAAATACTTTCAAGACAAAAATACCAAAAAATACATTTTTCTTAAACTTATTTTTCTTTTAATCAACTAAATAAAATTAGAGTTTTATTTCAAATCTTTTCTTAATAAATTTAAGTTTAATTAATTATTTATTTTAATTAATTAGGTTAAAACAAATCCCTTTTTCTTATGAAAACCAACAAAATATTCATTTTTTCACCTTTACATTAATGCATATTTATTATTTTTGCACATTATATTTATTTAATCTCTTGTACATTAATATCCATTCAATTTGGTTGTAATAGATTAACTAGGTTTATATTCTTGCAATCCCCATTTACAAATTGTACACCCCTCCCCACCGATGTTGTAATAGCGCAGTAACTTTAAAATTCTACAATTTATCGCTTTTATATACAAATGCTAGTAATTAGGGTTTGTATGGAAAGACTAAAATCAACACTTAGAAAACCCTAATTCAAGACAAAAACAAGCATGAAAATGATACACTTGCGCACAAGCACTCCTGGGATTATTCCACTTGGTTGCCTTATACAAAATGACCATATTACGCATGTAAGGTATCTTAGCAAAAACAAGCAAATACAATATCATAGTCCCTCGATGACGCTATCTAAGTTGCCTTACAAATGATCTTAGTCCCTCAAAAAAATGCTAAGATATCTTTCAACATTGCTAATCATGGTTATACGATGACACATGCCCGTCCCGTTTACATCCAAAGATAGGGTTGCTTATCAAATCAATGGTAAGACAACAATGTTAAAGGAAAAGAAAAATGAACAAGAAATACATCTGAGTAGGTAGATTGCTCCTAATTACTTGCTCCCTTTCAAAACAAACATCCTTGCTATTTTCAAAACAAACACACACACTTTCAAACATCTTACAAACTTGAAAACATTTTCAAAAAGATCAAACATCTTTGTATACATTCTTGCAAACAAGAATCATTACAAAGATTGCCTAAACAATGGCCTTTTTACAAAACTTTCAAAAACCACATCAAGCTCAATTTCAAAGAAAAAAGCAAGTAACTAAGAGCCCATGGAAAACCATGGATGAAAATGGTTCTAATACCTTCCCTTTTCATAATCTACCCCCCGAACTCAAGAAATAATCTCAAAGGTCTTTCCTGTGCTTTTTCACCTTTCCTTTTGGATAAAAGAAAAGTCGGTGGCGACTCTTGCTAACCGCAACATTGGCGATCAGATGCAAAACCCAAGTTAGTTCTCCTACCGTATCACAGAACTGGCAACTCTGCTGGGGAAAATTCTAAAAGTGGGGTTACCTTAGGGATAGATCACATTTACTTGCTTATATTGTTTGACTTGTATGCTTTACATTATGGTTCTTTGTTTGGGTTTGAATCCTCTACCCGGATTTGGGATACATTATAGGTAAGTAGCAATACATTGTGGAAACTGTGCGGGATATACCGACATGGTCTAAGCAATAGCTATGTTAGTGCAACATATTTGTGGGTACTAGTAGCCTTTGAGTTAATCAAAGAGAATACGGGGTTGTTGAGTGATGTCATGAAGCACTAATGAACTTCTAGAACCTTTACTTGACCAACTTGGCCATTTAGGATGTAGTGAGATGACCGGCTTTGGTGCAGTCCGAAGTTGGTAGATACTCGATACTACACTCATTGAGGTTTGGTTTCTTGGGATATTTTGGTCGCTATTAGAGAGGCTTGTGCTGAAATAATGACCAAGGAAACAAACCAGTGATATTAAGCTCCTTAGAACCCGGTTACTATTACTAGGACAGGTTGGAGCCAACTAAACTTCAAGAGGGAACTTACCTATAAAACTCCATGCAAGCCTAAAACCTAAGGATTTGTTTGCTTTGTTTGTGTATACATACTTGTACATAACATCATGAACATCATAACATCATACACATTCACTAACCATTTCAAGGATGTTGGGATTCATCTTTGTTCTTGTTTTATAGGATATGGATTCTCTTCGCAGGAAAACTATTCAAGTCAATCTTGTGAGGATCCCTCCACAACTTAAGGAGCTAGCATCAACGATTCCAGAAAACTCTCCATGCACCGAGAGACATGGTCTCCTACTGAACTTGGTCACCTCCAACACATATGAGGACATGATGAAGGTGCTCTTTCAGTTCTTTGATCCTTTACACCATTGCTTCACATTTCCCGACTATCAACTTGTGCCTACTTTGGAAGAATTCTCCCGAATCTTGAGGATTCCCATTCTTAATCAACTACCTTTCAACGGTACAGAAAGAGACCCAAAGCCAGAAGAGATTGCTCAAGCTCTACACTTGCACTCATCTGATGTCACAACTCATTGGGAAACAAGGAGTGGTGTCAAGGGTTTCCTAGCAAAGTTCTTGTTTGAGAAAGCCCAAAACTGTTGGTATTCTTTTGACCTGTAAGCCTTCGAGGAAATTGTGGCTCTCCTCATCTATGGGATGGTTTTGTTTCCAAATCCTGACCAACTCATAGATGTGAATGCCGTTAAAATCTTCATGTTGTGCAACCCGATGCCTACTTTGCTAGGAGATATCTTACACTATTTTCACACTCGCACAATGAGGAAAAGAGGTGTCCTTATGTGTTGCACTCCTCTTTTGGCAAGATGGTTTATTTTGCATCTTCCCCAATCTATTTTAAAGAATGAGCAAGGTTCAAGGTGGTCACAAAGGTTGATGACGCTCAAACATTCAGACATTCATTGGTGCTCCCGATCCATAGAGAATGTTACTATTGTCAACCGTTGTGGAGAATTTCCTAATGTATATTTACTTGGAATTAGGGGAGGTATCACCTACAACCCCTGCTTAGCCTTAAGATAGTTTGGTTACGCCCGAAGGGATGGCCCGCACGAGATGCTAATTCAAGGTTTGGTATTTGACTACGACAACGACGATCAAGGTCTTCGCCAGAGATTTATCCGATCTTGGAGGATGTTGAACAAGATAGATAGCAATACTTTGGGGCATAAAAATTCCATCCCTCTTGAGCCTTACCTCAAATGGGTACGAACTCGTGCTCAGAGTCTTATGATGCCTTATCCCTCCATTCTCCCGGTAATCATTGAGCCTGTCATAGAAGGAGATGTTCCATATAATATCCTACATCTTGACATGCCAACCTCTCTTAAAGACCTACAAAGAGATTGGATACAACTCAAGGGGGAGCGGGATACTTTCGAAGCCCAATTCTACGCAAGCGAGAAGAAGATTTTGGAACTCACTAGACTACTTCATGAGGAGCAGACTCTGAATGCCTATATTGCACCAAAGAGGATGCGTACTACCTTTTTGTATTCGAGTTTTTGTATTATTTTTCCCAAGAAGGCATTGATGTACTCGAGCTTTAATCTATTAATATAACGTGTGTTTCCTTTTTGTCTAAAACAAATTTGAATCTTAAAATCCTTGAAATCATTTCATATGCATTTACCATTCATCATAACATAAGCAGGTTTCTTGCAACAAGTCTCCTCATCTCTCTATTGTTTATTTCAGTAAGATGGATCTCGAGAAAATGGTGAAAGACCTTCAAGCTCAAAATGCACAGTTTCACCAGTTGTTCTTAACTCTAGCCAAAGGACAAGAAGAGTTGAAGACTTTGCTGGCTGAGGAGAAGAAAAAGAAGATAAAGAAGATAACCAGAGTTCTAAACATGGGAAGAATATTCCAAGGGCAGACAAGAAGGGCCTTAGACTTTGCAACGACGTCCAGTAAGAAAGACAATCAAGATGGGAAAGGAAAAGAAACAGTTATCCCGTCAGAGTCAGAAGAGGAAGAGGAAGAAGAAGACTATTCTGAAGAACAATATCCTCAAGCCGATGACAAGTATAAGCATCTAGAAGAACGGTTGAATGCAATGGAAATCCAAAAAGTGTCTGGCTTGGACTTTGAGG
Source organism: Vicia faba (assembly GCA_948472305.1). Lineage (NCBI taxonomy): Eukaryota > Viridiplantae > Streptophyta > Magnoliopsida > Fabales > Fabaceae > Vicia > Vicia faba. Next base: position 286,350,664 of record OX451740.1, on the reverse strand, counting down.
AGTTGGGGTTAGTATAGGGGATTGTCATTCCTCCAAAATTCAAAGCACCTGTGCTCGCAAAATATGAAGGAGTCTCATGCCCCATAATGCATCTCTGGTCCTAAGTGAGGAAAATCCAGCCTCATACCACTAATAAGGATTTATCGGTACACTTATTCCAAGACAGTCTGTCTGGAACTCAAATTGATTGGTTTTATCAGTTAGAAAGAGCCAATGTTCATAACTGGGAGGATCTTGCTGCTTCCTTTTACAAACAATACCAATACAACGCTGATCTTGCGCCTACTCGTACTCAACTCCAAAGTATGGCCATGGTTTCAAGTGAAGGCTTCAAGGACTATGAACAAAAATGGAGAGACTTGTCTAGAAGAGTTTAACCTCCCCTATCTGAAAGAGAATTAGTAGACATGTTTTTGGGCACCTTGTCTGGTCCCTTCTTCAATCACCTAATTGGGAGTTCATCGGCAGGTTTTACTGAACTGATATTAACCAGAGAGAGGGTAGAAGTCGGGATAAAGAGTGGTAAGATTCAAAAAGATGCATCCTCTGCTGCTGTAAGGAAGCCATTTATCGGAAAGAAAGAAGTGGTTGCTGTTTATCCTCAGAGAAATCAAGATAGGGCCGAACGCCGTCCAATGGTGGGGGCTGTTATGATTCCTAAACCTGCGCCTGATCAACAAAGAAACAACCAACCAAGAATGGAAAGACCAGTCAGACAATTCACCAGAATTAATATGACCATATCTCAACTATTTCCACATCTGTTAAGATCCAACCTAGTGACATTGAAAGAAGCTCCAAAGAATCCTAACACAACATCTCCTCACATCATCCTAATTCCCGTTGTGCATATCCCTCTGAGAGTCCCGACCATGACACTAATAACGGTTGGGCTCTAAAGAACAAATTACAAGACCTCATTGAAGCCAAAGAGATTGAATTTGATGCGCCCGAAAAGCCAAATGTCATTTCTGCCCCTATGCCCAAACACGGCCATAATGCCAACACCATCGAGGAAGATATGTTTGTTACTTCAGTTAATGAACTTATGACCCCACTCCTAACTATCAAAAAGAATTTACTGAATGCCGGTGTGTTCCCAGGCTGTGATGAAAGTTGTTATTCCTGTTTGTCCTCACTAACCAGCTGTCCTTTTTTGAAATTAGACGTTCAGTGCCTAGTAGATAACAAGGAAATTCTGTTCGAAAAGACTTTTGTTCCACCTGTTCCTTATAATGATGTTTCCATCATTACCATTTCCGCCAATTCTTCCAGGGTCTCCACCAAAAGACCTGTTAGAATTACATCAGTTCCAAAAGCAGCTCCTTTGATAATTACAATTCCTGGACCAATCCCGTATTCGTCAGACAAAACCATACCATGGAATTATGGAGGGGATGTCTACTACCACGGTATCAAGCAAGATTGGCCAGCCGCCGAAGATTAAAGTTCTGAGAAAGTTGACTCCGATATCAGTAATATTACAGGGACTAGCAAGATTACCCGAAGCGGAAGGATATTCTCTCCAGAAATTGCTCCCCCAAAAGCAGTTTCTGGACCCATAATCATTCCTGTTGTTGTTGCTCCTCCAAAAGTTGTTCCCAGTCCTACAATCGTCTCCACTAATACTCCAACTGACAAAGCTGATACGACCCCTGTCATCACTCCTACCAACATTCCTGCTGCCGAGTCAACGAGACTCGAGGTAAAAGTATCCTGATTGAGCCTGTCGGAATGAAGGCACAATCGTTGGCTATCCCTAAGACCTCCCGGAAAGAGATGGAGGAAATTCTAAAGATCATAAAAAGAAGCGACTACGATGTAGTTGAGCAACTAGGGCAATCTGTTAGAACATAGTTTGATTATACAACCCTTAGTTAGAGTTTTGATGATAACAAATACAAAGAACAAATATGCACCCTAAAAATTATGTTATTTTGTATGCAGAAGTTCTGACCAAAGCAGCATCAGAAGATAAGCTATAGAAGCTACACGCTGAAGCAATTAGAATTTGCGTTGAAGATTGATGACCAGAACCTGCGCTTAAGTGAAGTAAACTCTGATTCTGAATAAGAGCATAATAATCCAAGTCATCAATATGCTGAAGCATCAGCAGCAAGCAAGGATGAAAGATTTTGAAGTGTTATTATTCATTCAAGACTGCATCAATTACAATGGCTTCTTTCATACAGGATCTTCTCCAAATGGAAACTGAGTTAATGACATTTATCATGCTTAATGGTCAACGGGAATCCATTGCCTATATAAACAAACTCAGTGATCAAATCAGTAACGATTTTGCAAGATATTATTCACGAGAATTCAAAAAGCTGCAAGCATACTCATCATATTTCCACGCTCTCATTTTGTGTAAATTATCATAGTTGTGATAACAGTTTTTGTAACGAAAAACAACAACACACAGTACTCTTGTTTATTTGATTAAAACAGTGTTCCTTGAGATTAACCGGATTGTGGTTGTACTCAAGAAGACTTTAACAGTTGTTAAATTAGTGATTGTAATCCTTTTGAGATTAGTGAATTAAGACCTCGTTGGAGAGAGGCAAAATCACATTGACGGGTGGACTAGAGTAGTTTGAGATCAAACGAACCAGGATAAAAATATTGTGTCATTGCTTATGATACGGTGGGAGAACTGACTTGGGTTTTGCGTTTGTTTTCGCAAATGTTTCGGTTGAGCAAGAGTCGCCACCGACTTTTATTTTATCCTAAGGAAAGGTTAAAAAGCACAGCAAAAACCTTTGAGATGTTTTCTTGGGTTCGGGGAGTAGATTATAGAAAGGGGAGGTATTAGAACCCTTTCTATCCATGGTTATCCATGGGCTCTTAGTTACTTGCTTAGATCAACTTGCCTTGATTTTCAATTGTTTGAAATGGTGCTTTGTGTGTGGGTTTTAAAAATGTTTTGAAAAGAGGCCAATGTGGTGGCAACCTTTGTAATGATCCATGTTGGAATGTATACAAAGGTATATGTCTTTTGAAAAGTTTTCAATTGTTTTTGAAAGTTGTTTTGAAAGTGTTGTGGAGTGTGGTTTTGAAAAATAGGCAAGTGTTTTTGTTTTGCAAGTTGGCAAGTAACCAAAAGCTATCTACCCTAAATTTCTCAAAGATCTTTGCTATGTTTTAACCCTTTTAACAATTTTGTTCCACCATTGTATTTGGTGGACAATCTTGTGTTAGGATGTGAACGGGACGGACGCGGGTCATCGTTTAGACCATGATTGCAATGGTGCCAAGTATCTTTGGGCAATTTTTTCCTTTAAGGGACTTGATCATTTTTAGGCAACTTTCGAAAGCGTCATCGAGGGACTATGATCATTTGAATTTGTTTTGTTTTTTTGCCAAAGATACCTAACATGCAATATGGCCCATTATTGAAGGCAACAAGTGGAATACCCTAGGGGTGCAAGTGTGATTAGTGTTGTCCATTTTCATGCTTGTTTATCTTGAATTTAGGTCAAATTATTTGTTGTTTTTGATTTGCATACAAAACCCTAATTCTATCATGGCATATTTAGAAAGCTTTTAAAGTGCGGAATTTAAAGGTCCTAAATTATTACAACACAAATTATGGGATGGGGGGTACAAATGTTCAAATGGGGATATTTTAAGCAAGAAATTAAACCTAAACTATTACATCCAAATTGAATTTTTACAAGGTATTTAATTGCACAATAATTAAATAAAATACAATAAATACGCAAGATGCAAAAAATGATTTTTTATATATATGTAAAAATGTATTTTTATGTGACAAATAAACAAAAATAAAAATGAATAATTTTGGATATTTTTACATTTTAGGGCAAAACCCTAATTTTTCTAAATAAAATGTATTAATTATATAATATATGCAATATTTATTAATTATGTACAAAAAATAAATAAAAAGAAAGTATATTGCAAAAAAAGTATTTTTGAGGTTAAAAATTAATAAAATAAAAAAAAATGTATTATTTTGTGTTTTTATCCTAAATATTCTAATAAATATATAAGTATTTATTATATTTACTAAATATATTAAATATGTACAAAATAAAATATTTAATATTTACAAAAAAAGTATATTTTTTATAAAATGTTTTCAAAAGATAAAATAAAATGAAAATTAGAAAATAAAGGTATTTGTATTATTTTTTAGTTATTTTAAATGAAAGTATATTTATGTTTATTTATATATAAACTAAATGAAACAAAATAAATACCAAATAAAATGCAAAAAATGTGAGAAAAATAATTTTAATATTTTTTCATGCTTAAATAAAAATATAGAAACAAAAACAAAAGGAAAAAATTGAAAATGACAAATATATTTCAAAATGGGCCAGGGGGTGCATGTGTAAAATAGTGGTGCAAAAAGGAAAAACAACACAGGCCCAGCCCAAAGAGGTTGTCTTCAACCTCCAGCAACAAAAATGTCAAAAACGCGCGCCTTTCCCACCTGGTTCAAACATCCTGATTCCTGGACTTTTAGCACAAACTTATAACATGAAAAATGTCAAGCATCAAGCCACGATTCCATACATACCAAGAACTTGATCTAACTCTCAGAATGAGAGAGAAATTCTCCATTCCTAATTCTTAACCTAAGTTTTTTGTAATGTTCAGGTTCCAAATTCTCTCAGCACATGCAATATAAATGGAAAGTAAATATATGTGTAGCTTCAGGGCCATGAGTAGAACATTTTTCATTCATAAACCTAAAGCTAACTCTTCCTAGGTTGAGAGATAGAAGTCCATGAACTTACCTGTTCAGCTTGGATCGTGTCTGACAATGGAGGCACTTTCAAGGCAAGGTGAGGATTGGCACAGCTTGCTTGAAGTCCAGGGATGCTATTCCAATGCTTGGTGTGCTTTGAATCTTGCTATATCAAGCTACATAAGTTCACCTGCAAAGTTGAAAACTGAAAATGGAAAATGATGTTAGGGATGTTACAGGTCGTGTCCAATGCTTGAGATAGCTTCAGTGGGTGATAGGGAATGTGTTTGCAAAGGTTTCAGCCAAAACGCACGAGTGGATTCAGTTGTGCCACTCAAACTGCAGGGATGCCCTGTTTTGTGCAGTTCAATGGTGTTTCTGTGAATGGGGAGGTATCAAGGGGTAAAGGCTCGTGTTTTAGGTCTGTTAGGGAGTATGGAAAGTGTGGAGAAAGTTTGTCTTGGCTTATGGTTGCAGCAATGTGAGTTGTTGTACAAAATGCAAGGTTTCTTCTTACTTAAGCCAAAAAATGACAAGTTGGTTTCTCGACTTATGCAGGCCCTCTAAACATCTGCCTCAATCCCTCTTGATCAGTGTGTTATGTTCCTGAACTTGTGCCAAGAAGATTTTCGTTGTACTTCTTGATTTGCAAACTTGACATAAAGCCATACTTTTCAAAAATGGATAAAGTGCTTTTTCTAATTAAGGACTAATCCTTCATGTAATGACCAAACTCATAGAATAACATCTTGGCACAATGGATTAGCATTTAATTTTTGAGTTTAAATGAGATTAGAGGCCTGTAATGTAGCTTGCATATGCTGAGTTTGAAAATGCACAAGTTATGAACATGCCTTTGGCCATGAATCAAAGTGACTTTTGCTCATATTGCTAAATTCGATTCTCCCTAACCACAAGGTTGTTTGATGAGTTCTTGGACATTTTGGAAAGCTTGGAATGTGTACTACAATCCATATTTGTAATGCAAATTGAAATTCCAAGTGGAAGCATGTGAAAAGTGGCCATGAAGTTAGGCAAAAATCTTGCCTAGAATAGGTCAAAAATTTTCTAAGTTAAGAATGTTTTGCACCCTTGTTCCAAAAATTGTAACTTCAGCTACAAGCTTCTTTTGAGGAAACTTTGTGAATAAAAGTTGTAGATTTTGCAATGGACTACAACTTTCATGTTTTTAGTTTTGTTTGAATCCAAATATATCTTGATGAAAAGATGGGACAAAGTTAGGAAAAAATTAGGAAATTTCATAACTTAGAAAATTTCTAAGTTATGAAATTTCTTCATTTCAAACCCTAATTTGTAATTTTTGGTTTCTTGATGAACAAGTTTCATAATTTGACATGTCTTGATGAAAAATGAATCTTGACACTTGATTTTGACCAAAAAGCCAAAGTTTGACTTTTCAGTATACAGTCAAAAATTGATCAATTGACTGGAAAATTCATCTGTCAATCTTGTGCATTTGGGATTCTTTGAATTTGTTGAAAATGTAAAAACAATTCCATAGGGTCCTTGAGTCCATATGTGAGCTTGGTTTTCCATTGGCTAGGTCAAACAGTCAAAAATTTCCTTTGTGCAGTCAAAACCCTAAAAATGACCATTTTGCCCTTTTGGTGATCTGATCAAATTTCTTGTGGAATTGTGATCCAAACTTGATCAAATGGTCCATATGAGTTCAAAATGTTGATGTGGGTCAAATTTCATGAGGTTTGACTGTCAATTGACCACAGTTGACTTTTTTCCCCAATACAGCTGATTTCTAGGTCAACTGTCCAATTGACTGGGCAAAGATTGGAATCAAGGCTTGAAACTTGGTATGGATAAACTTGGGAGTCCAATATGAAGAATGAAAGTCATATTAGGAATTTTAGGTCAAAACATCTTTGTGCAAACACAAACCCTAATTTGGGTTAACAGTGCAAGGAGGAGTCTTGAGCAGAGCAAACCCTAACTGGATCTTGAGCTCCAAGGGTCTTGTGATGAGAAAATGTTGAGGAAATGGGAGGGCAAATTTTAGGGTACAACATTGCGCATTTGATTTCAAGTTTTCAATTCAACCCCCCCCCCCCCCCCCCCCCTCTTGTGTTTTTCACTTCTTCAATTGGCATCAGAGTGCCTGGTTCTGAGCTTAAACACTTATTTGTGTCAGTACACTTCAGAAAAACACTATGGTGGGACCAAGCCAAAACATCAGCAATGCCTACCATGAAGACAAGGACAGATTCAGTGGAAAACCTCCAGTCTTTGATGGAGAAAACTTTGACTACTGGAAAGATAGAATTGAGAGTTTCTTTCTGGCCCATGATGTTGATCGGTGGGACATGGTAACTAATGGATACACACATCCAGTGGATGGAAGAGGTCAGAAGATAGACAAAAAAATGATGTCTGACCAGCAGAAACATGACTTCAGAAATCACCATAAGGCCAGAACAATACTTCTCAGCGCTATCTCATACTCAGAATATGAGAAAATATCAAACAAAGAGACTTCCAAGAACATGTTTGACTCTCTGAGAATGACGCATGAAGGCAACATTCAAGTCAAAGAAACCAAGGCCCTTGCCCTCATTCAGAAGTATGAGGCATTCAAGATGGAAGACAGTGAGTCCATATAAGCTATGTTTTCAAGATTCCAAATCCTTGTTGCTACTGAAGGTTCTTGACAAAGGGTATTCTACTGCTGATCACGTTAAGAAGATCATCAGAAGCTTACCCAAGCAATGGAGGCCAATGGTCACAGCACTTAAGCTAGCCAAAGATCTCAACAAAATATCTCTGGAGGAACTTGTCAGCTCCCTCAGAAGTCACGAGATAGAGCTAGAAGAAGATGAGCCTAAAAAGCAAGGTAAGCCACTAGCTTTAAAATCTAACAGAAAATCCGACTCTAAGGTTTTGCAGATTGTGGAAGAAACTTCTCATGGATCCTCATCATAAGAAGATGAATTGTCTCTCCTCTCCACAAGGGTGAACCAACTGTGGAAGTAGAGACAAAGGAAATTCAGAAATCCTAGAAGATCAGAGAATCAGAATGAATCCTCTTCCAGATACAGAAAGTCTGAGTCTTCTTATGGACACAAGATCTGAAGGTTCTTCAGGATACAGAAAGCCAAATAACAAGGACATCATCTTCTATGAGTGTAACGAGCAAGGGAACTACAAAAGTGACTGCCCAAGGCTTCATAAGGAGAAGCCCAAAAAGAAATTCTTCAAGGAAAAGAAGAAAATCTCCATGGCAACATGGGATGATTCGGACACCTCTGAAGCTGACTCAGAGTCAGATGATGAAAGAGCAAACATAGCTCTCATGGAAAACGTGTCAGAAGAAAGTGAAGGTTCTGGTTCAGACTCAGAATTAGACAGTGAAGAGGTATTTCCTGACTTTACCATTAATTTTACTAAGGCTGAACTTGCAGAAAGTCTAAATGAAATTTTGGAAAGGTATCAGCATATCAGAGTCAAATTCAAGAACCTGAAAAGGGATCTTGTCTCTGACTCTGAAAAGTATGAGAGTCTCAGATTAGAGAATTCTGAGTTAAAAGAAAAAAATTCAAAATTAGAAAATGATTTGCAAAATTCTCAAAAGGAAACAATCTTAGAGACTCCCAGTGATGTTGATGAGATCATCAAAGAGTATGATCACAGCTTTCAGAAGTTTCTAGATAAAAACATAGATAGAAGCAAGATGGCTTCAATGATCTATGGAGTTAGCAGAAATGGAAGAAAAGGGATAGGATATCAAGGTAAGGTATCCACGCCTAAACAGGCCATGGACTTAGTCATAAAACGCACACCACTCAAATCATATTTTATATATGGGCACGCACATGACATAAAATACACAAGTAGTAATTATTCTGTCAAACCAAAATTCAATCAGAATTTTGGTAAAACTAACAAACCAGGACCCAAGAAGATATGGGTACCTAAGGATAAAATTATATATGTAGCGGATATCTTTAGCAGCAGGGCTAAAACACCAGTCATGGCACCTGGACTCTGGCTGCTCTCGACACATGTCAGGAAGAAGGCATATGTTCCAAAGCCTGGAACTTAAGCCTGGAGGCTACGTGGGATTTGGAGGCAACCAAAGAGGAAAGATCATTGGCTCTGGAACAGTAGGTAATGGAAATCTTCCCTCTATAAATAATGTGTTATTAGTTGATGGATTAATGCATAACCTGTTATCCATAAGTTAATTAAGTGATAACGGTTATGATATAATCTTTAATCAAAATTCATGCAAAGCTGTTAGTCAGAAAGATGGGACTATCCTATTTAATGGAAAGAGGAAAAACAACATTTATAAAATAAAACTTTCTGAACTAAAGAGTCGGAATGTAAAATGCCTACTTTCTGTTAACAACGAGCAATGGGTCTGGCACAGAAGACTTGGGCATGTTAGTATGAGAAGAATATCTCATATTAACAAACTCAATCTGGTCAGAGGACTTCCAAACTTGAAGTTCAGCTCAGATGTTCTGTGTGAAGCATGTCAGAAAGGAAAATTTGCAAAACCTGCTTTCAAATCCAAAAATGTTGTTTCCACCTCTAAGCCATTAGAACTTCTGCACATTGACTTATTTTAACCAGTAAAAACTACGTCTGTCAGTGGCAAGAAGTACGGGTTAGTAATCGGAGATGACTATAGCAGATGGACATGGGTAAAGTTCTTAAGACACAAGGACGAGTCACATTCTGTGTTCGTTACCTTCTGCAACCAAGTTCAGAATGAAAAGGATCTTAGAATTGTCAAAGTCAGAAGTGATCATGGTGGGGAATTTGAAAATAAAAATTTTGAATTATTTTTTAATGAAAAAGGCATCTTGCATGACTTCTCTTGTCCTAGAACTCCCCAACAAAATAGAGTTGTAGAACGAAAGAACAGAACATTGCAAGAAATGGCCAGAACCATGATCAATGAGACTAACATTGCTAAGATCTTCTGGGCAGAGGCAATCAACACAGCGTGTTACATTCAGAATAGAATCCCCATAAGACCTATTCTGGAAAAGACTCCATATGAATTGTGGAAGAACAGAAATCCCAACATTTCTTATTTTCATCCATTTGGATGCACTTGCTTTATTCTAAATACAAAAAATTATCTGAACAAGTTTGACTCTAAAGCACAAAAGTGTATTATGTTAGGATACTCTGAACGCTCAAGAGGGTACAGAGTATACAATACAGAAACACAGATTGTTGAAGAGTCAATCAGTGTTAGGTTTGATGATAAGCTTGACTCTCAAAAGTCAAAGCAGAATGAATTCCTTGCAGGTATGGAAGTTGAACTCATAGGTACTGAAGACAACTCGTCAGAAGTTCTCAACAGAGACGCTATCACAACATCAGAAAGAGTTATTGCAAGCAATCCAGCACCTTTAGTTGATCAACTTCAGAAAAGACTATCCAGAAGCAGCATAGCTCACCCAGAAGATAAAATACTGGGGAAGAAGGATGATCCAATCAGAACAAGATCAACATTCAGAAACTCTGAAGAATCCCTCATGGGACTGGTCTCTCTGATTGAACCAACAACAATTGATGAAGCGCTTCTGGACAATGGCTGGATTTTGGCAATGCAGGAGGAATTGAATCAGTTCACCAGAAATGACGTATGGGATCTGGTTCCCAAACCAAAAGGATTCAACGTTATTGAAACAAAGTGGGTGTTCAGAAACAAACTGAACGAGCAAGGATAAGTCATCAGAAACAAAGCACGACTGGTAGCACAAGGTTATAGTCATCAAGAGGGAATAGACTATACAGAAACCTTTGCTCCAGTCGCCAGGTTAGAATCTATCATACTTTTAATATCATTTGTTGTAAACAATGGCATCACTCTGTATCAGATGGATGTCAAAAGTGCATTCTTAAATGGCTATATATATGAAGAGGTATATGTGCACCAACCCCCTGGGTTTGAGAATTCCAAACACCCGGAATATGTTTTCAAACTAAAGAAGTCACTATATTGTCTGAAACAAGCTCCAAGAGCTTGGTATGAAAGACTAAGTAACTTCCTGTTAGAAAAGGAATTCACCAGAGGGAAAGTGGACACAACCTTATTCTGTAAGATAGTTAAGAATGACATTTTAGTATGTCAGATTTATGTTGATGACATCATCTTTGGGTCTACTAAACCCTCTCTGGGAAGAGAGTTTGCTAAATTCATGCAGGCAGAGTTTGAGATGAGCTTAATGGGGGAACTCAAATTCTTTCTGGGCATTCAGATAAACCAAACTCCAGAAGGAACTTACATTCATCAGAGCAAATATGTCAGAGAACTTCTGAAGAAATTTGATCTCTCAGAATGTAAGCCCTCAAAGATTCCAATGCATCCCACGTGTATTCTAGAAAAGGAAGAGGTAAGTAAAAAGGTAGAATAGAAGGTCTACAGAGGTATGATTGGTTCTCTCCTCTATCTGACGGCTTCAAGGCCTGACATTTTATTTAGTGTTTGCTTATGTGCTAGATTCCAATCAGATCCTAGAGAATCTCACTTAACAACAGTTAAGTGAATTTTCAAGTATCAGAAAGGTACTACTAATCTGGGTTTGTTTTATAGAAAATCAAATGATTACAGCTTAGTAGGATATTGTGACGCTGACTTTGCTGGAGACACAGTAGAACGTAAAAGCACTTCTGGAAGCTGACAGTTTCTGGGAGAAAATCTGATCTCATGGACCAGCAAGAGACAATCCACAATAGCACTATCAACAGCAGAAGCTGAATACATAGCAGCTGCTGGATGTAGTACGCAAATGCTCTGGATGAAAAGTTAACTTGAAGACTTCAACATATTTGAGAGAAATATTCCCATCCTCTGTGACAACACTTCTGCTATATGTCTCAGTAAGAATCCTATTTTACATTCTAGGCCTAAGCATATAGAAATAAAACATCATTTTATTAGGGACTATATTCAGAAAGGAACTTTAACCTTAAAATTTATTGACACAGACCATCAATGGCTGATGTTTTTAAAAAACCTCTTTCTAAAGATAGGTTCTACTTCATTCTGAAACATCTCAGCATAAAGTTATGCCCAGAATAAAATGTTTTATTTATATCTTAACCCTCATAACTTTATTATTTTCTGTGAACAACTGATCAACCTGTCTTCAGAGTTTAGAAGTACAGATTGCATCAGAATCTATCCAGGAAGATCTGAACGTTTCATTTCAAGGATAGAAGCATGCAGTTCATAACATCAAACACTTTTCATCCTCTCACCTGCTACCTTCTGAAGCTGAACACGCGTTCAATTTCTGAAGGGATCAAGGCGCTGATTGGATGCATTGAGACATTTGTAAGCGATAATCGTTCAGTATCTTTCTAAATCCCCTAATTTTAGGTGTCATTAATACATATAATCATGACTAATTTTTCTTTTTCTTACTGCTTACGTTTTCAAGAAACCTATTTAAACTCAAAATTACTTTTTACATTCATTCACTTTTACTCTCATCAATATTTTCTCTCGTTTCAAGTTCTTGCTTTCAAAAACCCTCTTCATCTTCCTCAAAATCCCGTGTGAAGAATGGCTTCATCAAGTCTCAAAAATGTCAGTGCTCATGAATCTGCTTCAACGGAACAATATGAAGAACCCCATAGAACACTCCTCACTCCTGTTGATAACCTGGAAGTTCTCTCTGAACTGATTATTGATTTTGGGAGTCTACAAGAAAATGGGTTCAATCTCTATGAAGACGTGACTGCTCAAGGTTGGAACAGGTATTTTGACCGTCTGGTTGGTCCAACGTTTCCCATTCTTGTCAAAGAATTCTGGATACATGCTTCTTCATTAAATCACCAGGTTACTTCTTATGTCATGGGGAAGAAAATTGTGATTACAGAAGATCTTATTGCAAATCTTCTTGGATACAACTGTGGTGGTGTCAGATGCATTGACATGGCAGAGAGATGCTCTGACCTAAGATCAATTGAAAAGGAAATTTTTACTTCTGGACAACCCTCCAGCAAAATTAGATATTTGAAGGATCCTCATAGAATCTGGGCCAGAATCATTCTGGGATGCATCCACCACAAGAAGCCTACAAGCTCTCCTGACTATATCAATATTGATCAGCAATTTCTGATCTATTTCATTTCTAAGAGGACAAAGGTAAATCTTCCCCACTTGCTCTTCAACCATCTCAGAACAAGTGTGAAGGAAACCAGAGAAGATGAAAGGACCAAGAGGGATTGGATTCCCTTAGGAAGGCTGATATCAGATATTCTAACAGAAAATAGGCTGATAGAACATCTGACAGAGGCTCAGGAAATCAGCACATTGGAAGCAACTGTTGGGAAGCCCCTGAACGCCAAGAACCTGAAGAAAATGAAGATCATTGAGAATATCAAGAAGGAACCAACTGTTACTGCTCATGAGACCATTACTTCAAGAAGGATACCTCTGAAGGATTTTCCTTTATTTTCTGAGATAGATTCCAAACCAGAAATAATAGTCAGATACCTTGAAGCATGCAAGGCTGATGGAACTGCTCCAGAAATCAACATTCAGGATTTGTACAAGGTTGCTCCAGAGGTTGTTCTGAAGAAATCAAAGAAGGGGAAAGCAACAGGAGAAGGACCCTCTCAGAGGACACCTAAAGCTGCCAAAAAGAAAGGTAATCCATCTTCTATTTCGGTTATAGAATCAATAACTGTTTCAACATCTGAAGCCATGCCTTCACAACCAGAAAATTTATCACCCCAAACCTTTGAAGATTTTGACATAGAGTTTGATCCATTCGTAACTCTAGGCAATTTAATGAATGAACCTAACTCCCATACTCAAAATCTAAATCCAGAACATCATCAACCAGAACTTGCCAAAGTTCTGTCTGATATTGAATTATTTGACCAAGATTTTTCCTCTCCCATACCAGAAAATCCAAACACTCAACAACCACCAGAAATCCCACAGTCACCTCAACAAGAAATTTCACAACCACACTCTTCACAACCAGAAATTCCTCAACCAGAAATACCACAACCAGAAGATCTGAACTCCAACTCACCACAACCAGAAACTCAACCATCTGAAATTCCATCTTCTGATATTCCTGAATCAGAAACCCAACACACCTCTGCAAACCAATCTGAAGACTCTCATTCAGACTCTGATACCACAATCCTAATACCTGGAATTACAGAACCTCTTGCGGTTCGCATGCCTCTCACCATTCACGACATTCCAGAAATTCCTTCATCCCTTGAATCCACACCTCCGAACACCCCTACCAGACCAATTATCATTCCTGACTCTCCCACTCCTTCACCCACTAACAGTCCAGCTGACAACTTAAGACTTGTCATTGATCCAATTATGCTGGAAAGAATAACTTCCATCTCACACAAAACTTCCATTCCCAAACCTAAACCAACTGCAACCACATCAGATGTTGGTACAAGTTTATTGATTTTTGAAACAGGAATGCAGGAATGGATAAATTCTTTGAAGCATGCAAGTCAGGAGATGTCTAATCCTGCTGCTTGTGATTATATGTGGGCAAGATTCAGAAATTGGTTTAGCTCTGAAACGCTGAAGCTGAAGGAATTATGTTATGAAAAGGTTCAGTAGAACTTTAGTGATAAGCTGAAGGCTTTTCAAGACCAAGTTCTGAGCCAACTGTTCAAGAAAGATATCCTCTTGCTGGATAATGCTCCCTGGAAAGAGTATCATCCTTCAGATGTAGTTGAACCAGAATCAGAAAGTCTCTCTCTGAATACTACTCCAGAAGACAAAATTACAGCAGAAGAAATGGTTCACTCAGAAGAAGCTGCAGAATGCTCTGAGCAACATCCAACTCCTGAAGAGACACAAACTTCCTCCTTAGTCATGCAAACTCTGGAAGAGTTGAAGAAAAAAATGCTTTAATCCATGCAAGGTTGGATAAGTAGGAGGATATGAACACAGAGATTAAAAGTATTCTGGGTAAACAAGAAGACGCTACAAAGGAAATCAGAGGAATTTTGGGCAAGCAAGAAGAGTCAAATACTCAAATCAAGAGCTTGCTGGAAGCGTTGTTCACACGTCTCCCCCCTCCTTCTTAGATTTTCTTTTAAAATTGTTTATCTGTAACTTTTATTTTTACCTCTTTTCTTCTGAAACTTGTCATTGCATTATGTTTTAAATATAATTCATCTCTTTGGCTCTGATTATATTGCCTTTTTGATACATGACAAAAAGGGGGAGAAAGTAAGATATTTTCAATAATGGTTTACCGAGACAAAAGTCTCAAACATTCTGAATTACTTAACCTCTACCTTCTGAAAAGTTTGAACAGGTACAAATTCTGATAAGAGATGCAGCTAAACTCTGATGAGAAGGAACTTAAGGGAAGTAATCAACTCAGGGGGAGTTTCTCTTAAACCCTTTGTTCTATATTTTTAATTGAAAATTCTAGTTTTTGTCATCTTCAAAAGTGGGGAGATTGTTAGAATATAGTTTGATTCTACAACCCTTAGTTAGAGTTTTGATGATAACAAATACAAAGAACAAATATGCAACCTAAAAATTATGTTATTTTGTATGCAGAAGTTCTGACCAAAGCAGCATCAAAAGATAAGATATAGAAGCTACACGCTGGAGCAATCAGAATTTGCGCTGAAGATTGATGACCAGAACCTGAGCTTAAGTGAAGTAAACTCTCATTCTGAACAAGAGCATAATAATCCAAGTCATCAATGTGCTGAAGCATCAGCAGCAAGCAAGGATGAAAGATTCTGAAGCGTTATTATTCATTCAAGACTGCATCAATTACGACGGCTTCTTTCAGACATGATATTCTCCAAATGGAAACTGAGTTAATGACATTTATCATGCTTAATGGTCAACGGGAATCCATTGCCTATATAAACAAACTCAGTGATCAAATCGGTAACGATTTTGCAAGATACTATTCACGAGAATTCAAAAAGCTGCAAGCATACTCATCATATTTCCACGCTCTCATTTTGTGTAAATTATCACAGTTGTGATAACAGTTTTTGTAACAAAAAACAACAACACACAGTACTCTTGTTTATTTGATTAAAACAATGTTCCTTGAGATTAACCGGATTGTGGTTGTACTCAAGAAGACTTTAACAGTTGTTAAAGTAGTGATTGTAATCCTTTTGAGATTAGTGGATTAAGACCTCGTTTGAGAGAGGCGAAATCACATTGACGGGTGGACTGGAGTAGTTTGAGATCAAACGAACCAGGATAAAAATATTGTGTCATTGCGCATTTGATTTCAAGTTTTCAATTCAACCCCCCTTTCTTGTGTTTTTCACTTCTTCACAATCTCCATCTAAAATTTCCATGATGGCTTTACTACTATGTTCCGAGGCGCATGCAAAAGCCCCGGTAAAATTCCTGAAAACTGCCCATGTACCCCAAGAAACATCTGTCTATCAGTTCCAAGACTGCGTAGCCAGCTTGACTGCAGATAATGGTCTAGGTTTTTCGAATGCTGATTTAACACCAAGAGGAAGGAAGCATAATGAGGCATTGCATGTCTGAGTTGAATGTAGGGGTATAACATTGGCTCATGTTTTGGTGGACACTGGCTCATCTTTGAATGTATTGCCTAAAAAAGCTCTTGATAGGCTTGACTGTAAGGGATTGACATTGAAGCCAAGCAACATAGGGCTTTTGACGGCTCGAAAAGGATGGTACATAGGGAAGTGGATATCCCCATAAAGGTTGGGACCCAAATGTTTGATTCAAATTTTTATGTAATGGATATCCTCCCTTCATATTCCTGCTTGCTAGGCCGACCATGGATTCACAATGCTAGCGCTGTTACTTCTACGTTGCACCAAATGCTGAAGTACCCAATTCAAGGGAAGATTATCATTGTTCATGGAGAAGAAGAGTATATGATCAGCCATCTCAATTCCTTCAGATATGTGGAGTTAGATGGTGAATTTATTGAAACTCCATTCCAACACTTCGAAGAAGTCCTGCAACATGTGGCAGTGACCAAGGCTGTGTCTCAAGTTCCCAAGATCATAAGGCCTCCGCTCAGGATGTCATCTTTGAAGGATGCAAAGGCAGTGATAGAAGAAGGTGGGTGCACTATCTGGGGACAACTCCCAGATATCCCATACAAATCTGACAAGTTTGGCCTAGGTTTCACTTCAGGTGCCCAGAAGGTTGTGCGCCGCGCTCGTGCCGGAGGACCACCCTTGAAGATCAGCAATCGCGAAGTCAATGCAGTGGAATATAATGAAGACGGATACAACTTGGAGGATTGGATCTTCCCAACTATCAGTCGAGGGCTCAGCAACTGGGAGGTTAGAGATTCTGTCCCGATCACTTTTATCCCACGGTAATTTATCTTTACATTTTGTTGGATCTGTAATATTAAAACAATTCAGACTCTTAAAACCTTGTGTCTTACCCAAGGCACAATGGTCCATTTGTAAGGGTTATCATCTCATTTCCATATGACATCAATGAATCGTGGATGTTTTTTGCATACAAACTTTGTGCTCATTGTTTTTTTGTTTTTTGTTTTTACTTTTTTTTCATTTTTACTTTTTTTTCATTTCTTTCAAAGATAGCTATACCCTTACACACACCCACACTCACAATGAAGGTCTACATCCGTTTGGGATCCCATGGGTAACAGTTCTGCTATGGCCTTCTATGACTCTGAAAATCTAATCTACTAAGCCGAAGACGAAGGTGAGGAAGATTGTGAAGTACCAGGGGAACTTGCCAGATTACTACTACAAGAAGAGAAAACCATTCAGCCCTACGAAGAGCCAATGGATACAATCAACCTGGGCACCGAAGAAGACAGGATAGAGGTCAAGGTGGGTGCCAATCTAGAACCCAGTGTCAAAGAGTGTTTGATTCAGTTGCTGCACGAGTATGCCGAGGTCTTTGCCTGGTCGTATGAATACATGCCAGGACTTGATGTAGATATTGTGGTACATCGTCTACCTACAAAAGAGGATTGCCCACCAGTAAAACAAAAGGTCCGTCGCATGCGACCAGATATGTCGGAGAAGATTAAAGCAGAAGTCATGAAACAATTCAACATTGGATTCTTGGCCGTCACCTCCTATCCGCAATGGGTTGCCAATGTTGTTCCCGTGCCCAAAAAGGACAGCAAGGTACGAATGTGCGTGGACTACAGAGATTTAAATAGGGCGAGCCCTAAGGATGATTTTCCACTTCCCCACATTGACATCCTAGTTGACAATACGGCACAGTACAAAGTGTTTTCCTCCATGGACGGTTTCTCAGGTTACAACCAAATCAAAATGGCGCCTGAAGACATGGAGAAGACAACTTTTGTCACACAGTGGGGCACATTCTGCTACAAGGTTATGCCATTCGGGCTGAAGAATGTTGGGGCAACCTATCAGCATGCCATGGTAGCCCTATTTCACGACATGATACATCACGAAATAGAGGTCTTTGTGGACGACATGATAGCTAGGTCTCAAACAGAAGAAGAACATCTTGATCATTTACAGAAACTGTTTGAGAGGCTAAAGAAATACAAGTTGAGGTTGAACCCAAATAAGTGCACATTCGGGGTGAGGTCTGGTAAGCTCCTAGGTTTTGTCGTCAGCAATAAGGGTATTGAAGTAGATCCTGCCAAAGTGAAAGCGATACAAGAGATGCCTACTCCTCGTACTGAGAAGGAAGTCAGAGGATTCTTGGGACGTTTAAACTACATTGCCAGATTCATTTCTCACCTGACAGCTACTTGTGAACCAATCTTCAAACTATTGAAGAAAGATCAAGTAGTCAAATGGAATGATAAGTGCCAAACTTCTTTCGATAAGATCAAAGAGTACCTACAAGAGCCTCCTGTTTTGATGCCACTAGTCGAGGGAAGACCATTGATCATGTATCTGACCGTTTTGGAAAATTCAATAGGGTGTGTGCTGGGGCAGCATGACGAGTCTGGCCGAAAAGAGAACGCTATTTATTACCTGAGCAAAAAAGTTTACCGACTGTGAAACAAGATATTCACTGATCGAGAAAACTTGTTGCACTCTGGCATGGGCTTCTCGCCGGCTAAGACAGTATATGCTGACCCATACTACCTTGTTGATATCTAAAATGGATCCAATAAAATACATCTTTGAGAAACCTGCTCTCTCTGGGAGAATAGCGAGATGGCAGATGATCCTGACAGAATATAACATACAGTATACTACCCAGAAAGCAATAAAGGGCAGTGTATTAGCTGATCTCCTTGCTCACCAAGCTGTGGAAGACTACCAGTCCATGAAGTTCGAATTCCCAGATGAGGACATCATGATGGTAAACAACTGTGAAGAACTCAGACCATGTGACAGACCTGAACAAGGATCCCGATGGACCCTGGTTTTTGATGGGGCATCTAACGCACTCGGAAATGGTATTGGTGTTGTACTCATATCCTCTGAAGGATGTCATACTCCCTTTACGGCAAGACTCTGCTTCAATTATACAAATAACATGGCAGAATACGAAGCGTGCATCTTTGGTCTCAAAGCTGCCATAGACTTGGGGATCAAATCTTGGAATGTATTCGAAGATTCAGCTTTGGTTATTAGCCAGATCAAAGGGGAATGGGACACCAAACACCCTAACCTTATCCCTTACAAAGAACATGTTTTGACATTACTCCCACATTTTGAGAAGATTACCTTTGAGCATTTCCCACGAGAAGAAAATCAACTAGCAGACACACTAGCCACAATGTCATCTATGTTTGAACTTAAATGGGATAACGAGGCTCCCCAGATCACCATTGAACGAATGGATGAGCCAGCACACTGTCGCGAGATTAATACTGAAGAAGTAGTGGACCAGCCTTGGTTTCACGAAGTCAAGAGGTATCTCGAGGCCCAAGAATATCCAGAAGAAGCTTCAGTAAATGATAATAAGTTCATAAGGAGATTCTCTGCTAAGTTCTTCCTTAGTAATGGCATTATTTACAAACGCAACCATGATTATGTGTTACTTCGGTGCGTAGACAAGGTTGAAGCTGAAAGGATCATGGCTGAGTTGCATGAAGGCACTTTTGGCACTCATTCCAGTGGGCATACGATGGCAAAGAAGATCCTACAGGCAGGTTATTACTGGTCTACCATGGAAGCAGATTGCTATCAACACTCTCGAACCTACCACAAGTGTCAAATTTATGCTCACAAGGTGCACGTACCTCCGGTTCCTCTGAATGTCTTGACGGCTCCTTGGCCCTTTGCTATATGGGGGATTGATATGATTGGGGAAATCAAGCCAACAACCTCCAATGGACACCGCTTCATCCTATTGGCCATTGACTATTTTACAAAGTGGGTGGAGGCAGCTTCTTTCGCTTTTGTCACCAAGAATGTTGTAGCCTGGTTCATTAAGAAAAATCTCATCTGTCGTTACAGTATCCCGGAGAGGATCATGACGGACAATGGTACAAACTTGAATAATACTATGATCACCACCCTGTGCGAGCAATTCAAGATCCAGCATCACAATTCTTCCCCTTACCGGCCAAAGATGAATGGTGTTATCGAAGCCGCAAATAAGAACATTAAAAAGATCATGCAGAAAATGGCAGTCATATACAAAGACTGGCATGAGATACTACCATTCGCCCTTCACAGATATCGTACCACAGCTCGCACATCAACCGGGGTAACACCTTATTCTCTGTTATACGGCATGGAGGTTGTCTTGCCTATTGAGGTACAGATCCCCTCTCTAAGAATTATAAAAGATGCAGGGCTGAATAAAGAAGATTGGATCCAGACTCGACTTGATCAACTAAACTTGATTGATGAGAAAAGGCTTACTGCTATCTGTCATGGTCAAATGTATCAAAAACAGATGATCAAGGCTTTCAACAAAAAAGTCAGACGCCAAGTGTATCATGTTGGGGATCTGGTAATCAAACATATCATACTTCCGCAAGGTGACCCCAGGGGAAAATGGACTCCTACATACGAAGGACCACTTGTAATAAAAATATATTCTCTGGTGGAGCAATGATTCTAACCACCATGGATGGCGATGATCTACCGCACCCTGCGAACGCAGACATAGTCAAAAGATATTGCGCATAAGAGACCCGCTAGGTTGACACACCTAGGAAAAACAAGGGCATCCCGGCGAACCAAAAAGGTTCGGGCAAAAATTAGGGATAAAACAAAAAATTTGTACACCCGGCAAGTTGAAAACCTGAAAGGGCGACTTGGGAAAAAAAGGGTATCCCGGTGGACTGAAAACCCGAAAGGGCGGTCCAGGAAAAAGTTAGGGAATTAAAGCGTATGACTATGTCCCGTTGGATCACCTTACAGACAACCTGCAAACTCAGAGGTTCTGATCAATTCAATCATCTTCGGGCGAGGCAACAAATAGACAAGATGCTCAGAAATACAAAGGCTATAGCAGAATGGGAACCCCATGGGATTATTGCACATAGCTATCTTTTCTTTGCATTAAAATTTTCATTTTTTACGACTGCATTCTCTTACTAGAATGTTTGTCTCATTGTACAAAAATACTTACTCAAAGTCAATACAAAGATATCTCTTTGAAAGTTCAAAAACTATCTGTTTTTCTTTACGCTTGTGTTTTGTTTACAAAAACTTCCAATGATTCATTTTTGAACATATACATTTGAACATAATTATTGTTTACAAATAAACAAAAGACAATCACTGATGGCTTTAAGAGATAGGGAAATATCTCTAAGTTATTTTCCATAAAAATTCCCCACAGTGTGCAGTTTAATCCCCAGCGGAACAAAGATTCCAATTATCAATCCCCTGTAGAAGTCGCCAAATTTCTTAGAATTCCCCAACCAGGATTTTTCAAACAGTACACGGAACTCCCCTTACAACAGAGTTTATTTCTCTAAGGGGAAATTCATCAACATTTCAACGTCACAACATGAAGACTTATACCCCATGTCCTAAGCAGTAGTCAGGGATTTATTTTCCCCAATCCAACAGCAGTGCAGCAGATTAGCTCGCATATGCATACATCACATCCATATATCATAAACATTGATTACACAAATGCATCATACCATGCATTTCATACAACATGACTTTGCATTTTAGCTAACATTTTACCCTTTCAGGATAAGGTTAATATCTACCATTAACAATGTTCAAAGTTTTAAGATACAGTTCAGCTATGCTCTAGACACGGACATCATTCTGATACTCATTCAAAACCAGCTCTCAGATACAGTTCAGATATGTTCCAGACACAGACGCCATTCTGATACTCATTCAGATTCGATCTTTAGATACAGTACAGATACACTCCAGACACGGATGCCATTCTGATACTCATTCAGAGCCTCTTCCAGATAAAGTTCATATACGCTCAAAACATGGATGCCATTCTGATACTCATTCAAAATCAGCTTCCAGATACAATTCAGATACGGACGCCATTCTGATACTCATTCTTTTAGCTTACAAATTACAATTCAACAATCACTCTTGGATGGCATCTACAAGCCTATCTCCAACAACTTTCTATCACCTCTCCAAATGGCATCTTTAAGCCCATTCTCTCTACCATCACATCGGCGAGTGCAAATTTCTGGGCACTCTTGTGTCCAATCATCTTCCACCTTCGAGTCACAAATGGCAAAACATGCCAGTCTAACTCTTCAGGCTTAAGAAGATTGAACAGGGGAAGTTGTTGTACCCCAAAATTTTCCCTCTCACTTATCAAGAATTTTCTTACAAGATCTCCTTGAGCTCAAGACTGCACTAGCGCTTGATCAACTCAAGACACCTCCTTGAGCACTGAGGACCAAAATTAGGGTTTGAGTTTGCACAAATATTTTTGAACCTTCTATGCCCCATATGATTTTCATGGATCATTATGGACCCCCCTAGTTTACTCATGTCAAGTTTCAAGCCCTGGATCACATTTTTGATCAGTCAATTGAGCAGTTGACCTAAAAATCAGCTGTATTGGGGAAAAATTCAACCATGGCCAATTTACAGTCAAACTTCATAATTTTTGGTCCACATCAACATTTTAGACTCATATGTATCATTTGATCAAGTTTGGACCATAATTCCTCAAGAAATTTGATCAAATCTCCAAAAGGGCGAAATGGTCAAAATTAGGGTTTTGACTAGGAAAGGGCCATTTCTGATTTTTTTTTACTTAGAAAATGGTCAATTGGTTTAAGGCATGATCTCAAGAGTCCAATTGTATCATTTTGACCTAATGACATGGTTCAACACATTGAAAGTCCATTGGATTGACAGATCAATTTTGCAGTCAACTGATCAAAAGTCAATTGTATACTGAAAAGTCAAACTTTGACTTTTTGGTCAAATTCAAGTGCCAAAGATCATAATTCATCAAAACATGTCAAAATATGAAACTTATTCATCAAGATTTCATTTTGAAAAGTCAAAATTTCTAAACTTTGAAATTTTTCTAAGTGTTGGAAATTTCATGTTTTTTCATAACTTTGAACAATATTTTCACCATGATGCAAGATGATTATAGAGAAACTCCCAACATGAAAGTTATAGATCTCCATGAAATATACAACTTTTATTCACACAACTTCTTCTAAAAATGCTTGGATCTTAAGTTATAATGTTATGAACATAGGGTCATGAAACTAAACACTTAGTGAAATTTTGCCCTAATTTGGTCAGGATTTTGACCCAACTTCATAGCACTTTTTCATATAGTTACAAGGGTAATATTCAAAAGAAATTAAAATATTGGTTGTATAGCACATTGCAAGCTTTCCAAAATGTCCAAGAACTCCTTAAGATCATTTTTGAGTAGGGAGAATCAAAGAGATGAAGTTAGGATTTTATGCACAAAGTCAGCTTCTTGAGCCCCAACTTGTTTTCCTTGATTACACTCCATCCACAAAGTCAAAAGTATTGTGTTTAAAGTGGTTAACAACTCTATGAACCAAGTATAAGGCATGGAAACTTGAATTTCTCAAAAATCACATGTTATGCATAAACTTGTGATTTTGAATTCTGATCAACAAGAAGTCTCCAAACTTGTTGCTTATAAATAGAGTCACTATTTGTGAGCTAGAGGACGAGCTTAAGCACCATGAAATACACCAAAACTCTCTCAAATTAGAAATTGCCCAAAAACTCCATTATTGCACAGTTTCTGACCTTGAACTTCAAACTCACATTTCCCTCGTGCGTTTCTGGGCCTTTTAGTTTCTAAAGCTTCCTTACATCAAGGGTAACCTATCCCTGTCCCTGTTTCATTACTATAACATCATTTACCATATCCTCCATAACCAAAAATAGAGCATTGCACATTGACTTCTCCATGTCATTTCAGCCACTCTCAACTCAAGCAAACCATTGCATTAGCTTCCTAGGACCTCAAGGAAGCTAACCTAATCATCACCATCACTTGAAACAAGCTCAAACTCCAAACACGATTTCCAGTTTTGAGGTAAGTTTTCTTAACTTAGAACTCTTCATACAGGAATCATCAATAGTTTATTTGTGAATAAAACATGTAGATACCATTTCCCTGAAGCTAACCATGTTAATAGTTTCCATTAATTTTTGCTTGAGCTTAGAGAATTTTGAAACTGAAATTTCTGAAATTTTTAGGGTTCAGATTAGGGCCATTAAAGTTCATGCTTATCTTTGATCTATCGTTTTAATACTTTACATTTCTGGAATCGTGAGAAAATTTGCTATAAGTTTCATGTTTACAGTTTTTATTTTTGATGAGAAAAGAGCAAGTTACAGTTGGTCTGGCTGGAGGTTGAAGATGAAGTCTTCAAGGCGCGTTTTGTCTTACATATTTATTGTTTTGTTTGTATTAATGGATGTATAGCCACCCCAATAGTAGAAGCGTGCACCGGTAATCTTTGGGACCTGGGTTCGAGCCCCGGTGGTACCCTTTTGCATTTTTTTACATATTTTTGCATTTTCTAATTTTTGGCAGGCGCTTGGGCTTTGTTGGGCATGTTCTCTTTTTTTATTCTTTTTGCTTACTAACCCCCTGCAGGCTTTTGGCACCCCTGGTCCAAATTTATTTACTTTCTTTTTTATTTTATTTTTATTTTCTTAAATATATTTTCTAAATACTGAAAAATCATAAAAAAATACAAAAAATGATAGATTTATATTTTGGCTTATTTTATTTTATTTTTCTCACAAAATATTTTTATTTAACTATATATTATTTATTTTTTTATTAATATAATCTTGTAAATTAAATTAGAACTAGGTTAATATTTATTTTCTCTTCACATCCATTAAATATATCATCTTAATATAAAAAGGACCAAAAATATTTTATAATGTTATAAATACTTTCAAGACAAAAATATCAAAAAATACATTTTTCTTAAACTTATTTTTCTTTTAATCAACTAAATAGAATTAGGGTTTTATTTAAAATCTTTTCTTAATAAATTTAAGTTTAATTAATTATTTATTTTAATTAATTATGTTAAAACAAATCCCTTTTTCTTATGAAAACCAACAAAATATTCATTTTTTCACCTTTACATTAATGCATATTTATTCTTTTTGCACATTATATTTATTTAATCTCTTGTACATTAATACCCATTCAATTTGGTTGTAATAGATTAACTAGGTTAATATTCTTGCAATCCCCATTTACAAATTGTACACCCCCTCCCCACCAATATTGTAATAGCTCGCGTAGTAACTTTAAAATTCTGTAATTTATCGCTTTTATATACAAATGCTAGTAATTAGGGTTTGTATGGAAAGACTAAAATCAACACTTAGAAAATCCTAATTCAAGACAAAAACAAGCATGAAAATGATACACTTGCACACAAGCACTCCTAGGGTTATCCCACTTGGTTGCCTTATACAAAATGACCATATTACGTATGTAAGGTATCTTAGCAAAAACAAGCAAATACAAGATCATAGTCCCACGATGATGCTATCTAAGTTTCCTTACAAATGATCTTAGTCCCTCAAAAAGATTGCTAAGATATCTTGCAACATTACTAATCACGGTTATACGATGACCCACGCCCGTCCCGTTTACATCCAAAGATAGGGTTACTTATCAAATCAATGATAAGACAACAATGTCAAAGGAAAAGAAAAATGAACAAGAAAGACATTTGAGTAGGTAGATTGCTCCTAATTACTTGCACCCTTTCAAAACAAACATCCTTTCTATTTTCAAAACAAATACACACACTTTCAAACATCTTACAAACTTGAAAACATTTTCAAAAAGATCAAACATCTTTGTATACATTCTTACAAACAAGAATCATTACAAAGATTACCTAAACAATGGCCTCTTTACAAAATACTTTCAAAAACCACATCAAGCTCAATTTCAAACAAAAAAGAAAGTGATCTAGCAAGTAACTAAGAGCCCATGGAAAACCAAGGATGAAAAGGGTGCTAATACCTTCCCTTTTCATAATCTACCCCCTGAACTCAAGAAATAATCTCAAAGGTCTTTCCTGTGCTTTTTCACCTTTCCTTTTGGATAAAAGAAAAGTCGGTGGCGACTCTTGCTAACCGCAACATTGGCGATCAAATGCAAAACCCAAGTCAATTCTCCCACCGCATCATACATAGATTCTTCAATAGCTAAAGCTTATATAATATATAATAAAAAAACTTTAGCTATTGAAGAATCTATGTGTGATACGGTGGGAGAACTGACTTGGGTTTTGCATTTGATCGCCAATGCTGCGGTTAGCAAGAGTCGCCACTGACTTTTATCATCAAACTTACCGAGATTGTTTTTGTCATTGTTGAGGACAAAGCACTTGCATCCAAAAATATGAAAGTGAGCAATGTTTGGCTTTCTTCCTTTGAAGAGTTCATATGGAGTCTTTTTCAAAATAGGTATAATGATAACTTGGTTTCTAACATATATGTCGTACTAACCGCATCCGCCCAAAAGTATTTTGGGAGATTTGCATCACTAAGCATTGTTCTTGTAAGTTCCACTAGAAATTGATTCTTTCTTTCAACTACTCCATTTTTTGTGGAGACCTTGGTGCTGAAAAATTATGAGAGATACCATGTTCTTCACAAAATTCTTCAAAGGATGCATTTTAGAATTCTCCACCATGGTCACTTCTTATAGATACAATCTTTAATATATTTTCATTTTGAATTTCTTTGCATACTTTTTAAAAGCCTTGAAACAATCACTTTTCTGCACAAGAAACAAAGTCCAAGAATATCTAGAAAAGTCATCAATAATAACTAAGGCATATACATTACCTCTGAAGCTTCTGGTTCTTGATGGACCAAATAAGTACATATGCAACAATTGAAGAGGTCTTGTTATTGACACCACATTCTTATATTTGAAAGTTGATTTGGTTTATTTTCCCTTTTGACAAGCATCGCATAATTTAGCTTTGACAAACTTTATCTTAGGCAATCCAATGACAAGATCATGCTTGATTAGTTTATTCAAATTTTCCATATGAATATGAGCAATTTTTTTGTGCCAAATCTATGAGCTATTGTTATTTTCCATGAGACATTTCACCTTCAAAGATAAATCATCAAGGGAAATCATAAATATATTATTAACTTTTTTACCTTTAAGTTTAACCTCATGTGTGACTTCATCTTCTATCAAACATTCATCTTTAGTGAACTTGGTCTTGAAGCCTTTGCCACATAGTTAGATAATACTAAGAAGATTTTAGTCCTTCAATATAAATAACATCTTCAATGAATGTGAAAGGCGGTGCACCAACTTTGCCTATGCCAAGAATATTTCCTTTGTTGTTATCTCCATAAGTAACATAACCTTTGGCTTTAAGCATTAGATTTGAAAATTTATTGATGTCTCTCATCATATGCTTGGAACAACCACTATAGAGATACCATACATTTGATGTGGTTTTCAAGAATTACCTATAAAACAAATTAAGTTTTGTTAGGTACCCAAATTACTTTGGGTCCTTCATAGTTAGTACATTTCTTTACCCATACATAATACCCACTTACCACACTAAATTTTCTAACATTAGAAAGCATTAGGTGTATGGTCTACAATACCACAATAAAAGCAAGTAGGTGATGAGTGCCAAAAAGTCATGTTTTTAGTAGTAGTTTCGTGGCACTTATCGTTCATTTGTATTATATTCTTCAAATAAATCCCCCATTTTTTGTATAAATATTTACATTTAGTGTATAATCAATTTTTAGTGAAGTTGTGTACCGTGTGATAGTTTTCTATTCATTTTGTAGGTATTTATGCGTATTTAGAGGATGAGCAATAAAGTGTCGAAGACACGGCTTCAAACGCGCGATTTTGAGCAATTCATCAACAAATAAGGTTCAAAACACATATGATAAAAATCATAAATTTTGTTGATATTTAGTCATTGTTAGATAAGAAATTGAATAAGCTTTCCAACGCTTCCGACGTGCGCAAATCGGAGTTACAGTTCTCAAGTTATGGAAAAAATACAAATTTGATTTTTTTGGAACAACAACGAGCACGCTAAGCACACTTTGAGGGTGCTAAGCCCGGTCTGCGGATTTTTAAACGTGTATACATATAAATCTAAACATATTTTTAGGGTTACGCTTTGGGGTATTTGTTCCCAAAGTCATCACCTTTATTTTTCTTCGGTTAAAGCTTAGAAAACAATATTTGTGGCTTGTAATCGGATGATCTAGGGTCGGGAGTTTGGTTGATTGTGATTGACACAGTGAAAGATTGGGTTTTCTCCTCATCTCTTCTCTTTGCAATCTTCTAGTGTTGGGGTTTATTTGTAAGTATGCTTTGTTTTGTATGTATATTTATTACTCATGGTGTTGTATGATTCTTTATTTATAAATCATTATTGGTGATTTCTTGTTTTATTTGGATTTGAGTTGTTATAGACATATACTCCTTAGATTCAGATTTAGGATGAACACCTATTGGGTTTTAACTCTATAGATAGATTAAGGCTTACAAATCATGTGGGTATCGACTCTTAATGCCTCTGTGTTGTTTTAGTTGCACGAGACATTATTGACAAGAGAAAAACGATTGTTTTCTCACTTTGCATTAGACATTACCTCTGTGTGAGTGGTACCTGATGATTTTGACAAGTGATTAAGGTTGAATGTGATTGAGTGATTAGTTTAAGTATTTAATGGGTATGTGAAATTCAATCCCGAGAGTTCTCTACTTTCTGAAGAATGAAATTATTTTTATATTCATAACTTTTAATTCCCGCATTTACCACTTCAAACCCAATTCAAACAAAACTCATTAACGCGAGACTTTTCAAACGGAAATTTAGTAGCACTAATCCCTATGGAGACGATATGATATAACCTATAAAAATACTTACGTTTGCTTGTCGCTTTACCGCTTCAGCAGTAGATACAAAATTACTTCTATATCTAGGAGGATAAGATTTCTTATTAACAACTTTTTTCTTTTTAGGCTAATGATGAACCACTTTAGGCTTGTTCACTTTCTCTTGGATTGTTTGGTACTAGCCTTAACAAAGATAGTTTTGTTAGAACTTGGTTTTGAAAAATTTGAATAACCAAGCCCATTTTTATCATTGGAGTATCTTTGTTGACTAAGGACACCTTCCAACCTAATTTTTCCTTTTTTATATCTTTCAATAACTCTTTTTAATTGGACAATTTGGAAAGAAAGTGACTCACAATTATTGCATACAAAATTTTGTTTTTGATCACTAATCATCTTTTGTTTTTCATCTTTGAAATCTTTTTCCACTGTCTCAACTTTTTCTTCTAAAGATGAGATTTGTTTCTTTTGAGATGATATAGTTTTGTATAGAATTTTGCATTCATTTAAGGGTTCATATATTGTTCCTTGTGCATCATTATCATAAAGAGATAATTCATTACTAACCTCACCTTCTTCATCATCGGAATAGTGCGAAGCCATCAATGCTAGATTTTCACTTTCGTCACTATCCGAATCGGATGAAGAAATTATATCATTTTTTCCCATGCAACATAGGCCTTGTTATTCTTAAACTCCTATTTTGTCTTTGAAGCCACCTTTCTTTAAGAGTTTCAGACAATTCGGCTTTATGTGACCTTGCTTACCACATTCATAACATGTGGCATCTTGTGTTGAAGTGGAAGCCTACTTTTTCCTAAAATGTTTCTTTCTTTTTGCATAAGAAGATTTTTCATTTTTACCAAATAAATTACCAAGCCTTTTCACAAGAAGCATGAAGTGTTCATCTTCCTCCGGCACATCATTATCTTGACATACCGAGAGTACTCCAGTCCCCTTTCAACACGAAAGATATTTCACTATAGTTAGAATATAATTGTACACCCTATTCACACCAATTGTGATGCTTACTATTTAACATATAGAGAGATCAAAGGATCTTAAAACCTTTAAGATCAGAACACTAAGTGCAAGAAGAAAAATCCTCTTCAAAGCACACACTTGCTTCCAACAATCTTGGACAGCAAGGGAAGTAATAATGAATTTTGAATTTTTACAATGTACAACAATCTTGATTAACACTAAGGTTATCAAGAAACTATGACAAGAATCAATAGGAAGTTTACGATCAGTTTAAGTGCTCACTTTATGCAGAAACTATGATGAGTATGAAAGTTGAAATCAAAGTTTCATGCAAATTCAAATTTTTCTAAGTTTGAAGTTTTGTAGAAAATTTGAATTGAAAGTTTTTAATAATGTGTTGTGTTTTACATCAGAAATTAAAACGAAATTTATACATGTAATGCACCCTTTCAAAAGCCTCTAAATTCATAGAAGAGTGTAATAGTTCATGGCCAAGAGTTACAAACCAACAACCATCATAACAAATTTGTTTTTTCAAAATAGCTTCAGTGGTAGCCGGTTATGGATCTGCAGTAACCGGTTACCCTGTTCAATTAACGTTCAAATTTTTTAAAAACACGAAGCTGGAACCAGTGACCAGAAGGCAGTAACCGGTTACCACTGAGCCAAAAATATTTTCCAAGATTATTACAAAGCCTGTAACCGGTTATCCATAACCAGTAAGCGATTACCACTGATATGGAAAGTGAAAAGCATTTAAAAAGGCTTGGAATTGCAATGTTAATAATCTTAAAGCCATGAAACATGTATGCAAAATGTTTAGACATATTTTGAGCACTTAGACACACTTAAACTTCTTATTAATACTTGTACCTATAAAATGGTGATGAATCTTCAAAAGTCTTCATCTTCGAAGTTTCTTGTATACTTGAGAAGTCTTCATAATTTGGTCTAGAGGTTTGATATATATATTGAAGAGCTTATTTTACACATCCTTGATATTGCTTTGTATGGATTACATGGTGGTCTTCATCAAAACACATTGATGGAGTGCATGCGTTCACAGTAGTATCTAGGTTTTTATGTTTAAGTTATGTATGTTGTTATGTTTTAAGCTATGAGCTATGTTATGTTTCAAGTTACGTTAGTGTGCGAAAGATGTAATGCTCTAAACGAAGTGATAATAAAAGTCAACGCTAATAACAAGTCTATGTCAAAATGATAAATATAATACAACAATAACAAAAAAAACCTACATAGACCCCCCATTGGCTATGTGTGCTGCTAGCGCCAAGCCTGTATACTCCAGCAATCCTTCTGAATGCGCCTGTCTGGACCTCCATCTTCTCGCCCGTGGTGCGTCCACTACGACACGCTGCTCCTTCCTGTCAACAATATGGGGGAAGTGCTCGTATATCCAACACTAATATAGAAAACAAATACAATAATTAATAAACAAGAAATGTCACAACTAAATGTCACAACTAAATGTCACAACTAACATTTAAATAACTACTATAAATAATGTGACCACATACCCGAAGTAGACTCAAATATCCATAAATCTACTTTGTCTCAAAGACAACCGCAGCTCCTGATGTCGTATAGAGAACGGTCAATGCACAACACTCCAAAGCCCCGTTACCATGGTCAAGATCACATGACAACCATACATAACGAGCATCAATATAATTATGAGACGTGTCCGTAAGAACGGTACACGCTACTAGATGTAGCATGTACGCCCTAGCGGCAGCCTCATGCATCTCTGCCAGCACAAATTCATTGTACCTCTCCCGAAGCCAAGACAACCGAAAGTGAAGACCGCTATTGTAGTCAAACTCCTTAATCACCTCCTCCTCACTAACTCCCATATCCTGTACGATCCCTGTTACAACATACAACTCGCTGATAATAGGAGCGGTGAAAAACAACCCACCAATGGAGAGATGGAACAATGCAGAGACGTCATCCAAAGTAATGGTCATTTCCCCAAATGGAAGATGAAAGGAAGATGTCTCTGAGTGCCACCGCTCAATGAAAGAAGACAAGAGGGTAGCGTCTAGCATGGTCAACGAGCAGTCGGTCATGTCTAGGAGATCGAAATCCCAAACAATAGTCTTAACCCGCTCAGACATCTCAGCCTGTGGCCAGTTCTTCAACTTAGTCCCATGGGATGTCACCTTCAGCGGGACACAGTCCTGTAATAAACAAAATTAAAAAATCAACAAATTTTCAATAATAAATCATAAATAAGTTAAACTTCAACATATAATATATATACCTCTCTCTGCCATAAACGATAAGTAACATGGTCAGTATAGTCTGTGAGCACAGACTTGTCACTCGGTCCTCATGGCAATGCTCCACTAGTGTGAACAGATGTCTCTGTAGAAGCACCAAGTTATAGCATCTGTATCAGTCAAAGTCTTCTCATGACTAGGCACCTGATCCACGGGTACCTCAACATCAACATGCACCTTAACATCAGCAGGAGGCAACTCAACATCACAGTAGGCAACTCAACAGTCTCAGGAGGCACCTCAATAGTATCAGGAGCGGGCACTCCCACAATAGGTACTTCCACAGTAACAGGTATCTCCACAGCAATGGGTACCCTCGTCAGCAACACCCTCAGTACCAGTTCGGCGTCTGGGTGCACAAAATCGGCCATGCGCCAGCTCAACCATCTGTTTTCTAGTGTGAACTGGTAGGAGCAACTCGTCCAGCCCGAAGTATGAGATGCCTCAGCTTGCTCAGCCCTGGTCTGGACGACAACTATGGTCGGTCCTCCTGCCTCTAATGGTCTCGTGTTTCCCCAAGGTCCTCACTAAGAAATAGAAAAAACGAATAAATTAGAAGAAAAAAACAAAAAATGGTAGCTATCGAAAATTTGTAAATTTATGGAAATTTGTAAATTTCTGAAATATTTCAAAAAAATTGGACAAACCGTACATTCATAAAAATTCGGTAGATATCAACGAAATTTTTTTTAAAATTTCCAGTATAGAATAACGGAAAAGTCTAATATTTCTGATAAAAAAACTTGTTCAATAGAATTTTTGGTATCAACCGCGAAATTTACGATATCGCCTAAACAAATTTTAGATATCGCAATTTTTTTAAAAAAAATAACAGTATGCAAAATAAATTTTTGAAAAAGAAGAAATATCTACCAAAACTATTATAATCTTTTTTGTCTCAAATTAAAAGTGTCATATAAGTCGGGAAGTAACATATTAAATCCTCTCAATAAAGTTTAGCCGTTGAAATATCTTTGCATTGGAGCCCAAGTGTGTTTAACTTTTCATATCTAGAATCTGGTTTGTGCAACCGCACTTTTCTTCTTTCAAATGGCTTAATTTGTACACAAGGAATTTGTCTTATAAGACCCAAGATATGATGCATATATCGTACTAGATAGCTTGATTCTAATAAAGATAACGGTACAAAATTAAAGTACATAAGGACCATGAAGAGTTTACTCTTGTTTCTAAGGGTGTGTTTGGATAGAGATTTTAAGTTTTATTAATAGGGTTTCTTTGTTTCAGTTTAAAAAAAAAAAGTGATTTGTTTTTATGAAAATTGTTTTTTCGGATTTTATTTAAAATATTAAAAATTATTTAAAACTTATTTTTTATATATTAAACAATTAAATTTTAATATTTAGTAACATAAATATTTATTATTAAAAATTAAAACAAGGATATATATATATAATTATATATATATATATATATATATATATATATATATATATATATATATATATATATATATATATATATAATATATATATATATATATATATATATATATATATATATATCTATATATATATATATAATATATATATATATATATATATATATATATATATATATATATATATATAATATATATATATATATATATATATATATATATATATATAATATATATATATATATATATATATTATATATATATATATATATATTATATATATATATATATATATATATATATATATATATATATATATATATATATATATATATATATATATATATATATATATATAATATATATATATATATATATATAATTTTTATTTTTTGAAAAAAACATTAATACAAATATATAAAATGAAATATATTTTTTGTGTAAGAAGTTTAAATGAATTGAATTTATGACCAACTAAATTACTTACAATGAGATTTTTTAAATAGGATTTAGGGCCTGTCTGTTTTAGATTTTAAAAAATAGAATTTTTCTTTGTATTTTTAAAAGTGAATTTTATAAAATTGTTTTTTTTTATAAATACTACAAATTTTTGTATTTGTTTTTTTTATAAATTGAAAGATTAATTTTGATATCTTATATATAATCAATATATTATTAAAGATTAACACATAGACGAAATCATAATTTTTTTTAAATTATATTTTGAAAATAATTTTTATAAAAAATCATTTGAAACAATTTAAAAATTAAATAGTTTTTTAAAATTTCTTTTTATTAAATTAATTAAATATTTAAAATAATATTTTAACAATAACTATTCAAACTAAAATTTTCATTTGGAATTTTAATAAAAAAGATTTTTATAAATTTTTTTTGGCAAAATATTCATTTTGATCCCTTAACTATAATAGGTCATGATTCACTTTAGTCCCTTATCTTTTTTTTCGTGCCAAATTGGTCCTTTAATTTTCAAAATGATGCAAACAATTCTATGTTATCTACTCCGTTAGTCAAACTCTGTTAAAAGTCTACGTAACACATTTGACCACTATTGTGACGGAGTTAGCGTCAGAAAAACCGACGCTAAAAACTATTTCTGGATTTTAATTAATGTTGTTCACCTCCTTTTCTAAATTTAACCCAGATTGAAATCGATAACCAAAGTTTAACCCCTTTTTACTTACAAAAACCTAGAAATTTGGAGATAACAACATTTGATTATGTTAGGTTTAGCAGAAACATTAGCCACTTAGAAACTATTGAAAAAGCTTGAAACATTATCCATTTACAGATTTGTCTCTCAAACACCCTGAAGTAATACAGAAGATATAGTCTAAACATCAACTCCGGTGTTGATGTGAAGGAAAATAACGACATAATCAACTTCCAAACGCGAAGCTTTCCCAAAAATATCCTACCAAAAACCCAAAAAACACAATTCAAATCTACATAGTAAATGCATCATGTTTGAGATTCAGTCCATGGTAACATTATCCCTTACTACAACTGGGTCTGGAAGCGAAAAAGTTACATAAATCCTGAAGCTCAAACCCACACCAATTGAAATTTCGCCTAAGATTAACCTAATTATATGAATGAAAAAAAAATCAAAAACAATTCAAATCGGTACCTGATACGACAACCCCAAAGTGTTGAAACGACCCTGGATCCCAACGAAGATTTATAAAAGTGCTGAAGCGATGATGAAAGCCCTTGTAACAAGAGAATTTGCTGTGAAACATAATCATAAACAAGCATTTGAATTTGAGTTTGAAAGCGAATCGAAAAACAAATTGAAAAAAAATGCAAAATTAAAGTGAAAAATAAAACTGAAAATCAAAAAATTGACGCACTGAAACCAGATGGACCCTCCGTTCATCTCCGCAGTGAAGCAGAAAGCAAAGAACTTTTCTTCTTCAGAATTTTCTGTTTTTTTTCCTATTTTCTGTTTGAAGCTTGCTCTATTCAATTCCTTTGGTTCTTTCTTTCTAATTTTTTGGTTTTTTTTTTCTGATTTAAGAAACATTAGCCACTTCTCTCTGACTAAATTCCCTCTAAAATTGGTGACTGCACACAGCTTCAAAACATTTAGCTTTAAGATAACTCACTCACAGGATCCATTTCAACCAAATCTAGATTTTTGTTGTTATCCCCCAAATTTTTAGATTTTTGTAAGTAAAAAGGTTAAACTTTGGTTATGAGTTTCATTATGGATTAAATTTGGGGAAGGAGATGAACAATATTAATTAAAATTTAGAATAGTTTTTAGCGTCGGTTTTTCCGACGCTAACTCTATCACAATAGTTGGTCAAATGTGTCACTTAGACTTTTAACAGAGTTTGACTAACAGAAGGACGGCAGGAACTTGTCTGCATCGTTTTGAAAATTAAAGATCAATTTAGTACAAAAATAAAATAAGAACCAAAGTGAACCATGACCTATAGTTAAGGGACCGAAAAATTTTACATAAAATTATGTTAGACTATAAATTTTATTTTTTTTAAAAAATCAAGACAACCAGCCCTTACAATTAATTTGTATCTTTATAAAATATAGTGACCAATCCAATGTCTAATTATGTATTGTAATTTTTTTTTTATAAATAAATCTCAATTTATTTAAAGTATCAAAGAATTCTTCTCAAAATATTGCTTCGTGTAGAAAAACATCACCGGATGACCACATCACAAGATATCAAACCAAATATATAAGCAACTTTTTGACTCTTGAAATGATTGTTTTTGTAAAGAAAAATATGAAACTTTCTCACCTTGTGTAGTGAAACACATTTGTGAAAAACAAAAGAAGTTTCAAAAAAATTTAGGAAGTTCGAACGTGTCATGAAATTATTTTTTATTAAAAATTAGTTTTGAGATGTATCTACAAATAGTCCTGAGATGTATTCGGAGATGTGCCTCTAAAACTTTCTATGAATTAGTTTTCCATAACATTTTTCAATGTGAATTATCATTTATTTACTCAGTAAAAGTTTCAAATATGTATCTTTGAATATTTCTGAGGGATACTGGATACACATATCTGAAAGTTTTCATATATCGAGTGTGGCTAGAAACATTATCCAAGTTTGTATTTTTTTTTTTAATATAAAGTCATTTTAATCTGACTAACATTGTCATATAATCCTTTAATTGTATTAAACAATTAAAATCTCAAATAGAGTAATGCGTTAATAATTAAAAAAGCATGTCATAATATTACAAATATAGTAATCAAAGTTAGGAAAATACTGGTAAAACATTTGAAAAATACATAAAAAGACATAACCTATTGTGTATATCTAATCCTAACCTTGGCTCCTCCTCTAACACCGATAACCCAAAATATTACGTGTCTCAGTAAGAATGAAACGTGCTAGCTCAATCGCGTCGTCCGCCACCTCTCTTAAAAAGCTCAGGCTTTATGCCCTCTCTCGTAAGCCGCATAATATTCTGACAGATAGGCAACACATCAATGGCATGGTCATCTCTGACCTACTCATTCTCCAGGATCTTCTCATGAGCAGGCCTAGGTGAACGTCCAAGAGCGTCTGGTGTCATGGCAGAGTGTGACACAAAATAGAATCAAGTCATGTAACCCTCAACATAATGCCACTAACTTGTGGTTGACATACTCTGATACTCCTCTGATACTAGATGACTCTCGTAATCCTCCAGTATGTCATCAATATCTCTGCGGACGATTCTAATTGAAGCATCCACCAAGGGGATCTCAGAGTGATATGAACAAATCAAACAGACGCATGCATCGCTCCGATAAATACTTGTACATCAAATTAATCCCACATGCCAGCCATCGCAGTATTATGAAATGGGGCCAAAGGGAATAGTGTCACGGTGAGTGGCGTATGGTGTCTAGTCGATGTCATCATGTTGAGTTCTGTCAATATATACACAAAATGGTTGCACAACATCATTCTCTCTATGCGGGCAAAATAAACAAGCACGTGGGTAATCCTCAGTATACCCCAACACACGTTCAACCTCGTGTATGCAGTGAAAGTAGGATAAGATTTCATACCCTAAAAATGAATATGAAAAAAAACATTAGTAACATGTGTAAAAAAAGTTGTTTCTAAATTAATAGTGGTCATGCAAATTACTATCAGCAGGGTGCAGGAGCCTGTCATTTATTTTGTCGTCCAAAGAGAATATTTGCTCAGTTTTGAGTACAAGCATACCAAGCATGCGACGCCTCAGGTCCACTCGTGAATGGCTTCAAAGTCGATGAAATAGTTAAGGTATGCCACATCTACAAAGGTTTTACTTTTGTCCACAAACATGGACGTGCCAACTAAGAACGGAAGAAACACCTCAAGACACACTCCCGATGATAGGTAACCTATACATCATCGTCGACTTCTTGTCCAACTCCAAGTTTTGTTCATAAAGGCACATTCAACATGAAAATTTAGCATGAGCACCTATGATGTTATCACACTGCATAATGGTGTCAATTAGGTCAGCTCCCAAATTCATCACTATCATATCTTAGGCCTCGAGGGAAGGTGTAGAAGGAAAGTGACATCATCTAGTGTAATCGTCATCTTACCAATAGAGAAGTGGAAAGATGACATTTCTTTATGCCATGTCTCTGTGAAAGTCCCATGTATGCCATGGTTGATGGTTGCCTACCTGAAAGAACACTAACTGGAGTATCTGATAAAACTTTGGAACCACTCATCCTTGGGTTGAAAAAGACTGTGAATCTTTTTTGCATGGTTAACAGATTTCAAACAATTGTGTTCCTATTAAAAAAAGAACATATAACAAACATTAGTCCGCATTAAATTTGGTTAAAACAGAAAAATAACAATTGTTAATAAT